>CM073571.1:189733166-190975041 GCA_037074715.1 Magnolia kwangsiensis | reverse complement strand
TGGATCAACCAACAAATAGTTTGGACCGTCCATACTGTGGGCCTTACACCTTGAATTGTATGTGACTCCCAAAAATCGCTTCAGTTGGATAATCCTAATTATCCGATCTATGATAAGTAAACGAATGGTTAGAAGCATCTAATGTCAGTGGTAGACAGCCTGCATCTACATTTTAACGGTCTGAGCCCAAAATTTTCTATTCAATATATGACATGCTACGATGAATGCTTCCCCAAACTTTGATGAACAAGCCTAGAATTTTCCAACCTTTCATTAACCGTCTCTACTAAAGTCCTATGTTTCCTTTTTGCGGCTCCATTTTCTTTTTGTGGATAACAGGTTATAGTGTAGCGTATGATACCTACATTATCACAAAAAAATTGAACTCTTGAGAGATTATTCATCTCCTATATTTTAATTTAAGGGTTTTTTTTTTTTTTTTTCAAATTTTCATAAGATGATGTAATATCGTTAGGGCTAGTGGCCAACAGAAACAAAAAGAAAAAGAAAAACAAACAACAACAAGAAGATTCAATGGAAAAAGAAACACAAACACCAAGGAAAAGAAACAAACTATAGCCTCGAAACAAAAAAATAGACTAGCCACACAATCAGGGCACCCACTCACTAATATACGAGAGAACCTAACTAGGAACCCCATTGGCAAATTTGCTCTGATTCCAAAAGCACTGGCTATTCCTTTTGATCCAAAGGGACCAAAGGATGGCGAGCAAGGCAACCTTCTATCTGGTCTTACCCAATCGCCCTCCTCCCTCAACACGCCAAGAGTGGAACAAACTATAGATCAAGCTTGACATCACCCAGGAAATGTCCAAAGATCAAAGAGTACTGGACCAAATAACGCTGGAGAACAAGCAATGGATGAATAAATGATCAACCAATTCTCAACTTTCATATACAAAAGACAATCGTTCGGCAAAACTAGAAGATTGTTTATGGCAAGGATCTTATTTCTTCCAGCAAGCCAACTAAAGGTGGCAACTTCAGAAGGGGCCTTATAAGACCACACAGGAGCAATGTATCTCCTATCACTCTTAGAATTGACTAAAGGCACCTGTGAGTAGAAGGAATGAGCTGAAAATGATCCGGACTTGCTAGAGCGCCAGATAAGGGAGTCTTCCACGCCTTGGGAGAGCAAAATCCCCTGCAAAGGAGAAAGAAGAGAGAAAATCATTGAATTCAGAATCATATAATTTCAACCAATCCAAGAATGTACGGATGGAATGACGAATCGCCACACCAGGCATCCTCCCAGAATCTAATCCCTGTTCCCATCCCAACAACAAAGCTGATACCTTCAAAAACCTTAAGGACCACTTGAGAAATACTCTCCCATTGAAAGGAGGTACGGTACAGAGAGGAGTCTTTGATCCACCACCCCATGAGAAGCAAGTCAAACTTGGCAACAATGACCCTCCTCCACATGTTGAACTCTTCTACACCAAAATGCCAAACCCACTACTAAGCAACACCACATTAAAAACATCCAGACGCCTAATACCATCACCCCCTTCATCGATAGGGCAACAACCTCTTTCTAATTCAGCAGATGGAATTTCTAGGAAGAAGCTCCCCCTTGCAAAAGAAAATCCATTTGTAATTTATCAATACGTTCAAGGACAACTTGGGACATCTAAAAAGGGACATAAAATAGAGCGAGAGATTGGAAAGGGACGATTTAATTAGAGTAATTCTACCCCCAAGAGCGAGTAATACTTTTCCAAGGGAATAATTTCCTCTCCATGCTCTCACCCACTTTATCCCGAAGATAAATCGCAAGCTTCCCAAGGCAAAGCGGAAGGCTGAGTAAGATGAGGGAAAAGAGCCAATACGACAACCAAAAAGATTAGCGAGCCGGGAGATCTCTTGAGGGATAAGAATACCCAGGATCACACTTTTAGCCAACTTAACATTTAATCTAGAGACCACTTCGAACCATTTGTTGGTGATCCTTAGATCAGCCACCATGGTCTCCTCAGCCTCACAAAATGTAATTATCGTCAACAAATTGAAGGTGAGATATCGGCTAGGCATCAACCTTAAAGCTCCAGAAGAGACCCACATCTTGATCTTTGGACGACTTCTAAGGACCTTAGGGACAACCAGAAAAAGGAACAGAGATAGAGGATCCCCCTGACACATGCTTGTAAAGGCTTTGAAAAATCCAAATGGGGACTCATTGATAAGGACAAAGAACTTGGCAGAGGACACACAACTGTGAATCCAATGTCTCCACTTGGACCCAAACCCCATCCGAGCCAACATATAGTCCAAAAATGGCCAATCAACATGGTCATATGCTTTTTAAAGGTCCAGTTTATAGACTACACTTTGGCTACCCTTCTTTTGGCAAGAATCCAAGCATTCATGGCAATCAAGGTGTTGTCAAGGATCTCTCCCCGAAATGAAAGCACTTTGAAAGGGCAAAAAAAAACCTTGGGAGCACCCTTAGTCTTTGACTCAAAATTGATTTGTTAAGGTTTTTTACACTAGTCCTTGATCAATTTGTTACTTAAATGTTATAAATCTTAAACTTATCTAAGGCATCATATTCTTAATACATATGCATACATAGGTTCAGAAGAATAATTGATACATATGATAGAATATCTTTTCCCTCCTTAAGTTATTACCAGTGTTCGAAATATCGGTAATCGCACGGGATATATCGTTTGTATCGCGTAATTTTTCGCACTTTTTGGGAAACATGGGGAAACATTGGGAAAATGGTTGAATTTTTCAATGAAACTTCAGGGATTATTAAAAAAGACCTTAATACACACTTTTAAATCATAGAATCTCACGAAAGAAGTGCACATAATAGGTTTCCTTTTTATAGGGTCATAAACTATGCGTCGTCCAGTTGAACTAAGAGCACTATATTCAAATATGATGTAAAACATTTTTAAATGTATTATGACATTATGAAAGTACAACCAATTGATAAGGTCATATAAATTTGGATGAAAGACAAACAAATATCACCTTGATGTAAAACTTTTGTGGCCCACAAAAGGTTTTCAATGGTATTAACTACTCTTTCATGTAGTGCGGTCCACCTGACACTTTTATCTTATTCATTTTTGGATCATGGTCTAAAATAAGTTGAAAAAGCATATGAATGGCATGAATATACAATTCATACATCAAGGTGGCCCACTCAGTCAGGGACTCAGGGGTCCCACCCACATTGCTGGTTCAAAGGTCTCACCCAAATTGCGCTTTACTGCGCAAGAGATAGACAGACCTAACCTATCAGAGACTGTATGGGGCCCACTATATTGTATATGTTTTATCCACGTCGTCCATACATTTTGACAGGTCATTTTAAGGCATGATCCTAAAATAGAGGCAGATTTAAGGCTCAAGTGGACCACACCACATTAAATAATGGTGATTGAGTTATTTGCCGTCCAATCTGTTCGAAATGTTGTAGGGCACATCTTGATGTTTATTTGGCTATCCAACCTGTTCATAAGGTCATATAGACCTAAATGAAGGTAAAAAATAAATATCGGCTTGATCCAAAACTTGTCCCTACTGAAAAGTTATCAATTGTAAGCGTTCAATCTCCACTGCTTCCTGTGGTATGGTACACTTGAGCCTTAAAAAGGTCCCAATTTTTTATGATTGATGCCTTAAAATAATCTTCTAGATTGAATGGATAGATTGGATAAAACATATACATCAAGTGGACCCCACAGCCCGCAGGAGAGTTTGTCTCTAACTAACCCGGTTGTAAAGGGAAGAAGCAGATTGGCGGGTGAAACAGGCACCATTGACTGGCTTGGTGTGTTAATGTCACCAAGTTCTGTGGGTCCCATCATGAGGTATGTGTTATATCCGAACCATCTGTCCATTAGGTGAGCTTGTCGTAAGGCTCGAGCCTAAAAATAAGACAAATCGAATGATCAAGTGGACCATACTGTAAGAAGCAGTGGGGGATTGAACGTCTACCATTGATACCCTTTTACGGGTCACAAAAGGGTTTGGATCAATATGATATTTGTTTTTCCTCTCCATCCAGGTTTGTGTGACCTTATTAACAGATTGGATGGAAAATAAACGTTATGATGGGCCCTACAAATGTCTTGACGGTGAGAATAATTGTCCCCACTTCTGTTTGTGGTGTGGTCCACTTGAGCTTTGGGTATGACTCATTTTTGGGCTGATTCTCTGAAATGATCTTGGAAAATGGGTGAATGGTGTGGATATAATAAATACATCATTTTGGGGGCCATGTTATATTGATCTCTTTTGGAACGTACAACTTAGGGATGAGGAGCGTCAGCGCGAAGGACACGTGCCACGCCAGTTGAGTAGCCATTGGCTACTAAAGTGATGTCACCAAGTTTTGTGGGCCCACCATAATGTATGTGTTATATCCACACCGTCCATCATTTTGGAGAGATCATTTTAGGGCATTAGTCAAAGAATGAGGCAGATCCAAAGCTTGAGTGGACCCACTACAGAAAACAATGGGGATTGAACGCCCACCATTAAAAAACTTCTTGAGGGCCACAGAAGTTTCCGATCAAGCTGATATTTATGTTTTCCCGTCATTCATGTCCGTGTTAACTTATTAACAGGTTGGATCACAAAAAAAATCTCATAATGGTCCTAGGAAGGTTTCAATGGTGGACATCACTATCTCTACTGTTTTATGTGGTGGGGTCCACTCGAGATTTGTGATTGCCTCGTTCTTTGTCTCGTTCCCTAAAATGATCTCTCCAAAATGATGGATGGTGTGGATACAACACATACATCATGGTGGGGCCCACAAAACCTGACGACGTCACTTTATTTGCGCCACTCTACCTGTTGGTAGCTAATCCGCACCCATTTTAGAAACAGAAAGGGTTCTGGGAGGACTGGAACCCTAAAACCTCTCAAAAATCTCTAAAATCTCTCGTTCAAACCCAAATGTATAGGTTTTTTTGACAGATTTCTCGCCGCAACCTTGTGCGCAACTTGAATCTTTCTTCTATTCAAAGCAAAAAGGTAAGAAATCGAGATTGTTGAATCCAAAGCTCTTTCCTGTTTCTTCTTCCTTTATTTTTTATTTTTTATTTTATTTTTGGTAATTATGCAAGCCAAAAGGAATAAATATACAGATAATATCTTTGATATTGCAAAAAATGGTGCGATACGTGCAATATATAGCACGATACATAGAAATCTGTTTTTTTTTTTTTTTTTAAAAATAATTTCTGAGGGATTTCCGGCTGATATCGTGTTGCTGGCCAGCGATAACGATAATATCGGCCGATAGTATCGATATTGCGAACACTGCTGGGAACTATTATGCATTATGGGGACTGTTATGGTCAAAATTGGCCCGTAACGGTTGTTAGGGCCCATTAGTTACAGAGCTGATACAGGTCCAACCCCCCCCACCCACACACACACACACAAAAAGAGGCCCATTATGGTCACTGCTACTATTATTGAATACCTTGTATGTAGGTGCTACTATTTATGTAGACTTCAGCATGTATGGTAGTTCGTAATGCCCATAATGGTCACCGCTACTATTTAGGAGTTAATGGTATGATGCATGCTGAAATCTACATAAACAGTTTGATGCAAAAGGTAGAAATTCAAATATCTTTTGTACTTCACCATCGAACTACCATGTCTATGACATTGATTTTTTTACATCACCAGCAAACTGCTTTGACAATGATTCTTAACTCTCCAGTCCTCTAACTTATTTATTTGTCTTACATTGGATTCTTACTCAACAGTCATGGTTTACTGTACACTTTAAGTAGCTTTTGCAGGAAGGTTGTTATGGAGATCGAGGAGCATGAAAACGAGGAGTGCTTCAATGTGCTATTGAAGCAGGGGGCGGAAGCTGTTAGTGTGAATTTACAAATGTTACTTCAAGTTTTGGAATTTCTCCTGCAAGATAATAAGCTCTGATACTGTTTGGGCCTTATTTTCAGAGGGTTTTTGAGTCAACATTTTTGGGAAAGAGATCAATTGTCAAGGAACGGTTCTCCAAGAAGTACAGACATCCGTTGCTGGACTCAAAGTTGACTCTGAAACGCTTAAATGCTGTCAGTTTCTTGTTGAATAGATTCTCTTTTGATTTGTTCTGCTCCACCCATTTGTTTATTCTCACACACACACTCTTCTGTGTGCATGCTTGTGTGTGCATGCATGGCATGTGCGATGGATATACTGGATTCCTTTGGACAGTTTCTTGTTTATCAATGGCCGTAGTACAAGATGATAGCAGTGTTGCTGTGTATGTGTGCATGAAAGGAAGCTCATAGATATACACATCTGTATGTGTTTTCTTTCTTTCTTTCTTCTTTTTGGGCCTGTTGATGATTTTATTGTGATATGCAGGAGGCTCGGTGCATGACAAAGGCAAGGCGGCTCGGTGTTTCAACTCCCACTTTGTACGCCATGGATCCAGTGCTGCATACTCTAACATTTGAATACATTGAGGGGCCAGCTGTGAAGGATGTACTCTTAGCCTTTGGTGAGCACGGTGTTATCGAGGAGCAGATGGATGATATTGCAACACAGATAGGAGATGCAATTGGAAAACTACACGACGGGGGCCTGGTTCATGGTGACTTAACAACATCAAATATGTTAATTAAAAGCAGTACCAATCAACTGGTTAGTGCCTATGACCTGCCTTTTTAAAGATCCCTGCCTGCATCTTGTGCTTTTTAATTTTCACTAACGTATTTATGAGCTCATGCGCCGACACATATGTGGGCTGGCATGTATCATTACCTTGCATCCCATTTAAATACAGAAAGACTTGTGCTCATGCTTTAAGAATGGGATTCTTTTGGGCTTCACCACTTGACATAGGATGTTGCTTTCTAGCAGCAGAGTTATCAGATATTGAGCTAGGATTGGGAAAATGGTGAGAATTCCACTTATCGATTGAGATAAACACTTTAAAATCATCAACCACCCCTTTAAATCAGTATCAATAGGATTATTTGAGGATTTAAAATTGAAGTTGCATCAATTCTAAAATCTGTAGAGTCTCAACATGTTTTAGAGCATCCCAGCTTAATAATAATCCAATAGTATTTGGTTGGAAAGCAAACTTATTTTCATTCATGACATAGGCAATACGGCATCTACAAGTATTTACTCATTGCGAAAAACACTAATCTAAACTCTATGAAAAACTAGTATCCCCAAAATACCAATTATATGGTCATAGAGGCCAATACTTGGGACTATGTTAACAACCTTTTAATTATTATTATTATTATTATTATTATTATTTTGAAAGGTAACACTACCAGGGATTGCACCCTGGATCGATCGCATAGACTACACTGTCTCTACCAGGGATTAACAACTATTATTATGATCCAATAAAAACATGATATGTGGACTTGAAACTCGTTAACCAAGAATACTAACAGACACAAATGCTTAATGGAAGGCCTGTGTAACGAATAGAACACTCCAAAGACTCCCACCCTTTGATCGTTCTAAAGTTCCTAGATGGTATGATGTAGGCCCATGGCCTTCTGTAGGGCCAGAATGTGCTGATTTTCAGGTGTTTGTTGCATGGCGCCTAAATGTCAGAGTTCACATTTGTCATTTATGAAAGATAGGGGGGCTGATGCGGAAGATACGATTGAGGATTTTGAGGGTATGTAGTTGATTTTTTTTTGCTTGTTGGTAGGATTTTTATTTTCTTAAATAAATTATAGATTGATTCAAAGATAATTTGATAGTTGGGGAATTTTCATCAAAGATTTGTAGGGATTCTCTTGAGGATCTATAAAAGGAGGGGTGGTATAGGAGGTAAGCATTCCACATCTTTTTGAGTTTTGTGTTTTAAGACACCGCAAAATGGAATACATCTTGATTATGCACATGGGCCTTTATGATGTAATACGTGGTACAAATACACTCTTAGCATGGCTGGACCAAAAGAAGGCCAAACGGAAGCGGAAGTAATCTGTCGGATTCGGGCCTAGTCTTATGTAGGGCATGACGTATCTGGGTCCCAGAAGCGTTCGATTCAAAGAAATTCATTTCGGATAAGGAGAAATTGTTGTTTGAAGTGTAATCATAAATCACCTGTAACTTTTGATCTAACAATCGTCATGGGATGCATGGCCTATCGATCTTTATGTAGTGGGCCATCCGGGGTCAACTGACCCACAATGGATTATTTCTGTCCGTTTTGCAAGAAAACACATGTTTCCGGTTCAAAATTGTGATTTTCAAAAAAAATTACTATTTTTAGTAATTTCATTTTTTCAGTCATATTTCCTTATTTTTTAAGTTTTAGATTTATGTCTTTTTAGAGATTGATGTAATTATGCTAGGCATGCTCCAATAAGGTTAATTTAGGACTTTTTATTTTTGACAAAACTTATCATTTCGGGTAAGTTCTATTCTAATTGAATTAGGACTTCTACTAGGGTTAGAATTTTGCTATTTTGGGTAATTTCGAGTTAGGGCTTTATTTTTTTCCTTTATTAGTGGTGTAATTGAGGAAACATATGCATTAGACATTGTTCAATAAAAATATTTTAGTTTTCTCTTCTTCTTTTCTTTTTTTTGAGAGACGAGCATATTATTGAAAGCCAACAAAGGGCAAGAAAAAAAAAAAAAAACAAAAAACAAAAACCCAACAGAAAGCTACTTCATAGTAAGCTAGAAACCTCAAATACAAAGAGAAGAGCTACAGAGCCCAATCTCTAAAGAAAATTACAACCCTTGAAAACACCCTCGCCTTGGACACACAACAATTGCGGAACTGCCCAAAGGACTGCCATAAGGATAATCCTCCACTTCTTTTTTCCTAGGGATCCTCCATCATCTTCGTGCCAAGCGTAGAACATGTCGTCCACGGATTTAGGGAAGACCCAATTAATACCTGCCAACCTCAGCACACTCTACCAAATATCGGTAATGAAGGAAAAATGCAAGAAAAGATGCTCCACTGATTCCTCTGCATTAAGGCAAAGAAGGCAAACATTTGGGAGTTGCATGCCTCTCTTCCTAAGGTTGTCGATCATCAAGACTCTATTCGTTCCTAGGAGCCAGCCGAACGCTGCAACTTTTGGCGGAACTCTGTAATGCTAAAGGGATCCAATATGACAGTAAGAGGTAGAGCTGTACACGAACCGAGTTAACTTAGTTAACTTGCTCGACTCGACTCGAAAAAGCTTGATTCGTTTTGGTTCAAAACAGAGTTCGAGTTGAGTCGAGCTGATTTTTGGAGCTTGAAAAAATTTCGAGCCGAGTAAAAGCTCGAATCGACTCGGATTGAACTAGTTCGGTGACTCAGTTATTTTGATATTGATGTTGCTCACCAAGTGTTTGGTGAAATGACTCAACGAAGTTTGTTTCAGGTGCATACATTCTCCGTAGGATTGGCTGGTGGTGAGGAAGGTATGGATATGAAAGAAATCACTACAAATAAAACTACCCTTGTATCTTGATTTTGATGCTCCCTACTGAGTGTTTGATGAAATACCCTTGTATCTTGTTTTGCATACTGTGAGAAATTAAAGGTGCACTCCATGTGTTTGAGAAAATGCCGCATAGGCTCGAACTAGCCCAAGTTGCTGACCGAGCCGAGCCGAGCCGAGCCGAGTTGGCCAATTAAGCTCAAGGACCGAGCCGAGCCGAGCCGTGCCAAGCTTGACTCGGTTCAACTCGTGTACAGCTCTATCAAGAGGAGAATAGGGAGTTTAAAAGAGATCTATAGAAGGATCTGTGGATTCAAGAAACTACCTTGTGGATTTAAGGTTTGAATCACTCGAGGAAGATGGTGATCTTCTTCATTGTCATTTTATACTCTTCCCAGCATTAGTTGGTATCAGAGCAAGGCTTTTCCTTGGTTCGATGGCTTCTAACAACGGATTGGGCAACAATCCTATTGAAGGTGATCTAGGGATCAATTCTATGACATCAGTAGTGTTTGAAGCTTTCCGGAAAAAGAATCTGTGAACTATGCAAGGACTACAGACAACAATTGATCGTTTGACGAAAGCCTTAGGACAAACATGTATTCGTAATAATGAGCAACATGAGATCAACGATGGAGCTCGTGGTCATCATGTTCGTGGTGCGACATCGGTGATGAATCGCAAGCCACCACCCGATAATAATGAATCATAGGCCACTACTCTGATCGTGAGGAAGCTGTTGTACATGCCAAAGGAGGAGATAAATCCATAACAACATGCCATCTTTCGAACGGGGTGCACCATGAACCAAAGGGTTTGTGATCTAATCATAGATGGTGGAAGTAGTGAGAATATCGTGTCAAAGACTATGGTGGAAAAGCTGCAATTGAAAATAGAAAAGCAACCCTCTTCATATATAGTTAGATGAATCAAGGAGGTCAGTGAAACAAAGGTAACTGAATGATGTTGTATTTGATATGGAAGCTTGTGATGTAGTCGATATGGAAGTTTGTCACACGTTACTTGGTCGAGCATGGTAGTACGATGTTAATGCTACGCATAGAAGTCGAGATAATATTTTCATTTTTGCTAAAGATGGTGGAAAGATTATCCTCGCTCCTATGAGAACAGAGAACCAACCCAAGACTTCTAAAGTGGAGGAGCAGTTTCTCATAAATTTATGAGATTTCTTCAAAGAATCTGAGGAGATGAAGGAGATCGATGTAGTAGTTGAAAATAAAAAAAGAAGTAGAACCCTTTAACATTCTAGAGAAGTTGAAACTAATGTTGCAGGAGTTCAAGGAAATTATGCCCGATGAACATTCCAAATAAGTTGAAACCAGTGTAGTAGTTCAAGGACATGGCACAAATACATTTCAAGCATGACTAGACCAAAAGAAGGCCAAATGGAAGCGTAAGTAATCCGTCATATCCAGGGCCCAATCTTACATAGGGCATGACGTAACTGGGTCTCAGGCATGTCCGGTTTGAAGAAATTGATTTCGGATTGGGAGAAATTGTCGTTTGAAGTGTGAATCGTAAATCGGCCGTAACTTTTGATTTGTGAATCGTTACTGGATGTGTTTGGATTAGTGTGGATGCTCAAGGAACTACGGGGGGGGGGGGGGGGGGGGGGGGGGTCTAATTTTGATGTGGTACTCTAAGTTCGTAATTATGGAGGATAGCTGGAATGGGAAGTTCTCTTTATCTATGGTGGTGACCTATCGATCTTTATGTAGCGGGCCATCCAAGGTCAATCGACCCACATGGTCACGTCTGTCCATTTTGCAAAAAAATGCATGCTTCTTGAGTTCCTGTTCAAAATTGCAATTAATGCTCCCTTTTCAAAATTGTGATTTTCAGAAAAAAATTACTATTTTTAGTAATTTCGATTTTTGTCATATTTCCTTATTTTCCGAGTTTTCGATTTCTGTCTTTTTAGAGATTGATTGTAATCATGCCTGGATTGCTCCAATAAGGTTAATATAGGACTTTCTATTGCTGGCAAAACTTACTATTTTGGGTAAGTTCTATTCTTATTGAATTATGACTTCTATTAGGGTTAGAAATTTTCTATTTTGGGTAATTTGGAATTAGTGTTTTATTTTTTCTTTAGTAGTGGTGTAATTGAGAAATCATACACATTAGATGTTATTCAATAAAAATATTTGAGTTCTCTCTCTCCCTCTTTTTTTTTTTTTTTTTCCTTTTCTTGTGGATTCAAGAAACTACCTTGTGGATTCAAGGTTTTAATCACTTGAGGAAGATGGTGATCTTCTTCATGGTCATTTCACGCTTTCCCTGTGTCACTTTAGATCATGAGCTATTTGTTCAAAACTTCCAGATTGTTGGGGCAGCCTAGGATATTGCATGCTGTCAGATAATTGGTTTTTTGGTTTGTTAAAGTCCCTTGATATACATTGATACACCATCCTCTAA
Source organism: Magnolia kwangsiensis (assembly GCA_037074715.1). Lineage (NCBI taxonomy): Eukaryota > Viridiplantae > Streptophyta > Magnoliopsida > Magnoliales > Magnoliaceae > Magnolia > Magnolia kwangsiensis. The sequence goes on along the minus strand of CM073571.1, from coordinate 190,963,162 downwards.
CAGCTCGAGCTTTTAGAGCAGGTGGTTATTTGACATGGTATCAGAGCGGAAGGTAAGTGTTCGAATCTTGGGAGCAGCAAATATGCCTCCATAATATATTCTCCCACAGGGGCTAGGAAAATCAAGTCTAGCCCAGGGACCGGGAAATCAAGCCCGGCCTGTTTATGGTGCAAGTGTTCCTCCACTCTTGCCTAGTATATTCCTGTGTGGTCCTATGTGGAGCTTCACCCCACACATGCGGGGGAGTGTTAAAGTCCCTTGATATACATTGATACACCATCCTCTAATGGCTCGAGCTTTTAGAGCAAGTGGTTATTTGACATGGTGAGATCCAGAAGCTTGTGAATCTGGCCACCAACTCTTTCTTTGATATTTTGACCTCTCTTTCATGTAATGCATCAATCATCTTACAAACTTGGAAGGGGAGCTTGTCTAACGAGTAAGCCCAGGTGGAGCTCTAGTCTAGTGAGAGGTATTGTCTGTGCCTCCATTCGAGTACGCGGAGTGAGGTCAATCAGGATGTATGCTCTGGAAGCTGTTGTCAAAGGGCATATATGGTGTGTATTGACAGTTATCCCCCTTATTCCAAGTAGGATCTGTTCATGTATGTTGCTCAGCCCATGAAGGAGAGGCTCCCATCTACCTGATATTACAATGATCATGCCAGGTCGTTGATGTTTTCAACTTGATAGTCCTCTGATTGAATGATTATGTTTGTTTAATTAGTGTATTCTTTTACGTTAGCCAATCTACAACGGAGCCTGTCACATGATCTAGCTGGATCTTGTACACGTGCCTTACATATGGTATTAGTTTCACTGATGTAGAATTGAAAGTGTGCTTCACAAGGTATCCTTACCATTATTTTACGTAGATACTTCCTAAATTCCACAACTTGCTAATTTTTCTCTTAACTGTCTCTCCTCCCATCCTTCTTTTTTGAGAAATAACGATTTTTATTTATAAAACTAAAAAAAGAAAAAATACATGCATTTAGGCCCTCCGAAGGAGATCAAACATAACCTTTTTGTCACTTAGATATGGACCGGCCTAAAAAGGATGAAATGCAAAAACAAGAATGACAAAGAACAAGGAAAAACCAGCCCTTCCTCCCATATTGTTAATTCATTACAGATTCTCCCAGTTTGAAGTTTTTCTGCTCAACCCATTGAGCATCCCCATAACTCTTGCCTCACCGGTGCCTAATCTATGATCATGTGGAAAATCCTTCTTTTTAAAGCATCTATCGGTAAAGCCACATCTTCTAATATCCTTGAATTTCTCTCCTTCCACATACCCCATGGGATTGTGAATATGGACATCTTCCACAGTGTCTCCTTATGATTCTGTAATGGGCCACCGAACCACTCTTCCACCACATTCTCAATGGTTGTGATAAAACACAATGCAATCCCAAAGCACAATTGGAAGTAAGACCACATCTGGGTCCTTGCTCTTACCCGGGTGGTAGACTCCAAGGAGTTTCAACACCGGGTCAAGGGTTCGAGTACCCATGGTGGTGAAATCCCACGGTGTGTGTGCGTGTGGCGTGAGTGTGCGGGGGTGTGTGCGCGTGTGTTTAAAAAAAAAAAAAAAAGTTAAGACCACATCTCCTCTGCCACCAAGCAGTGGAAAATAGGTGATCAACCAATTCTTCACTTGCACATGATCTATTCCCGCTACCTGAAATTGCCAAGTGTAAGTATCCTGTTTGCTGTTGCTACCCATTCTAAGGCTTTGACCCTAAGGGGAACTGGGGATTTCCAAACTTTTTCCTTCGAAGGACAAGATGGTTCCTTCAGCATTAATGCTGCAGATCTAGAAGATTTTGACATAAATTACTGTTTGCCGACCACATCCAGAATTTCCTGTCTTCCTTCGATTGGTTAATATGCACTTCATTAAACCTATTTATTAGATTGTCATGGCAGCTTCCTCGTTGGATAAGATTCTTTGCATTTGAAATTTTGAGTGTTCCACACCACCCTTCCACTTCTCTGAAAAATTCCTGCACCCTTGCCTCCTTATTGGAAGCCATCTCAAAAGGATTTTAGTACAAAAATTCTAGGGAATTTTCATTTAACACAGGCATTTCCATCCATGCATTCTGTGCAATTAAATTCCTGCCCTGTGTTCTTGTTCCATGCCCAGATGCTCTTAGACATGATGCTTTCTGCATGCTTCTTGATGCATACATATACTCTTTCTTAGGTCCTCATCGACTTTGGTCTGAGCTACACATCAACCCTTCCTGAAGATAAAGCTGTTGACTTGTATGTACTTGAGAGAGCACTGCTCTCAATGCATTCTTCATGCGGGAATGTGGTAAGCAAAATGGGCCTATTTTCATTCTCCATTACCTTAAGCCATCAATTTCCCTCACTATTTTGTGTTCTTGAGCAGATAGATCGAATACTGTCTGCATACAGGAAGTCGTCAAAACAATGGTCTTCCACGATGAACAAGCTAGCTCAAGGTATGTAACTCGATTCTTGTTTTCCCCTCCATGACCATGCTTTCTGCAGTCTTCATGTTTATCTTCTTCACTTGTTCCAGTGCGACAGCGAGGCCGAAAGCGCACCATGATTGGTTGAGCATTTCTTGTAGGAAGCAGCATTTGACAATCCAAAGACATTCATCTCCTAAGGCAATGAATATAGAAGTATGATCAATATTTGGTGTAGCATGTGCCATTCTTGCATGTTTTGATGCTTTCTTTCAAAAAGCATTTTAATGAAATGGAATGGCTAGAGCATTTTAATGAAACAGAATGGCAATATGTTCACATGTTACATTTAATCTATCATAAAAAGAAGTAATGTTTGCCAATGCATTTTTTTTTTTTTTAAAAAAAAAACACCAAATGTTTGTTATTTCTGTTTTTCTTGGTAACTGACATCATACCTGTATGCATGGCACACTCGTGGCATCCAGACTGTTCGTTTGGTGTGCCTGTTGGTTATTCAGCCAACGGGCTGGATATCAGTCCTTAAAGAGTGTACTTGAGCACATCCCCAAAAGCCTCAGAAGCATAGCTAGCTATATGAGTTTGGATTGATTCAAGATAATGATCCTGGTTTTTAGGGAAAATTGATGTGCGCGTGGGGTTTTACGTTATTGCCTCATACCAATCGAACCAAGGGAGATTTTATAGGATATTTACAAGAGCAGCCATGTTTTATGGACAATGCTGGGCAGTCAGGGAACAGAGTATTCATTGGAGTGTAGCTGAAATGAGGATGTTGAGATGGATGAGTGGCAAGATGCAGAACAATAGAATTAGAAATGAATGTGTTCAAAGAACTTGGGAGTAACACCAATAGGCACCAATAGGCACCAATAGGCAATAAGATGAGGGAAAGTAGACTTAGGTTTGGCCATGCACAATAGAGACCGAGAACTATAGTTTGGAGTTGGTTCAAGTTGAAATCTCTAAAAGGGTAAGGGAAACACCCAAATTAAAGGACGTCCGTGGAGGTTGTAAGGATCTGATGACATATGGTTTGACTGAGGATATGGTCCTTGATGGAGTTGAATGTCAGATTAGGATTTGTGTAGCAGCCTCAATTAGTTGGGATAATGTTTAGATGATGATGTAAGTACTTTGAATATTGAGTCCAAGTAAAAACTCAGTTGACCTTTTGAGTTGACACAACCCAGATGGACACAAGTCAATTTGAGTTCTGTGCAGCATGAAATTAGCAAGAAGCTTATACAGTAATCTTTCCAACAATCCCAACATGGATTTGGACAGCAATTGAACAAGTTATGGCCAATTTATCCATGTAGGGTTGTGACAGAAATTAGGAGCATGTTAGTCACTTTTAGGGAAAGGTGTGGGAATTTTGCTTAGTTGATGGGGAAGCAAGAGTACAAACTTGTGCTGTCGTCTGGTAAAACGGCAGACTTGGTTGGTGTAGTTTTCAATAGGGAAAGTCCTAAAGACGAAAAGAAAGAGGATAACCTCCATCAACTCCATTTAATCTGATTTCTTTAGAAAGGTAATTTCTCTTCGTCTTCTTGGTCTTTTGACTACAACAATCACACTTTTCTTTTTCTTTTTCTTTATTATTATATATATTTTTTTAAAATGATCTCCCATGACCTCTTTTGTACCACTAGTGCCAGAGGCTTCTTTTGGTGGTCATACCATTTCCTGCTCAATCATCTCGGCATTGTATACCGCTCATTGGTGGATTGGCATGATTTTCTTTCCCAGCAATCATCATGGTGTTGTCCACCTTTTTCAAAGATTGTTTATTCCACAAATTCGACATGTTGGTGGGATACAAATGACTGTATGTGTGATCATTTCTCTGTAAGGAAACAAATGGGTGGTAGACTGTTTTAAAAACTTGATCAGAAAGTCCCATAGCTACTATGCCGGATGTGTATTAATTCCTTTTTATTTTAATTTATTTAAGTTATATTGGTTCTTGGGACGGTATGGGTTGAAACAGGTCCGACCTGTGGGACTGAACCATCCTCCAAAAGGGTTCAGAGTCTGACACTGGTTCTTAAAAGTGGATTGCATGGATCATCCGCTGCTGGCTTAGATTCAATACAAGTGTGGGAGATTATATACTTGGTGGCTTATATGTGAGGCATTGGCCAATAGGCGAATTTCTAGGTTACTAATACGCCCTCATCTAGTTCCTGATAAAATAGCTCATTTTATGAGCCATTTCCACAGGAATTAAGGCTACCAATGGACCAGGCCTGGGCCTTGTAAAGGCGTGTCCGACAAGTTTAAATCAAGGCCCATGCCCGTCTATTGCCAGTCCTAACAGGAATGATTTATTCCTGTTGTCCAAACAGGGACTAAGCCACAGCTTGGAGGGGCATAAATTGGCACTGGCAACAACTTGGATTCTGGGGTATCTGAGTGGTGCATTAGGTGGGTCCCGCTTTGAAGATGACCAAGCAAAACAGCCAAGCCGGCTTACTCATTAGATGGTCTACAAGTGCTTCGAATGTGGACCATTGACAAGTTCTTCTTAAACCGTCCATTCTTTAATCTAAAGCCCATGGAATGAGTGGAGTGGGCTAATTTTTAAGGGTGGTTATCGTCACCTTGAAAAGAAAAAAAAAAAGAAAAGAAAGAGATTTTTTCTCATTTTTATTAATAGCAATTAGGACTATAGATTTTGGTAATTAAAAATAACCTTTATAATCCATAACTTATATAAATGAGAAATGGCTCTTAAAACACTACGTTATATACATGGTACTACCAGTTGCGTCAGTTCACTTGGACAGTCCAACCAATAGATATGAACTGTCCAAGTGAATCCATGCAACTAAGAGCAGTGGGAACATTTCTCATTTATATAAGAGAATTGCTCCAGTGCTCTCAGACCACCATAGCTAGTTGCATTGGGACCTAGATAGTTCAATCAACTGATTTAAATTCTTTATTAGGCTCAACTCATATTTCATAGGCTACCATGAAAACATCACACTGATTTAACAAACATTAACCATTTGATCAATGGCCTTAAACATGGACGGTCATGATCATTTACACAAAAATAGGTCCAATAAACAATTTGATTCTTCTATTTGTTAACGATCATCATGAATTTGTTATGACTCTTAAATACTTTTTGCATGGTGATCCATGACATGGATTCTGAACTTGATATACAATTCAAGTCAACACGACGATCATGATCTCACTGCATTATTACCATTAACTAAAATGAGATGAACAGTCGATTTTATCTCTGAGTTTGTTTTACCTAAGTTCCAAATGCCTGTGTGATAAGGTGCCCACATGCAGTCATGGTGGGATGTCCCAGTAATGATGCTGAAAGAACGATCTTGACCATTGATTTCTGGGTTGAGATTGGTTCAAAATTTTTCTTTCCAATGGTCCAAATTTAAATATCTATCAATGAAGGTCATTAACATTATTTTAAGTGCGAAATTTAGATTGTGGCCCACTCCATGGTTGCTCCAATATGATAAAGAATTCAAATCACCATGTTTGCATCTGGGCCTCATGGTTGATCACCACTTTGCACTGGTGGTGATTCATCAACCTCATACATCATACTTGTAGGATGCAAAGAGTAAGTACTGCATTGGGCTTGGAATGGATGGAACATGGCCTGAAAATCACACTGATTGGACAAGCTTAACCATCCAACTGCTAATACGGTGGATGATTCTCCACATTTAGAAATTGTGGGCCAAGAAGAATAAGAAAATTAAAGCTTATTTGATTATCTCATTATTAGGATTGGTGGACATTTATAGGATTGATGAAAATGAAAAATATCCACCAGTCCTATTTCAACAAACAACCATTCATATACCGGAGGTTGGGATTTTGGGAGTGACTAACGGGCAGTGGGTTATGCAATTTCATTGGTTTGATGCGTCTTATACTGCCAGAGACGGTATAAAACCCAATCGTCATCTTCACTCTCCCAATTGCCTGGCAAAAGCTCCATAATCGGTGGCCCACAGACATCAACCTTCTTTTGCCATACGTTGTGTAAATGCATTCCAAAGCAGACCATGGGAACGCATGATATTTTTCTATATGCATATCGCAAATCATACAATATATGGTCCCAACATCTTTTGAAAAACAAAATTAAAAAAAAATACGGTTTTCAATTCGGAGCCCATTGTCAGCGAACTAATGGACCATCTGAGCATCTTGCCACTGATAATAACACCAACAACAAAACACAAGAAAGAAAAGAAGCACAAAATGGTGGCCATTTCAAAGCATACCCCACCCATGATACTTTCATCAAATCAAGTTGGGGAAAAACAAGAAGCAAACAAACATGATACAAAAACGACTTGGACATGTACAGATGCATCCCCCCAAAAAGGGAAAAGACAGCAAGTGGGAGCAATTAAATGAAACACCCACATCAATTACATTTCCTTCCTATCAAGTATAACACTCAAAACTATTCTACAGTTATCTCCAGTATAGTGGTGAGCCTAGGCTTTTTATATCTTCTCAATAGCAAAGAAGAGCATACAACACTTACTGATGAAAGGGCCATGCAAGCACCGGCCATCCAAGGTGGCAACCCGATCCTCAAGATGGGAAAGAAAACCCCCGCTGCAACTGGAATCGCGATGATGTTGTATGCCATGGCGAAGATGTAATTCCACCGTATGCGGGCCAAAGTCTTCCTTGACAGATCAATGGCGGTTATAACATCTTCCAGGTTGTTTCTCATCAATACGTAGTCTGCAGCTTCTATGGCAATATCCGTACCCGCCCCAATTGCCATTCCTACATCAGCGGCCGCCAGGGCTGGAGAATCATTGATTCCATCGCCAACCATAGCAACCACACTTCCATCCTTTTGAAGCAGACGAATAACATCCGCTTTTCCTGCTGGCATCACCTCTGCTCTCACGTCTTGAATGCCGACCTGTAGGTTAGAAGCATGATGACAAATCTCAATTTGATTGTTTCTTGGTGCAGGAGTTTTGGGGTGGATTTTTAATTAATTAATTTATTATTATTATTATTATTTTGTAATAATCTTGCTGAAGTGTGAAATAAAGGAAGTGCGACATTTTTGTAATAATCTTGCGGAAGTGCGGAAAAAAGGAAGTGTGACATTTTTGTAATAATCTTACAGGTGTGAAAAAAAGGGACTTAAATACAAGAATCATATTCTATATCCTCAGGTTGTAAGGTTGTGTGTGCATGTGCACTCATGCACGGGTACAGGCAACTTGAGCCCTCGAACATTGAAATATCCCCTTTTGGTGGACCACGTCATGGGAAAAATCTTCACTAACATATGATCCTAGATTTCTGATGAAATGGACAATTACAACCAGCAGTCCACATTTATTGGTCCACATTTATTGCCCAATCAGATGGCTAGGATCATCAGATGGAGGATATGCTCGGTATCACCATTAACCATGGGCATCACCATACGGAGGATTTTGGATCAGCAAAATTGAGCCGCATCATAGCATGACCTGGATCACCAAAATGGGCCCCATGTGCACAGTTTATTTGGCTGAGCAAATGCTCGATCGAACATTGGATATTTCCTCACTATGTATTAAATAACCATGTCTTGCTGTTAAGAGTTTCAGTTGAAAAGAGACAAACCTCTTTAGCTACAGCCCGTGCAGTCCTCCAATTATCCCCAGTTACTATAACTGGTTGGACACCCATTTTCTTCAGTCCTTCCACAACAACAGCTGCTTCCCGCTTTAACGGGTCTGCTACTCCTACAACTCCAATAAGCTCGTCATCATATGCCACAAGTATCCCTGTTCTAGCACTCTCTTCTAACTCTACTGCAAAATCTTCAGCCTGGGTAGGAATAGCAACTCCACTTTCAGCCATCAACTTCCGATTACCCACCTGTTTCAGATACAATACAACATCCCCAATGAGAAGAATGAAAAACAAATGAAGCATCTTTTCCCATGAAAGGTTCCCCTCTATGAATCTCTAGGTTGCTAAAATTTTAAAAATAAAAATAAAAAAGAAGGAAAACTCACCAAAACCCTTTTCCCCTGTATCAAGCACTGCACGCCTTTCCCAGGCAAAGCAGAAAATTCAAAGGCATCAAGAAGCCATCCAGATATTTTAGTGTCTTTCTGGTGGTTTTGGGAATCCTTCGCTGTAGGAGACTTGCTGAAAAAATGGTAATGGTATGCATAGTCTACAATTGCTCTTCCCAGTGGATGTTCACTGGTAGCCTAAAAAACCCCCCAAAAAAGAGCAAGGGGACAAAACAATCAATGATGGTAATTGCAGATCAAGCAAAACCAAATATCAATATCACAAACTAGTTAGGATCTCAAACTACCTCTGCAGAAGCAACTAAAGTGAGGAAGTCTCCCAAACTCATTTCTGTGAAAACTTTGGCAGTTGTTACTGCCGCCTTTCCCTGTGTAAGGGTACCCGTTTTGTCAAATATCACATACTTAACTTTGTGAGCCCTTTCCAAAGCATCTCCTCCTTTTATCAGGACTCCGTGATTAGCCCCAACACCTGTTGCTACCATGACGGCCGTTGGTGTCGCCAACCCAAGGGCACAGGGACAAGCAATCACCACAACTGATATTGAAAACATGAGAGCGAAAACAAAATAATTGCTATTTTCCGGTAGCCATTCTTCTGGATACACTCCCAATGCACCACAAATATACCTAGAGAGTATCAAAGCATGGTATTAATATTTGAACAAATGTATATTTGATATTGGCATAACAGTATTAACAGTATGCTTACCATCCCAACAATGTCAGAAAAGCCAGGGAAACAACTGTAGGAACAAAAATGCTTGCAACCTGTACATAATAAAAGAAGTTATAGATAGTGAATTAATGGCTACTATTCATATAAAGTGATAGACAGTCTCAAGAAAGCAAAATACTGGTGCTAAGAAGCCAAAAAGAGCAAATTACAGACATCCTCACACTACAGAATAAAAGAGGCCCTAATTGAAATCATAATTGCATGCAAATGTTATCAGAGATGTTGAGAAATTAAAATTTTGATACTGCATACTTCTTATGCTTCTGTTATTATCATGTTCACTCCCAGTCAATCCTCCCAACTGCGAAGAACTCTGTCATAAAGCGCCTAAACTCGTGGTATGAGTGTCCTTTCTTTTTCTTCTTTTTCATTCAGGTTTCTATATTCACAATTACAGATCAGGTGTATTCAGTTGTTGTTTCTAGGATCTGCCATGCAGAATTACAGTGTTAAAGAATTAATGGCACAGTGGATTGTTTCCTTTTCCTTTCTTTTCTTCTTTGATATAAATGCAGACTTATTAAGTAAAATGAAGGTCTCCAAGATGGCACAACATAATGATTTATTCTATGATGTAGAGGACTGTCTCATCCATCAGATAGGATCCACAGTGGACCCCACAGCTGGCAAATGCAAGACTCAACTAGCTCTGATTGATCTGTGGGTTCCGTAGGATCAATTGGATGGCCAGATATCATATGGTTGAACTTTGAGGCCCACAATCCAACTAGATACCCTTTTCGGTCCACATACCAATTGAATATTATTTTTTATACTTCTATGGAAACTGGATGTCCTTTATGACCCTTTTTATACAAACTGTAAGGTATTTTGAAGGTTTTCTACAACCATGCAGCATGTGTAAGCTATATGGTTGGTATTTAAGGCAATTTAGAATAGTTGGACTCTTGTTTAGTTTCCTTATCTCATAGACAAATGGGCAAGTTACGTTGTTCGATAACCTTGGTCACTTTTGTGGAGGGTAGGAATTCATAACTTGGCTATAAAGCTATACATATTGGTTTAATTATGAACAGATTACTATGAGATTTATATGCCTTTGTTTCCTGTCATGGGATTCAAAACCTTAGAAGAATCTTCTAGAACCCTTTTGTTCAAATCCTTGGGGCCTCTTGTGAAGAAAATTCACATATTTATCCTTATTTACTGTTAAAGCTTTGCTAAGCCCACACGCATGTGCAATAAAGCTCATGCACATGCCACACATGTACCAAAATGGCATGATAGATCCAAGATTCAATCCATCCATCAGAATGGCACCACCATATTGAAGTCGTAGTCCAAAAATCAGGTTACTCCATTGGTCAGGTGGGACACATATAGCAAAACAAATGTAACGCTCTGAAAAACTTGGCTGAAGATTTCTAATCTATCCACCTGTTTCCAATATTGCGTCCACATGCTGATTGGACCAGATACATTTTCTTGTGAAAATATGTACAAGGTCAGACTAACTGATGGATGGGTTGGATCCCACACCCATGCACCATGTTGGCACATGTGTGGCATGTGCACGAGCTTTCTTGCACAAACATGTGTGCTTAGGAAAGCTCTTTACTGTTAATTCTTATTTCCTTGCTGATTGTTGGATTGATGGAGACAAATTGGAGCAACAGTAAACAGTAGAAAGAAAGTACGAAGAGAGAAAACTGGAGAATGTAAGGTAGTTGCAGTAAACATAATTGAGCCACCAGTTTTGAATCACATAGAGTTCATTCATATGCACTTGAAAGGTTCCAATTGAGCTAACAATTTTGAATCATATAGAGTTGATTGAGTATGAACTTGGAAAGTTCCCAATAAAGCTTCAGTAATAATACTTACAAAATCAGCAAACTTTTGAATAGGTGCTTTGGCCATCTGGGCTGTCTCAACCAAGGAAATTATCTGGCTCAAAACGGTATTAGACCCCACTTTAGTGGCTTTTATGTGAAGGGCACCATGCATATTTATTGTACCTCCTATAACCAAAGAGTTAAACTCCTTCATAACAGGTACTGATTCTCCAGTGACCATACTCTCATCAACAAAACTTGAGCCCCATGCAACCGCACCATCGGCTGGAACCTTTGAACCAGGAAGAACTTTTAATATGTCACCTGGCTCAATCAGCAATGCATCTATCTCTCGTTCTTTGGTATATCTTCCTCCTGGAAGGTGTGGGATCCGCATCAGATACAGCTCAAACATATGGAATTTTTATTGAAAATGATTAAAGAACTATTCAAAAACAAATGAAAATGGGTAATTATTGTTAGCAGCCCTTATGACTGATGATAAACCCATCCTTTCCACTTGTACGATTTTGACTGTAACCCAAAGTGGACAAGGGGGGCGAACTTATTAGTTAGAGTGGGTGTAAATAGCAGCACTATAGAAATATATCAGGGAAATACTAAATTTTAAAAATACTTATATAGTCCTGTCTCCATGCCCTGAGGTTTAAGGGTCTGGTGAGTACGGCACATACACCATACCAGTGTTTTAAATAGCGGTAGCGTGATGCGTAGCGCTCAGCCCTCTATAGTGTGTAGCATAAATATGTAGCGTAAGCTACACAATACTTCTATTTTTTAATTTAAAAATACGACAAATATAATAAATGGTGAAAAAAAAAGGAAAAAAAATATACAAAAATGCCTAAAAGATGATTCGTTTTATTAATTATAAGCATGTTCAAAAAAGTTATTAGTTATCATATATCAAAAGTCAACCCACATATATAAGCCAAATCAAATAATTATCACATCAACAACTTTCTAAGCAAACCACTTTAATTAATAATGTCTAATTGAAACCACAAGTCACAATTATGAAAAGAAATAAAAATCCCATAGGTTAAAAGTACTAAGTGCAATACAGGTGTCACATTCCTCAACATTAGAAACAAAGAAAACATGAAAAAAAAATTTTAAAAAAAAATAGTAAAAAAATACATTGTAGCTTACGCTACGGACGCTATGCACTACGTAGTTGTAGCGCACGCTACAACCCTTGTAGCGTACGCTATTTAGGACGCTACGTAGCGCTATGGCCACGCTACGCTACGTAGCGTACGCTACCGCTACGCTCCGGGCACTATTTGAAACAATGCACCATACTTGCACTAGATTAATAGGTTCACACAAGTAAAAGAAATTTTGAGTTTTATTATTATTATTATTATTATTTTATTTTTTTTGGTGATGAGTAACAGCAAATTTTATTAAAGGACAAGATACAACAGCTTAGCCAAACAGCAAGTGGGCAACAAAATAATAAAAAACAAATACGAATGAAAGCATTGCTTCAGGGACTAGGTTCCTTCATCACTGAAATATAAGGTGCGTCTAAGATTGTCACTTGCAACCCCGCCCTTAGCTAGAAAGTCTGCCTCGTGATTGGCTTCTTGAGGCTTATTGGAAAAAGATTACTTTGAGGAGCTTTTATTGGAAACCACCACCACCATCATCTACGCCTTATCCCAACTATTTGGGGTCAGCTAACATAAATCCTATTCAGCCATTTAACTCTATCAAGGGTCATAACTTCAGTTCAACCATACATCATTAAGTCTTTTCTTACTACCTTCACCCATGTCCTTATGGACCTTCCCCTCACTTTTATAGGGCTATAACTTGCAAGAACTCTTAATCCGCACAGTTCTTCGTCTCTGTTGCACGTGACCAAACCATTTGAGTCTACTTTCCCTCATCTTATTACTTACTGGTGCTACTCCTAAGTTCCCTCAAATACATTTGTTTCTAATTCTATCCTTCATCATCTTGCTACTCCATTGTGTCCCATAAAGCACAGTTGGTCTTATAACTATCGGATAAAAGTTTCATTGGAAACCATGAAATAGAAACAAAATCCAAACTGAATCAAAGGCTTTTCTGTCATTTTGAAAAAAAGTACCTTCATCTTTGAAAAGCAGAAGAGCCGTTGCTGGTGCAAGTTCTACTAGCTTCTTGATAGCATCCGATGTCTTCCCTTTGGCAAGAACTTCCAAATACTTTCCAAGCAACACAAATGTGATAAGCATGGCACTTGTCTCGAAGTATGTTGGAGACCAAAATCCAGTCAATGCACCATATAGAAGTGCACCAACTGAATAGAAGTAAGAGGCTGAAGTCCCCAGTGCAACCAAAACATCCATGTTTGTTGATCCATTCCTCAGTGCTCTATAGGCGGCTACGTAGAAGCGTTTACCAACAACAAATTGAACAAGAGTGACCAATGCCCACTTTAACCAATCACTCATCAGAAAGGGTCCACAGCGTAGGAGAAGCAGAGAATATACAAGAGGTATGCGGGGACAAACAACCCGTATGAGAAAAACAGGGATCTGTAGCATATTAGTGAGTGACAACCATTAGAAAAGATAAACCAAGTGGAAATAGCAATCTTTAATCAGTGGAAATCTAGAATGTTCAATCAAGCATATACATAGCCCAATAAAATCTACATGTAGCCCCACCATTTGGGGATAAAGACTATCATAAGGTAGGCTCCCCATGGAGATAGCCAAACATCTCTGCCATCTGATGATCCTTGCCATCTGATTAGGTACCCATTAGATGTGAACATCGTTGCAATTGTCCACTATCATTGGATGGCTAGGATCATCTGATAGCAGAGCTATTGGCATGGTCCATCCCATGATGAGGCTCACCAGATCCAAGGCTTGGGTTACCAAAAGGTGGGCCCTGAGTCAACATTGTAGGGTTGGAAAAAAGGTGCCATTGTTCTGATCGAGCATCATATAACACCTCTTCAATTAAACAAACATGAGCTAGAACTGCAGGCAAAGAAAGATAGCATGATTTTATGTTCCACAATGCAGTATAATACTCACACTGAGAAAAAGACTGGAAGTGAAGAGTCGAAGCATGTTTGAGGATTCTTCTACATTATTTGAAGCTACAGTTGCGTATGGATTCCTGACACGTGCTTTGAATTTTCCACTACTTCCACTCTCAATGGAATCAACTATAAATCTCAAGCCTACAACTTGAGGATCAAATAGAACTTGTAATTCTGCAAGGGTTCTGTTGAAAATGAACTGCCTTACTCCATTCAAGCTCTTAAGTATGCTTTCTAGAAGTTGCAGATCCATTTCGGTGGAAATCCCAGCTACTCCTAGGAAGATTTTATCTTGCTCATTGCTTTGTAGAAATGCAGCATTGAAACCAGCATCTTCAATTGCTTGAACTATTTCGTCTTTACTGATTAATGTAGGATCATACACAACTTCTCCAAGTGAAGTTGCCAAGGCAACAACTGCTCGTTTGACACCAGGCAACTTTGTCAAAATTCCTTCAACAGAGTTTACACAGGCAGCACATGTCATACCTCCAATCCTGAACTGCCCTGACAAGGTCCCTTGTGATTTTGAATGACTGTTATCATTACTACTAGGTTCTGAAAGAATCTCTGCCTCAAACCCTGCATCTTCAACAGCAATCTTAATATCTTCACCCTGCACCAGAGAAGATGTGATTGCGAATAGTTACGCTCCTGTCATGGATGTAAGAGAGAAAAAAAAGAAAAAAGAATTTCTTTGGAACAAGAATCACCAACCAAGGTTCAAAAACATAGTTTGGGTGCACTTTATCGTTGTATGAACTTTTCAAGATACATTCCCAACACAATATGGTAACCCCAATATTATAGACCTTTTTCTAAAGGTATTATGGACCTTGGCATGATATTCAATTCTAATAAATTACCTGGGGAGGAGTGTATCTACGAAACATTCAGATGCTATAAGTTAGAATTAGAATATAGTGACACACAAACTACACTTTTCAATAAATTACCATATTGCAAAAGGGACATTTGTACCCGTCTCATTGGACAGTTTATCACCATACATTATTGATAGCATACATATAATTCCTACATTTTGGACATTGCTAGCTTCAAAATCTTCTAATCCCAACTAATAAAAATCAAAAGGATATAGAAAGAAAAATACCGAGGATCAATTTACACAAGTAAATGACCCCAAAATCCTCGAGTTCTTCTTTTTTCTTTTCCTTTTCTTTTTTCTTTTTAAGTCTAACAAAGGTAAAGTGAAGAATTTCTCTCTCTCTCTCTCTCTCTCTCTCTCTCTCTCTCTCTCTCTCTCTCTCTCTCTCTCTCTCTCTCTCTCTCTCTAATTCCAAAGCTGTATAATTAAATGAGAACTGATCACCTACAGCCGGATTTATGGCAGCTTAGATTTCTCTCATAAAAAACGAGAAATTTAATTAAAGGACCCCACAAGGAGCAGGGAACAAAGATCCATTAAGACAATGGATATGAGTCCCAATACAAACTCCTGATACAATTTTCCTTGCTGGGTATGTGTTGAAAGCTAATGTCTAGCGGGTAGTGCTACTAAAAATAAAAGCTAAATCCCATGGAGTGGGAGAAAAGTAAGATGCCAAAACAAAAATTATGAGAATCCTCCTCAACAAACTTAGAATGCAGCCATGTTTTCTTATTAACATGTCATACATGTAAGCCATTTGAACCCTGCAAAACTTGGGCCATATCTGGTAGATAACCTGTCTTGAAAATCAGGTTGATCAACTCGATGGTTGGGCCACACTTGTATGTTTTTTTTTAAAATTAATTAATTAATTAATTTATTTAAATTATTGGTTAGCATGTTAGTACACACACCCCACTTGGGAATCGATACCAAGACCTCAGTGTGTTGAAACGCGGTAATCTTCACTCAGTCTACCGCATTAGCTATGGATCGTTGTGTGGCCACACTTGTATGTTGAGTCAGACCTTCAGCTGTCCACTTATTTCAAGGTGATGGTCTGCCTGAGTGGCCTAGCCTTTGTGCCAGGTGATCTTCATGGTGGACTTCACTTTATATGGTTCGGAGGTCAAGTGACTGATCGGTGGGAGACATCCTGCAAGCTAAGTTATAATGCAGCCAGCTGCAGGTGATTAGTTCTCTAATAAATTTTATCAAGATTATCAGTACTTCTCTGCTTCTTGATCAACCCGTCTATCCATCCATCCATTTCAAGAAGAACCTCAGAATATGGCGACTCTGCCAACATCATTGCCACATCTACCAATGGCTGTAATGAACCCTGGCGTCTTGTGTTTCCTCTCTCCATGTGCTTATCGATGCAAATTACAGTAAGGGGCTGTTTTAGATATTCTCCTTTTGTAGTGGAATCCTTATGGCTTTGTAATTTCCTTCGCCTTTCACTTTTAACAAAGTGCCCATATCTATCAGAAATAAAAAAGGCACTCGAAATAAGAGAGAAGACACCAGAAAGAATAGAGAATCTCCTCAATTCCAGAAAGACCAACACTTCTAATTACAAAAAAGAACAGAAAAGAACAACCTGAAAATCAGGCATACCCATCTCTCAACCTTTAAAGGGGCATTCAAAGCAAGAGCAAAAAAAGCAAATGCAAGAGAGAGAGAGAGAGAGAGAGAGAGAGAGAGAGAGAGAGAGAGAGAGAGAGAGAGAGAGAGAGAGAGAGAGTATTCTCAAAGGTAGAACCACCACAACCAAATAACTATAATTTCAAACATTAATAGAATTTTTATATCTCTATTTGCAAGGAAAAGCCCCAAACAATAGAAATGAAACGAGAGCTAGAAACAGGAAGCAGAAGAAGCAAATTACTGGAATAAAAACCATTCTAATTCAAATAGATTCTAATTCGAATTCTAATTCTAATTCTAATTCTAATTCTAAACAGAAGAGAAGCAGAAACAGAGAGAAGTAAGAACGAAACCATCGGAAAATCAAAACATCAAAATCAAAGGGGATAGAAAGAGGAGAAATGGTGACAACGAGATGATGACGATGATAGAAGAGGATTCTGAATCAATACCCCGACCAGCTTAGGATCGAAGACGACGTGGGCCTTGTTCTGCAGCAAGGAGACAGTGGCGTTGCGTACACCGTCGATGGCCCCGATCGCCGCCTCGACGGAGTTGGAGCACGCGGCGCACGTCATGCCGGTGACTCTCACCTCGATCTTCCTCATCCCCTCTTCACCGTCCGATCCTGCCCGTCCATCGCCGCCGCGATCATAGGAATCGAGGAGGCGGACGTCTTCCAGATCGTCATCGGAATCGGGACGGGCGGAGATGGACGGCTCTGATTTGCGCCCGAGCGTTGTGAGTTGGAGGTTCGGCGCCATGGAGAGAGAGAGAGAGAGAGAGAGAGAGAGAGAGATTTCTTTCCCGAGAGAGAGGGAGGGGACGGCAATTATTTTAAGAGAGACGTTAGTTGGAGGCGATGGCTGCTGGTAGAGATTTTTCCATGACGATTTTGGGCTTGCTTTTTTCCATTAATGACTCATGGGTCCTTGCTCCTTCTTTGACCGTCCTTCACACGAATTTTCTACAAGGTGCGTACTGGTGGAGGGCGACTTGGCTGCGATCCTGACCGTAGGGCCCACCTAGATAAATGAATTTTATATCCACGCCGTCCATCTATTTTTACAGTTTATTTGATCGTATGGTCCCAAAAATGAAACAAATACAAATTTCAGGTGGACTTCGCCACAAGAATTTTTGTGGGCCACAAATATTTTGGATCAAGGTGATATTTGTCCTTTTTTTTTTTTCTCCTTTCATCCAGGTCTATGTGTCCTTTTCAACAGGTTGGATAGTCAATAAACATAAAGGTAGACCGAAGGAAATTTTCAACGGTGAGTTTTCGATGATCACTGTTTCTTGTGGCGTGGTTCACGTGAAATTTATATCTGTTTCATTGTTTGGATTATGATCTTAAAATAAGCTGGAAAAAAAGATAAACGGCATGGATGTAGAATACATATATCGAGGTAGCCCTATGGTCAGGGTCGCACCCACGTCACCTGGTTCCGTGTCGTCGCAGCCAAGTCGCGCTCCCTCTGGTGGGAGAAGTAAGTTGGGCCCACGTGATTTACTCGCGACATCTGACCCGTCCATCAGATGAGTTACCTAACATTACCCGCAGGAACCAAATATTACCTCAAACGGAAAATCAAGTGGGCCACAGAACAGGGAAGAATTAGAGTTGGGACGCCCACCCTTGATTTGAGTGGGGGCTCACGTAGTCCAGGCCGTCCAGACACTTCATCTTCCATGGGTTACTGGTCAGGATAAAAGTCAGTCTGTTTTGCATCCATGTGGGTCCCCGTAAGATCAAGGGTGGGCGTTCCCTCCCACATTGTACCCTGTGCTGTGGCCCACCATATTTTTGAATCGAACTGATTTGCAGACCATAAAGGTAATCAGATGGGACGCATCGAATAGACGGATTGGATTTGATAAATACACCGTATGCACCCCTCATCTGTCCTGTACTACTCGAACGCACCTCATTTTACAGAGCCCCTGTTACAGGAATCCCGTGCAACCAAAAGCTCCTAGGGCCCACTGCAATATCAGCGTGTGACATCTACTCCGTTCATCAGTTTCGACATGAGCAAAAACTCATGTGAGCCCCACCACATCAAACAGGGTAGATAGAAAGGTCCAACACTGAAACCTATCTGGGCCCATCCTATCCTACCTTTCTTACGGTGATTCCTGGGAAACACGGATATCAACCCGTTCCAGAACTTACGTGGACTGAAGAAGGTTTCAGTGTTGAGGGTCCAGTTCCCACCATTTCTTATGGTGTGCTCTACTTGAGTTTTGAATCTGCTTGATTTTTTAGCTCACATGCTATCATGAAATTTCGCAGTTGATGGACGGCTTAGATTTAACACAGGCATAATGATCGGCACCACAGAACTTTTAGATACATGGGCTCCGTGCGACAGGGTTGTAACATATACCCGTCCACCCAACACAGATGCGGAACACGTGTTAGAGATCCGACCATTTATCGCGTACGGCACTTTTGCATGTTTATCCACGAAGGGATGATAACATCGGTCTGATACGGCAACTCAAACTTACTTCAGAAAATTGAGAAGCCCGAAAAATAAAATACAAAATACAAAATTCACCTTGTTCACGCGGATTGCCATGACCATGAGGGCCCACCGTACCGTATGATTTATATATTTTATCCATGCCGTCCATCAGTTTTGATAGATCATTTTAGTGCATGAACCTAAAAATGAGGCAGGTCCATGCCTCAGGTGAACCACAATAAGTAAATAGGGGTACTGAACTCCTACCGTCGAAAACTTCTTACGGCCACAGAAATTTTTGATCGACCTGATATTTGTTTTTTCCCTTCATACAGGCCTGCGTGACCTTATGAACAGGTTGGGATGGCTACTTCCTGGTGGGCCCTAGGAGGGTGTTGACGGTAGGCATATTATCCCCACTGTTTCCTGTGGTGTGGTCCACTTGATCTTTGGATTTACCTCCTTTTCTGGTTCATGCCTTAAAATTATCTGTTAAAATGAATGGACGGTGTAGATAAAACATATCCATCACGGTGGGCAGCAAAAGAGCCCCTGCCAAGAACTAGTCCGTCTAAAATAATCGCGCAAAACGGATGGACGGCGTGGATAAAATATAGGCCCCACAGAAGCTAAAACGCATAAATCACGGTGGAACGCACAAAGTCAGGTCACCGGGTAATACGCGTCACGTTCCGCTGCGATCTCTAACACGTGTGCCGTCAAACCGAGTCGCTGACACGTGTTCCTCATGCGAGGGAGCACATTCAATTGCAATCGTTTTTATTCCCGAGAAGGCAAGAACCGATCAGGCACCAGAATTTGTGGTACTCTACCATCTTTCCCGCCAACATACAGCTCGTGCATGGAAACGGTACACCCCAACATGAACATAACCTCATACAAGAAATAAGACCGTACGATAATCAGATGGCCCACGGTGTCATGATAAACATGTAATATACTATCCAAATCAGAATTCAAGTGTGGCTCACTCAGTCATATTTGTTATAGTCAGTTATTTAAAAGGTGATCTTCTTAGTGGGGTCTACCGTTTTCATGGTACTGATTTACTAAAAAACTGAATTCTAGTGGAAAAAAAAATAGTGCGGTACCACAGATTTTGGTGGGGTACCGTTTACCCGGTTTTTCTTTACTCGTCTGCTTTTGAAGAAGTCCACGTCCGAAAGTTGTCTGAACGGGTTGCAGTCGCCGTGTGAATTTATCGCGAGATTCTGATGGAAAACCGCTAACCTACAGCTGCTTGTATGCTAGCTTGTCATACAGCCCTGCCACGTGTGTATAAGGCATCGTTTCTAAGCAAACAGAAATCCCCATCGAGAAAATCATCTGGCTAAAAAATAGGCCAGTCCAGTCATCAGGCGAGATCAAGACCGTTGGAATCAATGGACGGTGATGGTCTGACTCAACATATGATTGTGGCCTACATAATTAGTGGACCAGATTGAATTTTCAGAAAAGTAATCTTCATAGTGGGGCCTGATGTGTTCATGGATTAGATTTACTACAAAAATGCCATGTTGGCTAGATGTGCCTGCATAACAAGTTAGGCTATATTCGGCCATCTGTCATCGTTCACTCACCTACCGATACAATCCGTACTACGATACTTCGGGAGCCGATGAGCTGTTACCCATGGATACACCTTAGTGGGTGTTACCCGACCGTGGGGCCCACATCGATGTATTTTTCTTTATATCCACACCGTCCATCAGCTTTTTCCTATCATTTTAAGATATGAATGCAAAAAAGAAGCAAAATAAAATTCTCAGGTGGACCATACCATAGGAAACAGTGGTTGTTGAACGCTTTACCGTTAAAAAATTCCTAGGGACTACCGTAATGCTTTCTTGATGTTTATTTTCCATGCAACCTGTTGAAAAGGTCAGGTAAACCTGGATGAATGGTTAAAAAAAAAAAAACAAATATTAGCTTGATCCAAAACTTATGTGGCTCATTAATGGTCAATCACCACTGTTTCTGATGGTATGGTCCACCTGAGAATTATATCTACTTCATTTTTAGTATCATAATCTAAAATGATATGAAAAAACGGATGGACGGTGTGGATATACAATAAATTCATAAAGTGGGACCAAATGGTAAGGGTAACACCTAATCCGCTCCCATTATACATCTCATTTTTCAATCTTCTTGACTTTTATTTCCATTCGGCCCTTGAAAATATTGTATTTTTATTTTTTATTTTTATTTCCAATTTTACCCTTGTAAATATTAGATATTTCCAAAAGGTAAATTGCTTGTTCAAACTGATCATGGATTTAGTTAGATATTGGATTCCATTAAATTGAGAACTGATCACACAGTTGCATGGTACCACCGTACGTACCATCTTTTATATCAAAGTGTCATTTGTGTAAGAAATCAGTACCATAGAAGTGGTAGGGCCCAGCAGGGATATCATCTTGGCAAAGAAATCAAGCATGTCCACTTATAAGGTAGGGCACACCATTGGAATCAATGGACAAGTGACAGTCTGACTCAACTCAAAAAATATTACCATTGAGTGAATGGATTAGCCTGATTTTTTTACCAAAGTGATCTTCAAGGCGTGTGGACTACAATTTTCTTGAGACCGATTGCTTGCACGATGGTAAGTTGGTGGGAAAGATGGTTGGGTACTACAAGTTCTGTCATGAATCCTGAAAGGTTAATAGAGCCGTATTGATATCTACATGAGACGCATTGAGCATAGCAGTGGGAGCTTTGCTGAGTGTTGGCCAGATTTTTGAAACAAAGGTTCGTATAAGTGAGACATACCTTGTCACGTTGGGAATGAACGGTCGTACTATTATGTTGGTGTTGAGATACGGTCATGTATTGAAAACGTCACTCACTTGTCCGTGAACATGAAACTCTTTTATAATAGTATCTTTATGAGGAAGGATTTCACCTGGTTGGTAGCTAATATGAAACTTTTGGGGTATAGGCAATTGTTTTTTGGCTCTATGGTGTTGTACGCCATAATTAAAATTACGGCTCAATTTAAACTCAGCATTTATGGCCCCAACTATTAATATAAGCAGATATATAGTGTATGACTAAGGTTTGATGAAATGGATCACCTATTCAACCACTTGCTTAATTTGTAAATAGGATTTGACAATATTCAAATGATGGGGTTCATACTCTAATGATAGGTTACACTCCTCTGTATGAAATGACTTTTCAACGCATAAGAAGTTAAATGAGAAATGGATTCTTACAATTGATGATAGAGAATAGCTGCTAAGCATATTTTCAAGTGAAGAACTGGATCCAGCGTGTGAGCATATAGACTAAAATTACAGTTAAAAATTACCAACTACTTTATTGGTGTTATGGATTACACTATGAAATTTAAACAGCAAGCTAAAAGTAAAATATTATACTCAGAAATATAATTTTCTTGACATGAAAGGTAAAAGATTATACTATAGAATGTAAATTGATTAGTAATTGAAATTAAGGATAATTGGCAGATAACGTTTGATTTGATTGGGTTGGTATGAAACGCAATCTTCCTCCTGCATTCATATTCTATTTATAGGTTTGATCCTGCCATCTGGATCATTCCCACGTTTTGACAGTTGTCATAACCATTCAACACTACTTGACTCCATTTGTTCATTCTTTTCCTATTTGTCCTGTAATCGCTCTTCAACGATTACTCTTCTATCGGTCACTCTAAACAATGATGTGGCATTGTTTGATACGTTCTTGTTATTGTTATTAAGAAATTTTTTTCAAATATTCAAATACACCATGCGGATCAATACGTATCACACGTAATCTATTCCGATTGATTTTCATAAGGAATGACGATAATGAGGATGAACACCTTTAACTAGTTGGGATAAGGCTTTGATGATTAGTGTGGCTTAAGTGAGAGAAAGTAGAATCTGTATTCGGTGGGCTTTACATGATCATCAATTTGAATCATATCATTTGATTATTGTGATTGAACATATCAGTGAACCCTATTGGTAGTGATATTTCTGGATAAGTCTAGGGTGGAATACACTGATATTGTGTTTCATATCTATAGTATTCAGATAGGCATAAAACTTTATATAGGTAAAAATTTGATACCATTTTCTATTAATTAGGATCTTGATCCTTTAGCCAACAAGTATGGAAATTTAGTCTCATTAAAAAGTTTCTTAAATAATATAAGTTGCGAAACATCGAAGAAGTTTTTCATCCATCTACATCAATAATTTTATATAACATCTTAATTTGGTGTGTATAATTTACATTTATATTTTATTTGTTTGTTTGTTATTGAATTGATATATAAATCGATCATTTTATTTTGTAATTAAGTATAACATAGTAATGATGAATTGATACATAGTATTCGATGGTTTGAAATATATTTTTAAAGGGTCACTTTGAAAGACACATGACCGATGATTTATTAAGAGATTATGGTATTAGCTTAAATACTAGGCTAGCTAGCTAGTCTATTATTATTGTATACTATGCAAAGCTAATATATTAATCTTAATCATTAGTTTGATGATGTAGATTATTGATCATAATGCATATGAGTCTTGTGTGGACATGTTATTAATATTGTTGTTACTAATTCAATTAAATAAGTCCACACGTGTGATCAAGGACCCTTATTCAAATTTTTTGTGCGTGTATGATGCACGGGTCTGCCAGACTCTACTTAACTCGGGGTTTGATTGAATCATTAGTGTTCCCTCGCATTGATCGAGATGGACAGATTGGAGACTGGATATAAGATCCAATTATCCTCACAACCACTAGTTGTACTCAATGTTCATGCGATTTGTGAAATGGTATGGGTTAGCCATTCCAAATGAATTCTTTTTGCCTTTGGCAATAGGCATAAGTCTGTAGACTTAAGAACTTTTTCTTTCAATATGATTCTCTACCATAGTTCGAAAATAAAAATAATGGAAGAATAAGATATAAGTTGAAAGTGCTCTTTTATTAATAACTTTTATAATAATGACACTCACATTGGCTTGAGAGATGACGATTCGTTCATTGCTCAATTAAGATTGAGCTTCATAATAAGATAATCGTAATGTGCAGAATGATTGTCTACTCATTACTCGATTAGAAACCAGGGCCTCATGCCTAGACGATTGATGGGGGGCAGATCTTCAAATATTTGTTCATTACTTGGTCTGGATAATGTTCCGTGGTGAAATGGCCAACGAGGTGACAGCCTGTTCGTAGACTTAGAGGAAACCAAGCATATGGTGAAACGATCGTGAATCGATAATCTGTTCATCGTTTAGTATATGTCAAACTTTGTAGTGAGATACTTAGTGGAATTGAAAACTCCACAACCTTTCGTTTAAAACTGAGCGATCTTCCTTATGATCTAGTGAGATATCATGGATGAGGAGGAGTGGAAAGATAAACTAATGACTAATAACTAAGGCCTCCATGTTATGAGTAACAATGTGTGGTTGAAAAAAACTAAAATAAAATAAAAAAGATAAATGTTTATAATAGATGGATAAATAAAGCTAGGCTTAATTGTAGTGGTGTGAGGCCTGGAGCTCTTCCTGAAGTATTGTTTATATAGGCTTTTAGGAGGTGATAGCCTTATGTCGTCTTCAGCATCGTAAAGGATTTAGATGATCGATTCTGAAAATCTTTTTGATTTTTTTACATCAACGTGACTGATTGTGCATGATTACGTGTACAATAAATATATATCACATGTCGACTGAAGTCCTCACGTCTTTGGACTCTCATATTAGAAAGTTGTGATTTTTATGTCACTTGACTTTGACATCCGTAAAGATGTACTTTTAGCAATGCTCTAGCATTTAATGGTAAATAAAGATATTCTTTGATATGATTATGATATTTAATGTTAAGAAAGAGACTTGTTTTAATGAAACTTTATTTTTTGCAAAGAGAATTTTTTTTTTTATTATACAACTTTATCATTTAATGCACACTCTCTCATATGCATGTCTCTAATTCCTCCTCTTGAAGTTATCGACACCACACATGGCACGGCTACCTCATGACATATTCTGAATCAGTTGATGTGGCCGGGCCAAATTGGGTGTAAATAATGATGGATGGTGCAAGTAAGATTTTGCTCATCAATAATGCGTAGTGCTGACACATGGCAGTATCTCATTAGTTTACATAAGTGTGCTAAAAATGGGTGTAAACAAATGTCATAAGTAGTTACAAAAATTCCACCTAAAATCATAAATAATAATTTATAAGATTGCAACAAACTTTTGAAATTGAAACTTGATCAGTATAAAGAAGTATTGAAAATGAAAACAAAATGAATCGATAAGATATCTGAGCCCATCCAAAGCCTCCTAAACTGTCTGGATTGTCCAAAATGCAGTGATAGGAATCAGATTTCTGTCAGTGACATGACACTCCCCAAAATCGTGTGGTGGGTCCTGTAGATGCTGAGATGACAAAAATGCCTTGGAAAATGTAAAAAAAGTACTAGCTAGAATTAAATTTCTGTCGGTTCAAAACATCCACTTATCAGTGTATAGTAGCTCTTATTACCCAAATGATTTTAAAAAATGCAAAATCAAGCCATGTTATCACCGACATTAATATAATTTCCTTCAGTCTTGTCTACAAAATGTAGCTCATTTCTATCATTTAAAGATGTTGAAAAAAAGGCAAAAAGCTCGAAGTGAGTATAAGAAAGAGAAATAAGTGAGTATAAGAAAAAGAGAGTTATCTTTATGAAATTATTGCGCTCAGAGAAGCTCAACGTCGAAGGTCTTTACTATGCTTGAAATTTGTCAGCTTAAAGAAAGTTCAACTGATCAAGTGAAGTATAGATTAGAATCAAAGACACCCGATTAGCTCTTTCCATATATGAGTGCTTGGCTTCTCTCTCTCTCTCTCTCTCTCTCTCTCTCTCTCTCTCTCTCTCTCATATATTCACAAGTTCATACCAACATCTCATATATAGCATTCAAGTTTCTTACTATTATTTAAGTTTTTTTTATTTTTACTCTAATGTTTATCCACTTGGACCCTAGATGTAGATGTCTTAAGAACTTTCTGGATCCTAAAAAAAATAATTTAAAGTCTTGTAAAGTAGATATCGTACTTTGTGTGGGCAGAAAACAACACCTAATCCCTTCTTCCATCATAAATACCCATAGAGTCTTCGGTCGTAGACCAACCATGGGAGTCACTCGAAATCTTTAGATCCCTTGACTCCATTGCGATTTTATGGTTTGTATATCTTAACTTAATTGTCTATTGGTGACTTTAAATAAATAAATTATCACACTTGAGTCAATACAACTCTCTTCTGTGTAAAGAGCTAAAAGAACACGCATGAGGAGAATCGATGTTCATTACAAAATCTACAATCACAGTAACATGCAAGTATATTTTAAAACATCCATATATATGAGTTAAAGAATAAGGATTCCTTTAGTTGTCTTTGGAAACTTAAGGTTAAACACAATAGCTACTAGCCAAGAGAGACATATTATTCTATGATCACTTAGCTGGTTGTAAGATAAACATGTAGTTGTTACTATTTTTATATGAGTATATTCTTATTTCGGGGAACCGATGATGAATTAAGATAGAATCTCTTTGCATCAGATTTGATGATAATTTGGTGTATATGTGTCCTACCTAACATAGAAAAAGTATAAGTGTGTCATGGGAATAGGATCTTGGTATTAAAGTTGTTTGACTTTTGCATTGGAGAATTAGTTCAAATTTATAAATCAGAAAAGTCATAATGTCTAGACATAATCAACTTATTTATGTACTAGCTTTAATTAATCTTTAAACTGATGGCATATAGGGAGTTTAAGTTCCTCATATAATGTCTTTGGCCCGCATCACGAAGTCAATTACAGTGGCTCACATGTGGGTGTTGTTGGATTCATCTATTAAGATATAATTGAGGTCATATGATTCAACAAGAGATTCATTGATCTTATATGAATACTCTTATGACTAAGATTTGGTAGATCGGACCATTTATCAAGATATTTTTCACTGATATCGGTACTTCAAAAGTTTCAAAGACGAGTATTTTTCAATTGTTGATAGTTTGTTTTAATTATTAAAATGTTTTCATCACTGTTGATAATAATTTCAATAATCGAGATGTTGTGGTTTATCAGTTGATTTACATAGATATTGGATTAAAAATCGATGGACATGTTCAATAGGTGAATGAAGTCAATTTCAATGCATAATCAAGTATAATTGTGAACTTTAGATATAATAGAGCATACCAAAGTTTATAAGTTGGTGGAAACACCATACTAGTGTCTCTCCCTAAACTCTAATTCCTAATAAATAAGATTATATTTCAATGAAAAATGAGGCGTATAATAGAGAAAGCCTTTGACAGCCATAGCTCATAGGAATTCACCATGTAAAGATCTCTCTCTCTCTCTCTCTCTCTCTCTCTCTCTCTCTCTCCTCTCTTCCTTATGATCATGTTAGAATTTTAGAAATGTAGTAAAAAATAAAAAAATTCTTAGGTCAAAATTAATTAATTTCATATTAAGGAATACTATTTAGATATCATCAAGTTTTTGTAGTAAGCAATTTTAAAAAAAAAGTGATTTAATTAAACATGCCCTTTGATAATAGCTTTTTAATACAATTTATTGTTGATGTTGTACTTTCAAAGTAGAAGATTTTCTTCTTTAAGAGAAGAGAAAAGAAAAGAAAATACACCAACCTTAAAGTAGGGCTAGGGCAATGCATATAAATGTACGTACAGTGAACCCCACATGTGTGGATGCATGGTATGGGAAAAGAGAAGAGAGAAGTACTATCTCTTTTTTCACTTTTCTCTCTATCTCTTATTGTCTCTCTTAGTAGTGACACACTGTGAGGCTTATATGTCTGAAGGCTGTCTCTTTTCGTTGTTATCTTTCTTTGGGATAAGATATTATTTATAAAAAAGAGTTACAATTTGATGGAAAGACATCATTATAGTGCTCATCTATGCAACAAACTTTTATATAATGCTCATTGCATCTAAATTATGTAATAATGTCTAATCATGTACCTAAATTGATCCATCACCTTTAATGAACATGGTCATTCATTATCTATCCAATTCTCATGCAAACCAAGTGATGGACCACAAGATCTTAACCATCACAATTAATCATAAAATGAAAATGTTTTAACAGTTAAAACAAAAGATATGATGGAGTTGTGTCTTAAAAAACCAATGTGCATCCACTGACAGTGTGGATGTGATAGGATTGATTTCAATTTTTAATCTTGATGACTAATAGTCTTTTAGTTCGTATGATATAATTTAGTTAATATTTGATATTTTCTTAAACTTATATTAACATATGTTATGTGAGGGTGATTCTTCTGGTTCTTGGTAACTTGAAATTAGACACAATGATCATTGGATAGAGAAAGTTATTTTTTATGGATATTACTATGTAACACCCTGAAAATCGGGGGTCGTGTATAAACCCGACTCCCGAGTTCCAGACCATCACTTATACAATAATTATGGTTATGATTCAATGTTAATTGAGTTAGAGCATTCACATGAGCAAGATTATACCAAAACTGCAATTCATACTCCAGACCCAGTGATAAAATGCAAGTGGAAGACTGAAGAATATATATATCACTGTATGGAAAATAAAATAAATCTCCACTGTCTCCAAAGTGTGAATACATCTCTGAGTCATATACATGTAATAAGACAAAAATCAAAATGTCATAAAGTCCATCTATGAAGTCCCGCCGATCCAGGTCACCTACGCAAAGCCGTCGTGAAACTGCATATATGAGAACTCGTCCTGGTCCTCATCGTAATCTGGCTCTGCCTCCTGAATCACCGCATCACCTGTAACTAAGACAGGGTCTGATGGGTGTTGCAAAAACTATCCCGTAACGTGGGAGTGAGTGATCAACTCAGTAGAATAATAGAGCAGAGATTAGCATGTTCTCAAATCAATCATGTGATAATAGTAAAGCAATAAATCAAACATTCCTAAATACTGTTATTAATATATGCATGAAATGACATGATGGATGCCCTCACCGACATACTCCCTCATGCGACACCATCTGCGTCCGCGGCATGTATTCTTCCCGCAGTGCTCCACATCTTCCAGGCACATGTAATGCGATATGGATAATGCTTTTCGAGTTGTTATTAGTCCGTTCATACAGCAGTATCGGGAAACTAAGGTACTTTGCTTATATCAATCCCAACACAGATCCTGTCTAGGGTCGTCACTCCTAGAAATCATATACGATGTTATATTTTATAGGTCGCTGCAAGGGCTGCCAGGGCTGTTGCTCGCACTCGTTGCACCGCTCCCCCATCACCTTATCAATATAGGCCTACTGTACTCTCATTGCTACGGAAGGGTCGTCGCCTCTCGTAGACTCAGAATACGCTCGCGGTTACTACAAAGGGCTCGTCACCTGATCAGTGTAGACCGACAGCAAGAATATAGTGTCTCATACCACCATAATCTGCTCACGAGTCATAAGTGCTCACTGGTCACTACGGGGAGGTTTATGGCCCCAGCGTAGGGCGACAGCTCGACCACGGTGTCCCATATCACTATGTCCGGCTCATGAGTCTTTATGGATTAAGGTACCATGGTTAATAGGATTTCTAATGGTAAGTTCAGTAACCTAGGTTCAAGCAGTTATGACTCATACACGGTGAACAATCAACGGCTAGTCGGGTTACTTGACGGGCTCGACTAGTACGAGCGCATCGCAAGTCGAACGACATAAAGTGCGTAAAACACTTCGCGTGGCCTAACCACTGCCGCCAACTTCAAACACGACTCGCGTTCATCGACGCGTCCTTTGTGGTAAATACAAACAAACCACGAATTTACTCTGTTACCGACTGCCTGGACTAAGTATAGCCCCAAACATTTGTGAATCCACATTAGCAATCATATAAGAGTAATGGAAATGAAATACAACAATATAAGCATGTTGAAACATGTTATAACATACCACTTAAGCAATTCATCCAACATATACATTTCCTATACATAAAGAAATCAATACATCTAACCAACATGATGGAGATCATTTACATCAGCATATTACTTGAGAATTCAATCTCAAAACTATTTCACAACACTATACACTCAATACATACTAATACAAACATTTATACAAACACTTAGTCTACACACTTAAGTCTACATAATGCATGTCAACTCAAAGTGCGCATTTGGGCGAATCTCTTTGCCAAACCAATTATGCACGCATTCCTAATATCCTAATGCGACAAATAGCCATGGCAACCATTTCAGCAAAATATGCATGTATACAGTATTTCCTACAAATGATTAAAATGCCCTAAATCTCATATTTTCCGTACATTTACGAAACAGAAAACGGACAGTATGTTGTACATGTCAAACGGCGTTATCGTCGATCATCTACTATTAAACGACATTGAAAGCTTTAAAAACAGTCAATCAAAGCGTCTAAAATCCTCACCTTTTACCCTAGATGAGTGTCGTTTCGAATGGAGCGTATACGCTTCGTCTATGGCGAACAGGCGACCTAATACACAAGATGTATAAGGTACTTCGCTATTGGAATTGACGGAACCTTAAATCAGCAAGTGGTTAGGGTTTTCCTTACCTAGAAATGCGTTGGAATCACCAGCAAAGTGATTTGAATACGATGATTAGGCACGTGTAGCAGCTGCAGCGAGTGGTGGGAAGATCTCTCCCACACTCTCTCACAATCTCTTACTTTTTTTCTCTCTCTCTAGCTAGGGTTTCTAGCAAATTCGGATGGGTGAAATAAGTGAGGGTTTAAAGCCCTTTTATAGCCTAAAACCTTTCCAAATTAGGCTTGGGAACAATATTTACTTGAGGTGTAACCAAATCGGGGCTGTTCTGGTCCAAAAGAGTAGTTTTGGAGGTCCCCTGACCGAACGCGATCGGACTTAAGCTCATGGTCACTGGATGTTGCTCACACCCAGTTTTCAGTCCGGTAGAGTTCCCAGATCGCACGTGGCGGTCCAGTTTCAGTTCAGCGGTCATCGCACCTAGATCAGGTTTACAAGTCTCATGATATGAAAGAGAAATTTTTTCTGATCCGAGGGTGTAATTTGGCTGAATTCTGACGGTCAGAACGCTTAATAATAACGCGCCAAGTCATGTGCCAGATTTGGATTTAAATTTTCAAATCTAACCCTTTTCTCACTCTCTTCACTCCAGGCTCAATGAAATAGCCTCTGAATATCAGTTGGGCTTGATTTTTGAAATGATTGTCAAGTCCAGCTAAGCGGTCATAACGGTCTAAGATTATAGTTATCGAACTTTCGACGCGCGGTCTAGATCCAATACAAAGTTTCAAAGGGTTCCTGAGAGCAAACTGGTTTAGAGTTTGATCCTAAGTTTCGGGGTATTATAGCACCATTGATTCTACAAGTTTTGGGTCTTGTAGAACGTATTTAAAATGTTCAGGGACTATTTCACAGCTACTCTATCGTAGCGCTAGCTAACTAATGCTTAATTTCTAAAGGAATTAATCCTACGTGATTTCGGGTCGAGTTGGTACTCGAGTCTCAGTACGGATTTTTTCAAGGCATTACAATCTACCCCCCTTAACAAAAAATTTTGTCCTCAAAATTTATACCTTTTTGTACTCCTCGAGAAGCTGTGGGTAATTCCTTTTCATCTCGGCTTCTGTCTCCCAGATAGCCTCTTCCTCAGAGTGATGCGTCCACAACACCTTCACAAAGGGGGATCACCTTGCTACGCAGTACCTACTCATTCCTGTCTAGTATACGCGTCAGTCGCAGTATATATGTAACATCCTCTCCTAACTGCACCTGCTCCCATCTGATGATATGGGAAGGATCAGAAACGTATTTCTTCATCATAGAAACATGAAATACGTTGTGAACGCTTGCGAGTGGCGTAGGTAAAGCTAGACGATAAGCCACTGCACCCACGCGATCGAGGATCTGGAATGGACTAATGAATCGTGGTGCCAGCTTCCCCTTCTTCCCGAACCGAAGAACTCCCTTCATAGGAGAAACTCACAAAAATACATGATCCCCAACCGTGAACTCTAGCTGGCGCCATCTCGTATCGGCATAACTCTTCTGTCTGCTCTGCGCTGTAAGAAGCCGGTGTCTAATGATATCAATCTTCTCCGATGTCGCCTGCATTAACTCTGGGCCGATCAATATACACTCACCGACCTCTGCCCAGCAATGCGGTGCTCGACAAGGTCGCCCATACAACGCCTCATAAGGTGTCATACCGATACTCGCCTGAAAACTGTTGTTGTACGCGAACTCCGCATATGCAAGACAATCATCCCAACTGTCCTTGAAGTCCAATGCGCAAGCTCGCAACATGTCCTCGAGAATCTGGTTCACCCGCTCTATCTGTCCGTCTGTCTGTGGGTGGAATGCAGTACTGAACTTCAACTTCACACCCACAGCCTTCTGAATGCGAGTCCAGAAAATAGAAGTGAAACGCGTGTCTCTGTCCAACACGATCTCCAACGGAACTCCATGCAGACGCACGATCTCTCTGATATATAGCCTAGCCAGATCGTCTGCAGAGTTCGTAACTTTGATCGGTAGGAAGTGCGCCGACTTCGTCAGACGGTCGACGATCACCCAAATAGAATCATGTCCCTTCCTCGTCTTCGGCAGCCCTGAGATAAAATCCATGGAAATGAAGTCCCATTTCCACTCAGCGATCGACATAAGCTGCAGGAGTCCAGGTGGTTGGCGATGCTCTGCCTTCACCTGCTGGCAAGTGAGACAACGGGACACGAACTCTGTAATGTGGGTCTTCATACCTTCCCACCAATAAGTCCTCCTCACATCGCGATACATCTTGGTGTTGCCCGGATGCATCGCAAGTCTGGTACAGTGCGCAACCTCGATAATCTCTCATCTCAAGTCGGGAATGTCTAGGACGCATAGGCGGCCACGATAACGTAAGCCCCCATCCGTGCCAACTCGTCACTCGGCGTCTGCATCATCACTGGCCTGCTCTCGAAGCTCAGTAAGATGCGCATCATCCCGCTGTGCCTCGATGACTCTGTCATCGATCTGAGATCACACCTGCACATGTGCAATAAACTCATATGGCTCCTCCACAGTGAGTTTCTGCTCAAAGTCTTGCAAAAATTCAACCATGTCCCACTCAACAACCATTAGCGGAGCCGCAAACTCTATCGCCTTCTTGCAGCTCAACGCGTCGGCCACGAGGTTCACCTTACTAGGATGGTAAGAGACTTCGAACTTGAAGTCCTTCAAAGTCTCCATCCATCGCCGCTGCCTCATATTTAAGTCTCGCTGCGTGAATATGTACTTGAGGCTCTTGTGATCGCAAAAGAGCTCGAACTCCTCTCCATAGAGGTAATGTCTCCAGAGTCTCACTGCGAATATGATGGCTGCCAACTCCAGGTCGTGTGTAGGGTAATTCTCCTCATGCTTCCTTAATTGTCTTGAGGCATACGAAATTACCCTGTCCTTCTGCATAAGGACACAACCCAAACCAACGCTAGACGCGTCGGTATATATAATGTATCTAACCCCTTGCTCTGACAATACTAGCATAGGGGTGGATGTGAGCTTATCCTTCAGCTCCTGAAAAGCTGACTCCGCCTTGTCATTCCAGGAGAACTTCACATCCTTCTGTGTCAACTGAGATAGAGGTGTGACGATCTTTGAGAAATCCTGAATGAAGCGTCGATAGTAGCCAGCAAGACCCAAGAAACTCCTCACCTCAGTGACAGAACCAGGCTACTCCCAGTCCTGAACTGCAGCTACCTTAGACAGGTCGACTTCCATGCCATCCTTGGACACTACATGTCCCAGGAACTTCACTTCCTGCTTCCAGAAATCGCACTTCTTGTACTGTGCGAACAACTGATGCTGTCTCAGTGTATCTAGGACCAAGCGCAAGTGCTCCTCATGCTCCTCTCGACTCCTGGAATATACCAAAATGTCGTCAATGAACACTACGACGAATCGATAGAGGAAAGGCCGAAATACCCTATTCATCAGATCCATGAATACGGCTGGTGCATTCGTGAGACCGAACGACATCACAAGGAACTCGTAGTGGCCAAAGCTGGTCCTGAATACTGTCTTCTGCACGTTCTCATCCCTGACGCGTAACTGATGATATCCTGACTGAAGATCAATCTTCGAGAAGTACTGCGCCCCTCTCAACTAATCAAACAAGTCATCGATCCTGAGTAAAAGGTACTTGTTCTTCACCGTGATCTGGTTCAGCCTGCGATAATCAATACATAATCGCATCGAACCATCCTTCTTCCTCACAAATATAACTGGTGCTCCCCAAGGAGACACACTAGGTCGAATAAGACCAAGCTCCAACAGATCATCAATCTGTGTCCTCAACTCCTCCATCTCACACGGTGCCATGTGATACGTCGGCAGTGAGACGGGCGTGGAACCAGGTACCAGATCGATAGTAAAATCAATCTCTCGCTGAGGAGGCAAACCAGGGATCTTCCTACACAGATTCCCAAAATCACGGACGACCGGCATATGCTCAAGCGTTTGGGCACCAGCGTCCGTAGTAAAGTAGCGTAGCTAAGTATGCGGAAGGGGAGATTTACTCGCACTGGGAATGTAAAGGACGCGCCCTCTGGCTCGTAGACAGTTACTATATGAGTCTCGCAGTCAATCTTGGCCCTCGCTGCAGTCAGCCAATCCATGCTAAGAACGATGTCGAGATAATAGAGAGAGGGGTCGATGACAAGATCAATAGCCATCGTCCTGCCCCCCAGATCCACCAAACAGCCCTCACACATTAGGGTGACATCTGTAAAAGACCCGTGAGCTGTATAAACTCACACCCTATCCATCCTAATAGTCGGTAGCCCAATGCGCCTGACTATGACATGCGATATCAATGAAATCGTGGATCCTGTGTCCACCATCACGAGAATAAGAATACCTCCAATATGAACGGTGACCTTAAAAGCCAAATGCTGAGAAGTCTCTGCCTCGACTGCCTGTACTGTCAGAGCATGTACTCGAGCCTGCTGTGGCCGGTTTGGTCGCGGTATCATAGGCCGTTGAGGCGGCCGTAATGGTGGTACGGGAGGTCAGAAGGATGGATGCGCAGGAGCCGACCGTAGAGGCGGTGCTGATAAAGCCTGTGAGAGTGGACAGTCGATCTTCTGTGGCGGTGAAAACCCACTGTCTCTCATCCGAGTGAAACAGTTCCCCACAGAATGACCCGATCTCCCACAGTAAGTACACGAGAGATCGGGGCGCCTCATCGGAAGTACCAGCGCCGTAGCCCTAGGAGGAGGGTCAATGTGAGGCCTCTTACCCGCAGAGGGCCTGTCCTGTAAATCTGGTAGTGGCCTAGGGACCATAGGGCCACGAGATCGCGTAAGTCAATCCACATCCTGCTCTGTCCTCATGGACATGTGAATCAGCTCTGCGTAGGAGGGAATGCTAATGCAACACATCTTCGACCGAATGTCCGGTCGTAAACCCTCTGAAAAGTGCCTTATGCGCATCTGTTCATCTGCAAGTATAGTCGGGACGTATCTGCCCAACTCAGTGAATCGATGCTCATACTCGGTGACTGTCATGCCTCCATGCCTGAGGCGTAGAAACTCATTCTCCTGCTCATGCTTGTAAGTCTGGGGATAGTATTTCTCATGGAAACAGAACTCGAACGCTGCCCAAGTCCAGATATAGTCGATAGCAACAGTCTGCAAAATGCTATCCCACCACAGGCTGACCTCCCACTCAAACATAAACGTAGCCAACTCTACTTGCTCAGGCTCTGAGCAATGCAGCATCCGTAGTATCTTCGACACACGGTCGAGCCAATACTCAGCCTCCTCGGGTCTGTGAGAACCCGTAAAAGTGGGAGGCCGTAAGCGCTGGAATCGCTTGAGTAAGCCTCGTGTATCAGCGGAATTCCCTATAGGGTAAGCAGGCGGTGCAGGATGAGCCATGCCCTCATCCTGAGTAGAAGTACCGGCATCCTCAACTGGATGTACAAGGGGTGCAGGTGGAGTCGCACTCCCACCCTGGGCTAAAGCCCCTGCTATCGTAGTCAGAAGCTGCTAGTGCTGTTGATGCATCATGGCCATCAACTACTTAAATCTATCTGGAGGTGGAGTTGGCTGTGGCACATACTGCGTCGAGGAAGACGTACGGTACTGCTCTCTGACAGGTGGTGTGAAAGGTGGTGGTCCAGCTGCAGGACCTGTGGAAGGCTGAGACTCACTCGCAGTCTCAGGAATCGGGCCCACAGCAGGGTTCGTATGAACATCAGTCTGGAGAGGAACCCGATCTATCGGCTCTCCCAATGTAAGTCGTGCTGTGGTCCGCGTAGCCTTAGGCGGCATTCCCTATATTCAAAATAGGGAGCAACCTTGTTAGTCACAGCAATAGCACAAACACACCACCACCAGTCATTCACATAATAAGTCAAAAACATTTCATGCATTTCATTTAATCAAAATTGTCACAATACAAGAGATATATCCTTACATTCATCATGACCAGAAACACATGGGAACTAAGCCAGTAAGCTACTACAGCAACATAGGCAAACTACTAGCCTTATCAGGCTTACACACAGAAAGCAGGAAATAAACCAACTACAATCAACAAACATCTGGAATCTCATCGCTAATCTGAGTCGGGCGATGGAGGAAGAGCACCTTTATCCTGCAAGCAACACAAGATCGCCTTCAAGGTGCGAGTCACCTTACCAAATTTTCTCTTCATGACGGCCTTGATATCCTCAACTTCGGCCCGAAGTTCCTAGACTTCCCGTCGCAAGGCAACCTGACTCTCCTCGAGTCGGGCAATGTAAGCATCTTTAGTAGCCTGAGTCGCTGAAGGAGGGCTCTCATCAGTATCCTGAGCCTCCTCATCTTCTTCTCCCTGGGCTTCTTCCTCTATTTCTTCCCCAGCCTCTTCTTCACCAACATTCGCTTCACTATCATAATCGCCCTCGCTATCCTCATCAAGCTGAGCCTCACGCTACTAAGGCCCTATCTTCATCCTGTTCATGGTAGTCTCGTCGATGAAGTGGATCGGTATAGGCATCTCTGGCCCAAGTCTATAGGAAAACTCAAGTGCAATCCTGCATATGAGCCGACCAAAAGGAAGAGACTCTAACATTCTTCTCGATTGTGCTATAAGGACGATCCGTCGCAATATAAACGTGGCCATGCACACATTTTCATCCTGGCCCACTTGATACAAGAAATCGACCATGAGACATTCAACGTGATTTTTCGACCTGGGATACACATTAAACGTACAAATGTGGTGCAGCAGATGAAAATCATCCGACATATGAGACGCTAAGAGGCTTCTGTTAGGCTGCCACGGAACCAAACTACCTCATAGGAACCTGGTACGGCGATCTCGCTCACGCATACTCTTTAGATTCTCAGCACTTGGATGAACTTCACCAAGAGGCACCTTCAGAATGTGAGCTATCAGCCGAACATCGATCGTAGCCATCCGGTCTCTATCAAAGGGAATCTTGAACTGTAATGGCTCCAACGTAGGATCCCGGATACGAGCATAGAAGGCACGAACGGTGCTCACGTTCGCTCGAGACTGTGCTTCAAAGAGCGGACCCCAGTGTGCAGCCTCAATACGTTCAAACAACAGATATTCGCCAAAGAGCCGCCCTTCCACATGCGCTTCAAACAGGACCTTGCAGTCAGTATAAGGGTCATGGGGCAACTCTGCCAACAGTACTCACCCTACATGAGCATGGGGATCCAAATCCCGCTTTGTGTGAAACTCACAAGCTGTACTTGGACTTGTGGCGACGCTTGAGCTAGCGGCGCCACCCCTCAACTTTCTTGATCGTGCGGGGCGACTAGGCCCAGCTTCATCCGCTGCGGTCTTTCTCTTCTCCATCAAAGAGAGGATGGTGGAGAAAAAGAAAAAGGCCAAAATGGCTTCGACAAAAGTCATGGAAAATGAGAGAAATGAAGAGAAACCGCTGCCCAAACGGACTGAAGTAAATCTAGGCGTTGTAGAGGGATGATTCAAGCTTCCAAGGACTGGATTTCAAGGGAAAAAGAGAAAACTAAATAGGAATGGAGCTCCACACGATTTCAACCATGTTTGGAGGTTGTGGGAGCTTCAAACGACGAGATCGGAGAGAGAGGGTGCTATGAACAGCCACGAATGGGTGGGTAGGCGTCGTTTTTAGTAAAAGAGGAGATTGGAAGGGATTTGGCACCGATTTTGAAATGGTGGCAGCAAGAAAAAATGAAAATGGAGGCTTGGGAGTGACTGTTGTGAAGAAGGTAGGCTTTTGGGGGTCTTTAACGTGCGAACCCTACTTAGGAGGGGTGCCCTAACCCATTTAGGGCGTGCGCCCGACGCACGGCTCACATGGGGCCCATCGGTCGGCGATGCATCGCAGAACCGGCGATGCCATCGCCGGTCGACCATCGATCCGGCCTGTCTGGCCAGGTGGGCTGGGTCCCCCCTGCCCTGAGGGTCTCAAATAACTATGGGTCTCACCTCAGATCATTGTAGTTTGGCCTAGATAGGCCCAAAACTCCATTTGGGGTATTCCAGGGCCAGTCTGTAAATCAGAATGAACTTATACATCATGTAACATATGATTTTAGGGTAGGAGGAGCTAGTCCATCCAATTAACCCATCTGTTACGAAATATTTCAAAATTGGAATGGCCAAAAGGCCAATTTTCATGTATTTTTACTATTCATTATAAAATTTTACCTATGTATGATTTTATATTATTTTCATATTAGGATTAATGCCTAACATGAAAATATTGAGAAAGAATTGAAGAATGGGGTGGTGAGAGGAAGGATTCTGAAGGAATTGGGTGAAACAGGGTTTTTAAGCCCTAGCGATTGAGTGTAAGGGTTGTGGTTGCCCCACGACCCAAAGACACGCATTTTTTAGGTTTGAAATTTTCCTAGAATCATCTCAAACCCGCCTATTTACAACCTAGGTGTTACTTAGGTCACTTCATGCGACCTTAAATGCGTTACGGACTCGATCAAACGAACGATTTGAGTAGACTTCGCCTATTGGCGAAACTGCGATCCTATAAGTGTTTCTAGGTTCCTTCTGCACCCACCTAAGTCAAAGGAGAGACAACGTACATCGCATGTCCATAACCCAGGTCCAGTTTAATCTCATTCATGCTCTGATACTAACTTGTAACACCCTGAAATCGGAGGTCGTGTATAAACCCGACTCCCGAGTTTCAGACCATCACTTATGCAATAATTATGGTTATGATTCAATGTTAATTGAGTTAGAGCATTCACATGAGTAAGATTATGCCAAAACTGCAATTCATACTCTAGACCCAGTGATAAAACGCAAGCGGAAGACTGAAGAATATATATATCACTGTATGGAAAATAAAATAAATCTCCACTGTCTCTAAAGTATGAATACATCTCTGAGTCATATACATATAATAAGATAAAAATCAAAATGTCATAAAGTCCATCTATGAAGTCCCGCCGATCCAGGTCACCTACGGAAAGCCGTCGTGAAACTGCATATATGAGAACTCGTCCTGGTCCTCATCGTAATTTGGCTCTGCCTCCTGAATCACCGCATCACCTGTAACTAAGACAGGGTCTGGTGGGTGTTGCAAAAACCATCCCGTAACGTGGGAGTGAGTGATCAACTCAGTGGAATAATAGAGCAGAGATTAGTATGTTCTCAAATCAATCATGCAATAATAGTAAAGCAATAAATCAAATATTTTTAAATACTATTATTAATGTATGCATGAAATGATATGATGGATGCCCTCACCGACATACTCCCTCATGCGGCACCATCTGCGTCCGCGGCATACATTCTTCCCGCAGTGCTCCACATCTTACAGGCACATGCAATGCGATATGGATAATTCTTTCCGAGTTGTTATTAGTCCATTCATACAATAGTATTGGGAAACTAAGGTACTTTGCTTATATCAATCCCAACACAGATCCTGTCTAGGGTCGGTACTCCTATAAATCACATACGATGTTATATTTTGTAGGTCGCTGCAAGGGCTGCCAGGGCTGTTGCTCGCACTCGTTGCACAGCTCCCCCATCACCTTATTAATACAGGCCTACTGTACTCTCATTGCTACGGAAGGGTCGTCGCCTCCCATAGACTCAGAATATGCTCGCGGTCACTACAAAGGGCTCGTCACCTGATCAGTGTAGACCGACAGCAAGAATATAGTGTCTCATACCACCATAATCTGCTCACGAGTCATAGGTGCTCACTAGTCACTACAGAGAGGTTTGTGGCCCCAGCGTAGGCCGACAGCTCGACCACGGTGTCCCATACCACCATGCCCGGCTCATGAGTTTTTATGAATCAAGGTACCATGGTTAATAGGGTTTTCAATGGTAAGTTCAATACCCTAGGTTCAAACAGTTATGACTCATACAAGGTGAACAATCAACGGCCAGTCGGGTTACTTGACGGGCTCGACTAGTATGAGCGCATCGCAAGTCGAACGACATGAAGTGCGTAAAACACTTCGTGTGGCCTAACCACTGCCGCCAACTTCAAACACGACTCGCGTTCATCGACGCGTCCTTCGTGGTAAATACAAGCAAACCACGAATTTACTCTGTTGCCGACTGCCTGGACTAAGTATAGCCCCAAACATTTATGAATCCACATTAGAAATCATATAAGAGTAATAGAAATGAAATACAACAATATAAGCATGTTGAAACATGTTATAACATACCACTTAAGCAATTCATCCAACATATACATTTCCTATACATAAAGAAATCAATACATCTAGCCAACATGATGGAGATCATTTACATCAGCATATTACTTGAGAATTTAATCTCAAAACTATTTCAAAACACCATATACTCAATACATACTAATACAAACATTTATATAAACACTTAGTCTACACACTTAAGTCTACATAGTGCATGTCGACTCAAAGTGCGCATTTGGGTGAATCTCTTCGCCAAACCAATTATGCACGCATTCCTAATATCCTAATGCGACAAATAGCCATGGCAACCATTTCAGCAAAATATGCATGTATACAGTATTTTCTATAAATGACTAAAATGCCCTAAATCTCATATTTTCCGTACATTTACGAAACAGAAAATGGACAGCATGTTGTACATGTCAAACAGTGTTGTCGTCGATCATCTACTATTAAACGACATTGAAAGCTTTGAAAACAGTCAATCAAAGTGTCTAAAATCCTCACCTTTTACCCTAGATGAGTGTCGTTTCGAACGGAGTGTATATGCTTCGTCTATGGCGAACAGGCGACCTAATACACAAGATGTATAAGGTACTTCGCTATTGGAATTGACAGAATCTTAAATCAGCAAGTGGTTAGGGTTTTCCTTACCTAGAAATGCGTTAGAATCACAGACAAAGTGATTTGAACACGATGCTTAGGCATGTGTAGCAGCTGCAGCAAGTGGCGGGAAGATCTCTCCCACACTCTCTCACAATCTCTCACTTTTTCTCTCTCTCTAGCTAGGGTTTCTAGCAAATTCAGATGGGTGAGATGAGTGAGGGTTTAAAGCCCTTTTATAGCCTAAAACCTTTCCAAATTAGGTTTGGGAACAATGTTTACTTGAGGTGTAACCAAATCAAGGCTGTTCTGGTCCAAAAGAGTAGTTCGGGAGGTCCCCTGGCCGAACGCGATCGGACTTAAGCTCATGGTCACTGGATGTTGCTCACACCCAGTTTTCAGTCCAGTAGAGTTCCCAGATCGCACGTGGCGGTCCAGTTTCAGTTCAGCGGTCATCGCACCTATATCAGGTATACAAGTCTCATGATATGAAAGAGAAATTTTTTCTGATCCGAGGGTGTAATTTGGCTGAATTCTGATGGTCAGAACGCTTAATAATAACGCGCCAAGTCATGTGCCAGATTTGGATTTAAATTTCCAAATCTAACCCTTTTCTCACTCTCTTCACTCCAGGCTCAATGAAATAGCCTCTGAATGTCGGTTGGGCTTGATTTTTGAAATGATTGTCAAGTCCAGCTAAGCGGTCATAACGGTCTAAGATTGTATGTATCGAACTTTTGACGCGCGGTCTAGATCCAATACAAAGTTTCAAAGGGTTCCTGAGAGCAAACCGATTTAGAGTTTGATCCTAGGTTTTGGGATATTATAGCACCATTGATTCTACAAGTTTTGGGTCTTGTAGAACGTACTTAAAATGTTCAGGGACTATTTCACAGCTACTCTAGCGTAGCGCTAGCTAACTAATGCTTAATTTCTAAAGGAATTAATCCTACGTGATTTCGGGTCGAGTTGGTACTCGAGTCTCAGTACGGATTTTTTCAAGGCATTACATACTATCTAATTGAGTCATGACCAAGATAAATGCTTAAGACACATATATGAGCATCTTCCTTTGAGATGTATAACTATTATGTGTGAGCGGACTGACTTAAGTCAGGATGGAAAGTCTCCACTATTAAGAGCCGATTTAATGTTGGGTGTGCATTTGCCTTTACACTTGTAACGTCTCAGATTTTTGACATTTTTAATTTTCAAAAACCCTTAAAAAATTTCGATATGACTGGCTTAGGTTGTTGCTTATTAGCTCTTGACGCTCGAAGTGAGCCTATACATAGGTGGTATTGGTAAAGAACTGCACAAATTCGATTAATCAACCGTAGGAAGTCAACGAATCCATCCGATCATTTAAACATTGGGCTTAGTCTCGTGATTTGTTCACATAGGGCCTAAATATAACCGACCTATCACTGACTAATCAAGACAACGCGTCTAAATAAAGACCTACCAAAAGTGAAAACAAGTAAGGGTCAGATCTTAATTAACAAACTAAATTGACATAGTTATCCTTTTAGCCTAAGAACCAATGACTTTGCAAATAGGTCACACTAAGAAACAATCACTGACGAATCATTATTTTCGCTAGTTGCAAATAGGTCACACTATAAACTTAGCTAATCTAAACAATAATGATTTTGCACGAGAAATCTCGCTACCCAATTCATTCAAGAAATGTCTTGATTGTCCAAACAAACTCTAGACCACTCGTTAGTGGGACATTAAACCTGAAGCTATAGAAATATGTTCGTCTTAGTGGGCTTGACGTTTATCGCGGGGCATCAAGCTGAGATCACGTCTCGAATCGTTTAACTTGGACTCGCAAGTCGAGTGCTTGGGTTATGTGAATACCCTATATAAAAA
The DNA here is from genome assembly GCA_037074715.1 of Magnolia kwangsiensis. Taxonomy (NCBI): domain Eukaryota; kingdom Viridiplantae; phylum Streptophyta; class Magnoliopsida; order Magnoliales; family Magnoliaceae; genus Magnolia; species Magnolia kwangsiensis. Next base: position 190,919,769 of record CM073571.1, on the reverse strand, counting down.
TATGAAACTTAAGTGAAATAAGTTCATTTGCTCTTTCACGAAGTTGTAACTTTCGGACCATCGATTCATGAAAAAATTTGGGGTACCGATTAAAGATATATCTCCATACATATCTGTATAGCCGCAGCCCCGATTGACTATCGGTGACTGTTGAATAGACTTATGATCATATTAATCAATTGGTGCATCCAAATGATGGGTCGATCATATTCATACATAGATCTTCATTAGGGCTAACTATCTTATGGTATATATCAACGTGTACACCCCATAATAGATTATAGAAGTTAGAAACACTCTCTCATAGGACCAGTATAATGAAAACCTAGCCCTTAGGGTCATTTACACAACTTCTAAAACTATATAAAGAGCTTCATTTGGGCACCCCCATTATTTCATACGAATTTTGCCCAAGAATGAAAGAAAGAATGAGAGAAAGAGAGGAGGAAGATATTAGAGTATTTTTAATGGATTCCCTTCGATCAAGCCTTCGCTTCGACGTTCTCTTCCATCGAATCCATCTCACTCATGATTTAGAGGTACGAAGGAACTCTACTTCCCAACTTAGGCTTTTCCATGTTAAATTGCATGAATCTTACCTACTTGCTTTGAAATTGGTATATGAATCATTTTTTCCAAATTCCTAATTTTACGAGTGCTTTGAGTCAGGTAAATTATGGCAAAGGTGCGGATCATTATCTATAAGTTATCATTTATTGACCCTTGAGACTCTTAGTTAATGATTTTGTTGTTTATATATAGGTTGGTGTATGCTAACATGTTCACATTTCAATTTGATTGCAACATGTGTGATTACTTGTTCATAGATGCTCATATGTTTAATAAAATGCCTAAGCGAATGAATGTGTTATTCTATTGACACTCACATGTTTGATGAAATGTATAGGTGAATGTGTAATTTTATTAATAATCACATGATCGATGAAATGCCTAAATGATGGTGATATGTTATTGATGCTCATATGTTCGATGAAATGCTTAGGTGGTTGTATCGCTAAATTTAGATTTTATATGAAATCTTGTTGTGATTACTTGATGAATTTTTAGTCCTTAGCGATATTTAGAATTGTTTAGGATATTGGATCAGTTGATAAATCACCCAAACTAAAGGGCGGCCTAAGTTAGGTCGGCCAGCCTAAGCTTGCTCAATCAACCCAGGTTGAACATGGATGATCGACAATAGCTGAACTACATGAGATGTTTGTACCCAATGCCGGTTGTACCGGGGTTCTCCCAAGTCTATCAAATTAGTCCACTAGTCAACTGATCATGTATGTTCAAAATATATGACAAGAATAAATTGAATCTATGATACCTCATTCCGAATGGATGGTCCATTCATAACTCTTAGTGCGATACGATCTCCCTAAGATTCATGAGCCGGGCATGGTGATATGGGACACCATGTTCGAGCTGTCGGCCTACGCTGGGGTGACGAGCCTCCCCGTAATTAACAATGAGTACTAATGGAGATGATAGACTACTGTTTGACCGACCCCTATTAAATTATCCAACCAATGGTTGCATACCAGAATACCGTTTCAGCGACTCGAGAATGAATAAAATTGAGTGAAGAGTTCTTTCCTTTATGGTGGTTTGATTTTATGTGACAAGTTTGCACCTCAGAACTGAGTGATTATATTCGGTATTTGAGTGACAACCCATATCGAGTTGATCCTTATACCTTTAAGTATCATGTCATACCTTTAAAATTGTTGATTGGTGAGATAAACGGATGATACCTAAAGTTGGATTAGGTGACACTAATAAAGAGCCGCTACGTGGGGCAACAAATCACGTGATCTGAATAAGGACTTATGATATAAAATTAGTATCCTAGCTTTGTTAATACACTGGATAAATGAAACTTAATAATTATTCGGCTAACATACGCATCAATCGCATTACATTAGATAGGATGTGGCGATTTGGTGTAGGAGTTGCGTGATGAGAGAGTGTTGGCATATGCGAAATAGGCATTGAAGTTGCTTGAGAGGGAGTGTTATTTGGAAAGAGCATGCATCATCTCATATTTTCATATGCGCATTTAATAAAAGTAAATAAAAATTATTTATTTTCTTATTTTATCATTAACTGCACTAATTGAGTCGATAACATGCATGACTTAGAACTAATGGAACCACTAAGTTCGCTACTCACTCCCAGTTGGGACGGTGTTTTAAAACACCAATCAAGCATATTATTGATGCAGATATTCATGAGACCTCAGACGAGTAGGTGTTGAGGGTCAAATATTGCATATCAGACCCTAGTAATTACCTGATTTTACGTATATGATACTGTTTAACGGCCTGGTTTAATCATGTTTGTGCTGCAAGGTGGATTTACAAGCGGGGAGTGAAAAGGATGTTTAAAACATGAATTTAACACCCTGATGACACCAAGGCAAGATACGGACTCCAGGGGACAAAGATCAACGCCAGGGATCAGCAAAAATTAAAGAACTGAAGCTCAAATGGCTTAAAACTCATCCAGAATGAAAGATCACATGTTTTCCACCATCCGTTCGGTTCAAAAATTCATACATGGCCTGAATGCCATTAATTAACCGTACATGTCAAAAATCAGTCATTGGATCGCTGTGCAAGTGGTCCAACTGTCAAATTAGCCCATAAAATACTGAATTGGGGCCCGCTGGATATCCGGATATACCTCATTTTTGGTCCCGACGGTTTAAATTATATGATAAACAGGATGGACGGAACGGATTTTCAAGATGCATCACAGTGGACCTTATCCTGCAGTGCACGTGTACACCATAAGAGAAGCACACGCACTGCACCAAAACCGGTCAGCACTGCTGACCCGTTCAAACCCGAAGAAAGCTGGATTTCGCAATCCTGCCGCGAAACAGAGGGCTCGGACGGTGCTTGTGGACCCTACTCATCACATGATTTGCAAATCCGGACCGTCCAGTATAAACTCACAGGGCCTCTTACTAAGGCCTAGGTGACCAAATTCTAAGAAACAGTGATGATAGGTTTCCTACCGTTCGAACACAGAATAAACGACGACAAGAAATATTCTATGAGCCACACCAAAACCGATCCAAAACAGGCACTCATTGACTGATTTTTTGAGTAGATCACAATGCACGGCACGGATTTCTCTGAAAGATCTGATCATGGCCCCACCGTCAGCACAACACAAGTAGAGGGAGCTTTGTTTCGCAGTCCGCGCACGCCGAGAAAATCGGCCCTGGTGGGCCATCTTGTGATCACATACAAGGTCGGATCGATGATCCAGACCGTCCAGAAGGTATAGGGGAAGGTTTTTACCCTTCATATGCAGTCAGATTCTAAGGTCAGGCCGTTCTCCATCCAGAAACTCAGGCCAAACACAAGCAGTTTGCGTTCCTATGCGTGTTGCTGCGTAAGTACTGTTAGGCTGCATAACGGAGGTCGGTGGGACCGACACAGCAGCTCCCACGACTCTCCACCGGCCCTTCCTTGCTATAAAAGAAAGAAAAGAAAGGGAGAGAGAGAAAATTTTGGAGAGGAAATGGCCGTGAGAGGGAGGCAGGGAAAGTACTTTAGGAGGTCTTCTTTATTTGTTGTTTTTTTTCTCATCTTCTCTTGCTTTTTAATTTTATGAGATCTAGGCCCATCATGTTGGGCTAAGCCTCTTAACTAGGGCTAAGAGGTGAAGCTTGTACCATGATGGGAGATCCTCTGCTTGTGCCTTTTGTTTGAAACTGAAGTGATATTGATTTAAGTTATTTAATGGGAATGTTTTTAGTTTTTAATGGTCTGTTGTGACTAAAATTACAATGGGTCTGCAATGGCTTAAAGCATGTTCTTTTCCTTTCCATGTTTATGACGTCAGGAAGCACTGTTGTTCACCATAGTCTCCTGGGCATGGTCGGATGTCAGTACCCTTCCTAACCTTCATACATGTGATTGGTTGGTAATTAGTTTAATTCTGTTGTTTGCCATAGTCTCTTGGGCATGGTTTGGTGATGGAATCCATTCTAATTCATATACCTTTCATCTCTTGAAAACTAGATCAATGACAGTTCAGTTAATTTCCATAATTTTCATGAAACAGGCATAAGATCTCCCTGATCTCTACAAGTGGACCCTCTGAATCCCTAGGTTCCTTTCCTCTGATTTCTATAAATTTTATATTAGTATTTTTACCATTATTTCTCAAATTATATTCAGTTTAGATTTCATCTTAGCCTAGTTCTAGTTCTAGTTAGTTTCAGTCCCTTGGGATTCGACCTCGGTCTTACCGAGTTATTACTATATCACAACCCTGCACTTGGGGAGTGAACAAGTTTTTAGCGCCGTTGCCGGGGACTGTTGGCTACGTTTTTCTGAAATTAATTAGTTTTAGGATTAGTTTAAGATTATGATTTTTACTAACTTTAGTTTTAGGTTTAGATTTTCTTGATTTTTTTTAGAACTAACTTGTCTTTCCAGTTTTGTAGGATTCTGAGATAGAAACTTCTAATTTAGTGATATCTTTCTAATCTCTTTATTTTTTCTATTTTTAAAATTAGGATTTTATTTTTAGAGATTTTCTAATCCTAGACTTTCTTTTTTTAGAAATTAACTTGTTTTGTCTTATTTTGCAGGATCTTAATATAGGAATCTCTAGTATGGTAACATCTTTCTAACTTCTCCCCCTCTTACTTTCCACTTTGCTATAGGATCTTTTCTTCTATTCTTTAGGGTTTCATCATGTATATGAATGAGTGGGCACGTCCGTATGTTGAGATAGCTTATGGAAAACAACCTATGCCTCAAAATTTTTCTGAAAATATCTTCAAGAACCAATCGGAATATGATGCTCCACCGATTAAGAAGACTTTTGGTGATTATCTGTGGGAGAATAATTGCATTCCGCGAGTTAAGAGAACATTACGTGATTATTGGAATGATGGCACTTATCAACTCCCGACAGATGACCCGTATGATTCTAATAAATGGAAACAGAAATATTTTGAAGATGAGCTAGTAAAATATCACGGTAATAACTCCCGTGGATCAACCACTTATGAATATCCACCTGAAACGATCCAGGAGGAGTTATCTCCGAGCTATACAGACTATATTACTGGCATGAGAAAATTAGTAGAAGCACTTGAATCACGCCTTGATAGGCTAATGGAGGCTAGGTCGTCTCAGCCCCAACCTAATCCAGAAACACAATGCAAGAAAAGTGATCCGCATTCACTTTTAAAAGAATCTGGAATTTGGAATGAGGAGTGGGATTCCCTTAATGAACATGTGGTTCAATTTCCTGAGGAGTCGATCTCGATGACTGTTCGAAAGAATGGTGAAGATACATTGGTGTCTTTTAAATACATTGATGATGACACATCTTCCTTACATGACACGCAAGATTTCAATGATGAGGAGGTTAGTTTATTCGAACCTCAACTGAATTTAGGAATAGAATGTGAGGAAGGCGATCCCATCCCAACTGTGCACTGCACTGGACTAGAACATGATTGCGATCCTGAATGTGCAGCCATAGTCCCCCTGGAATCCCTCTCAAGTTTGGTCCAGATCAATGATCAAGACGTACATGAAGTGGTCGGTCATAATGAGCCACTTCCATCACTTAACATGTCTGATTTAAAGGTGGAGGATGAACGCCTCATGATCGACTCTTCTAACTCTTGTGAAACACGTTTGGACCACTCCCCTGAATTGAATAATGATAGGATTCGGGAGAAGGAGTTGCCCGCTACAACTTTGGAATTTGAAACTACTCAGTTGAGGACACCATCTGAGCTGCACATATTTGACAATTCAACGCCTCAATTGAGTAATTTCAATGAACAGAGTGATCACATCGATGCTTCTCTGATTGATTTTCAATCTGTTTGTGCAGGACTGGAACAAGAAAGCATACATCCATCCATTTTTAGGGATAATGGATCCCTTGGGCAGATCATCACGGAGTTCAATGACAAAAACGAGTCACGCTCATCTGAATTTTCCAACTCGTGGGATTGCTTGGCACAATTTTCAGTTTCAAACGATCCCATGTTAAAAGACAAAGTGGATGCCTTGCGAGACAACATCTCGGTAGTCATCACCGACTGAACGAACCCTTATTCTAAAACCCTCTCTTCCCCTGATCCCAAACGTCTACCAGAAAAGGAAGAGGAGCTGAAAATCCAACTGAAGTTTGGAGCTTCGGAATGTGTTGAGACTACATTACTTCTTAGAAAGTTTTCTAAACTTTATTTATTTGTAGTCTCTGAATCACTATGCGATAATAACGTTGAAACTTTTTCTGTCATAGGTGAATCGTATATATTACGGATACCTCAAGCAATTCAATGGAAGATTTCTTATGAGGTACATAAGTCTCTCTAGAAAGTCATGCTCCAGGGCACCCAAGCCTATCGCAAAAAGGGCTTTTGGACGATCCTGTTGAGGAACTTACTGAGAAACTTATCAAGATATTGGCCGGAAGGGAAACTTTGCGGCATGATCGATTCAATGTTTGTGGGTAACATTACTGCAAACCCTCACGAGACTACAACTCGTCCACTAGGGGTAACCTAGGGGTTTAAAGGCTTGTTGCATACGCTAAATGCAATCGAGAGCACCTGCGAAAGTGGTATAGGTAGAATTTTATTTTTATTATTTTTGTTTTACTTTCTCTCTCATATTAACCTGCTCTCTCCCAGCGATCTCTTGAAAAATCTCTCTCGATTCGTTATTCAGGTACTATCCTCCCATCACTTCTCATTTACTTTCGTTGTTTCATGTGCATTGCATGCTCATATATCTTTTACATTGAGGACAATGTAGATTTTAGGTTGGGGGTGGGAGATTAGGTTACCTAATCAGTGTTTTGTTTAGTCTTGAGCAAAAAATTGTGAAAAATTTTAAAATCTCGAAGTGATTTTAACATCTATTTTTGATTTAGAATTACGAGATACGGGATGTTGGTAATTTATGACTCTTGGATTTAGCTGCCTGATAGATTCCACGGTTGAGTTCGAATTATTAATCCATGATTAGAAGTTCTAAACATTGATTAAATTATGATTTCAGGACACGTCTCGCTTACACATTTAGATTTCAGTTCCATATTGAAGGATTAACTTGATAATCACTGAGCATGAAAGGAACCAGCTTGAAATATCATGCCATCATGGTATAAAAATTGAACAGGTTGGGCAATTAATCTTCACCATGGGTTTGCTCCCTATAGGTGTGGATTCGATTCCCCACGGTTAACAGTTGGAAAGAGTTGGGTGACTAGTTTCACCGTAGGCTTGCTCCCTATAGGTGAAAATTTGATTCCCCTCTTGACATTCTTTTAATAATAATAATAATAATAATAATAATAAAAGAGACCGAAAAATCAAAAGATGATCTTTGAGGCAAGCGTTGGTTATTATGAATTCTCTTGTTGATTACTAATGATATCCTGAGAATAAAGAATTGAATCGTAATGTTGATAAGCCGAGAGTACACTTTACGCTCATGGATCTTAATGTTTAGAAATTTTCTAATTAGTGGATTAATATTTTGAACTTGACTATGAAGTTTTCTGTGTGTTTGAGTCCGGGAGAAAGTAATTGTCAACATTCATGAATCTTAGATTTCTCGTATCTAATTCGTTTTTTCAAAATATCACCCGATTTCATAGAAAATTATCCTGTAATTCTCAACTTATTTTTCGCATATTTTGCTCGGGACTAGCAAAATGTTGGTTGAGGGTTGTGTTGAGGGTTAAATATTGCATATTAGACCCTAGTAATTACCTGATTTTACGTATATGATACTGTTTAACAACCTGGTTTAATCATGTTTGTGCTGCAAGGTGGATTTACAAGCAGGGAGTGAAAAAGATGTTTAAAGCATGAATTTAACACCCTGATGACACCAAGGCAAGATACGGACTCCAGGGGACTAAGATTAACGTCAGGGATCAGCAAAAATCAAAGAATTGAAGCTCAAATGGCCTAAAACTCATCCAGAATGAAAGATCACATGTTTCCCACCATCCTTTCGGTTCGAAAATTCATACATGGCATGAATGCCATTAATTAACCGTACATGTCAAAAATCAGCCATTGGATAGCTGTGCAAGTGGTCCAACTGTCAAATTATCCCATAAAACAGTGAATTGAGGCCCGCTGGATATCCGGATATACCTCATTTTTGGTCCCGACGGCTTAAATTATATGATAAACAGGATGGACGGAACGGATTTTCAAGATGCATCATAGTGGACCTTATCCTGCAGTGCACGTGTACACCACAAGAGAAGCACACGCACTGCACCAAAACCGGTCAGCACCGCTGACCCGTTCAAACCCGAAGAAAGTAGGATTTCGCAATCCTTCTGCGAAACAAAGGGCTCGGACGGTACTTGTGGACCCCACTCATCACATGATTTGCAAATCCGGACCATCCAGTATAAGCTCACAGGGCCTCTTACTAAGGCCTAGGTGACCAAATTCTAAGAAACAGTGATGATAGGTTTCCAACCGTTCGAACACAGAATAAACGACGGCAAGAAATATTCTATGAGCCACACCAAAACCGATCCAAAATAGGCACTCTTTGACTGATTTTTCGAGTAGATCATAATGCACGGCATGGATTTCTCTGAAAGATCTGATCATGGCCCCACCGTCAGCACAACACAAGTAGAGGGAGCTCTGTTTCGCAGTCCGTGCACGCCGAGAAAACCGGCCCTGGTGGGCCATCTTGTGATCACATACAAGGTCGGATCGATGATTCAGACCGTCCAGAAGGTATAGGGGAAGGTTTTTACCCTTCATATGCAGTCAGATTCCAAGGTCAGGCCGTTCTCCATCCAGAAACTCAGGCCAAACGCAAGCAGTTTGCATTCCTACGCGCGTTGCTGCGCAAGTGTTGTTGAGCTGCGTAATGGAGGTCGGTGAGACCGACACAACAGCTCCCACGACTCTCCACCGGCCCTTCCTTGCTATAAAAGAAAGAAAAGAAAGGGAGAGAGAGAAAATTTTGGAGAGGAAACGGCCGTGAGAGGGAGGCAGGGAAAGTACTTTAGGAGGTCTTCTTTATTTGCTGTTTTTTTTTTCTCTTCTTCTCTTGCTTTTTAATTTTATGAGATCTAGGCCCATCATGTTGGGCTAAGCCTCTTAGTGAGGGCTAAGAGGTGAAGCTTGTACGATGATGGGAGATCCTCTGCTTGTGCCTTTTGTTTGAAACTGAAGTGATATTGATTTAAGTTATTTAATAAAAATGTTTTTAGTTTTTAATGGTCTGTTGTGACTAAAATTACAATGGGCCTGCAATGGCTTAAAGCATGTTCTTTTCCTTTCCATGTTTATGACGTCAGGAAGCACTGTTGTTCACCATAGTCTCCTGGGCATGGTCGGATGTCAGTACCCTTCCTAACCTTCATACATGTGATTGGTTGGTAATTAGTTTAATTCTGTTGTTTGCCACAGTCTCTTGGGCATGGTTTGGTGATAGAATCCATTCTAATTCATATACCTTTCATCTCTTGAAAACTAGATCAATGACAGTTCAGTTAATTTCCATAATTTTCATGAAACAAGCATAAGTTCTCCCTGATCTCTACAAGTGGACCCTCTGAATCCCCAGGTTCCTTTCCTCTGATTTCTATAAATTTTAGATTAGTATTTTTACCATTATTCCTCAAATTATATTCGGTTTAGATTTTATCTTAAACTAGTTCTAGTTCTAGTTAGTTTTAGATAATGTACGAGTTTCAGTCCCTTGGGATTCGACCTCGATCTTACCGAGTTATTACTACATCACAACCCTGCACTTGGGGAGTGAACAGTAGGCTTATATTAGCTTGTGTCACCTCCGTCATGTTTTGAAGGATTGAGCGAAAACTGAAAACTTTACACTTTAATTGTCTTAAGTATGTTCATTGTGGCTTGTATAATTTTCATTTTGAGTGATCACTACTATTGAAATTGTATTTTTACTGTTAGTCCTATATTTATGATTTTTGTTATCTTTACCTCGCTTTGGATCCATTAAATTGAATTATGCTGCTCTGATTTCTAGTATGTGAGATAAATGTGAATCTGAATGAGGTCATACGTGTGTTTTCATTTGGTTAATACCCGGGAACTCGGGATCGAAGTCTATATACTCGGGTGCCAATTTTCGGAACATTATAACACTACATGGGACTGAGAGTGTGCCATAGTCATAGGATTCTTGAATTTGGACCTTTAATCACTTATATTAGAGAATTGATTTCAAGTTAATATTCTAAGGCCCTATGAGCCAGATTATGATCATGTGATCAAGGATTTGATTTTATAGGAAATGTGATCAATCCTTGGACTTGAAGACGTATAAGGGTCTTAATAATAGTTGGGTAGCTTTGGCTCACTCTATAAGATTTTCTAAAAGCCATTAAAAATGAGAAGTGTTAGGTACGTCAACTGAGATTCATCGATTCCTACTTAGGCCAATATGGGATCCATTAAGTTTACTTAGCGGCTTGTTTATAGTTGCATCCAATTATATTAGAGATTTATCACTAAGTTCAATACTTAAAAAGTTTTAATTAATTTTATGATATTTTTCAACCATTAAAGTTTTGTTTTAACTATTAAAGTTATTATTATCGAACTTAATAAAAATATAATAGTCCATCACTTATTCAATATGGATATATATAGATTTATAGTTGATTATTGTGATAGTGGTTGGATTAAATAACGAGCATGTGAAATAAAGTAGATCAATAGGTGGATTACACACGACCACACATGTGGAGGGAGAGGCACGCCGTTAACTAAGTGGACTACACACGATCACACATGTGAAGGAGAAGGGTCCCCCACCTCCCGACGAGGTGTATATAATGACTCTTTTACCTTCTTTGTCTAAAATAAATTGGGAAGAGACATCTTAGGGCAGATAAGTAACATCAACAAACTATATTGAAAAATCGTATTGCGATTTCTATTATGTTAATGTATGATTTAAACTATTCATCTTTGATTTTTATTATGAAGACCTAAGATTATCATGTGGGTTTCTGTGCAATTGATTAATTAAGATAAAAAAATTTAATAAAAATTTATTTTTCACTGCATTTTAAAGTTAAAATCCAATGAGATCAACAATTGAAAATACTTGTAAAATCATTTGAAACTTTAGAGGTATCAATACTGATAAAAAAATCACTTGATTAGTGGTTTACTTATAGATCTTAGTCATAAGAGTGTCATTATGAGATAAGTGAATCCCTTATTAGATTATATGGACTCCAACTATATCATAATGCTTGAACCCAACAACACCCACATATGAGCCACTACAATTACTTCATAAGGTGGGCTAAAGTACATTGCATTGAGATTTTGAATTCCCCAGGTGTCTTCAGGTCCAATGATATATGGTGCTCTTATATGCTCCTACATAGGGTATAGCATTGACACACTAAATCGTCGTTAAACCTAATGGTGGAGACTTGACATTCCAGTTTATCATCGCTTCCCTCACACAAGATGACCACATAAGAATGATGACAATCATATATTTGTCATACAACTTGTTAAGTAATCATGAAATAATAAGATACTAAGATTCATTGGACACAACTCTCCCTCAACTAGTATTCATTACGTCCAAACTTAAGTTCTCAGGAATAATCAGAGAAATCTCTCTTCTTTAATCCGTATATATGTATGATTTAAGACATACCTATATACTAGTTTTAGCATTAATGACATGTCCACATAAGACCTATGATTATCATGATATGTGATTAAGATAATCAAATTAATAGTTAATATTAATATATTAGCTTTACAAGGCACATAACACTAACAATTCATAAGTCCACGTGTAAGGTCCACAATGTACGTGTTTCTATGCATCGCACTGTCCTCACTTCAAAATCTGCATTTTAGCTTTCTTCCTCTCCTCATGAAGTAGATCTATGATAAATCTTTTATTTTGAAAGTGTGGCATTGACAATCAAACGATTTTAGACCGTGGCAATTAAAAAGTAAATTTGAACCTAAATTCCTAATTTTAATTTTCCACAGGAACTTGATAATATCTAAATAATAATCTTTTGGGCTTAATCAATTTATTTGAGCTGTTGAAAGAAAAATCATTATCTCTTGTATTTTCAAAACTCTAACAAGCTCGTCGTATGAGTTGGTGATTTTAGTGAGATCAAATATTAAACGGTGATTTTGAAAGAAAAATCGTTATCCATCAGACATGCTTTTTTAGAGTTGGCTCGAATGTAGAAACACAACTAAACTCATTAACTCTAGTCATGGATTAAAAATTTCTCAAAAGTGTTGTGGTCCACTTCACAAGATTTATTGTCCATTGAGGCTCTCTCTCCTCTTATAAATAACCTAAATTGTTTATTGTATCTGATTCTATATTATAGAGATAACCATATCCTCTTTACGTGGATTGCAGGAATACAGCTGTTTGGATAGTAGCCAACCATCTTCAACATCGACATTTGGGGCTTTCTAGTAAGTTCTGCGGCTAGATTCACTTCGCTGTAAGAGCGTTAAGCTGTCCGCTAGCCGAACTAAGGCATCGTTCATCAGAGCGCAAGGAGACTTCCACGCGAGCTTGCAATTCCAATATGCGAATACCATAATTCAGTAACCCAGACCAATGGTCTGTTTGACTCCACCATGAATGTACAAAGAGTAGAAAATCTCCCCCATACACCAACTTCAACATTTCATCTTATGACTTCTAGACAGACAGTTAGGAAGATAAACACATGAACGGTCCAGATTTGATGGAGAAAAGGTTAGAATATTGGTTTAGGGATATGGTTTCTAGAAATCTAGCGTGGAATGATAAACCATGGGCGCCCGTTGTAAAAGTTCAAAACCTGCGTGGACTGTCCACGTAAGCAGGATAACGAATCGTAGAATTCGTGCTCTTATTGGGGATTTGCATTGTGTACTCCAGAATATCAATCTGTGCAAATGGGGCAATGATACCCCGATCTAGACCGTTGTTTGTATTGGAATGGGTGGACCCTAGGGCAAAAATTTCCCAATTTGGAAGATCCTAGCCAGTGTTATTGTTTCCCTTTCTGATTGACGTGGACAATTTCTTTGTTATTCTCCTGACCGTATGTTTTCAGAAGATAGAATCTTATCCACACCGTCCATTAATTTTTTCGTACCATTTTAGGGTATAATGAAAAAAATTATGCAGATCCAAGGGTCAAGTGGACTACACAATGAGGATTAAACTCTTACCGTTGAAAACTTCTTGGGGACTACAGAAGTTTTGGATGGAACTGATATTTGTGTTTTCCCTTCATCCAAGTTTATGTAACTTTATGAATAGGTTGGATGAAAATAAACATTAAGGTGGGCCCTAGAAAATTTTCAACGGTGAAAATCATTATCACCTCTGCTTCCTATGGTGTGGTCCACTTGAGCCTTGTATCTGCCTCATTTTTTAAAGCGTAAACTACTATGATACGAAAAAATGGATGGACGGTGTGGATAAGACCCATGCATCTCTGTGGCCACTCAAAGCTGCTACCCGTTCCCAGCTGGAGACCGGCGCGTAGGACGCAATCCGCGTCCGAAGGGGAACCATGGGCCCCACCGTGCACACCGGCATATTAGTGGACCAGTGGTACACAGGACTCCATGGTTCCATAATACTCCGGTTTCCATTTCCTGGAATTGGGCCGCCATTGTCCAATGACCCAGATCTATTGTCTGATGGGGCCCACCGTGGTTGTACTATGCCCAATAATCTCCTCCAGGTTATTAACAATTCAATTCGTGGCCATCAAATCGACGGTCAAGAATAGAATAAAATGACGGCCTGTATTCCATTAAAAAATGGATCAAGATGGGTGGATAGATCTTCTAATCTGGGAGAGTTTTAAGGAACTTCCTACAAACTAGCCGTGTGGGCCCACCGTGATATGTGTGACTTCACTCGCGTAGGCCCACCGTGATGTGTGTGACTTCACTCCGTGGATCATTTAAGCCAGCTCATGTTATACGCGACCCAAAAATAAAGGCTGTCCAAAATCACGTGGGCCCACCACATGGAAAAGTGGGGATGAAGACTTTGGGAAATTTTGGGTGATGCTGATATTTGGTTTTTCCTTCATCCTGATTCACATCAGCTTTTGAACGGTTGGATGGAAAGTAAACATCATGGTGTGCCTCAGGAAGGTTCCAAATTCCAATCGTAGGTGTCCAGTCATCACTGTTCGCTGCAGTGTGGTCCACTTGAGTTTTGGATGACCCTGATTTTTCGTCTTATGTTTTAACATGATCTGGCAGAAATGATCGAGGAAATGGATGTGAGACACACATCAAGGTGGGCCCTAAAAAGCACAGGCTTCTTGTAACTATGGGCGTCCCATGAAATCAGTGGATGCTGGTGCATATCCTAGGGTTCGAGGACCAGATAATTCTTGCTGCTGACCGCTGATTGAATGATTGGCAGACACGGCATCCTCCAACATTGACCGTCCGTTGCTACGATGAACTGGAGAACTTGTCAGAGTAGCCAACCTGAATCCTATTTCCCACACGTGCCAATGTAGATTGTGGACACAAGCTTGGCCGTTCATCAGGTGGTCCCACCTTTTACATTCCATGGCCCAAACAAAAGGCTGTTTTGATAATCAGGTCGGTTGCGCATGGTCACGTGTGCGTTAAATGCGGGCCATTTGTAAATTTTGAAGAGGTAGGGCAAAGATCACTCACACGTGTGCCGCGCTGGCGCATGTGTTGCCATCCATCTCTTCAGTCGTGTCTTTTCTCGTATCTGCCGTACGTGGTTTGCTAGCTCCGAAAGCACTTTTACATGCGTCACACGTGCCAAACTATCAGGTGTTTGGGCCATCTGGCCTGCGCATGAGATGGATCCCACCGTTCAAATGACTTGGCGCAAACTCCAAGCGGATCTGCTACTCAGGTAGGCCACACATATAGGGAAAAAAAATGAACGGTTCAAACATTGCTACGCTTGACGTTGAATGCATAGGTCCAACTGACCAGTTGGCAGACCTTATTTTTACACGAGGTCATCCACGATTTAGGACCCACCTTATGGACGGATCAGATGTACACTCGCACTGTTGGAGTGCCACTGATAAAGGTAACATCGTTCGATTGGTGACCATCGAAAGATTCAAAACTAAGGTTAAAATGGGTGGTTCTTTTTTTTTTTTTTTTTGAGAAATTTCCTACTGTACGACCTGGCCCACCAACCTTTTAAAGCCCACATGCCTTTTAGCTTCCAAAAATAAGCCCCAGCTGTAAAGCCCCATTTCTCATGTCGACAATGCTCTCGTTTTCAGCTTTTTGATATTCGAGGGGGGAAGGACTATAGCTACGGATTATAACCGTAGCCATAAGCATAGTACCATGACAATTTATAAACTAATTTATTATTATTATTATTATTATTATTATTATTTTTGGATGGAGAACTTTATTCTACCAACATTTTTCTTTAATACATATTTATATAAATATATATATATAAGCATATAAAAAAAAATTTCTCTCTTTTTTTCATTTATTTCTTTATTCAACAAGAATATCTTCTAAACCAAAATTAGTTACTTGTCGTACCCTATATGATTTTGGGTTAGGAGAAGCTACTTTAGCCAACCAACCTAGTTATTCTCCAAGATTCCATCAGGCTGATAGTCGAAAATTTATTTCATTCATTTCGCGGTCAATTTTATTTATTTCATTTACTTCACGATCAATTTCATGCATTTCACAGTCAATCCCGTCGATTCCCCTTCACTTCACGGTCAATTTCATGCATTTCAAGGCCAATTCCTTTTACTTCATGGTTAATTCCGTGCATTTCATGGTCAATTCCCTTCATTTCAAGATCAATTCCGGCGATTCCCCTTCACTTCATGGTCAATTCAATTCATTTCACAGTCAATTCCCTTCACTTCATGGTCAATTCTATGCATTTCACAGTCAATTGCCTTCATTTCATAGTCAATTCCATGCATTTCATGGTCAATTCGGACAATTTTCCTTCACTTTACAGTCATTTCAATTCATTTCATGGTCAATTCCCTTCTCTTTACGGTCAATTTCGTGCGTTTCATGGCAATTCCCTTCATTTCACGGTCAATTCCATGCATTTCACGATCAATTCCGACAATTCTCCTTCACTTCACGATCAATTCAATTCATTTCATGGTCAATTTCCTTCACTTTACGATCAATTCCATGCATTTCATGGTCAATTTTGGCGATTCCTCTTCACTTCATGGTCAATTCCCTTTACTTCACGGTCAATTCCGTGCATTTTATGGTCAATTCCCTTCACTTTACGGTCAATTCCGTGTATTTCATGGTCAATTCCCTTCACTTCACGGTCAATTCCATGCATTTCACTCTATTTACTCCCTTACACTCAAATACATGTTCGAACTCATCTCTGTCATCCGTATTCCCTCAAATACATGTCCGAACTCATCTCTTCTATCCCTATTCCTTCTTTTCATCGATTTTCTTCATTAAATCTCCATCCTACTATCACATTACATCTTCCATATTCCATTCTACTCAAGGCTATCTTCATTTATTTTTTGAGATGATGTGAATGCATTGATAAACGTGAAATGTTGTAGGCTTTTCTTCGAAGAACGTGTTTCACATCAATGCTGGGATTGACCGTGAAATGCATGGAATTGACTGTGAAATGCATGGAATTGACCGTGAAGTGAATGGAATTTACCTTGAAATGCATGGAATTGACCGTGAAGTGAAGGGAATTGACCGTGAAATGCATGGAATTGACTGTGAAGTGAAGGAGAATCGCCGGAATTGACCGTGAAGTGAAGGGAATTGATCGTGAAGTAAAGGGAATTGACCGTAAAATGAATGGAAATGATTGTGAAGTGAAGGGAATTGATCGTGAAATGCATGGAATTGACCGTGAAGTGAAGGGGAATTGCCGGGATTGACCGTGAAATGCATGTAATTGACTGTGAAATCGATCGGGTCCAGATTTGGTCGACCGCGTTCCCCCTCAAAGCTCTTTGGATCATACCTAAGTTATAGATTATCCTGTAATTTTGGATTTCACCTAAACTTGTTGAGGAAACTATAGATTCTTAATATATGGCGATTCTAAGAATTTAACATTAGACCCTCCGAAATTATCTCACATACATCCTCTGCATTGACCTTCATGCCAATTGCTTTCAATGGGTCTGGTATAAAAGAAGAAGTGGAGCCCAAACAGCTTTCAGTCGAACGGGGTTGACCCTTCCATTCATTTTATGGTCAATTCCCTTCACTTCACGGTCATTTCCATGCATTTCATGGTCAATTTCGGCGATTCTGCTTCACTTCACGGTCATTTTCATGCATTTCACGGTCAATTCCCTTCACTTCACAGTCAATTCTGTGCATTTCACGGTCAATTCCATGCATTTCATGGTCAATTCCGGAGATTCCCCTTCACTTCAAGTCAATTCTATGCATTTCACGGTCAATTCTCTTTACTTCACGGTCAATTCAATGCATTTCACGGTCATTTTCGACGATTCCCCTTCACTTCACGGTTAATTCCATGCATTTCAAGGTCAATTCCCTTCACTTCATGGTTAATTCTTTCACAGTCATTTTCGGCGATCCCCCTTCACTTCATGGTCAATTCCATGCATTTCAAGGTCAATTCCCTTCACTTCACGGTCAATTCCATGCATTTCACGGTCAATTCCATGCATTTCACGGTCATTTTCGACAATTCCCCTTCACTTCACGGTCAATTCCATGCATTTCATGGTCATTTTCGGCGATTCCCCTTCACTTCACGGTCAATTTCATGCACTTCACGGTCAATTCCCTTCACTTCACGATCAATTCCATGCATTTCACGGTCAATTCCCATCACTTCATGGTCAATTCCATGCATTTCACGGTCATTTTCGGTGATTCTCCTTCACTTCATGGTCATTTTCATGCATTTCACGGTCAATTCCCTTTACTTCACAGTCAATTCAATGCATTTCACGGTCAATTCCCTTCACTTCACGGTCAATTCCATGCATTTCATGGTCAATTCCCTTCACTTGATAGTCAATTCCATGCATTTCACGCTCAATTCCGGTGATTCCGCTTCACTTCACGGTCAATTCCATGCATTTCACAGTCATTTTCATGCATTTCACGGTCAATTCCAGCGATTCCGTTTCACTTCACGGTCAATTCCCTTCACTTCAGGGTCATTTCCATGCATTTCATGGTCAATTCCCTTCACTTCACGGTCATTTCCATGTATTTCACGGTCAATTCTAGCGATTCTCCTTCACTTTATGGTCAATTTAATGCATTTCACGATCAATTCCCTTCATTTCACGGTCAATTCCATGCATTTCACAGTCCAGTGAAGTGAATTGACCGTGAAATGCAATGAATTGACTGTGAAATGCATGGAATTGATCGTCAAGTGAAGCGAATTGACCATGAAATGCATGGAATTGACCATGAAGTGAAGGGAATTGACTGCGAAATGAATTGAATTGTCTTCTTTTTTTTTTAACGCACGCACACACACCCCCACACACTCACGTTGGTGGAATTTTACCACCTATGGATACTCGAACCCTCGACTGTGTGTTGAAACTCCCGAGAGTCTACCACCCAAGCAAGGGTAAGGATCCAAATGAATTGAATTGACTTGAAGTGAATGGGAATTGTTGGAATTGACTGTGAAGTGAAGTGAATTGACTGTGAAATGAATTGAGTTGATCGCAAAGTGAATGAAATTAATCGCGAAGTGAATGAAATAGATTTTTGACCTTCGACCTGATGAAAAATTGGAAAATAACCAGGTTGGTTGGCTAAAGTAGCTTCTCTTATCCCAAAATCATCCGTGATATGTCAAGTAACTAATTTTGGTTTAGAAGATATTCTTGTTAAATGAATAAAGAAAGAAATAAAGAAAAGAGAGGAAAATTTTTTTATATGCTTATATATATATTTATATAAATATGTATTAGAGAAAAATGTAGGTAGAATAAAATTCTGCATGCCAAAAAAAAAAGTGTATAACATGACGATTATGGCCACGGTTATAATCCGTAGTCATAGGTAACCGCAGCTCTAACCCGGTCGACCCAACTGGGCCGATCTCAATAGGTGGACAGCGAGTTGGGGTCGACCAAGTTAGTGGGACAGTGACTCAGGGTCGACCGGGTTAACCTGTATTTCTTATATATGGCAATATGGTTATGGCTACGGTTATTATTCGTAGTTATAGGATCCTGGCTTCTTTTTTTTCCTGGCTTTTTGTGGGTCCTATTATGAGGTATGTGTTATATCCAAACCGTCCATCTAATTGGCGAACTCGTATTAAGGCTTAAGAAGAAAAGTAAGACGGATCTACCTATCAAGTGGACCACACTGTAAAAGGCAGTGGAGGATTGAATGTCTACCATTGAAACCCTTTTAGGGGTCACAGAAGTTTTGGATCATTATAAAATTTATTTTTCCTCGTCATCTAGGTCTTTTGTGACCTTATGAATAGATTGGATGGAAAATAAATGTTATGGTGGGCCCTACAAAATTTTCTTGCATTTTCAACCTGAGAAATGGGGACGTACAACACACCCATGTCTGTACACACACTCCATGTTAGCCACCCTCGCTAGGGATCGATACCAAGACCTCAAGTGTCGAAACAATGTATCTCCACTCAATCTACCAGTTGAGCTATGGATCTAGGTGTGGTTATCACTTGCTTAAATGCAAAAATATATGCCCATCTTTTGGACATTAAGATCGTCCAATCGACTTGATTTGAGAGGTAAGCCCCATCACTAAACCACTACCCATTTTTAGGACAGTTGACTTTGTATAGTCTAGGGTCTAGATGAATGTTTGGGCTTTATAGTGCGATCAACATGGACCGCACTATAAACTACTACCCATTTTTAGGACAGTTGACTTTGTAGTTGTTCGATGTGCACCGTTCATTTCATGTGCACACTCCAAGATGGGTACCTGAACCCATGACCTCTATGTTGAAACTTTTGTGAGGTTACTGCAGAGCCATGAGTAGGGCTATGTATTAAATGAGTAGGGCTATTAAAGCTGGGCAGAATCCGACCCGATCTGAACCGAACGGAAGGCCTGGATCGATGCTGATCGAGTAGGACTACTCAGATCCGATCGTACATCGGATTGAGTTCGGATCGTAGTTAATCCAGAACGATCCTATTCGAAATTCGATCCGACCCGATCTGGTCGGGTCCTATATATAAATTTTTTACATATATTTTTTTATTTTTTACTACCCATCTCTTTACCCGTTACAAACTGAACAAACCCTAACCCCTTTTTCTTTACTCGAAGGAGGCGCCGCACCCACTCATCTCTCATCCTTTCACTCCCGATTTCCCACATCTCCTTCTTTCTCTCCCTCTCTCTTTCCCTAGACGCAACTCGATCCGACTCGATTCGGTTTCCTGGACTGAGTCGGACTCGATTTGGGTGAGGCCAGCAAGGATTTGGATCGGATCGAGTCCGTCCTGTTAGACTCAGTCTCAAATCGGATCAAGTTCAGGTCAGGTTCTTGAAAAATCGGATCGAGTCAAGTTGGACCCAATCTGATCTGGCTCGACTCGATGCCCACCTCCAAGGGCTATGTATTAAATGGATAGTTAAGATTACAAGGAGAAAGTGACTTCTTGAGCCGAGGTGGACCCAAATGCATGACCGTCCGAATAAATAACTACTTGTAGCATGATCAATATAACCGCTACATTTCCTAAGCATTGAATAAGCTATTAGGATATTTTGGTGGGAGTTCTACGAGAGTGCCAACAATCAAGGGGTGGGGCCCACATGATTTATAGATTATTTGTAGCATGGTCAATACAAGACGGACAACCATTTGGACACGGATTAGCTACTGAAGTGACATCACCATATTACTTGGGGCTCACCATGATGATGTATGTGTTGCATATACACCATCTCAATTTGGAGAGACCACTTTCGAGCATGAGCCAGACACTGTAGGCAGATCGAAAGCTCAAGTAAACCCATCACCAAAAAAAAACTAAAAAAATGTGAGGATTGAACACCTATCAATAAAAACTTCATAAGGTCATAGAAGTTTTCGTTCAAGCTGATATTATGTTTTACCTTATTCCATGTTTGTGTTAACTTATAAATAAGATGGGTATATTCCCACCGTTTTTTGTGGTGGCGCCCACCTGAACTTTGGATCTGTCTGTCTTTGGCTCACGACCTAAAATGATCTCTCCAAGTGGATGGATGGATGGTGTGGATACAACACATACATTATGGTGGGTCCCACGGAACGTGTGGTGACATCACTTCACTAGCATACTCGCTAATGTTGGGTTAAGTAGCTAATCCGCGTCCCAATCATTTATATATAGCATTGAATGGACAAATTCAATTGAAGCAATCTTTTGGAAGAGATGATCAATAAATAGTTAGATTAAACGGTGTTAGTAGTATTAACATGAACCATACCTTTTCATAATACCTAAAAGGACTATTAACATAATATTATGAAAGTGATTTTGAAAGCCATGGGCAATCCAAGGTAGGATCCACATGATGGATGATCTAGATCAATGACTGAATTGTTTGCAATATTATCAATCTGAACCATCAATTTCCCTAGCTGCCTACTATTATTTAACAAAAGCAACTTTTTGAGTGGGGCCCACATGGTAGATCCATGAAGTGGACCACATGCATTAATATGAGTGGTGGGGCCCACTCACAGGTCTAGTGTGATACATAAAAGTGGTCCCTAAGTGCACGATGTAACAATGTTGCCAAGTAAAGATTAGGTTAAAATAATGTCCACACTTCTCTATAACTATAAACAAAGGTGAAAAGATGATTTTCTAATGGAAGATTACACCCAAATGTTAAATAATGGGATTAAGACCAAATACCCCTTCACCTGTGATTTTCAGACAAATCGGACCCTATTGTTAGTTTCTTTCCATTCAGCCCCCCAGCTTTTATTAAATAACTTCAACTAACCAATTGAGTTATAAGAAAGGGAGAACGACATACTGTAACGTATGTGCCGCGCAGATGGCCAGAGCATGCTCGTTGGATAAGAAGAGCTTATTCTGCGACACGGCGTGTGGGACCCACCGTAACGTAGGGCCAACATCTAATCCATCCATAAGGTGTGACCCTTAATTTCACCGTTTCCTAAATTACCCCTATCCATCACACTAGTTGGTCCCCACCCTAGGGGGACCGTTGGAATGAGAATACCCACCTTTAAATCATTCCAGCTAGAGTGTGGGGCCCACCATGTACGCTCCCTAGTGAATGAGTGCATATCCCATCGTACAGTGCAAACTGGGTGATGAAGGATCACATGCAATCTGGGAGTGCGTGCAATTAACTGAGCACGAGGTAGTAAAGAACTTACATAAGATCCAATCCGTCCATCAGATGCTCTTCTTCATCTTCGCTATGGAAACCAAAAGTTGGGTTGATCCACACCGTAAGTGTAAGTTGGGATGGGACACCCAGCCAACGTTTAGTTGTGAATGGGTCCTAGAATGGTTTATAAATGCCGTCCAACCCATTTGCCCGTTCTTCCCCCCCATGAGGAAAGTACTCTACTAAAATCATGCTTTTGGGAACTCGTGTTAAACCATTTGAATTTAGAGGTTTTAATCAGATCTTATATTTTCTTATGGTGACTCCCACCGAGTTTTACATCACTATGATGTTTGTAACAAAGGCCATACCCTTGTGCCATGCTATTTTAGTTAACAGTGGTTGTACCATAATGCTCCCTATGGTTACACTTTTTGTCTGTATTGTATTTTTGGTGGTTAGATATACTTGGAGATACTTTTATTAATATGTATTATAGCTACACCATTCATCCATTTTGCAATATCATTTTAAGGCATGTCTTAAAAAATGAAAAATATTAAATGTTGATGCAGAAATCTGGTTAACCTTAAGTCAACAAATCTACACAAAGAACAGATAAGGAAAACCCTGGCTCATGCAGGAGACACTCTAATGCATAAGTTAGGAAAGAAATCCGGGTCTATTTGAATATTAAGAGCTTAGGGCTAGAGATTGTGCATACCTTTCACCTTTGGAGGCTTTCTTATTTATTGGTGGGGAGAGGTAATGACGTAAATGGTGTCTCTCTCTATTTTGGAAGGAATGAATTATATAGTAGGATTTGGACCCCTTGGCGGAATGATATTTCTGAATCCTTTGGCTACAATTTTGAGTAGAGTCATTTTGGAGTTGGCTTCCTAGATCTTCGGCTGAGATCGGGAACCAACTAGATAGAGGTCAGGTTGGGTTCTATAGAGAGTGGGTTCAGCTATCCAGAAGTAGTCCGACCTGGTCCACAACCGAAGTCGGGTCGCGTTCATCTAAGGACAGGTTTTGCCGACGCAAGGTAAGTTAGTTCGCTTCTTTTATATCGCGGTTGATTAATAATTGTCCTGACCTTGTGTTTAGAGGTCTAAGTTTGGCCTTTCTCCATACTTGGTTGTGGAGATGAAGGTCAAACTATTGGATCACACTTGTTGCTGTCTGAATTGCTAACCTAGCCTGTTAATAGCAAGTCGGTCTATTTTTCCCATAACATTAAACACTTTAGTGACTTTAAAAAACCTACAAGCATTCAATTCAACTACTCTATATGGTGTGATCCATTTTTAGTTTGGATCCACCTCATTTTTTATCCCATTCCATAAAATATTAATCACCCAAAAAGAATGCACGGTGTGGATATATATATAAAACACATAATGCATACATTATGATAGTGCCTACGATTATGTCATATGAACATACATTATGATAAAACCCAAGAAGCAATAACGTGAGTTTTACACCACATTACCGCAATAGTCAAGACACAAACAAACAAGTATAATTAGACAAACAAAATTAAATGCCACGTTGCCTTTCCAAGTGCAGCGGGTAGATAAGGTGATTTATAGCTGGAAGCAAAATAATAGAGAGCAGAAGATGGTTTTTGGTCCTTGTCTCTTGATTAATGACATGAGAAACAACGTTGCTAAGAAAATGAATGCATGATAAAATCACATGCAAATGATTTGTAGACAATCATACGCTTACATTTAGAATCTTTACTTATAATAGGGAAAGTGGCATACGCATGTACAAAAAGGATGAAAGAGAAAGAGAGGGAGAAATAAAAGAAAAAAGAAAAAAGAGAAACAAGAGATATTATAGTAAATTTAAGCACAAGATCCCCAGGATGGGAGCAAGCGAAACGGCTACTAATGGTTTCTGCCAAAATTCCCATGTTGTAACCAACACGAAGTTTAGATCACATCAGTCGGTGCAATAAATGTGTGGTGTAGATTTTATACAATTAGCATGGTGGGTTCTTCAAAGCTTTTGTTGTGCAATCTCCATGTTGCTACGTGGACTCCTTTGGAGCTTCATTTAATGAATATAAAAATTTTGAATTAGACCACTCATATTAAAAAACTAAAAAGATGAGGGCAAGATCTTAGCTGTTGCAATCTTTATTTAGTGAAATATGTACCACAAGTTAAATAATAAGCATATTTTTAGTTTTCAAAATATATAATGAACCATTTAGCATATTTACCGATAACGGCACATGTGGTTATTTTTCAAAAATGAGCGTTTTTTTTTTCTCTTTTAATTTTTTTTTTTTTTTCAAAGACCTAATTTGGCTTATTCGGATAGACATTTCTAGCTATTTTTTTGGAAAAGTTTGACATGAAACTTTTCAAGTAGCTCTTATCATAGCTTCTTATCTTTTATTTGCAATCATTTTAAGGTGAGCTCACCTAATGAATGACCCATATTAAAGTTGGGCCCCACTTGATGAATGGTCCATATCAAGATGGGCCCACATAATGCCCAGTCACATTAAAGGTGGGGCCCACGTGATGGATAACCCACATCAAAGTGTTGCCCAACGTGATGGATGATCCATATCAAGCGAGCCATATCAAATAAAAGGTTTGCATCAAAGATGGGACCCACATGATGGATGGTGGATATCGAAGATAGGATCACATGATGGAAGATTGACATCAAAGGTGGGCCCACATGATGAACAATCCATATTGAAGGTTGGGCGCCACATGATGGATCGTCCAAGGCAAAGGTGGGACACACGAGATAGATGGTGGACATCAATAGTGGGTCCCACATGATGGATGTCCCATATCAAAATGTGCCCCACATGATAGGCTATCACATCAAATGGGCCCCACTCGATTGACGGTCCACAACAAAGGTGAGACCCATGTGATGGATGATGGACATCAAAGGTTGTCCCCTACGATGAATGATTCATATTAAAGGTGGGGCCCCACATGATGATTGGTCTACAAAGGTGGGCCTACATAATGAATGACCTATCAAGGTGGGCCTACATAATGCACAGTCACATCAAATTTGAGCTCACATGATGAATGATGAATGACCCATATTGAATGTAGTGCCCTACATGATGAATGGTCCACATCAAGGTGGGCCTACATACTGCATAGTCATATCAAAGGTGGCCCCACATGATGGATAGCATACATCAAAGTCTGGCCCAACATGATGGATAATTCATATTAAGCGAGCCCTATTTAATGAACGGTTTACGTTAAAGATGGGACCCAGATGATGCATGGTTGACATTGAAGATGGAAGGTTAGCATCAAAGGTGGGCCCACATGATGAACAACATATATTGAAGGTTAGGCCCCACATGATAAATGGACCACAACAAAGGTGGGACACACATGATAGATGGTGGACATCATCAGTGGGTCCCACATGATGGATGTCCCATATCAAAATGTAGCCCCACATGATGGACTATCCACATCAAATGGGCCCCACATGATGGACAATCCACAACAAAGGTGGGACCCATGTGATGGATGGCGGACATCAAAGGTATGCCCGCACGATGAATAACTCATATTAAAGATGGGGTCCCACATGATGAATGGTCTACAAAGGTTGGCCTACATAATGCATGGCTCACATCAAAGGTGAGTCCACGCAATGCAGGTTCACATCAAAGGAAGACTCCACATGATGGATGAGCAGCATCAAAGTGTGGTCTAGCATGATGGACTCTCCACATCAAGCGGGCCCCACTTGGTGGACGGTCCACATCAAAGGTGGGACCCACATGATGGATGATAGACATTAAAGATGGGCCCACATGATGAACTACCCATGTTAAAGTTGGGGCCTCACATATTGCATGATCCACAACAAGGTGGGTTTGCATAGTGGACAAAATGAGCCTTTCTTAATGGATGACCCATATCAAAGTGTGGCCCTTTGTGATGGACAGTCCACATCAAGTGATCCTCATAGAAGGTGCACCCCACACGTTACATCCTCCTAAAAAAATTTAAATTGGACCACCCTCTTCAAAGGACTAAAAAGATGTAGGTAAGGTCTCCCCAATTACCATCTTTATTTAGTGAAATATAAATCACAAGTTAAGCAATAAGCATATTTTATAGTTTTCAAAATAATTAAGGAGCCATTTTGCATCTATTCCAATAAGAGAATGCAAGGTTATTTTTTTAAAATGAGCTTTTATCATAAAAATATATTATTTGATAAAGTTCAAATTTTACCACTTAAATCTTTAGCAATTAGCAAAAAGCTTTCAAAAGTTAGTGATGGTGTGGCCACTTTTTTTTAAGAGCTAATTTGGCTGATTCCAGTGGACACTTCTAGCTATTTCTTGGAAAAGTCTGGCCCTGAACTTTTTTAAGTAGCTCTTCTCTTCCCTTCTATGTGCTCTTTATAATTTCTTTAAGCTGAGCTCACATGATGAATGACCCATATTAAATATAGGGCTCCACATGATGAATGGTCCACGTCAAGGTGGGCTTACATGATGCACGGTCACATCAAAGGTGGGCCCCACATGATAGATAGCTTACATCAAAGCGTGGTCCAACATGATGGATAATTCATATTAAGCGAGCCCTATTTAGTGAACAGTTTACATCAAAGATGGGACCAGATGATGGATGGTGGACATTGAAGGTAGGATCATATGATGGAAGGTTAGCATCAAAGGTGGGCCCACGTGATGAACATCCCATATTGAAGGTTAGGCCCCACATGATAAATGGTCCACAACAAAGGTGGGACACACATGATAGATGGTGGACATCAATACTGGGTCCCATATGATGGATGTCCCATATTAAAATGTGGCCTCGCGTGATAGATTATCCACATCAAACGGGCCCCACATGATGGATGGTCCACAGCAAAAGTGGGAACCATGTGATGGATGGTGAACATCAAAGAAACCCCTGCACTATGAATAACTCACATTGAAGATGGGGTCCCACATGATGAATAGTCTGCAAAGGTGGGCCCATATAATGCGCTGCTCACATCAAAGGTGGGCCCACATAATGCACGGTTCAAATCAAAGGTAGGCTCCAAATGATGGATGGCTCGCATCAAAGTATGGCTTGGCTGATGGACTCTCCACATCAAGTCGGCCCCACTTGATGAATTGTCCACATCAAAGGTGGGACCCACATGATGGATGATGGACATTAAAGGTGGGCCCACATGATGAACTACCCATATTGAAGGTGGCCCTCCCATTGTGCATGGTCCAAATCAAGATGGGCCCGCATAATGGATGAAATGAGCCTTTCATTGTGGATGGCTCACATAAAAGTGTGGCCCTCCATAAAAGTGTGGCCCCTTACGATGGACAGTCCACATCAAATAGGCCTCACTTAATAGATTACCCATATCCAAAGTGGTCCAACATGATAGATGATCCTAGTAAAAGATGCACAGTATATGGATGGTAGACATTAAAAGTGACTCACATGATGAATGATATACATTCAAGATGGGTTTCACATAACGAACAGTCCACTTTAAAAGTTTGGCTTACACAATGGATGGTTTACATCAAAAGTGGGCTCTATATGTCAAATCTATTTTCTAACACGGTGGATGGCCCGAATATTTTAAAGCATAAAAATTATAGCCATCCATTCTTTCATCTACGGTGAAATCCACCAAAACAATATTCTAATTACTTTCATGACGGAGTTGCTGTCGTCATTCAAAATGATATCAGCTATTTTTTAAATAAACGCTCTTATTTAAACATTTTACCAAATATATTAATTTTAAATAAGAGCTTTTTACAATATTGAAAAAGTAATTTTACCAAATAAACTCATTTAAAACAACAGAAATAATAAAAAGAAATTATTAAAATAATTCTTCTTTGAAAAGTTATTATTGAATTAGATTAGAGATGCCAAACAAGCCTCTTTTCATTATGCAAATTTTTCTATCAGCAAGGTAGTTTGGTACTTGCTGGTTTATAATGGCAAACTCATAATTAATATTGTCCATAAAGCCAACCAGAGGATATCCTAATTACATTCTGACCGGTGGACCGTTGTCCACGGCATGCGGACCTTTTATAATAACCATCCATTTGCAATCAACTAATCTCCCCGTTAGAATCATTCAATGGTGCAATTTTCATAGAACACTTCAACCAATGTGAGGGATACTGGATGGATGGTCCAAGTCGTAGTATGCACGGCCACGTGTACGGATGAGATTGGATAATCCAGAGGCTAGATGAGAGATAAATGCAGAACATTTATTAGAAAAAATAAAAAATAAAAAAAAATTAGTTAGCTTACAAGAAAGGGTATCTGCTGGTACTGGCCGCAGTACAACCAATGAAGTACAAGGGTAGTTTAGTATTTTCACCGGAGGGGTGGATTTGGTAAGAAAGTAATGAATTTATATACAAGTTGTAGGTGGGGATTTGGTATGCCCGCACGCGTATCTAAGAAAGTCCAAGTGCACGCAACCATACCTGCCCGAGCATGAGATCCAAGTCATCCATCAGGTGGGTCCCACCCACGTTTGTCACGAATAAGGCCGGCTCTAAGTTGTTAGGAATAGTCCAACGGTTTAGAAAATCTTGCCCGGAGATTTTCATCCGTACATTTACCTTTTACATGTGACCCATTTGTTGTTCTTGTCAGAGTTATTTTTTTCCAGAAAATAAAAAATAATTTAAACTACCTGATGGACGGTCTGGATCTAATTCTCGTGTGCACACCTTATGCACACGTGTGAGGCTATTTTATTTTTTTTGTTGGTGCAACGTCAAAGATTCAAAACATTGTATTAACAACCGAATAAAGAGAGAGAGAGAGATAAAAGCATTGGAAGTCAGGGGTAGTTGTTAGGTAATCGAGTCACCAATCCAACAAGAGTTCTGCATTGAGGGACACGTGGCATCAACTCGTCTCTACACGTGGCACGCTGGACCAGCTTGCGTCGGAAGGTATCGTGGGTTGAACGCACCAGCGACACGAAGCAAAATAAAAGAGACGGATCCGTTACCAAATCTAACCAATTCGGTGGAAGTGGGCCCCACGACCAGGCATGATCCTAGGCTTTGCAAGGGAATCATGGGTTTTCAGTCCTGATGAATGGGGTCCATACTTTCGTAATCCAATCCGTTGGTCCTTTATCTCCCACTATGGATGAAGCTTGATAATAAAAAAAATATCAGCAGATGAAAGATCCTAGCCACTAATCTTGAGCTTTCTTCATTGTATGTGGGCCATCATGGTTTTCGGGTGTTCTTTTCGTATGTTCGATTCAGGGTAGGACCCAGCAGATTAACGGTCTTGATCGCCGAATTGTGGACCCCACTTATCGGAATGAAACCCCAAGTGTGCAAAGGGTGAATTCTAGTTCCTAGGATCGTTATTTTTTTTTTTCTCATGTTTGGCTAGAGATGATCTTTTCTCTCCTGCGTACTCAATCAAAATCGGCACGTGTAGGATGTAGGCCGAGCATATGGTTAGGGTGGGCCATGTTCTTGAAATTTTTGATCACCACTTAGACTCTTGACTGTTTACCAAACGAACACCTCTTCAACTTGACGTCTGCTGCATATAGCATGTGTTACTATCAGATTGCAGGCTAACTATCACCATCAGATGGTTAGAATTTTCTTGGGCCATGGCCCATTGACATTTGGATCCATTGCAAAGGTCTAACCTATGTGATTGGCATATGTGTGCTATAAAGAGTGAGGATTTACCACAACACATGCCAACATATATTACTAATGGAATGTATTGGACTATAGATCCTATTAAAAGGAAATGTCGAAAAAATACGTCAATTTTAAAAATTTTAGGAATGAATTATCTTCACAATCATCTTTTTTTCTCGTGGAAATACGCACAGAGATAAAGAAAAATGCATCATATATGTAGACCCTCAACTACGAGCGCAGGTAATATTATATACATGATGAGAACTCTATACTTAGTGAATTGAAATTTATAAGAAAGAAAAAACTTCTCTAAGGGCCTGTTAGGATTCGCGTATAGTATTGTATTGCGATGTAATATTGTACAACGCATATACTCTAGACATTGTACATTGTATTCATGAGTATTATTATTGATCGGTATAATGTTTGGTATGGACTGACCTAGAAAATGTAATCAGCGGATATACCAAGTTCAATGTTTGTTCAAGGAACGGACTCCTAACCGTCCATCCATAGCCACCAAGTTTGATTGACGTGTATAAGATCCAGGCCATCCATCAAGTGAGAACGCATGTGAAGGTTTTGCGGGGAAGAGTTTGCTCGACAATATGTTTAGGTGGACCACACTTATATCTAGAAAGAATGGGTGATTGGGAAAAGCAACAACAACTTAATCTGAGGATGCGAGTTGCCTGTCAGCTCTTTGGGGCCATCGCGTTGTATCTACACTGTCCATCAGTTTCTATGGGGACATAAGAGGAAACAAAAAGGAGATTAAAAAATCAGGTGGGCCACATTCCAAAAAACAATGGTAATGGAGATGCCCACTTTTGAAATCTTCATGGGGCCCACCATGATGTTTATATGCCATCTAACCCGTTCATAAGGTGATTCGCACCTGGATTAAGAGAAAACATAAGTATCAGCCTCATCAAAAACTTCTCTTGTGGCACTTATAAGGTTTCAGTAGTTGGGGTTCAATCTCTGTTGTTTCTTGTGATGCGGTCCACCTGAGTTTGTGATATCCCTTGTGTTTGGGCTCTTGTCCTGAAATGCTTTGTAGAAACAGCTGGAAAGAACAGATGTAACACAAACATAACGGTGGGCCACACAGAGCTAGGTGTTACAGGGGTTCCAGTGACTCCTATTTACAGGGTAGTTACGCCCTTAATTCAAGCACTAATTCCTCGTCAGTCAACCCGTCTGATTTTTTTAGTCAGAGTATAATTTGCTTAGTCCCACCAAATGAACGGCCTGGATCTTGATAAATTGCGTTGAGCTGGCACACGTACCATGATTGACTTGTTAAATCTATACAGCACAAATCACTGAACACGCGCGCACACGCAAAAATACAGCGCATTAAAGACGTTGCATTGCACGATGCAGTGACACCTTCTTTTACTCTACCGCCTTTCGAAATTTTTGGTATTCTATTGTATTCGTGCGCATGTGTATGTTCGGATGCCAGCTCCTATTGAAATACGGTATATTGTAAAAACCACCCTTAATACGATACAATACGCGAATCCAAACAGGCCCTAAAGGTAGAGTTAAAGTAAAGCGAGATGTATATTAAACTAAAGCTCTACATGTATATTTATAGAGTTTTATGTTAGAGAAATCACAATTGAATATTAACTTAAACATTTTCTCCAGTTGTGGTAGCAATAAGGGGTAATGAACTACCACTTCTAATTAGAAAATATAATCTACCTATTTTAATTAGATAGTTTCGGTTATAGATTCTAAATCTATAATATTTTTTATGAGAATAATAATATATTAAATTTACAAGTGAATTAGAAAAGATTCATTTCA
Organism: Magnolia kwangsiensis; assembly: GCA_037074715.1. Lineage (NCBI taxonomy): Eukaryota > Viridiplantae > Streptophyta > Magnoliopsida > Magnoliales > Magnoliaceae > Magnolia > Magnolia kwangsiensis. The sequence continues at coordinate 190,887,835 of CM073571.1, read as the reverse complement.
ATCTTTAATTGATTGTCTTACACCTTGATCTAATTACTTTCATTGGACATGTTTGATTCCAAAACAATTCATAAGAAATTCGAATGACCATTTAATCTGGCACCTTAAATACATCTTTATGCATCATCGCCACTATTAAATCATTTACATTTTTTTTTATTCATATCGCACCTTTGTGACCTGATTTTGATTTAGTCACCAACCTAATCTTGATTTGGCTACTTTCTTAACATGCCTTTGACTCACTATGTATGGATTTGAGAATACACACCAAAGTAGCCTCACTTTACTCGAGCCTTACTACATAGCTTAAAGTAACAAGGATACGAAAGTGATGCAAAACATGGAAATTAAATATGATATGTAAGATGTCAGGCTTTAGATCATACTAATTTAAAAACAATCACAAAAATTTCACATCTCACATAAAGTTAAGCATTCAACAGGGGGGATCTACAAGGGTCCAAGCCTATAAATGCTATGGCTGAATCAACTAAAATTATAGACCAAACAATAATCAAATGAGAGTAGATTCATCCACACATGCAAAGGATTATTTCTCTAATCCAAGGGATTCACATGTTTTAATACAGGAAACCTAGAGTTATAAAAGGGGACTAAAACTTGAAATTTAGGATAACCTAGGATTAGGGTTAGGAAAATAGGACGAGAGAGGAATGAAATAGAGGAGAGAGATGAACCCAAGATGTACAGCATGCGTAGACGGTAGTAGGGTCCAGACACACGTGTATGGGATCCTGCATGCACGTGTGTGGGTCCCACGAACCCAAAAAAGGAAAGCTTGGGTTTGGTCGGCCAGGGGTGGGCCACACACACACCAAATTTCAGGATAATTCGACGTCCGGTCTGTGCGTAGTGCTCCACTGAAGTTTCAGCCCTCCAGCAGGGCCTGATTCTGCAAATCTATTATAGAGGAAGGATCCGCTGCAAAAGAGGGTAAATTTGAAGCGTGGATGGTTGTGGGAGATGATGAATATAGATAGTAGGAGATAGGAGCGATTTGAGATGGGTGTAGCTTCGCACTAGGGTAGTTAGCCCTTCGAAGAAGGGAAGATTTCGCACCTAATTGGATTTCCACAACTCAAAGAATTAGAGAAGCAGGAAAATGCATAATTTTATTAATAATATTAAATGAGAAAAAAAACCTACAAGGGATTGCTTATATATAAGAAAAAGCTATACATCAAAGCCGCGCCATGTGTGCACCCTATTACTTAGAGACGAAGTAACAAAAATAACAACTAATCAAAGCAATTTAAACTGTTCATGATATTCATAATAACAATAATAAGAAAAACTCAAAGTACTAGATCATCTAGAGTAGTGGGCCACGATCATGAGATCCAATAGTGGGATCCACATGACGATCGAGTCCACTCCAAGGAACCAAAACACAATCCTCTAACTACAATGCCCTCCCTGGACATCATCATCTATCCAGATCGATGGTAGGGCCCTCCTCTTCTTTGTGTATGTGCGTAGGGGGGGAGGGAGTGCGTGTGCACGAGATGTATCCATTAAAGAGTCATCACTGGATTAACATATATATACTCACACAATAATTTGATTGGAGTTGTTTCGTCAATTGTAGGTAATTGATCTCACAACACGTGTGGCTCAATTCACACATCATGAATGAACAAGTGACAGTCATTTCGATAGTTACAACACACGAAACATTTGATGAACTAATTATCCATCTCCGTTGCAATCTATAGGCAGGCTAGCACTATGTATGCGTACAAGGCCAGTTATGTTGATTTTTTTACATCCCATCATCTCATATGTATATGCATATCAATGTGTCACTCTTGTCTCGTCGGTGTTCTTGCACAATGGTCTATGTTACGTGAGAAGTGAACCAATCTTTAATCAATAAACACCACATCCTGAATGTCAATTTTAATATCTATGTGCATGCATCTTTGTGAAACGATCCCATTCATACATATAAACTCAAGTGGCAGATTATCTCAACATATCCCAATGAATATGTATGCCTGTCAATAACAATCCAACAAGCTACACAATCTAAAAAGATTTGTCCATTCTGAACCATAAGATATATAGTTGATGGTAGTTGCCTATTTTTTTAAGGATTGAATGATCATAACTTCTCATCAATAGCCACAAGAAAATGCTTTGATACAAAACATTTTTGATACAAAACATTTTTCTTTCTTGGCATTGCTCATCCACAACGAGAACATTGAGGGTAAGCAAATAAACAGGGATCATTGAGACATGACCCCAATCCAATTGGTTATATCCCCAACACATCCTATAATAGGAGGTCAGGACATTTTGTACTAAGCCTCCTTCCTAGAGCTTGTTAGATAGATACGCACACTCAAAATGGATGATCATACAGTGAGGATGAGAAGTGTATACTAAATTATATATACTCTTCTCTTCACAACACGTGTAGCTAACATTTCTAATGATCAAGGCTGCTGAACCAGATTCAACTCTAAAGCAATCAAAACATTTCAATTAGAATTGTCTGATCTGAAGAAAGTTATAGTGAAGTAATCGAATGATACAAAGATCGGAACTTGTGGCTCTGATAGCATTTGTTGAGTTTTTTAAAGAAGAACTTTAATATGATGGGCCCAATCAGAATTATCTATCTGAACAAGCTTATTCTGCACTGAAGATTATACAAGAGCTTCGATTGCATATCTGATTACGCTAAAACTCTCCTAGTAGACTCATTACTGTGATAGGCCCACTCTAGATATTTAATGCACCAAAATTCTTCAAGATGGAAAATCCTAACACTTCAATTGGTAGTTTTGAATAAAATACAATATATAATCCATATTATGCTTCCTGCACCACTAAATGTTCACAGTGGTATTTATTTGATAAGTGGCCTAGATCTCACACATGTGCCATGTCCCATGATTCTCATCTCCTGTCTCTTTGATGCACATGAACTCAAGGAGTCCATGCATTCTCTCTCAAATTGCCCAATGACCTACAACAAGTTCGTTGATGGTCATCAGTGTAATTAATCGATGTACAATAATCACATAGATTAATCTTTTGTTTAAAATAACCAAAAGTTTAAAATGTTGGAGCCCATTAACACGTGGGAAGTTTCTTTGTTTTAGTAGCATTATGACACTCTTGAGATTAAAACTTTTTTTAAAAAAATGAAATTTCTAAGAGTAAGGGAGAGGAAGGCCTTTAATTTTCTTTTCTTATATTAAAACAGAGGAAACTATTTGTCAAACAACCACATAATCTAAAAGCTCAAGTCCTTAGAGGATGGCATAAATGTATATTAAAGGGCTTAACACTCTAACACTCCTCCATACATGCAGGGTGGAACTACACGTGAGAAAATACTAAGCTAGGGTGGAAGGACACTCACTCCATTAACAGGCGAGGCTTGTCTCCCATGAGAGAATATATTAGGGAGTTATATTTGTTACTCTAAGATTCAAATACAAAGCCTTCAAACAACCACTTTTTCTAAAAGCTAGAGTTGTAAGAGGATGATATATCTACTTAACACTAACACTATTTATTATTGGCTTATGGAAGTAAGCAATATTGTTGAACCAAAATAAAATCTTTATTTATTTTACTTCAATTAATTATTTGCAAACTAATACCTGGCATTATTAGTACACCTTATGTTGTGTTTGTAGATTAGTGAGTAGATATTTTTACAAAAGGTGTTATAAGACTTGTTTAAGTGACATTATATTCAAACTAGGTATGTTCGATATTCATGCTCCAGCTCGAAGGAAAATGTTATTATGATATTGCTCTTTAGGTACTCCCATGGACTATTATATTATTCTTAATTATCTTATATATTAGAGAAAATGGGAAGGAGAGCTATATAATTAAAACTTTAATTACATCCACGGCAACACAGCACGTTCGAATTTTGAGTGGAACCCATTGTGATCAATGATTTGCCCTTTTCAGGTTGAATTTGAGTCACCACTATATTTTGTTCTAACCGTCTATTGGGCAGACTCAAGGATTGAAGGGCAAAGATTTTGCAGTCAAGAGATTTCAGGGGACTCGTCCTTTTCAACGTGGAGAGCATAACTTCAATGATTGGGATTAGTGAACCATGGGCCCCACTTAAAGCCCGTACATGATCAAATTAGAAGGTGCTGAGTAGCTCTTCCACTGTCTGCCACTAGAAAGAAGAGTGCCAAAATCATGCCTCTACTTCTCGTCATGGAATCCAGGTCGTTCGCCTAACCTTTCAGTGGATGTCAATCAGGGCTTGGCCACTATGAAATAATATATTGCCCCATGCAGGCACACGTGTGTGCAATGATCTTTACATCAAGTGGGCTAATACTGTTTAGATCACATGGCCTATAATTAGGCCATTGTGCTCTTTAAGTGGGTCACAACGTATATATAATAAATGGATGGACGTAAAATAAATAAATAAAAACAAGAAGAGAGAAAAAAAAGATGGTTTTTTAACCGTTGGTTTGTGCATCACAGCCCACCTGAGGAGTGGAACGGCCTGATATTATGAGGCTGAAGACGTGTGCATTAGTTCCAACCAGATGAAATGATCTAATCTCGCACGCATGTCCCATATTGGTACGTGTGTCTACGTGTGGATGGACAGGATACGTGGAATCAGCTACCATGGTTGAGAAATGATGTAGTGAGCAAAGTGCATGGGAGCCTTCCCATGCACGGAATTGCATTTGGACTTATTGGTATTGTTATCATGGCCTACATGGGCTGTCCACTAGGTGACTGTAGTCCATTAATCTTCATAGGCTGCGGTGAAAAAATCATTCTAATTGGATTATCTAAACCGTTCAGTCAGTGGCATGTAAATAAAAATAAAAAATAAAAATCAATGGACAAGATTGTAATTAGAAAATAGGTCCAATGACTAATGTTTAGGACCCATCTAATGGTTATTATTCCTGCATAAGGGTGGAGGAAGAGCAGAATCAACCTAATGGACGGTCCAGATAAGTGATACGGATGAAGAGGACTCCAAATACAACTATGTGCATGGAAAGGTTTCCGTATAACACGGCCTACTAAGATCATTTCTCAACATGAATGACTGATTAAGCATACTAAGATCATTTCTCAACATAATTGGTTGATTATTCTAATTTAAAAGGTTGCACCCAAAAAGCATTTTAGTGGGTGTGAGCAAGGGCTGGCGATGGGACTGTCGCCGCATAGGGCAACCAAATCCACATACTTGATATGTGGGCCATGGTCGAATCTACTTAGACTTTTTATTGGATTTTGGGTTAGAAAAGATAAGTTGATGGATTTACCATAACCTACCCATATATTTTATAGCTCTTTTTATACATAGTGTGAAGAGCTAGGCCGCAATTAACCTTGCATGCGTCTACTTATGCTCGAATGAATCACATTGCCAGTAAAATATATTTCTAAAATCACAAGAATCAAGCAATTATAACCATCAAATTCATTATCATTATCATCATCATCATTATTTAAGAGCCTGTTTGTTAAATTTAAAGTCTAAAGCTAGAATCCAAAATTTGAATCTAAAGTCGAATTTGAAGTTCTAAAACATTTTTGGTAATTGCTACGGAAGTTTAAAAATTAAGTACAGAATTTAAAAGTGTTGTATTTAATATCTTAAATCTAATCAGATTCTGCGTAAATTTTTCACGCAACTGCGAAAGTGCGGGATTTGTTTCTGATTTCGTTTATGATTCTTTCCGATTTTATTTGGAATTCTTTCTAAAACTATATATATGGATGTAAATGGAATTAGGAGATATTCTAAGGGATTCTAAGGCTTTCTAAAAGGGTTCTAGAATTTATGAAGGGTGTAACAATGGTGAGATTCAAGCTTGTTTGAATCGCGTAAGTTTTTTCTCTTTGTAATTTTTGCTTTCATAATGAAGATCTATCACTTTGTGTCGTGGTTTTTTTCTCGAAAGGATTTTCCACGTTAATTCTTTGTGCTCTCTTGTGTTTACTTGGAACTCTTGGATTGCTATCTTAGATTCATCTCTATGTGATTTCGCAATCGAAAACCCAATAGAAACAACATGTTACAACCTATTTGTTAAGAAACATTTGAAATGTTTGAAATTTGTTAATTTTACACGTTTGCCTATCTCTCCTATTAGGAAATGTTTTATATTACAAAGTATTTGTTTTTTTATTAAATGAAAATAAAACTATTAAATTATCATTCTTTTAATTCAAATAAGACAAGCGTATAAATTAAGTCAATTAATCATAATCTCGTGGACCACACCATAGGAAATGGAAGCCATTTAATGCCCACCAATACCACTCTTGCAAATCAACTCCAATCTTAGGCGTGCATGTAAAGTTTTCACCTGTAGATAGCTACACATAATGCAAATCCTTTAATATGTGTTATATCCATACTGTTCATCCGTTTTGCAATATCATTTTAGCTCATGACTCCAAAAATGAAGAAAAATGATAACTTACATGGACCACACCACAAAAAACAATGAGACAATGACACCCTCTATTGAAACCTTCCTAAGGCCCACCATGTTATTTATTTGTCATAGAACTAGTTCATAAGGTTACATAGACCTAGATGAAAAGAATACTCTCTAAACGGGTGCTCATCGGGTACTACCCTAATTAGGAACTAGCTAGAGATGGATAGTCCCACAAAGGGCTCTGTGAGCCCACCACATCTAAGCCGTTCATCCATTTTAAAAGATGAGCTTGAAGAGTAGACAGATTAAAGACTCAAGTAGACCACACCACATAAAATAGTCATAGTTACCCATATTGTTGAAACTTTCTTATGGCCTACCATGATATTTATTTTCCATCTAACATGTTCATAAGGTCACATAGATCTTGATGAAGGGAAAACATAAATAGCTAGCTTGATCAAAAAACTTCAATGACCCTGGGAGGTTTCCAGCAGTAGGCATTTAATCCCTACAGTGGTCCAATGAGCAGTCAATATTCCTCATCTTTATGCTCATGCCTTAGAACGATTTTTCAAAATGAATAAATGGCTGGGATAAAACACACACAGATATATATATATATATATATATATATATATATATATATATATATATGTATATATATATATATATATATATACACACACACATACATGCAGAGAGAGAGAGAGAGAGAGAGAGAGAGAGAGAGAGAGAGAGAGAGAGGAGAGAGAGAGAGAGAGAGAGAGAGAGAGAGAGAGAGAGAGAGAGAGAGAGAGAGAGAGAGAGAGAGAGAGAGAGAGAGAGAGAGCTCTCCTACCTAGACCGTCATCTCTAGCTAGGTCCCGGTGAGAGTACTTCTGTAGGCCCCCATATAATGTATATGTATCATATGCAACCATCCAATTTTACGAACCATTTTAGGGCATAATACCAAAAAACTAGGTAGATTTAAGGCTTAAGTGCACCACACTACCGGAAACAATGGAAATTCAGCGCCTACTGTTGAAAACATTACAGTGGGCCTTAGTAAGTTTTTAATGGTGGGTGTTCAATTACCACTATTTTCTCGTGGTGTGGTCCATTCAGTTTTGAATCTGTCCCAATTTTTTGGATCATGTCATAAAATCATCTGAAAAAATAGATGTATGTCATGGATAAATCACATACATCATGGTGGGCCCATAGCACTGTCCAGTAGCCACCTCTCTATTGGTGCGTCGGCAGCGCCAGTAGGCAATCTGCATCCGGATTGCAGGACATAGGTGGAGACGGACGGTCCATTCTATTCTATCAAAGACTAGACTTTTAGTTGGACCTACCATTATCTTTTTAGGCCTTTTTATCAACCTTTTAAATCCATCAACTAGACAATAACACATTTCTAACTTGCACGGTTCTTTAGACTACTTCATCTTACCAGGCCATTGATGGGATGACTCCAATTTTCTGGAAAAAGTGATAGTAAAAAATATATGGTGGGACCTAATAAATAGACGGAGCAGATTGTCGATTGGACACATTTTATGTAAACAATTTTGATCATACATATCAAAGTCCATTAATCAACGGTGAATTTTGTTGGGTTGGTGTGATCTTTGTATGAGAGTCCATGAAATGAGTTCTGGATCTACTGAACGGTATGGATCAATGAATTGGACTTTCCAAGTGGACCAATGCAACTACAAGCAATAAAACTTATAGTGCTCTAGTAGTGCATGTCTTTTCATACTGCATGAAAAAGAGAGTGTACTCTTGCATAAGGGCTTTCGGGATGCACGTGTCCTCATGCTATATTCGTGCCTGATCTGAACCATCCATTGGGTGAACTGCAGTTAAAAAAGTGGTGCCCAGGAGCATCGATGGGTGGAGAAATTTGATTAGTTTCTCTTAACCGTCTTTTTTTTTTTTTTTTTTTTTTCAAATTGACGAAAATATGATGACTATACAACATGCTGGATTTCATTTCACACCCATCTGGAAAGCGGGGCCCTGATGGACGGTCTGGATCCCATACCTTCAATTGTTGTTAGTGAGTTGCCACTGCGTGTAGATTGATTGTTCGGTACACGCGTGCGTTAGTAATAGAGGCTTGGGCTTACCATTCATCTAACCGTCCATCGGTTAAGCCCTACCTTATGAATGCCTTTCGCAAGAGACTGATGGAGTCCAAAATGTCAAGGAAACAAGAACATTAGCAAATTGATCATGTCCGTCCGTTGTCTACTTAATAAATAGGTCACTTGGAAGAGAGAATCTGACGTGTTGAACGGTTGGATATCACGGCTCGTTGACGGTTACGATCCATTCCACACGTACATGGGTTCGGTTATACGTGAGTGTTGGCCCACTCACAGTGTTTGAAACTGACTCCACCACCGCACAATGGCAGACCGGAATAGTCTACATCACATGTTTTACGTAGGTGCGTAAAACACCACAGCTATGTGGAGCCTACCATGTTGTATATATGAATCCCCCGGTCCATCAGATTAGAAACCTTATTTTAACCGTACATACAAAATATCATAGGATAAAATAATCAAAATGGGTTACACTAACCCCAACAATATAATTTTTTTTCTAAAACCTCTAGGTTCAAGTGGTGTGCCAAAAATAATTTTCATATCAGGCTTATATTTTTAATTTTACTTCCTCTTGTTGAGTTACACCTGATTAACGGGTTTGATGAAAGATATACCCCACGGTGGACCCATATATAAACGTATGGTTGGCATTCCATCTCCTTTGTTACCTATCGTGTAGCTCACCTGAGTTGTGGGTCTGCCTGATTTTTTTCCCACGTCTTAAAATCGAAGATGAAACCTGATAGGATGAGTGGATTTTAAATATTCAAGTTGTGGGCCCCACAGAGCTTGGGTGTTTTAGGCGATGCATTAAAGAGGTGTTGGACTGGGATTGCGTGACGGGAAAAAGTGGGCAAGGAAACGCCTACCATTGAAACATCCCTCGTTATACTGCCATGTTTATACGTTTATATGCCATCCAAACCGTCAATAAGGTCATTTAAATTCAGATGAACTGAAAATACGAAAATATTAGCCTAATCAAAGACATTTATGACCCACGAATGTTGCAACTGCCAACATCTAATGTTTTTTGTTGTGTGGCCCACTTGGGCTTTGGACCTGCCTCATTTTTGGGTTCATGTCCTAGCATGACCTAGCAAAATAGATGGACAGCTAAGGTGGATTTCACACAAACATCACGGTGGGCCCACCTAGCTGCGCAGGAACTTCATGGCAAAGGGTTTCGCAACCAGCGATTCTCATTCAACTCTAATTTTCAATGGTTAAGATCATCAGTAAAGAGTCATCAAAGTAGGCAATGGCCCGGTTTGGGCTGAACCAGGCGGGTAATCCGACTGGATCCAGTTTTGAATAGGGATGTATGCTAGCCAAGCTAGCTCGAAAAGCTCGGTTAACTTGGTTTGATCTAGCTTGACTTGACTTGATTTAAACTAAGACTCAAGGTGAGCCAACCTACATATGACCCAGCTCATTTTGAAAATGAGCTGAGTTCCATCATAATAAATTTTGACTCGATTGAACTTCAGCTTGGCTATATATATATATATATATATATATATATATATATATATATATATATATATATATATATATATATATATTAGTAATTAAATATTTAATTTGGGAGTTGGGTCAGGTGCAAGTTAAGTGTTGTGCTGGGTTGAGAGCTGGCTTAACTCAACTCGAGCTCACTTCAACTTAATCCACTAGCTCGCCTCGAGCTTAACTCGAAAGGTTTAGCAAAAAAGCCAAGCTCTAATGATAAGTTTGGCCCAGATGAGTCAAGCTTAACTCGAAAGGTTGAGCTCGAGCTCGAGGAGAGCACAGATGAGTCAAGCAAAGCTTGGCCCACCTCGACTCAACTCAATGTACAGCCCTAGTTTTGAAATAGGCTTGACCTGAACTTGAACTGACTCAATAGTGAGTCTAGCATGCCTAACGCGATCCGAGTTTGGGTCTCGCTTGGACTAATCCAAAACTAAGTCTGTCCGAGTCACAAGTACCGAGTCGGCACCGAGTCGAGTTGGGTGCAGCAGATATTCATGGGCCGAAATCACCACTCAAATCCTAGATTCATTGCTAAAATCTCCACTCAAAGCCTAGATTCACTTGCTAGAATTGCAGCCTCTCCATCATCTACAGGCATCTCAGATCCAAGACATCTGGAAAAAAAAATTAATGTATATGTATGAGTCTAGTTTTGTATTGAGTCAGGCAGCACCGAATTGGATTTAAGGTCGAGTCAAATCAAATTACTGGGTGACCCAAACTCGACTCAGTTTGAGTTCAGATTAGACGAAATCAACTCGATTCGGATCGACTCACACACTCGTGTTTGGATCGAGTCGGATATGAACAGTCGGTTAAGTTGAATTTGTCAAGTCAAGTCGTCTCGTGCCCAGCTCTACACATGACATATGAAGGTGGGTTGGGCTGAAATGATTGAGCCCAAGCCTATCCTGAAAATTGATAGAGCCAAGCACACCAGGCCCAAGCCTGGCCCAACGGCGAAGCTAATAGGTTCAAGCCCGGTCTGAATTTGGATCAGGCTCATCGGGGCTGGGCTGACCTTAAGCTTGATTACTGGACAATAAGCTCATTCATAGTAGCAAATAGAACGTGATGGTTCCGATCACCGGACAATCTCAAGACGTGGGCCTCGATGAGTAGAGCCGTGAGTATAGAGTCTAATATCTCTACATTTGTTGTGATTAAGCTTATTCTACCACATTGTGTGTGGGACCCATCTTGATCTAAGGCCCACATCCACTCTGTTCGTATGGTGCGGTCCCTCAAGTTCACACAGGATCTTAAAAACTCAGGCTTATTTAAAATGTTGATTAGCCACAACATGGGGTTAAAAAATTTTAAAAATAAATCAGGCCATTCCAAGACTCTGATGAGTCACATGTGATTTTATGGTGGGCCATTCTAGATGATATCACATGGGGTTACAAGAAAACCCAAATGGAAAGAACAGATCAGCTGATCAATGGGCCAGGCATAATGACGCAGGGATGAACGTGATGAGGTCGATCACCGTCTTCCTCAAGGATAACTACTCCGAATCCACGGAGCTTCTCTGGACTCCTCACAGAGACTTCTCGAATCCACGAGGAAAGAAAGCAGGAAAATAGAAATAAATTCTAATAAATTTGAAATTGATTAATGAATGACTAAAAACGAGTTTACACCCCTTTAAATAAGGGAACCAAGCAATAGGAAAGAAATCAGACTCCAACTACAACTAAAACTCCTAAAATTCGCAACTTACTATAAATAGTAAACTTACTATTTATAGACGGTCGTGATGTCTACTAGTGCGCAAGGTTTTCGGCCAAAAATAGTAAGTGTCCTATTTGGCTTCACCAAACCGTTCTCCTAATTATTCTAAGCACTCTTCATGTTGGACGCAACTCCTAAAGCCCAACGGATAAAGAGCTATAAGCAAACTAAAACTTACTATAAATAGTAAAAAGGAAATTAAAACGGGAAAACGACCGTCGATCAGGGATTTCTCGCAAATTCAGGCTGCGCAACCCGGCGTGGCTGGGTTGGTTGGCTAAAGTAGCTCGTTCTACCCCAAAATCATATATTTTGAGTCGGATAACTCATTCCGGATTGCAAGATACGCCCGATCTAAGGTCTGATGGTCCGGATCACTTCTGTCGCCGACCGTGCCTTTTCTGATCCGTCCTGGCCATGAAATTATCCGCGACCCGTTCTACATCAGTCCCCTCCACTTGAAAAGAACTCGTCCTCGAGTTCTCCTCTTGCGCTGGTTCATGATACTCGGTCAGGTCCGCGACATTGAAAGTCCGTGAGATCGCCATGTCATCTGGAAGATCAACAACATAAGTGTTGTCATTGATCTTTCGGATAATCGGTACCGGTCCAATCTTCTTATTTTTCAACTTGTTATACGTCTCGGTCAAAAATCTCTCTTTACGTAGATGGACCATCACGTGGTCACCCACCTCGAACACTTTTTGTCGCCGGTGCTTGTCCGCTTGTTCCTTGTACTTCTCGTTCGAGGCATGTAGTTTGGCCTACACTTATGCATGGATACCCATGATCTTATCTGCCATATGTTCTTCTACAACGCTCGTGCCTGGGTGCTTGGGCAAAGGGACCAAGTCAAGTGTGTGGCGAGGCACTCGTCCGTAGATAATCTGGAACGGCGATTTTCCTGTCGAGCGGTTCACCATGTTGTTGAACGCAAATTCTGCTTGAGACAAGGCCAAGTCTCACTGCTTCGGATTTTCTCTTGCAATACTGCGAAGGAGGTTTCCCAATGTACGATTCACAACTTTGGTCTGCCCATCAGTCTGTGGGTGGTAAGCACTGCTGAATTGAAGTCGTGTATCGAATCGAGTCCATAAAGTCCGCCAAAAGTGTCTAATGAACTTCGTGTCACGATCAGAAGTAATAGTCTTAGGGACCCCGTGTAGCCGTACGACCTCCCTGAAGAATAAATTCGCCACATGTGTTGCATCAAGGGTCTTCTTGCATGGGATAAAGTGCGCCATCTTGGAGAAACGATCGACCACTACAAACATCGAATCCATGCCGCGTTGTGTTCGTGGAAGACCAAGCATGAAGTCCATTGATAAATCCTCCCAAGGACCGTCAGGCACAGGTAACGGGGTGTAGAGGCTCGTATTCTGAGATTGTCCCTTGGAGGTCTGACAAATATAACAACGTTGTACGGCTCTTCCCACATCACGTACTAATTGCGGCCAGTAATACCGCTCTTCCACAATAGCTCGCGTCTTGTCTCGCCCAAGGTGTCCACCGAGGCCACCTCCATATAGTTCCTGAATAATTTGCTCCCTTAGAGAACTTTGGGGGATGCACAATCGATTTCCTTTGAAGAGAAAACCATCTTGTATATGAAAGTCACTGGGGTGACCTTCTTGGCACTTCAACCAAGAATCTTTGAAGTCTTCATCCTCGGCATATAGTTCCTTGAGACAGTCAAAGCCGACCACCTCGTTGCTCATCGTAACAAGCAGTGACGCACGACGGCTAAGTGCATCAGCCACATTATTCTGTTGACCTAACTTATGCTTCAGAACAAACGTAAATTCCTGTAAAAACGCAACCCATATAGCATGCACACGATTCACGTTAGTCTGACTATTAATAAACTTTAATGCCTGATGGTCGGTGTACAGAACAAACTCCCTTTGAATCAGATAATGCTGCCAATGTCGCAATGCCTGAACAACTGCGTACAACTCAAGCTCATAAGTCGACCACTTCTTTCGGGCTTCACTGAGCTTCTCGCTATAGAAGGCTACCGGCCTGCCTTCCTATGATAATACTCCTCCTATTCCGACATATGAAGCGTCACACTCCACCTCAAATAATTTATCGAAATTAGGAAGCACAAAGACCGGTGTTGTAGACAAACGATGCTTGATCTCATGAAAGCTCTTGTCAGCTTTATCGGTCCACTGGAACGGCTCTTTTTTCATGCAGTCTGTTATACGCGCGACTATGGTGCTAAAATCTCGCACAAATCGATGATAGAAAGTCGTCAATCCGTGAAAACTCCTCACCTCATGAATGTTTGTCGGGATCGGCCATTCCCTAATAGCTCGCACCTTTTCATCGTCCACCCGAATGCCTGTGGACGTTACAACAAATCCTAAAACAACAGGCTTTCAGTTAAAAAACTATACTTTTTCAAGTTGAGGTACAACTTGTTATCTTGTAGGACCTGCAGCACCTGCCTGAGATGTTTCTTGTGCTCCGCCTCATCCTGGCTATATATCAATATGTCATCAAAATATACTACCACAAATCAGCCAGTGAACGGTTTTAGAACTTGATTCATCAAACGCATAAAAGTACTTGGTGCATTCGATAAGCCGAAGGGCATGACCAGCCACTCATACAACCCTTCCTTTGTCTTGAATGCCGTTTTCCATTCATCACCGGGTCGAATACGAATCTGATGGTACCCGCTCTTTAGATCGAGTTTAGAGAACACCTTAGCCCCTCATAACATATCGAGCATGTCGTCCAACCGTGGTATTGAAAACCGATATTTGATAGTAATTTTGTTAATTGCTCGGCTGTCGACACACATGCGTCAGCTTCCATCTTTTTTTAGCGTTAATAATGCTGGTACAGCACATGGGCTTATGCTCTCTCTCAATAGACCCTTACGGATCAATTCTTCTACTTACCCCTGAAGTATCTCACACTCCTTCGGACTCATTCGATAATGAAGGCGATTGGGCAAGCTAGCCCCAGGGACGAGGTTTATGTGATGTTGGATGTCCCTCATGGGGGGTAATCCATCAGGTAAATCTTCAGGCCAGACTTCTTTGAATTCGTTTAGTAATAGTCTTAAGCTTGGAGGGATGTTTGAGGGTTTTTCTTTCTTGCCCTTCACCACTACGGCATATACCTCGCCGGTTTCCTTTGACTCCTCCATGAAATCTCGAATGGTCAAGAGAGAACTTTCCTCCACTTTAGAGGCTTCAGGGTGGTTCTCTGGTGTCATAGGGGCAAGGATTATTTTTTGACTATCCTTGACGAATATGTAGACATTGTCTCGCCCCGATGGATCGCATCACGGTCCGATTGCCAGGGTCGACCGAGTAGCATATGGCAGGCTTCCATGTCAACCACGTCACAAAGTATCTGATCCTTATAATGTTTACCAATTGAAAACGAGATAGTGCATTGTTCAGTTACCTTGGTCCCGTTCACTTTTTTTATCCAGCCAATTGAGTACGGGAAAGGATGTTTCGTCGTTGGTAGCTGCAACTTATCCACCATCACTCTTGAGACGATATTCTCGCTGCTACCACTGTCTATAATCACATAACAGACCTTTCCATTGACAGTGCACCGAGTACGAAATATATTGTGCCGCTGTGGATGTAATTCCTTTCGTGGGGTATACAGTAGTCGCCTCACAACGAGAGATTCGTCACGATCCTCGCCTGTCACTTCATCGCCACCTGCTATTTCTTCAGTGGTTTGTTCATATTCATCAAAGCCATGATCTTCTTCTGCGGCCTCATCTTCAGTGCCCCCTTCGTTTATAGTCAAGTGTGCTGTCGGACGTTGAGGACAAGTGTTTGATAAGTAGCCTGGTTGGCCACAGCGGTAACAATTGTTCGGCCTTGGCCGAGCATAAGGATTTGGAATCCTACTCGGGCTCGCTGTTGTGGGTGCTGCCCGTTGAGGTCTGGATGGTCCGCTCCCCGTATCACGGTTCGCGTGTGGAGGAGGTTGAGGACGTTCTCCTACCGGATCTTTTCCTCGAGCCAGCACTGGATCCTGTGTGGGACCTGTCATAGGGGATCGATTTGAAGGATAGGGACGAGCAGGAGCTCTTGCAAGCTGTGTTTCTGCCCTTCCTGCCAATTGAACTGCTTCATCTACGGTCCCGACTGGGTACATGTAACGCCCGTGAAAAATCCATACTTGGGCTCGAGTACCAACTCGACCCGAATTTGCGTAGGATTCATTCCTTTGGAAAAATTTGACTAGGTTAGCTAGTGCAACGTTAGAATAGCTGGGAAATGGTCCCTGATCACTTTAAATACGTTCTACAAGGCCCGAAGCGAGTGGAACTAAGGGTGCTATAATGCTCTAAAGCCTCGGATCAAACTCTAAGCCGGTTTGTTCTCTGGACCACTTTGAATCTTTGTATTGGATCTAGACCGCACGTTGAAAGTCCGATACCTCCTATCTTAGACCGTTAGGACCGTCTAGCTGGGCTTGACACTCATTCCAAAAATCAAGTCAAACCGATGATCACAGGCTATTTCATTGAGCCCGGACCGAAGAGAGTGTGAATAGGGACATAGTTGGAATTTCAAATTCAAATCTGGCACACAAATTTGACGCATCAGTATTAAGCATTCTGACCGTCAGAATACAGCCAAATCACACCCTTGGATCAGGAAAAATATCTATTATATATCACGAGACTTATAGGCCTGATCTTGGTGCGGTGACCGTTAAACTGAAACTGGGCCGCCACGTGCGATCTGGGAACCCAACCGGTCTGAAAACTGGATGTGTGCTAGATCCAGTATGCATGAGCTTAAGTCCGACCGCATTTGGCCTGGGGACCTCCAGAAATGCCCTTTTGGACCGAAACGGCCCCGATTTGGTTAGGCACCAAGTAAACATTGTTCCCAAGCCTATTTTGGGAATGTTTTAGGCTATAAAAGGGGTTGAAACCCTCACTCCTCTCTCCCATCCGAATTTGAGAGAAGCCCTAGCTTGGGAGAGAGAAAAAGAGTGAGAGATTGTGAGAGAGTGGGAGAGTTCTTCCCGCCACTTGTGCTACGTGTTGCACATGCTTAAGCGACACTCCTCTACCGCTTTCCCGGCGATTCCACCGCAATCCTAGGTAAGTAAAAACCCTAAATAGTTGGTGATTTGAGTTTTTCTTGTTTCCATGGCGATGTAGCTTATGGATCTTATGTATTAGGCTCCTTACTCGCCGTAGACGAAGCATATACACTCCGCTTCAATTCCCGAGTCTACAAGACACTAGGTGAGGATTTTAGACGCTTGGATTGACGGTTCCCAATCCTTTCAATGTCGTTTAATAGTAGATTCTTGACGGCATCGCCGTTTGACATGTACAAAATGCTCTCCGTTTCCCCTTTCGTAAGCTAACGAAGAATATGAGATTTAGGGCATTTTAGTCATTTGTAGGAAGTACTGTTTGCATTCATATTTTGCTGATGTGATTGACATGGTTTGTTGTCGCATTAGGAAGTTAGGAATGCGTGCATAATTAGTTTGGCGAAGAGATTCGCCTAGTGCACACTTTGGGTCGACATGCTATATGTAGACCTAAGTGTGTAGTGCATGTGTTTGTATAAATGCTTGTATTAGTATGTATTGAACTAAATGATGTTATTTGATACTTTGTGATTGATTTTTCAATTATTATGCCGACCTAAATGATTTTCTACATGTTGACAAAATGCATGATTTCATTATATGCATGGAATGTATGTGCTTGAGGATTTGCTTAAGTTGAATATGCATGGGAAGTATGCCTTGAAGATTTGCTTAAGTTGAAAGTTATAACATGTGTTAACATGCTCACATGATGTATTTCAATTCCAATACCTTGTATAGTAATTCCATAGATGTGTGGGACTTGACTTAGTCCAGGCAGTCGGTAACCGAGCGATTTCGTGGCTGACTGGTCATAGCCACGAACGACGCGTAGATGAATGTGATTCGTGTTGAGAGTTGGCGGCAGTGGTTAGGCCACGCGAAGTGTTTTACGCACTTCATGTCGTTCAATTCGATATGCGATCGCGCTAGTCGAGCCCGTCAAGTAACCCGACTGGCCGATGTTTGTTCACCTTGTATGTAACATAACTGCTTGAACCTAGGGTACTGAACTTACCATTGTAAACCCTATTAACCGTGGTACCTTGATCCACGAAGACTCATGAGCCGGGCATGGTGGTATGGGACACCGTGGTCGAGCTGTCGGCCTACGCTGGGGCCACAAACCTCCCCGTAGTGACCAGTGAGCACCTTGACTCGTGAGCAGATTATGGTGGTATGGGACACTATATTCTAGCTGTCGGCCTACACTGATCAGGCGACGAGCCCTTTGTAGTGACCGCGAGCGTATTCTGAGTTCACGGGAGGCGACGACCCTTCCGTGCAGTAGAGTACAGTAGGCCTGTATTGATAAGGTGATGGGGGAGCGGTGCAACGAGTGCGAGCAACAGCCCTGGCAGCCCTTGCAGTGACCTACGAAATGTACATCGTATGAGATTACTAGGAGTGACGACCCTAGACAGGATCCGTGTTGGGATTGATACAAGGGAGGTACCTTAGTTTCCCAATCCTGCTGTTTGAATGGACTAATAACAACTTGGTAATCATATCACCATAGCATTGCATGTGCCTGGAAGATGTGGAGCACTCTAGGGAGTGTGGCATGCCGCGGTCATAAGATGTTGCCGTATGAGGGTGATCGTCGGTGAGGGCATACATCACGTCATATCATCTTGCATTAACAACAGTTTTAGGACTTGTCTGATTTACTGCTTTACTATTATCGCGTGATTGAATTGTGAACATGCTAATCTTTGCTCTATGATTCCACTGAGTTGATCACTCATTCCCACGTTACGGGATGGTGTTTGCAACACCCACCAGACCCTGTTGTAGTTGCAGGTGACGATGAGATCCAGGAGGTGGAGCTAGATGATGACGAGGACCAGGATGAGTTCTCGTATATGCAGTATCATGACGGCTTCCCGTAGGTGACCTGGATCGAGGGGACATCAGTGGGACTTTTCTTTTTGAACATTATTCTTTTGTTATGTACATGTATATGAGACTCAGAGATGTAGTCATACTTTGGAGACAGTTGAGATTACTTTGTTTTTCCATACAGTGATATATATCTTGTTTAGTCTTCCGCTTGCTTTTATCACTGGATCTGAAGTATGAATTGCAGTTTTGGTATACTTTTACTCATGTGAATGCTTTAAATCAGACAACATTGAATCATAACCATTTTTGTTGCATAAGTGACGGTCTGGAACTCGGGAGTTGAGTTTATACACGACCCTCGATTTTCAGGGTGTTACAAGTTGGTATCAGAGCATGAATGAGAGTATACTGGGCCTGGGTTATGGTCTTGCGACGTACGCTGTCGCTTCCTTTGACTTAGGTGGGTGCGAGAAGGGTCTAGAAACACTTCTAGGATCACAGATTCGCCGATAGGCGAAGTCTATAAGGATCGATCGCAAGATCGAGTCTGTAACGCATCTCGGGTCGCGTAAAGCGACCCGAATCACTTCTAAGCTGTAGGAAGTCGGGTGGAGATGTCCTATGAGCGGTTTTAAACCGCAAAAGTGAATCCATGGGCCGTGGAATGACCACGACTCTAGTAATCAATCGCCAGGGCTTAAAAATCCCGTTTTGCCAAAAATTCTCAAAATTCCTTCTCTAAACACTTCAACCTTCAGTTCTTTTGTATCCATTTCATGTTAGGCATCAAACCTAATGTGAAAATAACACAAATTAGTTCATTCACCAAATTTTACAGTGAATAGTAAAATTTCATAAAAAATGGCCATAAAGCCATTCTAACTTCACTTTCTTTAGCAACTAAGGAGCTAGAAAGATGTACTGGATCCTTCTATCCCAAATCCATATGCTGCATCATATGGTTTGGTATTCGGAACTGCGATGTGGACCCGAAAAGCCCCAAAAACATGTTTGGGCTCATAGGGACCAAAATACTATGAACTAAGGGGTGGGACCAGACTTTTTGGGACCCTGGGACCATGGGGGACCAGACCCATGGGGTCCCGCTGGCCAACCTGAAGGTTGGCCGGCGATGCCATCGCCGGCCGGGCGATGCATCGCCGGCCGGCCACCTCCGATGGTGCTGCCCTTTGGGCGCACCCACTTAAATACACCCCCCATCACTCCTAGCTACCTCCCATCCCACGAAAACCCCTAAAACACCCCTCTCCTTCACAAACAGCCCCCTTGCATGCCCTAGAATTGATTTTCAGCGCTCCATTCCAAACCCCGGCGACCCAAACCCTTCCTAAACCCTTCCTTGGCCAAAACCGACCACCACCCATTGATTATTGGGTGTTGGCAGCCCCGTTCCTTGAAGATTTTCCCATTTGGAGCTCCAAAATCCCCCAAATAGTGCTGAAATCGTGAGCAGCTCCATTCCATCTTTTTGTTCTTATTTTTCCCTGAAACTACAGCCTTGGGAAGCTTGAAGCATCCCTCTACGACGCCTAGATTTCCTTTTGTCAGATTGGGCAGCCATTTCTCCGCATTTTCGGCGTTTTCCATGGCTTTCGTGGAAGCTATTTTGGGTCTTTTGTCACTCTCATCCATCCTGTCTTTGATGGGTAAGAGGAAAACTGCAACAGACAAGGCTGGGCCGAGCCGCCCTGCTCGATTGAGAAGACCGCGGGGTGGTGCCGCAAGTTCAAGCGCCGCCGCAGGTCCAGCTGCAGTCCTGGAGTGCCGTACGAAGCGGGATTTGGATCCCCATGCACACCTTGGACGAACCATCCTATCAGAGATGCCTCATGGTGAATACACTGATCGTAGAGTGTTATTTGAGGCGGACGTAGATGGGCGATTGTTCGGCGAATATCTGTTGTTCGAACGCATTGAAGCTCACTGGGGACCGATCTTTGAAGCTCGCGCTCGTGCTAATGTGAGCACTGTTCGTGCCTTCTATGCTAGCATCCAGAGTCCTACCTTGGAGCCCTTGCAGTTCAAAATCCCTTTTGGTAGAGATCGGATGGCTACGATCGACGTCCAGTTGGTTGCGCGACTTCTCAACGTGCCTCTAGGTGATGTACATCCAAGTGAGAAGAATTTGAGGACTAGACGTGAACGAGATCGCCGCACCAGGTTTCTGTGCGGTAAGTTGGTTCCATGGCAGCCTAATAATAGCCTCAAGGCGACGTACATGTCTGAGGATTTACGTCTGCTGCATCACATCTGCACGTTCAATGTTTATCCTAGGTCGACGAACCGCATTGAATGTACACGTCTTATGGTCGATTTCTTATTTCTGGTGGCCCAGGGAGAGAATGTATGTATGGCCACTTTCATCTTGCGGCAGATAGTTCTCATAGCCAGGTCGAGGAGAACATCCGAATCCCTTCCCTTTGGCCGACTCATTTGCAAGATTGCGCTTGAGTTTGCCTATAGACTTGGACCCGAGTTGCCGGTATCAATTCACACCATCGATGAGTCGACGATGGTTAAGATGAAGATTGGGTCGCAATATCGTGAAAATCAACTTGAAAGGGATAGTGGGGACGACTTTGATGAAGAGGAAGATCAAAGCGAAGGAGAACCTAGTGCAGAAGCTCAGGAAGAGACTCAGGAAGAAGCAGAAGAGGAGGCTCAGGATACTGATGAGAGTCCTCCTCCTTCTGCGCAGACTACTATTGACGATCGCATTGCTCGGATGGAGGAGAGTCAGACCGCTTTGCGAAGGGAAGTCCAAGAACTTCGAGCAGAGGTCGCTGATGCCAAGGCCGTTACGAAGAAGAAATTTGGCAAGGTGACTCGCACCTTGAAGGCAATCCTGTGTTGCTTACAGGATAAGGGTGCTCCTCCTCCGTCGCCAGACTCCGACTAGCAACGCGATCTTTGATGTTGTTATGAGTAGTTAGCTATTTTCTGTTTCATGTGTGTAAAGCCTATTAGGGCTAGTGCTTTGCTTTTGTCGCTGTTGCTTAACTGTCTTAATTTCCATGTCATTCTAGTCATGATGCTTGTAAGGATATATCCCTTGTATTGTGACAATTTTGATTAATTGAAATGCATGGAATGCCTTGACTCTTTAGTGAATGATTGTGGTGTATTTGTGCAATTGAGACTGACAAGGTTGCGCCCTATTTTGAATATAGGGAATGCCACCTAAGACTACGAGGAGCGCGGTTCGGCTTTCATTGTTAGAGCAGATGGATCAGGCTCCTTCTCAGTCTGGCACTCGTCCGGACCCTGCTGTGGGCCCGATTCCTGAGACTGTTCGATCGTCTTAGCCTGCTACTGGTCCTACAGATGGACCACCGCCATTTACACCATCAGTTAGAGAGCCACAGCGCGCATCTACTTCCGCACCTCATCCGCCACAGCCTGCTCCACCACCTGATAGATTCGAGCAGATGATGGCTATGATGCTACAGCAGCAGCAGCTATTGACTACTATAGTCGGGACTTTAGCCCAGGGTGGGGGTGCGACTGCATCTACTCCGCCTGCACCACCTGCGCATCCAGCTGAGGATGCCTATACTTACGCCCAGGATGAGGGCATAGCACTTCCTGCGCAGCCTGCTTTCCCTGCGGGGAACCCTGCCGACACACGGGGCCTTCTGGAGCGATTTCAGCGCTTGCGGCCTCCTACTTTCACGGGTTCTCACAGACCCGAGGAGGCTGAGTTTTGGCTCGACCGAGTGTCGAAGATTCTGCGCATGTTGCACTGTACTGAGGCAGAGCAGGTAGAGCTGGCTACCTTCCAGTTTGAGAGAGAGGCCAGTATGTGGTGGGATAGTGTATTGCGGACTGTTACCGCAGACTTCGTATGGACATGGGCAGCATTCGAGTTTCGCTTCCATGAGAAGTATTATCCTCAGACCTACAGACACGAGAGGGAGAATGAGTTTCTCCGTCTCAGGCAGGCAGCGATGACGGTCACCGAGTATGAGCATCGGTTCACAGAGTTGGGCAGGTACGTCCCGACGATTTTAGCTGATGAGCAGATGCGCATACGGCGCTTTTTGGAGGGCTTGCGACCGGATATTCGGTCGAAGATGTGCTGTATCAGTTTCTCCTCCTATGCGGAGTTGGTTCACATGTCCATGCGGGCAGAGCAGGACGTGGATCGACTTGCGCGATCACGAGGCCCGACTACTTCTAGGCCGCGACCGGAGTTGCCAGATAGGCCCTTCGCGGGCAAGAGGCCTCGCATTGATCCTCCTACCAGGACCACGGCGCCAGTAGGACCGTTTCGGCGCCCTGATCTATCATGCACATACTGTGGGAGGACGGGCCACCTAGCGCCGAGTTGCTTTTCGAGGATGCGGGACAGTGGGTTCTCGCCGCCGCAGAAGATTGATCGTGTACGTCCACAGGCGATATCAGCACCGCCTATACGGTCAGCTCCTGCGCAGTCCTCTTTCAGACCCACAGTATCGCAGATTCGACAGCCCCCACGGCCCTTGACACAGCGGCCGAACCGGCCACAGCAGGCTCGAGTTCATGCACTGACCGCTGAGGCAGCTACGACGCCGACTTTCCAGCATTCAGCCTTCGAGGTCACGGGCCATATCGGAGGTACTCCCGTTCTTGTCATGGTGGACACTGGTTCCACGATTTCTTTGATATCGCGTGCCGTAGTCAGACGTCTTGGGTTGCAGACTATTACTATGGATAGCGTGCGAGTCCTTGCAGCTCATGGAGATTATTCGGATGTCACCCAGATGTGTGAGGGTTGTTTACTTGATCTGGGAGGCAGGACGATGACTCTTGATTTGGTCGTCGATCCCTCGCTCGTATATCTCGACGTCATTCTTGGCATGGACTGGTTGACTGCAGCGAGAGCCGAGATTGACTGCGAGGCTCGTGTGGTGACGGTGTACGAGCCTGAGGGCACGCCTTTCACATTTTCAGTGCGGGTAAATCTTCCTTTCCGCATTCTTAGCTACGCCACCCTGTTGCGCGACGCTGGTGCCCAGGTACTTGAGCAGACGCCAGTTGTTTCTGAGTTCGGGGATCTGTTCAGGAAGATCCCTGGTTTGCCGCCCCGACGTGAGATCGATTTCACTATCGATCTGATTCCTGGTTCTACACCCGTCTCACTGCCGACGTATCGCATGGCACCATGTGAGATGGAGGAGTTGAGGACGCAGATTGATGGTCTACTAGAGCTTGGCCTTATACGGCCTAGCGTATCTCCTTGGGGAGCACCGGTCTTGTTCGTGAAGAAGAAGGATGGTTCGCTGCGATTGTGTATTGATTATCGCAGGCTGAACCAACTCACAGTGAAGAACAAGTACCCTTTGCCCAGGATCGATGACTTATTTGATCAGTTGAGAGGAGCGCAGTACTTCTCGAAGATTGATCTTCAGTCAGGATATCATCAGTTGCGCGTCAGAGATGAGGACGTGCAGAAGACAGCGTTCAGGACCAGTTTTGGTCACTACGAGTTCCTCGTGATGTCGTTCGGTCTCACGAACGCACCGGCCGTGTTCATGGATCTGATGAACCGGGTATTGCGGCCTTTCCTCTATCGATTCGTCGTTGTCTTCATCGACGACATTTTGGTATACTCTAGGAGTCGAGAGGAGCATGAGGAGCACTTGCGTTTGGTCCTTGATACGCTCAGACAGCATCAGTTGTTCGCACAGTATAAGAAGTGCGACTTCTGGAAGCAGGAGGTGAAGTTTCTGGGACACGTGGTGTCCAAGGATGGCATGGCAGTTGACCTGTCTAAGGTAGCTGCGGTGCAGGACTGGGAGCAGCCTGGTTCTGTCACTGAGGTGAGGAGTTTCTTGGGTCTCGCTGGCTACTATCGGCGTTTCATTCAGGATTTCTCGAAGATCGCGAGACCCTTATCTCAGTTGACACGGAAGGACGTGAAGTTCGCCTGGAATGATAAGGCGGAGTCAGCTTTTCAGGAGCTGAAGGACAGACTTACGTCCGCCCCTGTGCTAGTATTGCCAGAGCAAGGGGTTAAATACACTATATACACTGACGCGTCTAGCGTTGGTTTGGGTTGTGTCCTTATGCAGAGGGACAGGGTAATTTCGTATGCCTCGAGACAATTAAGGAAGCACGAGGAGAATTACCCTACACACGACCTGGAGTTGGCAGCCGTGATATTCGCACTGAGACTCTGGAGACATTACCTCTATGGAGAGGAGTTCGAGCTCTTTTGCGACCACAAGAGCCTCAAGTACATATTCACACAGCGGGACTTGAATATGAGGCAGCGGCGATGGATGGAGACGCTGAAGGACTTCAAGTTTGAAGTCTCTTACCATCCTGGGAAGGCGAACCTTGTGGCTGATGCGTTGAGCCGCAAGAAGGCGATAGAGTTTGCGGCTCCGCTGATGGTTGCCGAGTGGGATATGGTTGAGTTTTTGCGAGACTTTGAGCAGAAACTCACCGTAGAGGAGCCATTTGAGTTCATCGCACATGTTCAGGTGCGATCCCCGATCGATGACCGTGTCATCGAGGCGCAGAGGGACGACGCGCATCTTACTGAGCTTCGAGAGCAGGCCAGTGATGATGATGACGCCGACTGGCGAGTTGGCATGGATGGGGGTTTACGTTACCGTGGCCGCCTATGCGTTCCTGATGTCCCTGACTTGAGACGAGAGATTCTCGAGGCTGCGCATTCTACTAGACTCGCGATGCATCCTGGCAGCACGAAGATGTATCGTGACGTGAAGAGGACGTACTGGTGGGAAGGTATGAAGACCCACATTGCTGAGTTCGTGTCCCGTTGTCTCACTTGTCAACAGGTGAAGGCAGAGCATCGCCGACCACCTGGACTTTTGCAGCCTATGCCGATTGCAGAGTGGAAGTGGGATTTCATTTCCATGGACTTCATTTCTGGGTTGCCGAAGACGAGGAAGGGGCATGATTCTATTTGGGTGATCGTCGACCGATTGACGAAGTCGGCGCACTTCCTACCGATCAGAGTTACGAACTCTGCAGACGAGCTGGCTAGATTGTATATTAGAGAGATCGTGCGTCTGCATGGAGTTCCGTTGGAGATCGTGTCGGACAGAGACACGCGGTTCACTTCTATTTTCTGGACTCGCATTCAGGAGGCTATGGGTGTGAAGTTGAAGTTCAGTACTGCCTTCCACCCACAGACGGACGGACAGACAGAGCGAGTGAACCAGATCCTGGAGCACATGTTGCGAGCTTGCGCATTGGACTTCAAGGACAGTTGGGATGACTGTCTTGCATATGCGGAGTTTGCATACAACAATAGCTTCCAGGCGAGTATCGGCATGGCACCTTATGAGGCGCTGTATGGGCGACCTTGTCGCGCACCGCATTGCTGGTTAGAGGTCGGTGAGCGCAGCTTGATTGGCCCAGAGTTGGTGCAGGCGACGTCAGAGAAGATTGATATTATTCGACGTCGGCTTCTTACAGCGCAGAGCAGACAGAAGAGCTACGCCGATACGAGACGGAGACCACTAGAGTTCACAGTCGGGGATCATGTGTTTTTGCGAGTTTCCCCTATGAAGGGAGTCCTTCGGTTCGGAAAGAAGGGGAAGCTGGCACCGCGATACATTGGTCCATTTCAGATCCTCGATCGTGTGGGAGCAGTGGCTTACCGATTGGCTTTACCCACGCCCCTCGCGAGCGTCCACAACGTATTTCATGTTTCTATGCTGAAGAAGTATGTTGCTGATCCTTCTCATATCATCAGATGGGAGCAGGTGCAGTTAGGAGAGGATGTTACTTATATCCTGCGACCGACACGCATCTTAGACCGGAAGGAGCAGGTACTGCGTAGCAAGGTGATTCCCCTTGTGAAGGTACTATGGACGCATCATACTGAGGAGGAGGCTACTTGGGAGACAGAAGCCGAGATCAGAAAGAACTACCCACAGCTTCTCGAGGAGTACGAAAAGGTACAAAATTTCGAGGACGAAATTATTTGTTAAGGGGGGTAGATTGTAACGCCCGTGAAAAATTCATACTTGGGCTCGAGTACCAACTCGACCCGAATTTGCGTAGGATTCATTCCTTTGGAAAAATTTGACTAGGTTAGCTAGTGCAACGTTAGAATAGCTGGGAAATGGTCCCTGATCACTTTAAATACGTTCTACAAGGCCCGAAGCGAGTGGAACTAAGGGTGCTATAATGCTCTAAAGCCTCGGATCAAACTCTAAGCCGGTTTGTTCTCTGGACCACTTTGAATCTTTGTATTGGATCTAGACCGCACGTTGAAAGTCCGATACCTCCTATCTTAGACCGTTAGGACCGTCTAGCTGGGCTTGACACTCATTCCAAAAATCAAGTCAAACCGATGATCACAGGCTATTTCATTGAGCCCGGACCGAAGAGAGTGTGAATAGGGACATAGTTGGAATTTCAAATTCAAATCTGGCACACAAATTTGACGCATCAGTATTAAGCATTCTGACCGTCAGAATACAGCCAAATCACACCCTTGGATCAGGAAAAATATCTATTATATATCACGAGACTTATAGGCCTGATCTTGGTGCGGTGACCATTAAACTGAAACTGGGCCGCCACGTGCGATCTGGGAACCCAACCGGTCTGAAAACTGGATGTGTGCTAGATCCAGTATGCATGAGCTTAAGTCCGACCACATTTGGCCTGGGGACCTCCAGAAATGCCCTTTTGGACCGAAACGGCCCCGATTTGGTTAGGCACCAAGTAAACATTGTTCCCAAGCCTATTTTGGGAATGTTTTAGGCTATAAAAGGGGTTGAAACCCTCACTCCTCTCTCCCATCCGAATTTGAGAGAAGCCCTAGCTTGGGAGAGAGAAAAAGAGTGAGAGATTGTGAGAGAGTGGGAGAGTTCTTCCCGCCACTTGTGCTACGTGTTGCACATGCTTAAGCGACACTCCTCTACCGCTTTCCCGGCGATTCCACCGCAATCCTAGGTAAGTAAAAACCCTAAATAGTTGGTGATTTGAGTTTTTCTTGTTTCCATGGCGATGTAGCTTATGGATCTTATGTATTAGGCTCCTTACTCGCCGTAGACGAAGCATATACACTCCGCTTCAATTCCCGAGTCTACAAGACACTAGGTGAGGATTTTAGACGCTTGGATTGACGGTTCCCAATCCTTTCAATGTCGTTTAATAGTAGATTCTTGACGGCATCGCCGTTTGACATGTACAAAATGCTCTCCGTTTCCCCTTTCGTAAGCTAACGAAGAATATGAGATTTAGGGCATTTTAGTCATTTGTAGGAAGTACTGTTTGCATTCATATTTTGCTGATGTGATTGACATGGTTTGTTGTCGCATTAGGAAGTTAGGAATGCGTGCATAATTAGTTTGGCGAAGAGATTCGCCTAGTGCACACTTTGGGTCGACATGCTATATGTAGACCTAAGTGTGTAGTGCATGTGTTTGTATAAATGCTTGTATTAGTATGTATTGAACTAAATGATGTTATTTGATACTTTGTGATTGATTTTTCAATTATTATGCCGACCTAAATGATTTTCTACATGTTGACAAAATGCATGATTTCATTATATGCATGGAATGTATGTGCTTGAGGATTTGCTTAAGTTGAATATGCATGGGAAGTATGCCTTGAAGATTTGCTTAAGTTGAAAGTTATAACATGTGTTAACATGCTCACATGATGTATTTCAATTCCAATACCTTGTATAGTAATTCCATAGATGTGTGGGACTTGACTTAGTCCAGGCAGTCGGTAACCGAGCGATTTCGTGGCTGACTGGTCATAGCCACGAACGACGCGTAGATGAATGTGATTCGTGTTGAGAGTTGGCGGCAGTGGTTAGGCCACGCGAAGTGTTTTACGCACTTCATGTCGTTCAATTCGATATGCGATCGCGCTAGTCGAGCCCGTCAAGTAACCCGACTGGCCGATGTTTGTTCACCTTGTATGTAACATAACTGCTTGAACCTAGGGTACTGAACTTACCATTGTAAACCCTATTAACCGTGGTACCTTGATCCACGAAGACTCATGAGCCGGGCATGGTGGTATGGGACACCGTGGTCGAGCTGTCGGCCTACGCTGGGGCCACAAACCTCCCCGTAGTGACCAGTGAGCACCTTGACTCGTGAGCAGATTATGGTGGTATGGGACACTATATTCTAGCTGTCGGCCTACACTGATCAGGCGACGAGCCCTTTGTCGTGACCGCGAGCGTATTCTGAGTTCACGGGAGGCGACGACCCTTCCGTGCAGTAGAGTACAGTAGGCCTGTATTGATAAGGTGATGGGGGAGCGGTGCAACGAGTGCGAGCAACAGCCCTGGCAGCCCTTGCAGTGACCTACGAAATGTACATCGTATGAGATTACTAGGAGTGACGACCCTAGACAGGATCCGTGTTGGGATTGATACAAGGGAGGTACCTTAGTTTCCCAATCCTGCTGTTTGAATGGACTAATAACAACTTGGTAATCATATCACCATAGCATTGCATGTGCCTGGAAGATGTGGAGCACTCTAGGGAGTGTGGCATGCCGCGGTCGTAAGATGTTGCCGTATGAGGGTGATCGTCGGTGAGGGCATACATCACGTCATATCATCTTGCATTAACAACAGTTTTAGGACTTGTCTGATTTACTGCTTTACTATTATCGCGTGATTGAATTGTGAACATGCTAATCTTTGCTCTATGATTCCACTGAGTTGATCACTCATTCCCACGTTACGGGATGGTGTTTGCAACACCCATCAGACCCTGTTGTAGTTGCAGGTGACGATGAGATCCAGGAGGTGGAGCTAGATGATGACGAGGACCAGGATGAGTTCTCGTATATGCAGTATCATGACGGCTTCCCGTAGGTGACCTGGATCGAGGGGACATCAGTGGGACTTTTCTTTTTGAACATTATTCTTTTGTTATGTACATGTATATGAGACTCAGAGATGTAGTCATACTTTGGAGACAGTTGAGATTACTTTGTTTTTCCATACAGTGATATATATCTTGTTTAGTCTTCCGCTTGCTTTTATCACTGGATCTGAAGTATGAATTGCAGTTTTGGTATACTTTTACTCATGTGAATGCTTTAAATCAGACAACATTGAATCATAACCATTTTTGTTGCATAAGTGACGGTCTGGAACTCGGGAGTTGAGTTTATACACGACCCCCGATTTTCAGGGTGTTACAAGTTGGTATCAGAGCATGAATGAGAGTATACTGGGCCTGGGTTATGGTCTTGCGACGTACGCTGTCGCTTCCTTTGACTTAGGTGGGTGCGAGAAGGGTCTAGAAACACTTCTAGGATCACAGATTCGCCGATAGGCGAAGTCTATAAGGATCGATCGCAAGATCGAGTCTGTAACGCATCTCGGGTCGCGTAAAGCGACCCGAATCACTTCTAAGCTGTAGGAAGTCGGGTGGAGATGTCCTATGAGCGGTTTTAAACCGCAAAAGTGAATCCATGGGCCGTGGAATGACCACGACTCTAGTAATCAATCGCCAGGGCTTAAAAATCCCGTTTTTCCAAAAATTCTCAAAATTCCTTCTCTAAACACTTCAACCTTCAGTTCTTTTGTATCCATTTCATGTTAGGCATCAAACCTAATGTGAAAATAACACAAATTAGTTCATTCACCAAATTTTACAGTGAATAGTAAAATTTCATAAAAAATGGCCATAAAGCCATTCTAACTTCACTTTCTTTAGCAACTAAGGAGCTAGAAAGATGTACTGGATCCTTCTATCCCAAATCCATATGCTGCATCATATGGTTTGGTATTCGGGACTGCGATGTGGACCCGGAAAGCCCCAAAAACATGTTTGGGCTCATAGGGACCAAAATACTATGAACTAAGGGGTGGGACCAGACTTTTTGGGACCCTGGGACCATGGGGGACCAGACCCATGGGGTCCCGCTGGCCAACCTGAAGGTTGGCCGGCGATGCCATCGCCGGCCGGGCGATGCATCGCCGGCCGGCCACCTCCGATGGTGCTGCCCTTTGGGCGCACCCACTTAAATACACCCCCCATCACTCCTAGCTACCTCCCATCCCACGAAAACCCCTAAAACACCCCTCTCCTTCACAAACAGCCCCCTTGCATGCCCTAGAATTGATTTTCAGCGCTCCATTCCAAACCCCGGCGACCCAAACCCTTCCTAAACCCTTCCTTGGCCAAAACCGACCACCACCCATTGATTATTGGGTGTTGGCAGCCCCGTTCCTTGAAGATTTTCCCATTTGGAGCTCCAAAATCCCCCAAATAGTGCTGAAATCGTGAGCAGCTCCATTCCATCTTTTTGTTCTTATTTTTCCCTGAAACTACAGCCTTGGGAAGCTTGAAGCATCCCTCTACGACGCCTAGATTTCCTTTTGTCAGATTGGGCAGCCATTTCTCCGCATTTTCGGCGTTTTCCATGGCTTTCGTGGAAGCTATTTTGGGTCTTTTGTCACTCTCATCCATCCTGTCTTTGATGGGTAAGAGGAAAACTGCAACAGACGAGGCTGGGCCGAGCCGCCCTGCTCGATTGAGAAGACCGCGGGGTGGTGCCGCAAGTTCAAGCGCCGCCGCAGGTCCAGCTGCAGTCCTGGAGTGCCGTACGAAGCGGGATTTGGATCCCCATGCACACCTTGGACGAACCATCCTATCAGAGATGCCTCATGGTGAATACACTGATCGTAGAGTGTTATTTGAGGCGGACGTAGATGGGCGATTGTTCGGCGAATATCTGTTGTTCGAACGCATTGAAGCTGCGCACTGGGGACCGATCTTTGAAGCTCGCGCTCGTGCTAATGTGAGCACTGTTCGTGCCTTCTATGCTAGCATCCAGAGTCCTACCTTGGAGCCCTTGCAGTTCAAAATCCCTTTTGATAGAGATCGGATGGCTACGATCGACGTCCAGTTGGTTGCGCGACTTCTCAACGTGCCTCTAGGTGATGTACATCCAAGTGAGAAGAATTTGAGGACTAGACGTGAACGAGATCGCCGCACCAGGTTTCTGTGCGGTAAGTTGGTTCCATGGCAGCCTAATAATAGCCTCAAGGCGACGTACATGTCTGAGGATTTACGTCTGCTGCATCACATCTGCACGTTCAATGTTTATCCTAGGTCGACGAACCGCATTGAATGTACACGTCTTATGGTCGATTTCTTATTTCTGGTGGCCCAGGGAGAGAATGTATGTATGGCCACTTTCATCTTGCGGCAGATAGTTCTCATAGCCAGGTCGAGGAGAACATCCGAATCCCTTCCCTTTGACCGACTCATTTGCAAGATTGCGCTTGAGTTTGCCTATAGACTTGGACCCGAGTTGCCGGTATCAATTCACACCATCGATGAGTCGACGATGGTTAAGATGAAGATTGGGTCGCAATATCGTGAAAATCAACTTGAAAGGGATAGTGGGGACGACTTTGATGAAGAGGAAGATCAAAGCGAAGGAGAACCTAGTGCAGAAGCTCAGGAAGAGACTCAGGAAGAAGCAGAAGAGGAGGCTCAGGATACTGATGAGAGTCCTCCTCCTTCTGCGCAGACTACTATTGACGATCGCATTGCTCGGATGGAGGAGAGTCAGACCGCTTTGCGAAGGGAAGTCCAAGAACTTCGAGCAGAGGTCGCTGATGCCAAGGCCGTTACGAAGAAGAAATTTGGCAAGGTGACTCGCACCTTGAAGGCAATCCTGTGTTGCTTACAGGATAAGGGTGCTCCTCCTCCGTCGCCAGACTCCGACTAGCAACGCGATCTTTGATGTTGTTATGAGTAGTTAGCTATTTTCTGTTTCATGTGTGTAAAGCCTATTAGGGCTAGTGCTTTGCTTTTGTCGCTGTTGCTTAACTGTCTTAATTTTCATGTCATTCTAGTCATGATGCTTGTAAGGATATATCCCTTGTATTGTGACAATTTTGATTAATTGAAATGCATGGAATGCCTTGACTCTTTAGTGAATGATTGTGGTGTATTTGTGCAATTGAGACTGACAAGGTTGCGCCCTATTTTGAATATAGGGAATGCCACCTAAGACTACGAGGAGCGCGGTTCGGCTTTCATTGTTAGAGCAGATGGATCAGGCTCCTTCTCAGTCTGGCACTCGTCCGGACCCTGCTGTGGGCCCGATTCCTGAGACTGTTCGATCGTCTTAGCCTGCTACTGGTCCTACAGATGGACCACCGCCATTTACACCATCAGTTAGAGAGCCACAGCGCGCATCTACTTCCGCACCTCATCCGCCACAGCCTGCTCCACCACCTGATAGATTCGAGCAGATGATGGCTATGATGCTACAGCAGCAGCAGCTATTGACTACTATAGTCGGGACTTTAGCCCAGGGTGGGGGTGCGACTGCATCTACTCCGCCTGCACCACCTGCGCATCCAGCTGAGGATGCCTATACTTACGCCCAGGATGAGGGCATAGCACTTCCTGCGCAGCCTGCTTTCCCTGCGGGGAACCCTGCCGACACACGGGGCCTTCTGGAGCGATTTCAGCGCTTGCGGCCTCCTACTTTCACGGGTTCTCACAGACCCGAGGAGGCTGAGTTTTGGCTCGACCGAGTGTCGAAGATTCTGCGCATGTTGCACTGTACTGAGGCAGAGCAGGTAGAGCTGGCTACCTTCCAGTTTGAGAGAGAGGCCAGTATGTGGTGGGATAGTGTATTGCGGACTGTTACCGCAGACTTCGTATGGACATGGGCAGCATTCGAGTTTCGCTTCCATGAGAAGTATTATCCTCAGACCTACAGACACGAGAGGGAGAATGAGTTTCTCCGTCTCAGGCAGGCAGCGATGACGGTCACCGAGTATGAGCATCGGTTCACAGAGTTGGGCAGGTACGTCCCGACGATTTTAGCTGATGAGCAGATGCGCATACGGCGCTTTTTGGAGGGCTTGCGACCGGATATTCGGTCGAAGATGTGCTGTATCAGTTTCTCCTCCTATGCGGAGTTGGTTCACATGTCCATGCGGGCAGAGCAGGACGTGGATCGACTTGCGCGATCACGAGGCCCGACTACTTCTAGGCCGCGACCGGAGTTGCCAGATAGGCCCTTCGCGGGCAAGAGGCCTCGCATTGATCCTCCTACCAGGACCACGGCGCCAGTAGGACCGTTTCGGCGCCCTGATCTATCATGCACATACTGTGGGAGGACGGGCCACCTAGCGCCGAGTTGCTTTTCGAGGATGCGGGACAGTGGGTTCTCGCCGCCGCAGAAGATTGATCGTGTACGTCCACAGGCGATATCAGCACCGCCTATACGGTCAGCTCCTGCGCAGTCCTCTTTCAGACCCACAGTATCGCAGATTCGACAGCCCCCACGGCCCTTGACACAGCGGCCGAACCGGCCACAGCAGGCTCGAGTTCATGCACTGACCGCTGAGGCAGCTACGACGCCGACTTTCCAGCATTCAGCCTTCGAGGTCACGGGCCATATCGGAGGTACTCCCGTTCTTGTCATGGTGGACACTGGTTCCACGATTTCTTTGATATCGCGTGCCGTAGTCAGACGTCTTGGGTTGCAGACTATTACTATGGATAGCGTGCGAGTCCTTGCAGCTCATGGAGATTATTCGGATGTCACCCAGATGTGTGAGGGTTGTTTACTTGATCTGGGAGGCAGGACGATGACTCTTGATTTGGTCGTCGATCCCTCGCTCGTATATCTCGACGTCATTCTTGGCATGGACTGGTTGACTGCAGCGAGAGCCGAGATTGACTGCGAGGCTCGTGTGGTGACGGTGTACGAGCCTGAGGGCACGCCTTTCACATTTTCAGTGCGGGTAAATCTTCCTTTCCGCATTCTTAGCTACGCCACCCTGTTGCGCGACGCTGGTGCCCAGGTACTTGAGCAGACGCCAGTTGTTTCTGAGTTCGGGGATCTGTTCAGGAAGATCCCTGGTTTGCCGCCCCGACGTGAGATCGATTTCACTATCGATCTGATTCCTGGTTCTACACCCGTCTCACTGCCGACGTATCGCATGGCACCATGTGAGATGGAGGAGTTGAGGACGCAGATTGATGGTCTACTAGAGCTTGGCCTTATACGGCCTAGCGTATCTCCTTGGGGAGCACCGGTCTTGTTCGTGAAGAAGAAGGATGGTTCGCTGCGATTGTGTATTGATTATCGCAGGCTGAACCAACTCACAGTGAAGAACAAGTACCCTTTGCCCAGGATCGATGACTTATTTGATCAGTTGAGAGGAGCGCAGTACTTCTCGAAGATTGATCTTCAGTCAGGATATCATCAGTTGCGCGTCAGAGATGAGGACGTGCAGAAGACAGCGTTCAGGACCAGTTTTGGTCACTACGAGTTCCTCGTGATGTCGTTCGGTCTCACGAACGCACCGGCCGTGTTCATGGATCTGATGAACCGGGTATTGCGGCCTTTCCTCTATCGATTCGTCGTTGTCTTCATCGACGACATTTTGGTATACTCTAGGAGTCGAGAGGAGCATGAGGAGCACTTGCGTTTGGTCCTTGATACGCTCAGACAGCATCAGTTGTTCGCACAGTATAAGAAGTGCGACTTCTGGAAGCAGGAGGTGAAGTTTCTGGGACACGTGGTGTCCAAGGATGGCATGGCAGTTGACCTGTCTAAGGTAGCTGCGGTGCAGGACTGGGAGCAGCCTGGTTCTGTCACTGAGGTGAGGAGTTTCTTGGGTCTCGCTGGCTACTATCGGCGTTTCATTCAGGATTTCTCGAAGATCGCGAGACCCTTATCTCAGTTGACACGGAAGGACGTGAAGTTCGCCTGGAATGATAAGGCGGAGTCAGCTTTTCAGGAGCTGAAGGACAGACTTACGTCCGCCCCTGTGCTAGTATTGCCAGAGCAAGGGGTTAAATACACTATATACACTGACGCGTCTAGCGTTGGTTTGGGTTGTGTCCTTATGCAGAGGGACAGGGTAATTTCGTATGCCTCGAGACAATTAAGGAAGCACGAGGAGAATTACCCTACACACGACCTGGAGTTGGCAGCCGTGATATTCGCACTGAGACTCTGGAGACATTACCTCTATGGAGAGGAGTTCGAGCTCTTTTGCGACCACAAGAGCCTCAAGTACATATTCACACAGCGGGACTTGAATATGAGGCAGCGGCGATGGATGGAGACGCTGAAGGACTTCAAGTTTGAAGTCTCTTACCATCCTGGGAAGGCGAACCTTGTGGCTGATGCGTTGAGCCGCAAGAAGGCGATAGAGTTTGCGGCTCCGCTGATGGTTGCCGAGTGGGATATGGTTGAGTTTTTGCGAGACTTTGAGCAGAAACTCACCGTAGAGGAGCCATTTGAGTTCATCGCACATGTTCAGGTGCGATCCCCGATCGATGACCGTGTCATCGAGGCGCAGAGGGACGACGCGCATCTTACTGAGCTTCGAGAGCAGGCCAGTGATGATGATGACGCCGACTGGCGAGTTGGCATGGATGGGGGTTTACGTTACCGTGGCCGCCTATGCGTTCCTGATGTCCCTGACTTGAGACGAGAGATTCTCGAGGCTGCGCATTCTACTAGACTCGCGATGCATCCTGGCAGCACGAAGATGTATCGTGACGTGAAGAGGACGTACTGGTGGGAAGGTATGAAGACCC
The DNA here is from genome assembly GCA_037074715.1 of Magnolia kwangsiensis. Lineage (NCBI taxonomy): Eukaryota > Viridiplantae > Streptophyta > Magnoliopsida > Magnoliales > Magnoliaceae > Magnolia > Magnolia kwangsiensis. The sequence goes on along the minus strand of CM073571.1, from coordinate 190,851,526 downwards.
ACATTGCTGAGTTCGTGTCCCGTTGTCTCACTTGTCAACAGGTGAAGGCAGAGCATCGCCGACCACCTGGACTTTTGCAGCCTATGCCGATTGCAGAGTGGAAGTGGGATTTCATTTCCATGGACTTCATTTCTGGGTTGCCGAAGACGAGGAAGGGGCATGATTCTATTTGGGTGATCGTCGACCGATTGACGAAGTCGGCGCACTTCCTACCGATCAGAGTTACGAACTCTGCAGACGAGCTGGCTAGATTGTATATTAGAGAGATCGTGCGTCTGCATGGAGTTCCGTTGGAGATCGTGTCGGACAGAGACACGCGGTTCACTTCTATTTTCTGGACTCGCATTCAGGAGGCTATGGGTGTGAAGTTGAAGTTCAGTACTGCCTTCCACCCACAGACGGACGGACAGACAGAGCGAGTGAACCAGATCCTGGAGGACATGTTGCGAGCTTGCGCATTGGACTTCAAGGACAGTTGGGATGACTGTCTTGCATATGCGGAGTTTGCATACAACAATAGCTTCCAGGCGAGTATCGGCATGGCACCTTATGAGGCGCTGTATGGGCGACCTTGTCGCGCACCGCATTGCTGGTTAGAGGTCGGTGAGCGCAGCTTGATTGGCCCAGAGTTGGTGCAGGCGACGTCAGAGAAGATTGATATTATTCGACGTCGGCTTCTTACAGCGCAGAGCAGACAGAAGAGCTACGCCGATACGAGACGGAGACCACTAGAGTTCACAGTCGGGGATCATGTGTTTTTGCGAGTTTCCCCTATGAAGGGAGTCCTTCGGTTCGGAAAGAAGGGGAAGCTGGCACCGCGATACATTGGTCCATTTCAGATCCTCGATCGTGTGGGAGCAGTGGCTTACCGATTGGCTTTACCCACGCCCCTCGCGAGCGTCCACAACGTATTTCATGTTTCTATGCTGAAGAAGTACGTTGCTGATCCTTCTCATATCATCAGATGGGAGCAGGTGCAGTTAGGAGAGGATGTTACTTATATCCTGCGACCGACACGCATCTTAGACCGGAAGGAGCAGGTACTGCGTAGCAAGGTGATTCCCCTTGTGAAGGTACTATGGACGCATCATACTGAGGAGGAGGCTACTTGGGAGACAGAAGCCGAGATCAGAAAGAACTACCCACAGCTTCTCGAGGAGTACGAAAAGGTACAAAATTTCGAGGACGAAATTATTTGTTAAGGGGGGTAGATTGTAACGCCCGTGAAAAATTCATACTTGGGCTCGAGTACCAACTCGACCCGAATTTGCGTAGGATTCATTCCTTTGGAAAAATTTGACTAGGTTAGCTAGTGCAACGTTAGAATAGCTGGGAAATGGTCCCTGATCACTTTAAATACGTTCTACAAGGCCCGAAGCGAGTGGAACTAAGGGTGCTATAATGCTCTAAAGCCTCGGATCAAACTCTAAGCCGGTTTGTTCTCTGGACCACTTTGAATCTTTGTATTGGATCTAGACCGCACGTTGAAAGTCCGATACCTCCTATCTTAGACCGTTAGGACCGTCTAGCTGGGCTTGACACTCATTCCAAAAATCAAGTCAAACCGATGATCACAGGCTATTTCATTGAGCCCGGACCGAAGAGAGTGTGAATAGGGACATAGTTGGAATTTCAAATTCAAATCTGGCACACAAATTTGACGCATCAGTATTAAGCATTCTGACCGTCAGAATACAGCCAAATCACACCCTTGGATCAGGAAAAATATCTATTATATATCACGAGACTTATAGGCCTGATCTTGGTGCGGTGACCATTAAACTGAAACTGGGCCGCCACGTGCGATCTGGGAACCCAACCGGTCTGAAAACTGGATGTGTGCTAGATCCAGTATGCATGAGCTTAAGTCCGACCGCATTTGGCCTGGGGACCTCCAGAAATGCCCTTTTGGACCGAAACGGCCCCGATTTGGTTAGGCACCAAGTAAACATTGTTCCCAAGCCTATTTTGGGAATGTTTTAGGCTATAAAAGGGGTTGAAACCCTCACTCCTCTCTCCCATCCGAATTTGAGAGAAGCCCTAGCTTGGGAGAGAGAAAAAGAGTGAGAGATTGTGAGAGAGTGGGAGAGTTCTTCCCGCCACTTGTGCTACGTGTTGCACATGCTTAAGCGACACTCCTCTACCGCTTTCCCGGCGATTCCACCGCAATCCTAGGTAAGTAAAAACCCTAAATAGTTGGTGATTTGAGTTTTTCTTGTTTCCATGGCGATGTAGCTTATGGATCTTATGTATTAGGCTCCTTACTCGCCGTAGACGAAGCATATACACTCCGCTTCAATTCCCGAGTCTACAAGACACTAGGTGAGGATTTTAGACGCTTGGATTGACGGTTCCCAATCCTTTCAATGTCGTTTAATAGTAGATTCTTGACGGCATCGCCGTTTGACATGTACAAAATGCTCTCCGTTTCCCCTTTCGTAAGCTAACGAAGAATATGAGATTTAGGGCATTTTAGTCATTTGTAGGAAGTACTGTTTGCATTCATATTTTGCTGATGTGATTGACATGGTTTGTTGTCGCATTAGGAAGTTAGGAATGCGTGCATAATTAGTTTGGCGAAGAGATTCGCCTAGTGCACACTTTGGGTCGACATGCTATATGTAGACCTAAGTGTGTAGTGCATGTGTTTGTATAAATGCTTGTATTAGTATGTATTGAACTAAATGATGTTATTTGATACTTTGTGATTGATTTTTCAATTATTATGCCGACCTAAATGATTTTCTACATGTTGACAAAATGCATGATTTCATTATATGCATGGAATGTATGTGCTTGAGGATTTGCTTAAGTTGAATATGCATGGGAAGTATGCCTTGAAGATTTGCTTAAGTTGAAAGTTATAACATGTGTTAACATGCTCACATGATGTATTTCAATTCCAATACCTTGTATAGTAATTCCATAGATGTGTGGGACTTGACTTAGTCCAGGCAGTCGGTAACCGAGCGATTTCGTGGCTGACTGGTCATAGCCACGAACGACGCGTAGATGAATGTGATTCGTGTTGAGAGTTGGCGGCAGTGGTTAGGCCACGCGAAGTGTTTTACGCACTTCATGTCGTTCAATTCGATATGCGATCGCGCTAGTCGAGCCCGTCAAGTAACCCGACTGGCCGATGTTTGTTCACCTTGTATGTAACATAACTGCTTGAACCTAGGGTACTGAACTTACCATTGTAAACCCTATTAACCGTGGTACCTTGATCCACGAAGACTCATGAGCCGGGCATGGTGGTATGGGACACCGTGGTCGAGCTGTCGGCCTACGCTGGGGCCACAAACCTCCCCGTAGTGACCAGTGAGCACCTTGACTCGTGAGCAGATTATGGTGGTATGGGACACTATATTCTAGCTGTCGGCCTACACTGATCAGGCGACGAGCCCTTTGTAGTGACCGCGAGCGTATTCTGAGTTCACGGGAGGCGACGACCCTTCCGTGCAGTAGAGTACAGTAGGCCTGTATTGATAAGGTGATGGGGGAGCGGTGCAACGAGTGCGAGCAACAGCCCTGGCAGCCCTTGCAGTGACCTACGAAATGTACATCGTATGAGATTACTAGGAGTGACGACCCTAGACAGGATCCGTGTTGGGATTGATACAAGGGAGGTACCTTAGTTTCCCAATCCTGCTGTTTGAATGGACTAATAACAACTTGGTAATCATATCACCATAGCATTGCATGTGCCTGGAAGATGTGGAGCACTCTAGGGAGTGTGGCATGCCGCGGTCGTAAGATGTTGCCGTATGAGGGTGATCGTCGGTGAGGGCATACATCACGTCATATCATCTTGCATTAACAACAGTTTTAGGACTTGTCTGATTTACTGCTTTACTATTATCGCGTGATTGAATTGTGAACATGCTAATCTTTGCTCTATGATTCCACTGAGTTGATCACTCATTCCCACGTTACGGGATGGTGTTTGCAACACCCACCAGACCCTGTTGTAGTTGCAGGTGACGATGAGATCCAGGAGGTGGAGCTAGATGATGACGAGGACCAGGATGAGTTCTCGTATATGCAGTATCATGACGGCTTCCCGTAGGTGACCTGGATCGAGGGGACATCAGTGGGACTTTTCTTTTTGAACATTATTCTTTTGTTATGTACATGTATATGAGACTCAGAGATGTAGTCATACTTTGGAGACAGTTGAGATTACTTTGTTTTTCCATACAGCGATATATATCTTGTTTAGTCTTCCGCTTGCTTTTATCACTGGATCTGAAGTATGAATTGCAGTTTTGGTATACTTTTACTCATGTGAATGCTTTAAATCAGACAACATTGAATCATAACCATTTTTGTTGCATAAGTGACGGTCTGGAACTCGGGAGTTGAGTTTATACACGACCCCCGATTTTCAGGGTGTTACAATACATCTGAACTCGATCCTGAATTGCAGGTCGCAACCCACCTATAAATCGTGCCACTTTCTGTGACTCAGATTCTGACAGATCGTTTCGTGTAGCCAACCGCTGGAATTCTTCAGTGTAATCTGTAACAGTTCGATTTCCTTGTCGGCAATTCTGGTTTTCCTGGAATAATATCTGCTCATAATCACTGGGGAGAAATCGTGAACGAAGAAGACGTCTCATCCGAGGCCATGATGCGATGTGCGCCTTGTTCTAGCGGGCTCGTGAGAGTTACAATTATTCCCACCATGCAGAAGCACCAGATTTTAATTTAAACGCTACCAATTTCACCCTTTTATGATCTGGCACATCCATATAATCGAAATATCTCTCTACTTCGGCTAGTCAATCGAGAAAATCTTCGATACGTAATAAACCGTTAAAACTAGGAAGTTCAGCCTTACCTCGATAGTCTCTTTCAGCACGATCTAGACGATCGCCTCCATGGATTGGCCGTCAATCAAAACCCTCATTAATGTCCTCATCGCTGAAACTAGAATCATCTGGTGTAGCCCTACGGTTTGCCGCTGGTAGTGCTCTACGATAATCAGGGTCACGTCGTACAGCAACCACGGGTGGTGGAGCGACCATAGGTGGTGGAACACCGCCTAGAGCTCGGGGCGGAAGTAGCGCATCCGCAAGACGGTCGAGGGTTGCCTACAGCCCTTGCATGGTCAACTGACTCTCCCGATAGAAAGCTTCCATTCTTTCCGAAAGATAACGAATCCCTGGATCACCGTCCACAGAATTTTGATTCATACCTTCGTTGTTTGTCATCGGCCCGAGGAAAAACCTCGCTCTGATACCAAATTGACGCAGGGATGAACGTGATGAGGTCGATCACCGTCTTCCTCAAGGATAACTACTCCGAATCCACGGAGCTTCTCTGGACTCCTCACAGAGACTTCTCGAATCCACGAGGAAAGAAAGCAGGAAAATAGAAATAAATTCTAATAAATTTGAAATTGATTAATGAATGACTAAAAATGAGTTTACACCCCTTTAAATAAGGGAACCAAGCAATAGGAAAGAAATCAGACTCCAACTACAACTAAAACTCCTAAAATTCGCAACTTACTATAAATAGTAAACTTACTATTTATAGACGGTCGTGATGTCTACTAGTGCGCAAGGTTTTCGGCCAAAAATAGTAAGTGTCCTATTTGGCTTCACCAAACCGTTCTCCTAATTATTCTAAGCACTCTTCATGTTGGACGCAACTCCTAAAGCCCAACGGATGAAGAGCTATAAGCAAACTAAAACTTTCTATAAATAGTAAAAACGAAATTAAAACGGGGAAACGACCGTCGATCAGGGGGTTTCTCGCAAATTCGGGCTGCGCAACCCGGCGTGGCTGGGTTGGTTGGCTAAAGTAGCTCGTTCTACCCCAAAATCATATATTTTGCGTCGGATAACTCATTCCGGATTGCAAGATACGCCCGATCTAAGGTCTAATGGTCCGGATCACTTCTGTCGCCGACCTTGCCTTTTCTGATCCGTCCTGGCCATGAAATTATCCGCGACCTGCTCTACATCACATAAGGTGATTTTAGGCCCATATTTGAACTATTCGGGCTCAGTTATCAAATTGAGCTTATTTTAAATTTTGATTTGCTAGGCCCAAGCCCAACCCATTGGCAGGAAGCTACAACTTCTAGAATGCAAGCTTATGCTTGACTGTTGCTGAAGCATAGTGCTTAAAGGTGTCAGCTGACCCAGTTAGGGCCATCCAAGCACTGTCTAAGCCCAGCCCACATTGTTCAACATGCCCCAGATTAGCCCAAAACCTTGATGAACTAAAATAGTCTAACCCAAGCCTGGCTCTGCCTGGGCTGATGGGCAGTTGTACACGGTCTAAAGCCAACCCAGTTGAGAAATGGGCTAATTTTAAACGAGAGCTAGCTCTCGAGCTGATACTCTGGCACAAACCTGGCCTGCAGTAGCCCATGACTGAAAGCCTGACGGGCCATCCCGGTCAAGGACAACCTTAATACCGTTATTGAAATGATAAGTAGAGCTGTACACGAGACGAGCTTGGCACAGCTCGGCCCAGCTTGGCTAACAACCAACTCCAGCTCGAACACAGCTTAGCTCAATCCTTGAGCCTGATTGGCTAGCTCGGGCCACCTTGAGCTGAATTCTATCCCGTGCCACATTTTCTTAAACACATAGGTAACATGTTCAATATCCTATATTTGCAATGCAAATCAGTAAAAATGTTTTGCAGGTATTTCATCAAACATTCGAGGAGGAGCATTAAAAATGAGATATGAGGACAGTCATACAATGTAAAGATTTTTTATTATTTTTAGATTCATTTTTTTAATATTTTCTCAAATATTCATTTCGAGAATACCCTGATATGAGGGCAGTCCAATAAACATTACTTCATTAAGGTAGTTCATCAAACACTCAATGAATAGCATCAAGATAAAAATGACTAAGTTACTGAGCTGATTCGATCCGAGTCGATTTCAGTCAGGATTCAATTTGAGCCAAGTCGAGTCAAACTCGGGCAAGCTTGAACTCGACTCGAAATTTTTTTGAGCTTTAAAAACCATCTCCACTCAGTCTAAATCCAATTTCGAGCCAAGGAGAGTCGAGCCATCAAACAGTCTGATAACTCGTCTCGTGTACAGCTCTAGATAAGAAAGGGCATGTGGATGAAGCGATGGAATTGGCAAGTGGTCGTAGTTAACGATAAAGTAATCAGAGATACAAATGGTTACAGTTGCAGACTGTTTTTTTTTCAAGTATTTTAGCAGTCGACCGGTTCAGACAGATAGTACAATTCACTGAGGTATGCTATATATAATATATCAAACTGAAAACTTCTCCAATTTCTGTAATAGTTTGATTTTTTCAAGATTGCTTGTAACTAATGCATTAAATAATAGTGAATGGAAGTAGAATCTAATGCAAAGCTTTGAAGATCAAGTTCAACCCATAATACAATGTTTGGCGCCCACCACAAATTATCCATGACATCCAATCCGTCCATCATGTGTGCTCCCTCATGTTCTCATTAGTATCTATAAATCAGGCGAATTTTCAGGCCAATTCAAAACTTGGGTAAGCCACACCATAAGGAACATTTGAGATGGGATGTCCACAATTAAAAACCTTCTGTCAAGCCCATCTTTTTTGTAAACACCATAAAATCAATTCAGAAGATGCACCCTACAACCATGAATGGACAACCTAAGGCCGTTCTATAACTCAGGTGGACCATATCACTTTATATTATAAGTTTTGAGGTATGTTATTCATCTCGTAGCCTACTTGAGTTTTTGATGAGTATGCTTTTGTGAGCCAAAAACATAAGAGGGTGCATATAAAGGAATGTTATGCGCACATCACAATGGCCTGACGTATCATGTTCTAGGTTACGCTTAAGCTACAATGCTTTGTAGTGGGTCCATATGAGATTTTTACCATTTACCAGCCACATGAGCTAAATCCAAAAGAAATATATTTCATGTGTATGATTCATACGCCCATATCAATGCTGCACATGTGACAAATGTGGAGGATCATCTTCAATTGGTCGAATAAAATAAAATAAAATAAAAATCCCACTTTGAACCATTTTTTAAGTAAATAGGAGTAGAAATGGACACCAATGGACAAAAGTCAGTAACGGCTCACATTCAACAAGGAAAGATTCATTTATTAGACGATTAAAATAATCCAATCAAAGCAATTTTTTTATCACCTGATTCCAAACATGTGCCAAAAACATGTGTATGATTACGATCCCGAGGTATTGGATCGAATTCATGCATTTTCAACACCTTGACACATATGATAAGCAGCCATTTTGAAATGGCTTGGAAATTTCATTGGTGGCTTTCTCAAATTTAACTGTCCAAATTATGGGTCCCACCTATCATGAACCAAAAGTCACACTTATTTGATTATTTGATCACTAGATGGGTGGACATCTATTAAACAGTTGAAATGAATAATATCAAATGGTTCTATTTTAACCAAAAAAAAAAAAGTGTCCTGGAATCGGAGGTTAGGATTGCTCAACCAATCTTGTTTTGGGACGGTCGGAGAACTCTGTATTTTTTGATCCTTGTGTATAAATTTTTAGTGCCTGCTTGTCAAGCATCACTTTGCCAGAGTATCAAAGCATTCATTGCTTATTTGGATAAAGTGTAATTAAATAAACAAAGCAAACATATGATATTAACATGAGGTAAATTGACATCAGCATTAGGGGTAGCAAATCCTTTGCATTGGGTTATTTTAAAAAATAAGAATATTTTTGGGGAATGCCTTTCATTTGCATTTGAAAGTGTTTTGATTGTGATCTTACAAAGGGAGGCATTTTTTCTTTTCTTTTGTAAAATTGTCGTTTAAGATCTTCCAATCTAGCTCTGGTTCATAAGCGGTCCATGTGAGGCCCATCAAACCAGTGGTTTCAGATCACTGAACCATGGACCCACTTGTAAGAACTGAAATCCAAACCATTGTAGGAGGGCCCCAATCTCCATGGCCCATGTGCCAACAATCTAACAGTTGGAAAACCTCAATTTTGTGGCTTACTAAAGGATATAAAGCAAGGGTCCACACTCAACGAAAAAGGACCAATTATTCGTTATTCTAAACTTGGGATGTTCGGTGCACCATACTCCATGGTGTCGTGCATCTTTTTAACGGCTGGGATCATTTGAGAGGGGGTTTCAAATTGATCCATACGGTCAATCAGACACTGCATCATACAATGCGAAACCCAAAAATCATGATGATCCAACAGTCAGATGGGCCACACCATAGGAAACAGTTGGGATAGGAGGCCCATTCATCTGATGCACTTCATTAGGATGAAAGAACTACCCAAGAATCACAAGATTCAATAGGCATACTTGTATGGGGTGGCCCCCCTTAAGGCTTCATCAGCCTAATTTTGGGGATGAAGGCCAAACAAGGGATGGTGTACCTGATGGACGGTGTAGATTTTATATGTCTTAAGTAACCCAAGGAAACCTTAGGCACTTCCCTTTCAATGGGCCTTTTCTTTCATACTTTGATGGGATAAAAAACCAATTCCTCCCCCCCCCCCAATCAGCTATCTCAGCTCTGACCACTACATTCTCTTTATTGGTTTGAGAGATTGAAGCTGCCCAGCATCATCTGGTTTGTCCAACCTCTTCTTCTTCTTCTTCTTCTTCCATTTTCACACTGAATACAGGCCTTTGAATGTGAAGCAATACATATAAGAGTGTTTGTACTTATGCCCACCTTCATCGATTTGCATAACCCTTTATTTCATTTTATCAGCGCGAACATGATGTAAATCAATGGAACAATCCAATAAAATGGAAAATGGGTGTGTGCAAATCAATGAGGGTGTAATTGATGATACACAGGTACTTAGAAATTGCATTAGCTACATATATGTAGTTCAAACCAAACAGTCCAGTTTAGATGGATCATTCTATCTAGGGAATTGATGTTTAATATTGAGAAATTATTTAGAAATTGCATATGCAGCATACAAGTAGTTCAAATCAAACAGTTCAGTTTAGATGGATCATTCTATCTAGGGAATTGGTGTTTAATACTCTGAGAAATTACTTAGAAATTGCATATGCGGCATTCAAGTAGTTCAAATCAAACAGTTCAGTTTAGATGGATTATTCTATCTAGGGAATTGATGTTTAATACTGAGAAATTACTTAGAAATTGCATATGCAACATACAAATAGTTCAAATCAAACAGTCCAGTTTAGATGGATAGTTCTATCTAGGGAATTGATGTTTATGCACACCCTCATTGATTTACATATACTCATTTTTAATTTACGGATTCTTACATCATTACATCGATTTACATGCGCCCTTGCAAAATGAAAACATGGGTGCATGCAAATGGATGACATTAATTCCCTGACAGAAGGATCCATTTAAACTGGACTGTTTGATTGGAACTACTTGTATGACACGTGCAATTTATACATAATTTCTACGCCGTGTATCATCCACCACACCCTGCCAGCTCTTCCTCGATTACTCCCATACTGAGAAGAAAAATCACTAAAAGTGCAGCTCAAAATTCCTTCTAATATAAGTATCATCTAAGAAAAATGCTCCAGTGCTCTCATAGTACTACAAGTTATGGTGCTCATAGTTTCATTTGGACACTTAGACAATCCAATAAAAAAAAAAAATTCTAGCCTATCCACTGGGTCCAACATATGTCATACAATACAATGCATATACCACCTCAATCTGGACACCGTAACAATCTGATCATTAGCATTTAATATGGACGGCCAAGATCATCTACATGAAAATGGGTCCAATTAACAATTTGATCAATCCAGTTGTTGGGGTCCATCATAGATTGCTTACGCTTCTAAAGAGTCACTTTCGGCTCGGAAAAAGGATGGGTAAAAATATAAGGGCAAATCAGGGATGGATTGGCTTGGCTCATCTGATCAATATGATTTTAGCATGATAGAGCATAAAATGTGTTATGGACTTAATAGACAGTTCAGATCAATTGATTAGACAGTCCAAGTTGTCAAATGCAACTAGGAGCACTGGAACTTATATTGCTCCAAGGCACTGGAGTATTTCTCATCATTTAACAACATAGAAAGAGAACTTGAGCTGAAAATGATTATCAAGACCAATCTGTCCTAGACATTTTCTATTAAATACTGTATGAAACAACACATTTATATGTCATTTGAAACATGCAAAAATGCAAGAGCGTCAAACGAGTTTGAGATCTGACCTGCGATTCGCATCTTCTGATAAATGAACCGCAACCACTCAATGCTCCTTTTTTATTTCTAGCCCCTCAATGGTTTTAAGTTAGATCTATCACACAGATACAACATACATTTTCTCACCATTTGAATCCATATCACAAGCTTTCCCTTCAGAAGATGCTAACCGTGCACTCGATCGATACATGCAATCTACGTGGGTCCCACTTTGTAGGCAAATACCCACTTCAGTTTGGCTCTTCCAAGCTAGAGGTGGGATCAGAACGCGATCTCTTGGGCTCTCGTTCTCCCAGCTGCAAGCAAACAGAAAGGTCTCCATCAGAGGCAATCCTCAGGGCAGAAAGGCTCTTCGATTCCAGGTTGCCTTCTTGATCTTGATGGTGCATGGGAGATGTGTTGGTGAAGCTTGGAATGAACTGATGCTCCACATTGGTTACAGTCTCAGCCCTGTCTTCTAAGGGGAACTGTTCAATGTTAATACCCAGAGGCTCGTAGATTTCTTGCATCTTGTCCTTTGGCGGTGCTGCCTCTGCAGGGGATGACTCCCCAACTGTAGAGCCAACAGCTGTGACCGGGGCACTTCTTTGCTCTTGTATGGCTTCTATTAGACACAGATCATATTGATGAGTCATCAGGCCCATTAAGTAGAGGTACCTAGCTCAGGTCAGCATTAGATGGGTCCCCACCCTTTCAAAATGCAGATGGGTGATGGAAAAGAATCTCCTACGGAAAACAATCAAAGATATTTGATTGGTGGACTTGTTTCTGTCAAGCATGGATTGTGGATTGTATTTTATTTTTCACCATCCATTTGCACGCCAACAATCAGATGGCTGGGATTAGCCAGCAGTGGAGTTTCTCTGCCCCATCTGCAGTAGGGCCACCATATGAACAGCCTGGATCACTATTCGATGGAACCCACCTATATGGAATGCTGACCCATACTAAAATGCCACCTACCTCAAGCCATGCATTATATCTTTCTGTTTGTACAGTCTATTAAGGTTTTCTGTACATGTAGCACCCATGGATCAGTGATCCAAACCGTTGATTTGACTAGCCTTACCCTTGATGGTCCTCCATGCACCAAGATATAACATTGGCTTTTAGACAGTAGTTTCTTTCTTAACCGCCAATTTATTTGGCCACCCATTGATTGGTTAAGATTTTTCCATTTGCAAGATATTTGGGGCTCATCATACATGGTTTGGATCACTACACCATGGGACCCACTTGTAAAAGAAGAAAACCTGAATGATGTGGTATATAGTTCCTCTATGCTCTACTTGGGAAAGAAAATAGAAGTGGCAAGGAAACACAGACCCTGAAGGCCTTGACTGGTCGTTATAAGATCCAGTTCCAGCAGATCCAGAAGGCGTCCAAGATCAACCCCACTAGTCCAGTTCTCCGGGCCTTGACCGCTTTTCAGCTTCAACCGCCCACGATTAGCTGTCCCACCCCATATGATCCCAATGGGCCGTGGTTTCTCACCACCCTGTCTGGTTAAGAGAATGAGACTTCCACTGTCACCTTCAAGATCGAATGTTTGTTGGTTCTCACCCACGACGAGAAAATCAGTGAAGAAGCAGATCCCTTTCTCGTCATTGTATTCCAGGGCATATGCCATTACGGTCCCTGTAGTCAAACCAGAGCTTCTTCCCACCTTCACCACTTGCCTCCCAATGAGGCTATTGATTGGAGACTGCAAGTCAATGACCATGACATCACCGATTTCACCCACACCTTTCACTGACGTGGTGACATTGGACATGTCGAGATTGTCAGCAAAGGGAATGAATGCTCCATCAGCTCGCACAAATGTCTCTGCAGGCATAGTGAACCAATGATGAAGAAACCATCAATCAGTAGAGAACATCAACAAGGAGAAATTGGAGAAGAACATGATTCTTCTTGTGGGGTTCTTGAAGTACAAGAAAAGGAGTTATTGTCCACATGTATCAGGATGTGTACAGCATCTGCAAGTAGAACCCATGGCTTTCAGTGATCCAAAACCTCTGATGGGTCCTACCATCAATGGGGGGGACATCCCTAAAAGTCCTCAAGATCAGATGATCCTAGCCAGCCAAGCTTTGCCCTTTCTCCGTCTGCTGCCTCCCTTTCTTTTTATCTTAACTGACTATTTGCAGGCCACTGATCAAAGGGGTTAGTATCATTCAATCTAGGGGATTTTGGGGCAACCACCAACCCAGAGTGGGGCCCATTAGATCAACAGTCTAAATCCATATCATGGTGCTGATTGTAAAAACTAGGGCATTCAGACATACAACAACATAATGCATCAAGACACTGGAATTCCTCAGTGGTATGAGGCCTCCAACAACCTCTTATAACTTATAAGAAAAGGGGGAGTTATTTGATACTCCAGATGCATATGATGCTTGATATGCAGGCACTTCAAAATGGTACATGTGGAGTACATTAACTCACATTAAACAAGCTAAATAGCTGAACTGTCTCAAGTCACAGTCCGAAATTTAGATATCCTCTGATTCGTAGAAACTTGTTTGTTGAAATAAGACCATTGGATTTTATTTTATTTTTCATTTTTAACCGTCTACTAAATGTCCCCAAATCTAATAGAAAGATAATCGCATAATGTAATTTTTAGTTTAATGCATCACATAACGTAATTTTCAGTTTAATACATCAAATAATGTAATAATTTTTAGTTTAATAATCTAAACCTATTAGCAAGAGTGAAATCTTGGGGTGGGAATTCAGGAGGAGGAAATGAAGCTATTTGCTTACAAATTCGAGTGTAGGAAGGGTGTTTTTCCATCGTTGTATCCAGTGTTCGAAGAATCGGTATCGCTACAAGTTTCGCTGGCCAGAGATACGGAAACAATATCGATATCGCCAATAATATTGTTGATAACCGGAAATGCCGGGAAGCATGGGAAAAACAGTGGAATTTTCAGCGAAACTTTAGGAGATGTTAAAATAAACATATTTGCATATTTAGAAATAATAAATAAAAAATAAAAAATAAAAATTGTAAAAAAAATGCATACATAAGAAGTTTCCATTTGATGGGGCCTTAAAAGTATGTGTTGTTGTAAGAAATCAGTCCAATCATCCCATCCGGCCTACTTAAGCATCCAACCTTCCATCCAAACATCCATTGATATTGCAAAATATCAACAACACATGATATTTCACCAAGAAATCATAAACAATTGGAAAGGAAACGAAAGATTGTGGTCTCAATATCGCGCATGTTGCAATATCGATAATATCGAGATATTATCAATATTATCAATGACAAATTGAACACTACATACAACCATGTGCCCATGAAAAAAAATTAAAATAAAAATTTACTATTAAAATATCGCCGATACACTTATGATACAAGCATTAACTAGAATTTTCATAGTCGAAAATATTCATAATACATTGGCAATACAACCGACAGCTAGAATTTACATAGTTGAAAACATTGGCGATTACATTAGTGATATTGATACGTTGGCGACACATTGTTAATACCTGAAATTTCTGATACTACTAGTGTTATCGGTATCGCTACCAGTGTTATCAGTATTGTTGAGCTGGAGATAAAGATGATATCGAAGATAATTCGAACATTGGTCGTATCTAGGTCTCCCTCTATGTATTGGAAAACTGATGAAACATCTGTGGGACAAAGTGAATGAAAGATTTGAAAGAAGATTGTCTCATTGGAAAACTAGTCAATTATCTTTGGGTGGAAAAATAACTTTGATCAAGATGGCTATGTCTAATCTCCCAGTTTATTATATGTCATGATATAAATGTCTAAAGTTGGTTCTAAATAAGTTGGAAAAATTGAGGGATTCTTTGTGGAAAGGAGTGGAAGAGAATCATAAATTTCATCTTCTAAAATGAGAAGAAGTTTGTAAGATCAGGGATCAAGAAGGATATGAACTTAGCATTGCTAGGGAAGAGGGTTTGGAGGTTTGGGTTAGAAGTTGATTCTCATTGGAGAGAGGTTTTTTGTAGAAAATGTGGGGAGGAAGATAGGGGGTGTTGGATTAGGTCGTCGCTGTTGTATAGATCTTCATATCTATGGAAGTCGGTAGTGGCAGTAAAACATAAAGTTTGGGATGGAATTGGGTTTATGCTAGGAAATGGGAAGATAAACGGGTTGTAGAGCAGAGGTTGAGGGATATATTTCCATGGTCGGAGAGAATTTCTCTTGAGGCAGATCTCAGAGTGGCAAGCTGCTTTTCCTTTGTGGGAGAGGAAGTAGTTTGGGCCCCATCGTGTAGAAGGAATTTAGCGGACGAAGAAATCTCAGAATTTATCACTTTGCTTGATATGCTTTCCAAGGTATCGCCAGTTATTTCGGAACCAGATTCGATGGTTTGGTAACAAATCTGTAATTTCTCGGTGAAATCCCTTTACATGTCCATAAGTGGGCAGTCTTCTCTGGCGAGGATCTACCCGACTTCTTTTGTTTGGCGGTATGGTGCTCCCTTAAAGGTGGCGGCATTCGCATGGCTAGTGGGGAGGAAAAAAGTGCTTACAATGGATAATCTTCATAGAAAAATTATGATTATGCCAAATGTATGTCGCTTATGGCTAAGTTATTTGGCATCGATTGGGTCTCATCAGGCTAGATGGAAAACTTTTTCTTGAGTTGGCATGGTGGGAGTATAGGGAGGATCGGGAGGAATATTTGGCACCTAAGCCTTCTAGCAGGATTATGGGCTCTATGGTTTGAAAAGAACGATCAATGCTTTAGAAATTGTAATGGGCAGGTTTTGAAAGTCTTTCAAAGGGCCAAATTTCATGTGTTGGAATAGGCACAGGCATCTAACAGCTTCTCGAATGTGCCGGATTGACGGGGGGTGGTGTCTATTTGGTTTTCTTTTCTTGTAAATCTATGGTTTTGGCCTTCTTCAAATAAAATTGTCAAATTTCAAAACATAAAAAATGAATTGGACGATTTAATTTGAATTAAGGGTATGCCACATGAATTTTCTAAGTAATTTATAAGAGCCAGTGTATTATCCATCACACTCTGCCAGATATCAAAGTTTTCCTCTAAGAAAAATGGTGTTTGTGACTTACAAGGAAGAATTACAATTTACAACAATGGAATAATAGATTAATTATATGGGTCGTCTTTACCTGGGTTTGTTGCAGCAAATATCCCATACCAAAGGTCATCAGTGATGAAAGACGTTGCCCTCTCCACAGCACCCAGGTACACTCCGGGTCCAAGGTTGGGCGGTAAAGGATGGAACATCTTTTGGTTTGGAAAGTCCAAGTCAACAGCAACATGCCGGTTTGTGAGGAAACCGACTTGCCGACTGCCTGTTCGGCTCTTCACAATGGCGCCCAGTGTTCCATATGTCTCTTGGTTTGAAACCTAAGCATGTCCATAGAAGTATCAGGTTGTTCGATTCTAGAAAAATATAAAAAATTTATTTGTATTTCTTCAAAATATAAATTGAGGCAAGTAAATGAATACTTGATTACCAGTCCCCACAGCACATACAGACACACCCATGGCTGCATGTGCACCAGGCACGTGTAGGACATCTAAATCGTGAATCAGGTAGGCCCCACCATATGGATGTCCCCACCCAAAATCAGGCCCATCAAACTCATTAAGTAGGCGACTCGTGTAAGTTGAATGTGGAATTTTGGAGAGCATTTATTGCACATGTATGGCCAACCTGATGAGTTAACCAATCTAATTTTGGGGCCAGGCACTTATCTAGTGCGAGCACTTCCAGAGTTTGGATGTCCCAAATGTGCCAGGTGACCACGTCCAGATGAGCGTGCAGAGATTGGGGTGTGGAACTCATAAACCAGGTGTACGGGAATCTGCAGGAAATGTGAATTCATACATGATTTGATGATGAAAAGATAAATAGATTTCTATCCAAACTACAAAGCACAAGGTTGCAACAAAGAAAACATATTCAGTTTTGGAAAAAAGAAAAGAAAAGAAAAGAAAAAAACTCAAAACCCTCAGTGCATGGCAATAACAACAAAACTATGACATAACAACTTGCAATTTGCAAGTAATGGTTCTGAGGGTAGTCTTGTTCTTACTGGGAAAAGGAAAAGGGTGGGTGGAAGCCACAGGTGATGAATTGTGAAAAGAAATATCAGCATTTTGGTAGATGTCAAATATAAAGCATTTTGGTCAAAAAAGAGGATGGGTGCATCATTCTTCCACTGTCTTGTCTAGATCATTCCCAAATTTCCTCTAGAAAATATGCTCAGACCAACAAAACATGCAGAAATCAGTGTCATGAAATAGTGGACGGAGGTGTGCCAGCTCCAGTTGCACCTTTCACATAGTACAGGTATCAGCTTGCAGATTATAAGCTGGGTTTCTCCATTATGATGTAATGGTGCAAACACTCAAGCTACCTCACCGATACAAGGCCACATACCAGTTCGGAAATGATGGACGGTTAAGAAAAGTCCGTTCTCATTTCCAATTGGACGATCCATTAATGCAATTGGAGGAGGATTATAAATGGATAAATATTTTTTACATTCACTGGAGACTGAGAATCGATGGATTTTCTATAGGACCCATTTTACTGACAGGATTCATCACTACTTTAGCAACCCCATAGTAGCAACAAAGAATTTGCTAAACTATTAGTAGGAGTAGAAACTGTGGCGGTTAAGAAATTGCAGCCTTCCAAATAGGAACTGGCCAATTCATGGGTATAGCATGAAGTTAGGGGCATGGCATGTGTGATGCACATGGAGCAAGGAGGGAATGGAGAGAGAAAAGGGAGAGAGCAGAAGGAAGAGAGAAAACAAGAGAGAGAGGCAAGTTAACAATGTTTTAAATATTGATGATATCGGCCGATATATCTTGTATCCCACCTGTGCGATATGAAATGCACAGGTAGTGCTAACATATCCCACATGTTTGATCCGGTGAGCACTTTCAATTTTCGATCCCTTTTTTATTGAAATTATGTTAAATCAGTGTCAGATGGTTACAAATTCATTAGTTCTTCATGATTTGCATGAAAAATCATTGAGTTTAAGCTGTGGTTTCGATATCCATTGTTTCTTCATATTCTCCACTGTTTTTTTTTTTTTTTTGAAAATTTCCTTCAACCAGCTATCAAATGAGACTAATTTCGAAGTATCTAGGAATATTTGATGAAATGATTATCACATACACTCTAATTTTGAAATTTGAGTGTAAGTGGTCCAATTTGGGAAATTTTCAAAATTTTTCCAATTTTTCCCAAATTACTTGCAATGTTGCACTCCAAACATGAAATCAAGCATGTATGAGAGCTGATCTACTGATTTGCTAAGTCCTAATCAATTTTTGAAAAATAAAAAATTATTTTTAATTAAGATTTAATAAAAAATTAAATATTTTTTTTCAAAATTTCCCTTCAACCAACTGTCAATTGAAACTATTTTCGAAGTATTTAGGAGTGTTTCATGAAATGAATCAAATGATCATCACGCACACTCCAAAAGTTATGCATTCAATTTGAATATAGTTACATTAGTTTACTGAGACAACGCTTAGCTTCGGACCCTATACAAAGGAAACCTATTATGTGCACTTTATTTTTGAGATGTTATGATTTAAAAGTGTGTATTAAGGTCATATTTAACAATTCATGAAGTTTCATTGAAAAATTCAACCATTTTCTCAATGTTTCCCCATGTTTCCCAAAAAGTGTGATAAATTCCCAATACAAACGATACATCCCGTGTGATAACTGATACATATCTATATCCCAAGGAAGCGATACGTAATGCGGTACCAATATTTCGAACACTAGTTACAGAGAACTACACCTAAGGGGGGGGGTGGACACCTTAGACTTAGACATACATAGATGGTTGTCTAGGACTACTAGTCATGAGACAACTACACCCAAATCCAAACAGCCCCTGTTTATGTGTGTTTTATTGAGTGGAAACTTAAAGTTGCAAGTAATGTGTTTATGTTTTCCATTCATTTAAAAGAACATTTGCAGTCCCACAACTATTTGAGCCCCTCTTTTCTTGCAACCAGATCTCCATGATATAAATAAATAACACTCATTATCCATTCCCAACTATTTGGTATCAGTATGTATGTATGTTTATAATATTCTCTTTTAGTTGTTGGTGCTCAGATTTATGTGCTATTTCATTTCTCTTCTAGTTGCTTATTTTTCTAAGAAGCAAGCATGTTGCTCATAATCTTCCATAACAGCTGTTACGTAACAGTAATAGTGGCCACCGTTACACATTATGGGGTCATGACCCATAATAGCCATTACAAGGCCAGGTTTTCTTCCAAAAAAACCAAAAGGCCATAACAGCACATATCGTATCAGTTAAGGAGGTAGCCATTACGGCCACCATTACCATTATGGAATACCTCGATGTCATTTTCCTTTTCTTTTTTTAATGTTGTTGCCCAAAAAAGGAAAACAAATATGTTGTTTCCCTTTCTTTCATTTTCTTAGAATTGAGAAAGGAAGATATTATATTTTTGTTCGCCTTATTTCATGAAATAACTCCTACATGCAATGTTTTTCAGTTTCTTGTCATTTTTTCAAAAATGAAGGGAAAAAATTATATTTTCACCCATTATCTTTAGCTTTTATGATGTATTATATTGTTTCCATACATTTTCATAATTTTTATAAATTAAAAGAAAAATAACTTGACTCCCCAAGTTGACTCCTTGGCCTGATGAGTAAATTCCCAATCACAAGTTTGTCAGCTCTACTCTGACATACCCACCTATATCTACATGAAATAACATTGGTAGGAGAGTAAGGTAACCCAACTATGGCTGAACCATACATAAAAAGTCATATTAAAATATGATTAAACAATAGAATATGTGTGTGTGTGTGTGTGTGTGTGTGTGTGTGTGTGTATATTAAGAATCTTTAATATTAACAATATTAAAATTGTGCCATGTAACCTGAGATACGTGGGTCAAGCAAATCTGACACTTGGACCCATGCCCAAAAGACATACACATGCCTAGGTAACATAATGGACAAACATAAAAGTAATCAAGGAAAAATAGCTAGTCTGAGATAGAGAAATAGCACAAACATTTTTGCCTCAGAAAGGAAGCAGGTTCCACTAGGGAAACCAAGAAATCTTCTTATACACTAAGAGAGTGATCTTCGTACAAGCACTGCCGTGTGCATTTTTACTGATTACAAGTTTCACATAAAACATCTGCCTTTTATTTTTTTTTTCTCTTTGAGAAAATCTACCTCCACTTTTCTCTCCAAAACCTCCTCTCCCACACTTGTGTACCTCCTCAAATCCACACCCGCAACCTCAAATTATGTATGGGGCCCATGGTTTTATGTGTATGTCATCCAATCTATTCATCTGACATGCCCCACCAGGATAAATGGACTCTAAAAAATTAGGTCATTCCAAAACCAATGTGTGATTGAATTAAATGTCAACATCTTAAAGAGTCAGTAGGCCATGTCCCTTTGATCCAGAATGTTGATGTGATGGCTGCCTTCCTATTTTCAAAGTGGGGCCCACTTAAAGCGGTTACCTGCTGAACGACTTGGATCATGTACCAAGTTACCAACAGAAAGCAACTTTAGCAGTTAGCATTAAGTTTTGATGTGTATAATCACTGACAAGCAGCTTAGTCAATCAAATGGTTGGATGATTTCAGTTTAATGCAAAGCTGTCCTATCCTTCATGTTATGATTCCTACTAGTCTCGCTCTTACAACTGCCTCTACTTACGGTAACAAGAAATTGTAACGAGCTCCTGTGTCAAACGAAGATACATGCAGTAAAAAGTAGAACTTTTCATCATTAAAACAGTGTTTAAAAAGGGGAATTGCTAGGAAGATGCAAACAGTACCTGAGAACCAGAACCAATGCATGGATCGCTTCCACGTAAGCCATCCACAAGCTCAGAATACAATTGTTCTTTGGGGCTCGGTGCTGGTGCACCATAGTATGAGAACTCCACAACATCCACATCACACCATACACCTCCTGGTCCCTACTCAAGGGAGAAAGGCATGTCACTATCACAATAAAACCTGAGTTGAAAATGAGCCCTGCCAACCCACCCTCTGTGAGAGACCCGGGTTGTTCAGTTCATCAGGTGGCCCCATCATATATATGCTGCAACCCAAAAAATCAGACCAGGGCAGTCACTAGTTAGGCACACTTGTATGACACGTGGGCCGATGATCAATTTATTTCAACCATCACTCTATTCCGACCTTAGCCCACCTGATGACTTGACCACCTACTTTTTCCAACGGAACATACACAGTGGGGCCCAACAGATGAACAACCTGGATCTTGCACACAGGTGCCACCACAATTGTTGTGATGAAGCATACGATTTTTAAGTACTCTCTTGCATAGCCATTCCATCTCTTGTTGAAATTAAGCTGACAATACATAAAAATCTCAAAAGGCCATGAATGAACATCAAATAATCCATTAATATCTCAAAGTAAAACTACAAACCAGTTCCTCACCTCAAGGGCAGAGGGCAGGCACTGGATGTGGCTGAGCCACTGCCTATGAACTTTCCGGGCAACAAATACAAGAATAGCAGGTATGTCCGTCAGCATCCCCTTTCGAATCCGAAAACCGATGGCCGTTCCGAGGCTATAACAACGCAAGATCTTGCTATGAAATGCTCTTATAGTCATTACTTCAAGCAAAGTGGTCGCTTGCTGCCCCGTTGGCAACCGATCAAGAGTTTTGGGTAGCACCCCTTTCTGAAGGTTCCCAAAATAATTCGCCCGATCTTCAGCAGAAACATTAAGTCGAGTAGAAGTGGGCCATGAGAAGTGGGCAGCATTGCTCTCGGAGTGCTGACCACCCGATGCGAATGCTTGGAGAGGCGGCGAACTTAAGGAATGAAGGTTGGTGTGACCACAGATATTTCTCTCCAGATCCAAAGCCGATTCCTCGGAATTTGCCGATGTAGTGTGATTCCCCCTCGACTCCAATGTCCTGGTAACGTCCATTCTTCACAAAACCTACATGGAACTAATCCAATAATCTCTCACACTACAGAGACTAACAACGAAAAAATTCACATGTAAAGACAGAATCTGAACTCCATCAAACATGGTTTAAAGTTTCGAAGATATAGGCCAATATCAGGGTTCAATGCCTTGGGAAATTAAACGCCCGGTAACATGTATTTTACAAGATATCAACGAAAATATCGTCAGAATCTGCTGATATTTCGTTAATTCGTCATACCAACAATTTTGTGATAAATCTGCAGTCTTTTAGTTATGAGTTTACAATGTTTCAATCAAAACATGCAATATTTCACAAGTTTCAACCGAAAGTACCATAAACAAACAAAAAACCCATATATATATATATATATATATATATATATATATATATATATATATATATATATATATATATATATATATATATATATATATATATATATATATATATTGTTTGGTCCCTTTTCTCTTTTCACAACTCCACTCGGGTTGTTTTGCATCAAAACAGAGTCTGGTGGAGAAATTGCAATCAAAGAGGGATTTCAAGCCAGAACCTCATAGTGAGGAAATTAGATTTCTTTTTAATTTTTTTTATCAATAGATTAGCAAAAAAATAAGTAGAAATCCATGTCTATGCATGACTCCTATGCACTAATGGATTTCAACCACGAAACTTGGATTTCGAAGGGGAAATAGAAGATATGGGAAAATTTGAATGATTTGAACTCATTTTGATATGATTGCATCATCTACAGATGACAGTGCATAGTTTTGTAGCTTAAACATTGGAAAATTATTGTGCATAGTTTTTTTTTTTTTTCTTGTAGTTGTGTAATCATGTGTCTTTTAATATCTCCTAAAGTTCCACTGAAATTCCATTATTTTCCTAAAGTTTCCCCAAAGTTTTGTTCAAACTGCGAAACTTTGCACCATATTGAAACATTTCCTGATACTTCCTGCAAAATTTCCCATTCTTGAAGGTGCGCAACTGTGTGAATCCAATATTTAAAACTTGCCATGAAGTCCTATGCTTTAGAATTGAGTGTAAAAATCTATAAAAATATATTAAAGAGCAATTGAACTGAACATTTTCTTTTGGAGTGTGTTCTGATCATTGATTGGAGAAATGTTTTAAGTCTTGACGATATCGGCTGATATATTCCACGATATATCTTGTATTCCACCTATGCGATACGAAATGCATAAGTAGTGCCGATATATCCCACATGTTTGATCCGGTGAGCATTTTCAATTTCCGATCCCTTTTTTTTTAATGTTAAATAAGTGTCAAATGGTTACGAATCCATTGGTTTTTCATGTTTTGCATGAAAAATCATAGAGTTTGAGCTTTGATTTCAATATCCATTGTTCTTCATGATCTCTGTGTTTTTTTCGAAATTTTCCTTCACCAGCTATCAATTAAGACTAATTTCAAAGTATTTAAGAGTATTTGATGAAATGATCATCGCATACACTAATTTTGAAATTTGAGTGTAGATGATCCGATTTGGGAAATTTGGGGAAAAATTCAAATTTTTTCCAATTTCTCGCAAATTACTTGCAATGTTGCACTCCAAACATGAAATCAAGTATGTATGAGGGTTGATCTAGTGATTTATTATGTCTTTGTCAATTTTCAGAAAATAAAATCATTTTTAATTAAAAATTAATAAAATATTAATTTTTTCTTCGAAATTTCCCTTCACCAACTGTCAATTGAGACTAATTTTGAAGTATTTAGGAGGTTTGATGAAATGATAATCACATACACTCTAAATGTTATGCATTCAATTTGAATATAGTTACATTAGTTTGGTCAAATAGCACATAGGTTAGGATCCTATACAAAAGAAACCTATTATGTGCACTTTTTTTTTAGATTATTATAATTTAAAAGTGTGTATTAAGGTCTTTTTTTAACAATCCCTAAAGTTTCATTGAAAAAATCAAACATTTTCCCAATGTTTCCGCATGTTTCCCAAAAAGTGCGATAAATTAACCGATACAAACGATATATCCCGTGCAATAACCGATACATATCTATATCCCAAGGATGTGATACGTAACGCAATACCGATATTTCGAACACTAGTTCGGAGTATCCCCGATATTATTCCTATGTCTAGCTCGGCGATACCGATAACAATGGTAGCAATGTCGATAACATCGGTAGTCTCAGAAATTCTAGCTATCAACAATGCATCGCCAAGTACCACCAATGTATTGATATCATCAATGTAAATTCCAAGTGTTGCTTGTATCGGCGATATTTCGATTATATCGCTAATGTATCAATATCACCAAAAATCTATTTATTAAAAAACTTTCATTTCAATTTTTTTTATAGGCACATGGTTACATGTAGTGTTCAAAGTATCGGTATCACTACAAGTTTAGCTGGTCGAGGAAACGGAAACAATATTGATATCACCAATGATATTGTCGATAATCGAAAATGCGAGTAAATATGGGAGAAATGGTAGGTTTTTTCAATGAAACTTCAGGAGATGCTAAAATACACATACTTACATATTTAAAAATAGAAAAGTTGCAAAAGGAATGCACACATAATAAGTTTCTATTTAATGGGGGCCTAAAAGCATATGTTGTCCTTCCATGCCATCCATCCATCCAACCATCCATCCAGCTTTCCATCCAAATATCTATCAATATTTCACAATATCAATGGCACACGATAATTCGCTAAGAGATCGTTGATAATTGGAAGGAAACAAAAGATTGTGGTCTCAATATTGCCTATGTTGCGAAAATGATATTGCTATATAATCGATATTATTGTCAACAATTTGAACATCGCACGTAACCATGTGCCCAAAAAAAAATTGAAATGAAAGTGTTTTTTAATAAACAGATTCTTGGCGATATTGATACATTGGCGATATCATCAAAATATTGTCAATACAATGGTGATACGAGCAACACCTGGAATTTACAGTCAAAAATATTAGCAATACATTGATGATATCAATACATTGTGATACTTAGTGATACGCTATTGATACATTGTGATGTTTTCAGTATCACTCCCAGTGTTATTGGTATTGTCGAGCTAGAGATAGGGATAATGTTGGGGATATTTTGATAAAATTGGGGATACTCCGGTGTTTACATACGGTGTTCAAATTGTTGATGATGATAATGATTATATAGCAATATTATCGTCATCGCAACATGAGCAATATCGAGACCACAATCATTCGTTTCCTTCCCAATTATCAACGATTTCTCAACGAATTATCATGTGTTGTTGATATTGTGAAATATCGATAGATATTTAGATGGAAGGTTGGATGGATGGTTGGATGGAAAGATGGGATGGAAGGACAACATATGCTTTTAGGCCCCCATTAAATGGAAACTTACTATGTGTGCATTCATTTTATAATTTATTTTTATTTTTTTAATTCTTAAATATGCAAATATGTGCATTTTAGCATTCCTGAAGTTTCATTGAAAAAACTCACCATTTCCCCACATTTTCGATTATCGACAATAATATCGGCAACATCGGCTAACCAATACAAAAAATGAAGGAGATCACAAAAGTTACATCCCCAAAATTGAATGAGCAAAATAAGAGTCACATCGTCGTGCATAGGTTGCCCATTCAATTACATCCCCTTTAGACTTCCAAAATACTCTCTCCCACGGACTCGAACTATTCCAGAAACATCATCCATTGCATTCCCCCCATGTATTCCATAGAACCATTAGGAAGAGCAACTGCCATAATGCTCAAAGGTCCTTTGCCAAATCCACCTCATGCCAAACTTGGAACAAATACTCAATAGAAGAAGGCATTACCCAATGGATGCTAGATACCTTGACAATCTGAGTCCATACTTGAGAAATGAATGGGCAATGGATGAATAAATGGTCTATTGATTCTGCGTCCGCCATGCAAACTAGGTAAATATTGGGGAGAATCATAGCTCGCTTAAGAGAATACATTTTCTTCAAACCAACCAAGCAAAGGAGGCAACCTTTGTGTGTGTGTGTGTCCATTGGTCTCATCCCTTGAACCGAGGATCTGCCAGAAGATGTATCACTCCATGTTATAGGGTCCAGAGTTGATAAAGAAGGCTGGATGTAAAAAAGACAAGCCATCAACCTCACAAAGTCCACCTCTTCATTTGAACCGTCATTGCCACTTGCCCAAAAGAGAAACATTCATCACTTCAAAATCTCTTATTCCCACTCCACCTTCAGCCAAAGGCTGCACACCTCTTCCCACTGTAGAAGATGAAACTTATGGTTGTCGTCGGCCCCATGCCATCAAAAGTACCATCTTTGGACACTTATAAATAGACATAAAACATAAAGGTAGGCTCAATAAAGTCACCTTGATAAGGGTAATACGTCCCACCAAAGATAAGTGCTTGCCTTTCCACTTGGATAACTTCCACTCGAATTTTTCAATCACCCTACTCAATAGATGCTTTGGGGGTTTTCCTATGCATAACGGGAGACCCGAGTAAGCAGATGGAAAAGAACCAACTTTACACCCGAATATAAATGCTAGGTTGGATAGTTCTTCCTTGGATAGGCCTATGCCAAGCATCTTGCTCTTCACCACATTTATCCTGAAACCCGAGATCTCCTCATAACATCCCAATATCTTCCTCCGATAATCAATCACATAGCATCCGCATCACAAAATAATAAAGTGTTGTTCGCAAATTGTAAATGGGAAATTTTGGGACCAACATGAGAAGGACAGAAACCTGATATTAGCCCCACCGCTTGGCCTTTTGTTAACATGGCACTCAACGCATCCGCTACTACAATAAATAGAAAAGGGGAAAAAGGATCCCAGTATCGAAGACCTCGCGATGAATTGAAGAAGACTTTTCGCGAACCATTAACCAACAAGGAAAAGGACGTCGAAGATACACATTCTAACATCCATCAAATCCATTTGTTGCCGCATTATAGCCTTTTTAGCATATATTCTAAGAATCTCCAATCCACATGGTCATATGCCTTCTCAATGTCTAGTTTGCATACCACCCCTTTTATACCTTCCTTATTCCTTGAGTAAGATACATTCATGCGAAAGCAACGCGCTATCTAGGATTTGCTTGTCTAATACAAAGGCTCCTTGATTTTCTAAAATAATCGAAGGAAGAACTCTTATGAATCTATTAGCAAAAACCTTCACTAGGATTTTGTAGGGGTTGCCAATAAGACTAATCGGACAAAAATCTAATAAAGACTCTACATCTTCTCACTTTGGAATAAGCATTATAAACGTAGCCCCCAACCCTTCGATAAGCTGACCTTTCTCACAGAATTCTTACACAAATTCCACCACATCTTCTTTACTGTTTCCCAAAAAAATCCGATAAAAGACTATAGGGAAACCATCAGGTCCTGGAGCCTTATTGCTACCCAAGGAATCAATGGTGTTCTTGATCTATT
The DNA here is from genome assembly GCA_037074715.1 of Magnolia kwangsiensis. Taxonomy (NCBI): domain Eukaryota; kingdom Viridiplantae; phylum Streptophyta; class Magnoliopsida; order Magnoliales; family Magnoliaceae; genus Magnolia; species Magnolia kwangsiensis. Next base: position 190,823,906 of record CM073571.1, on the reverse strand, counting down.
CTTCCGCAATAGGCTTCTCAAAGGATTCCATATCCACAATCAATAATTTTCGGAACTGTAAATTATCTAAGACCAGCCAAGTCCAACCATCACCAAATAATATGTTAGAAAATAGTCTCCCATGGTATCACAAAATTGATTCTTCTCTTCAATCCGCTCCCCATTGACTACTACACTGCTAATCCGATTATGTCTTCCCCAGGCACATGCTACCCCATGAAAAAAATAGGTGTTTTTGTCACCTTCTTTAAGCTACACTGCTTTTAATCTTAGCCTCCACCTTATTTCTTCTTCTTTAAGGAATCTAGAATAGTCCGCTAATAAAATGAAAAACCCGTTACAATCCTCCTCTGATAATGCAACTCCCTCTTCTTTCATGTCGAGATCGTTAAGTTCAACAATTACAATTTCAGCCCTCTCGGCTCGATTTGCGAAGAATTCCTTCTTCCAATCAACCAGCTTTAGCTTTAAGAATTTGATTTTTTGTGCAAGACGAAAGCCAACAGTGCCTAATGCCAGGAAAGATCCCCACCGGTTCCTGACCATTTTAGTAAAATTCTCCACTTCCATCCACGCAAGTTGAAATTAAAAAGGTTTGGGGCCCCAGCTTCTTTCGAAACTTGTAGCAGAATTAGACAGTGATCTGATGTTTTTTTAGGTGAACCAAGTGAGTTAACCGAGGGGAATTTATCCACCCAATTAGCTAAAACCATGAATCCGTTGAGTTTGGACATCACTAGATTTTCCCTCCCATTTGTCCAAGTGTATTTTGCCCCGCTCATAGGAATGTCGATCATTTCATTTAGAGTAACCCATTCACCAAATTCTTTGATGCTTCTGGTCTATCTACCTCCATTGTTCTTCTCATGAATGAAACAGATTACATTGAAATCTCGCCCCACACACCAAGGGAGGTTATACATAGTTCTAACTTGATTCAATCCATTCCAAGTTCTAACTTGATTCAGTTCATCCCACAGAAGATCTCGCCAATTCGGAAGACAGACCATATACTGCTGAAAATAGCCACCTAAACTGAGAAGATGTCTCATCAAAAGCTTCTAATTTAGTTTCTTGAAGAATTAGAATTTGAACCTTGTAATTTTTGTAAATCTTTTTCACGTGAGAACGTTTTTCGTGACTTTCCAACCCCCTAATATTCCAGCTTAGAATCTTTCATCGATCACTTGTATGTGTACCCCTACCTCTGAAACCTCTACCATGTCTGCTGGATGGTTCGCTATTGATAGACAACTCAAGACTTAACAGTTCTCTCCAACCCTTCAGAAATTGTGTTGGAGTTTTGAGCTCTTGCTTTCCTCATCTTATGCTTATTCCTTTCTTCGATGAACTTGATGAATACTTGAATGTTGTCGTCCCCATTTTACCCCACTCGTAACAACATATCCCTATACCATTCTTTTTCCTCCAACATTGAATAGACTTTCAAAGTAGGAGAGGGTGACGAAAAAGACAAGATGGGAGAGGGAGATGTACCACTACTTACCCTTGGAATCTCCCTAGCGACTTGCAGTGGAGTGACGTCTAATGGATCATCAAAAAATTATGAACCGCCTACCTCGTCTCCCTGCCCAAAGGAATCACCGGCTTCAAAGAAACTTTCCCATGCATCCATCAGCGCTCTAGAGCTAGAGGCCTCTGGTCTCTCTCTATCCTAGCTTTGAGAATGCAATGAAGCTTCCTGGAAAATACGAATTGGAACCTTTGGCGAAAAGAGCGAAAGATCTTCCCTTATTGTCTTAGGCATACGATCGTGTAGGCTCACATAATTAAATAACACGTGCGAATGAAAGGCAAATTCTCCCATGTGAGATGAAGCCGGCACGAGTGTCAAATTCTCCGCAATTGAGCCACATGTATAAAGCTGGCACCCATTAATAAAGCCGAGAATACGTGTCAGCTAAAAGATGGTTTTGCTAACCGAAGGAGCAGGTGTCACTCTCACTCCCTCTTCCCTATTTTCTGGCATTGGACTCCGAGGCTCTCTTCTGAACCAACGAAAAGTAAAGTAGATGCCAGCGATTCCAACCCCAGTACCCAAGGCTAAGGCTTGTCTCAAGCCTCTTGCTAGTGCCTTAATGATGGACAATTAACATCTATAAGCCCTTCTTTCATGGTTGAATCTCCACCATCCATAGATTTTACACACCGATTCTCATTGATGGATGACACGTGTCCCGCAAATGCCTCCCTCTAGCAAGCGCTGACACAATACCCCTTCCCCCTCTTCATCACTAACCAGTGTTCCGCATGAGTACCAACCCAATGCACCTTCTTCCCCTTGACCATCGTTAACAACCTTGTTCCAGCTTAGCCTCTCTACCTTTCTCTTCCATTCCTCCTCCCACCTATATGGACCATCCCGGCTAATCTCCCTAACTACCCCCACCACTAGTTTCTCTTATCCCACCCACAAATCGATTGATTTTGGGTCTTCCCAGATAGATCTTCTAACACAGACTCTAGCCGCACTGACTTCATCTCCATTTGTTGTGGCATGATTGATGGATATAACCTCCCCCAAACAGGATCCTAATGCCCAAAACACCTCCTCTACCCAAAGTTTCAAAGGAATGCCCCAGAAAAGATACCATAGCACTTTCACACCGAAGAAGGATGTCTTCCTAGTGATGAATCTTCACAACTAATCCATCACTAAACAGGGTTGCCGCTATGATGATTTGATCAAGATTCACATCTAATCTGACAGAAACCCATAGTTCAACCACACCCAAAGGTTTAATAATGTAATCATCCTCCTTTAATCGACAACATGCTTTCAACCAGATACGAATGTACGTCAACGAAATCCCCAGCTTGGTAATAATGAGAAGGGAGTGGGACAATTGGCCTCTGGTTTTGACCAGAACATTAGGGTTAACCCTCACCACCTGGCTTTCGGCATAATCTTCCTTCCAAGCCCAATCCGTAGAGTCCAGATCGCCCGCCGAGGGGGGGGGGGGGGGGGTGTTACTTAAGGATCCAAACAGATTTTTATTTCCCCCTTTCTATTGGCACCCTTTCTCTTTCTTTGTCTCCCTCCCCCTCCTACCTTGACTCTCCAAGTGAAGGTGGCTGCTTATGGTGGCCAGCACAGCCAACTCTATAAGGATGATTATCTGAGAATCTTCTTTTTCATGGTACCTTGCACTACAGCCCTTTCTAGGCTAATGTGGACTCTCTGAGCCACAATCACCTTCCCTTAGAATATTCAGTTTTTAATGTCAACTACAGCTCTAGATAGCTCCTCTGTTTGCATCTGCACGAAGGTGAAACCACGAACAACTTTCGACTTCCAATCCCTAAGAATAACTACCTCTACCACATTCCCAAAGCAGCAGAAGGTGTTATCAAAGTCATTCTCGACCCAACGCGCTAGATATTTCTCTACGAAGATCGCCGAACAGCCCCTCAAAGCTCGCCTCTCTGGATCCCCATTTCTTCTCTTCCTTTTGGTCACAACGAATCGCCCTCCTACTTCAAAACCCTCCAGCGGAAGAGGCGGGCCTTCCTCCGCCATCTTCGCTCTCCCTTTCTCCTCCCAAGACAGTTTTCTCCCAACTCTTAGACGAAGCGATGCATCTTTACCTTCTAGGGCCTCTGGGTTTGCTCATTGTGGGATGAAAAACTTCTCCCATATGTCCTCCAATGCATTTGTGATGTGCCATAAAATATATTAACTGGAGATCATCTACCATGTAGAGGCTCCATTTTGCCAATCACCAACATCAAAGATTTTTAACCAACTCTGTAGAGAGTACTTACAGATATCACCACTATCAATTACCAATGAACAAATTTCCCACCACGGTTTCATAGGCAAGATGCCTTTTCATTGTCAATCTTCAATTGAATGTTGTTTAGTTGCCATAAATGTTGCATGAGTAAAGCCTCTCACTTCATCATTCTGAATATTATCTTCTATGCTCTCTCTCTCTCTCTCTCTCTCTCTCTCTCTCTCTCTCTCTCTCTCTCTCTCTCTCTCTCTCTCTCTCTCTCTCCATTTTCTTCATTATCAATTAAATTTGCTCCCATCCTTTTTTTTAAAGATAATTTGCTCACATCTTAGTATACTGAAAAATGAGATATCCCATCTCTCAACCTAGAGGCAGATCGCCGAGACCCATCTATTTCGACTAGAATCAAATTAACTGCATGAATCATTGGATGATTTACTTGTCTTCCAATTGATACACTGTGATCTGAAGCAAATTTTTGAAACAAAAGTCTCTTGTTTAATTCCTCCTAGATCTGCAAATCAATAGAATCAACTTCCTCCAGTGTCTAAATTGAATCACCTCAAGATTCATCTAGCTTTATGATTTGAGTCCAGCTGTGAAACATGCTACCACCACCTCATGGATTCCTACATTGTGTACCAAGTTGTCAATTCAAGAAAAAATAACATCAGTATATTCACCAATCTATTCATCCTCATTCCGGGGGCATTGAAATCTGATGAAGAAAGTAAGCAAATAATCAACTGGCAGAAACCTCTTCAACTTGATATTCATTTTGTTGTGTGTAGTTATCAATCCACAACCTAACTATCCTTTCACTTCTTGCAATAGGTGCCACCAAGTAAGGGCCTGCTCTAATTTCACAATCACAAATTGAAGTTTCCTCCTTTAAGTCCTTCCACTTGAAAAAGCCACATGCTAGCCATCCTTTCAATTCTTTCTTCTTTTTTTCTTTTTCTTTTTTGAGGGGGTGGTGGTGTCCTCCTGTAGAAACCTAGAAATTCAAGTTTAACTCCTCAATTAGATCCTTGTGGCATCTATCAGGGCTGAAGAAGCATTTGGCAATGCAAGCAATGCAATCTCTTGGAGCTTCCAATCACTCCACCCACTCAATTGACCCTTTCTTGAATTGGGGAAAGATTGTATTTGATCGTAGTTCTTTCTGAATTATCCAATTTGGTCCGACTTTTGATTGTCCTTGAATGACCCATCTCCAAGGGGCACTATATTTGAATTTGTATTTAGGCTGATTTGAGAAAGTAAGCGAGTAAAATCATCTTACACCTGCCACCAAATGTCTTTAATGCTCTTGCTCAGTGATCAAGTCGTTTGACCATATCTACCCATGCATCGTATTAGAGTTTCTAGAACTCCGTGCTGGATTGTGAACTGCTCCATTGCTTGTCATCACTTGAAATTTTCCCTTCTTCATTGACATGAAAGTTCCATTACAGCTCCTCCAGTGGATCGAAACTTGTTACAAACCAAATTGATCAAAATGGATCAAGGATTTTTATTTTTTATTTTTGTTAAGACTGCATGAAACGAAAAATCAGAAAAAGACAGAAACAGTGATCAAAAGGTTGAGAATCACTGTCAAACCCTAAAAACTACCATTCTTCTACCTATATTTCCAAGTACCCTCAAGATCACTTAAACATGATAGCTAAGTGTCATAGTCCATAACCTATAATTAGCTATCAAATCACCATCATTGATTCAATCTAACCCTAGCCCATGACTTCTTAATAAAAATCTTAACTAAAAAACCCACAAAATATTAAAATTTGTCCAAATTCGCCACTCATTTTGAGGCCAAAAACAACCAAATCTCACAAATGCATAGAATTAGCCATCAAGGATCTTAAAAGGCCTTCAAAACAAACTAAAGACAATAAAAACAATGAACAAAGAGTGTAAAGATATGTCCAAGGAAGAATTAAGACTGTCAATTTGCACCATCATGGATATTGCCACTGCAAATTAGATCTTTTCTCCGGTCTTTTCCCTCCTTTTTCCCTTAAATAATGACATGTGGTGGGACCTTTTGGACACCCCCTCATGCTTTGACATGGACCCACCTAGCTTGCATCATTGTTTGAGTGAAAATGCAGAATGGAAATAAAGCAAAACTTTCTCTTCAGTCTCTTAGGAGGAATTAGAACCCAAATGAGAATCTTAAAAATGAGTTCTGTAAGAGAACAAAGCAAAATAAAGAAAAAGATACAAGCCAAACTGCTGCATCTTTTGGTTTTTCTAGAAGAGGAAGCAAGAAAAATTCATGCTAGAGTCCTAGACCAACCACTATACTCTCACCTAACAAGCAAAAGCAAACCCATATCCAAAAATGAGGTTCTGTTTGAGGGGAAAAAAAAAAGGCAAGAAATGAAAAGAGAGAATATCGACCAAGTGCAAGGTAGCACATTAAGGATTTAAAAAAAAGGTGATGAAGCACAAATCATAATATAAAAATAAGTTTATTTAAGAGGAAAAAGACATGAAAATAAAGAATGATTGTACATCGTTTTCTACTTTCTTTAAGAGAAAAATATGCAGGGCAGAACAACCACCATACTCTTTGTAAATTCGCCGGAGAAAACACAAATCAGAATTTGATATTCATCGAGGTTTTCTAAACAAGAGCTGAAAGCTCATTGTACTAAGAGACTTCGTGAAGAAGTCGGCAATCTGAATCCCAGCGGAGATTCAAGAGAGTGAGAGAACGCCAGTCCAAAAGAAAAGATGGCATGTGTTTCAACACTATTATGCACAAAATACCCGCCAGGTGTGTAGGTCTCCATTATCAACTGCCAGCGAAGCAGAAGGAGACACTACAAAAGAGGATCTTCACAAGAGATTATGATTACCAATTTAAACTCAAGGATGTGTTTTTTTTAAGCCGAATGGAATTGATGCGGCCAAATGGCCACACAAGCCAATTGATCAAGATTTGAAAAAAAGGCCCACATCTCACACATGCAAGCTCCACACTGTGCACAATTTAAAAATTAAAAAATAATAATAATAAAAATAACTTTCCTTTTTTAGCTCATCTCTATTTTTCTTTTCTTTCAAATCTCTACATTAAGAAATATCCCTACTTTCATTTTCTTTCAAATCTCTACATTAGAAAATATCTCTACTTTCCTTTTCTTTCAAAACTCTACATTAGGAAATTTCATTTTTCTTTCATACCTTTATATTAGAAAAGAAGTAATCTTAGATTTTCTTATTTAAGTGCTTTCTTAACTAAAGTGATTTCTTATTTAGGTAGTTTAGGTAGTTTCCTATATTTTTCAGATCTTGGCTAGCTAAGAATAATATTTTCAGATTTCATGGATTTTATTGGAGACTGTAACGACTCATTATAAATAAAGCTTAGGCCTATGGAATAAGATAGTTGAATGATATTCTCTTTTATGAGATTTTTCTTTTTTTTTTTTTTTTTTTTTTTTTTGGGGGGGGGGGGGGGGGGGGGTGGGGGGGGGGTGTGCATTCTTTTCTCTGTGGTTTGAACTTCAATCTAGTGTGTCGAATCTTATTGCAATTAGTTTCATCATTGATCTAGTAGCATCACGCGGCCATACATCGTATGGTGGCGTATCTACAACTTCACACCACACAAAGTCCATTTTTACCATAACAACTAATTTTCAGGGAAAATAGGCCATGTTTATAATCAAATGGGATGGGCCCACTAGGCCTAATACATGAGTTGCGGGTTGAAGTCAAGTTGCGTCATGGTTTTAATTCCATGAACCTCAAATCAACATCAAAGTTGATAATCTTATGCTCAAAATGTTGCTAAAATATTCCTCTCCTAACCCTGCATGACTTCCAAAACGAAGTCACAGGTCCCAACTGGAGAATTAGATTGAGCTTTAAATCCAAGAAACAAGTTTTTAGTTTTTAGCAAAACCTTGAGACACTCTCAAGATGAGCTCAAAACAATCTCAAAATGCACCAAATTTCTCTAAAAATCAAGACCTATCAAGAGGGACCACTTTCTATTGGATCTAAGGTGGTTGGTTGATGGCCCCACTTGCATTAACATGTTTGAAGACTGAAACGAGATTGTGCTGCAGTCAAGAGATACGGAGAGATGGAGGAAAAAATAACCTGACTCGAGGTCCAAAGACACTAGAAGATGCTCATATTTGAAGTAGGCTCTAATACCATGAAACTTACAAAGAAGGCTTGAAAGAATGAATTATTGTCTAACTTCATTGAAGGAAGTAATAAGGTACATATACAACAAATCACTAAACTAAGCTTCAATATAATAAATGACTAACCACCCTTAAATATAGCAATGACTAAACTACCCGTATATACAACATCATATAACATATCCTCCAACCAAAAGGCAGTCATTCTGCCTGCCATCTATTTAAAGAGAATCTTTCTACGTCATTGCGCAATGAACCAGTCATGGTTCATTTCCACTGTACATGTGGCCATAATTCAGTGAACCCAAAATATCCAACCGTTGGGCTCTACTATTGGATGGCCCTTGGTATGGCCCTTGGTATGAAACCACTCTTGAAAAGATACCAGCATCTAATTAATACACTTTTCTGTTTTGAACTAGATCACTAACACTAGTAGTTTTCATCCCCAATTGATTGACAGGTAAAATTCCTTTCTGGTGCGGTGTGGCCCACCAGATGGATTCTCCAGAACGTCCAATCATGCAGCCATGTTTACCAATAAGTTGACAAAAAAAAAAAAATGTGAAAGATTCATTACATGATAGATTCTGGTTAGCCTCCTATTCAAACCACACAATATGCAAAAACCATGCTTGCAGATAACATAATCAAACACTCCAAAATTAATAAGTGATTAAAGAAAACAAATTTCTGAAGTAGAACAGAACCCACCTCATGTATGCACCAAACATATCCTTCATAACCAAAGAAAAAAAAAAATCTCAGAAGTTTCATAACAGAATATCAATATAAATGGCAACGTTCTTTTTCCCCATGAGAGCAACAAAAAGGAAAAGGATCTCCCACAAACGATATTATTTAAGTAAGTCATCAAGAACTCAATCTCCTTATGTGGGGCATACATGCATGAGTTCATGACAGTCTATCTCAATCAGTGGAATTTGCCCAATGAATGTCTGCCATCAAGTGGACTTTTTATACACCCATCCATTTACAGTCATTAAAACCCTCCAATCACTACCTAAGATCACCCTACCAATGTGATTTTCAGGTACATCCCATCCACATTGGGGCCCTACAAATGAAAGGCCAGGATTTTGTACACGCATGCCTCATGTATGGAAATCAAGTGCTCAGTAGCATTCTATCCTTTCTCATCAAAATTGGATGGTTGTAAACCACTCTACTTCGCATACATGCATGACAACATGAGTTCATGACATCTATCTCAATCAGTGGAATTTGCCCACCAAATGCCAGCCATCAGTTGGGCTTTCATCCAACCGTCCATTTACCATCGTTAAAAACCCTCCAATCACTAGCTAAGATCACCAGACCAATGTGATTTTTTAGGGAAACCCCAGCCACACTAGGGCTCTACAGATGAAAGGCCTCGATTCCATACACGTGTGCCTCACATATGGAAATTGAGTACTCAGTGGGTAGCACTCGATCCTTCCTCATCGAAGTTGAAAGGTAGAAAACCACTCTACTTCTACTATCCACAAAGAAGCAAAAAATAAAATAGGAATTTGATATATACACCCACCCTGGTTGATAGACACACACCCATATTCCAATTTGGGAATCAAAATAGCACAAAATGTACTATTTGAATTACCCAAATGAAAGATGGGGTGTCTGTAAATCAATCAAAGTAGGTGTAGATAGTATTAAAACGAGAGCGAAAGCACACAACAGACCAATCAAATTGCAATCTTTCCACGGAACCGTAGAAACCATGCTTGCAGAAAACAAGAACAGCCCAAAATCGAGAAATGGTGAGAGGACAAAACGTAAAAGCAGCAGAAAATAGACTTCGAGAACAAAGAAAGATGCAAGCTTGGAAGGTTTTTTGAAGAGACTCACCTATGAGGAGTGGATTTTCTGAGATGGGTCTTGAATCTGTGACTCTTTTGGAGATTTCTCAGGCCTTGATAGAGCTCTTCCAACCTTTCCCATTTGGAAGTTTTGAGCGGAAACTCTTCTGCAGCGGCACAAATGGCCAGACGGCAGGAATTGCAGAAAAGAAACCCCCCATGTGTGGAGAGCGGGTAAGAGACGGGGAGAGAGAGAGTTTATATAGCAGCATGTAACGGCGGCCGATATATCGGCGTTACAAAAGCACAGTTCACCCGTTACAGTGCGAGGGTGAAGTATCGGCCCACGTTTTGACTGCCACTTTAGTCAACAAGCGGTCCAGATATTATTTCGGTACATTTGTTATAGAGCAGTGTAGATCCGGTCCGTCCAGTGCACGTGGAGAGAGACAAGGCTTTTTTGCGAGATGTGAGAGGGTGGGGAAGCTCTAAAAAAAGGTAAAGCTGTTTGATACTCTGTTTGGGTGGTGTTGATACTCAGCTACTTTTAAATTGTGCACGTGCTGGGAGGGTGCAGCACACAGCACCAACGTCGGTAGCGTGTGCTGCTGGAAAAGCTAAGTGGGCCTCACCATGATGCATGTGTTTTATACACACGGTTCATCGATTCTGCCAGCTCATTTTTAGGGCTTGATTCCAAAATGAGGCTGATCCAAATCTCGCTGGGACCCTCTAATAAGAAACAGGGTGATTGAATGCCAACCATTGAAAATCTCTTCAAAACTGCTTCTAGGTTGAGTTAAGTTAATAATTGTGTTTTTCCTTTTTCATCCGTATCTATATAATCTAATCAACAGTTTGAATGGCAAGTAAACATTACATTAGGTCTTAAGATGTTTTTAATAGTGGGTGCTCAGCACAATTGTTTTTTTAGCCTGGTTCACCTATTTCTCAGGTGACTCGCTAGATCATGGTGGGGTTTATGGGGCTTTTCCAACAGCACATGGTACTAACATCGGTGTTTTGTGCTACCGCCGAATCCAAGTCCTCATTGATGTAATCCTCTTGAGTCCCTCAATCTATTTTTTGGAGTTTATGCCCTAACACGAGTCAAAACAAGAAATGCATAATTCCCAAGAATATATAATATATCCTAACCTACGTGAATGGCTAGGTAAATTAGAATTTGCGAGTCAAGGAGCATTTCAATAGTAAGTTGCTCAAGATAAGCTATTTCTGCAGATAAGCTACTTATGCCACAAGTATCTTATGCCACAAGTAGCTTATCTTGATTTGTACTTATTAAGACGATAAGTATGTTTGATAAATAGCATATTTACTTATATAAAATGAGTCACTTATTTGATATTGTAAGTAGAAAAGGTAACTTATTTGGTAGTATCCAAATGACCGGTAAGTGACTTATTGGTTGAAAATCCGATAACATATGGCCCATAGCCAGTCTAAATACAATTTATTCATTAAATCTTGATTATTAACCAGTTCACATTGTGCCCATAAATGCAATGATGTGGACCATTTATCCATTATAGGGTTTGGGTTGAACCTTGTCAATCATGTGACCATAATTTAGTGGCTCAAATCGTGGTTCGTATGTTAAGGAGCTCTCTTTTTTTGTTGCTCATATGCTTAATGCTCACCTTACATGGAAAGGAAGAGAGGTGCTCTTGCACGAACAATAACATAATGAAGCGGTGCTGTGAGTCATACCTATATGTGGATGTTGAACATAAGAAATAAAGAAACTATAAAAAGAATTTTAAATTGCCATACAATAGCTTGACAATAATAGGGACTTATCTCTCAGAGTGGTGACTTGAATTGTCTTGGAATGAATGAAAAAAGCTGAGAAAAGTCTTCTATTTATAGGCTGAAAAACGATTCCCTCTACCAGTCTAAGACCAGCCTCGATTGATCCTGGGAGTAACCAAATTTCAAAAATTTTGGCGCGATCGGATAAAATTGACTCTCGACTGGTCGAGTAGGGCTCAAAATGCTTGCTAAAGTTCGAGTCGAGCTAATCTTCATAATCGGTTGAGCAAGGTGCTCGACTAGTCGAGGATTTACTAGAAAATTCTAAAAATTTAAATTTAAATTTGGATTGATCGAAAAAAATCTCGAACTAGTTAGATATTAACTTGGACTAGTTGAAGCAAAGCCTATAATAAGCACAATAACTCAAATTAAATGTGCAATATGCATAACCTAAACCCAAGGTCTTTTTAGGGTCATTTATACATAAAATGTTGAACATTAAACTTGTAGCTTTGATAGATCCAACAAATCTTCTTCTCAAAGTATTCGAAGCTTGAACTTGTATACTTGAATCTTGATATTTTTCTTAACTATGAAGTGTACTCGAATTTGATCTTGCATTTGAAGTAACACTTAAACTTGGTCTAGAACTTGAACATGTAATTGAACTTGGTCTTGAACTTGGAAGTTGATGTTGGACATGAAGTTGATGTAGATAAAACAGTCTTCATGGCTTGTGACACATCTTTGTATAAAGGTAAACTTTCCATTATAAACAAGTTCATTATTTCAAAGTGGTTTGTCATTACAAAATTTGACAATATAAGATGCTTGATATACAACATAACACTTACACCTAGTGCACACAAGTTGCATCCAAGCTGTTAACTTTTATACTCCAGTACATGAATGGACACCACACAATCGATGTGTTTTACCTACCAAGTGTGTAGTACAGAGAGGAGGCAAAAGCTATTTGGGGCCATTGCCATGTCTATGAGAATTTTACCCATCTATTTGTTTAGCAAACTTGTAGCAGGACAAGAGCTAGGCAAATCCAAAACTCAAGTAGGTCATACCATACAAAATAATAGGGATTAAACGCCCGCTACTAGATGCTTGGTGGGAGCCATTGGAAATTTAATCCAATATGATATTTGTGTTTTCAATCCATTGCCTTTTGAATAACCTTGTGAACGGTTTGGATAACATATACACATTATGGTGGACATTGGGAAGGTGGGGCCTTCCCATGTAACTGTTTCATGTGGCAGTATGGCTTAAATCATTCATTCGTGTAATGTGTACACGTCAGGCGTGCTAAAGCCAAACATGGCTTGAATCAAATAGAACACCCATGACCCCAAGCATCAAATAGACTTAGATACCAAGTTTCGCACAAATTAAGTTGCATATCGAACCATCCAAAAAAAAAAAAAAAACTAGGTGATTTGTGAGAGGGAGGATTTATCCTTTTGATGAGATTTTTTAACCTTTATAATGAAAGAACTTTCAATTAAGCATGTGATAGCTTGTATAGTAAAACGATACGATAACATTGAAAAAAAAAGCAGAAAAGATAAATGGTCACAACCTGAAAGTATTCTATTAATATTGAATAAATGTCTACAATTAGTATGAGAATAAATAAAAACAGAAAAGGGAAAGAGATGACTAATGACATGGCTTCATAAACAAGATGGTCATTAGGGCATGACTATTTGTTCATCTTAGTTGAGCTTCATAGGGAAGACTATCGTTGATAATGATAATCTATTTGTCACTTGACTAGACTTTGCAGGTTAGATGATCATGGTTTATGAGAGGGATGTTTATTCATCGCTTAGTGTGAATTGGGCCTTGTAGGCAAGATGTCTAATGTCAGGTGTATCTTTGGCTGTTTGTTTGTCACACAATTGGGCTTTCTAAGCAATATGGTTGTGGTCAGATGACAATGCCTTCATCACCTAGGACAACAGTTTTTAGGTGAGATGACTGGTAGGGGTGATAGTTTGTTCATCATTTAGAACCAAACTTTGTATGCAAGGTAGTCGAGGACAAAATAACAATCTATTCGTAACTTTGGACCTCACTTCGTAGGTGATATTGCCGTGATTTGATAATTTGTTCATTACTCAACTAGGCTTTATAAATGAAACAATCGTGGTTAAATGATTATTTGCTGTTGTATAGTTGAACTTCATAGGCAAGATAGCTGGTGTAATCTCTAAGCATGTGTAAAAGGTCTTGTTGGCCTTTTGTTTGAAGCTTGGGGATCCAATGCATGTGATTATGGACATTAAATGGGGAGATAAGCAATTTAATCGGTCCACGCTTTTTCCCTAGCAATTTGCTGAGCTAGATTGAAACTAAATTAAACTAAGACAGGCATCCACAAGGGACGGGGGAAAAACATTACATTGCATAGGAAATTTGTGTTGGATTGGCATGTGCTTGAAGTCCTTCGTTTATTGCTCTATTTATGGGCACATAAGATGGTTGCTAGAGAATTGCATTTGAAATCATTTTTTTATGATATTACAATTAATTTGCTAATCAACAAATAATACCAATTATGCTTCTATTTTAAAGGCAATCTCTCACAATTTTCATATTTTTCAGCCAGTCGTTAATTAGCTAAGCATAGCTAATCACTTTCTGCCATGTGATTTAGATCATATCACCTGCCAACTGTTCATTTTATTGTGTGCACTCTCTCAAGCTAATGCGTGAACGATAGCCTTTCACATTTTACCACACTTTTACATGACATATGCGTGCTCTCTATGCTCTAGACTGTTCGACACATGTCCCTTGGCAATGGCTATCTTGGTTTCTCATGATATCCGTCTGCCAATTATACTGATTTCAAGAATTGAATCTCACCTAATTTTCTATACGACGGTAGAGTCACTTATCAATTTTCGCTTATCAATTTTCTACCCGTGGAATATATTGTTGTCACCATAAGTGTAAAACAGTAGCATAGCCACCTGAGTTTTGGATTTACCTAAATCCTCTATATTATTATTATTATTTTATTTTATTTTATTTTTTTAACATCTATCCTATTATGAGCATGAGAAACAGACAGATGACTCAGACGTATAACAGATATCATAGTGGGACACACATAGTTTCCATGCACAAGAATTTCCTTTGGGTGGGAGCGCTGGGGAAATGGCATTCATGTAGAGGCATCCTTTGGGTGGGAGCACTGGGAAAATGGCATGGAATAGGATAAAGTTATTTAAGTTGTTAAAAAGTAAGTTGTTACATTTGCATCGGGGAAAGATACGGTAATTACCTAAGTAAATAATTATTACTCATTTACATGGTAATTAAAGTTGAGTTGAAAAATAAAAAAGGGCCTTTAAGCCCTTGCAATTTATTTTTACGATGCATAAGGGTTGCAATGCACCAAGTAGCATGCCTGAGTACAAGCCCATCTGGTCTTGTGTTGGGCTGGGACTTTCTAACTTGGCCTATGGGCTAGGATTTAGCTTCACCTGCGTGGTGATTTTATCAAATTTTAGGCTGGCCCAATGGGATTGAGTCGGCCCTGGGCGTAATAATTATTTTCTGGGCCAGCGTTGGGCCTGAGGGGCTAGGCTCGAGTGGGCTCAGGCCGGGGCCTTAAGAGTGAGTAAGGCCGGCCTAGACTGGCCCCTTGCAACAAGAGCCGCGAATAGCCTTTGTCTGATTCTCTCTCCTCGCGCGAATCGCTTTTTCGGCATTTTCTCCGTCCCAGAGAGAGAAGATGCCGTTGTCGGATGGAGGAGAAGCACCGATTCCCAGGTGCGAGCGTCTGCACCAAGCGCTTTGCGACTGCCACCGTCGATTCCGAACCCGGCACGAGCGTGACGTAGCGTGCCGGCACCTGAACCGAGCACTGGCCGTTTGCCTCCTGTCGGGTTCATGCCCCTCCGAATCCGAATCCGTGCGTTCCCTCTGCTCGAGCTCCGGCACGGCCCAAAAGCGGGCCCAGTGCCAGCAGGCTCAGCTCGCCCTGTCCATCTGCCTCTCTTCCCATCAGAACCTTCTCCAAAAACCCTAACCCCATCCTCATCTTTCTTCCAGCTCATTAGCCCTAACCCCGTCCCGGTAAGTCGTTTTCTTTAAATTAGTTTTTTTTCTTTTTTTTTTTTCTTTTTAATGAATTTTGAACGGTGGATAAATGATCAGTCTTCTTTCCATAGCGAAACTGTACAATTCCTGAGAATGGTGATTGTAGAAGCTGGATCTTGGGGATGATCGGAAATCAGTCTCCTCCGCTCATCAGGCGGGCTGTACTGTGGAAATCAATGGACAGCTGATGATGTGGTCCCACATACAGGTGTGGCCTAAATGATGAGTGGGTCGATCTGAATTTCTGCTCCTGGCGATCTTTGTGGTGGGATTGGAGGCCACCTTTTGCTTGTTTTCAATGTCCCACACGTGACACGGATAGACTGGGTTGCAATGGGTTGTAGGTGGTGGTGAAACATTAGTCCATTTATCTAAAAAGAAGAAAAGAAAAGAAGTTCCTCAGTTTATAAACTGTATGGTAGTTTCAGGGGATATTTAAAAATAAAAAATAAAATTAGGGCCTGTATGGATGCCACTAAAATGTGTTTTAATGCTGTTTTCTTGCGACCTGAGTCACCTGATGGAAACATACCAACGGTTAGAATTAAATATGATAATGTGGCCCAATCAAGTATACAACGAGCCTCAAATTTCACCTCCGTGTGGGTGTGACGACAAGTTTGATGAATCGTTTTGATCTTCGAAAACAACTCATATTTTAACATGTTTGTGAGAGGCGATCAAGCAATGCCTTGCTAACACCATTTGAAAAAATGAGGATGGAGCAGCTTTTTTGACCTGTGGAAGCGGGGGCTGCTTCCCATGAGAATAAGGGAGAGAACAAGGGATTCTTTTCTACAGCCAGCATGCATAATACTCCACGTGATTGTAAGACGATAGCTTTTTATAAAAAAAAAACATTGATATCTAGAAACATCAATGAGAAGAGAAGCAAAACAAGTGTGAGAGATGAGAGCATGAAGCTAGGTGTGAGGCGAGAAGCGATTCGAGGTGGCAAGGAGGGAGACGCGAAAGCCCCATTTGAGGTGAGAGTAGATCGAATTGATTGTGAGGTTTTGAAGGGGAAGATGACAGAGGAGCCCAAGTCTTGACCCTCACATGTGGGTCTCCTCTTGAAAGATCAAGGGGGGCGAGGCATGATGGCTATGGACAGAACGATTGGCTTCGAATCTGAATTTGCTCGTATAGGGTAGGTCGTCAAGTGGAGGTTAGGGGAAGGAGAGGGAGCGAGCTGGATTTGGATGCGAGGGGTGAGGGTAGTGGATTAAGGGATCTTGAGGTGGTATGGGATTGAGGGTGAGGGGTAGATTAGTGAGGGAGAGGGGTAGATTAGTGAGGGAGAGGTAGAAGGTTCGGGAGGGGGGAGGTCGGATAGGAATTGAGGAAAGGGAGAAGGAGTGAGCAATGTTTTTTAGTATCGGCGATATCGACTGATGTATCGCACATGTGTGATACGAAACACACAAGCAACAATACGAAACACACAAGTAGCGTCTAAAACTTTTTGTATTGCAGGATAGATTGCAATATATTGCATAGTATTGTCGATATCACGAAATATCACGATCAATCCTTTACAAAAAATACGTCGTATCAATGATATCTATTGATCTCGACAGACATTGCATGACCGCATGGGGAGTCCGGGTCTGAGGGCAAAAAAATTGAAAAAAACCCCCCCCCCCCCCCCCCCCCCTCCCCTTTTTCTTGATTTCTCTCCACTTTTAAATAAATCTATTGTGGATTTTGACCCATTCTTGTGAGTCCCTTTAAAGAAAAACAACAATGTTGACATGGAATCGGAACCCAAGCTGATTTGGGGCCGTTTTTGATCCTGTGAGCAATTCATGATTCTTCATATTTTTTTGAAAGATAATGATACCTTCATTAAAAAGACCAAAAACAGCACAACAAGATGGGGTGCCGAGAAGGCGACCCACTTACATCTCAATAAAATCAAAATTACATCCCTTAAGCTTGGAAGAGGCCGAGGCCCATTCTATTATAATTAACCTAGCCCTTCGGGAAGTTCCCTTCATCGATTTGCATTCATTCTTGAAGTATCTAGCATTCCTTTCTTCCCATACACCCACCACATAGCTAGGGGAGCTATTCTCCATAAAGATCTTTACACCTCACCTAGATTCATCCCATGCTAAGCACCCAACAGATCTTGCACCACAAAGGGGAAGGACTGCGCTACTTTAAATCTTCCTAGAATTTCTATGCAAATTAGCCCCACAAATGGGTAATGCACAAGTAGGTGGTCCACCATCTCATCATCTTGCTTAGTAAGAGAGCACATATTTGGGATTATCATGGATCTTTTGTAGAAGGTTATCTACTGTCAGAACTTTTTTCATCCTGACTAACTATCCGAAGGTAACAATCATAGGGGAACTTCATAAACTTTTTATATTTTGTATGAAAAATCATGGATTTTGAGCTTCGATTTTGATATCTGGGGGAGATGGGCCGAGTTATGAAAAATTGGAAAAAAATGAAAAATTTTCAATTTCAATCCAATCGGTTGCAATCTTTGTGTCTAAACACAAAATCAAACATGTACGTAACTTGATCTAGTGAATCTTGGTAATTTGGAAAAAAAATATTTTTAATTAAAATTTTATATATATATATATATATATATATATATATATATATAGAGAGAGAGAGAGAGAGAGAGAGAGAGAGAGAGAGAGAGAGAGAGAGAGAGAGAGAGAGAGAGAGTAATGTTCACACACAACTAGTTGGACAGATCAAATTGGTCCAACTAGCTATGTATTAAATAGCAAAAAATTATTTTTCTATCCCAAGTAATATATTACATGTGAGGATCCGTAATATTAAGTTTTACATAAGTATGATAGAAATTATATGTCAAAGGTCTGGCCTGTTCATTAAGCAGGGCCTACTAATTATATTTTATCTGCTAAAGTTTAATAAACGATCATCATCACTGAAGCCACACATACAAGTTGAATATGTACTACTAAAATGAATTTCTAATAGCCCCATTTTCTTGTAAATAAATATCATACCATTAATCATTAAAAATAATAAATTATGTCCTTCACATGTTGAAAAAAAATCCTACCTAATTAATGGACCAGATTTCTTATACGTTTATTGCATCGCACAAATGCATCACATGTGTGCATCTTCCTAATTCACCCATTTTCTCCTGACATCCATCGCCTAATTTACATATTAACTAATGTTAATAAATGCTCTCGTGCGGAGAGAAGCTGCACGAGGTTACTTTGCAAAAGTACCCAGCTCGGGTGGGCCTAACTGTGGTGTTAAAGTGAAATCCACCCCTACCATCAGGTGAGTCACCCTCTGTTTGACCTAGGGCCAAAAAATCTGCCCATCTTTATTTCAGTTGGGCCAAACTTATTGAAAATTTTTATCGGAAAATCTGACCCTCTACATTGTTCCCTAAATATGAGCCACTTGAATCACATGTGAGCTTGATTTTTTAGCCTTTAAGCCAATCTTTTGGTTTCGCATCTAATGGCCGTGTAATCGATTTTACATACACATTATAGTGGGCCCTCTAAAAATCTAGGGTGGACGTCTCTCTCCCAACTATTTTTCTCTGTGTGCCTCAAATTAATAACATATCATTTTGAGTTTTTGGCTACTATCTTACCATGGGATTACACATCTAATGGTCGGATTTGATTACACACATAATGGTCGGATTTGATTTCACATACACATCAACGTGTGGCCCCGTAAATCACTGCTGGCGTCCCCCCTGCATTGGTTCCCAGAAAATAGTCTAGTTCCAAGGAAAGATCGATATCTTCCGGAACGAACTTAGATTGTGTAGCGTACCACACGACATGGGCGTCTATAGATGGCAAAGATCTGTGTGCCTCACCATCATGTATTTGTTTTATCCACACCATCCATCATTTTCTCATATTACTTGAATGCATGACCCCAAAACTGAGGCTGATTCAAAGCTCAAGCGAACCCCACCAAAAGAAATAGTGGGAACAATGATGCTCGGCGTCAACACCTTCCTAGGGCTCATCATGATGTTTATTTGCCATCCAACCTATTCATAAAGTCATATAGACGTGGATGAAGAAGGGAAAATACAAATATCAGCTTGATCCAAAACTTCTGTGAAACCGAAGAAGTTTTTGAAGGTACACCTTCAATCTCCACTTTTTCTTATGGTGTGGTCCACTTGAGCATTGGATCCGCCTCATTTTTGGGATCATTCCCTAAAATGATTTGAACATATGTATGGACGGCATGGATAAAACGTATAAATCATGTTGGGACTAATTTTAAGTCCCCTTGATCTAACAGTGGGTGATCCACTTGATGGTGGAAGTGGATTTCAAATTAACACCATAGCAGGTCCATCGGAATGGAAATCGGATTGCATATTGAGTTACTCAGTACACTCTTATCGTACTGAGTCAACTTGGTTGGGCCCACCGTGAATGCATGTGGTTTATCCACACTGTCCATTTGTTTTTCCAGATCATTTTAGGAGTTAAGCCCAAAATTGAAGCATATACAAAGCCTAAATGTACCATACAACAGGAAACAGTGGAAATATTGATTTCCACCATTGAAACCTTTCTAAGGCCCCCATTGATGTTTATTTGTCATCCAACCTGTTCATAGGATCACACAAACATGGATGAAGGGAAAACACAAATATCAGCTTAATCTAAAACTTCTGTGGCTCTCAAGAACTTTTCAACAGTAAATGTTCAATTCACACTTTTTCCAGTGGTGTGGTCGACTTGAACGTTGTATATGCTTCATTTTTTGTTTAAATCCCTAAAATTACCTGATAAAATGGATGGATGGAGTGGGTAAAATGCATGAATGACAGTGGGCACCATAGAGTTTACTCAGTACGCTTAGGGTACTGAGTTACTCAGCATGCGATCCGCCTCCATCGGAATGACCAACCTTTGTGACTTGAAATCAGTCATCCCTGGTGGTATTCATCTCTGTAATAGAGTGGTGCTGCAGCGCAGACAACCACCCTCCTATTTTACAACCGACACCATGATGTGTAAGTAAGATTCACTCCAATCATTAGATGCGTAATCTCATTATAGGCCTAGAGCAAAAAAATCATGCTAACCTTTGATTCAATTCAGCCACAACAATGGAAACATTGGGAGAGACGCCCACCCAAGCTCAACATGACAAGCATGTGAAATCCACTCCAACCATTAAGATGACACACTAAAAATCTATGCCTAATGTCCAAAAATTAGGCGCATACGTGATTCATGTGGGCCAAACGAATGAAAATAATTTGGAGGGTGAGTTTTCCTTATACACTGTTTTCAATCATGTGGTCCACTTGAACCATAGATGAGGCTGATTTTTTAATTCACCGTTCTAATATAGGGTGACTCACCCAATGGTTGGGGTGGATTTCACTTTAACTCTATAGTGGGGCCACCACCGCTGGCTACTTTTCCTCTTAGAATAACTTTTCTCTGTATTGGTATTAAATAACATTAATTAGTCCTTGAATTAATCAACTAGTTGGACGAAAATGCAATGTCCAACTAGTTGTGTGTGAGCATTTTTCATATATATATATATATATATATATATATATATTTGAAATTCCACTTCGATCAACAGTCAATTAGCTCCCATTTTAGATTAATCAGGATTGTTTGATGAAATCAATCACATAGAATCTAATTTTGGGATTTGGGGGAAGATAAGGCCATTTTACGAAAAGTTGGGAAAATTCAAAATTTCTCTAATTTTTCCTAGATTGGTTATAATCTTAATGTCCAAACATGAAATCAAACATACATGTAAGATGTAACCCGATATAGTGATTTTTGGCAATTTGAGGATTTTTTGGGAAAAAAAATTAACTTTTAATTAAGAAACTTTAAAAATTATTCATTTTTTTCAAATTTTATTTCACTTCGATCAGCGGTCAAGGGGCCCCTCTTTGAGAGTATTTAGGAGTGTTTAATGAAGTCATCATCACATACTTTAATTTTGGGACTCGGGGGAAGACGGGCTGATTTGTAAAAAATTGGAGAAAATTCAAAAATTTTATCAAATAAGAGAGGATGAGTACCAACGTTATGTTAGAGATTAGCCTCACTAGTATTATTCTACTATGACCTAGGCATAATATTGTTGGTCTGTGGAGCAACAATACTATGCTTAGTTTCGATAGAGATGATGATTTTGAGCCACTGCATAACTCTATGTGGCTCTGAGCCATAGCCACATACATTATTCCCATGTATATTTATAGTTTTCTACTTCTGCTTTTGAATGTATTGCTTGTGTTTCCATATGCGTCTTCTTACATTTGTAAATTATATGAATTGACTTTAAATATACTTGCATTTGTTCAGTTAGACATCACATAGATTAGGACAAAGGAAACCAATTATATGCACTTGTTTTTTGTAATGTTTTGATTTCTACGTGTGTATTGATGTCTTGTTTAACAATTGCTGGAGTTTCATTAAAAAATTTGACCAATTTCCCAATATTTTCCAATGTTTCCCAACAAATACAATACATTACATGATACAACTGATATAATCCCATATGATAACTGACATTTATCCGTATCCCAAGGATGCGATACATTACACAATAACGATATAGAAAACATTAGGAGTGAGGATTAGGTTTACAAAGAGGAGGTAGAAGGGTAATGAAGGGTATTGGGAGTAGTTAGAGGGGGAGGAGCGTGACTGGGATTCTTGTAAAGGGTAGATTCCAATAAGGAAGATGAAAATTTTCAATGATACTCTAGGAGATGCTAAAATACACATATTTGCATATTTAGGAATCAAACAATAGTTGCATATTTAGGAATCAAATAATAAGTTTCCCTTTAATGGTGCCTAAAAGCATGTATTGTTGACTTGGAAACATTGGGGAAACACAAGGAAAATGGTGGATCCATCCATTTGTCCAACCATCCTTCCATCCATGCATGCACATACATACATACATACATACAAATAAACATACATGCATGATCCATCCATCCATGCATGCTGCACACATACACACATCCATCCAACCAGCCAATTAGCCAACCATTCAACCATCCATCCATCCATCGATCAATCCATGCATGCATACATGTACACACATACAAACATGCACTTCATTATACAACTATGCAGCCATAAAAAAATTGAAATGGATTTTTATTTTTTATTTTTTTTAATAAATATATTTTTGACGATATTGATACATTGGTGATATTGTTGAAACATCGCTGATACATTGGTGATATCGACACATCGACGATATAAGCGACTCCGGGAATTTACGAAGTCGAAAATTTTGGCGATATCTATATTGGCATATCAGCGATACAAACAACACTTGGAATTTACATGGTCGAAAATAATGGCGATACATTGGTGATACTTGGTAATATATTGTTGATACATGGAATTTCTAATAATACTAGTGTCATTATTGCCGAGCTGGAGATATGGATAATTTCGGGGATACATTATTGATAATTTGGGGATACACCAAACAATGCATGCTATTTAAGATGGGTTTTGGGTGGAAATGGCGAGAGTAGATGTAAGAATGTGTTCACTTGGCGTCCTTCTCCATGATCTCCTAAACATTTTTTCAAGGGCTCTCGAGGTCTTAGGCATGACGATCCTCTGGTTCCATTATTATTATTATTATTATTTGTTGTAGTCGACTCTCTCAACAAGATACTAGATAAAGGGCAAGAGGTGGGCCTAATTCAGGATTTCAAGGTGACATATGTAGGTGTTTAGATTTGTTACCTCCAATTTTCAGATAACACTGTTCTATTCTGTGGTGCAGTGGTAGGAGCGGTGGATAAACTGTGAAAGATTGTATGGTGCTTTGAAGTGGTCTCAAGCCCGAAGTTAAATTCTTTTAAGTGTGAGTTGCTAGGTATCCACATGACTAGGCAGGACATGTTGACCTTAGCCAAAGTGTTTGGATCTCTTGAAGCGATTCCGTCTTTCTTCGGGGACTAAAGATTCGTTGATTTGGCATGTTGAAAAGTTGGGCTGGTTCTCAGTCCGATCTTTCTTCAAGCTTGTAATAGTGATGAAGAAGGAACGGGGGAAGGAGATAACATTGGTTGGGGACTTGGGGGTAGACGATAGATTTGATTACCAATTGGCGACACTATGAATGAGTAGGAAAGGTACCTGGACTTTCTCCTTTAATAGTGATGAAGAGTATGGCAAAGTGTCATTTAGTTTCCTAGAAGAAAAGGAGGGGTTTGTTGACATGTGGTGCCTATTGCAAAGAACCATCCTTAGGTAATTTGGTACGATTCTGCTCATCTCTAGAACAAGCCAAAAGTCAAGTTCACTTGGTGCCAACCACTCGACATGTGGCATCGATGAAATTTGGAGCATTGACAAAATCGGTGCCAAATTTCTTCAGTGCTACAATCATTAGTGGGGGCGCCAGATTGTCATCACTCAGTGCCCGACATGTGGGGTCAACACACCACTTCAAGTCTCAGCCACTTAGTGCACATTACGTATACATAGCGTGTCGGTCATTTTGAGCACCAATTAATTTGTGATGTCCACTCCATGTATTGCCAAACCACGGACCTCTTCACTGACATATGACTCTTATAAAAGGGGACCCGGGGGTTCACATCCAAGATTGATTGATCATGTGACAACTTTGGCATCTTGTGACACTTGGTAGACCACACACTCTTATTGCTTAGATGTACCAAGTACACAAGCGATGGTTGCACAACTTGTCTAAGCCTGCTGCCATCAAGGTATTCAATAACCGTAATGGTAGCCATAACTACCACCACCATTATAGTTATGACAATGTTTTAAATAGTGTGTAGCGTATAGTGTAAGCTACATGATACTAAATATTTTTTAATTAAAATAATAGAAAAATATGATAAATTTTACAAAGTTTTAAATAGCCTGTAGCGTATAGTGTAAGCTACATGATACTTAATATTTTTTAATTAAAATAATAGAAAAATAAGATAAATTTTACAAAATACACATTTCCTATGAGTTCTTGATTGCGAATCTGGATCATCAACCATATATTTCCATGCAAAATCTCTCTTTGCCTTCAGACATCTCTAAGTGTGACCTCTTTTTTATTATTATTGAAACATCACAAATTCACAATATAGACCACAATCGGATGGTCTGGATTGATCTAAGTTCTCTATCCATGATATGGACCACAATTTGGATGGTCTGGATTGATCTAATGTAGTGCCATGTGTGATGGGGATGAGTCACCGCCATTTTAAAATAGGAGTTGAACAAGCGTTAGAAGAAAAACTATAAAAAAAGGAGATTTCAAGTAGCATATGCTACCTGTGCTACGCTATGCTATATGAAGTGTACGCTACATGCTTTGTAATTTACGCTACATGCCCCAAAGCTTACGCTATCAGGGAGTAACTAACGCGGGGGCATTTTCACATCGGGCTTGAGTGGGGTAGCCTGTGGGATGCGGGGACACACTCAGGGTGGGCGGCCCGTGTGAGGCGGTACCCATGTGATTTGGGGCCCACAAGGGGGGTTCAGCTGAGTTTCTAACCCATGAGATGTGGGGTCTGTGCTATGAGATAAATGGATTGATTCGCCATGCTCTAACAGTTCAAGCTTTTAGAGTAAGTGGTTAATTGTCCTTCATCAAATTGGTATCAAAGTGGGAGGTCCCGGGTTTGAGACTCCTCACCGGGGGTGATTAATGCAGGGGCATTTTCATACTGGGCTCGAGTGGGGTAGCTTGTGGGATGCGGTGACACACTCGGGGTTGGCGGCCCGTGTGAGGCGGTACCCATGTGATTTGGGGCCCACGAGGGGGGTTCTGCCGAGTTCCTAACCTATGAGATGAGGGGCTTGGGCTATGGGAAAAAGGGATTGATTCGCCATGCTCTAACAGTTCGAGCTTTTAAAGCAAGTGGTTAATTGTCCTGCATCAATTACGCTACGCTGCGTAGTGTTTTAGCTATGCTACGAGCAACACCGAAAACACTGAGTTATGATATACGCCATTTTCTTGGAAAAAAAGCCTATATCAGCTTCGTAACGTGTAACGGTTCTCACTGTTACCACTAAGTAATGGCCATTACCACTATGTAATGGCCATTACCACTATGTAATGGTTGTTACATAATTGTTTTTGAAAACCTTGGTTGCCATGGCCTTGATCTTACTAAGTGTAGACAATGCAACACTTGTAAACACCCTCTTTTTGAACGAGTCATCCACTTGCCCAAGTGTAGCTAAGTTACTTGGAAGAGAAGAGTACACAAGTGAGGCTTCGAGGCAGGAAACTTGTTTTGCACTAGAGAAGTCAAGAGCTTACAATTTCTGAGGTTTTTAAGGTTGGTTCCAATGGTGAGTGATGACGACTCAAACTACCTAATGTTGATGGATCTAGCTGATGTATTTTCCGATGAGTTTTGGGATGGATTAAAGTGTAGAAAGGGGCCCCAATATCTTACATAATGGGCCAAACCCATAGAACCATCAATCAATCCCTTATTATGTTCGTTAGCTTGGACCAATTCAAGAGCTTTTATGGGCACTCTTTGCCCCATGATTACCATTGCAAATGTTGCAAGTCTAGCTCTTCTCCTAACTCTTGGGCTCGTCATTCATTGAGTTAGGGAGTTGCATCGATCCAATGTTTAATTCCTAGTTGTCTCCATCATCTTTTTCACCAAGCTTTGTTGTGAGACCAATGAGAGCATGTCTCTTTAGGCACTCCTTGGCCAAATGAGCCCATCGCAGATGAAGCACTTCACCTCTCATGGTTTGGACATGTCCTGTCTGTCCTTACCACCCTTTGCATCCTCAACTCCCTAGTATAGTTGCTATTTGGTGGCTCGTCATATCCCTCGTGGTTGGTGGAGTCCTCCCAGTCTCCCCCTATATTGGGCATGTGCACCATGTGCACATGTGGTAGCTGTCAGACACTTAAATATGGACAATTGTGTTAGAGTAATAAAGTCCCTTGATATACATTGATACACCACACTCTGACAGCTTGAGCTTTTGGAGTGAATGGTTGTTTGACATGGTATCAGAGCGGAAGGTCCTATGTTCGAATCTCGAGAGCAGCAAATATGCCTCGCTAATATTTTATTCTCCCACGGGGGGTCAGGAAAAATCAAGCCCGGCCTATTTATGGTGTGAGTGTCCCTCCACCCTTCTCAGTATGTTCCCGTGCGGAGTTCTCGCCCCGCGCGTGCAGGGGGGTGTTAGAGTAATAAAGTCCCTTGATATACATTGATACACCACACTCTGACAGCTTGAGCTTTTGGAGTGAATGGTTGTTTGACAAATTGCACGTGTTGCATTGACACATGCAGCGAATGCATTCCGAATGAGAGTCAACCGGCAACCGACTGGTAAGAATTTCTTGGACAGTATGTCCAACTCCTTTTGTAGAGAAGCACTTGTCCTTGCAATCTTTTTTGTGGCGACCGTGCAAAGAGAATGCTTATCTAACTAGGAATAGCTCTATGACCCAAAAAACATGTCCAGGGCTCAACTTTGTAAGCCTTGTTCCAATGAATTGGAGTAATTTCATTATACGAGGAGTAATTTCATCATCATTGACTGACATTTATGAATCATCATTAGCATCTAATGCTTGTTTGGCACCTTGTATTTGGAATGCATTGGAATCCAAATCACAATTATCATGGAATCGAAGTGATTTGGAATCCTCGGTTGTATTTGGTAGCTTGTAAATTGTAATTGAAGTATTGTGGAATCTAAAAATTGTGTTTGGCAACTTGGATTTGGAATGCATTGGAATTTTGTAGTATATTCATAAGAACCTGAATTTGATTAAGTAAATAATCTTCAATTCCCCAAAATGGCATACATGTGTGACACTTAAAATATTCATTGTAGCAAGCCTATTGGAATATATACTTCGGCTAAAAATGAGGTAATTTCGAGCTTCAGTTGGGCCACAAAAGTGGGTCCACTAATTTTATAGTACAGGCAAAACGTCATATGTTGAAGTGATTTCTCTCCAGTTCTAGTTTCATGATTTTTTATTTTTTTTTTCCCCTTCTTACAATGATCTTTAGAAGGGGGGAAAAACCCATCTCTCCAAACACATTAACTATGACAACAAAAAGAAGGCATCAAATTGATTTTAGGGGAGAGTTTTCTTTATTATTATTTCTTTGACTAGTCTTCCAATGGATAGCTTGGACATGTGTTAGAATCGTGATTTGCCCATACAAATGTATTGCAATTTAGTATTGAAAGAATGCGATTTTGTCCAAGTCTGACATTAGATGTCCACATGATATGCAACTGCATGTAGCCAATGTTGTGTATTGGTACGCCCGTGGTCAAAGTCGTGGAGTAGTTACAATCGCAAATTTTCATTACTTGGATCTAATGTTCCTTTTTGTAATTGTTATTAATAACAGATATTAACTCGAACTGCAATGTTGAATAATTGTGTTGGCATGTGAGCGGTGTTCAAGTAATGTGTATCAGTGGGCTCGCTGCTATTCTTTGCAGCCAGGTACATGAGCCTGTTCGTTTCTGCTTCTGGTCCATGGTCCATGTGGGTGTTGAACCCTCGGTGCTAATTTGCATGCTGTTTTTGTTACCTGATACTAGGGTTATGGCATGTGCAATGCATGGGTAGAGAGAAATGTGAAGAGGGATATGAACAAGGTATTCCATAACCATAACGGTTGCTGTAATGGTCACTGCCATTACTGTTACAAGGCTTTTTTAAAAAAAGAAAAAGGAAAAAAAAACATTTTTGAGCCTCTTAAAGGACTATTACGGGCCGTTACGTTGGATATGAAAAGAAAAATGCTTGCGTTCCTTGCTCTAATGCGGGGGAAACGACTTAACATGCATGAAATCTGCCCCATTCTTCAGGTACACCAGCCGTTTCTTTGTCTTGCCAAAAATCAGGCTGACCTAGTGGGCCATCCCATAAAATTTTACCTAAAACCTCTAAACTCATGTGGTGTGGCTCACCTGATTTTTTGAATACTGCAATTTTTGGATTTCATCATGACTTGAGTGTTGGATCATCATGACTTTTGGGTTCTATGCTGAACATGAGGCAGCGTACCTGATGGATGCGTGGATCTTATGGAGGTTCCACCCACGTCGCTCTCGATTAATGAAAGTAACCTAGCATGAGGTACCATGGTCATACGAAAAAGCAGTGAGTCTCTTTGCGGGCAAGATCTTAGCTGTCAGCTAGTTTTTAATGGGATAAAATCTCCTTATCTTGGACAACATCTAAGATTTTTGTGGGCAAAATCTTAGACGATGACTGGCTTTTGGGTAAAATCTCCTCCGTATCTTGGACACCAGCTACATTTTCTGAAAGGCATAAATACCCTCACTCATTTCTGCAAATTCAATCCCTTTTCCCCTTAAAACCTGGGCTTCATGGCTCCTTCGAGGACTAATTGCCCGGGTAAAATTGGTCAAATGCTGTCTGCGTTACATTATAGTATAGATGAGGGAAGTCTGTGTGTGAGTGCCTCGTGCTTGGTGGTATGTTTGGCAATTGGCCCTACATGACCTCCTTTTCTTGCTTTTCTTTTTGGGTGTGCTTGTATTGGCTGGGCTGGGGGTTTGTGCTAGGGACCTAATCAGCATGTGGGCTTTGACCATGGGGAGCCTCTTTCATGGCTGCTACAAGAGTCCAAGTGGAAGTATAAGGTTGATGTCTGATGTCCAGATGATCATAAAGCTTATACCGATCCACCAGTTCAAAGCCAACCCTAAATTGCTGGATGGGAGAATGGCAAATACGATGATGAAGATATTATTATTATTTAGTATGTGTACTTTAATACATTATTAAAAGAGTTTGAGGTTTCACTTAAAAAAGGGTTCATGGTTTTTTAACTTTCAAAACAACTTCAGTTATTTGATTAGCAGATGCTAACGATAAATGATGTTTTAGAAAAATGCCGTAGTTATTTATTGTTAAAGAGCAAGAAACCTTGTCATTGTTAAACATATGTGAGTAAGGTAGATTTGATACAAACCTCAAGGATTTTTATTTTTAGCTTGTTTACTTTAGAACATATGTGATTTCCTTTTTTTTTTTTTTTCAATCGATGTCCTTGTTCTGATTTTCTTTATTATTATATCTAATGATCTAGTGTTTATTATATTTTGCAGTTAACTCCACATGGTAGCATCTGCATTGTTTGGTCACCGTCCCAAGTAGAGGAAGGTTGATGTCGGATGGGCAGCCAGTCGTCGAACTTTGCCAAGTAATCACGAGAATTTGTGTTTCAAATCATGGTGGTGAAACAAGAACAGTAATGATGACGTGAAAATAGCTGGGAGAAGAGAGTAGACAAAAAAGGTATAGTCCTCAACAAGAGTCGTCGCTTCCTCTTCATTTGAATCTCAGGCTACCGAGCAAAAAGTCCTCACTTCTACCTCATTTGAATCTCAAACTACACAAAATCCCTGAAAATGCCAAGCCATCAACCTGCACATTTATTGTCGTCATCGTCATCGTGGTCATATAAGCCTCATCCCAGTTAATTGGGGTCAACTACATGATTCCTGTTCTGCCATTCCACTATATCAAGGATCACATCTTTAGTTAGACTATGGGTCATCGAGTCTTTTCCTTTTAGGACCTTCCCTTGCCCCTCAATTGCACATGACTGAACCATTTAAGTCTACTTTCCTTCATCTTATTACCTACTGGTACTACCATGTTCCCTTAAACACATTCATTTCTAATTCCATCCCTCTCTTGTCTGGCGACTCATCTATCTTAACATCCTCATTTCAGCTATGCTCATCCTATGAATATGTTGTTCTTTAA
Organism: Magnolia kwangsiensis; assembly: GCA_037074715.1. Lineage (NCBI taxonomy): Eukaryota > Viridiplantae > Streptophyta > Magnoliopsida > Magnoliales > Magnoliaceae > Magnolia > Magnolia kwangsiensis. The sequence continues at coordinate 190,793,432 of CM073571.1, read as the reverse complement.
CTGGCCAAACATTGTCTCATAAAGTGTGGCTGGACTCGCAACTATTCTATAAAATTTCCCTTTCAGTTTGAGCCAAACCATCAACCCACACATTGTTTCTAAGAAGTTGGTGTTGGATAACCCCACTCATCAAGATCTATAATAGCAATTATGTGTAAGAGATCATGGTTTAGGGCCTGTTGGGTTCCACTTAAAAAATGAGTTCGCCCCATTTTGTTTAAGTGCAATTATGTATAAGAGATCATGGTTTAGATAATTGTTCGTTATATTTTTAATCCCTAGAGATTATTACAATTAACTAAAATGAGATGAGCTCAATTTAATTGGTGGCACTAGACAGGCCCGTGGACTCGTGGGTCTGAGATAGGGCGAGTCTGATGTGACTTGTCCAAGTTGATTCGGACTCGGTAGGATTCAATCTGGTTCGGTAACATGAGTACCCTTGCCCCCCGAGTCACCCTCACTTGGGTGAGTACCGACTCGATTCACGACCATGGTCTGACTCCACATTTTTATTTTCCCATTCTTCCATTCTTCTTATTTTCTGCTACAGTTTTGAGTGATTGAGAAGTTTCAAAGCATCTCCTTCAAGCTTCTGTCATTTTGTTTCTTTTAACGCATGATGTATGTGCATTAGCATCTTGCTACGGGGTTTTGGCATCTTTTATGGAATATTGGCTCACATAATGCATTGGAGCGTAAAGGTTTTCCTATGTGCAACATAAACAATTCCTTGGTGATGCCACTGCTAAATGGTGATGAACATAATATCTCCTATAGATATTTAAGAAGGCTATGATATTTGGTCAAAATGGAAAGGGAGCAACTAAGGCCGTCACTCACTCGGTCGCATTTGGGTTGGATTGTGTAAGGAAATTGTATATGGCCCAGTCTGGTTATGGGTAACGGATCAGAATCTGATCAGATTTGGGGTGTCCTGTTAGGCTCCTGTTGGGTCTAATTTCAAGCACAAATTAGGTTTCGGAATGGAATTGGGTCCAGATTAGGGTTCATAACAGAAGCATGTTCCTTGCAATTTTTTTTTATCTTTCTAATATTTCTAATTTATAATAACAAGGGATCGAGTGGGGTGAGTCGGCCCAATCTGTTTGAACACTCATTTGAGTTTCAAGGTTTTTGAATTATGGTCCCCGAAGTGGACCGAATAAGCTAGCTCAAAGGTGTAATACATCCAATAAAACTAATCAGAATCTGTATGCAGACCTCATTTTACTGGCGTAAAGAAGGCTGGCTTTCATGCTTCGGTTCAACGACAGCTCCTGCTTTAGCAATATTCGGCATCTCGAACTGGACCTTGGCATTTTTTTTTGGCACTCTGGTCCAAACGGGTGAAACTGGCAATCTGACTGAGCTGTGTACTAATAAATAAAATGACTGGAATTTCTGAGTCAAACGCTTGTAGAACAGTAGATTGTAGTTTGTATTGGTTGCAGGTTCAGATGCCATGGCTTGGATTGGTGGAATTCTCTTTTGTACATAGGAAAAGAAATTCTTGTCTCACATGTATTCTCCAAATTGTAGAAATGAACAAAGTTATGAAAATTGATCTTCATTTCTATGATTTTCCTAAAGGAAATAGGATTCCTATTGAAAAAAAAAAAGAAAAGGATTTTCATGTTTTTGAGAGAGAGCTTTCACATTTTGGCCATTGCTTTTCTACATGGAAAAGTACTTGTGCTAAGTTTATTTATTTATTTTTATTAAATTCTTTTCCATGGATTTTTGTTTGGGCGGATTTCTACTGATTGGCAGCTCATGTTAGGATATGATTCCAAAAATGAGGCAAATCCAAAACTCAGTTCACCACATTAAACAATGTGAATTGAGCCTTTTGTGCGCTCTAGAAATTTTGAATTGGGCTAGAATTAGCTTTTCAAGTTCGTCCCAATAGGAATAGCCTTTTGAATAATTTGGATGCTATGTAAACATCACAGTTGACCCTGAGAAGGTTTTGACAGTGGGCATCTCCATCCCCAGTATTTCTTGTCGTGTGGCCCACTTGACTTTTGGATCTGTCTAATTTTAGAGCTCATGTCCTAACGTAAGCAGGCAAAACTGATGGACGGGGTGGATTTCTCACAGACTTTGCAGTGGGCCCTACATGGCTTCTGCCAACAGGAATTACCTATTGGGCAGGGGGCATAGGAAATTACGAATCAGGAGGTTACTTGAGGTACTGACCCGAACTGGACCGACTGAGAGTTGGGAGTCGACCTGCTGTGAGCCAGCAACAATCGATGTTCTGGACCAAACAGGTCCAACCGCCCAGTCCGGTCCTGGTTCTAAGACACTGGTCCAACTAACGGAATCTTGCCAACTTACAATTTCTCCCAATCTTCTTTAATATAAGAAAGTCTCTTCATGGGGTTTGTTCCATCTTAGTAAAGCTTACCTACCTAATTAAAGAAAAAACGATCCGTGCCTCATCAACGAACGGCAGTGCAGCATGATTTGTGGCGATGATCGTGGTCTGCTCCACGGTGAATCGGATCTTGAAATCTGTGGATTGAACTTTTATTTTCTACTCTGCTTTCAAGATTCTTATTCGCACACCTACCCTCTCACCTAATTAGTTGTAAGTGCGACGTGTGGGGTCCACCATGGTGTACGTATGGCATCAACCGGTTTAACATAGTGGGCCCATTATGAAAATGCGATTCTCCAAAAGTCATTTCGATCCAACCATTGAGTTGGTGAATTTTGAGGTTGTGTCATTTGAGGCCCACATGATGATTGGATCAGCATGATTTTTGAGCCATCTTTTTTTTACGATGGGGAAATACTGCTGGATGGATTGGATGACTGAGATCCACCGTTGTGGACCTCACACGTGGGTAGTTTCACGTTTTTTCATCTACTGGCATGTGAGAGGCCTTCCATATAGCATACCACTTTCTGTTCTTTTCCATTGACTATTCATTCTGATTCTCTTTCTCCAGATTTCATTTCTGTTTTGCTAGGTCCACACGCGCGCAATATAGATCATGTACACGTTACACGTGCCAGGATGGAATGATAGGACAAAAATCCAATCCACCCATCAGAATGGCACCACTATATCAATGCTCTAGCCCTAGAATCAGTTTCATCCACTGGTCAGGTGGTCCACGGTTAGTAAAACAATTATACGGCTAAAACATTGGCCGAAGGTTTCTAACCCATCCATCTTTTTCAAATATTGGACCCACATGCCGAATTGACCAGATTTATTTGTGGGGAAACTTGTACAGGGTTGGACCAACCTGATGGATGCATAGGATCTCGTGTACATGAACGTTATTCCACACGCCAGTGCGCTTAGCAAGGCAGCGGATTAGGTGAGATCCCCTACTCACCTTAGAGCCCTTACCGTGGGGCCCACCTCAATGTATGTATCATATATCCACGCCGTCCATCCATTTTTTTTTTTTTTCAGATCATTTTAGACAATTATCCAAAAAATGAAGTAGATACAATCATCAGGTGAACCTTACTATAAGAAACAGTGATGATTGACCATTAATGAACCACGAAAGTTCTGGAAAATCATTTGATCAGGTCCATTCATTTTTTTTTTTTTGGATCATTTTCATACATGCTGGCCTCCATGATAAGTGGACCGGCCTGATTTCCACACTAGATCATCTTCCCTGTGGGCCCATCTTAAGAAAAACAGGCCACTCTGCCTATGAGGTGGGCCACATGTCCTTGTTGAATGTGGACCGTTGGTGAGTCTTCTCCGAACAATGACTAACTGCCTCTTTTTCTTCTTTTTTTTTTCGATAGGTCAGGGCCAGCATATGCACAGTTCAGATGTCTCGTGCATGTGCAGAGAATATGTGGCCTTGCCTTGCAGATGCAGACATCATATGTGGTCCTTTACATCAATTGAGATATTTTGGGAACATCATATATATGAAGCCTTTTGTAATTAAAAAGCTTACAAAAGTCAAGATGATAAAGGGAGAGTGGAGACCAAAAGAAAAGTGCAATGAAGGGGCCTCACATGCTTGCTGGCCCACCACAGGACACATGCATCATTTCTACTCCATTTGACCCTTCCTTTCCTATAAATGTTCCCCCTCTTTTTCCATGCATCTGGTCAATGCTACAAATGCTTGAAATTGGGCCCACATAGAAAACCTATTACATCATCCATGTGTGGCCCATTACCACTCTAGAGAGTATGTTTACCACATAAACGGCCAAGAATACAGGAAGATATTGACATGCAACCATACCATATGAGGTCTCAAGTCCATCTGGTTGCACCACAAGTGACGGTCCATCTGCCTATAGGTTCAAAACGGTTATGTGCGTGTGACATCCAACCCTTCCAATATGTTAGCCCCACCATAAAGATCATATACTACATATGTTAGCCCTTTCCGCTCATCAAGTGAGCCATACTAACATAAAAAGTGCCTAATCATTAGTAAATAGCAAAATACAAACGGTCCACTGGGTAAATTGATATGGCTGAATTTTGCACAAGATGATCCTCATGGTCAGGCCAACTCACTTACAGATTAGATGTCTCATGAATATGAAAGATTGGAATTTATTCATGGTGGTGCTAACCTATTTACACACACATGCTCAATGCTTTAATTAATTTATAGTAAATAATTATTGATTAGGAATGATAGGAATTTTTTTTATTTTTATTTTTAATAAAATTTGTAAAACTATTAAAAAAGGGCATAGGTTAAATAGTGTTGCATAATGCTTAGATGTTGTATTTAATGTGTGTGCCATCTAACTGGTTGGTGAGTGCAACTTACAAGATATTGTTATATTTTAAGAGGATTTTAAAATAAATTATTTTAATTTTTTATTTTAAAAAGTGTTTTATTTTTAGTGTATTTATTGTCTCATATAAAAAAGGATCAAACAAAGATTCAAATATATAAGATGAGAGTTTTACATAAGGTTTGTGATTCTCACGGGCGTATGTGAATTTGGTTCAATGGAGAGCTATGCCGTTAGCACGAACCTATGCCATTGATCACACATGCATTGATGCATCTGTTCAGGTGGGCGCATTAATTGAGCTCAAACCCAATGGACCTAACCTATTTGAAATGGTGTTTTAAGCACCTAATTAATCCTATTCTATATAGGCTCGCATCAACTCAAATAAACAAATTATCTTTCTTATTTTATTTTATTATTTTTTAAATATTATTTACTTTTTTTCAACACATTTTTTTAATAGATACAACTTTAATCATCCTAAATTAGGATGCCCTGTTAAGAACAGATGTTGCTTATAAGGATTTTTTAATCTAATTCCAAGTTTTTAATTTTATCTTTTATTATTTTATTATTATTATTAGTTTTTGAAAACACCATTTTAGCCGTATTGAATGGACACTTAAAAGTTGGTAGTACAGGCCATTTCATGCTGATTTGAACCCGACCATTACCATCCTCAACCATACCAACGTCTCATGTTCAGTACGTCTGAGCCGTGGAAAAGGTTGGCCCTATCACGAAGATCACTTTGAACAAAGGACAGGTGGATCTACCGTGAGTTTTAGAGTATGGACCATACAAACTATGGCCCAACAGATGAACGGTTTGGATGTCTTTCCCATCTTGCCATTCCTGTAAAAAAGACCGCCACTGGGACATCCACATGCATGCTGGGGAAAGTGCACCAAACGGTGGGTGAGTGACGGACATTAGATAATGAAACTCCCGTTATATGGAGTTGGATCTGGTGCGCACGGGAGGTGGTGTGCCTTCATCTCAATTCTGCACACGTGGCATACATGGACAAGATCGGAACCGTTCACTTTAGAGTTGAAGTAGATAACAGGCCTTAATCCAAAAGTTGCATCGTTTGGGCATTCTTAGCCCTTCATTCAATGTAACACAGCAATGGCACACACTGATGAAAAAAGTCCACCCATTTGATGGTCAGAAATAGTCGGATGAAAATAATTTTGATTAGTGGCCAATCAATGCCGGATCCTGTGGGATGCCTGATTTCTATCCAGATGTGCCACGTGTGTGAGGCACCATTTGAGGTACTATTACTTTATCATTTTCCATTATAGAGTATTAAGGGTTAAAAGTAGGTAAATAAAGGACTTATCATTGCCTTTGGTGAAGACATTTGACCTAACATATATAAGAGGAATGTTTTAGTATTCCACAGGATTACCAAAGAGTGTAAATCGCACCCTTATGTATAAAAAGGGCGGGGATTGGGTACTAGACAACCGGGACCTAGCTATGGACGGACGGTCCTGCCAAGGACTCCGCCTGGCTCGCTCTGACGAAACAGACTTATGTTGAAAATCTCTCATGGGCCACATAAGTTTGGGATAAAACTGATTTCTATGCGACTCATGAACAGGTTGGATGGAAAATGAACATCACGGTGGGCCCTGGGAAGGTTTTGATGGCGAGGGTTATAGTCACTGTTAATGCTCCTTTAGACCTTCAAGTCTAATTAAGTATTAATGGTTCAGGGTTAAAGATTGTGTGTACCTTTCACCATGGGGGTTGCTCTTATTTATAAATGAGGAGAGGAAGTGGCCTATGAAGGATCTCCCTGTCTAGTAGAGATGAGTTATATTAGGGATTCAAATTCTATATATATTGTGAGGATCTTCTTAGATTCCCGGTTGGAATCTAGGGAAGATTCGTATCCCAGTTGAACTCGTAGATCTTCGGTCGAGATCTTGGATAGAGGCGGTCGGGATCAGGTCGAAATTGACAGAAGGTGGATCATGTCATCCTGGAGTCATGCCAACCTAAAGATATACCAACCTGACTCTCTAGGCGAGTGGCTAAGCTCTTTTAAGTGTTAGGTAGGTCGGTAAGCATCTCGACCTGGCGACGGGATGCCGAGCTTGACCTTACTTCATGCTTGGATTTGGAGTAGGTGGTCGAACCTATAGTCGTGTCCGACCTGGGGAAGCATGCAAGGTTCCAATCTAACCCTTTATTATTGGTCGACCTATTTTCCTTACAACAGTCACCATTGTTTCCTTTGGTGTGGTCTACTCAAGCCTTTGATCTATCTCCTTTTCGTGATCTTTCCCTAAAACAATACTTCAAATGGATGGATGGCTTGGATAAAATGCATATATCACGGTGGGCCCCACGACACCCCTGATAAGACCGTCCATCTCTAGCTATGTCGTGGTGGGGGTAGTACCCAATCGGCTCACGTATACAAACATTCATCCAGTGTGCCCGACTTTGGAAGGGTGGTACACAAATTATGATCCTAACCACCCAATCAGGACCATTGGCTTTGTTAAAATTGTAAAATTTGCAGACCTTGGTAACAACAACCAATAAGTCATCCAGTACATGAGTTTTATTCAATCTAGACCATCCATTGTTGGACCCATGGGTTGAGTGGTTCTGATATATTGGAATTAATCCCATATTCAGTGGCCAGCAAGCTACAATTTAGATGCTACCGGGGGTTACTTTTGGAACATTTCACGGTTTTCACCATTCGAGTGCTGTTAAAGGGGCGCGGATTAGGTGAGGCAGGGGTAACAGAGTAAGGCCATGAACGTGGGCCCCACCTTGATGTATATGTTATATATCCATGCTGTTTTTCCGTTTTCCTAACTCATTTATTGCATATAGTCTAAAAATGAGTCAGTTCCAAATCTCAGGTGGACCACACCACAGGAAAACAGTGGTGATTGAGTGTCCACCGTTAAAAACTTCCTAAGGCCTATTATAATGTTTATTTGCCATATAGCCTGTTGATAAGATCACACGGACCTAAATGGAGGGAAAACACAAATAGTAGCTTGATCCAAAAACTTTTCCGGCCCCTAAGAAGCTTTTAATGGTGGGAATTCAATCCCTATTGTGTGGTCTACGTGAGATTTAGATCTGCTTAAACTTTTTGGAACATATCCTGAAATAATATGGAAAAACGGATGAACGGCGTGGATATACAACAAATACATAGAGGTGGACCCCACAGTCAGGACGGCGTGGATATACAACACATACATAGAGGTGGACCCCACAGTCAGAACCTCACCCAATAAGCTATTACCCTGCCTCACCTAAGCCACTCCCCAGTTAAAGTCAAAGACCGTTGTCACATGCTGTGTTAAGATTCCCAGCAAAAGTCACGTGCAAGTCACGTGAAAGGTGTAACTAAGTCTAGGGGGACAAGGAGGTTTGCCCATACTTCTCAGGCAGTGGCCCACCATGTGGTGATTAGGCCGTTATAGAAGGTCCCAACTTAGATGGGTCATATGGAAAAAATCACACTCATCTCAGGACACTTCCATCCAAACATGGGTGAGTAATGACACCCCCAATAGGGTTTAGGATAGCTTGACATATTAAGAAAATATGGGGAGAAACTGCCCTGCAGCCCTAAGTTCTGTGGGGGCCACTATGATGTATGCGTTATATCTATTTCGTCCATTTGTTTTGCAGGATCATTTTAGGACATGATCCCAAACATAAGATAAATCCAAAGCTCAAGTGGACCACACCACAGGAAGTAGTGGAGATTGAACGGCTAGTGTTGAAAACTTCTTATGACCACAGAAGTTTTGAATCAAGCTGATGAGGTTGGAGTCACCTTATGAATGGGTTAATGGCAGATAAACATCACTGTGGGTGTTAGAGCAGTTTCAACGGTGGGCATCTTTATCCCCACTATTTCCTGTGGTGTGGTCCACTTGAACTTTGAATCTTCCTCATGTTTAAGATCATGTCCTCAAATGAGATGCCTAAAATGATGGGCAGAGTGGATATGACACATACATCATGGTGGACCCCATATAGCTTAGGACTGCAGGACCTTGCAGAGGCAGTCAATGGCCTTATTATCCTTAAATTAATAAATGCCCCCACATGGGCTAGACATACAACATAAAAGATTTCAGCAAGTCTCCTCTAAGATCCCCCCCCCCCCCCCTCCCCCCCCCCAAAAAAAAAAAAAAAAAAAAAAAAAAACAAAAGAAAAAATAAATCCTTGAATGTTTTGACAAAACCATTTCAGCCAACAAAGAGCATAGGAAAGACTGGTTAGAGGAGGTTTTAATTTGTGACCATAGACCATTAAGTCCTCAGAAGAACACCGCAAAATGCATGTTGTGGGCGGCTGTGGTCATTGGGTGAGTTTGAAACAGGTCTCATATGTGTATCAAGGAGCTTGAGAAGGCCTAAAGCTTTTTCAATTTCAATTTAAACCTGAATTGAGTAATGATAGAACCAAGGGTGTAACCTATGTCTCATGATGATTCATTATAAATTAACCTCATTACTCGTTCTACATCAGTGGCTGTGATGGAGAGTTATTCTTCATTTTATCCACAAATGGATACGTCCATTTACCGACTTAGATTCTATCCATGGCCGGGCAAATGCCATTTTAAGGAAAGAGAGTACCTAAGCCTGTTCGGTTTGGGGATCATATGGTATGAAGTTGCATATTAGATTAAATTAACATCATTACCTGTTTGAAAATATCATGGTATATATTTTGACTGTTCAATCTTACGTTTGGGATCAAATTATTCCTTAAAGGAAAATACTAAGTGGAACTCACATTTGGTGGTCCATTGAATTATAATCAAAAGATCAGATTCATGACTGATGTTAGTCACCTATGCGCATATAACACTAGAATATCATGTGTAAAGGGTGTATATAGATGGATGACATGAATATATAAAATACATGCATTAATGTGGAGACCATAAATGTAATGGATTTCAAAATCTATCAGAAATCTTATAATGTTTTACTTTGAGACTGGATGATATGATATCTAGATTAATCTAATCCTTTAATTTTAGTCATTTTCAAATGTCAGGTGAAATTTGCATGAGACTAAATTCAATTCCATACTACCAAATCCCATGTACCAAACAGGCTAATGAGACTCTTGAAGCCAAGTAATGTTCATGTGGTAGCTTAGAAACCCTGCATGGTGAACACCATGAAATTGCCATGTGAAATAGAAGAGTATGTTAAGCTAAGCTAACCTACAAGGAGCTCGAAAGTGGCCATTCTTCCCACCTAATGCTATAAGTTGTTTTATGATTATTATTTTAAAGATTTTTTACTACAAAATTCCTCATAAATTTATAGTTTACCAAATAATGCCTCCACGAAATCATGTAATGGTGATTTTTGAGGGGATGAAATTATAATTTTTTTCTTTAAAAGTAAGGAAGCTCGAGTATTATGGGGCCCATGTGATATGTGTATAATATCTAATCTATTAAAAGTATGCACCACATCATGGTCATAACTCGAACAAAACATCTCAGACCGTTAGATAGGATACATTTGAATTAGGACATTTTAAATTGTGTACATTATTATTATGATTATTAATTAATTAATTTATTTTATGAATTGGTTCTCCTTATTATTGGATTTGCTATATTTTTTGGTTCTCTGCTAATAATGTTGGTATATATGTATATATTGGATGGGTTGGCTGTGAGAGACCATATGGGATCTACCACTTTAGATATTCTACTTTGTTGTAAACAAAAATTAAAGAAAGACTGTGATGTAATTTCTTATATTTAGGGCTACTGCCTTGAAATATCGGCTCCTGGAGTCACTATTTGATAAAATAATCCAATTCCTAGAGGACTTTTGCTGTAAAAATCTCTACATTTTATTGCTTATTAGGTTAGGTAATCTTGACTTTAGGTTTTAATATGGACCGTGTAACATCTAAATTTTCACAATAAAATACTCGGGAGTTCCGTGCCTCTATGGGGTGCATGGCATTTTCGTGCCTCCAGTACCATACACGTGGCACATGTTTACGATGATCGGAAATAGGCATATTGAGGGATCTGCCATTGATTGGCTACTAATAAAAAACAGATTCGATTGGATTATCGTAACCATCTAAAAATAAAATTCTCTTGATTGATGTCCGCCATTTGACACTTGACATCTGTCCTTTTGCAATACACAAATTGGAGGGTCATGATTGCCCAAAAGGTGTAATTTTTAGACCATAGCCCATTAAGTATCAGACAAATCAAATGGACGGTTCTGATTTATTCCATTATAACATGTGGGCAACAACGACACTTGATCAGGTACCATAGACAATATCATACATATATATTCTATGGGAGGCACAGATATTCACCCACTCATGATTTGTGTGGGCCCCACCATGTTCTAAACAGAAATTAGGCCGGCCATCTGGACCCGTAAGGACAAAGATCAATCAAGCTGTTCTTCAACTCAGGTGGGCCCTGGTAAGAATCAACGGACGAAACCAATCTGATTTTGGTACTAAGCGACAGTGTTAAAACAATGTAATTAATAGTTTATTTTGATCTATAACATATGCCACATGTACCATTTCAGAGTGACTGAGTATCAAGCATCCTAGGCTGTCAGAGTATCAAATAACCCCCATCAAAATATTAAGATAGAAGAAGAAAATGACTATTATTATAATCAAGAGATGAAAAGTTACAAATATACATGTCATTACATGAAAAGGCAATGCCATTGCTTTGTCTTATCAAAGAAAAAGAAAAAAGCTTGGACGGTTAAAAAACTCTTATAAAAACTGGCCACTATCCCCAAGAGAGGGAGACTTGAAACATGGGCATGTCATGTGGCCATTTCCTTCTCATCTTCTCTTCACTCTCTATCTTCTCTCCCATTCATGTTCTCTCAATGCAACCCTACCAAACCAACAACTACGAGGGCTCATCTGAGCTAGTAGACCTTGTGTACCACATGGGCCCAGTCCTAGCATCCCCCATCAACCTCTACACTATATGGTATGGCCATTGGAATGTGGCCCACCAAGCCATCATCAGAGATTTCCTCCTTTCACTTTCATCATCATCAATAGCATTTCCTTCTGTCTCCGACTGGTGGCACACCGTCCGGCTCTACGCAGACCAGACCGGAGCAAATGTCACCGATGACATTGTCCTTGCCGGCGAGCATTACGACTGGGACTACTCCCATGGAAAGTACCTCACACGCCTAGTGATCCAATCCGTTATCAAGGCTGCTGTTGGCACGTATCAAGGCGCATTGCCACTCGATGCCCGCAACGGCCTTTACTTAGTACTAACATCACCGGACGTCCAAGTCCAGGACTTCTGTCGGGCGGTATGTGGATTCCACTACTTCACTTTCCCGTTGATCACCGGTGCAACGGTACCATATGCATGGATTGGCCATAGTGGGACCCAGTGCCCAGGGACATGTGCTTATCCATTTGCATGGCCTAAGTATGTTGGTGGGCCAGCGGGCGTTCGTGCTGATGCAACTAGGGAGGTGATGGGGCCCCCTAATGGCGACGTCGGGGTAGACGGTATGGTGAGTGTGATTGCACATGAATTAGCAGAGATGGCAAGTAATCCTCTTATCAACGCATGGTATGCTGGCGATGATCCGACGGCACCGACGGAGATCGCCGACTTGTGTGTGGGTGTGTATGGTTCAGGTGGGGGTGGGGGATATGTGGGCATGGTGCATAGGGACCCACATGGGAAGGGCTACAATGTGAATGGTGTGAAGGGTAGGAAGTTCATGGTGCAATGGGTGTGGAACCCTGTTAGGAATAGATGCTTTGGTCCTAATGCTCTTGATTAGAATTTGGGAGACTTAAGGTCTGTTTGGGTGACATCCTAAAATGGTTTATTTTTTTTAATTTTCCAGCCAGGCACTCGTGTGGGATTCAGGACCGTCCATGTGCTGAGCCTTGTGGTGGAAGTATATGATGCCTCAAATATCAGCCTCATCTGGCATTTAGTTGGGCCATACTTGTAAGGCACATCCTAACCGTTGGTACAAGTTTTTCTAAGGTGTGGTCCACCTGATTCTATTGTGGGAGAAGCTGGTTAAATCCATTTTTAGGTGGAACCAAAGACCACCCTCATGAGAGAAGCATGACTTATAGGCTCAAATCTCGTTCAAGAACGGTGGAAGGTTGTTTTTGCATGGGTTTTGATGCAGTGCACCCCTTGCGCATGTAGCTATGATATATGTGAGCTTCCCAGCCTACTTGAACCCATGAACTTAGTGTTGAAACTCTTTTGAGCTTCTCAGCCTTACAAGTTGCATTTACCACAAATCCTAACCACCCAAATAGTGGGCGGTTCGGATTTGAGGTAAATGCCACGAGTAGGGTAAGGGGAGCTCAACTACATTCTACACAGGCCACATGGTCTGGAGTCCTGTAGATGGAATGATGAGCTTTTCTCAGTAGAAATGATATGGTGGGAGAGTGTGTATATGCTTTCTATTTCTTTTGTGCGGATCATGATGTTTGTTAGTTTGAATTTTAAAACGAATGAGCGATTCTGTGTATATAAATTATCTTTGCACTTTAACCAATTGTATTCGCATCTAAGGTGAAAATGTGTCGGGTCGGGTCGGGTCGGGTCGGGTCGAGGGTAGAGCTGGCAATGGTCCATGGTTGGGCCTAGCAAAGACAAAATTTTAATACGCATGGTTTAAATAGTTCAAAATCGGGGCTTCAAACAACCCCAGTTGAGGGGATCTCAGACATGACTCATTTAAGAATTGGATCAGAATTTTGAACCTAGGTCTAATTGATTAACATAGTTAGGCCCCGAACTGCACGTAAACACAAACATTACTCACTAAAAGGAAACTTGTAAATGATAGCTGTGTCGAGCGTGCATTGTTGGATAAGCCCATTGAGCAACAATGATTGTTCATCTTTTACAAATCCAAGCCCTTGTGTTACATGTTCTTTGTTTTTTTCTTTTTAACAAATCTGATTTTTGGCTTAAAAAAATTGTTTATTAATCCAAGAATTTCACCTTTGACTCTGAAATAATGTCCCAATTATCTTTACTCTTGTCCCAAAGGCTAACACACAGGACCAAAGCAAGTCTTGTGACTGGTCTTGTTTACCAAAGGGAATATGAGATAGAGAGCAATATAAAGAATTGATGCAGCCAAATGAATACACAAGCTAATTTATCAAAATTTAAAGAACTCAACTATTTTGTTGTCTTGATTGATGATCTGGGCTAGACTTATGGTCTGACGATTAATCTGATGAGATCAATAGTCAATTACATTATAAAGCTAAGAGGAACAATTGAATGGTCATTATGATTTATTTTTTTATTTTTTTTATTTTTATAAATTTTAAGATTTAGTATAGGGTTTGGTTTAGTATATAATAGTTTTTCTCATTTATATTTTCATTAAGGCTACTTTTGGGGTCAAATGATGTCCCCGTTTGATAGCCAATTGAGTTAGCTTTCAAATGAGTTTATGATCATGGAATTCTGACTCCATTTGAGTGCGTTATGATCCTGTACATAAGTCCCATGTGATAGTCATGTGATTTATGGACAGTTTGGTCTTTTACTATTTTAAGACTTCTTTACATGGTTTAAGTTTATATAAGGCTATGCTATGAAGGTATAAGGGATTAATTGTATGATTAATATGGAATAAAAATTCACTTTTCAAATTATTTCTTTTGCTATATATTTGGCAAAAGGTTTAGAGAGGTGATTCATCTCGGTCTCTACCTTTCAGCTAGGGGATCGTTGGGTTTTTTTTTTTTTTTTTTTTCCCACAATCTCTTTCTTTCTTCTTTTATCTATTTGTCTCTATTTTTAAGATTTACATTAATTAGTGTCGGAGCAAGTTTTACTCCTGAGAAACTAAAATAAGATAATTTTCTAGTCCCAGTCCTTCCCTTTTATCTCTCTTTCTCTATTCGTTTTTCTTCCTTTTTCTTTTCTTTTCTTTTCTTTCCCTTAAACCTTACTCATCAAACCCCTATCTCTACCTAAAAACCTAACCCACTATAGTCTGAACTCATCAAATCCCCTCTTCCCTTTTCCTACCCAAAACCCATTTCAAAACCCTTGATACTTGTTTGGCATTGCTTCTAGCAACTATATAATTGATCATCAAGAAACAATTATTTAGAATTGCTTCTTGAGAATTGCTTATTTTTTTTTTAAAAAGTGCATGTGATGTTATAGATGTCTTAAACTTGAATGTTCACGACCGGTCGTGGGTTAGGTTCGACCGGTCGTAGGAGCGGCTCGACTAGTCGTTGTTCACACCCCAAGTGTAGGGTTGTAATGTAGTAATAAACTCGATAAGACCGAGGTCGAATCTCAAGAGATTGATACTTGTACGTTATCTGAAACTAAGTAAAACTAGAACTAGATTAAGATGAAATTTAAACCGAGTACAATTGAGGAATAATGATGAAATAATTATTTAAAATCTAAAGAATTCAGAGGTAGGAAATTAAGGATTCAAAGAATCCACTTGTAGAGATCAGAGAGATCTTATGCCTGCTTTAAGAATCATGAAATCAAACTGAACTTACTTTAATCT
Organism: Magnolia kwangsiensis; assembly: GCA_037074715.1. Lineage (NCBI taxonomy): Eukaryota > Viridiplantae > Streptophyta > Magnoliopsida > Magnoliales > Magnoliaceae > Magnolia > Magnolia kwangsiensis. Next base: position 190,778,078 of record CM073571.1, on the reverse strand, counting down.
AGTTTTCAAGAGATGAAAGGTATATGAATTAGAATGGATTTCATCACCAAACCATGCCCAGGAGACAAAGCAAATAATAGAATTAAATTAATTACCAACCAATCAACAATGCATGAAGGTTAGGAAGGGTACCGTTATCCGACCATGCCCAGGAGACTATGATGAACAATACGGCTTCTTGACGTCATAAATATAAAGGAAAGGAAGATGCTCAAAGCTATCGCAGACCCATTGTAATTTTAGTCACAACAAATTATTAAAAACTAAAAATATTTTCATTAATAAACTAAAATCAACATTAAATCAGTCTTAAACAAAAGGCACAAGCAACAGGTCCTCTCATCATGCTACAAGCTTCACCTCTTAGATCTAACTAAGAGATTTAGCCTGACATGATGAGGCTAGAACACATACAAATAAAATAAAACAAAATAAAAATAATAAAAACTCTGGAAGAACCACACTCCCTGTCTATGACTTCAAACTCTCATAAGATTTGCTTCCCTGCACAGCCTCTACCCCCCTGGCATCCTCTCTCTCTCTCTCTCTCTCTCTCTCTCTCTCTCTCTCTCTCTCTTTTATATAGCAAGCACTGATGGTGGCCAGAGTCAGACGAGCCGACTCTCCTTACGCAGAGCAAAATGGCCCACGAGCCCCTATTTTGCACAGTAGAGAAAGAATGCAAAAATAGTTGCGTATGTCCTGAGTTTAGGTGAAAGATCCATCCACGACGTTCCTTCTGATTCCATAGGAAGGGTTGTGACCCCCTTCTCCAACATGTTCTTGGGTTGGATCAATGATCCGGCCGTGATTAAGGTGCACAACCGACCCACAGCGGCCGATTTTCTCGGACGCAGGGCCTGTTACGCATTACCGATTGCGGTGAATGCTGTGGGGCCATGTTCGGAGTCAAATGAGAAATGCACTCCGTCCATTATCTTCCTTTCGAAAAATCCATTTAGAATGAATGGTTCTTGGCTGATTTCGGTGTGTCCCACCAGATCTTTCACTTTACTGTTCATTCTGCGTCTGAGACTTCATGTACGTGCAGTGTCCGAGAAAATCGGCCTTCAGATCAGGGTACGGTCGGTTTGACCTCCTGAATTCAATGAACGGTGTGGATAGTCTTAATTCATGATGATGGTGGCCCATCAGGAATGAACCGCAGCCCCTGTTGTGAAACAGAGGCTACGACGCGGCTCTGTGATGGTTGGTGGGCCATTGATTGATGTCATCTATGAAATCCACTCCGTCTATTGGCTTCAGGACGAAAACCGTCCGGGAGGGAGTGTTTTTGGAGTAGTTTTGATGTGGCCCACGAGAATCTTCATTCCGCCGTCCATCTTCCTTTTAACGGCTAGGATCTTACAATCGCCTGCATGGAACCAAAAGGACAACTAGGCATTGGTCTTGGCCATCCTATGGACACAATGGATGATTCAGATTATCTAAATGGATGAGGGGTGGGGTTCACTAGCCAAGAACGACGATCAGATGAATGACGTTGTGGCTTTAAAGATTTTTTTGTAAAGAAATATCGGTCAACGCACATTGACCGATTTCTTGAGTTACGGTGCGCATCCAGCCGTATACATGCGTCGCGTGTATGGATCCCAAGGTGATTCTTATCTAAAATCTTCCCCATCCATCCGCTTTGTCACATCATTTTAGACGTTGAGACCAAAAGTGAAGCAGATCCAGATATCAGGTGGGCCCCACAATCTTTGTTTTATGGGCTGATCTGTCCATTGGGTCACTTTCACAGGGATCGAACGACTGAAATTTGACGTGTATGGTTAATTTATGGTCCTCAGGCTACGTATGAAGTTTCGAGCTGAATGGATGGTGGGAACCCTGTGATCTTGTATTCTAGATGTGTTTCAGGCCACTTGAGCTTCAGTTTCTCGATTTTTGTAGATATCTGGTATGTAAATTCCATCGATCTTGGTCCCCTGGAGTCTGTCCCTTACCTTGGTGACATTAGAGCGTTAAATCTATGCTCTTAGCATCCTTTTCAGTCACATGCTCGTAAATTCACTCTGCAACACAAACACGATTTAAATAGGCCTTTAAACATTTTCATGGTCGTAAATCCATATAATAACTAGGGTTTAATATGCAATATTTGACCCTCAACAGTCGTAGCCCTTTCGACTCAAAGTCTAGTGAGAATAAAATTTTGGGATCCGAGGTGCTTGACCGGTCGTGGGTGGCGCTCGACCGGTCGTGCAGTCTGCTCAACTGGTCGTGGTACGCAGATTCGTTTCGTGATTTTATGCAAATTTTAAATTTTGAGTCCTTTCATAACTAGGATGCGGAAGGAAAATTGCTTAAACTATAAGTACGTGTTCCTAGGGTTTTTTAGGGTATGAGAAATAATTCTAAGGCTTTCTAAAGGGGTTCTAGGGAAATCAAATGGTGTAGCAAGGGTGAGATTCGAGGTTTTTCGAATCGAGTAAGTCCTCTATCTTTGAAATTTCTATTTTCATAGTGGAGATCTATCGCTTTGTGCCGTGGTTTTTTCTCGCAAGGGTTTTCCACGTTAAATTTGTGTTCTCTTGTGTGTGCTTGGTGCCATTGAATTGCTATCCTAGATCGAGATCTGTGTGATTTCGTCGGTCAAAAATTCCCAACAACTGGTATCAGAGCTATAATTGGGGCACAGATTTGAATTTGAGGGATTAGTAATAATGGCGAGCACTAGGTATGAGATTAAGAAGTACTCAGGAAAAATAATTTTGAGTTATGAAAATCAAGATGTTGAGTTCCCTAATCAAGTAAAGCGAATATGGTGCTCTTGAGGAGCGGAAGTCTACTATGACTGATGACGAGTGGAATGCTCTTGATAAGAAAGTTTTATTATCGATCCGTCAATGTCTCACGGATGAGGTTCTCTACAACGTCATGAGGGAGAAAACTGCGGCTAAGTTATGGGTGAAGTTAGAGAATGTCCATGCGAAAAAATTCTCTAAAAATTGCCTGCACTTGAAGCGACAGTTGTATAACTTTAAGCTGACAGAGGGTGGAGATCTGGAAGCTCACATCAGCAACTTTAATAAATTAGTTTACAAATTGCTGGATATGAGGGAAGTAATGAAAGATGAAGAACAAACATGTATGTTGCTGAATTCTCTTCTGACGTTTTATGAGTCATTTAAGGACACTATGTACAGCATGAATAAAACCTTGAGTGTCGACACCGTTATCTCAGCCCTTCAAGGTAAGGCTATGAGACAGCTAAACAACGACATGAGGACATCTTCTGATGCACTGTTTACAGTGGGTAGGAATTCTAGACAAGTTATGTAACACCCGTAATTTTTTTTTAAAATAAAATTTACATTTTAAATTTAAGTTTTAAAGTTTAAGTGAGAAAGAGATCCACTCGTCATCATTCCTCTTATCTCATTTCTAGTATCGCGTAGTTCCCTAACCAACCTTCTTTCTTAAAAAAAAAAAAACGTAAGAGAGAGAAGAGTTCTATTAAAACTGAAAGAAGCAAGAATAACTCGTAGAAAAAATTACGGAAGGAAAAAGTGGAAAGGAAGAATTTCTTTAGAATTCACTTTTTCAGGTGAGTAATTTCATGTTATTCTTTAATTATTTTATTTATATAATATGTAAATTGGCATGATCTACACAATGGATGGATTAGATTAATCAAACATTCATTGTGTAAGTTTAATTAATTCATGTAAAAAAAAAGACATGCGCATTACTTACTAAAGTATAGAACGTGAGATTTTAAGGTATGCGCAGGGCTTTAAGAGTAATATCTAGAATGTAATATTTTTATGATGGATAGAAACCAATATGATCCGTACTGTTCATGGGTGTTATAACAATTAATTATATAATATTTTTTAAGAATCAGATCGATTCAACACCTTAATGGACCGTACTGGTCATATATTTATTAATCTTCTTCCTTAACTTAATTTTTTTAAAAAAAATAGAAAAAAATAATTCTCTGCGCAAGATACAATTTGACACAGAGAATTATATGACATAATTTAAATGTATGATTAAATCATCACCATTAATTAGTTTCTTAAGATTAAAATAAATTAAAATATTAAATTCTAGAGAGATCAGACCATTGGATGGACAATATGGATCTGAATAAATAATAAATCATACATTTTATTCATTATGTGTAATTGTAAGATTTAAAGAATTTTTTTTTATTTATGTGATTTTAGGAAGTCCTAATTGAATTCAAACGTTGGTTCACGGAATCATCTTCACCACATCAAGGTGAGTGATCCTGATGTGTTTTCCATCCATCAAGTTAAAATAGATGGATTGTTTGATGTGTAGTATTATTATCCTGATTTAATTGCCTAATTTATTTGACATAATTTAATTACCTGATTTAATTGACATGATATAATTACCTGATTTATTTGATATGATTTAATTGTCATGTACTCTTACTAGTTGATTAAGGGACTATGATTTCTGTATTAATAATAACATGATTTGATTAAGGTGTTCAAATATGTTGATTCAAACGTGATAATTGAAATAACCTATGCATTACATGATTCATGATTTCATGGTATATCCATCAATTGCATGCACAACACGTGCTGGATTTCTGGGGGACATCCCTGGATGGTATATCCTGGTAGAATCGTTACCAGAAGCCCACTATACTAGTGGAAGCCTACTTAAGAAGTGGATGCGGACCTTGCCTATGCCTACCAAATGGTAGAAGCCTGCCAAGGGATAGATGCGGGTTGACGGGTTTCCAACTCAAGCAAGTGGACGGATTTCCACTTGATGCATTACTGCATTTGCATTTTCTTTAAAATTTTTAATGTGTATATTTATTGAGAATTCTATTATAATTTGATATAAAGAACCATGTCGGGAATTCTCACTAGGCCTGGTCAGCTTATCCTTTTTATTGATGGAAAAACCATACAGATGTGAATGAGGGTGAGCCGGTGGCTCAAGAACAGGAATACGTGGCCGAGCCGAAGGAAGATTTAAGGGACACGTGGCCCTACTTGATAGAGGAAGAAATTACTACCTTAGAGTAGCATGATATTTATTTTTTTTATTTATATTTATTTTTCTTAGATGGTTAATTAATTTTTTTTTGTTCAATTTGTTAGACATATTTATTTTATTTCATAAGACTCCGAATGGGAGGGTCCTTAACTATATTTATGATTGATTATTTGAAATAAATGGTTATTTCTTGTTTATGAGATGCTTCTTGTATGAGTGAAATGTATATCTATGGTAAAGTTACTGGGTATATGAGATTTTTGTAAGAAATCCAATAGTTTAAGTACACTTAGTGTACAAGTCATGACGTGGATCTTGGGTCCGAAGTATACGCTAGGTACCCGAAATCTGGATCGTGACAAGGTACAAGTTCTTCAGGTTCTAGATCCAAATCCAAGGGCAAGGGTAAAGGCAAAGGAAAGGTAAAGTGCTGGAACTGTGGGAAGGAAGAATATGTGAAGAAGGATTGTAAAAATCCTAAATCAAAGAGGAAAGATTTTGAAGCTTCATGCAGGGAGGCCAACGCGGCCATGTCAGATGGATGTGATGGTGATGTTTTATCTGTGTCTTCGTTTAGACGGTCATATGATGATCGTAAGGACAAATGAATGCTAGACATAGGAGCATCTTTTCATATGACTCCTCATCGGAGTTGGTTCACCAGCTACAGGGAATGCGATGGTGGATAGGTATTTATGGGTAATGCCATTGCCTGTAATGTTGTGGCTGTTGGTTAGGTGCACATCAGGATGTTTGATGGGGTGGAGTATACTTTGACAGATGTGAGGCATGTTCTTAATTTGAAGCAAAATCTAATTTCTCTTGGTGTGCTTGAGGCAAAAGGATGCAAGTATATAGGTATTGATGGTGCTCTTAAAGTATCTAAGGGGGCACGGACAATCATGAAAGTACAATGACTCGGTAACTTGTACAGGTTAATCAGGAGCACTTCAAAAGGTGGAGTTGCAATGGATGTAGCGGATTCTACCTCTGCACGTGTATGGCATGTTGGGCATGACCACGTGAGCGAGCAGGGTAAGAAGGCTGAGATGTGCGGACAAAGATACAGAGTAGGTGGAGTAACCACCTGTAAGAAGAATCAGACGGCATGATCGCATGATATCGGTGAGGTACATGGACGAATCTAATATCACAAGGGACTCATCTTTTATTTAGATGGCTCTAGGTAAGCTTGGTGCTGAGAAGTGAAAGGTGACTATGAGCGATGTGATGGATTCATTGTACCAGACTAACATATGGCAGCAGGTGGAGCTTCCAGTGGGCCGGAAAGCGGTTGGATGCAGGTGGATCTTTAGGAGGATACAACATAAATACAGGCGAGGTTAGTAGCGAAGGGTTATGCTCAGAGAGAAGGGATCGGCTTCTCAGAGATATTCGTGCCAATGGTATAACAGGTGTATATTAGATCTGTGATTGACGCTGGTTGGACAATGTGATCTTGAGCTAGAAAGACGGATGTGGAGTTTGTACTTCTACAAGGAAAAGTGAAGAGCAGATTTACATGAAGCAACCAGAGCGGTTCGAAGTTAAAGAAGCTGAGAAAAGACTTTGCAGGAGGTCATGGTTTGACCTGTCGCATAGGTAGTGGTTTGATTCCTTCATGGATGAAGGATCGGGAGGGCTGTAAAGATGGTTCTCGGCATTGAGACTGGAAGAGGAGTAGGCTTTGGTAATCACAGGAGGAATACCTTGTGTGTAGGTATTGATCAAGGATGTGATGAGCTAGGTAAAGCCAGAGAGCGTTCCCTACCCGTCTCTCCTTAAGTTTTCTTCAGGACATGTCCTAAAACAGATGAGAAAAAGAAGGATATCTCATGAGCCTTATTCAAATGCGGTTGGCAATGTATGCCATGGTCTGGATTAGGCCGGTTATTTCACAGGCTATCAGTATTGTGAGTAAGTACCCCGACAAATAATATTAGGTAGCGGTAAGATAGTAAGAAGACTACGTTTTTCTTTTGGGAAGATAGGAGCAAGGTGGTTGAGCTTGTGGATTTTGATCTGGAAGATATGCTCACTTAGATCGTTTCTATAGAGAAGTTCAAGTTCTGTATAACTTCTCTAGGCTTGGCAATGGCGTAAAAGAAAGATGGAGTGTGCATAAGAAGCTATGATGTAATATAGAAATAAGAGAAGAGGTTAAGAAGCTACACAGTTCAAGATTGAAGATATGGTAGATATTGTTATAGATGTCTTAAACTTGAACATTCACAACCGGTCGTGGGAGCGGCTCGACTAGTCATAGCCCGCTTGACTCAAAGTCTAGTAAGCATAACATTTTGGGGTCCGAGGTGCTCGACCGGTCGTGGGTGGCGCTCAACCGGTCGTGTAGTCCGCTCGACCGGTCGTGGTTACACAGATTCGTTCCCGATTTTGTACGGATTGCGGATTTTGAGTCCTTTCGCAACTGGGATGCGGAAGAGAAGTTGTCTAAACTATAAGTAGGTGTTCCTAGGATTTTTTTAGGGTATGAGAAATAATTCTAAGGCTTTTTAAAGGGGTTCTATGGAAATCTAAGGGTGTAGCAAAGGTGAGATTTGAGGTTGTTTAAATCGGGTAAGTCCTCTCTCTTTGTAATTTATATTTTCAAAGTGGAGATCTGTCGCTTTGTGCCATGGTTTTTTTCCACAATGGTTTTTCAAGTTAAATCTATGTTCTCTTGTGTGTGCTTGATGCCATTGAATTACTATCCTAGATCGAGATCTGTGTGATTTCACAGGTCAAAAATTCCCAACATGTGATACACACGCATAAGACAAATGATTTCCTCAAGAAGGTTTCATGGTTGAGCGTTGAATCCCTGTTCACTCCCCAAGTGCAGGGTTGTGATGTAGTAATAACTCGGTAAGACCGAGGTCGAATCCCAAGGGACTGAAACTTGTACGTTATCTAAAATTAACTGGAAATAGAACTAGAATGAGATGAAATCTGAATTGAATTATAGATTGAGGAATAATTGTAAACTATTAATCTAAAACTTATAGAAATCAGAGGAAAGGAAACTAGGGATTCAGAGGATCCACTTGTAGAGATCAGGGAGAACTTATGCTTGCATAAAAAATTATGGAAATTACTGAACTGCCGTTGATCTAGTTTTCAAAGAGATGAAAGGAAGATGAATTAGAATGGATTCCATCACTAAACCATGCCCAAGAAACTATGACAAACAACAGAATTAAACTAATTACCAACCAATCATATGTATGAAGGTTAGGAAGGGTACCGACATCCAACCATGCCCAGGAGACTATGGTAAACAATAGGGCTTCCTGACATCATAAACATTAAAGAGAACGGAAATATTCAAAGCCATTGCAGACCCATTGTAATTTCAGTCACAACAGACCATTAAAAACCTAAAACATTCTCATAATAATCAACTAAATTCAACGTCAATTCATGAATTAAAATAAAAATAAAATAAAGTCTCTCATCTCACTACAAGCTTCACCTCTTATCCCTAGCTAAGAGGTTTAGCCAGACATGGATGGATAAATCTCCACAATTGAAATAAAATAAAAAGAAAATACTCTTTTTTTCTTCTGCTTCACGTCCTGCCCGAGCCTCCACGTCTCTCTTCTTCTTCCTTCTTAGACCTGAATGAATGCTCCTCATGTCCAAAACGTCCTTTTATAGCTGCTGGAAGGTTGGAGTCAGTGACAGAGTTGTAGCAGGACACGGAGTGCAATTTTTGCAGCCAAGTTCGGTGCCTCGAAATACGCCACTTTCCTCGCTCAAATTCTAAAAAAACACCATCCCTTAGGATTTTATTGGGTCCTTTACATGATAGACGGTTCAGATTTGCCATATGATCAAAGATGGTGGGCCAAAACTGCCTGAAAAAGTCAGTTTTCGCGGATGTGCGAAACCTTTCGCACCATTTCTTTGTTATGATCGGTGGGCCCCACAGAAGCATTTTTTGGAAAATCCACCCTGTTCATTGGATTCAGAACGAAATTTCAGTCCAGAATGGGTGGTTTTGAACGTCCATTGACGTGGCCCAGAGAAGAAATCACAAAAGATCAGATTTGAACGCTACCGGGCAGCCCTTTTGTGGCCTCTGTATCTCACATGTGTGCACGCATGGGTAAAAAATGACAACACGGTTTTGTAGTGCTCGCGGTTGTCTACACGGTGGACGGTTTGGATTGAGCTTATGGGGCACGTGTGGGGCCCACAGTCGATCGCAAAAACGGCCAGTGGCCGTGCATTATGCGGTGCGTAATCGGAAACTTCTTCCGCTGTGATGATCGGTGGGGTCCACTGAGCTTTAATTTGAAAAATCTACACCGTCCATTGGCTTCAGGATGAAAAACCGTCCGGAAAGGGGTGTTTTTGGAGCATTTTCGGTGTGGCCCACAGAATCTGTGACCCAGCCGTCCATCCTGCGTTTTCTCTCCATCTACGTCCGTACCTGTGCATGGGATCAAAAGGACAGCTTGGCAAGGGTTGAGCCCACCCTCTGGACTCAATGGACGGTACAGATCTTGCACAGGGACGAAGGGTGTGGCCCATTACTCGTTACAGCGTCGGACAGCGTCTGCCATACGCGGACGCTGTGAGTTTTTTAAAGAAAACGTCGGTCAGCGTTCGCTGACCGACTTACATGGTTTCGATGGGAGGCGAGCACGGTACCCAACATGCACACGTGTCGCGTGTGTGGGTCCCATGACGATGTGTATCTAAAATCCGGTCCTTCCATCCTCTTTGTCATGTAATTTAAGCGGTTGGGACAAAAACTGACGCACATCCAGATACCAGGCGGGCCTCAGTTCACAGATATATGGGCTGATCTGTCTGTTGGCCCACTTCTGTAGGGAGTCAGGAGCTGAAATTTGACGTGTACGGTTCATTTGTGGTCCTCAGGTGATGTATGAAATTCAGAGCTGATCAAATGGTGGGAACTCTGCGATCTTGCAATCTGGATGCTTTTCAGGCCCGTTCAGGGTGAGTGGCTGGGATTTCTATGATTTTCGGTGTGTAAATCCATCGATTTCGGTCCCCTGGATTCTCGTCCAATGCCTTGGTGTCATCAGATCGTTAAATCTCAACTTTTAACGTCCGTTTTCCACCCATGCTCATAAAATCACCTTGCAACACAAGAATGAGAAAACGAGCCATTAGATAGCATTATATTCGTAAATTCAGACAATATCTGGGGTCTAATATGCAATATTTGACCCTCAACACAACCCCCAACCAGCATTTTGGTAGTCCCGAGCAAAGTATGTGAAAAATAAGTTGAGAATTATAGGAGAACTTTCTTTGAAATCGAGTGAGATTTTGAACAAAGTACGAGAAATTTAATATTCATGAATGTTAGAAATTATTTTCTCCTGAGCTCAAGCGCACGGTAGACTTCATAATCAAGTGTAAAGCATTAATCCATCAATTAAAAAAATTTTAAACATTGAGATCCATGGATGTATAGTCTAATCTCGGCTTATCATCATTAAGAGATCCAATTGTCAATTTCATGATATCATTGGTAACCAACAAGAAAATTCACGACAATCAAAACCTAACCCAAAACTTGCCTCATAAATTAGCCTATTACTTGTGATTTTTCTGTTCAAAGTAATGCCAAGGAAGGGGAATCAAATCCTCACCTATAGGGAGCAAACCTATGGTGAAGATCGTACACCTGACTCTTTTTCACATATCATTCATGGGGAATTAACTCTACACCTATAGGGAGCAAACCTATGGTGAAGATTAATTATCCAACCTTTTCAATTTTTATACCATGATGGCAAGATATTTCAGGCTGGTTCCTTTCGTGCTTAGTGATTACCAAGTTAATCCTTCGATATGGAACTGAAATCTTAATGTGTAAGCAAGACGTGTCCTGAAATCATGATTCAATCAATGTTTAAAATCTCTAATCATGGATTGATAATTCAAACTCAACTGTGGAATCTATTAAGTAGCTAAATTCAAGAGTCATAAATTATCAACATCACGTATCTCGTAATTCTAAATCAAAGATAGATGTCAAAATCACATTGAATTTACAAGAAATGTCAGAAAAATTTTAAAAATTTTTCACAATTTTTGCTCAAGACCAAGAAAATACTGATTAGGAAGCCTAATCTCCCACCCCCAACCTAAAATCTACATTGTCCTCAATGTAAAAGATCTAAACATGGAACAACAAAAGTAAAGTGACGGAAAGATAGTACCTGGATAACGAATCAAGAGAGATTTTTCACGAGATCACAGTATGGAAGCTGGTTAGCACGAGAGAAAAAGAAAAATAAAAATAACGAAAATAAAATCCTACCTATACCATTTTCGCAGGTGTTCTCGTTGCATTTAGCGTATGCAACAAGCCTTTAAACTCCTAGGTTATCCCTAGTGGACGAGTTGTAGTCTCGTGAGGGTTTGCAGTAATGTTACCCACAAATATTTAATCATCTAACTAGAAAAATGAAATGAAAAGCTGGGTTGTCTCCCAGGAGCGTTAAATTTACCGTCTTCAGCCAGACAAATAAAGCAACAATCTTAGTCCTATGAAAGCAATAAACCTACCTATACCTCCATCAGACTAGGAGATCAGTCCTGGTAAACAGGAGCAATCAGAGGCATGGACATGTCCTCTGAATCAAATGTCTCGACAAATGGCTTTAATCGATGTCCATTTACTTTAAATTCCTTGCCATTGTCGGGATCTCTTATCTCGACGGCCCCATGAGGATAAGCAGTAACAACAATGTAAGGGCTGGTCCAACGAGATCGAAGCTTACCCGGAAAGAGATGTAGTCGAGAATCGTACAAAAGGACTTTCTGATCTAGCGTAAATGATTTTCGTAGAATATGTTTATCATGAAACGCCTTCATCCTGTCCTTGTAAATTCTCGAGTTTTCGTACGCATCGTTCCGGATTTCTTCAAGTTCATTTAATTGAAGTTTGCGTAGCGAGCCAGCGTTGTCCAGATTGAAATTCAGATTTTTGATCGCCCAGTATGCTTTATGTTCCAATTCCACAGGCAAATGACAAGCCTTTCCGTAGACAAGTCTAAAGGGAGATGTTCCAATAGGAGTTTTAAAAGCAGTTCGGTACGCCCATAAGGCATCGGTCAATCGAATTGACCAGTCCTTACGATCAGGGTTAACCGTTTTTTCTAGGATATGTTTGATCTCTTTATTGAAAATCTCAGCTTGTCCACTTATTTGCGGATGGTATGGGGTGCTCACCTTATGCGAGATACCGTATTTCTTCATTAAACTCTCGAATGTTCTATTGCAGAAGTGTGAGCCCCCGTCACTAATGATGGCTCGAGGTGTTCCGAACCGCGACAGATATTTTCTTTCAAAAATTTAATGACTGTGCGATGGTCATTTTTGCGGCACGGAATTGCTTCGACCCATTTAGTGACATAGTCTACGGCGAGCAAAATATACAGATTTCCAAATGATTGGGGGAATGGTCCCATGAAATCAATGCCCCAGCAATCAAATGCTTCAATGATAAGGATGGGATTCAAAGGCATCATATTTCGACGGGACAATGCTCCCAATTTTTGACAACGCTCACAAGCTTTGCAAAACTCATGAGTGTCCCTGAACATAGTGGGCCAGTAAAAGCCACACTGTACAATCTTGGCCGTGGTCTTTTTAGCAGAAAAGTGATCACCACAGGCCTGTGAGTGACAGAAGGAGATGACACTCTGATGCTCATCGTCTTGCACACATCGCCTTAAGATTTGGTCTGGGCAATATTTAAACAGATATGGATCATCATAGAAAAAGTTACGTACCTTGGTAAAGAATTTCTTCTTATCTTGTGACGTCCAGTGTGTCGGCATGGCACCTGTAACAAGATAATTAGCAATATCGGTGAACCAAGGTGAATGAGAGACTCTAAACAGTTGTTCATCAGGGAACATGTCATTGATATGGGTCGCCTCAAGGGAATCAGAAGTATTAAGGCGAGAAAGATGATCGGCCAATACGTTCTCTACTCCCTTTTTATCTTTGATTTCTAAATCAAATTCTTGGAGTAGAAGGATCCATCGTATCAAGCGGGGCTTAGAATTATTCTTAGAAAGAAGATACTTAAGTGCCGCATGGTCTGTGTAAATGATGATCTTGGATCCGATCAGGTAAGATCTAAATTTGTCCAAAGCGAACACTACGGCTAAGAGTTCCTTTTCCGTAGTCAAGTAGTTCACTTGGGCAGGATTTAGAGTCCTACTTGCGTAGTGAATAACGTAAGGCCGCTTATCTTTTCTCTGGCCTAGAACCGCCCCAAGAGCATAATCAGAGGCGTCGCACATAAGTTCAAATGGAAGACTCCAGTCGGGTGGCTGCATGATAGGTGCAGTGGTTAACATGCCCTTAAGCTTAGTGAAAGCTTTTTGGCACTGCTCAGTCCACTCGTATGGTGTATCCTTTTGAAGAAGATTACATAAAGGACAAGAGAGGAGAGTAAAGTCCTTTATGAATCGTCTGTAAAAGCCTGCGTGTCCTAAGAAGGATCACACGTCTCTGATATTCTTAGGTGGAGGTAGGTTAGAGATAAGATCAAAGGTGGCAGGGGCATTACATAACCCGAATGGCATCCTTCTGTAAGCAAAGGTGCCATAGGGACATGTAAATGTGGTCTTTTTCTTATCCTCAGGGGCGATTTCAATCTGATTATAACCTGAATACCCGTCAAGGAAACAATAATAGGAATGACCAGCTAGCCTTTCCAGGATTTGATCAATGAAGGGCAAAGGAAAGTGGTCTTTCCTTGTGACGGTATTCAGCTTTCTGTAGTCAATGCACATTCTCCAACCAGTAGTAACTCTGGTCGGCACGAGTTCATTATTAGCATTGGCTACGATGGTGATCCCGAACTTCTTAGGAACCACCTGAGTTGGACTCACCCATTGACTATCGGATATGGGGTAAATGATCCCCACTTCCAATAGTTTGAGAACCTCGGCCTTAACCACTTCCTTCATGTTTGGATTTAGTATACGTTGTGATTGCCGAACGGCCTTTGCATTGTCCTCAAGATATATACGGTGAGTACAAATCGATGGGTTAATTCCCTTGAGGTCCGCTATCGTCCATCCAAGAGCTCCCTTATGCTCAATGAGAGTAGATATCAGTATACTCTCCTGTTCTTTCTCCAGGTGGGCAGAGATCACCACCGGGTATGTCTCATCTTGACCTAAATAGACATATTTTAAATCAGAGGGCAAAGGTTTTAGGTCAAGCTTCGGTGGCTTGAGGTTAGACGGTAGAGGCACTATATCGGTTTGGGGCAACTCTTCAATTTGTGGCCTCTACCGGTTAACTTCAAGTACCGGTGTAGTATCAAGCATGACACACGTCTCCCTAATTATATCATCATCAAGATCATGGGAGTGGGCCAGGCACGTCTCTAGAAGATCAGAGGATAAGGTGAGAGGCGTTCTATCTTCCACAAAAGAATCAATCATGTTAACATCATGAAAATCGTCATCATCCTCTGAGTTGCTGCCGTTATTGAAAAAGATATTCGATTCCAATGTCAAATTTCCAAAGGACATAGTCATGACACCATTCCTGCAATTGATAATTGCATTTGAAGTGGACAGGAATGGGCGACCAAGAATGACGGAAATCTGAGTGCTTGTGTCATTGATGAGTTCGGTGTCCAAGATGATAAAATCAACAGGGTAGTAGAATCTATCCACCTGGACCAGCACATCCTCGATGATCCCTCTTAGTATACGAACAGAACGATTAGCAAGTTGTAGTATGGTTCGAGTGAATTTTAATTCCCCCAAACCTAACCGTTGGTATACCGAGTAGGGAATCAGATTGATGCTTGCTCCTAAGTCAAGAAGTGCATGGTCAATTCGATAGTTCCCGATTACACTTGATATGGTTGGGCAACCGGGATCTTTGAATTTTTGCGGCACATCTTGTTTCAGGATGGCACTCACTTTCTTAGTTAAGAAAATTTTCTTTTGAACACTTTTCCGTCGTTTGGTCGCGCATAAGTCCTTTAGAAATTTAGCATATGAAGGAATCTATTTTACAATGTCAAGCAGAGGAATGTTGACTTTCACTTGTTTCAACACCTCTAGGATATCATGAGAGTTAGATAGACATTTTGGTTCAATCAACCGTTGGGGAAATGGAACAACTGGCTTCTCTAGAGGTTCCGGTTCAAATTTTTGTGGGGCGTCACCAGATCCATCATTGTTATCCTCTTCTGGTTCTTGAGGCTTTTCGGGCCTAACTGGAAGGGTTTTATCAATAACCTCCCCACTCCTAAGAGTGGTGATGGATTTAGCGTGCCCCATTTGATTTGAAGAGCTGTGATCACTAACTCCATGATGCGGTTTAGGATTGGGAAGAGGTTGAGCTGGGAAGCTCCCCTTGTTTCCAATCGTATTTTCAGCCTTAAGTTCATGTATTGCTTTCGTAAGGTCTTGAAAGGCTTGCATTATACCCTGATTGAAAAGCTCTTGCTTTTGAAAATGTTTTAGAACCAAATCTTCTTGAGGTTTCTCTTGAGTTGGATTTTGGTTTAGGAAACCTTGAGGTGTAGCCGTTGGTCCATTCCTCCAACTGAAATTTGGATGATTTTTCCAACCAGCATTGTATGTATTAGAGGGTGGTCCATTGAAAGGTCTTTGATAGTTATTTACGGCATTAGATTGTTCATTCAATACTTCTCGAAAGGCAGGTATTGAAGGACAATTTTCAGTAGTATGAATGTTGCAATCACAGATGTCACAAACACTTTCATTAACCTTTTCCTTCTTTCCTTCCATGGCCTCAAATTTTCTAGTGAGATTAGCCACCTTAGCGTTAAGATCATCATCCTCTTTCAGGAGATATATTCCTCCTTTTTCCCTTGAATGAGTTGGCCTAGACGTAGCGTTCGTCCTTGGGTAATAGTCCCATGATTGTGTTTTTTCAGCGAGACTATCGAGGTAATCCCATACCTCGTCGACATTTTTATTGATAAATTCTCCGTTACACATTGTCTCGACCATTTGGCGCATGGAAGATGTTAGCCCATCATAGAAAAAATTTGTAATGCGCCATATTTCAAAGCCATGTTGTGGGCATGCATTAACCAGATCCTTGAACCTTTCCCAACATTGGAAGAATGTTTCATCTTCCTTTTGGGCAAAGTTCATGATTGCTCTTCTGAGGGTAATTGTCTTATGATGTGGAAAAAATTTCTTTATAAATTCCCTCTGCAAATCATTCCATGTGCCAATGGACCTAGGACGCAGTAAATGTAACCATGTCTTGGCTTTTTCTTTCAAGGAAAATGGAAAGAGTTTCAGCCTAATAGTATCCTCAGATACATTAGGAAAGTATAAGGTGCCTATGATTTCATCGAACTCTTTCAGATGCAAGTATGGTTCTTCAGATTCAAGCCCATGGAACTTATGAAGGAGTTGGATAACCCCTGGCTTGATGTCCATATGTCCTGTATTATCAGAAAAAATCATGCATGAGGGCGTACTCACCCCCGCCGGTTGTAAATAATCTCGTAAAGTACGAGGCGGGGGTGCGTGGTGCACCTCATTCTCATCATGTACCTCCTCAACCCTAGGTTGGGGTAGTGCTTGAGGTTGATTTTCAGCCATAACCTCCTCTGTCTCAGGATAATTCAAGTGGTGTCTAGTCCTGCGATGGACAGTCAACCCCTCAACTAATCCTCCTTCAATCACGAGACGTCGAGTGTTGTCACGTGCCCACTGGGGCATAAAACACACTCAGCCCTCAAATTCTAACTTAAACCTAAGAGAAAGGAAGAAGTAGAAATCTAAAAAATAAAAGAGAAAGATGGAAAAAAGTTACCAAATTTGGAGGCCTAGGTTAAGAATCTGCAAAACAAAACAAAAAAATTAGTTTCTAAGAATAAAAAGTCCTAATTAAAAGTAAACTAATTTTTAGAGAAAAGAAAAAAAAATTCTTAAAAAAGAAAGAGAAATTAGAAAGAGCTTACTAAATTAGAAGTTTCCTACAAAACAAAAAAATCGGGTTAGTTCCTAAACAAAAACTTATAGAAAAATTCTAAAACAAGAAGACAAGATGAGGATTCCTAAAAAAAAAAGGAATTAGAATTAGAATCTCACTAAAAAGAAGAAGAAAAAATCTTAATCTAAATCTAGAATAGAAAGGAAGAATTGAAGACAGAATTTACCAATTTAGAAACTATCTTAGAAGCCTAAAAAACAAGAAAGATAAGTTAATTTCTAAAATTAAGAAAATCTAAACCTAATCTTAAACTAATCCTAAAACTAATTAATTTTAGAAAAACGTAGCCGACAGTCCCCGGCAACGGCGCCAAAAACTTGTTCACTCCCCAAGTGCAGGGTTGTGATGTAGTAATAACTCGATAAGACCGAGGTCGAATCCCAAGTGACTGAAACTTGTACGTTATCTAAAATTAACTGGAAATAGAACTAGAATGAGATAAAATCTGAATTGAATTATAGATTGAGGAATAATTATAAACTATTAATCTAAAACTTATAGAAATCAGAGGAAAGGAAACTAGGGATTCAGAGGATCCACTTGTAGAGATCAGGGAGAACTTATGCTTGCATAAAAAATTATGAAAATTACTGAACTGCCGTTGATCTAGTTTTCAAAGAGATGAAAGGAAGATGAATTAGAATGGATTCCATCACCAAACCATGCCCAAGAGACTATGGCAAACAACAAAATTAAACTAATTACCAACCAATCACATGTATGAAGGTTAGGAAGGGTACCGACATCATAAACATTAAAGAGAACGGAAATATTCAAAGCCATTGCAGACCCATTGTAATTTCAGTCACAACAGACCATTAAAAACCTAAAACATTCCCATAATAATCAACTAAATTCAACGTCAATTCATAAATTAAAATAAAAATAAAATAAAGTCTCCCATCTCACTACAAGCTTCACCTCTTATCCCTAGTTAAGAGGTTTAGCCAAACATGGATGGCTAAATCTCCACAATTGAAATAAAATAAAAAGAAAATACTCTTTTTTTCTTCTGCTTCACGTCCCTGTCCGAGCCTCCACGTCTCTCTTCTTCTTCCTTCCTAGACCTGAATGAATGCTCCCCACGTCCAAAACCTCCTTTTATAGCTGCTGGAAGGCTGGAGTCAGTGACAGAGTTGTAGCAGGACACGGAGTGCAATTTTCGCAGCCAAGTTCGGTGCCTCGAAACACGCCACTTTCCTCGCTCAAATTCCAAAGAAACACCATCCCTTAGGATTTTATTGGGTCCTCTACATGATAGACGGTTCAGATCTGCCATATGATCAAAGATGGTGGGCTAAAACCGCCTGAAAAAGTCGGTTTTCGAGGATGTGCGAAACTTTTCGCACCATTTCGCTGTTGTGATCGGTGGGCCCCACAGAAGCATTTTCTAGAAAATCCACCCCGTTCATTGGATTCAGAACGAAATTTCAGTCCAGAATGGGTGGTTTTGAACGTCCATTGACGTGGCCCAGAGAAGAAATCACAAAAGATCAGATTTGAATACTACTGGGCAGCCCTTTTGTAGCCTCTGTATCTCACACGTGTGTACGCATGGGTGAAAAGTGACAACACGGTTTTGTAGTGCTCGCGGCTGTCTACACGGTGGACGGTTTGGATTGAGCTTATGGGGCACGTGTGGGGCCCACATCGATCGCAAAAACGGCCAGCGGCCGTGCATTACGTGGTGCGTAATCGGAAACTTCTTCCGCTGTGATGATCGGTGGGGTCCACTGAGCTTTAATTTGAAAAATCTACACCGTCCATTGGCTTCAGGACGAAAAATCGTCCGGAAAGGGGTGTTTTTGGAGCATTTTCGGTGTGGCCCACAGAATCTATGACCCAGCCGTCTATCCTGCGTTTTCCCTCCATCTACGTCCGTACCTGTGCATGGGATCAAAAGGATAGCTTGGCAAGGGTTGAGCCCACCCTCTGGACTCAATGGACGGTACAGATCTTGCACAGGGACGAAGGGTGTGGCCCACTACTCGTTGCAGCGTCGGACAGCGTCTGCCATACGCGGACGCTGTGAGTTTTTTAAAGAAAACGTCGGTCAGCGTTCGCTGACCGACTTACATGGTTTCGGTGGGAGGCGAGCACGGTACCCAACATGCACACGCGTCGCGTGTGTGGGTCCCATGACGATGTGTATCCAAAATCCGGTCCTTTCATCCTCTTTGTCATGTAATTTAAGCGGTTGGGACAAAAACTGACGCACATCCAGATACCAGGCGGGCCTCAGTTCACAGATATATGGGCTGATCTGTCTGTTGTCCCACTTCTGTAGGGATTCAGGAGCTGAAATTTGACGTGTACGGCTCGTTTGTGGTCCTCAGGTGATTTATGAAATTCAGAGCCGATCAAATGGTGGAAACTCTGCAATCTTGCAATCTGGATGCTTTTCAGGCCCGTTTAGGGTGAGTGGCTGGGATTTCTATGATTTTCGGTGTGTAAATCCATCGATTTCGGTCCCCTGGAGTCTCGTCCAATGCCTTGGTGTCATCAGATCGTTAAATCTCAACTTTTAACGTCCTTTTTCCACCCATGCTCATAAAATCACCTTGCAACACAAGAATGAGAAAACGAGCCATTAGACAGCATTATATTCGTAAATCTAGACAATATCTGGGGTCTAATATGCAATATTTGACCCTCAACAATCCCAACTATTTCCTTTGGCATAGCCCACCTAAGTCTTGGATCTACCTAAATTTTGAGGTCATAGCTGACGCAAGGATGAACGTGATGAGGTCGATCACCGTCTTCCTTAAGGATAACTACTACAAATCCATGGAGCTTCTCTGAACTCCTTACAGAGATTCCTCGAATCCACGAGGAAAGAAAGCAAGAGAATAGAAATAAATTCTAATAAAATTCAAAATTGATTAATGAATGAATAAAAATGAGTTCACATCCCTTTAAATAAGGGAACCAAGCAATAGGTAAGAAATCAAAATTAAACTACAACTAAAACTCCTAGAATCCATGACTTACTATAAATAGTAAACTTACTATTTATAGACGGTCGTGATGTCTACTAGTGTGCAAGGTTTTCGGCCAAAAATAGTAAGTGTCCTATTTGGCTTCACCAAACCGTTCTCCTAATTATCCTAAGCACTTTTCAAGTTGGACACAACTCCTAAAGCCCAAGGGATGAAGAGTCATACTCAAACTAAAACTTACTATTTATAGTAAGAATGAAAATAAAATAGGAAAACGACCGTCGATCAGGGGGTTTTTCACAAATTTGGGCTGCGCAACCCGACATAACAGGGTTGGTTGACTAAAGTAGCTCGTTCTACCCCAAAATCATATATTTTACGTCAGATAACTCATTCCGGATTGCGAGATACGCCCGATCTAAGGTTCGATGGTCCGAATCACTTCTATTGTCGACCGGGCCTTTTCTGATCCATCTTCGCCATGAAACTATCCGCGACCCGCTCTACATCAATAGCCTAATATTATATGATAAAATGCGTGGATGGAGTGGATGTCACATGGTCATCACAGTGGGCCCCATAGAGCTACGGGCGCGGGTTGGATTATTGGATCCATCCGACTTCTTCAAAGATGAGATTTGTTAAAGAATTGAATGAACTCAAGGAGAATATGTTGAAACTAATTAAGAAGGAGATTAGAGTGCTTAGAAAGATATTGCAAAAGAATTGAATGAACTCAAGGAGACCGAGAGCTTGCTTGGAGCTCTTGATTGAATGAAAAAAATGCTATGGACTTCAATCCATTGTCTTTGGAGTTCCTGAGAATGACCTGTCTGAAGTAAGTGTGGCAACTCAAGAGGAATCCACCATTGGCTTGCTTAATGGATCAATAGCTTGATCAATAGAGGAGCAATGAAAATCAAAAATTAACTATAAAATGTCACGGTTGAAGATATTGAGGGATTAACAAATATGGACGATTTGATGGATAATGTCATGATCACCATGGTACCATCTCAACGCTGATCAAGGCCCACAGATCGAAAGCCAACAAGGAAGAAGATGCCACGATCAATATTCTAGATATCCATCTCTACAAATCACCTCCTGTAGAAAGAGTGAAAGTTATCTCTCTGAACATGTTGGATCACAAAGAAGTGAGATAAGCATTAGTGTTACATAAAACAGTCTTAAAAGTGATGTGCCAATTCAACATGTATGCCTTCATCATCAATTGCAACCAAAGATGAGGAAGACATGCTATAAAGGTGGATTGTTACATTGGACAGATATTGACTTTAAGATGAGGGCAAGTTCTTTTTGATGTCGGGTGGAGTTGATGTAACAAAATGGGTACACCAGACGATTGGTCAAGATATGAAAAATCTAACTATTCAAGTCTTGATAGATAATTTGGACCAGATACGTGACCTGATAATCAAGTTGCGGTCTGATGATCAAGTTGATGTGTTCAATAGTCAAATTACATTGTGAGGCTAAGAGGATTCATTGAATGGTCATTATATTTTTAGGATTTATTTGTTTTAGTTAATTATTAGGATTTGATTGAGTATTTGATCATTTTTCTTGTTTTATATTTTCACCATGGCCACTTTTAGACCATCAAATGATGTTTGAATGGCACAAAAATTGGGCTATCTATTTGATAGCCCATTGAGTAAGCTTTGAAATGAGTCCAAGATTATACAATTCTAACTTTATTTAAGTTATGATCCATTCACATAAGGCTCATGTGGTAGTAACGAGATCTAGGAGCAGTTCGGTCATTTTCTATTTTAAGGGTTTCTACGAAGATGCTAGGGATTATTATTATGATTATGAAATAAAAATTCACTTTTCTGGTATATTTCTTTTGTTTGATGCATTAAAAGCTTTGGAGAGGAGTTTATCACGGTCTCTAGCATTCAATTGGAGAATTGTTTGGTGCTTTTTGGCAATCTCTTTTTTCTTTTCTTTAATTTATTTACGTTCCCTTGTTGGGTTTGCATAAAAGACTCAACAGAGAGTTTATGACTTTGATAAACTCTCAAAATATGAGTTGGGAATCTCCATCCCATCAAGCATGCTGATTATTATAACAGCATTGAGAATGTGGTTAGCAAAATAAGCCAGTCCAATCTCAAGTGATATGCTCAGTGTAAAATGGATAATGACCTGGACATTGTATGCTGTATAATACCTCTTGTTTTTACAACAATTGGACAATCCTGTTTGCCATATGTGTGGGCCAATCTAATGTGCCATCAATTTGGGCAATAACGGATGTAGGCTGGTGTATATTGGAACAAAAAACCTTGACTGGATGTAGAAAAATGTATACTTAGAAAATATAGGGAGCCAATGTCACTTGCCGGTTTTTATTCCATTTGAGAACTCTTCTTCCTTTAATTCCTTTATCAGAGTGTGTCTACCAAGCAACAATCCCTATCACATTAATTCATGTTGGTTCTTAGAGATTGGTGACCCAAATCCCATTATTATTTATAGTATGATAAAATGGGAGGGTCTCATCAGTCTTTGTTCTTACCTTTAACAAATGGTGGTGAATCTTCAACTGTAGACGTTGCATGGTAGCATAGCACCCACCTCACACGGGTGAGGCCTAACTCATATGAGCCACTCGCCTCACACTGGCCACCCACTCCGAATACGCCCATGCATCTCACAGGCCACCCCACTCGAAAAATGCCCTTGCATTACTTTTTCCCTTTGAATTTGGACCACTTGGCATTTTAATTTTAATAATCCATTTAATAGCCATTAATTGGTGATTATTATGATTTTAGGGATATGCTCCATCGACGGTGGGACCCCACAATTTGGGTAGTCTGGATGTACATTAGTGCCACATCTGAAGGGATGAGTCGGTACATAGCTATTACTGAATTAAAAAATTCATAGCTAAACCTTAAGAAATTGATAATAAAAAAGAGAATCGAAAAGATTCACCGTATGTTTGAGAAAAAACCAGGTTAAAGAGAAAAACGACAACATTGAATGGCGTAACAGGCGGAATAGGGGCATTTGCCACCGTAGAGAATTAATGAGACTATTTCGTAAGGCGTATGTGGACAAGAGAAACGGAGAATAATGCCATGTTTTACAAGAAAGGTTTTGAACTTCATGTATTAACTGCCAACATTAGTTTGAATACTTCTGATTATGCAAAACATATTCTCAATGTTCCTTTTAAATATTTGAACAAACACTTATTGCATACTAAGGAAAAATACCATGTACATCTACTAACATCATCAATGAAATGCTTTTCCATTAATAAAAAAAGCACTTTTCAAAAGAAAATCTACTAAGATCATCAATGAAATGTATCTAATATTACTAATAGGGAAGTAGAGCTTGTCACTAAATATAGAAAGTACAAATTCTAAAGGTTTATTGGCTACACTAGAGTTCACATATTTAAAGGAGAAAGGAAGCTAAAAGCGAGAAGGCAAATGATGAACCGTACATATTGTTGGATGACAAGACTTAGATGATAAGTGCAAGGAATTTGGAGTTGCATTAGATGGTAGAAATCGCCTTTCTTCAAGTCATGCCTTAGTAATCTCCCATTCTGATGGTCCTTCACAAAGAAAATAGTTGGATGAAACTCAAAAGTGAAGCAAATACTAATTAACTAGATAGGGGGACTCTGGATGCCAAATGCATCAATGTACAGGTGTTAGTTTCTATACAGTTAGCTAAATAGATCGTTCCTCAAATTTGAACACTCAAAAGATGGTGATTAACTAGAAGAAGCCGACAAGTAGAGCATGTGAGCCATTGCTATACTTTTCTAAATCATTTATTTTTTTATTTTTATAAATGTGTGGCCCACTTGATGAGTTGCCCTACCTGTTTTTGTTATGATTATGTATGCTTAGAAGCATCATATGATTGATCATCTGTAACAGGGGAGGTCCTTGCGAGCATACCACTACAAAAGGAAATGGTAGCAAAACATGAAAGTTGATAAGGTAGAGCCATTAGAACTGGAATGTGGTAGTGCCATTCTTTTACTGCACATAGGTTATGGTCATGTGTCAATTGAGATCATCCATCTAGTAGGACCCATCTTAAATCATGTTCCCTCTAATTTTTATTTTTATTTTTTGTTAGGTAATCCCAGCTTAAATTTATTCTCCTCTAACCAAATGTGGGCCATTGACCTTTTTTTTAGGACGGTTAGTTTGGAATCTGCCAACCAGATGGTTAGGACCATCCAATTTATATATTTTTAATCATGTTTCATCAACAATAGGGGCAATTATATGAACATACTGAATTGGCACGTCACCCCTATCATGTATACTATGGAAAGGTCTCTGTAAACCTACACTGGTTTCACCAGCTTTGCCATCATTTCATCTTTCTATTAGTATTATTATATGACTAAAAGCACAACTAATGGGGATATTTATCGAATCAGTACTGGGTCGGTACACAAGATACATGGCATTTGTGATGTTTGCCAGGCAGCTAAGCTTGCCTTAAGATATTTGAGCCAAGAATGTCGTGGGAAATGCATGTGCATACATACCTGCTTCTGTTGTTGCTGCTGCTTCTTCTTCCTCTTCTTCTTCTTCTTCTTCTTCTGCAGTACTTTTAAGAAACAAGCCTAAAAAGGTAGAAAAAAGGCAGAAAAAGATGGAAGTAAGGTTAGAAAAGTCTTCAAAGAAATTTATAGGTAATTTGAACACTTGAAATTTAAAGAATCTACATCTATAGCAATTGGATTCTTGAGAATTTCAGTGTGTCAAGTTGTGTTTAACACCTTGAAATTTATATAATCTCTAAGAATATGAAAAGTAGCTTTTTAGA
Source organism: Magnolia kwangsiensis (assembly GCA_037074715.1). Lineage (NCBI taxonomy): Eukaryota > Viridiplantae > Streptophyta > Magnoliopsida > Magnoliales > Magnoliaceae > Magnolia > Magnolia kwangsiensis. The sequence continues at coordinate 190,753,269 of CM073571.1, read as the reverse complement.
AAGAATTGTAAATGGCTTAAAATTAGAAATTGAACTTTGGCCAAATTCCAAGTTGTAAAAAGTGAAAATTAGCTCTAGAATTCAATTTTAATTTCAAAGGACAATAATTTGAAAAAAAAATAAAAATAGAACCTTTTGAATGTCATCAATGATAATGAAGCACTTAACTTATTTAATTATTTGTCTAGTGGATTGGGAGACATTTCTTGGATGATTAAAAATAAAAAAAATATTCAATAATGTTTTTATTTAAACAAACAAGTGTTCCCAATTAGAGTATAGGATTCTTGGACCAATCTAACTTTTGGGCTATGAGGTAGATACTATGATTCCATAAGTTAATTGGTTTTTTTTTTTTTTTTTTTTCTCTTTTATACACACACACCACCGTGCACACACTCACGCGGTAGTGGAATTTCAACACCTATGGTACTCGAACCCTTAACTTACCACTGGAGTAAGAGTGAGGACCATTTCTAAGCCATGTGTACCATTTCTAAATGTCTGTGTATCAAGTGTCCCATGTGGCTAGAGTATTAAATAACCTGACCAGTAGCATATCAGTCATATGTCAGGTCAGTCAAAAGTGATAGTCTGAACACGGAGGTTTGCCAATTTACACGTGTGGGCGTGTATCACAACATGATACATGCGTGACATCCTAGCTTCCCATGAGATGTGATATCGTGTTTTGGTGTAGATCGCCTCACACAAAAGTAAGGCCAGCTTTCCCAACTCGAATGGGCTACGTTATATAAATACAAATGAATGATTAGAAAAAAAAAAACCATCAATTTACTTCGTATTGCGTGGCCCAGCTGAAGAGTGATTTAGTCTGAGTTAGAGAAAATCTAAATAAACTCTGTGGGGCCCACTGTGATGTTGGTGTCTTATCCACACCATCCATCTGCTTAATTACCAGCTCAATTTAGGGCATGATCCTGGAATTGAACAGCATCCAAAGCTCAAGCGAACCATACCATAGGAAATACTGGGAATTGAATGCCTACCGTTGAAAATTGTGGGGCTACAGAAGTTGAAGATCAAGCTGATATTTTTGTTTTACCTTAGACCTATCTCATTGTTTCCTGTGGTGTGGTCCACTTGAACTTTGGATATGCTTCAATTTTGGGCTTGTACTCTAAAGTGATCTGGAAAAACAGATGAACGGTGATAAAACACATACATCCACAGTTGGTGCCACAGAGTTAACTCAGAAGGCTATACTGAGGACGCAATCCGCTTCCGGAGATTGAATGGGTAATTCGCGGCACACGTACGAGAGTAATAAAAAACAAGAAGGAATGGCGTGGCATAGTGCAGTGCTCGCGAATCGCCTCTTCAATGCCTCTTCAACGCAGGCTTCACAAATGGTTTTGGATATACAAATTTAATAAAGCTTGGGTTACCCTTTAATTACCTGAATCTTCTTCTTCTTTCCTCCATCTCTTCTCCTTCCAAGTATCAACTGTAGCATCGAATGGGAATGACTTGAGCTTCGGACAGTCGTAAACCTTGAGGAGTCTTAAAGACGGCATTGCCCTTCGCATCCTCTGCCACTCCTCTTCCATCTCTGGTAAGAATCGTAGCACCAATACCTCCACTTTCCATACGCCACTCTCGCTGTCCCAAAATCTGGGACCCATCTCCCTAATCCTTCCCTTGAAACCATCAATGTAAAGAAACTGAAGATTGGGAAGGGAAGTAGGACTGATCCACGCAGGTGTCCTTTCTCCTGGCCAGTCGCAAATAAACAACTCTCTGAGGGATTTAAGAGGAGAAAGCTCACCTTCAATCTTCTCTACAACTCCATCTCTTTCAACAGAAATTTCCCCAAATTTTAAGCATAGAATTTGCAGATGCTGGAGCATTGATAACACATTCCATTCCCCTTCTTCTATTTCTTCAACTGATTTTATCTCCATCCTAAGGTCTCTAAGTTTTGTCAAGCTCTTCAACTCCGAAATACCGGATCCATTTTTATTCACAGGACTAAACCATCCTAACCGTTCGAGATTTGAAAGCTTTCCAACCCCTTCCGGCATGCATTCTAAAGATTCACACTCATAAATTTGGATAGCTGTTAGCTTCTCTAATGTTGTGATTGACACAGGAAGCCTTTTCAAATTCGGGCAGTTGAGTAAACATAGAATCCGAAGATTACGAAGATTTCCGATTGAATCGGGCAGTGATGTTAAGGCAGAACTACTCTCTATGTTAAGATAAACGAGATGCTGTAATGACCCTATCCCACTCAACCAATCGCTGCACACCCAATCTCCATCCAGTGAAAGAGATAACACCCTCAACCATCTTACTTTGTATAGTTTTGCTTTTAGACTTGCAAACATCTCTTTGCTCTGAATGTCCATCCCAACCAACGTCCGCAGCTTGGTGGGACTGTTTCCGATGCTCTCTACAGCTGTATTCCCCACAATTCCCAAACGACGAGACTGCTCACTGAATGCGGGACTACCTCCACAGTCCAACCTCACAAAAAAGCTCTCATCTCTTGCAATTCTTATTACCATATCTCGAACCATATCATGCATTTTGCACCAAACATAGCTTCTCTCCAACTCATCTTTATCAACTCCAAGTATCAAAAATCGACTACATAATTCTGAAAAACATTCTTTTCCTATCTCAACTGCCGTTTTCCCATTTTTTCCCCAAACAAAACCCTCACCAATCCACCAGTTAACCATGTCATGAACATTAATTTCAAAATCTTCAGGAAACATGGCAAAACACAAAAAGCAAGGTTTTAAGTGTGTTGGGAGCTCTTCATAGCTTAACTGTAGTCTCGAAATGATCGGTTCATCTTTCTTATCAATTCCCAACTCCTCCTTCAAGCGCTCTGATATTTCCCTCCATTCATGGATAGAATCACTCTTCCCCAGCATCATTCCACCCACAACCTTGATTGTTAATGGCAGTCCCCCGCACCTCGCAACAATCTCCTTTCCCAAGCCCTCCAAGTCTGGATTTGTGCACTTACCTCCAGTTCTTGCAAAAGCTACTTTACTGAACAAGGACCAACTATCTTCTTTCGAAAGAGTTTGGGGATAGTGTATGTGTCTGCTGGCAGCTCCCATTAATTTAGCAACCTCTTCATTCCTAGTTGTGACAATAACGCAGCTACCCTCCACTCGGGGCAAACCAGATTTCAAGCTATCCCACCACATCCCTTCATTTGTTTGCCAAACATCGTCCAAAACTACCAAGTATTTCGCATCTAATTTCCCGTTGAGACTTTCCAATAGCTCCTCAACGTCCATTCCCCTCAGAGATTCCTCTTTTACATCTAGCTTTTTTAACATCTTCTTTAGCAATTCGTCCAATTTGACACTTTGAGAAACAGTAACAAAAACCTTGTGATGAAAAGAGTTTTTCACACTCTCACTATGACGTATCTTTTGAGCGAGTGTGGTTTTACCGATTCCCCCCATTCCAACTATTCCAATTACTGTTGAGGTTCCATTTGCTTTCAAGATCCAATTTCTAACCTTTCCCGAGTCATCTTCTAATCCTACCATTTCAGCTTCATGCATTAGGATTGGGTTGGTCAATGGCATATTCCTGCCATCTTCATCTTTGCCAGTGTGGTGAGGAGCTGTTTGCAAGTAGGAATTCATCTTCCCTTGCACCACTTTTATTTTTTTATTTGTTTCCATCAACCGCTTTCCCATCCGACGGCGGGATTTTAAGAGGGCAGGAGAGCAATAACTAATAAAATTGGGTGCACACCCTTGGTCTTTTTTATGGAATTGAAGACGGCAATCTGCTATTACATCCTCAGCATCATATACCAGCTCTCTTAAGTCTCTCATTATTGTCTTGAAAGTCTCATTCCTCTCTTTAATCTTTACCTGATCAGCATCCTTGAGATAGCTCTGCATGTACTTTAGCTCCTCCTTTGTTTCTTCAAACCGGTCATCAAATTCAAGTAGTTGTCGACCTTCGCTTTCAAGTAATGACACCAAATTATCCAGGAGAATACTGACGACGGCATCTGCCATTTCCCTGTGCAATAGTTTCATACATTTATGAAAATGGAATCCAAAACTAGAAGGTGAAGTAAAAGAGGAAAGAAAAAAAACTAGGCAGAAAATATTACAATTGAATTGTCTATAAGAAAGCAATCGCACAATTACGCCTACAATAGATTTATTTTCACTTTATTCCAATCATTTTTCCTTATGTGTAATGCATTTTTCAGAAACTTGGCGAGTCAATTTAGAACTTGACAATGTCAACTTGGATCTAATCTGCCAACTTCCTATATGACTCAGGTTGTTACAATACTCGTTAGATTTCTCAAAACTTGCCCGAGTTTTGCACTAATTCCATGGACTTGTCGAGTTTTTTTGTTACTTGGCTGAGTTTTATAGAGTAAAGTAGGGGTTTGAACCCACCACCTCTAACATAAACAAAGGCCTTGCCTGAGTTTTGTTACAAGACTCATCTGGTTTCCTCTTTAACTCGCCCATGTTATGCACTAACTTGTTAGACTATTCGAGTTTTATGTTACTTGGGCTACTTTTTAAAAGTGAAAAGCTATGGTGGAAAAAAAGAAGAAGAAGAAGAAGAAAACTTACAAACAAAGCAACTTGATTATATGAACTGAGCAAATAATGGACACCATTCCATCTAAGAGCTAATAACAGGCCCAATGTTTTGGTTGATGCTCCATGATTTAAGCCTAGATGAAATTGATGAATTGACACACCAACCATTGTTACTGTGGTACTGCATTACGTCCTGATGGATTGTTGTAGGCAACTATTACACATTCTAGTGATGAAACCCCTGTCTCTGTCATTACCTGCTCGCTAGTGGGAAGTTTTTATGACTTTTGTGTTGGATGGGCAGCTTAAGAGATATGGTCCCAATAGTATCACTCCATCACCAGTAGAGACATCTAGTATACGACGAAGGTCGGATCCTGGTGAATGTCACCCAACATGAGAGAGGTGCGTGGACATGCGCAACAGGAAGAGACGAAATCACAACCCGGTTGTGGAAGGATTCGTATCAACTAAGTCGTTGAATTTAATTTCTTCAAAACAAACCTCCTCCTGTGAGTACAAGAGGAATATAGGATCCAGATGATTAGACAAATCACACAATGAATCTAATCAAAGACACTGTCATTCTCTTATCTGAGGACTACGGTGATAGTGGTCCAGATATCCTATGGTCGTATGAAATTAAGTTGGGAAGGAGTGAATATGGCCTATCAAAGACCGACAGTGAAGGGCAATAACTCGGAGAACACGTCCAACACTATCAACTCTAAGAAGAAGGCTAAAGTTTCCCAACCATATGATCAAATTAGAAGTGGGATAACTGATGTAGAGCGGGTCGCAAACAATTTCATGGCCAAGATGGATTAGAAAAGGCACGGTCGACGACAGAAGTGATCCGGACCATCAGACCTTAGATCGGACGTATCTCGCAATCCGGAATGAGTTATCCAACGCAAAATATATGATTTTGGGGTAGAACGAGCTACTTTAGCCAACCAACCCTGTTACGCCGGGTTGCGCAGCCCGGATTTGTGAGAAACCCCCTGATCGACGGTCGTTTCCCCGTTTTAATTTCGTTTTTACTATTTATAGTAAGTTTTAGTTTGCTTATAGCTCTTCATCCGTTGGGCTTTAGGAGTTGTGTCCAACATGAAAAGTGCTTAGGATAATTAGAAGAACGGTTTGGTGAAGCCAAATAGGACACTTACTATTTTTGGCCAAAAACCTTGCGCACTAGTAGACATCATGACCGTCTATAAATAGTAAGTTTACTATTTATAGTAAGTCACGGATTTTAGGAGTTTTAGTTGTAGTTTGAGTCTGATTTCTTTTCTATTGCTTGGTTCCCTTATTTAAAGGGATGTAAACTTGTTTTTATTCATTGATTAATCAATTTCGAATTTATTAGAATTTATTTCTATTCTCTTGCTTTCTTTCCTCGTGAATTCGAGAAGTCTCTGTGAGGAGTCCAGAGAAGCTCCGTGGATTCGGAGTAATTGTCCTTGAGGAAGACGGTAATCGACCTCATCACGTTCATCCCTGCGTCAATAACTGAATATTGATGTAGCTTACATTAATGTCATTCATCCATATCAATGATTCGTGTAAAGTCATTATTCCAAAATTGAAGCAGATCCAAATCTCAAGTGTACCACACCACAAGGAAATAGTGGTAGTTGATCATGAAAAACTTCTTATAGGCTACAAAAGTTTTTTTTTAATACATTCCGTTGGGTCTCAAGAAGTTTTTAATGGTGGATATTCAATCATCATTGTTTCCCGTGGTATATAGTCCACCTGAGATTTGGATCTACTTCATTAGTGGTGATCATGCCCTAAAATCAGATTTCAAAACAGATGGACAGCGTGGATGTAAGTCTCATATATCATGGTGGGCCCTACAGTCAGGGGTCCACCCACCCCGGTGGATCCAATGATCCACCCAAACTGCACCCCAGAAAAAGATCCATCCACTGGAATTATCTCTTTGGTCCTTCATGTAGGTTTTTATGACTGGGACAGTGGACTGTATAAAAAGTTTAATGGTTGGTGTTTAATCACCACATTTTGATGATGGTGTGGTCTTCCAGGGGTTGTGATCTCTTTTATTTTTGGGATCATTTATCATACAAAGCTTGCAAAAAGATAGATCACATCATCATGGTAGGGCCCCCAACCACTGTCCAGTATTCCACCACCACTTCAGGAAGCAATCCAAGGACGCGGTTTGCCTAGTGATGCTGCTACTAGCCAAGTGGCTAATAGTCGGTGCTCTGTGGGCTCCACCATGATGTATTTTTTTTTCATGCCGTCCATTCATCTTTTTAGATCATTTTAGGGCTAGATCTAAAAAATGAGGCAGATCTAAATCTTAGGAGGACCGTACCACAGGATAACAGTAGTGATTGAATGTCCATCATTAAAAACCTACTGGATTGTTATAATGTTTATTTGATATCCAACCTATTGATTTGGTGTGCAAACCTAGATGAAAGGAAAAAACAAATATCAGCTTGATCAATAACTTTTCTAGCCCCATAGAAGTTTTTAATGGTGCATGTTCAATCAACACCTGTTTCCTTTTATGTGGTCCACTTAAGATTTTGATCTACCTCATTTTTGGGCTCATACCATAAAATGGAAGGCATGGATGAAAGACATACATAATGATGGGCCCACAAAGCACCAACCACTCGCCACTGATAATTCGCCATGACTCAATAGGAAATAGACGATAATGGGTCAACTAACTTTGACATTTTGTATTGCCCATTTCCTATGATTTATCATAAATCACAGATTTGAGAAAACAAACAAGGTAGGGTGCAAGATTGCGTCGTGTGTAACACAACACCAACTCAGTGGTGAGTTGACGTGGCAAAGTTCTGTGGCTCCACCATGATGTATGTGTCATATCCATACCATCCATCCATTTTTTGAGATCAATTTTAGGCATGAGCACAAAAATGAGGTAGATCCAAACCTGAAGTATATCACACAATAGAGGATAATGACATCCACCACTGAAGCCTTACTAGGGCCCACCAATATTTTTATTTTTCATCCATCCTGTTCATAAGGTCACACAGACCTGGATGAAGGGAAAGCAGAAAAAACAGCTTGATCCAAAACTTCCTGTGGCACCTAAGAAGTTTTCAATGGTAAGTATTCAATCTCCACTGCTTTCTATGGTACGGTTCACTTGAGGTTTGGATCTGCCAAAATTTTGGGTTCTTGTGTTAAAATGATTTTACAAAATGGATGGACAATATGGATATAACACATACATTATGGTGGGGCCCACTGAATCTCGTTATGTTGGTGGCGTGTGCTGCACCAAACAATCGTTTCCCCTATGGTAGGGACCTCCCCGGTTATTATTATTATTATTATCATCGTCATCATCATCATCATTATTATTTGTAAATATAGATATGGATTCACCTTTCTCCCACTGAAAAAAAAATAAATCATTTTTCTTTATCCAACCATTACAATTCCTTTAATAGTTCAATATATGAAATATATATAGATCTTTCCTACTTACCAAATCTTTCTCATTTAAATTTAATCCAGTCTCAATCACAACAATCCATTTATTAAAATCTAAACCACAAAACCACACATTCTATCACAACAACTTTCATTATTTAAATACCCATTGAGAAATGATACAGTGGGCTATATGAATGGAAACCTTCCCGTGCACATAGTTGTACTTGGAATTGTTGAAATCCACATCAACTACCCCGACTGTCCATTAGGTCCAGCCCGCTCTTCATAGACAACCTTTAAAATATCATAATGGTCAGATGATTTAAACCATCCATTCAGTCGCTTACCGAGATCGATGCACAAGATTGATAATTAAAGAGAGCAACGGTAACGGATGTTTCAGACCATGTGATTGCTTAGTTTATTTTTTTATTTTTTTAGTGATAAAAGAAGATTAGACTAGATGTAAAGGAATTAACTACTTTGGAGATGTCAGTCAGTCGAAACATGAAACAACAACAGCTAAAGAAGTAAGAATCACATCAATCAAATGATTGAACATTCTGACCAATAGCACGCAAGATTGAAAGGTCAATGTCGAGCAGAGAAAAACCGGTCCAATTGTAAACTCGATGCATCTAGGCATCTACTAAAGGTGAGTTGCATAAAATTGTTTTATGTTTTTTTTTTTTTTTAAAAAAACACTTTGGCCACTCAATATGAATTGTAAAAAGGATGGTTATTTAAATAATTAAAAAAAAATCAGCATTTAAAGGGATAGGATCCCTCTCCTTATAAGTCATGGTAAAGCGGTAGAAAGAAGCGTACCAGAATAAATGATGATCAGCTTGTAAAATGAGAGAGAAGGAAGATGGATTCTTCAATCAATAGGAGAAAGAAGCACTTTGGAGAGACAATACTATCCACTCAATCATCAGCTCCTTAAAAGTCGTAATAAAACTGTAAGGAAAAAAAAAAAAAAACCAGTTTACCCATGTGCAGTGTAATCTATTAGTCTCTTATAAAAGAATAATAAAATTCCAAACTGGATAAAGCAGTAGAAAGAAGCATACCAAATGAACGATGATCAGCTTGTAAAATGAGAGAGAAGGAAGATGAATTCTTCAATCAATAGGAGAAAGAAGCACTTTGGTTAGACACTACTAACCACTCAATCATCAGCTCCTTAAAAGTCGTAATAAAACTGTAGGAAAAATATAAATATACTAGTTATGTACCCATCTGTAGTGTAATCCATTAATCTCTTATGAAAGAATAATAAAATTCCAAACTGGATAAAGTGGTAGAAAGAAGCATACCGTAATGAATGATGATCAACTTGTAAAACGAGAGAGAAGGAAGATGGATTCTTCAATCAATAGGAGAAAGAAGCACTTTGGTTGATCGGACGATGCTATTCACTCAATCATCATCTCAAAAGTCATAATAAAATTGTAGGGGGAAAAAAAAACATGTCCATACAAGTTATCTACCCATCTGTAGTATAATCTATTAATCTCTCGTGAAAGAATAATAAAATTCCAAACTGGATAAAGCAATAGAAAGAAGCTTACCGGAATAAATGATGATTAGCTTGTAAAATGAGAGAGAAGGAAGATGGATTCTTCAATCAATAGGAGAAAGAAGCACTTTGGTCAGACGATGCTATCCACTCAATCATCAACTCCTTAAAAGTCGTTTAAAAAAAAAAAAAAAACCAGTTATCTTCCCATCTATAGTGTAATCTATTAATTTCTAATGAAAGAATAATAAAATTTCAAACTGGATAAAGTAGTAAAAAGAAGCATACCAGAATGAATGATGATCAGCTTGTAAAACGCGAGAGAATGAAGATGGATTCTTCAATCAATAAGAGAAAGAAGCACTTTGGTCAGATGATGTTATCCACTCAATCATCAACTCCTTAAAAGTCGTAAAAAATAAAAAATAAAATTACCAGTTATCTACCCATCTGCAGTGTAATCTATAATCTCTTATGAATGAATAATAAAATTCCAAACTGGATAAAGCGATAGAAAGAAGCATACCAGAATGAATGATGATTAACTTTTAAAACGAGAGAGAAGGAAGATGGATTCTTCAATCAATAAGAGAAAGAAGCACTTTGATTAGACGATGCTATCCACTCAATCATCAGCTCCTTAAAAATCGTTAAAAAAATAAAAAAAAAACATACCAATTATCTACCCATCTGCAGTGTAATCTATTAATCTCTCGTGAAAGAATAATAGAATTCCAAATGGTTCATTAGGTCCAACACACATTTCATGGGCTACCATGCAATGTCACACCAATTTGACAAAATATTAGTGATTTGATCTAGGGCCTTTGGTGTAAACGGTTATATTGTTTATAAATAAAAATAAAAATCAAATCAATAGTATAATACATCTCTACTTGGTAGGGCCCATCATGGATTGCTTCTGTTTCTAAAGAATCATGCTTGAGAAGCCCATCCATGCCTTCTTAAATGGATGGATATAGAAAATAAGGCTGAGTAGGATGGTTTAGATCATCCCATTAGTGTGGTTTTTGCATGATTTAAATTTTGGGCAAGGGAATTTGATCTTCATATGAGGGGTGGATATGATCTTGTAGATATATGCTAGTGTTAGTGCACTGATTTGTGCCCCTTATTTGTCAATCACATGAGTACATGTGTCATATAATCAGTTAAGCCTATGAAAGTTGAAGACCTAAGGCACAAGTGGACACAAAAATTAATGAACTAGCAAATAATATGTATATGAGGTGCCTTAGTTATTCTAACCATTGACTCAAAACAACCTAAACATTTAGATTATCTTGACCCTAACAGGTAAACCTTTTATTGATAATTCCTAGCCTTAGGAGCCTTGATCACCTTTGATACGATCGAAATCGGCTAAAAAAGGTCAGCATCTTGTAATAGAAATCCAATATAATTCGACTACAACTGAATGTTACATTTGATTTAACTAAAGACCATATTCGATGCAACGAAGTCCATATTTGGAGGGATTGAAAGTGCAAAAGTCCATCTAATGGGTTTTTTGTCTAATTCGGTGTGACTGCAGCTCATTTCGGTTCTACTGAAAACTAGTCGTTTCTACCCATTTTATGACCGTTGGAACTCAATTCATTTATAAAGAAGATCCAGTCTTTGGAAATTTTAATGGATTTTGGTGTAATAGAAGTATAGGTGATTCCATGATCATATCTCTCATCTTAAGCCTGTAAGTCCATGAGATCTAAGTTATCTTCCTTATTATTCATCACTTGAAAGAAGACTCCAACCTCAATGAAGAAGATAATCCTTGATCTCTACCTTTTTCTATATATTAGACTTGAACAAATAGTCAAATCCTTGTCTAAACCATCTAAAACACCCATCTAGGTGAATCTTCTAGAAATTCAATAATCACACTAGTTATAGGAGATTTCACCATCCTCTCATCACCTTGGTCACTGCAATGGAGCATCGCATGCAAAGTGTTTGATTTTAGAGTTGAAACATTACCAATACATTAGCATCAACGATCGGGGGAGTAAGGGGAGATGATTGAAACACGGGAGAGTATCGATTAAGCCACCTATGAAGGCCTTACATAAGGAGCTCAATTCGACAAATAAGTTGTCAAATTGTAAGAGTCTTTACACTCTTTCTTTATATAGGATTGAGTGTAGAGTTTGTAACCCAAACTCGCGTAGGATTTTATATAGGACCGTATAACCACTGACATACTGTGCAAGTCCTTGTGTAGGTCATTGACACAGGTGTGTACGTGTTAAGTCCTTGTGTGGGTTACTGACGAGAGTGTAAATGTGGTAAGTCATTATGTAGGCCACCGACATGGGTGTATATGGTAAGTCCTTACGTAGGTCACCGATACAAGTGAGTACATGGGGAAATTCTTATGTAGGCCTTCAGTGGGAGTGTATGTAAGACCCGTATCCTATGTCGTACCATTTCGTATGCTTCTGTGGTCCTTCCGGTCGAATTTAGACGACCTTCGACCTATATCCGACGTTTGCGTGTCATCCTAAGCTGGGTCCCGCACACCGACGTCGGCTCGATCTGAAACTTGTATCATAGTGACCGCGCCGTCGCCGCGGTTCCAACGCAGTGACTCGCACACCGAATCGATACCTATGCTAGAAGATGTGAGCCTGCGTTCGTTTCGAAGAAACGCCGCACGTTGTGAATTTTGAGGGAATCTCTACGATATGTCCCATCAATTAATCAATCACTCATGTTAAGTACAAGCCATACCCCTAAGTACATCAACTCATCCCTCCTTTTTCAGAAGTCAACTCTCTCTCTCCCCTCACCATTCCCCTTTACAAAATTTCAACCACAACCATACCTCTTTTATAAAAAAATCAAACCAAACCATACCCTCCCATCTCCTTCCTTACATCAACTCATCCATATCATTCCCATCACCTCACTCTCTTTCTTATTTCTCAAATCTCCCAAGCAACCTAAAATTTCCAACGTCCTACACTCTCCCCGAAGCCAAGTGTGGCCCACCCTCTCATCTCTCATGCCCACCATCAAACTCCCATCAACCACCATCAAACTTGAAGGCAAGGAGCTAAGGAAGCTAGGGGAGCAAGTAGGAGGCCTAGAGGTGGGTGATCTTTGAATTTCCACCGTTGATTTCATAATTAGGGGACCCACTTGTATGAGGGACCCAACTTGATGCATGTGTTGCAATCATATGAGGAACCCATAGTGGAGAGGTCCCTCCATCTACACCGCTTATTTCTCTCTTCTTCTCTTTCTTCTACTCTCTATGATGGGTGAGGCCCACTAAATCCACATCGATCGTGGACCCACCATGATGGATGTATTTTAGTGATGCCGTCCACCTGTTTTATCCAGGCCATCTAGTGGGCCTGGATGATGAGAAAGCACAAATATCATTTGATTGGAATAGGTGGGCCACGTGCAAGTGAGACCCACTGGACTATGAATGCCTAACATGGAGTGCGCGTACTAACATGGGTGTGTACTAACAGCTAACAAAAAAATAATTTAAGTTTGGGGTGGGCTGCTCATGCAAGCCCCACCTTGATGCATGTATATAATCCACGCCATCCATTTTAATTCTCAGCCCATTTTAGCATTGAGCCAAAAGATGAGGCTGATCCGATAATCAAGCAGGCCATACCATAGAAAATAGTAGTGTGTATGTTAAAACTCGCTTTAATGTTTTTATTTGCCAAAAATATGCTGCATATTGGGCTTGATGCATTTGTATTGAGCCACAGGGACCAATGGGCGGGACGGATTTCCTTGATGCGGGTCCCACCAGTGAAAAACCATAGAAAAACAAAATTTTCAAAAAAAAAATAAAAATACACAAGCAGCGCTGACGCTGCTGTTGGGTAGGATTTTATTTTCGTTATTTTTGTTTTGCTTTCTCTCTGATACTAAGCTGCTCTCTCCCAGCGATCTCTTGAAAAATGTCTCTCGATACGTTATCCAGGTACTATCTTCCCATCACTTCTCATTTACTTTCTTTGTCCTACATGCATTGCATGCTTATATCTTTTAAATTGAGGACAATGTAGATTTCAGGTTGGGGGTGGGAGATTAGGTTACCTAATCAGTGCTTTCTTAGTCTTGAGCAAAAATCGTGAAAATTTTTTTTTAAAAAAAAAATTTTCAAAATTTCTTGTGAATTTGAAGTGATTTTGACATCTATCTTTGATTTAGAATTGCGAGATATGTGATGTTGGTTATTTATGACTCTTGGATTTAGCTACCTGATAGATTCCACGGTTGAGTTCGAATTATTAATCCAAGATTAGACGTTTCAAACATTGATTGAGCCATGAGTTCACAAACTGCTACCCCTCAAGGTTTCTTCAATCAAAATCTAAATCAGGGGAGACTTCAAGAAGAACCGTTTTAAAATTCTGTGCAAGAGCTGACGCAGATAATGCGAGATTTTATACAAAAGATTGATTCACGTATGACAGTTATAGAAAAGAGGATGTTTCCTGCACAACCAATCCCCAATCCTAAACCGCAATACGAGACAGGTAATCTCAGCTCTTCAAATCAAATGGGGCACGCTAAATCCATCACCACTCTTAAGAGTGAGAAGGTTATTGATAAAACCCTTCCGGTTAGGCCCGAAAAGCCTCAAGAACCAGAAGAGGACAACAATGATGGATCTAGTGACGCCCCATAAAAATTTGAACCGGAACCTCTAGAAAAGTCAGTTGCTCCGTTTCTCCAACGGTTGGTTGAACCAAAACGTCTCTCTAACTCTCAGGATATCCTAGAGGTGTTGAAACAAGTGAAAGTCAACATTCCTCTACTTGATGTTGTAAAACAGATACCTTTATATGCTAAATTCTTAAAAGACTTATGCACGACCAAACGACGAAAAAGTGTTCAAAAGAAAATTTCCTTAACTGAGAAAGTGAGTGTCATCCTGAAACAAGATGTGCCGCAAAAATTCAAAGATCCTGGTTGCCTAACCATATCATGTGTAATCGGAAACTATCGAATTGATCACGCACTTCTTGACTTAGGAGCAAGCGTCAATCTGATTCCCTACTCGGTATACCAACAGTTGGGTTTGGGTGAATTAAAACCCACTCGAACCATACTACAACTTGCTGATGGTTCTGTTCGTGTACCAAGAGGGATAATCGAGGATGTGTTGGTCTAGGTTGATAGATTTTACTACCCTATAGATTTTATCATCTTGGACACTGAACCTATCAACGACACGAGCACTCAGATTCCCGTCATTCTTGGTCGCCCATTCCTGTCCACTTCAAATGCAATTATCAATTGCAGGAATGGTGTCATGACTATGTCTTTTGAAAATTTGACATTGAAATCGAATATCTTTTTCAATAACGGCAACAACTCAGAGGATGATGACGATTTCCACGATGTTAACATGATTGATTCTTTTGTGAAAGATAGAAAGCCTCTCACCTTATCCTCTGATCCTCTCGAGACGTGTCTGGCCCACTCCCATGATCTTGATGATGATACAATTAGGGAGACGTGTGTCATGCTTGATACTGTACCGGTACTTGAAGTTAACCGGTGGAGGCCACAAATTGAAGAATTGCCCCAAACTGATGTAGTGCCTCTACCGTCTAACCTCAAGCCACCGAAGCTTGACCTAAAACCTTTGCCCTCTGATCAAAAATATGTCTATTTAGGTCAAGATGAGACATACCCGGTGGTGATCTTTGCCCACCTGGAGAAAGAACAAGAGAGTATGCTCATATCTACTCTCATTGAGCATAAGGGAGCTCTAGGATGGACGATAGCGGACTTCAAAGGAATTAACTCATCGATTTGTACTCATCGTATATATCTTGAGGACAATGCAAAGGTTGTTCGGCAATCACAATATAGACTAAATCCAAATATGAAGGAAGTGGTTAAGGCTGAGGTTCTCAAACTATTGGAAGTGGGGATCATATACCCCATATCCGATAGTCAATGGGTGAGTCCAACTCAAGTGGTTCCTAAGAAGTCCGAGATCACCATCGTAGCCAATGCCAATAATGAATTCGTGCCAACCAGAGTTACTACTGGTTGGAGAATGTGCATTAACTACAGAAAGCTGAATACCGTCACAAGGAAAGACTACTTTCCTTTGCCCTTCATTGATCAAATCTTGGAAAGGCTAGCTGGTCATTCCTATTACTGTTTCCT
Organism: Magnolia kwangsiensis; assembly: GCA_037074715.1. Lineage (NCBI taxonomy): Eukaryota > Viridiplantae > Streptophyta > Magnoliopsida > Magnoliales > Magnoliaceae > Magnolia > Magnolia kwangsiensis. The sequence goes on along the minus strand of CM073571.1, from coordinate 190,737,540 downwards.
AGACGGGTATTCAGGTTATAATCAGATTGAAATCGCCCCTGAGGACCAGGAAAAGACCACACTTACATGTCCCTATGGCACCTTTGCTTATAGAAGGATGTCGTTCGGCCTATGTAATGCCCCTGCCACCTTTCAGCGATGCATGATGAGTATCTTTTCTGACATGGTGGGGAAATATCTAGAGGTCTTCATGGACGATTTCTCTGTTTTTGGTTCATCTTTCAGCGAGTGCTTAGAGAGTCTTAAATGTATGCTGAAAAGATGTGAAGAAAAGAATCTGGTACTTAATTGGGAGAAGTGTCATTTCATGGTTCAAAAGGGAATTGTCCTTGGGCATATCATCTCGTCCAAAGGAATCGAGGTAGATAAGGCAAAAATTGATCTTATCTCTAACCTACCTCCACCCAAGAACATTAGAGACGTGCGATCCTTTTTAGGACACGCAGGATTTTACAGACGATTCATAAAGGACTTTAGTCTCCTCTCTCGTCCTTTATGTAATCTTCTTCAGAAGGATGCACCATACGAGTGGACTGAGCAATGCCAAGAAGCTTTCACTAAGCTTAAGGGCATGTTAATCACTGCACCTATCATGCAGCCACCCGACTGGAGTCTTCCTTTTGAACTTATGTGCGACGCCTCTGATTATGTTCTTGGAGCGGTTCTAGACCAGAGAAAATATGAGCGGCCTTACGTCATTCATTATGCCAGTAGGACTCTAAATCCTGCCCAAGTGAACTTCTCGACTACGGAAAAAGAACTCTTAGACGTAGTGTTCGCTTTGGACAAATTTAGATCCTACCTGATCGGATCCAAGATCATCATCTACACAGATCACGCGGTACTTAAGTATCTTCTTTCTAAGAATGATTCTAAGCCCCGCCTAATACGATGGATCTTTCTACTCCAAGAATTTGATTTAGAAATTAAAGATAAAAAGGGAGTAAAGAACGTAGTGGCTGATCACCTTTCTCGCCTTAATACCTCTGATTCCCTTGAGGCGACTCATATCAATGACATGTTCCCTGATGAACAACTGTTTAGAGTCTCCCATTCACCTTGGTTCGCTGATATTGCTAATTATCTTGCTATAGGTGCTATACCGACACACTGGACATCACAAGATAAGAAGAAATTCTTTACCAAGGTGCGTAACTTTTTCTGGGACGATCCTTATTTGTTTAAATATTTCCCAGACCAAATCTTAAGGAGATGTGTGTCAGACGATGAGTATTAGAGTGTCATCTCCTTCTGTCACTCATAGGCCTGTGGTGGTCACTTTTCTGCTAAAAAGACCACCGACAAGATTCTACAGTGTGGCTTTTATTGGCCCATCATGTTCAAGGACACTCATGAGTTTTGCAAGGCTTGTGTGCGTTGTCAGAAATTGGGAGCATTGTCCCGTCGAAATATGATGCCCTTAAATCTCATCCTTATTATAGAAGCATTTGATTGTTGGGGCATTGATTTCATGGGACCATTCCCCCAATCATTTGGAAATTTATATATTTTGCTTGCCGTAGATTATGTCACTAAATGGGTTGAAGCAATTCCGTGCCGCAACAATGACCATCTCACGGTCATTAAATTTTTAAAAGAGAATATCCTGTCACGGTTCGGAATGCCTCGAGCCATCATTAGTGATGGGGGCTCACACTTCTGCAATATACCATTCGAGAGCTTAATGAAGAAATACAGTATTTCTCATAAGGTGAGCACCCCATACCATCCACAGACAAGTGGACAAGCTGAGATTTTCAATAGAGAGATCAAACATATCCTAGAGAAAATGGTTAACTCTAACCGTAAGGATTGGTCAATCCGATTGACCGATGCCTTATGGGCGTACCGTACTGCTTTTAAAACTCCTATTGGAACATCTCCTTTTAGACTTGTTAATGGAAAGGCTTGTCACTTGCCCATGGAATTGGAACATAAAGCATACTGGGCGATCAAAAATCTAAATTTTAATTTGGACAACGCTGGCTCGCTACGCAAACTTCAATTAAATGAACTTGAAGAAATCCGGAACGATGCGTACGAGAACTCGAGAATTTACAAGGATAGGATGAAGGCGTTTCATGATCAGTATATTCTACGGAAATCATTCACGCCAGGTCAGAAAGTCCTTTTGTACGATTCTCGACTACATCTCTTTCTAAGTAAGCTTCGATCTCGTTGGACTAGTCCTCACATTATTGTTACTGCTTATCCTCATGGGGCCATCGAGATAAGAGATCCCGACAATGGCAAGGAGTTTAAAGTAAATGGACATCGATTAAAGCCATTTATAGAGACATTTGATTCAGAGGACATGTTCATACCTCTGACTGCTCCTGTTTACCAGGATTGATCTCCTAGTCTGATGGAGGTATAGGTAGGTTTATCGCTTTCATAGGACTAGGGTAGTTGTTTTATTTGTCTGGCTGAAGACGGTAAATTTAGCGCTCCTGGGAGGCAACCCAACTCTTCATTTCATTTTTCTAATTAGTTCGTTCAATGTTTGTGGGTAACATTACTACAAACCCTCATGAGACTACAACTCGTCCACTAGGGGTAACCTAGGGGTTTAAAGGCTTGTTGTATACGCTAAATGTAATTGAGAGCACCTGCGAAAGTGGTATAGGTAGGATTTTATTTTCGTTATTTTTTTTTTGCTTTCTCTCTGATACTAACCTGCTCTCTCCCAGCGATCTCTTGAAAAATCTCTCTTGATACGTTATCCAGGTACTATCTTCCCATCACTTCTCATTTACTTTCATTGTCCTACATGCATTGCATGCTTATATCTTTTAAATTGAGGACAATGTAGATTTCAGGTTGGGGGTGGGAGATTAGGTTACCTAATCAGTGCCTTCTTAGTCTTGAGCAAAAATCGTGAAAATTTTTAATTTTTTTTTTTTTTTCAAAATTTCTTGTGAATTTGAAATGATTTTGACATCTATCTTTGATTTAGAATTGCGAGATACGTGATGTTGGTTATTTATGACTCTTGGATTTAGCTACCTGATAGATTCCACGGTTGAGTTCGAATTATTAATCTAAGATTAAACGTTTCAAACATTGATTGAGCCATGAGTTCACATGTCACCTCTTGCTTCATATTAAGGTTTCAGTATGATATTGAAGGGTTAATTTGGTAATCATTAAAATATGGAAGGAACCAGCCTGGAAATTGCCCGTCATGATTTTTTTTTTTTAAAAAAAAAAAACGAAAAGAGAAAGAAGATACCTTTGAAAAGATTTGGGCGAATAATTTTCACCATAGGTTTGCTCCCTATAGGTGTGGAGTTAATTCCCCATGAGTGATATGTGAAAAAGGTCTAGGGGTTCGGTTTCATCATAGGTTTGCTCCCTATAAGTGAAAATTTGATCCCCTTCTTAGTGTTACTTTTAACTGCAAATCAAAAATCGAAAGAATGAAAAGATGATTTGTGAGGCAAGTTTTGGTTATCATGACTTCTCTCGTTGATTACCGAAGATATCCTGAAATAGAGAAGTGAATTTTAATAAGCCGAGATTACACTATACACTCATGGATCTTAATGTTTATAAATTGTCTGATTTATGGATTAATACTTTGAACTTGATTATGAGTTTACCATGTGCCTGAGTCCAGCAGAAGTAATGCCCAACATTCATGAGTTTTAAAATTCTAGTATCCAAATTGTTTTTCATATATCACTCGAGTTCATAGAAATTATCCTGTAGTTCTCAACTTATTTTTCGCATATTTTGCTCGGGACTAGCAAAATGCTGGTTGGGGGTTCTGTTGAGGGTCAAATATTACATATTAGACCCTAGTTATTACCTGGATTTACGAGCATTGTACTGTCTAATAGCCCGATTTAATCGTGTTTGTGATGCAGGGTGTATTTATGAGCTTGAACTGAAAATGGGTGTTAAAAACATGGTTTTAGCGCTGAAGAAGCACCAAGGCAAGCTACGGGACTCTAGGGGGGCTAAGATCGACGGAATCACATGCCAGGGATCGAAGAAAACCGAGAAACTGAAGCTTAAGTGGCCTGAAAGTCAGCCAGAATGCAAGATCACGGGGTTTTCACCATCTGTTTGGCTCGAAACTTCATACCTGGTTTGAAGGCCATAAATTAACCGTACATGTCAATTTTCGGCCAATGGATCCTTGTGTAACTGGCCCAACGGATAGATCAGCCTACAAATTGGCAAATTGGGGCCCACCTGATATCTGGATATGCTTCACTTTTGGTCTTAGCCCATTAAATAAGCTGAAAAAGCAGATGGATGGAGTGGATTTCTCGAAGCATCAAGATAGACCCACTTTACATGATGTGAGTATGCACATCTCACGTGTACAAGAGATGCACTGGACCGATGAAACACGGTCAATGGGTGCTTATCCGATCCGGTTCTTGTTTATACAGCGTCCAAACCTTGCGGACGCTGAGCTACATTGTGGGCCCCACACATCCTCTGGCATGATGATCCGAACCGTTCAAAGGTCTCAGGAGGTGGGTATTACCGTAACCTAGGTGTCTCTTTGCCACCATGTAGGCTAGTACAAGATCCTAGCCGTTAAACAGAGGATGGAAGGCAGCAAGAGAAGTTCAGTGGACCACATTGAAGTTAGACAGAAGTGGGTATTCCCGGATGGTTTTCCGTGGGGACCCCAGTGGATGGAATGGATTCTCATTAAACATCAAGGTGGGGCCCACCGACCATCACAGCTAATCGCGCCCTCTGTTTCCGTTTGCGAAACAGAGGCATCGGACGATCTGAGCGGGCCATCATCATGGCCCAAGAGATCAATCCAAATCGTCCATCATGCAGAGGGGGTCGAAACAGTCAAAACCATGTTGACCACGTGTGTCCAAGCATGCACACGTGTTTGCTACAATGGTCAAAAGTGATCTTATTCTGCTGCGTTCAAACCGTCGCAGCGGGTTTAACTTCGTGGGCCACCCCGAACTCGAAACTAAAACCTCTTCTTTTTGGTCAGAACTTCATGAGGAATCTAATGGAAGGTTCGGATCAAGCCAAAACTCCAGATCGTGGGACCCACAGCGTTCATCACAACAGGCGGTGCGTAAAGAACGCCAGTCCGAGAAAACCGGACTATCCGGCACAAAGGGCGAGCAAGACCGTCCATTCGCTAGCCAAGCAAGTTTCTACCATCCTATGTGGTCGGATTTACTAGATTGGGCGATCCTTCCTCCAAGATTCACGTCAAATGAAGCCCATCTTTTGGTTTTTATTGAACAGAGGTGCGCAGTCAGGCGTTTTTGCGAACCACATTGCGTACGGAAAGTTGGTTCCAAGCCAACCGACCTACTCCAGCCTATAAAAGGATAGGGGGAGATCGTGGAGCAGAAAAAAAAAAAAAAATCATCCACAGCTAAGGATCTTGGCAGGGGCCGTAGAGGCTAGGCAGATAAGAGAGTTGTTTTTTTTTTTTTTTTTTTTTTCTTTCTTCTTCTTTTTCTTTTTCTTTTATTTTGCTTTGTTAAGAGATCTCATCCACTCATGTGTGGCTGAACCTCTTAGCTAGGGCTAAGAGGTGAAGCCTGTAGCGTGATGGGAGACTTTGTTTGAGCTTTTTATTTACACTAAACTAATTTTAAATTTAGTTTAAATTAAAGGAATATTTTTAGTCTTTAATGGTCTGTTGTGACTGAAATTACAATGGGTCTGAGATGGCTTTGCATATTTCCTTTTCCTTTTGATGTTTATGACATCAGGAAGTCCTATTGTTCACCATAGTCTCCTGGGCATGGTCGGATGACGGTACCCTTCCTAATCTTCATACATGTGATTGGTTGGTAATTAGTTTAATTCTGTTGTTTGTCATAGTCTCTTGGGCATGGTTTGGTGATGGAATCCATTCTAATTCATATACCTCTCATCTCTTTGAAACTATATCAATGACAGTTCAGTTAAATTTCATAATTCTTGAAGCTGACATAAGATCTCCCTGATCTCTACAAGTGGATCCTCTAAATCCCTAGTTTTCCTTTCTCTGAATTTTCTTAAGCTTTAGATTAATTATTCCACAATCATTCCTTAATTGCTATTTGATTTAGAAGTCATCTCATTCTAGTTCTAATTCTACTTAATTTTAGATAACGTACAAGTTTCAGTCCCTTGGGATTCGACCTCGGTCTTACCGAGTTATTACTACATCACAACCCTGCACTTGGGGAGTGAACAGGCGGCGCCTGCGCCTGACGGGCGGACGTATCGGGCTGGGCCATGGGTCCCAGCCGTGGACCCCACCATGATGTGTTTGAACATCAACACTGTATATTTTTATGGGCCCCTTCTGATCAGGGGCTACCTCAAAAATCAGCCATATCCGCCATTCAGGTGGCCCACATCATAGGAAACAGTGCTGATTAAACAACTGCCATTGAAACCCATTTGGGTGTTGCAAAAGTTTCAGATCAAATATGAAAAAAAAAATTCCTATTCGTTCAGGTCTGTGTAACCTTACCAACGGGTTGGATTGCAAATAAGCATTATGGTGGGCCCCACGTGGGCCCCACAGTGATGTATGTGTTTTATTCACACCATCCACTGACCGTGGACGGTGGAACCCAACAAGATGTATGTGTTTTATCACTGCCGTCCAGCCATTTGGCCGGGCTGGCGGACGGTTAGTGGACCCCACCATGATGCATATGTTGCATCCAAACCGTCTATCTATCTTAAAAGATCAGTTTATGGCATGAGCTAAGAATGAGGCAGATCTAGAGTCAGGTGGACCACATTACAAAAAGTAGTGGATTGAAAACCCACCATTGAAACTCCTTTTGAGGATTGCAGAAGTTTTAGAACCAAGATGATATTTGTTTCTCCTCTAAATTCAGATCTTTATGACCTTATGGGCAGAGTGGATGAAAATAAGTACTATAGTGGGGCCCACCGGGATTCAACAGTGGAAATCAATATCACCACTGCCATTGGTGGTATGCTCCAAATGATCTCTAGATATGATTTTTTTTTTTATAATGCTCTAAAATAATCTCTAATAATGGTTTAAAAAAATATGTAGTTGGTACGGCCCATTGGTATGACCCATTTATTAGGGGCCTATTTGATATATTTAGGGCCCACTTAAGGCCCAATATGATGTATTTTGAGCCCACGTGATGAGACCCACTTTGATTTATATGAGGCCTATGTGATTAGGCCCATTTTGATGCATTATAAGGCCCACGGCTTATGGCCCATTGCAATGTACGTAAGGCCCATTGGTGTAGCCCATTGATACGGCCCACTTGATGAATATAAGGCCCATGTGATACGACCCATTTGATATACTTAAGGCCCAGTGGGATGAATTTAAGTCCATTGCAATGTGTGATTTATCCGTGATATATATAATGATGTTTATAACGGGACGTGACTTGGGAACAATGATGGTTAGATGCCCATGTCGGTTAAACGTCTGCATTGTCACTCTCTCTAAGGCCCATTGGTAGGCCTATACATGTAGTGTGTAGGCCGTCTAGGCCCATCTTCGTTATGAACAGAGCCCATCACTACATAACTTGTTTAGTGTAGATCCATGATTCATGATCATATGCATCATATGTATGCCTGATATGAGGAGTGACTGATCAAAACATATGCCTTTGGATAGATTGTTTTTGGGCTCCCTGACAAGCAGAGTTGCCCTTCATTAGCGCGGAGTATGCGCAGGATTGCTGCATGACTGATAATGTGATTTATGCACTTCGTATTTGTATGACATGATCACTATACGCCTTAACGACATCAGGGCTATGACCTCCACAGGCATATCGTGGATGGTAAGATCGGACACCGAAAATATTGTTACTAAGCATCGAGGTGCCATGATGTTCCTGGATGAAAATCTCTAAACTTGATGGTACCAGAGGATGACTCCAACGTCGAGACCGAGTGGATATATGAGCGCTCGAGGGCTGGATACCAGGAGGTTGCGTCTCCCACTGTGTCGTGGTCGGTTGAAAATGGGTGTGGCCTTACTCGCCTGAGGGTAGGGGGCAATACTAGGCTGAGTCTGACCAGCTCGTGAATGGGTTCGCTATCGACGTGCCGGATAGGTATTGGCAGACTATTGGATAGGTAGATAGTGAGGTTTCTTACGCTCACTTGGACTGTGTAGCTGGGAGAGCGACAGTGCCATTTGGAGTGTATTAAACCCCGGTGGTTATCCATAATGAGAACTGTACTGATATTGATGAGTTGTACTGATACGTAGATTTGAATTAGCATGCTTGAGTTGCATCTCGCATAGCATGGTCCTGATATGACCGATAGCATTCATATCCTGCACTGCATAGCCTTAGTATGGCTGATTTGCATTCATGTACTCATCATCATTATTCCGTATTATTCTGACCTTGCATTCTGAGCATGCTTATATTGCGCACACACTTACACCACCCTCTATGCTTTCTATAAACTTATGCATGATTGATGCGTGCAGGTGACGCTAGGACACAGCCATAGCCTCGCCACAGTAGGAGCGTGCACTCGAGCTTTAGGAGTTCTGTTATTGCATTATCTTGTATTTCCCTTCAGACGCATTGTACTCAAAGCTTTTGTTCATAGCGGATTTTGTGGTAGTGTTCTTATGGTTATTGTTCGTGGGTTATGCTCATTACAAATCAAATTGATGATTAAAAATCCTCCTCGTAGCATCCCAGGATCGGAACCTGGTAAATGTGTGCTGGGAGTCGAGAATGGGTTTCTACGGAGGTTGTTAGCGTCAGATTCGGCGATCAAAAATTTTGTGAGTACGGTTTCCAAGTCTGGGGCGCGACAGTGTACGCTTGTGTAAAGGTTAGAAGTGAACCTAATTTAAAACATCTGATAATAAAATCCAATACACTCATGGGTTGAGTGCATTCGTCGAAAGTGAAGTAAGAAAATCGAACCGGTATACATACTTATGTTTAAAATTATATTTGAGCACTTGTCTAAATATGCTTATATGATTGTTTAGTTGAATTATATACATAAATGATTAGATCAATGCTAGGAGTTGATAGGTAGCACATTCTACAAACACATATACACTATCATGTTTATAAACTAGTTACTTGATTGCCACATCTTTTATAGCCTATGTAATTGGACTCACTATTGGCTTGGAAGCCTTAGTGTTAAATTTCTCTACTTAGTTTAATTTGTATATTAGTTTAAGTAAACAATACATGCAAATGGGTAGACCAAACCTCTTAATTGAATTCTAAGTTATGATCCACTCTGTGGATAACTTCCTAGTGAGAGCAAATTAGGTGAGACCCTAGACTCACCCAAGCCGATATTTTTCCTACATCCAGATCTATGTGACCTTGTGAACAAGTTCGATGACAAATAAACATCATGGTGGTCCTAAGGAGATTTCAACGGTGGACATTATTGTCATAACTACTTTTTGTGGTGTGGTCCACCTGAGCTTTAGATCTGCCTCATTTTTTGGGTCGTTCCCTAAAATAATCTCACAAAATGGATGAATGATATGGATATAACACATACAACATGGTGTTGGAGCCCACAATACTTGGTGACGTCGACACACCATAGATACATAGCTATCCATCTATCAGGAAGCGAATTGGATTGCTTGGTGTGCCACGCACCATTGCGTGTTGACATCACCAAGTTTTGTGGGTCCCACCATGATGTGTGTTATATCCACACCGTTCATCTATTTGATGAGATCATTTTAGGGCATTGGCCAAAAAATGAGGCAAATCCAAAGCTCACCAAAAAAAAAAAAAAAAAAACTATTTTGATGACATCCACTATTGAAACCTTTCTAGGGCCCACCATTATGCTTAATTTTCATCCAACCTGTTCATAAGGTTACACAGACAAGAATAAGGGGAAAACACAAATATCATCTTAATCCAAAACTATGGCCCTACAAAGTTTTCAATGGGAGGCATTCAATCTGCTTTCTATGGTGTGGTGATGCTACCTTTTTTTAAAAAAAAAAACCATGTACTAAAATCGCAGTAGCTTGATCTGGCTCAAACTAAAACTTGATACGGTCGAGTCGATTCGGATATATATATATATATATATATATATATATATATATATATATATATATATATATATATATATATATATATATATATATATATAAGTATCTCCCGACCTGACCCTAACCCGATCCCAAACTCTCTCCCTCTCTCATCCTCCTCTCTTCCAAGCCCACCACCACCATCACTACCCCCCCCCCCCCCCCCCCCCCCCCTCTCTCTCTCTCTCTCTCTCTCATCTCCATTCCCTCCTTAATCTCTCGATCCGAATTGATGCTGACTCAAATCGACTCAGTACTTTTGACCAAGTCGGATTCAGTCTGAATTAGTCCAGGCCAGACTCGAACTCGCATCGGTTCGAGCATGCTAGACTTGGTACCGAGTCGATTCGAGTTCAGATCAGGCTTATTTTAAAATTGGATCGAGTCGAGTCGAGTTCAGATCAGGCCTATTTCAAAACTAGATTGAGTCGAGTCAACCTTATTAACTCAATCCAACTTGATTCAATGCCCATCTCTAGTGGTGCACGGTACCAGGGGTGTTAACGAATCGGGCTCAACCTTAAAAATTCAGAATTTTTAATAGGCCTAGCTTGACAGCTTGGCCCAAAACAGTTCAAAATTTGGGCCTAGACCTACCCGAGGCCAGACCCATTGACAGCCCTACATGGCACCCAAACAAAGTGGATTGCATGGTGTGCCACACACCACTAGGTGGTGTTGATATTACCAAGTTTTAGTGGGCCCCTCTATGATGCATGTGTTATATCTACATTGTCCATCCATTTTGTGATACCATTTAGGGCATGGTCCAAAAAATAAGGCCGATCCAATTGAAAACTTCCTGGGGGCCATGTAAGTTTTTTATCAAGCTAAAATTTGTGATTTCCCTTCATCCTATTATATGTGACCTTGTGAATAGGTTGGATGGCAAATAAACATCACGGTGGGTGGGTCCACGAGTAGTTTTAACGGTGGGCATCATTGTCTCCACTAATTTTAGTGTGATCCACTTCAGTTTTTCATCTGCCTCATTTATTTTTTTGCCCTCACCCGGGAAGGTAGGGGTGTGTGGCACACCACACAATCCATCTTCCGTAGCAGATTGAGTCCATGGTGTGTTGATATCACTAGGTTATGTGGGGCCGCCATGATATATATATGTTATATCCACACCATCCATCCATTTTGGGATCATTTTAGGGCATGGCCCAAAAATGAGACAGGTCCAAAGCTATAGTAGGCCACACCACAAAAAGTAGTGGGGATTAAATGCATACCGTTGAAAACTTCTTGGGGACTAGAAATTTTGGATAAGTTGATATTTATGTTTTCTCTTCATCCCGGTCTGTGTGACCTTATGAAAAGGTTTGATGGCAAATAAATATCACCATGAGCATTAGGAAGGTTTCAACGGTAGGCATCATTGTCCCAATGCTTTTTGTGGTGTGGTCCACTTGGGTTTTAGATCTACCCCATTTTTTTTGCCCATTCCCTAAAATGATCTTGCCAAATAGATGAATGGTGTGGATATAACATATATATATACATTATGGTGGGGCCCATAGAACCTGGTGACGTCAACACACCTAGCACACCGTAATATGCTTCCTCCGTTTCCGGGCAACATCGCCCTTTACCATTCAACTTTGGCGGCTAACAGGTTGTCTACATGTTTGCTAGGGCCCTATGACAGGTGTGGCCTTTACTGTGGGTCCTACCTTGATGTGTGTATTATAAATCCACACTGGCCATCCATTTTCCCCCATCATTTTAGGGCATGAGCCCAAGCAAATCCAATTCTCAGGTGGACCATACCATAGGAAACAGTGGCAATTGACCATTAATCGGTTATAAAAGTTTTGGATTAAGCTGATATTTTTTTCGGCTTTATCCAGGTTTATGTGACCTTATCAACAATTTGGATGGAAAATATACATTACCTAAGCATTACTGTAGCCTTAGGAAGTTTTTAATGGTAAGTTCAATCCCTACTGTTTCTTATAATATGGTCCACCTTAGGGGTCGTTTAGTGCCATGAATTAGTAGGATTTAAGAGGATTTCAAATTCTGTTTGGCACAATAAAGCAACTGGGGATTTCAAAGAGAATGTTTGAAATCCAATGTAGAAGCTAGGATTACATCGTAAAATCCTTGCATGTGTAACATGTGTGCCATTGGGCTACTAATCTAGTGGCCACATGTGTGCCATTGGGCTACTAATCTAGTGGCCACGTGTGTAACCTGTGTGCCATTGGGCTACTAATCTATTGGGCACGTGGCTAACTAATGATATCACAAAACAAGCACATTATCAACCATATTACTAAATTACTTCAATAGGATAATTCGCACAATCCAAACATTGTCCATATAAATCAATAGCTAAAAATCATTGGTCAGTCGCCCAGATGTGATCCTATGCTTATGGCCCATCCGAGACTTGAAATTTCGTTATTTTCGGCTAAAGTATATATTTCAAGGGGCTTATTACAATCATTGTGTCAAACATTATAAAAGTACACTAATTAGGAGTATTAAAGTTGTAAATATACTATGCAAACACAAATGGAGAACTCCAAATCTAGAGTATTTTCAATCCTGGTGATCTCTAATCCTAGGTATTTCAAATCCACGATGCCAAAGGAGGCCTTAGACTTGGATCTTCTTCATTTTTTAGGCTCATGCCCTAAAATGATACGAAGAAAAGGATGGACAGCAGTCACAACATGAATATAGAATAAATACATCAAGGTGGGCTTAACGTAATGCCCACACCTAATCCAATCCCCCACCACACAGGGCTATCTACCATTACATCTATATAGACCATTCACATGACTTGGATGAAAACCATATGATTGTGGGAGTGGATTGCTTGTGGCCCCGGGTTAAGAGATATCTTGTGCTCGGGCCATGTGGGGCTCACAGAGATGTCAATGACAAATCCACTCCATCCATCTATTTCGCAAGACCACAACAAGACAAGAGTCTAAAATTTAGGTAGATGAAAAACTCATGTGAGCCATACCACACGAAACAGTGGAGATTGAATGCCTGGTAGCACAGAAGTTTTGTATCAGGATGATATTTGTGCTTACAGCTTATTTGATGGGATATCCATATCAAAGCAGGGCCCACACAATGGATGGTTCACATCAAATGTCAGCCCCTAATGATGAATAGCCCATATCCAAGGTAGGCCCCACATGAAGGATGGCCCACATCAATGGTGGGCCCGCATGATGGATGATCCACATCAAAGGTGGTCTCCACATGATGGGCGGTGGACATTGAAGGTGGGCTGCATATGATGGACAATTTATTTTGATGGTGGGCCCCACACAATGCATGACCCACATCAAGGCGGTCCCCACATAATGGATGGTCCACATCAAAGGTGCTATGATGAATGGCCCACATTCAAGGTGGGCCGCACATAATGGATGACCCACATTGAAGGTAGGACCCACACGATGGAGGGTTAACCTCAAAGGTAGGCTCCACATGATAGGTGGTGGATTTTAAAGGTGAGACCAATGTGATGGACAGTAACATTGATGGTGGGCCACACATGATAGATGACCCATATCAATGTGGGCTCCACATGAGGACAGTTCACCTCAAAGGTTGACCCTAATGATGAATGACCCACATCTAACGTGGGTTCACCGTTGATGGATTACCCACTTTGAAGTTGGGTCTTGTATGATGGACGGTCCACGTTAAAGGTAGGCCCACATGATGTATGACAACATCAAAGGTGGGCCTTAGAGTTGTACACGAGTCGAGTTGAGCCGAGTATTGCCTAACTCATGCTTGGCTCGCACTGCCCGAGTCTCAGCTCATATTCTGCTCGGCTTGGCCTTTGAGCTCGGATGCCCAGCTCCTGGTTGACTCGTCCGAGTTCGAGCTGAGTTTTCGAGTCGAGTTCGGGTTCGAGCAGCAGGGACGAGCTGTAGTACTGCGCAAGGCAGGGAGGGGCTGCACCGGACAGGGCAATGTGAGAGAGAGAGAGAGAGAGAGAGAGAGAGAGAGAGAGAGAGAGAGAGAGGAGAGAGAGAGAGAGAGATGGGGGGGGGGGGGGGGGGGGGGAGCACCGGACGGCCGTTGTGGCCACCAGAAAGGTTGTTTGAACAGGTGAGGGAAGAAGAGGGACAGCCAGACAGGGCGATCGAGCAGCTGGGATGGCTAATGGGAGAGAGGGGGAATGAGCATTGAACGTCGAATGAGCGTTGGGATGGGCCCAATGGCCGATGGGATGGCTGAGAGAGGGTAGGGGAGTAGGTTTTTTTTTTTGAAGAGTTGTGGTTTTTTGTTTTGAACGGGTGCTGGGAAGGAAGGGCTTAGGGTTTTTTGAACGGGCACTAAGAGAGGGTAGCTTAGGGTTTTTTTTGCTTTGGGGTATATATACCCCTGGTCGAGTACCGAGTCGAGTTGATTTCGAGTACTATTCGAGTCGAGCTGAGTCGAACAGGGTTAAGCTCGTGCTCGGCTCGAACTCAATTCGAGCACCAAAAATCAGCTCGTCCTCGGCTTGAACTCATTTCGAGCTAAGTCGAGTTGAGTATTTTCGAGTCGAGTCGAGTGAGTAACCAAGTTAACTCTGCTCGTGTACAGCTCTAGTGGGCCTCACATGATGGATAGCCCACATCAAAGATGGACGAGTTCGAGCACCAAAAATCAACTCGTCCTCGGCTTGAACTCATTTCGAGCTAAGTCGAGTTGAGTATTTTCGAGTCGAGTCGAGTGAGTAACCAAGTTAACTCTGCTCGTGTACAGCACTAGTGGGCCTCACATGATGGATAGTCCACATCAAAGATGGACCTCACAAGGTGGATGGTCCACATTGAAGGTAGGCCTCATACAATGGATGATTCACACTAAAGACAAGGCCAAGGTGGGCCTAACATAATGAACAGTCCACATTGAAGGTTGGGTCCACATGATAACCAATGGATATTAAGGGTGAGCCAAACAAACTTAAGGGATAAGTACTTATGTGATGTTGTAAACTAAACAGATATATTTTTCTACCGTTTGATTTATAACTATGTTGCTTACCAAATATACTTATTTTAGGAATAAGTGGAAATCAAGATAAGCTACTTGAGGCATAAGTAGCTCAAATAATTTAATATTCAAATACTCAAGAAACCTACTTAGATTCTAATTGAGAGTAAACCTTATGTCATATTAGTGATTGTTAATTATACTATCTAAATGGTGGATATTAGTATACATACCCCTTATGGTTAATATGGAGTACTCTTTTCCGTTTCATTTTTCCTAACTTACAGTTGTAACATTGGATAAGTATGACAATAGGTTATGCAGCTGTGTAGATGAAATTCATGAATAATGATTTGTCTCTCCCATTTTGTAAGGCAAAGATTTGAATTGTTAAATGAGAAGTCATTAAATAAATTAGGGTTATTGCAAGTTAAAAAGCGCAAGAAAAATAACTTGATTACCATTCATTGAAAAATCACAACATAATCGGGTGATTCATAGCCTAAGAGTGATTTACCTTATGCAGCTTGGTATTTCATTAAGCATCTTGAATTCCTCAATTATTTATTCTTCACCACTCACAAATACCATAGTATCACATTACTTCTTAGATAAATGGTTGTTGGATCCAAGAGAACTCTTTTATAGATCTGCCAAATTTATTTTTAAAAAAAAAAAATAAATCATTTTTAATATGTTATATCTACCCAATTTGTCATCTAGTATGTCGATCGTGGAAATGCCCATAAGTCCTAATTGGTGACTGAGCCCATCACCTCCATCAAATGCTCTCTAATAAAAAGATTTTACAATTATAAGGTTGGGTAGTCCATATCATTAACAACATTCCCTTTCCTCACTTACCCATCTAACTTAGCCTGGATGACCGTTGCAAGTTGCTCCCATGGTGCTTCTTTGTACTATCTTTTTATATGTTTACTCAAAATTCCAACTGCTTAAAACTCTTCTATCAACAATGCTTTAGAAACAAGTTGTTAAAGTCTCAAGAAAGTTATGATAAAGTTAAAGTTATTCATTATTAAAAAGAGAAAGATAAGTCAACAAGAAAAATTGATATGTTGAATGGGAGGTCCTGCACCTTAAGCTAATACTTATGCTTTGGTCTATGCTGTATTAGATGTAAATGAATTAAAGGTAGTTCTGTCTTTATTTATATTCCCTACACATATAGCTCATTCATAGGTTATAGTAGAGGCCTGTCTTGGCTAGGTGTTTTATTATTTATTTATTTTTGTCAATATACACCTACATGGCATTGCCCACCTTTCTTTAAAAATTTTAAAAAATAAATAAAAATAATAAAGAATCATTGTTCTTCTCTAATCATTATAATTCCTAAAATAAAACCATGTACCAATTGAAAGGAACCTATAGGCCTTCCTACTTACCAAATCTTCCCTATTTAAATTTAATCTAGTCCTCGTCAACACAAATAATTTAATAATATCTAAATCATAAAGCCACACATGGTTGTACTGTATGAATGGAATAATATCTAATTTAATAATATCACAACAATTTTCATTATTTAAATACCTATATATTCAGAAATAATGCAGTAGGCTATATGAATGGAAACTTGCCATGCATGTAGTTGTACTCATAATCGTTGCCATCCACGTCAACTAGTGGGGTCGTCCATTTTCCGGTCTACTCTTCATAGACAGCCTTGAAAATATGATAATGATCAAATAATTTAAACCGTCCATTCAGTGGCTTGTAGAGATTGATGGACAAGATTGTTTATTAAAGATGAGATGAGTAACGGATGTTTAGGACCACCTGATTGCTGTAGTTTCAATATAGTGATGAGAGAGGATTAAAGTAGATGTAATAGAATTAACGGCTTTGGACATGTCAGACAGTCGAAAGTACAACAACATCAGTTAAAGGGAAGCTGATTGGGTGGTGTACGGTACACTTTTTCACTTCATCCAGGTCTATGTAATCTTATAAACAGATTGGATGGAAATTAAACGTAATGGTGGGCCTATGAATGCTTTAACGGTCAGAATCATGTCCCCACTGCTATCTGTCGTGTGGTCCACTTAAGCTTTTGATATTGATAATTTTTGGGTTCATGCTCTAAAATGATCTCGTAAAATGGATGAACGGTGTGGATATAATAAATACATCATTTTGGGGCCATGTAACTTTGATCTCCTTTGAACCGTTTGTGGAGCTCGAGGAACGGCAGCGCTGGTCTTAGTACGACATATACCCGCGCCAGCCAGTTCGGTGGTGTGTGGTACACCAGCCAATCCGCTTCCCAGTTAAAGATGCTCACATCAATCAAATGATCGAACCTTCTGACCAATAGCATGCAAGATTGAAAGGTCAAGATCGAGCAGAGAAAAACAGGTCCAATCATAAACTCGATGCATCTACTAAACGGGACCTGCATGCCCAGGATTGTTTTTGTTTATAAAAAACCACTTTGGTCTGACTATGCTGGCCACTCAATGTATGAATTGTGAAATGGACGGTTAATATATATATATATATATATATATATATATCCAGCATTTGAAGGGGTAGGATCCGAGTAATGATGAAGTGGTAGAAAGAAGCGTACCAGAACAAATGAAGAGCTTGTAAAAAGAGAGAGAAGGAAGATGACTTCTGCAATTAGACGGAAAAAGAAGCACTTTAGTGAGATGATGCTAGCAATCAATCATCAGTCCCTTATTAGTCATCATAAAGCTGGTAGAAAGATGCATACCAAAATGAATGAAGAGATTGTGAAGAGAGGAAGAAGGAAGATAGCTTCTGCAAGCAGTAGGAGAAAGTGCTTGGAAATGGCCAAGCCAGCATATAAAGCACTTTTGCTATAAATAAATAAAGAAAGAAAAAAGAAAAAGAAAAAGCATGTAAAGCACTTTTTACTTTAACAAAAGACGACATTTAAAGCACATTCTTTTGGAAACGGATTGGCTAACCCCTGCCACTATCGTGGTCGGTGCTCTGCGGCCCACTACGAAGTGTGTCTTTTATCCATGCCGTTCATCCATTTTTAGATATCATTTAAGAATTAAAATAAAAAATTAGAGAGATATAAATCTCAGGTGAACCACACCACAGTAATAAAATAATGATTGGATATCCATCATTAAAATCTTGAAACGCCCACTGTACTGTTTATTTGACATCTAATCTGTTTATTAGGCCATACAGACCTAGATGAAGGATCATCTTGATCTAAAACTTTTATGTCTATCAAGAAGATTTTAATGGTCAAAGTTCAATCAACACTGTTTCCTGTAATGTGATCCGCGTGAGATAGGGATATATCTCACTTTTGATTTCATATTATAAAATGACCTATAAAAATATATGAACGGCATGGATGAAACACATACATCATGGTGGGGCCCACATAGCGTGGACCACTAGCCATTGGCTAGTGGCTGGTGGAGTAGCCTTCTTTTAAAGGAAGAGATGCTCAGCTATAAATTTATCAGAGGTGAACGCGGGTAATTCACCAATCTGCCGCGTACCCGCAAGGAATCTATCAATTTCCTTTGAAATAATAATAAAATTTCAACCGTTCATCAGGTCCAGTACACATTTCATGAGCTATTATGCAATCTTCACACAAATGTGACAACTATTAGCCATTTGATCCATTGCCTTTAAACAATCTGATCCATCTATTTGTTAGGCCCATCATGAATTGTGTGTGTTTCTAACGAATCACATTGGTTAGAAAATCTTAAAAAGCCCATCCATGACAGATGGATATTGAAAATAAGACCAAGTAAAGATGGATTGGATCATCCCATCAGTGCACTTTTTGCACGGTTTCCTTAGGTTTTCGCCTCTGTGGCTGTGGACGGCTAAAACAAGAGTCATGAATGTGACCAATGGATGGCAAAAACCAAACAAATGGATGGCTACACCCGCTTGGTTGTATCTGCTTTTTTAGGGGGCTTATGGAGCTGACGCGGATTACATCTCACTGGAAGTTAATCTTGTGCTGAGAAGGGAACTGGATTGCGTAGTAACTTACTACGCTCACCGCACTCAGTGAGATCCACCGTCATTTATGTATTTTATCTGCTCCATCCATCCATTTTACCAGATAATTTTAGGGCTTGAGCCAAAAAATGAGGCATATACATTGTTCAAATGGACCACACCACATGAAAGAGTTGAATTAAACATCTACAATTGAAATTTTCTTTGGGGCCACCGAAGTTTTGGATTAAGCTTGTATTTGTGTTTTCCCTTCATCCATGTCTGGTTGATCTCATGAACAGGTCGGATGACAAATAAACATCACTATGGGTCCTAGAAAGGTTTCAACGGTGGAAATCATTATCCCCACTGTTTCCAGTGTTATGATCCACTTGATCTTTGTATATGCTTCAATTTTGGGCTCAACTAATTAAATTAGATGTAAAAATGGATGGACATCGTGCGTAGATCACATACATTCAAGGTAGGCCCAATTGAGTTTGCTCAGTACTTCGCTGGGAAGCTAGGTTAGCATACCTATTGTGGTACCTCAGTAGTAAACTCACAAGAATTTTAATACAAGGTCATGGTTCTAGCACCAATTCTCTGGCGGGAGTGTGTGAGTCTGAGGATGTGATTCCGTGTGAAAATGAAAACCAAAAAAAAGCCTAGTAGGCCTACCGGACTAACAGAAGGTTAAAAGTCAAGGTGATAAAGGAAGAGTGGGGCCCAAATGAAAAGGGCAATGAAAGGACAACGTATACATTCCCGCGCTTTTGGACGAAACAAAAAGACAAGGTAATAATGGAAGAGTGGAGCCCAAAAGAAAAGGGCAATGAAAGGGCGCCTCACATGGTTGTTGGCCGACAGGAATTATGCAAGGTTGAAATTGGGGCCACAAAAAAACCTTTAATTGCATCACCCATGTCGCCGATTACCACCTTTAGAGAATTTGTTTACCACAAAAACTGTCAAGAATTGAGGAATGCGATGGACACTTAGAGCCTAGGCCGACACCTACCTGCTATGGGTGTAGGCGTGTAGCTAAGGACCTATTAGGAATTTAGGATTACTATATTAAGGCAAGGGAAAGTGCAATGATTATAAATTTCTCTTAAAATCATATGATGTAACGGAGGATTAGAGTGTTTTATTAATTTATTGGCAATAAAATTATTATGATGATGTTTTTTTATTAGTTTAATGTCAAATTATCATTCTGTACAATGATATACCTATTTAGATTTGAGATTTTCACGTGATTGTAGTTGAAAACTATAATTTTTTAAAAATTCATTTACCTATTTCCTATAAGCATATGTATTGAGCGATGATTGTTGTGTTTAGTTTTAATATGGTAAATTTGTAGTGATGGCATTTCTTAATGTAGAGTGGGTTGCGGATAGTTTCATGATAGTTAGAAAAGACCCAGTCGACGACAGAAATGATCTAGACTGTCAGACCTTAAATCGGGCGTATCTCGCAATCCAATATAAGTTATTCAACATACCATATATGATTTTGGGATAGTACGAGATACTTTATCCACTTGCACAAGATGAATTTGTGAAATACCATCATATTAATAGTCGTTTCCCTATTTTAATTCTATTTTTACTATAAATAGTAAATTTTAATTTGATTATGACTCTTCGTCCGTTGGCCTATACGAGTTACGCCAAACGTGAAAAGTTCTTGGAATAATTAAAAGAACAACTTGGTGAAGCCAAATAGGATGCTTACTATTTTTTGTTAAAAACCTTACACAGTAGTAGATATTACGACCATCTATAAATAGTAAATTTACTATTTATAATAAGTTACGAATTCTAAGAGTTTTAGTTGTAGTTTGATTATGAAATTTCCTCAATTGCTTAGCATCCCTATGTAAAGGGTTGTGAACTCGTTTATTTCATTGATCAATCAAATTATTAATTTTATAGAATTTATTTTCTATTTTCCTTACTTTTTTCTCATGGATTCGAAAAGTCTCTGTGAGGAGTCAGGAAGATGGTGATCAATCTCATCATATTCATCCCTGCATCACTTCTCCATTGCACATTATCATGGTAATTCCCAGTTCTAACAGACCCTAAATCATATGGGTGAGGATTTGGGTATTAACTTGAGCACGACCAATGCTAGTCTAGTGCCTGCTAAACTGCTTCAAAACCTAATTATATATACCAATATCATATATTCACATAATAGCAATTTTTTTAATTCTGGAAATTATTTCAAAAAATAAAAAATAAAATAATTGGAAACCTGTTTACATACAATATCATAGTGTAAGCAACCTGGTGTTGCAAGATGCATGGATGATCTATGTAATGTGTGTGCCATCCAACTTGTTGGGGTGTGCAATTTGTATGATATCCAACCTATTTAACAAGGTTACCTACCGTGAATTTGGGATGCCCCATCATGAAAAGATGTTGCTTATAAAAAAAATAATAATAATAATCTAAAATAGCATTTTACTAAGCTTTTTAAAAAATATATATATTTTAAGAAAAAATCATTGGTTTTTAGGCCAGGTTTGATAGCAGTCTAAAAATCGAAAGTACAGATATGGACGGTATTATATATTAAAAAAATAATAATAATCTCGCATCCAAAGGAGTAGGAATATCCCTCTCCTTATAAGTAATGATAAAGGATTAGAAAGAAGCATACCAGAATGAATGGAGAGCTTGTAAAAAGAGAGGGAAGTAAGATGCCTTCTGCAATCAGTTGGAAAAACAAGCACTTTGGTGAGACGATGCTAGCACTCAATCATCAGCTCCTTATAAGTCATGATAAAGCTGGTTGAAAGAAGCATACCAAAACGAATAGAGAGGTTGTAAAAAGAAGAAGGAAGATGACTTATGCAATCCGCAGGAGAAAGAGACTAGAAATCACCAAGCCGGCCAAGCCAGCATATAAAGCACTTTTTACTTTTATAAAAGAAGACATGTAAAGCACCTGTTTTTTTTTAACGGAGAGATGCTCGGCTGTAAATATATCTATCTGAGGTGAACGCAGGTATTCTACCTAGCCATCTGCGATGTACCCGCAAGGGATCTATCAATTTCCCATGAAAGAATAATAAATTCTCGACTGTTCATTAGGTCCAGCACACATTTCATTGGTTATCATGCAATCGTCACACCAATTTGACAACTATTAGGCATTTGATGCATTGCCATTAAACAATCTGATCCATCTATTTGTTAGGGATGGTGTGTGGTTCTAAAGAATCACATTGGTTGGAAAATCTTAAAAAGCCCATCCATGACAGATGGATATTGAAAATTAAGACCATATAAAGATGGATTGGATCATCCCATCAATGCAATTTTTGCATGGTTTCCTTGCGTTGTCGCGTCCCGTTGCTGTGGTGTATGAAACAAACCGACAGTTTAGGGCATGATACAAAGAATGACGCATACCAAAGCTAAAGTGGACCCCACCACAGAAAAAAACAGTGGGGGATTAAATGCATACCATTAAAAACTTCTTGGGAGCTAGGGAAGTTTTCGATCAAGCTGATATTTGAGTTTTCCTTCCGTTCGTGTCTATGTTAACTTATGAATAGGTTTAGACTCGAATAAACATCATGGTGAGCCTAAGAAAATTTCAACAGTGGGCATCATTGTCCTCACTGATTTCTATGGAAGGGTCCACTTGAGCTTTGGGTCCACTTGAGCTTTGGATCTAAAAGAAAAGTAAAATACTTTCTTATTATTGATAAAAATGAACGTGAGTACAAGAGCCATAAACTATACTTCTTTATAGAGATCAGTACAAGTATTTTTAGTACAAGATATTCTGTACAGAATCCTTCATTAACTAATGAGTTGTGCAGAATCCCTGTTTAACTCATTGCAGATTTTGTAGGGCTGTGCAGAATCCCTGTTTAACTCCTTGCAGATTTTGTAAGGCTGTGCAGAATCCCCATTTAACTCATTGCAGATTTTGCTGGTCATTTTGAAATTCAAATTCTTTTGATGAAGTGGAATCACGCTGGTTATTACCCTCCCGCAAACTTGGCCAGTGAAAGAGGCGAAGTTTGTTTCTGAAATGTTGCAAGAGTGCTTTTGACAGTGGCTTGGTGAATATGTCAACAACTTGATTGCAAGCGGAGACATGAAGAGTAACAAGAAGATCAAGCGCAACCCGCTCTTACACAAAATGATAATCCAGTTCGATGTGTTTGCTACGAGCATGAAAGACGGGATTAATAGTCATATGTAAAGAACTCATATTATCACAGAATAAAACCGGTGGTCGTGGCATTGGAATCTTTAAGTCATGAAGGAGAAAAGTGAGCCAGATGAGCTCAGCAGTGGCATGGGCCATGGCTCGGTATTCAGCCTCCGTACTAGAGCGAGAGACAGTGTTTTATTTTTTTGCACACCAAGAAATAATATTGCGTCCGAGAAACGTGCAGTAACCAAAAGTGGACCGTCTCGTGGAAGGATATCCTGCCCAATCTGCATCAGAGAAAGCACATAGATCAAGTGTAGAGTGTGAAGAAAAATGAAGACCAAAGTGAATAGTACCCTTAATGTAACGAAGTATCCGTCGTACCATCTTCATATATGCCAGTGTAGGTGCAGACATAAATTGGGAAGCATAATTAACACAAAATGACATGTCAGGTCGAGTGAGTGTAAGATACTGAAGTGCTCCGATAATATTTCTGAAGTGTCGAGGATCCTCGAGTGGTGTGGCGTCATCAAGACCTTTGGTTTTGGACTCCATGGGGGTGCTTATGGGTTTACAGTCTACCAATTGTGTTTTTTTAAGAATAGTAAGAGCATAGTGAGATTGTGACAAGTGAAGTCCATCTTGAGTTGGTGTAATCTGAACACCCAGGAAGAGGTGAAGAGGGCCAAGATCCTTCATAGCAAATTTGGAACTCAAAATTTTGATGAAGTTGTCCAATAATGTTTGACTATATCCTGTTATAAGTATATCATCCACATATAGAAGTAAAATTAAGGTGCCATGTGGAGAGTGTAAAATAAATAATGAAGGATCAGCTAAACTGCAAAAAAAAAAATCATGATGGATTAGAAAAGTATTAAAGCGATCAAACCAGGCTCGTGGAGCTTGTTTTAAACCATAGAGAGCTCGTTGTAGCTTACAAACATGATGAGGATGGTTGGGATCAGTCATGCCAGGAGGTTGGTCCATGTAGATGTCTTCTGTGATGTGACCATGGAGAAAAGCATTCTTTACATCAAGTTGACGTATGTCCCAATGTCGAACCGGGGCGAAACTAATGACCAGTCGTATGGTGCCAGGTTTGATGACTAGTGAGAATGTCTCAGTATAATCTATCCCGTCTTGTTGATGGTAGCCTTTGGCAACAAGTCTGGCTTTCAACCGATCAAGTGAACCATCAGCTTTGAGTTTTGACTTGAATACCCACTTTGATCCAATGACATGCATGTGATGTTGACGAGGAATGAGCATCCAAGTGTGATTACGATGTAGAGCCTCAAGCTCCTTAAGCATTGCCAACCTCCAACCTGCATGACTGAGAGCAGACTTCACGTTTCGTGGCTCTCGAGGGACATCTTGTGTGTTGACTATCAACACATTTTTTGGATTTGGTTTCTGAATTCCATGTTGTGATCGGGTAACTATTTTGTGTGGGGATGACGAAATGGGCACTGCTGTTTCCTCGGGTTGTGTACCATGGTCCTGTAAAGGCACCAAAGAATCAATGTTAGAAAGATGAGCAGTGCTATCATCACGAAGAGAATCTGATGGAGAGGAAGGATGCTCAGTTGTGAGGTGCGCATTGGATGATGAAGCTGGCAGGTCTAGATGAGATGTTAGTGAGTCGTGTCTCATAGCTGATGGTGAAGAAGGTGGGTCCAGGTTAAGTGATGGTGCATGTAAATAGCCTTAATATCGAGGTGAACTGTCCAGGTGTTGAACCACCTGCACATTTCGTCCTTTATCATGAGTAGGGGTCTTATTGCTTAGGGCGTGTGGATTTGGTAGAGGAATGTTAAAAATAGCAGATCCTGCACAAGAGATAGAAGAGTTAGATTGATCAGTAGGCAATGTAATCCAAGAGTCAAAAATACTAAGCCGTCGATCCAGGGTTGGCAACATGGTACGTGTACGATTTTGTTTGAAAGGAAAGCTGGTTTCATCAAAGACTACATGTCGTGAGATGAAGACTTTTTTGCTGAAAGGGTGAAAGCATTTGTACCCTTTATGCTTGTCACTATAGCCAATAAAGACACAAGTGACGGTCTTAGGATCAAATTTGTTTGTCCGTGTATCCCAAGTATAAGGAAAGCATTTAGATCCAAAAACACGTAAGGAGGAATAAATTGAATGAGTGCCATAAAGTTTAAAGAATGGTGTATCATTTTTAAGAGCAGAGGAAGGAAGGCGGTTGAGAAGATATACCGCAGTTTGGAAAGCCTCAACCCATAGGTATAGAGGGGCACCAGAGTGAAATAACATACTCATACCCAATTCTCGAATAATGTGATGTCGTCTTTCAACCATTCCGGTTTGCTCCGGTGTATAGGGACAAGAAATATTGTGAACTATACCCTGTGCTTGAAAGTGAGACGTTAGTCTTGTGTTGACAAATTCACCACCACCATCGGAATGAAAGATTTTGATTTTTTTCTCAAATTGTCGTAGGACATATTATTCAAAAGCTAAAAAAGCATCTACAAAATCAAACTTATTTTTTAGGGGAACAATCCAAGTGTATCGTGAATGATCATCAACCAAACAAGCATAATAACGAAATTTTCTTAAAGAGGTAACAGGCACAGGTCCCCATAGATCACAATGAATTTTAATAAAAATGTCTGAACTAGTATTGTCTGAATAATAAAAAGGTAGTTTACTTAGTTTGCCAAACTGACAACTGTCACAAATATGTCTTAACTTATTAGACTCTGAAACATCAATCAATCCCTTATTTTTGAGAACTTGAACAGTAGACTCTTGAGGATGGCCGAGATGCTAATGCCATATTTCTGCAGACCCAGATCTGGACCAATTGGAATAGTGAAGTTCAGGTGGACTGTTGAGGACATAGAGGTCACCCTTGCATGTTCCTGTCATTACCGTGTGACCTGTCTTCCGATCCTTAAGACAAAAATTTGTATTAGAAAAATTACAAGTAACAGAATATTGATCAGTTAATTGACTAATGGAAAGAAGATTTTTGGCCAAGTGCGGTATAAGCAAAACATTATGTAAAGGAAGTGTTGTGGTTTTATTTTTGATATAGGCATCTCCAATGGCTTTAATTGGAAGAGGTGTACCATCACCAATCAAAACGGAGTCTGAGCATATATAAGAACATAAATTTTTTAACATACCTTTATTACCTGTCATGTGATTGGAAGCTCCTGTGTCTGTGGTCCATTCAGTGTCAGCAAGGGTGGTGTCAAGGGTGAAAGCAGCTAAGGCTTGTGGCACTTCGTGATGCTACAGTGGAGACTTGGGCACATACCAGCAAATCTTGACAATATGACCCATGACACCACAATACTGGCACCGATCATTTCGATACATTTCTCTTTCAACGGAGGTCATTCTACGTTGGCCAGGTGGAGGTGGTCTTCGGGCCATACTAGCTTGACGGTTTTGATCATTGTTGTCTCAGCGAGACTGTTGATTGGAGTTTGAACCTGCAAAAAAAGTGGAGCCTGTAGGTTTTGGTGAGTTATTATGGGCTTGAAAACCTCTACCATTGGAGTTGAATGGAACTTGTGACCCTCGGCTGTGATTAGCTTGTTGTTGAGAGCATTGTTTCTAGCCATAGAAGGCATATCGCAGAGTTTGAGAAGAGGCTCCAAACAAGGTTTGTCTTTGTTCATATCCTTGAAGGAGAGATACTAGCTCAGTATAGCTTGGACGTAGAGGTTTGAGCATCATAGTGGCAAAGGTCTCATAGTTTGGACCAAGACTTATGAGTAGATAAAAAACCTTGATCTTGTCCGTTACTGGGCATTCAATAGCAGCAAGGCTATCACACAGACTTTTGAATTTGCGAATATGTTCAGCCAGAGTGACAGTCTCATCTTTGCGAAGATATGTGAGTTGCTAATGAAGAGTATACTCCCTTTCTTGAGAGTCCTGTGCATAGGCCTCCTTGAGAGCATTCCAGACAACTTGCGAGGTCTCTAAACTAATGACTAAGCCGAGAGCTTGCTTAGTAAGAGTGCCTATGAGCCAACCTCGGAGTAGCCTATCATATTTACGCCAAGTAATGAATTCTTCTGTAAGATCAGTTGATGGTGATGGTTTGAATTTGGTAGGAGCTACTGTTGCACCTGTGAGATGTCCGACCAAATCCTGGCTTTCAGCTAGAGCAAGGGCTTGCTCACGCAATAATGGGTAGTTTTCTTGGGAGAGTTTGAGAGTGATGAAGTTTTCTACGTTGAGTGAAAGGGACGCCATGAAATTTGTGTGTAGGGGGCTTTGGGTACTCACACAGCTCTGATACCAAGAAGAAAAGTAAAATACTTTCTTATTATTGATAAAAATGAACGTGAGTACAAGAGCCATAAGCTGTACTTCTTTATAGAGATCAGTACAAGTATTTTTAGTACAAGATATTCTGTACAGAATCCTTCATTAACTAATGAGTTGTGCAGAATTCCTGTTTAACTCATTGTAGATTTTGTAGGGCTGTGCAGAATCCCTGTTTAACTCACAGATTTTGTAAGGCTGTGTAGAATCCCCATTTAACTCATTGCAGATTTTGTTGGTCATTTTGAATTTCAAATTCTTTTGATGAAGTGGAATCACGCTGGTTATTAGATCTGCCTCGATCTTTGGCGCATGTACTAAAATGATCTCTCTAAATGCATGGACGGTGTGGATACAACACACGCATCATGGTAGGGTCCACAAAACTTAGTGACCTTGCTTTAGTAGCAAATTGGATACCGAATGTGTCAGTAGCTAGTTTGCATCCACGCCCGTTTGGTTGTATTTACTTTTTTAGTGGGGCAGTGAAATTCATGTTTTCCACTCTTTCTTGTGGTGTGGCCCGCTCGAGCTTTGAACATACTTTAATTTTGGGTTCAATTGCTAAAATGAGCTGAAAAATGGATGAAAGGCGTGGGTAAATCACGTACATTCATGCCAGCCCAACAGAGTTTACTCAGTACGATAGAAGTCGTACTCAGTACGACAGTCCATTTTCGATTGCTGTAACAGGAAGTTCTTGTATTAGAAGTTATGTTGGCCTCCGTGGTGACATCATAGGTTCGAGCATCCATTGAGGTGTGAGCGCCCCTGAAAAAAAATTTAAAAAAAAAAAAGCTTGGTGGGCCCAACGATTAGAGAGCTCATAAAAAGAGAGTGAGGGTGAGGGCGCACGGATAATTATTTATGTGGCCTTACATTGCACGGGAACACAACACTGCTCTCTAAGAAGTCAAGGTGATAAGGCGTGTTTGGGCGGGTGGGATTAGAAGGGATCAGGTATTCTGGGATTCAAAACACATAATTATTAGCCATGGGAGGATTATCCCTGTTGCTGGGATAAGATTAATGTCATGCTTTGTTGGTAATCTGGTGGTACATTGAATAGATATACCCATCATCATTTGAAATTACTACGAATAACACGTGTTGTATCTAAACTGTTCATTTGTTTTGTAACCTCATTTTATGGCATGGACCAAAAAATGAGGTAAATCCAAAACTTATGTGGCCTCAAAGAAGTTTTCAATGGTAAGTATTCAATCCCCGTTGCTTTCTATGGTGGGGTCCACTTGAGCTTTAGATTTACCTAATTTTTTGGCCCATGCTCTAAAATGATCTTGAAAAATGGGTGGATGGTCTGGATATAGCCCACGCATCATGGTGAGACCTACACGACTTGTTAACATTGAGTGAAACTGGCATGGGACCAATACAATTCTATCTAATCTAATTCCAAGCTTTTCCATTCTTCCAAAACATGGAGTGGAATTGGCACATGACTAGATGAATCCCATCCCACCTAATCCCTTCTAATCCCACTGCCCAAACATGCCCTAAGGGCAGAGTGGAGCCTAAAAGAAAAAGGTAATGAAAGGGTTTCACACGCTTGCTGGCCCAAAGAAATTACAAAATCTTAAAATTAGGGCCACAGATAAAACTAATAATTGCATCGCCCATGCGGCCGATTATCACCTTTAAAGAATTTGTTTACCACATAAAACTGTCAAGAACAGAGGAATGATGACATGCAAGCATACAAAGGATGGCAATTGTCTGTGACAGGCACTCAGAGCCCGGGCCGACACCCAACTGGTATGGCTTAAGATAATAACTTGTTAGGATTGTGGATTACTATATTAATATAAGGGATAGTGCAATAATTATAAACTTCTCTCCTAAAAATATATGATTTGATGGAGGATTGGGGTGTTTCATTTATCAGCCCTAAAATCATAATGATGATGCTTTTTTATTAATTTAAGGTCAAATCATCATTCTATATAATGATATATTTATTTGAATTTGAGATTTTCACATGAATGTAGTTGAAAATTATAATTTTTACAAAATTGTTTATCTATCCCCTCAAAGTATATGCATTTGCCTAGTGATTATTATGTTTTTTTTTTTTTTTTTGTTAGCTTGTTAGTACACCCACTGTCAGTTCACACTTCACTGTGAGCCACCCCCACTAGGAAATCGATACTAAGACCACAGTGTTGAAACGAGGTATCTTTCACTCAGTCTACCACTTGAGCTATGGATCTGGGTGTGATTATTGTGCTTAATTTCAATGTGGTAAATTTGTAATGATGGCACTTCTCTATTGCATTATCATGAGTAATACACAGTTCAAACATACCCTAAACCATGTGGGTGAGATTTGGGTATTAACTTGGCTAAAATGAGCTGAAAAACAGGTGAAAGGCTTATCACATACATTCACACTGGGCTCAACAGAGTTTATTCAATATGATAGAAGTGTACTTAGCACCCAGTCCATTTTTGATTGCTGTGATAGGGAGTTCTTGTGGTGAGAAGTTAGGTTGGTGACAGTGGTAACTCACATGAATTTTGACATAAGGTCGTAGGCTCGAGCACCCATTATGGTGTGAGTGCGTGTGAAGAAAAAGAAGCTTGTCGGCCCAGCAAATGGAGAGCTCGTAAAAAGAGAGTGAGGGTGAGGGTGCACGGAGAATTATGTGGCCTTACATTGCACAAGAACACGACACCTGATCTCTAAAAAGCCAAGTTGATAAAGGAAGAGTAGAGCCCAAAAGAAAAGGGTAATGAAAGGGTTCACATGCTTGCTGGCCCACAGATATTACAAAATCTTGAAATTAGTGCCAGAGAAAACGTATAATTGCATCGCCCATGTGGCCGATTGCCACCTTTAGGGCCTGTTTGGCCGGCTGGATTAGATGGGCTTAGGTGGGATGGAATTGCATCTGGTCCGTGCCAATTCCACTCCACGTTTGGGAAGAGTGGAAAAGCTTGGAAGCTGGTTGGATGGAATCGTATTAGGTCACGTGCCAATTTCACTCAATGTTAGCAACTTGCGTAGGTCGAACCATAATGTGTGGGCTATATTCACACCGTCCACCCATATTTCAAGATCATTTTAGAGCATGGGCCAAAAAATTAGGTAGATCTAAGCTCAAGTGGACCCCACCATAGAAAGCAATGGGGATTGAATACTTACCGTTGAAAACTTCTTTGGGGCCACATAAGTTTTAGATCTGCCTCATTTTTAGGCCCATGTTATAAAATGATGTTATAAAACAAATGAACGGTTTAGACATAATACATGTGTGTTATTTTCAATAGTTTTAAATGATGGTGGGTATATCTTTTCAATATTCCACCGTCTTACAAACAAAGCAGTGAATTAAGCTTATCCCATGGTAACAGGGAACGATCCCTACCATGGGTAATAATTATGTTTTTTGAATCACAACCCACCTAATCCTTTCCAATGCAACTGGCCAAACAGGCCTTTAGAGAATTTGCTTACCACAAAACTGTCAAGAATAGAGGAATGATGACTTGTACGAAGAATCGCAATTGGCTGTGACGGGCAGTCAGAGCCTGGCCAACGCCCACCCGGTATGGCTGTAGATAATAACCCGTTAGGTTTATGAATTACTTATAATACGAAAGTACAATGATTATAAATTTCTCTCCTAAAAATATATGATTTGACAGAGGATTGGGGTGTTTCATTTACCAGCTCTAAAATCAAAATGATGATGCTTTTTTATTAATTTAATGTCAAATAATCATTTAATCATTTTATGTAATGATATATCTATTTGGATTTGAAATTTTCAAAGGATTGCAGTAGAAAGGTATAAATTTTACAAATTTGTTTATCTATCTCCCGGAAGCATATGCATTTGAATCATTGTACTTAATTTCAATGCTTAATTTCAATATTATAAATTTGTAGTGATGGCACTTCTCTATTGCATTATCATGGGTAATACACAGTCCAAACAGGCCCTAAACCATGTGGGCGGGATTTGGGTATTAACTTGAGCATAATTAGTACTAGACAAATGTCTCTTAAACTGCCTCCCAACCCTATCAGACCAATATCATATATTTACATAATATTAATTCTTCTTTTTTTTAACTCTAGAAATATTATATATATATATATATATATATATATATATATATATATATATATATATATATAGTCAAGCTCACCTGCACACCTACTCACATGAGCACCTTTGTACATGTGTCATGGGCGTCTAATCCAAACAGTCCATGTGACATGGAATCCCATGAAACCTCATGGTACAAATTTTCACTCTGATCTAAAATTCTAGTGCACCATAGCAAAGAGAAATGCAAATCAAGGGAGGAAACTATTTTCATTTTTTATTGCCCACTAAAGTTTTGGATCAAAATAAAAATTGTTACTAGGAGGTTTCATCCGGTGCTACTTCATGTGGACTGTTCAAATTTAGAGTTACATCAAGTATGAAAGGTTCTCAAAAAAGTTGGCACGAAATCCGTGCAGGGCAGCTGAGAATTCGTGTGTGTGTGTATATATAGTAAGTGGTACGATCAGGTGGACCTCATGGAACCTCAAATGAGGTCGAGCTGATCCAACATCTACCCCATTACTTAGGTGCACCATTCCATGATGGGCCACGAGCTTAAAAATCAAGTCAATCCATGAATTGGGTGGACCACACCTCATATAACAGTTGAGAGAGGTTATCCTCCCATTAAAACATACATAATCATTTATTATTCCCATCGAAATGTTGTTCACAGATCCAGCCCATTAATTGTGTTTGTCCCACTTGAAAGAGTGGTCAAAACAAGTTTCAACCACATCCAAAACTCATGTGGAGCCCACCAAGTGCTTTTATATGTTTTAGGCATGTTTTCACGTAGTTTTAAATGGTATGGCCCACTTGAGTTTGGGATGATTTTTGGGATATCGGGCGCCCACACATACACACACACACATATATATATATATGATCTATGTAATGCATGTGCCATCCAACTTGTTGGGGTGTGCAATTTGTATGATATCCAACATATTTAACAAGGTTACCTACCATGAAATTGGGATGCCCCATCATCACAAGATGTTGCTTATGAAAAAATAATAATAACAATCTAAAATGGCATTTTACTAAGTTTTTATAATATTTTATTTAAGAAAAAATCATTGGCTTTCTAGGCCATGTTTGTTAGACGTCTAAAAATCGAAAGTACAGAAATGGATAGCATAGTATTGCAGGGACCTGACCTGAACCTGGCCATTACCACCCAAACCA
Organism: Magnolia kwangsiensis; assembly: GCA_037074715.1. Lineage (NCBI taxonomy): Eukaryota > Viridiplantae > Streptophyta > Magnoliopsida > Magnoliales > Magnoliaceae > Magnolia > Magnolia kwangsiensis. The sequence goes on along the minus strand of CM073571.1, from coordinate 190,704,750 downwards.
TTCTAATGTCTCATGAGTCGTGGATAAGGTTGGCCCTGTCATGCCTTAAAATGATACAGATTCAAAGCTCAAGTAGACCCCACCCAAAAAAAGGCCACAGGTCTATTTTAGTCTGAACCAAAATCAAAATCAGGTCCATTTAAAAACTGGGTCCAAACCCGGTTGGATCAAGCTGATTTTGAAAGGTCTTGGACTCGACTCATTTAACAACTTTTAGACCTGGATCCGCCCCATGGATCTAAATTTTGAACATAAGCCAACTTAAGTCTAATGACCCTTGGATCGATTTGACACCCTTGCACCCTACATCTATTTAGGTAAGGTGGAAAATATGCTGGGTTGGACTGAATTAAGATTTTGAATAAAACCCGCACAAAAGGCCTAGCCAGGGAAATTATGGGTCTAAACCAACCCAAGTCCGGTTACTAGGCATTCAAATCTAAGGTTATCATGGGTCGGAAGTGGGCTATGTGAGGGTTAACTTAGGACTGACCCGATAATAGGAGAACTATACTCAAGCTGGCTTGAGCGCAAGTGGGCCAATTTTAAAGGCCGAATCTAACTTTTTGCCTTATCTGGACCTAATATGCCTTTTCTAATTTTCTTACTTCATGGTATGTTGTAACTTGCAATTATAAATGTAATTAATAATATTCTCATTATAATGGTCCATACATGTCTAGTCTCCGGCCTGACAAACAGGCCTGAGTTTAAGCTAGGCCACCTATTCCTATTTAAGATCAGGGTTGGGTTGTTCATTAGGTGTACCCCACCTCAGTGTCTGAAAAACCATCCATGCCCTAATCCACTGGCCATGTGGATGTGGGCGGATCTCAACCATTGATCTTATTGACCACAGGTTCTAGTTGGACGAATGATGTAAGCCTTGGGATAAATTTAGTGTTACACTCTTATTATATATTCATTTAGTCATATGAGGTGCACACAGTACATCAATCCTCTGGCTTTTATAAACTTGAGATTAAACTCAATGGTCACGGACTCGTGAGAGTTGTGTTCTATGGATCTTAGTACTCTAATGTACCATGGTCATCACGGATGCTAAGGACACATTTATGAACATCTACCGTTGAGATGTATGGTTATCTTGTGTGTCATGATAAACAATATCCACCATTAGAAACCAACTTGGAGTTCGTCATACCTGTTTTCCCTTAACTTACACAATAGTGTTGAGTGTGTCATGGATATGTGTTCTTAGTTTGAGCCCTTGAACACCCACTATTTATACGGCTTTGGTCATTCCTTGGCCCTTACTAGAGAAATTAATCAGTTTCTTACTATCCTAAACCTGCATTAGATTGAGAAAGACTCTCTAATTTTAGAGAGCGACACTGATACTTTATCACAAATGTTGAATTCATGACCAATCTGCTCGGGTACAGTCTCCACTTGTCACATTTATTCTAATCTAAAAATTTAGTGTTATTACAAATAAGAATTCTTGAAGCCTACTATTCAATTGCATTATATTATATTCTACTTATGATTGTAGGCTCGTGCCCCAATACCACCATCATTACCATGCATCATATATCACAAAAATACCTTTGAAATCCAAAATGAGTTGCGGTGGGTAGAGCTGTACACGAGTCGAGTTAGCTCGGTCAGCTTGCTTGACTCGACTCGGAAAAGCTTGACTTGCCTAAGCTTGAAATTGGATTCGAACTAAATTGAGATGGTTCTTAGAGATTGAAAAATTTTCGAGTTAAGTTTGAGCTTGCCCGACCTCGACTCGACTTGGATCGGAAATCAACTCGAATCGGCTTGTATCGAATCAGCTCGGTGATTCGGTTATTTTGATATTGATGTTGCTCGTCGAGTATTTGATGAAATGACTAAACAAAAATGTGACTGCCCTCATATCTTGATTTTGCTATTGCTCGTCGTGTGTTTGATGAAATACCTATGAAGTATTGTTACTGTTTTGCATTTTATGAGGAATTGAAGATGCATTGTACATGTTTGAGAAAATGTCACATAGGCTCGAACTTGGCTCGATCTAGCCCGAGTGTTGACCAAACTGAGCCAAGCTGGCCAAATAGGCTAGAGGACCGAGTTGAGCCAAGCTCGACTTGGTTCAACTCGCATACAGCTCTAGGATATGCTGGGGTAGTTCAAGTGGTCTCTGGGCCACGAACCCACCTGATAAAAAAACAAAGGGTTTAAACTTTAGGCCAGGAGCAGGCCCTTGGCCATGGTATTCTAGCCCGAGCCCGGGCTGAAACAGGCGAGGCCTAGAAAGCCTAGTAGCCCAGCTGGACCTGGTCCAGTGGCAGCCCTACTTTCAAAGGTGGTCCACCTAATATTTGTATCTACTTCATTTTTCAGACCATACCCTAAAATAAGAGGGCTAAACGGATGGACGGCATGGACATAAAACGTATGATTCCGGATCCTCTGTTATCAGGTAAATAGGGATTTCCTGTTACCCTAATCCTCATTGGTCCACGTCACCACTCACTTAAAAAAATTTTAAAAAAATCAAAGAGAGCTGCGAACGCCAAACCATTAAAAAAATAAATAAAATAAAAAAACAAAGGAAAAAATAAAACCAAAAAAAGAAAATGGCAAGGGAGGGCTCTTTCCAAAGACCCACTTCCAGTCATCACTGTGAGTTAACCAGCATTTTCCAAACAAGCCATTAGAGAGAGAGAGAGAGAAGGCGGGGGGGGGGGGGGGGGGGGGGGCGCAGATTTTCGAAGGGTATTGGAATTTCTCGTTCTTACTGTGATTCTACAAATCGCAATCTACGGTGAATTCTTCAAGCCTTTTAACGTGAGCTACCATCACAGAGCTTTGATCAGCGATGGCAAGCGGCGCATGCTTATCTCCTCTGGCATCCATTTCCCTCGAGCAACACCTGGTGTATGGAAAATGAAAATTCCACTCCCATCCGTTCTAAATTCCAATTCCGTTCCGTTCTTATTTCGAATATTGTATTTGCATTCATCATAGTTCTTATTTCGAATATTGTACTTGCATTCATCGTAGTTTAATCGACTTTGAGTTTCAGGATAGCTTGATGATTGAGTGTCGGAATTTTCTCATTGTCCTTTGTAATTTGGTAGCTATTTGACTTGGCTTGCGGAGTTGCGCACTCCTTTGAAGTTTGCCCAGGATGGTGGGCTAGGCCTCTGGTGAACAAGGATGGTTGGATTGGCCCCTGTATCATCCTGATCGGATGATCCTAGCCATCCTATCAAGAGTATGTGTAATGGAGGTTAGTCTTTGCTCTTGTTGATGGACTCTACCTTGACATATGAGGATTGTTGGATAGGTGGGGCCTGCCATTGATTGCCCTTCCCCACCTGTTATCTTGATCAGAAGATCCTAGCCATCTGATCAAGAGCCTGCAAAGTGGTTATGATTGATAGGAAACACGACCAGTTTGGTTATTGTAAGCAGCAGCTAAAACACCTCAATTCTGCTAGGCCCAATGACTTGTAGATGTGGCAGCCACTCAGTCCATCTAGTATCATTGTACATCTTAAAAATCAACTCATCCAAAGCCTCAAACACAAACTTATGATGGACATCTCCCTCATTGTTCTCAGTGGTGTGGCCCACCATTTTTATGCTACAAATGCCGCACACAAGTGTCAATGTGGGTCACGCAGCAGCATGCCAACCTTGGATGTTGGGCCAAAAGGGTTGGTTTACTGAGAGAATCCATTGTGCATTGTTGGAATGACTAATGATGAGTGTTGTTTATGGGTCCAGAGATTTTTCCTTTTGTCTCCTGTTTCTTTTTTCCAAATTTTGTTGTTCAGTTTTCAAAATTCTACATCACTCCTGCTGGTTTCCATCTTCCTTGCTAGATTAAGAAAGGCCATTGCAACTTGCAAGAGCTTCAAGAAAAAAGATATGTGCTTTGTTCTCACATCAATACTACCATTTCATTTAGCTATTTGTTTTTTTATTGGCGTCAATGCTGCCATTTCATTCACATATTGCTTAGAGCTTTTTTATGTCAAGTTGATTTATATCATGGTTAACCTATGTTTGAAAAATCAAAATCAACAGGGAATTCTATTAGGTAGATTCAATAGAATACAATATAAAGAAAAAAATTTAAAATAGGACAAGTTGGATTTTTTTTTAGTAATTGCATAAATACACTGATTTTGTTACTCTCAATTCTCATATCTCAGTTGAATTAATTAACTCAGTTGTGGAGGATCTCTTACATGTTAGGATGCAACCAAAGGTTGTTTAGGTGGACCAACTATGTATGTTATTCAATAAACTGGTTGTCAGTCCAAACATTATTCAATACTTTGTATTTGTATGGTAGGCAAGGTTGGTGCACCCAAATAAAAATCTTGGAGATCCAAAGGCAGCATGGGAACTAGAGCTATACACGAGCTGAACCGAGTTGAGCTTGGCTCAGCTAGCCTGCTGTGAATCGAGTCAAGCTTGGCTCAACTTGGCTTAGCTCGGCCAGCAAGCTACCCTATCATTTTGTACAATACCAATATTAATTTTGGCTTTTGGGGCTGGCTTCTCTGTGCATCGATACTGATATTTTATATTCTCAGCACACAACTTTTGGATTTCATGTTTATCGGGATAAAGGTGTTAAGGATAAGGAAAGATTTATGTATGAGATGGAGGAGTACAAGGAGAGATTAAAGACACACCCGATTATCAAAAATGTTATGCTAATCTAGCAGCGGCTAGCAGTGCCGGTGGCAGCAGTTCTGAAGAAACATCCTATCCTAAATTGTCTGATTGGTGCATCAGGCTACATGACTGAATCTCAAGGCTGATTATTTTTCTTTGCATTGGCTGAATTCTTAAGTGATGATCATTCTCTTTATATGAACATTATGTTTTGTTTGATTCACTTCTTTACATGTTTGTTTTCTTATACTTGCAGATGGAGACTTTGGCAGTAACCGTTCAAGATGGATTCCAACGCTACTTAGTTGAAACGATGTGTGGACAAAGCGGCTGGAGATAGTTAGCCGTATTGACCAAGCTAGTAGTAGACCACTTGGAGCAATTTTTTTCTAATGTATTTGGATAATTTTCAACTTATCATATTTCTAAGTGAAATCACTCCACACTCACACAACCATATTATATCCTCAAGTGCAACCTCATCATATAGTCTATCAATTGTATCACATTCTCAAGTAAATCCACCACACCATACTATCACACAACCATATCATATCATCAAGTGCAACCTCATCACACAGTCCATAAAGTGTTTCATATTCTCAAGTGGAACCACATCACATTATCGCACAATCATATCATATGCATCCTCAAGTGCAACCTCATCATATAGTCCATCAACTGTATCATATTCTCAATTAGAATCACATCACACTATCGTCTCAATCATGTCACGCGCTCAAGTGTAACCTAATCACTAGTCCATCAACCATATCATATCCTCAAGTGTAACCACATCACATTATCATACAACCATATCTTCATCATGTTGTGGGTTTTTAAGCCTACTATCAGTATATGTTTGTAGATTTTTATTGATCTTTTGTACTTGATGACATTAGGATGTAGAATCTGTCTATGATAAATCACTAGAACTAGTACATATCAATGCCCATGTAAGCACCATCTATTAGAATTGTTCTTTGTTGCATGTTTGTGGTCACATAAAGAATGTGAGGATCTACATTACAGAACGAAAGAAGGCCATCTTAAAAGGCCCACTGTGGTAAGCTCACTTCCATTAGCAATTCATTTATTTATTTTTAAAATTGAAATGTCTCAAAAAAAAAAAAACCTTCTATTTTCATGTTATCACTTCACAACATTAAGACTTTGAATCTTTGGAGTAAAATTTTCTTTCGCAGGAAGAATGTGAGGATCTACATTACAGAATGAAAGAAGGCCATCTTAAAAGGCCCACTGTGGTAAGCTCACTTCCATTAGCAATTCATTTATTTATTTTTAAAATTGAAATGTCTCAACAAAAAAAAAAAAAAAAAAAAAAAACCTTCTATTTTCATGTTATCATGATCAACTATAGGTCACTTCACAACATTAAGACTTTGAATCTTTGGAGTAAAATTTTCTTTTTCTTTTGTCCCCCCCCCCCCTAATAGGAAAAAAACTAAAAAACTTGTATATGCCCCACAATGGGTCTTTTTTTCATAACAACCGTTATGATCCCCTAATGTGTAACGGTTGTCACCATTACTTTTACAACACACAAAGCTAGTGAGTAATTAGATAGGAAAGTTTCTTTTTCTTTTTTTGCTTTTTAGATTAATGATGTATTGATGTGGATTTGACAGTTGGGTATTGGTACTTTAAAGACACTCAATGGTAGTATGCTACACAATCCAAAAATGGTTGCCATTTCAATTTTAAGTTGCTCATTACTTTTTTTATTGCTCTTCGTTGGTCAATAAAATTTAATATCTTTTATTTGTCCGATTCTCTTGTTGTGCCCATTGGTCCCATCCAAAGCAAAAGATGGTATCCCATATTTGGAAAATATTTGACTGTAAGATCTTACATATTCTTAACTAACAATGTATATATTGGCTCATTGCAGCTATGTAGATGGGCAAGGCCCTTTTGTGTTATGTTCTTTTTCTCATTCACCTGCATTCTTTTCCATCATGTAGACTATATACCTTTGAATTAATTAATTACTGTCAACAGTTTGTTTTATTTTTTACCTTAGTTTTTAGAGATTTATGAAATTGCCCATACTCTACTTTTCAAACCTGTTAAAAATAACATAAAGTGTACATCAACACAGCCATAATTGAGAACTTTCTTTTTGAAAGTTGGCATGACCAAGTTCCATGTCCCATGTAGAACTTGACACTTGTACAAACGTAACATGGCATGTATGTTCACATACTTGATTTTCTTATTAATACTCAAACTAATAATACTATCTTGTTGTTGGCCCACAATTCCTGGGAAGTTGGTTCACGGTTTATTTTGCAGAAAATGCTGTCAGTACTAGTAATTGTAAAATAACCGGCAACTTTCTCTGGGAGCTCATGTTAATGCAATTTTTCTTACTGGTGTTCAAGTTCTAACAAAATCCTTAAAAATGATTCCTGGTGATTTTCCCCCCTGATGTGGCCGAAGAGGGAATTGATGTGCATAACTGCTCTCGTGTCATCCATTTTGACTTGCCAAAAACAGTTCATAGTTATGTCCAATCATGTGGGCGAGCTCGGCAACATGTACTAGCAATGGTAAGATCATTGACTGCACATGAGAGCAGGTAACCGGATCTTTCCCTCTTACTTGAATCAATCTGAGAATGCTTTACTACTTCTTTTGAAGTAGTCCGAAAAACTAGATGTGATATGCATGCAGTCTGTTGATGAAACTTTTCTGCTAGACGTCTTAGAACTTTTCTGCTGGAGTGTCAGTTTTTTCCTCATATTTTTAATCTGTGGGCATATTTTCTTCATTTTTCTTATTTTTGGGGGGTTTATTGGAAAGTTAGAGAAATTCAATATATTTCACCAACACCAAAGGTTAGCTAAATCCTTGTGATTTGGTCCTTTCTCTATATTTGAGTTTCTGATTTGATTAATTTGATGCAATGCCTATGTTGGGAGGGAGGGAGGGAGGGAGGGCCACATCAAATTTTCATGTCCTTAAATAATCACTTTCATTGGATGATCCAAACCAGCTAGCAATGACCATTAAAATTGACAGTCAAAGCAACTATAAAAATCAATTTCTCTAATAACTGCTTTTATTGGATGATCCATACTAGCTAATGATGACCATCAAAATTGACAATCAAAATCAGCTACAAAGGTTTTATTCATTGATCTGAATTGTTCGTCATATGGCAATTTTGATTTCATATCCCTTTGGATGATCACTTTGATTGGCTGATCATCAACACAAAATTTGTAGCTGCCAAAATGTATGACCCATATCAAATTTAAGCAATTTTTCATGTCCTTTAATATATCACTATCATTGGATGATCCAACCTGGCTAATGATGAACATCAAAATTGACAGTCGCATCAACTATGAAGGTTTGAATCATAGATCAAAAATGTCCTTCATATGGCCCTCAACTTTGGTTGCATATGCCTTTGGATGATCACATTGATTGGCTGATCATTACCACAATATTAGTGGCTACAAAAAATGTATAGCTAGATCAAATTTTATTTTATTTTTTTAAAAAAAGTCAAGTAATTAATTTTGACCATCCATGGATAAACTTTTTATAAGAATTTCATAGTTGTGTGTTGGTGTGGTAAATGCTCTTTCTCTATTTCGTAGTTGACTACGGTTGGACTATTCCAATTATCTCGAACTAGAAGCTCAATCTGCCCACCCTTTCCGTTTCCATCTCATAGTTTGTATGATTTCTACTATATAATTTCGTTTATAACTAGTTCATGTTTGGTCTCACTTCTTTCGTAGAATTTACTCACTTCCTCATGAAGAGGTTTGTTTAATCTAATTTAACTATTTAAGTACTTCTCATGGTAAGGTGTGGATTATTTGAACTGTGATAACTGTTACCATGATGAATCAAGGCCTCAATACAGGTACCTTTTCTCAGAAAATGAGTTCCTGCTACGTATGTTTCAAGTATGAACAAAATAGGAAGTCAAACAAGTGAAGTTCATTGGGATATTTTAAACATTTTAAATTCATTTTTAAAGAAATGAGTTTGACTGAATTGTTCCATTTCAATCAGCAAATGCCACATTGCCATGCATATCCATCACGTCTTGCAGGTATGCAAGGATGAGTTCTACATTACGAAAGGTTGGCCGACCCATTTTGTACTCTATATGTGAATGGTAAGTCGTGTTCTACAAAATGTTATGCACTCGGCACTAATAGCTCATTCATTGGCGGTATCTCTTTTATGCTTCCTATTTCAATGTATGGACCACGTGTATGTCTTTTTTATGCTTTCTCACCACTAGATGAATGTGATAGAAGACTCGGAGGCTTTATGATTGGAAGGAAGAGTCGGAACGTGGAAGCAGCCATAATACAGTGTCACTGTTTAAACAACAAGCGTAATCTTCTTCACCTTGTCTGGCACCTTTTATACAACAATTAAATGTCTCCTTTCGCCCTTTTTCATCTCTCATATCCTCTGAATTTTAGGTTTGTTTTCTTTTATTATGCAGAGATGGAGGACTGCACATCTCAGAAGCATTGCATCTGCAAATGGATGTTCAAAAGAGTTTACATAAGCATTTGGAGGTACATAACATTTCTTTTTAATTTTAATTACTACAGCTGATCTTGAGTCTCTCAGGATTATCCAATTTGGCTCCATTGAATCTGTTTCTGCAATTTATATGGAAATTTGTGTTATAGAATCCTCTTCTTCTTCTTATCATTATGTTTTCCTTATTTGATTTTCAATTTTTATTGCAGAAATTTAAGATTTCTTTAACAAACGGGACATGGAAAGGCCAAAAGAACTAGGATTAAGAGTTTTACGAACAATAAGAGAACTTAAAGAGGGTATGGTTAGTAATGGTTTTACTTTGAAAACATTGTTCTTAATTGGTGATGGAGCTTATTTTAGTTTATTTTTTATGGTAGTGTTTTTTCTTTTCTTCTCTCTCTCTCTCTCTCTCTCTCTCTCTCTCTCTCTCTCACATGAGAATAGGGGTTACTGTCTTTGGTCTATATAAATCCATGGACCATCCACGAGGTCACCATGAGAATAGTGGGTTGTCCATACATGTTTGCTGCGTCTATGGTGGAGAGCATGATTTCTCACCGAAAAATCAGGCTGGTACACTCATTAAGTGGTAATGATATTAAAAACTAGTGGATGGCTTAAAAATTGTGTTGATGATGGTCCGAACAATTCAACAGTATAGATCACCTCACTTTGGACTACCCCTGTACCAATCAGGTGCACAAGGACATGTTCAGGGTGACCTTGTGCCCAGTATTTTTATTTTTATTTTTTCTTTTATTTTTCTTTTCTTCACTACTATTAGTAATTTATTATCAATGTCCCATTTCTGTGAATGTGAAAACTTGATTCTTCATTTTACTTAAGAAACAAAATTAATGAAACTATGAAGGTGTTCACACCCTTCATAACATGGAATTTTATTTTTTATTTTTTTAAAAAAAAAGGAAAGAAGGAAAGAAAGAAAAAGACTACTAGTTAAGCATAGGTGAAACTATTAAATTCTCACTGTGATGCATTGCCATTTTTTGCTATTGATTTATAAGTAAGGAGTAAAGCTATGGATGCCTGTTATCTCTAGCTTTGCAATTCCTAACTTCTAATATTCCTTGTTCAATTATCATTATTTTGCCACTGAATGTATCCTTAATTAACTATTACGTTTTAATTTCCCCATTTTGAGTGTAAACAACTGACACCTTTTGATTATTTTTTTTCTGTTCATCAAAGCCCTCAAACCAACAGCTAGTATTTGTAGGATTTGTGTGCTTTCCCTACTGTTAGTCATCATCCATAGTGGGACCCAGTAGATGGATTCCAGAATCACCCTTGATAAAAGCCTGTGTGCCATGGACTGGCAATGGCTTATGGCCGGTATATTGCATGGTGGAGTCGGGACCTGCCTCATAAATGTAAAATTTGGGAACTAAGTTTTGTAGGTCATCTATATTCTACCCACATTAGGCTACTATTCTTGAGTTGTACTTGCTCTTATTTGATTCTTGATTTCTTTAGCATCTCTTTATGACTTGTCCTATATCATGTATTGTTTTTTATGGGGAGATATCTCCCGTTTACATCTTTAACCTTTTTGAGGTGATGTTGTTTTGTTCTGTGAGTTGCCTAATCACCAAATCAATTTCATATAAATTTCTTTTCTTGTGGCAGGATTGGAATGACTGTTATTTCTTCCCTCTCCAGATACTCTCTTGGTCACAGGCACAACTGCATATTGTCAGGTAGACACAACCAGAAGAGGGATCTAGACGCTACCATGTTTGGCAGGCGAGGCCGATAGAATTGCTGAGGACCACAGGACTTGCTCTAATGATTCAAAACCATTGAAAATTTCTGATTCAATCGAATCAAATGGTAATGATGGTTTTATTGAGTACACAGCCATGTCCAACTTGAAAACATCAAAGCGGCATGATCTAGCCATGGTCTTCACTTGCAATGTCTGCAAAACGAGATCTGTGAAGATGGTCTGTCATGAATTATATGAGAAGGGAGTGGTGGTGATCCATCGTGGTGGGTGTAACAATCTAACACTTGATTGTTGATTAGCTTGGGTGGTTTGGAGAGCTAAGGAGTGTTGAGGAGCTCTTGGCAACCCGAGGGGAAGAAGTGAAGAAATGATCTATCAATTCTCTAAACCTAACTGTAGATCTTCATGATTTGAACAAGTTGCAGCAGGTGATAAGTTCTTTAAACCAAAATTATGCTAGTGCACACAGACTCACCAAGATTTGTATTTTCAACATTATTGTAATTGTAATTGTAATTGATTGAATGAATTATTGTAATTGAATAAATGAATGAATGATTATGCAGGTGGTAATTGAATAAATGAAGGGTTATAATTTTTTAAATGTAGGAAACAGCTACGAATATTGACCATAGCTTGTAATCTGACAACCGTAGCTGTTATTAAATTCGGCATATAGCTATGTATCCAGCACTAATTTTAGCTACAAATATTATTTGTAGCTGTAGGAGCTTTTCGCTACAGGAATAATTGCTACGGATTATATTTATAGCTATTGTATTCTATGGCTACGGTTTAAATCCGTAGCCATATGTTTTAGACCTATTGGTATGGCACCTACGACTACGGTCGTGCTACGAACTAAAACCGTACCCATGGGTATTTAGCTACAACTTTTATCCGTAGCCTTTTCAAGATTCCATTAAGTTCAGCTTACTGGTGGACCCAAATGTCTGTCCAAATGAGAATGATTGTGGATGTATAAATGCAAATCTAACATTGAATAATTTCAATTCCCAGCAATACAATGGAGACAATAGGTCACTTATACAAATGCAACTTGTAGTACTTAATACAATCAATTCCTAGTCAATCTTCAGCAGCAACCGAGCTAACTTCTAGCATTCATATTTTCTTTTACACTTCATTTTCAGCTCCAAAAAATGTAAGGTCTTTCCTGGACATCTGTTCATCACAATGTAAGAGTTATGGGCCATTATTATCATCTAAGGTCCACTTAAAGATAAGGTGTGATTAAGGGTCTTTACTCACAGTGGTAAAGATGGTTTGCACCAAGGAAATGCTCTAAAAGGGATTGTAAATTTTTAGTCCATATTAGCAAAATGAACTCACATCAAGCTTTAATTAGCTTCCTGTTCTGGAACAAATGGATTTACAAAGAGAACAAAAGGAATAGAGAAATTGACATTTTGAAATGTGCTAGCATGAAAAATACTTAGCAGGAAAACTCCTACATTGATTTGTATGGCTAGTAGGGCAAACCCTTTTTATGAATTTGATGGCGTGTACAAGATGAGTGGGCCCCACACTCTCTGAAAACCCTCTGACGTTGTGCGGAGGCATCCCAACTAATCTCAATTGATGCACAGCTAATGAACATCTCTTTGAAAGCCTATAAGGCAAGGAAAGGTTTCCCATGAGTTTTTTTCCATATCACATTCTTCTCTTTTTTTTTATATGTATATAGTAAATTTAAGCAAGTTATACTCTCTTAGAGAGATGTAACAAATTACATAATTAAATACTCGTCGTTTTTAAAACTAAATTTATGTACAACTTCAAAACACTACAAGGAAAGGGACTTGAGGATATGATATGGTTGTGCGAAAGTATGAAGTGGTTCCACTTAATAATGTGATACGGTTGATGGACTATATGATGAGGTTGCACTTGAGGATATAATATGATTGTGTGATAGTATGATGTGGTTACACTTAAGAATATGATACGGTTGACGAACTATGTGATTAGGTTACACTTTAGGATATGATATGGTTGTGTGACATTGTGAAGTAGTTCTAAATTGAATATTGTCATATGGTTGAATGACTATATGATGATGTTAAACTTGAAGATATAATATGATTGTATGACAATGTAAAGTAATTTCACTTGAGAATGTGATACGGTTGATAGACTATATGATAAGATTGTACTTGAAGATTTATGATATGGTTGTATGAGAGTATGATGTGTCTCCACTTGAAAATGTGATACGGTTGATGAACTATGTGAAGAGGTCGAACTATGTGAAGAGGTTACACTTGAGGATATGATATAGTTGGGTGATTGTGTGATATGGTTACACTTGAGAATATGATATGGTTGATGGGTTATGTGATGAGGTTGTACTTGAGGATATGATATGGTTGTGTGATAGTGTGAGTATATCAACTTAAAAATGTAATACAGTTTATAAGTTATATGATGAGGTTGTACTTAAGGATATGATATAGTTATGTAATAGTGTGATAAGGTATATCCACTTAAGAATGTGATACGGTTGATGGACTATATGATGATTGTATTTAAGGATATGATATGTTTGTGTGACAGTGTGATGCAATTTCACTTGAGAATGTGATATAATTGATGAACTACGTGATGATGTTGCGCTTGTGATATGATAGTGTGGTAGTGTGATGATGTTATAGTTAAGAATGTGAAATAGTTGGACTATGTGATGATGTTGCACTTGAGTATGTGATATGATTGTGTGACAATGTGATGTGATTGTTCCACTTGAGATTGTGATACGATTGATGGACTATGTGATGTAGTCACACTTAAGGATGTGATATATTTGTGTGATACTGTGATGTGGTTCCGGTTGAGAATGTAATAGGATTGTTTATTTTGACAAAAATTATAGTTTATTTTTATATATCTAATTTTTAATATTCATTTATTTAAATCCCTCAAAAGAAATGATCGAAAAGAAAAAAAATAGAAATTCTTAGGTCTTAAAGAAAAAATGACCTTCACCAGTAATAAAAAATGCCAGTAAAAGTTTTTTTTTTTTTAAAAGGGGGTAAAAGTTATTGTGGTGCTAGACAAACGCCGAAAAATAGGGCATCGTTAAATCCTTTGCAGGCGGCTAGCGGCCTTTTCCAGTGCTTCTACTAGTCCCCAGTAAATTCTAAAAAAGCAACAGCAAATTCTTAAAACACATAAATTTTAAAAAAGAGCCGGTAAATCCCTAAAATGTGATACGGTTGATGGACTATTTACGCTTGAGAATATGATATGATTGTGTGAGAGTTTTTTATTTTGTTGGAGAACTGAATTTTATTAATATATAAACGGATTACAAGAGTCTGAATTCAGGGATTCCCAGTTGAAAGATCCAGGAAAACCTATTATATCTAGAAAACAGAAAACAACAAACCTAGCCACTATTTAACCTCTCTAATTGTCCCCAGCCCCAATTTATCAAGAAAAAGAAGACCTCAGATATGAGAAAGAAGCTTCGATAGAGTAACAAAAATGGACAAGAGTTAGGAATCGCTCCATTGACGGGCTAAGGCATCGGCAGGGGCATTTCCTTCCCTGTAAATATGCGTAAATTCGATACTGCCTCTCTCCTTCTAATGAGTAATCCGTCTAAGCCAGCAAGTCCATTTCCATCCAGGACGGCCCAGGCCGTTTAAAACTTTCACTACTTGCAGGGAGTCAGATTCAATAATAATTTGATTAAAACCTATAGATAAGCACATGGCTAGACCATCATAGACCGCACGAAATGTGATACGTGCTAAATGATCTCCACTTGGGAATGTGATACGGTTGATAGACTATGTCATCACGTTGGATAATCCAAGGTTGTGTGACAATGTGATCATATTACATTTGAAAATATGATACAGTTGATGGACTATGTGATGAAGTTACACTTGAGGATATGATATTGTAGTGCGATAGTGTGATGAGGTTATACTTGAGAATGAAAGAAATTGAATGAATATGTGATAAAGTTACACTTGAAGATATGATATTGTAGTGCGACAATGTGATGAGGTTACACTTGAGAATGAAAGAAATTGAAGGACTATGTAACGAGGTTATACTTGATGATATGATATGTGGTTGTGTAAGTGTGATGTGTCCACTTAGGAATGTGATATAGTTGATTGACAATGTGATGGAGTTGCACTTGAGGATGTGGTATGATAGTGTGATAATGTGATAAGGTATATATCCACTTGAGAATGTGATATGATTGATGGATAGCGTGATGAGTTTGCACCTGACACTACATAATAGTTAATTAAGGACTATGTGATGAGATTGTACTTGAAGATTTATGATATGGTTGTGTGAGAGTGATGTGACTCCACTTGAGAATGTGATACGGTTGATGAACTATATGAAGAGGTTACACTTAAAGATATGATATGGTTGATGGATTATGTAATGAGGTTGTACTTAAGGATATGATAGGATTGTGTGGCAGTGTGTAGTGGTTCCAAATTGAATAATGTCATATGATTAAAGGATTATATGATGATGTTAAACTTGAGGATATGATATGATTGTATGATAATGTGAAGTGGTTCTACTTGAGAATGTGATATGGTTGATGGACTATGTAATGACATTATACTTGAGGATTTATAATATGATTGTGTGAGAGTGATGTGGCTCCACTTGAGAATGTGATACGGTTGATGAACTATATAAAGAGGTTACACTTGAGGATATGATATGGTTGAGTGATAGTATGATATGGTTACACTTGAGATTATGATATGGTTGATGGATTATGTGATGAGGTTGTACTTAAAGATATGATAGGATTATGTGGCAGTGTGTAGTGGTTCCAAATTGAATAATGTCATATGATTGAAGAACTATATGATGATGTTAAACTTGAGGATATGATATGATTGTATAACAATGTAAAGTGGTTCCGCTTGAAAATGTGATACGGTTGATAGACTATGTGATGAGATTGTACTTGAAGATTTATGATATGGTTGTGTGAGAGTGATGTGGCTCCACTTGAGAATGTGATACGGTTGATGAACTACATGAAGATGTTACACTTAAGAATATGATATGGTTGAGTGATAGTGTGATATGGTTACACTTGAGAATATGATATGCTTGCTAGATTATGTGATGAGCTTGATATAATATAGTTGTGTGATAGTGTGAGTATATCCACGTAAAAATATAATACAATTTATGAATTATGTGATGAAATTGCACTTGAGGATATAATATAGTTGTGTAATAGTGTGTTAAGGTATATCTACTTAAGAATATAATAGAGTTGATGAACTATGTGATGATGCTGCATTTGAGGATATGATATGGTTGTGACAGTGTGATATGATTCCACTTGAGAATGTGATATAGTTGATGAACTACATGGATAATACGATAAGCGAGAAAGGTAAACCCCATTTATTTTTTTATTGGGCCCACTTGAATTCATGTACATTTTGTGTTATTTACGTGCATTATATATATGATAGATGAGGCTTATTTTTTTCGTGGCTTTGTAAAAATTTATGTACAGTAATTTTGAAAATTAATAAAATTAAATATTGAAATTTCACTTATGGATGCATTTGAATGTCATCCATATATTGAAATTTTACCTTTGAAATATGATAATGACAAAGGAAGTTGAGTTATGCAAGTGACAAGTTTGGAGATTGTTGGAGGCTCTTAAGGCTCTCACAATTAGTCAATGCTTACTTTTGATGATTTACAAACACATCTCAATGCTTAGGTGTTGAATTGCAATTGATGCGAGTTGAGAGTGATGTTTATTAAGATGTTAATATAGAATGGTTCTTAGCAAAACAGTAAAGTAAGTAGTTTAGTCCATTTTGATAGTTGAACATGCAAGTAACCACATGGTATAAATCCTTAAATGTGAATGGAATAGAGCTAACTATTAGCTCCAACTTTGTTATTTAGTAACCACAATAACATCGACTGTGAATGGAATGGAACCCACTTTCATTATTTACTTTATTGTATTGTTATAATTCAATTGAACATCCAAATATGATATTTTATTCACTAAGTGATATGACCCTATATTTAACTAAAATTTGTCACTTGAATCTACTTAGGTGGCTGCTACTTTTTTTTTAGGACCTCTAAATTTCTATTTTCTTTCTTTTTCATTATTTCATTTGAATGATTTAAATGAATGAAGATTGAAAACTGGATATATAAAAATAAACTATAATCTTTGCAAAATAAACAATCCTATTATATTCTCAACTGGGACCACATCATAGTATCACACAAGCATATCACATCGTCAAGTGCAACTTCATCACAAAGTCCATCAACTATATCACATTCTCAAATAGAATAACCACATCATGCTATTAGAGTATGATGAGGTTACACTTGAGGATATGATATTGTAGTGCGACTGTATGATGGGGTTACACTTAAGAATGAAAGAAATTGAAGGACTATATGATGAGGTTACATTTAAGGATATGATATTGTAGTGCGACAGTGCGATGGGGTTATACTTAAGAATGAGAGAGATTGAAGGAATATGTGATAAGGTTACACTTGAGGATATGATATTGTAGTGCAACAGTGTGATGAGGTTACACATGAGAATGAAAGAAATTAAAGGACTATGTGATAAGGTTACACTTGAGGATATGATGTGGTTGATATGGTTGTTTGAGTGTAATGTGTCCACTTGAGAATGTGATACGGTTGATTGACAACGTAATGAAATTGTACTTAAGGATGTAGTATGGTAGTGTGACAGTGTGATGAGGTATATATCCACTTGAGAATGTGATACGATTGATGGACAGTGTGATGAGTTTGCACCTGAGGATATAATATGGTTGTATAATAATGTGATGCAGTTACACTTGAGGATATGATATGGTTGATGGACTATGTGATTAGGTTGTACTTGAGCACATGACATGATTGAGATGATAGTGTGATATGATTTCACTTAAGATTATGATACAGTTGATGGACTATATGATGAGGTTACACTTAAGGATGCATATGATATGGTTGTGTGATAGTGTAAAGTGGTTCCACTTGAGAATATGAAACGCTTTATGGACTGCATGGTAAGGTTGCACTTGATGATATGATATGGTTGTTTAACAGTTGGTGTGATGGATCCACTTGAAAATGTGATACGATAAAGCAGTTATGGTCTTCCCACTACATCAAAATCATCAATTAGGAACGGTTTTAAACCGTTCCTAAATGCTTCAGGAACGATTTATTACCATTCCTAAATGAGGCGTCGCGATAAAACAGGAACGGTTCAGAACCATTTTGGATACGGAATTTCAGGAACGGTTTTAAACCATTCTAGTGCCAACGGTCACATTTTAGAAACAGATGTTTAGGAACGATTTTAAACCATTCTTAATGTTGCCAATGGTTAGATTTAAAGACAGAATTTTAGAAACAATTTTAAACCCTGATAAACACACGAAATTTAGGATCAGGAGAAATAAATTAACGGAAGTTTATTGCATTCCATCAAAATAGAGATTAATCCAAATAAAAACATAAGAAAATAATGTGTTTAAAGATGTTTCAGTGCAAAATCAAAATAGGACTACTGTTGCTGCTGATCTGGGAGACAGGTTTGCAGAGTCTGGTGTCACAAATTTTAGATACAGCTTTCTAACGACTGGAGGTGAAGTAGAAAGGTTACTTGCATTTGGGCTCTCAAAATTGACAGTGAGAGAGGTGAAGGTAGGGGACCTGCCTCTTATGCGAACTCTATCAGGACTGAAGAACATGCTTCCGGAACACTAGGATTTGCCTAGCATGCTAGACCTTCCTCCATGTGATGTGGGTGTTCGCCTTTTGGACTTCTGATCATGTGACAAATTTCTAATTTAATAAATAAATTGAAAAAAAAAAAAAGACATTAAAAAAAATTTCAAAGAAAACAAAAAAATGCCGTCATTTAAAAAAAAAAAAAGTAAAAAAGAGTCTCTAAAATGATTCTTTGCTTAAAATGGGATGCATCATTGAAGAAAATATGAGCATAAACTAGAAAAGGGAAAAAAGCACAAGCATTCCATTGGATAGATCAAGCCCACGTTAGCCTTATACCACACTCTGAATGATCTATAGGAAAAATGTAATATGAATAATAAAGAACAAAGTAAAGTGCTGGAAAGATGAAAAAGATGCGGGCATCCATGATCGAAATGAACAATTCCGCAAGAACTTTGAGGATCACTTTTATGCAGTTCTTATATCCAGGTCTAACACCACCCTGTGAAGTTTCAAATCTATCAGTGTTTGACAAACATCAAAGACCTATCTAGAAATAAAAATAAAAATGGAGTGTTTACACATTGTACATCTCAATATTTTAATAAACCTTAAATAACATAAAGCGCTCTGAAAGATAAACAAGAACTGAATAGTTTCCTTGCCTTTTAAGATGCGAGCCTGTAAATGCAGATCCAAGAAACATGAAGTACCAATATATATATATAAAAAGTTCTAAAAGATTTTTTTTAAAATTTTTTAAATATCAAGCAAGACATCTTATACAATAGAAGATAATACCTGAACAGGCTGAAACTTCAGAGATTCAACCATTTTGCTGGTCAGTGAGATTGCTGCAATCCTTTCTTCTTGTATATTTGAATTATACATGATTATTCCAAGTAACAAAGATCTCCACTGAGCACCAACAACCATGACCACGGAAATATACATTTTTAAGACACCCAATACCTAAAAAGCTGAATGACTTTGCTTAGAACTGGGACAATCACAATATTTTTATTACAAAAGCATTAATCATTCCTCTCCCCAAAGGAACCACAAAATTGCCAACAATATGAGTCTTCATCTTTTCTTCTGAAGATCTTCAATAGAGCAAGACATAACCCAGTAGGCAGACCGGACTCAGATATCACCATTTTAACTACACAAGCTAACTATTCCTAGGAAAACCAAGTCAAATAAATCACGGCACTACACCAAAATTACTGTTCGGGAACGGCAATAGTTTTGGTTCGGAAACGGTTTCAGGCCCTGTCGAATAGATAAACGGTTTCGAGCCGTACCTGAGCACAGAGATAAGAGTACATTTCTAAACACTTAATTAAGATCAGGCCCACCATGATGTTTACGAGAGATCCACACCGTGCATCTGTTTTGAGAGATCATTTTAGAACATTAGGCTAAGATTGATTTGGATCGAAGATTCAAGTGGGCCTCACGGAAGGAAATGTGGGGATTAAGTGACCACCGTTTGAAACACTCGTACGGCCACCAAGTTGATTAGTCAGGAACAAAAAAATAAAAACCCTACGGACCCCTCTCTCTCTCTCTCTCACGAACCCTCTCCTCTCCCAAAACCTCTCCTCCCGAATCCTCAAATATTTCCCTCCAACGAACCCTCTCCTCACGAATCCTCAAATATTTCCCTCTCACGATCCCTCTCCTCACGAATCCTCAAATATTTCCTTCAGCGCCTCCTCTCTGCATCCCGCTTGCAGAAGAAACCCTAGAAATCTAGGTTTTACCACTATTCCCTTCTATATGCATTGGATTCAGGGCATTCTTTTCCTCCAATCAAATAGACCAAAGCCCTACAATCAATCCTTCCAGAAATCAGCAACGCAAAACTAGAGAAAATCACGAGCACTAATGAGATCGTCCCGTGCATTATGAAGTCGATGTGGCATCGTGGCAGGCTCGGAGAATCCAAGCTTGGGCATTGGTTGCTGCCGAACTTTGAAACCATGTGAACGGTACGTCACCTACAGAATGTTCAGTTTCAATGTCTTTTTTTAATTATTATATATGAATGGATTATTAAATATGTATGCAAGGTGTGAGGATTTGGCACATGCCCATAAGCTATTCGACAATATGCCTGAGAGGAACATTGTCTCTTGGACTGCAATTTTTTTTAATATTTCTATGGTGTGGGCCATGTGATGGTTGGATAGGCTTGATTTTCTTAGGTGGCTCACAGCTGGCCATTGTTTTCTACAATGTGCATGGGGGGTGGTAGCATGGCATGCAACCCATTCAACTATGACGTGGGCAGAGTGCAGAGTGCACTCTAGATGCTTGTAAAAATGCCATAGTGAATGGGGAGGTGGAAAAGAATACAGAATGTAGTCCAAATAGAAATGAGACAGTCTCAAGATTGACATTCCTAGAATCCCGAAAATGAAGTCTCTGATTGCTGCTATGGAAGCTGCAGATGTGAAGAACAAGTGGGAGAACAGCTCATGGGGCCGAAAGCTGATTGTGCAGAAGAGGAGAGCTTCTCTTACAATCATGACATTGCATGGACGACAGCTGCAAGGAAGCTTAACCTTAAAATCTCATTGCCTTCATAACATAGTTTAGATTTTGATTCTCAAATGGTGGCTTCTGTCTTCCACAGTTACAGTCAGGCAATCAAGGTGAACTGGGCATATGCCAGTGCCCCAGAGGGAGGATACTTTAAGTTAATATTTGCTTCCATGCTTGTTTCCTTTCTCTTTTACTGTTCTTTATTTGTTGTTTCTGTTGGCACACCGTGGTGCCTCTCTCTACTAATCATTCTTTGTTGTTGTTTTCATGTGCTTCAGGCCACTTCAATATCTTTGTTGGCAACCCAAGTCCTGAAGTCACTGATGCGACTCTGGTTGCATGCTTTTCAGTGCATTCCAGCTGTCCGTGAGTTCCTTGCTGCTTTTCAGAGTACTGCATTTGATAGTTTATATTGTTTGCTGTTTTTTTTTTTCCTGATTTTTTTCTTTTCTGGAGGAAAGTTGAAATTCCATTTTTTTTTCTTGTTTTGTTGCACACTTTTGAAGCTTTAAGCATGATGCTTGAGAAGGTGGCCTTATAAGTGAGTCACTGTTGAGAATGTCAGTTTTAAGGTTCACCTGCAGTGAGCCAGATGATATGTCACTTTTCTGTGATTCAAGCTGTGCTGAGAATGCCAGTTCTAATGTTTCAACAATATGCATTACCATGCAAAATCATGGCTTTGAAGGGAACCTTGTTTTTTAAGAAACTTTGTGAGATTAATGAGTTTATCCACCTGAAGGAGCCTCTATAAAATTCAGGAATTTCAAGGAGTAACCAAGATATTGCAGTTGGATCTTTTGACTTCAAGTTAAAACTTATCAGAGATAGCAGTGAGGGACTGAGTGTGGAGGCCTGGCTCCAACAGTATGGAAGTACCAAGGTCCTCTTTAGCAGTATGGTGGTGTTTGATTGGCTGGTAGAAAAGACAAAGCTCTTACAGTTGATACTGCTTGCATGGCACTCACCTCACAATCAACAAGGGAGTATGTCCAGGGATCAGCACCAGAATGGCTGCAAATGCAGGTGGATAGCGGCTTTGAAAGTGCAATGTATCTCTCTCTCTCTCTCTCTCTCTCTCTCTCTCTCTCTCTCTCTCCATATATATATATATATATGGGTGATCCACTAATACTCTATACCCATGAGGCGATCTTAAACATATTTGGGTCCATTTGCCCTCATCAAACATTGGTGATTGCAACATAGGGCTAGAAGTCAGTCAGCTCAACTGCCTTAGTTCCATCTTTCTTTGCTGCATAAGTTTTTAGTGTATTTTTGGACGGACCTGAAAATTCTGCATCCTACAGAACCCATTGTAACCAAACTACAATCCAAAATCAGATTGGTTCAACAACCCTAACCTCTGCTTTGTGGATACTTATCTGTTGAAATAGAACAATTGGATATTTTCCATTTCAACCGTTTCATAAATGTCCACTGATCCTATAGATAATCAAATAAGCAAATTTTTTTGTTTAAGATGTATCTAAACTGGGAACCATAATTTGGACAGTTCAATTTGAACTACTTGTATTCCACATGTAAATTTTATTAATTCTTGTGTATCATCCATCACAATCTGCATAGGTATCAAAGTTTTCCTCAAAAAGAATTTACTGGTCAAACAAGCAACATATTGATAAAAGCATGGTCATAGCTCATTCATTTCGTATTTTATTGGGCTTTCATGACTCCGTCAAGAGATCCTTTGATACTATCTAACTATATATTACCTAGAATCCGTATAAACGATCTATTGTAAAAACAATGATAGCTCTCAGCTCTCATTGTTTTTCCAATAGAGAGTGACTTCTCCAAGCCAACAAACACATGGAATTTAAGGTTAGAGAGTGACTTCTCCATATGCAATTACTCGAGAAACATCTCACTGTCAATTCGTTTAATCCAAGAAGAACTATATAGGATACTCAACCAAAGGCTTTGCATAGTGTACTCACATTTTCAGCTCTGACTAGTGGGTCGATGGTTTGTTAAATCTACACCACTGGTCAGTGTGCATTTTGTGCCCAACAAGGATGGAGCACGCCCCTTCCAGAATGGAAGACCCTAGCCACCAATCTTGGGACTTCTCTCAGTTGAATGTAGTCCATTTCTGTATTTTTCATCTCAACCTTCTCTTTGCAGACAACAAACTGAACTGTTATTTGACAAAAAGAAGTGGAACGAATTGAGTTTACTTGATGAGTAAACTTGCTGGAATCCAGTATAAAATTTGAGTCCTTGCTGGAATCCAATCAAGTCGAATGAACAATCTGAGTCCTTGACTTCAGGCCAATATCTTTGTTGGTGACCTAAGTCCTGAAGTCACTGATGCAACTCTGTTTGCATGCTTTTCAGTGTATTCCAGCTGTTCATGAGTTCCTCACTGCTTTTCAGAGTACTGCATTTGATAGTTTATATTGTTGAATTAATATCTAAGAATATTCTTTTGAATTAATGTTATTTTTGTTATATGACTGATCAGAAAAATGTCCTTTGAAGCCTTCTTTTATGTTACTTCCTCTATTAATATTCTCTCTGGTAGATATGGCTCTTATATATCTAGCAGATTGTAAGAAGTTGCCTCTGCAATGAACTTTATTGATAAAGAAAATTAAGGTTGCATTTGGGTGCAGAAGTGAAATGAATTGTGAACATTCGGTTCAATAAAATGAACCAAACTGTATAATGACTCAAACTAGGCAATCTGTTGGACCTTTTCTTAGCTGAACTTGTCTTTTAGTGTCCAACGGTAGCTGAAGCATAGGAAATGAGGCGGAAGCTAGATGATGTAGGGATTTTCTAGTTTTGTACAAAGCTATAGAATTCATCTAATGGAAATGTTTGGTAGTGATGTCTAGAGCAGATCTTTCTTTCTTTCTTCTTCTTCTTGTGATCTTTTTACTTTTTCTTGGCACTGAAGAATTTCCTGCACCATCCTATGAAATGCTCTTGAATTCCCAGGGCAAGGTTTTTTTTTTTTTTTTTCCCTGGACAGATATACAGATTGAGATATTCTCTAGAATTCATCTTACTTCAAGGATCTGAAGATGCCTGGAGTGGGAGTTAGTGTCTTGGTAGCCTTTCTGGTTGTTTCATTATGTTGTTCTTCGCTACTTGTTGGAGCACAGATCACTTGTCCATCTGAAGATGAGCATACTTGAATTTTAAAGTTTAAATGTTTTTCACAAATAAAAGGATTGTAAAATGTTACATTCAACCTTGTCGTTGATGTGCAGTTGTATGCTTCCTTATAATTGTTAAGGAAATCTCCTCTTTTATAATGGTTAATGGATAATTTCTTCATAAAAGCTTTTGTGTGCACCAACGCCTAGTTCATATGAGGACGTGCAAAAGTTTGACTGGTGTAGATTTATAATGCATTACCTTAAAGAGATGGCCAATCAAAAGTGGACTCGCATGATGGAATGTCTAAATCAATATGGACTGTTTGTGGTAAAATCAATATGGACTGTCTATTTCCTTACGCATTCAATGGACCGTTAGGATCATTTAAAAATCAGTCTAATCCAAAATTTAGACTTGCCACAATGTTCTCATGCAGATTTATGTTGTGCCTATTACTATACATATTGTGGTAAGCTGTCGATTGTACCCTTTCTTTTCCATCTTTCTATTCTTTGTTATTCAATTGACTGAAGCAAGTCAACATAGGATCTGGTAAATTATATTTCTAAAGGCAATGACCTTTGATGTGCATTAGCTATGCCAGTACCAAACAGTCTTTTTAAATCCTGGGTTTCTATGGACAGCTATGATTTATGCTGCTGCCTCTGTTCTGCAAATTAGATATAAGCTCCTATATAACTAATTGAAATGAAAGTGATGAATATTAGACACAACGGACATAAGCCGAATGGGGTTTCTGCTATATTGTGTAATCTTTAGTTATATATGTGATACCTTGTTCAATGACCATTAATGGTTCTGAATTAACTTCTTCTTCTTCTTTTTCTTCTTTTTTTCTTCTTCTTCTTTCTTTTTATTTTTTTTATTACAAATTCTTGATACCAGTGATGTATTTTATTCCTAACCAGTTACAGTCACTAGCTTGCTTTCCTCAGTGGTTTTAGGATGTTCTCTGCCATGGAAGATTTTTCTTTAAGTGTTCTTGTTTTGTGATGATGAAATTTCATTTCAGATTTTTGCAGAAAAACCAGCTGTGCATCAGGCATTTCTGAACTTTGTTCCTAGCAATGTAAGAACAGTATGTGGAAGTTCTACCATGTGGTAAACTTCCATCTTCAACCATTTTATACCCGATGATAACCTTGACACCTACTGGAAGTTACTCCCATCCATTCCCCTTCTCTGTCTGTCTAACATTGATTTTATACTTGCAATCTCACTGTTTCTTTGCCTTATTACAGATCAGATGGTGCCCAGCTCCACCTTATCAACATCCAGTTCCAGAAAAAAGTCAAGCTCCTGGTACATTTATCTCTCTCCTCTTTTTTTCTATTTTATCTTTGGTGAGTTGGAACCCTCTTTTAATTCAGTTGCTTGTACTCTATGTTGATTTCAAACTCGATGAGAGCTATACCCCAAGCAAGATTTCGATTCGAGCTGGGGATGGTTTCCACAACTTTTGTAGGACATTGACAGGCAGGTTAAAAGCTTCATTTTGTAAGGTTTTTTTACACATCTTCCATCTATGGCAGAGCTTATGAAAGTAAAGTTTGTATCTCACAACTGTTGGCCCCACTTGTAAGTTTTAATGTGTATCCCGACACTTAAACCCAATGCACTTGGAACTTATTACTTCTGTTTTCTCCATGATTAGTTTTAGGAGTCATTTGGATGCCTGTAAGTTTTATTAGTACAGGTAACTCACGGGCGATGTTTGGATAAGAAATTTCGCCGTTAGTTACAAAATAGCATAAGCTCACTTTCAGGTGGAACTTGTTTGCAACTTAGCAAGTTACAGGCATCCAAACGACCACTTGAAATAATTATATGCTTTGATAGGCAGGTTTTACTTACAAATTTGATTTAGGAAATATTGTGATGACCACTAGAATCACCTGAAAGGTGCGATGATTGGGATTGCATGAGAAATAAATTTCCATTGAAGGCCTACTTCCTAATTTTAAATACATGGAAAAATCATTTCAATTTGGTCATTTCCTCTTCATATAATTGAATTTTCACAATTCAGTATGGTTTTGCATCATATAGCATGTACTTATGGTCGGTAGTGACTTTGAAATATAATATAGAATTTTCAGCTGAAATTTGAAAAGAGGAGGTCAATTTCCCAATTTTGATTGATGGAAACATGATGCATTTTGAAGAAAACAATATACAATGTTTGGCTACGCAGAACAGTCTGGTGGGCCTCATGTGCATGGGGCATGCTGTGAAAATCTCCAATGTTGGATGATTCGAACTCGTAACAGATCAATTGGGCCCATGTTTTTCTCTTTTAGTGTGAGTTGTTGATTGTAACCATCCATTTCGTGAGCCACCTATCAGATGGAAAGGGTTGTCTGATGGAGGTAATTTTCGCCATGGCTCATCCATGACGGGTTCTACTAGATGAATGGTTTACATTACCAGATGGTGGGCCCAGAAAATAAAAAGCACCAGCTAGCTTGCCTTATATCTGACTCAGTAACCTGTTGTAGGTGATCATATTTAAAGAAACGAAACATGTGAGGATATCTGTAGCAGTGTGTTGGCAAGTGGCCTTATTAAATAAGCTTTTAGAGCTGCTTAAAGGGACTATCCTTTGCAATAGTGTGTTGGCAGGTTGTCTTCACTACGTTGGTGTTTTCTTTTTCTTGTTTGGATCATTGAATGAAAGGCTATTGAGTTTTATTGGACTATTTGTACTGCTATCTGTTATATCAACTCGTATTTTTCTATGAAATAAATGGGTTTGAGATAATGATATGAAAATTGGACAGCTTGGGTTGATCATTCAATTTTACTCTTTACTTTTTCTTTTTCTTTTTAAAATCAACTTGTATTGTTATGAAATATGTGTTTGGAGATGGTGGCATTAGCCTTTCCCTTTTTGTACTGAGACTGATAGTAGGCTAAGACAAAGTCACGCCTTGTTATCTTTCGGCGTCACATTAAGACCTGAGTGGTGTCGTATGCTAGCTTCAACCTAGACCTGATAGTAAAAGATGTGAAGCCTACATACTAGTTGAATCCAGACTGAACATAAGATTGGGTCCGTACTCATGCCTCAATGGTAGACTTAAAAGAGTTTCAACACAGGGTCATGGGTTCGAGTACCCGTTGTGGTGAAAAACCACTATGGCGTGAGGTTGTGGATGTGCATGGGGTGTGAGTGCATGTGTAATTAAAAAAATTACCCATTTATATCTACGACTTTTCGTGACTTCCTAATTGATGAATAAACGATTCTATATTCTGCAAGTCAGTCATATAGTTAGTATCAAAACCACCCACGCATTCAGTTATGATGGATTTTATGGTATTATTTATTGTGTGGGTGAGTTAAATTTTGTCTAGTAACCTGCATATTAGCAGCAGTTGTTATTATTGTAGGTTCTCTTCGTGGATCAAATATTTTGGCATGCATAGAGATGATCACTATTTGGATGAGCCTGCAATGGATACTATAAAGATGATGAAGATAACAAGGCTAATGTGCAACTGTATGAAGCCTTTTTTTCTACACTTTCAGCTGAGCCATTTCTCTTGCTTATGTTCTCTAATGATTTAGATCTTAATACAATTATCTGTTCTGTGCAGTGGAAATGGTAAGAAGGCAAGCTTTATTTCTAGGTGACTTAGAGCTGCAGCAACTGCTTCACATCTTCAGGTACTTTGTTGAAGAAGTGCATTATGGATTTAAAAAATGGTTGTTTGACATAAATCATGTATGAAATGCTTGTGGATTATCCACCATTTTACCCCAATGAATCAATGTCAACATGTAGAAAGGTAAAGATAAGATTCAGGATATTGTATTCGTGTTTGTTTTAAATTGATATCTTAAGACATGTTTCTTTCTCACATGCAGTCTACAGAGCTGATGCATATTAGGATGAGTGACACTGATTTTTTATTTTTGATTTTCGTGGCGTTGATTGAATCAAATACAGCAGCCCTAACTGTTTCATTTTGAGTGGGAGAAGGAAGAGAATGGATTGAAGAAAGATGGCCTTTCAATGAATTTCCACTTTGGTGCTGGACGTCTTGGAGAGACCAAACATCTGAATTTTTCTGATTCAAATCCCTTTGGATGGAAAATCAGAAAAATGTTGGGATACTCCATTCCGAGCCAACCCCATGGGTTGTCCTCACATCCAAAAATCCTTAACATGTTTGTTATTTGTGTAGTGATTTGGCTGTAGCATCACCTGTGGAGGATTATTTTATATACATTGACGGTCTCCCATATCCTGATAAGGTTAGTGCAATTCTCCCACCACTTGTTCTGTGACTTCCATAAGACTCCTCTGCTCATTGAAGATATGCCAGTGTTGTTTCTGCCCCAGTTGTTTCTTGGGATTATAACATCATATTTTGTAGGAAGAAGCTGAAAAAGTTACACAGCCCTTTCTAGATCCTCTTGGTGATGATTATTTGTCAAGGTATGGATTATAACATGTGCTCTTATATAGTACCCAATGAATCATCTCTGTACTCTGCGTTAAGTGTGCGTTAAGTGCTTGGATCCTCAATGTGCATCCTAACACAGGCATTATTTTGCCTGGGACGATATGCAACATTACAGGTGATCCTTTAGTTTTAGTTGTTGAATAGTCACTCTTTTGTGTGTTTAGTTTTTGAATCTTTATGTTGTTTTTTGGCTAATCAAATTGCTTACGGTCTTTGTTTTGATTTTAATAGTTACAATGCAAGCCCAAAAGAAGCTCTGCCTGATATGCAATGCAAAGACAAGTTCCTTTTTCAGTGTGTCATTGCAAGTCATGGTGCAACCATAAAGGACCATGTGTCTTGTCTAGGAGTGGAGCACATCATGGAGGATTTTTATTTATTTTTATTGTATTCATGTAATTGTAAACTTATTGTTGTAAATATATATAATTTTTATTATAAACTTGTACCATATTTGTTCAATATTAATTTTTAATTGTATATAATATTCTTTGGTTTTTAAATATAAAAACTAATGTACAGCTTTTGTTGTCCATTAGAAATAATGAAAAATACAGTACCAAAAATTAGAAATTTGACCGTTGGAAACAGAACGGTTTAAAACCGTTCCTAAAATTCTGTTCCTACAATTTTTGGTTGGTTTGCAACCTTAGGTAACGGTTTAAAACCGTTCCTAAGAGTGT
This sequence comes from Magnolia kwangsiensis, assembly GCA_037074715.1. Lineage (NCBI taxonomy): Eukaryota > Viridiplantae > Streptophyta > Magnoliopsida > Magnoliales > Magnoliaceae > Magnolia > Magnolia kwangsiensis. The sequence goes on along the minus strand of CM073571.1, from coordinate 190,675,173 downwards.
TCTTAAATTTCAAAAGGGTAACTTGATACGGTATTGAACCGTTGTAGATTATTTACGACGCCTCTTTTAGGAACGGTTTAAAACCGTTCCTGAGGATTTTAGGAACGGTTTATGACATTTTTGGCGGGGTCAGCTAGCCAATCCTTTTCTGCCATTTCATTCTATCAAGGGCATAATTTCAGTTAGACATTAGGCCATTAAGTATTTTCTTACTACCTCCACCTACATCCTTTTGAGCCTTCCCTTTCTCCTTTTAGAGCTTCAACTTTCACCAACTCACTCCAAACCGACGCATTTCTTGGTCTCCGTTGCACAACCAAACCTTCCAAGTCTATTTTCCCTTATCTTATTACATATTGGTGCTACTCCTAAGTTCCCACAAATGCATTCATTTCTAAGTCTATCCTTGTCTTTGGACTCATACATCTCAACATCCTCATTTCAGCTACACGTCTTATGAACATGTTGTTTCTTAACTTCTCAACATTTGTCCCATAAAGCATGGCTGGTCTTATAACTATCATATAAATATTCAAATTATTGAAAAATATATTGGTGCATGTGGCTGCATTTGGTTAGGCAATGCTTCACACACATGTTAGTAAAACTTACCCACAACCTATGCTTGGTCCAAGAATCAGGTTGGATGAGCAGCTTGGTCATGCATATGTGAAAACTCTCTCATCAATCGCCTGAAATGTGCAAGTAGCATCACCTATAAAATCTAGAGAGTACAAATTAAATCTCTGGTTAAAGCCTAAAAATGATGTGTAATTATTCATAGTAAAGTAATTCATCAACAAAATAGAAATACATAAGTGCAAAAACTGTGATGATGCACTCATTCCATCCAAATGGGGCAAGTGATAATCCACACTATAAATCTAATGAATCTCAGTGTGGATAGAAGATGCCCTCTGATAGAGACATTCCTGATCTTTCGATCAAGTCCCTAGAGTAAACAGTTAAGGAAAAAAAATACGGTAATAGTCTATAAAAAATGCCAAAGAGTGGATTGTTAGGAACTTCCACTTGGTTCAGGTTCCAATAAAATGAGAACTTGTGAGATTGTTGACAAATTACAAATGCAAATCAGATTTTATCCTAGATATGAAATCACCATTTTCATTTAATATTGGCTTGAAGGTTTGGACTGACCGCACAGTTCAGACTTCTTGGTTCATCAGTGTTCTTTGCTAACAAGAAAAGAATAGAATATTGCCACCAAAAGGAACACATTTACAGAGCAAACAATCATATGGAAGAAGAGCATGTGCAAAAAATAAAAATAAAAAAATCAGACTGGCCCACTCATATGGTGGTCATCCACAGTTCAAATAACATTCCCAGCTATGCCAATTGCAGATACAAGTGTGCAAAAAAGCATCCACAGTTGTCTTTGTTTATAACAGAATTTTTAATAAGAAAATCAATATGATCAAAAGTTCTTACTGTTTTCTCATTAGTTGTAATGATCGTGGCATCGTGGCCATGGATTTCAGTCACCTCCCCGTCGATCCACACGACCTCCAGATCATCCACAAGAAGTAATTGAGCATGCTTGCCACTCTATCAACCTGCAAAAGAAGATGTTGCCACAAAATTACAATAATAAATAATCATTGGTATTTCAGTCCCCTAAATCGATTGATCATCCTGTTTTATTTAATGCAAATAATAAAATTCACATATTACAATAATACAAATTATCTGCCCCAAAAATGAGATTAACACAAATAACAATAATCTTTCAAAAGCAAGTAATGCAAGAAGAAGACGACTTGTAAAAAAAAAAACCCATAAATAATTAAAAAAATTAGATAACCAGCCTACCTAGCATTTCCTTATTTCTAACTTCTTCTTTTTCTTTTTCTTTTTTTTTTGCAGGCTATAACTATAAAACGTACAAATCAAGAACCTCCATTTTTTTCTTAAAATTTGGTATGCAATAGATAACAATTACTATCATGTGAAATTTCTATCCAAAGACAAGCATACTTATTCACCTATAAGTTATAAAGCATGTTATTGTTAGTGCAAAGATCATGTTTTTGGTTACAAAAATTCAACACACGCATATCAATTTGCTTGACACAAACCAATATCAATTTGCAGCACACAAACCAAACAAAACACATCAGTCATCTTCTCTCTCTCTCTCTCTCTCTCTCTCTCTCTCTCTCTCTCTCTCTCTCTCTCTCTCCCCTCCACGCTGACAGGCATTCTCCCATCGAAGGTCTCTCTCTCTCTCCAACAATGTGTATCTTTTGAAGTATTTTATGAGGTTCTGCTGATTCTGTAGTGTATTTTTCTTCTTTTTTTTTTCTTTTGTTGTTGTTGTTGTTGTTGTTGTTGTTGTTTTTAGATCAATGGTCTTGATTTAATTTGAGAATAAATTACTGTTTGGTGGATTCTGCCATCTGTCTGTTGATTGAAATGTCGTTGATGTATGGTGTGTGTGCTTGATATATGGTATGTTGATCTAGGGTTTTTGTTGGTTTTAGATGTAGTGCCTTGATTCAATTCTAGAACTGCTCACTGTTGTGGATTCTGCCATTTGGGTTTTTATTGAAACTGTGATTTATGATTTTGGATTTTTAGGGCTTTTGTTATTTTTAAGGCTTTTGTTAAATTGATAGAAGATATCAAATGGGATTTCTTATTCTATGTTGTGGGCCACAATCGTATGGATGATGAAATGACATCAATTGACATATTGCAATATAATAAAATAAGAAAAATAGAGAAAAAATCAATGTAATTCAAGACACGGGAAATTCTCGCGATTGAAAGTCACCAAATCAAACAAGTACATAGCACAATGTATATTGAATGGTGGATTATTCAGGAAATTCCTATCTCTGTGAGTATATGTTAATAACATGCCACATGACAAGTTCAAGTTCTAAGTTCTAAACAAAACCAACCTGTTTCACATTGTCATAAACCATTGACAGGTCGGTGAAATCGATGACCACACTAACTGGTTTCGACTACCAATGGAGAAAGAATCTCATTAGAATGAAATATGCAGGGGGGAGTCTGAACTGGCATCCAAAAAGTAAAATTCTAAAACATTTGTCATCAGCGACAACAACTTCATTGAAGGTGAGAAACCAGGACAATTTCCTTTCAAGATATAAATAATAAGAGGCAACAACAAATAGAGCAGGACTTTTTTTCCTTTTTTTTTTTTTTTGTTTAGCACGTTAGTACACACACCCCACTGTTAGCCACAACACAAATAGAGCAGGACTTGCCACATCCAATTTGACTTGTATCATCCACCATGGAATTTGTTTCTCAATGGAGTAAGCTAAAGGAGAAGACCATTTATTTCAGTAAACAAACTTCCACTTCATCCTGAATAAATAAACCAACCGATCCAAAATAAATCTATTCTGTTTTTTTTTTTTTCTGCCAAGATCTGGATGTCGGCACATGCCAAAATTGTCTCGTAGTTAAAACTTCAAATGTTACAAATATTCCTGATTTCAAAGTTTCCTTTAAGCATATAACCTTTTCCTATCCCCTAAATTTTTATCCATTTGCATTCTTTATTGTGCATTGCTTGACAAGAGATTTCAAAACCCACCTTTTTTTGGGTTTTTCCTGGTCTCTTTATATCTAACCAACAAAGCAATGTGCAAGATAATGAGAATACTTGATCATTCAAGGTCAATTAGCTGGATTATCCTTGGTCTTTAAAGTTTAAATAAAACAGTGGATATCGTACAAATATTTGACAAAATGGAAAATTTTCCCTTCGAGTGTGTCTAGCCAGGATTCTTATTCTGTACATAGCATTGTGAGACTTTGTTTTCAAACTTGCTCCCATTTTGAGTCACCGGTTGCATGATGGAATACCTAAAATAGTGTACAGATTTTACATACTTTTAACATATAAAATCCTGAACAGATTGAATACTACGACTGGACAGTTTTCATACTTTGAAAACGTAAAAATGGTGGAAAGATTTTGGGCTATTTGCATGTCAAAATGACAGCCCAGTTTGGACTTTCCCTGGACGTTTGATCGTGGATCAAATTGAGCAGCCTTTGGCCATCTGATTTTTGGTCCTGATTGGGGACAGTTAGTCAGGGTCCAGATTTGGACAGCACTGGACTCTCAAGCGATGGCCCAGATGTGATACGTTTCATTGCCCCAACAATTGTCTAGTTTGAGCCCCTTTTTACGTTGATCGAATGGTCCAAATATGGTCAGCTTTGGACATTGGATCACTGGTGCGAAATGGGCCACTTTCTATGATCAATCAAAGCCCACTTTTGCACAAATCTGAGTGTCCAACATTGGTCCGATCGGACAGCTTCTAGCATCCAATCTTTGGACAAGTCAGAGCTAATTCTCACAAGGGATGGAAGGGATAGAACCTGTTAGAAGGTTAGCGGACAAGTCAAGCTCATTGAGATTAACCAGATTCCCTATTTCTGGTGGAATTGAACCAGAAACTTGGGTGCCGTACAGATACAAAAATGCAAGGTTGTTCAAATTACCTAAAGCAGGAGGGATTCGACCAGTCAGATTCGACCTGGTTTCTTTAAAGTTACATGTGACGAATGATAATGTACTTGAAAACACTGGCATATGCAAGCAGTAAATCACCAGAATCATATATGCTTCTATTGGTAATCAGGAGAATTAGACAAAACCTGTTCTTGCAAGCTAATCAACAGGATTTCCTTGTAAGGAACTTAAAGTCATACTAACTATTATGCTAGGAATCAAAGATAATTAATCGCCATATAATTAATGAAGGCATCTTATACAGAAAACAGAATTTCGATGAAGGAATCCTTACTGAACCCATATCTTTTTTTTCTCCTTCAAAATCACAAATATTAAAATTATCCTGGGTCTTACTGAATTTTATTCACCAAAGAGAAGAGGCATACCAATTTCTATGCGTGCTTTACTTGGGATGCTATTGATCCCTCCTGGATGCAGCTCCATAATTCCTACCAGAAGCATGAAACTGTTAAAGGAAAGCTGCAACATGGAATACTTGTTGCTGATGGATCTTAAGAAGTCTCAATCTCTTTAGACCATAGTTATTAGGAGGATAGATATTTTAGATGTAACAAAAATCAGAAAGTCTCAATGTCCTTGTGACATCCACTTCATCCATCAGTTTTGTCAAGTCATGGTAGTCCATGAGCTAATAAAAAAACTAGGTAGATAATAAAACCTAGGTGGACCACACCACAAGAAATTACTAGAGGATGGAAACACCATAAATAAGACCTTTATGGAGCCCACCATTCTGTTTATGTTCCATCCAGCCGATTCATTAGGTGATGTCCACAAGGATGAAGAGAAAACACAAATATCAGCCTTGTCTTAAACTTTTGTGAGCCCCAATAAATTTTCAATGGTGAGTGTGCAATTATTTCTTGCAATGTGGCCCACCTGACTTTTGGAGAAAATTAGAATTAGGAAAGATGCATGTGCTTGGCACACTTGATAAGTATTCAGGAAGTCCATGAGGCAGGGCCATGATGAATACAGCTTAGGCCAAAATGGGCCAGTCAAATCATCCATGAGCCTCACATGTATGAATGAATGGATAATTGATATTCCACCTACAAAATGTGGCAAAAAATGGACTAATCAGAGCAAATTCACTGATGTACTACTTGATGAAAGGACTGGACCTTGCGAATGTGCTCTACATTGGCACGTGGAGATATTTGGGTGTTTGGAAGGCAAGACAATTGATATGCCATGTGCCTTTCGGTTGCTAGATAGATGCATGCATCCATTCTAGACAATACGTGGATGATGTGTTTACTTCGATGCAAGAATGAAAACTTTTTTAGTCACAAGAAAATTCAGAAATGTAAAACATGACTCAGAAGCATCCAACTACTCACTATATCAACAAAAGTACACTCTTGCAAACATTACCATACCTGGTTTTGCTCAAAATAGTTTGGCAGGACAATGTGCTCCCCAAACAAAATTTCACCTCCTCTTAGTTTCTCAAGATCCATAATCAATTTAAGCACTCTTCCCACATCCATTTGGGCCAATGACAACAATTTTCTCCCCTCCCAATCATAAGGTTTGCTTTATCAAAAAGCACCTGGTGCATGGATGTGCAAGTAAAGATGATTGAACACAAAAGGCCCCAGTCATAAAATGAAATGCCATAGTACTTAAATAAATGTGTATCACAGAACAAAATTACACACCTTGTCATCATATCCAAATTCTAGATTCTTAATCATTAATACAGATCTTCCACTTGGTTTCCATGCTCAGGGAAACCTGACCTTTATTTGTTTCCGTTGAAATGGCTTCTCAACTTGGTCCTCATCTTTAAGTTTTTCCAGCTTCTATCATAACAAAAGCATCCTAGAGACTATTAAAATGGTTTATTTAAAGCTATGAAATGCTTGCGAGTTTCGCCTAGAATTGTATTAAAAGGGTCAAAACCTGAAAATAACTAAAGATTCAAACAGAACAACCAACCATGACAAAAAATATGAATTATAAAAGATACTTTGACATAAAGTTAAATTTAATGAAAATCGTCTCATCTAACAGGTATATTCTCACCTAAGCGATAACTTTTAAGTGACTATAGATGTAGAAAAATGTTAGGAAGGCCTAATAGGGCCTTCACTGGTGATTAGAAAATATTATTGTCCAATGTCGTTGTACAAGAGAAAAAAGGCAGGAGTCTAGATCTTAGTATATGAAATAAAACAAAGGTGTTGAAACTTAGGCTGCATCAAGAGTAGAGAAATAATTTGTGATTTGAATTTCCTTCTGTATGGGGAAATTTTTATCCAAAAACAGAAATGCATTACAAAAGGAGCAAAGAATGATCAATAGTGAGCAACCTTTTCATCCTTAAATTTAAGAAGTCAGCTAATCATCTTCATTAAGGATAATCCATGTCTGGATCATCCATACCAACTTTCACTTCTGAGTCGATGTTTATATCACGTCATGAATGAGGCATAGAATCCATCAGGCATGGCGTACAAAAAAGCCATAAGAGCTCTATTTTCCATTGACCTATAATGTCAAGAGAAATTTAACATGAGGACTATAATTTTTTTTTTAATTTTTTTTTTTGAGTTATATAATATATAGAACCCGTTATCTAATATAAAACACTTCAAATAAATCTAAAAAATCTTTAAATAAATCTACGGGGTCACCATTAAGAGCAATCGACGAAAATTATCCCCAAATCCTATAGAGTTTGTGGGCCACTAGAGTTTTGAATGGCCTAATGAATGACTTAGAATGATCAATCAAAGTGGTCTTGTGAACATTTTAAGAGGAGACATCCTTCCTTTGCGGCGTGGATTAAGTTGCAAATGATTTGCAGGTGCCTGTCCTGTTTGGATTTACGCAGTAAATGATTGTGTGTGTTTGAATAGCCTGTAAAGCATTTTAAGTCCTATGAATGGAGAACCATTTGAGCCTGTAAATGAAATCCAAACTTTTTGCCTATAAATGTTGCAAATCATTTACAGTCTGTAAAATGATTTACGGGTAAAAAAGGCCATCCAAAAGCAAGAGTATTAGGCAATCAGGGAATCCCTATTTACCAAATAATAGAAGATCCGGACTCGAGTTTTTTTTAGACCAGCTCAGTTTTTGAGTTATATAATGAGCAGGACGTGGATCACTTGATGCATGGTTTGGATTCTTCACACGTTAAAGTAGGCCCCACAAATTGAATTGAAATACGTCTGAGTATGTGATCATTTCCTATACTTATTATTCATACCATGGTAAATGCTTGGCTTTTTTGATAATTTAACAAAACAATCAGGGCAATTAAGTTGGTTGGAAAAAACAAACTGGTTTCTGTCCGTCACATGGTGGTACCGGTATAGCAATTCAGACCATTCAAATTGTTGGTTCCTTTTTAAATGAACCATATATCTAAAACTACACTGATTAAGGCAGTTCTAACCGTCCAATCAAAGTCTACCAAATGGATGATTAAGAATAAAAAAAGTGAGTGGTTTGGTAGAAAATGGAAAAAAAAATAAAACAGTTAAGATTATCTCCCTGTTAAAATTTTATTGATACTCCATTCATAGTTGGTTGGGAAAAACTACAGGGCAACTGTATTGATTTTGTCAAAAGGCGGTGAAATGATTGAGAAGAATCAAAACAATGAATCTTTTTAAAGAATATGGAGTCTAAATTTAAAGGAAATCCAACTAAAATATATAAAAATTTAAATACTAACCTCGTAGATCTTCGGCAAGGAAAGAAAACGATCCAATAGATGAAAGAGAGGAGATGAGACTCTCTCCCTTCTCTTCTTTTTCTTTTTCCTCCCATCTCGTTTTCTTTTTCTGTTTTTTTTTTTTTTCCTTTGTTTATTTTAATAATGATTTGGCGTCGACAGCTTTCTTTTATTTTTTTTTATTTTTAAAGTGAGTGGTGACGTGGACCAATGAGAGTTAGGGTAACAGGAAATCTCTGTTTACCCGGTAACAGAGGATCCAGTCGAAAACCCCTAGCAGAGTAAAAACCAGTCTCGGATTGCTGGATTCTCCTTTCATTTATGCAAATCTTCAAATGGAAAATGCTCAACGCCTCTCCATCCATCGTGCTTCTATAGTAACTGTCTTCGAATGCAAGCCTCGGATCTCCTTCTTTCATCTTCTCTTAGGGTTTCTCAAACCGCAGCTCGATCTATCTTGATTGATTCTTTGTTCTCGCCTGAGGATGTCGAGATCGGGTCCCGGCCGTTGGATTTCTTCCAGTTCATCACTTCGGAGCGGGTGAAGGTCATCTCGATACTCGGGCTGGCACTGGCGCTCTATAACACGGATTGGGTGGTGATGTCGATGGCGATCGTTCCTCTGTTGCCTGTGTCGTTCAGGTAAATTCGACTTTGTAGGCTTGATTTCTGTTGTGATTTTCGTGGATTGAGGATTTTTTTAATCTTTTTATTTCTAATTGAATGAAATTAGGGATTTGTGTTTGGAAGTTGCATTTATCCTTATTAAGTTAATCTCTTTGTACTGAAATTGATTTCTGATTATCATTAACTCATTTTCTCGCATATTTTTCTTAATTATGTGAAACGGCTTAGAACGATATTTTTAAATATGTCTTTAGCTACTAGGCAACCAATAGGTTGAATTTCATTGACTGGCATAGTTAAGCTTTCAATATATCCAAGTAAATAATGCAGAGGGATTCAGATCAACAAAGCACGCTGACATTCGGGCATTCAACTATGTATTGGAAGAACGCCTCAGGCCATTTGGGACGACCTGATAGAAAGATTCAAGGCAAAGCTAGCCATGTGGTACGACAGAACACAATGAATGGGGTAAGTTGGTGAAGGCAACCCTTGCAAATGTACTTGTGTACATGAGGTAATTTTTTGTTGTTTTTTTTTTTTTGAAACGTACCTAATGCATCATTTAAACACCGATATTTGATTGTGGCCAAGTTGGGTTAATTTCAAAAGGAATTTTTTGTGAAATGATAAGTTAGTCTGTCATAAATAACATTCACTTTGTTAGAAAGAGGGTGTAAATCCAAGAAGAATGGTGGTCCTCAGAATAGGTCAATTAAACAGGTCAATCTGGCTCTTTTAAGTGGTAGTGGTGGATTGGGGGACAAATAAAGTGCATTATGGTAGATTATTCTCATAGAGAAATATGGGCGATAGAGAATGGCTTGGCAGTTTAATTTAGGAACTATAGAAGCCAGTTAAGGGGCAGGTATATCAGGTATAGAATTGGAATATGCAATTTAATGTAGTAACTGCTTCACGGGTGCTTGATGTGCCTAGCACAAGAAGAGAATGAACTTCACCGATTACTGCCCTGCAGATTTGCAGGGGACATTTGAGTGGCAGTTTTGTAGCATTTTGGCCTTGCATGGATTATTCCAGGATCGATGCAGGTGTTTTTCTCCAGTTGGTGGAATATCAATTTCTCCTATTGACCTCCCCTTCAGAAAATCACAATTCAAACAACTTTATGGAGTTTATGGCTGGAAAGAAGTAGGCTAATTTTTCATGGGAAAGCTATCAATGTAGAAGAGGTATCTGACAGAATGTTTACTTGTACAATGGATCGGAATAAAGCCAACAGGAAGCTGCATGGGATATCGAAGCACATGCTCAAAATTGGAGTGAAGCCGACAAGAAGAAGAAAAGAAAATGAAAAGGAGGAAAAAAGAAAGAAAGAAAGATGGCATGTGCCCCATAAAGGGTAGTTCAAGATGAATTTCAATTGTTCCTTGGGAACCTGGGGCTGGCTGGTGTGAGCAGGATTTTTATAAACCATCAGGGTACCCATATTATTTCATCCTCAGGCCAGGTGATCATCAGGATGTAAATTTCACTGAGGCAAAACCTATGCTTCAATGCATGAAGATTAAAATAGAGCATTGGATTGGCTCACTCATAATAGAAGGGAATTCTGCAAATGCTATCAGTGGGCGTAGGCATCAATATTTGCTAGGTGTACATTTGAACCCAATATAGCAAATTGCCTTATATTCTACAGTTTTATATGAAAATACCTCAAAATTCTGTCACTTTCTTTCGTTTCCCTTATCAGCGATCTGCATGTTTTGTATAGTATGTGGCAAACCTTTATGAGATCTGAACTCTCATCAAGTAGGCTTGCCCTACCTTAGATGGTTCATATCTCTAAATTCAGACCGATTGGACAATTCCAACCCTTGGCTTGGAAAATTTGAAATGGTCAAATTAACTTTGTTTAACACTTCTTATAACCATATAATTTCTTTCCATAAAAGTTCTCTAATAGAATGGTTAGGATTGTTAAATCAGTGTGATATATATTTTTGGGTTATGGCCCATTTAACCTATAGGCTACCTTATGATTGGTTTGGATCTCATAAAGATGGTGAGAAACACCATAGTATAGCATATTTTACATGTAATCACAACAGAAAACCTAGTTAAGGGTGTAAAAAAGTCAGACGTATGCACCCACAAGCTAATCATGCTGACTGCTTCTAAGTGGGGTGTGGGCCACACTATCTGCAACAAAGCAGGTTCAAAAATCAATCTAAACTGCCTATAAAGTCCAGACGACATTTTTATTGGCTCAAAAATCACATTGATCAGATGATCCAACCTATCCGTGATTTGTCCCTATTCTTTTAGCCATCCTTTCCCTGAGCAATGGATGGATAATTATGATTGTCCAACAAAAGTGACTTTTTCAAATCACAAGTAATCTATGATGAGTTTGGACATATCTCATTTCAATCTTTTTGCTAGTAGCATTCGGCAGCAGCTACAAAGAAGGGATGCGGATATTCCAACTGCAAACAGAACAGGCCGAGCTTCTCATCTAGTCCATTCATATACCATACATCCCTGGCCATAGGTGCATTTTTCATTCATCTTCATTTCTCAGTGCATGTGTTAAAAACCAAGAAAAAACATACCAATTGCATTGGAGAGCAATCAGCATAGTACAGTTTCTGCTCTGGTACTGTTGATATGGATATCCAGCAGATTCTGTACTGCCGATCTTAGGCCATGTTTGGATGTGTTGAAGTGCAAGAATGATCAATTTCCCCAATACAAGATAATGTGAGCACTGTCTCACAAAGGGGGCGTTTGGATGGTAAGTTAAGATAATGTGAGCACTGTTGTCTCTTTATCTCTTAATTACTTCTACTCATTCATTCTAGATTCTTAGGTTGGTAGGCAGTCTTACATCTTTGTAATGTGCTTTTTAGGTATATGTAAAATCCATTGTTTCATGTGCAACTGGTGCTTTGATTTTTGCTCTTTGTTATAAATTTCCAAAGCATGACTCACACGTTCCCTTTGGTATACATGGGATTTTGTACCAAAATACTCCACTACCCATTTGGTGTTTGGTAGCACATACAAATTTAAGTTTCTATTAATGTCAGTTTTTCAAAAAGTGGGCTAAAAATGTGGATAGGTAGTTGGATGTCTGTGACAGTCTCATGTATTGACGAGTAAAGATCTTTTCCCAATTCCTAATTCTTAAGATGCTACAAGTTTTAGAAGGCATGTTTAGATACTATTGGATGGCTGCCATGTTTTATGTATTAATGGATGCCAAGAAAAAATGAAATATTTTTGTGCAGTTTTGATTTGCTGGGATCTTTTGACAGGATAATCCTTAGATGTGGTTTTTGACTGAAAATTTTGGATGGTATAGTCTATGTTAAAAATAAATAAATAATAAATAAAAATCCTTTTTGGCACAAGAAGCATCTCTTTTCAACTCCACTTCACCCCACTTTGAATTATATGGTAGCAAAATCTTCCAATGTATTCTTTTATTAGCATGCCATGTAATTTGAACATTCATGATCCATGTGTACTGACTTTAGCTATATGATTTCCACTGTAGCTTTGGTACTTTTTGTGCGAAAATTCCAATGACTGAGATTTTATTGCCACATGTCAGGCATGTTTCCAAACTTTGGATTTGTTGTTTAACCAAGCCTTCTGTATTGGTGAATAATATAGGAGATCTATCCTTTTATCCTCTCCTTCGTTAGTAAAATTTATTAAACACTACCGGACACCCTCATGATGGATTTCATGAGTTTGTGACTGTGGATTCAATTGCTATCTCACTAGTTCCATAACTTTTTCATGTGTGGTGTGTTTGGCTGATTGCCAAGTGAACAGCCATTGCCAAAATCCACCTTTGTGGCACCCCACTTTGGCCTTACAATACTTTCGTCGAATCCCATTCTCAGCGTAACTTATTTCCCTTTAACCCTCTCTTTTCATTTTCACTCTTCTCTATGACTAGCCACGACATTGCTCCGCATGCTATTTCATTTGTGAAGTTCAAGCATCGTTTGAAAAATGACCACACCAACCTACATTGTATGGATTGTGTGACTTCTATTTAATGGAGCCCTACATGGGGGAAAGAACTATAGGGAAGGGCTAGATTCCAACATTAGTTTTGCACCATTTAAAATGTGGTGGTGACTCATCCCCTCTTAGGCAGCGTTGACATACTGCTATCTAGACCATCCAAATTGTGTCTGATTGTGAATGTACTATATAGCTAGAATCACTCCAATCAACAAATTCTGACCATCAATTTATGGCTACCAAATGGATGGTCAAAAGTAAATACTGAGGTGTCCAAATTTAAAGGTAGATGGTCAATATTGTCATATTAGTGCAATCTCTGGCTATGCTTCATTCACAGTTTGGTCAGGGATTTGGTATGTCTTGATTGATGTAGAACTGTGCCATGTTTGATATGTGTTTTGGGTGATTCAATTTATTCATAACAAGCTAATGTTATTTCACAGCCATATTTGTTTTGGGAGGCCTGAGTTACATAACTAACGCCATGCATTATTTTCTTTGGACATGGTAGTTAATATGTTATTGCTCCCAATGCTCATTGTAAATGGTGTTCGTGCTACAGGGGTGTTGCTAGATGACCTGCTTGTGGCTGAAGATCTAGCTGCTGCTGAAACAACAAGTGCTGCTTCACATGCTGCAGCAGCAGCGGCTGCAACCAATGTACAAGCAGGGAGATTACCTGCAAGATATACATTTTTGATGAAAGAACAAGACAAGAAATTCCTAAAGCAGGTGTTGATGGTGCTGTTGTGCTGGGTAGCCTGGTTGCCCCTCCTATAAATGGGATATGTACACTGATATCAGTGCTGAGAATGCAATGCTGCAAAGGTAAGCTATTGGAGATCTATATTTTGTTTTATAGATCAAAATTTGTTTTGATATACTCTACGATTATATTGCCTGAAGACCCGATGCAAATTATTGAATAGCACTTAAAAATATCTTTCTCATGTGTGAGCTTCCTGGAGAATTGTACTTAGTTTAGATCATACTGCGGGAGACTTAGTAAAGGGGTTGAATACTTGGTTGAGGCCTCAGCTGCAGAAGCCAAGGCTATAAGTACTACATTAGCTGCTGCCAAGGCCTGACAAATTAATGAAGAGATTGAGTAAATTACAGTCGGGATCATGGAGCAGATGCTACACCAAGTGGGAAACAAATTTCTACCCTGATTAAGGTGTCAGGTTCCACCTTAACAAATAACGTCCCACCATCTGGAGTTCGGCTGCATCGCAGAGCTGTCAGTAGTTAAATACCGCCTATTTGAATCTATTTTAACTTAGTAACATGAAGTTACTTCTATTCCTGTATGTTGACTTTGAAATTACTCAATTTGCTTATAAATTATCCACAGGTTGTTGCTGTAGAGGGGGGAGCTTTGGGTGGTATGGTCAGGCAGCTTTCCATTGATCCGTTTGAATATGAAGATGGTGGGTTAGCTATGGTACTCCAGAGAATGCAACTGCAGATAACTTTTTTATAAGTATTGTGTTTTTATGAATGGATAACTTCTTTTTTTTATATTGGTATTGTGTCAAGGGATTAAAATGAATGATTGTATTTGATTGATTGAATGAATGATTATGCATAGGTTTATGAATGGATAAAAATAAATAATTTAGCCTCAGTTGTTGAGAAATAAGATTAAAAATTGAATTTAACCTCAGTTGATGCCAACAAAGGCTAAAATTATCTTTACCCCCATCTATCCAAACTGAATCTATAACTCCTGTGACTAAAGGTTTTAGCCTCGGTTTAAAACCATGGCTAAAAAGGTTAAAAACTGAGGGTAAAGCCTTTAGCCTCAATTTTGCCTCATTTATCCAAACCAAGGTTGGAACCCCGTGCTAAAGGCTTTAGCCTCAGTTTTAACAACCGAGGATATAATGACTTTTATAGCCTCGGTTCCTCAAGTTAAGCTAAAAGAACCTTTTTAGCTTCTGTTGTCTTGAAATGAGGCTAAATCAAAATTTTAGCCTCTATTGTTTCGAAATGAGGCTAAAACAAAATTTTAACCTCTGATGTTTTCAACCAAGACTAAATCTAAATTTTAGCCTCAGTTGCCTCCAACCGAAGCTAAATTTATTTTTAACATTAGTTCTCAACAACTGAGGCTAAAACCTTTCTTGTAGTGCAATGAAACAAAGTTAGGAAGTGTCCCTTGTCTTTCCTAAATATTCAAGAAAGTTAATCCAATAGAGGATGGAAGTTGGTTGGGTTAGGAGTGGGGTCAGAATGAGGGCCGTTGGACGTTCCTTTTTTTTCTTTTTTTAATAATAAAAAGGATATCTAATTTTTTTACATCGTTCTAACATTTCAATCAAACTCAAAACACAGTTCATTTAACACATTTCTAACATATTATCTATCATAATTCATATTCTTAGTTATTCTTTTTCTATACATCAATTTATTTATCTTGTTCGCTTGTCGGGGTGGCATGATTCTACATGGCAAGACTTAAGACTTATTCTATTTTTACTTGTCAGATCTTCTTATAGAATTATACAAAGCATGGCTAGACGTATGATATTGTTACAAATTTAAATTCTCTTGAAATTTGTATATCCCGTATAAAAGAGACTACACAATATGGATAACTCTTTTTCTTTTTTTTTTTTGAGGGTGTGTAATTCCTTTCTCTTTTGTCACTTAAACCCTTTTCCAGATTTACCAATCGCCGGCCAATCATATGAGTCATTTAGATCAAGGGGTTTCACGATCTCCCGACCTCAAGGCAAAGCCATGGACTCTAGCTAAACGTGGATACAAACAAACCTGGTTGGCTAGCAGCAACTCCAAAAATTTGAACATACCCCTTTCTAGCCGCTTTTAAAAGGTATTGCAAAACCAAGGAACAACTGATAGCTAAATCAAATCATAAACATTTAGCACCCATCCAAAAAGTGGCGAGTGCACAAACTTTGTTCCTTGGTTTTGTAATATCTTTTTTTTTTTTTTTTGGAGGGTGTTTAATTCCTTCCTCTTTTGTCACTTAAACCCTTTTCCAGATTTACCAATCTCGGGCCAATCATATGAGTCATTTAGATCAAGGGGTTTCACTATCTCCCAACCTCAAGGCAAATCCACGGACTCTAGCTAAACGTGGATACAAACAAACCTGGTTGGCTAGCGGCAACTCCAAAAATTTGAACATACCCCTTTCTAGCTGCTTTTAAAAGGTATTGCAAAACCAAGGAACAATTGATAGCTAAATCAAATCATAAACATCTGGCACCCATCCAAAAAGTGGCGAGTGCACAAACTTCCTCCCTCTCCTCACGACAGACTGCACTGAGATGGGGATCAAACTCCTGGGCAGCATTCACAATTATTAAAACCCATGTACCATGTAAAATGTACTAGGAGGATAGGCCTGAGCAGCCCCAACTATTCATCATCGGCCCTCACCCAACACGGCCCAAACAACAGGCCTAGATTTCAACCTCTTGGGCCAAGTTTAGTCGCCCAAGCTGTAACCTTTGGGGTCGGGGCACCAAAGCCGGGCCAAGAGCTAAGCTCATTACCACCCCTATTACTAACAAACTTGACCCAGATCTAACTCGAAAAGACTGTGTTTGGGTTGATCCATTTGCCATACGGTTCGGTTTGAATGGTGTTTCGTCAACCGGAAATTAAGCAGGTTAGATTTGGGTATACTAAGCCACACCCAACAGGTGATGAATATGGTTTGCATATATATGCTATTTATATATCTTTTCTATAAAGTGGTAAATTTATTTATTTGGAATCTTTCCTTTATTTTCAAATTTAACTAAATGGTCAAATACGTTGGGTTTAGGTTCAACGACTTTTAAGATGAGCTTGAGTGGGTTGATATTTTTAACCTGTTTAATAAATCTTGATTGAATTTAGGTTAGACCCATCCTCGTTATAATCCAAGCCTAACCTAACCAGAACTCAACCAGACCAGACCCACTCTCAGCATTAATTTTGTCCCATGAGCTCTACAAAGTCCACATGCATACACAAGGCAGGTTACGTACACGCCATCACAGGTTCCCCGTTGGGCAGCGGGTGCAATATGCAAACCGTCTATGAAGTAGACCTGACCTTGTACATGTTCTCATCGAAAAATAAATCTGGTCGATTAAGCAGGTGGACCGTGATGTCATAAACAACACAGCAGTTTAAAAACCTTCAGCCAGAGTTTTTCTCTAACTAAATAATTTATTTTATAAAACTGTGGCACACATAATGACGTGGATGTTTACTAAAGGAAAAGGTGGGTAGGAAAATTCCTATGTTGAAACCTCCCTGGGATCCACAGTGACGTTTACTTGCCATTAATACCGTTCATACTGTAATTCCTAGTGATATGAACTCAAACCACAAATATTAGCACAATTGAAAACTTTTGTGGCCTCATGAATATTTTGATTATAGAAAACCAATCCTCAGGTTTTCGGCCCATTTGAGTATCGCATCCGGCTCATTTTTAGCCCTATGTCCTAAAATGATCTCAGAAAATGGATGGACAGGGTGGATTTTACACAAACATCACAGTGGGCTCTACCTAGATTTCTAGCAGTGGACTTCCCGAGGAAGGCTTTCTCATAAAATCCGCCTCACATCACATCACATATAGGGATATGGTTTGGCCAGTGATATATGTGACTACATCCATACTGTCCATCTATATTGAAAGTTTATTTTAGGGCATGATCCAAAAAATAAAGTAGCTTCAAATCTTAGATGGACCTTTGTATAGGAAACAATGGTAATTGACCATTTAAAAATTTTTGTGGGCCACAAAAGCTTTGGATCATGTTGGTATTTGTGTCATCTCTTCGTCTAACTGTTTGTGACCTTTTCAATAGGTGGATGACAACTAAACATTTCAGTAAATTTCATGAAGTTTTTAAAGGTAGGGATTCAATCACAATTGTTTCATAGGGGTAAATGTGTCAAATTAATATATTTCAAACATTTCAGATGTTAGTTAACAAGCCACTTATACTAGATTCACTATTAGTTTTCTGACTTCAAATTCAAATTTTAGATTCAGATTTTCCGATTTAACAAACAAGCCCTAAGTGCTCTGATGGTCCGGATTACTTTCGACTTCAACCAGGCCTTCTCTTGTCCATCTTGAACATGAAAGTATCTGCAACCCACTCTATATCAGAATCCTCCATAGGAAGTAGTTGAGTTAGGTGTTTAGCAGAAGGATCGGAGTTCCCCTCAGTTGTTGTCACTGCCTATGCCACATTTGGTAACACTCTCCTGCGAAGGACCTACGTTGTCAGAAAATTGATGGATGAATGTAAGCATTTAGTATGAAGCTAATTAAACTACAGGGCACACATAAGCAAGCATGCAACCAGCTAAAAAACTATTTGGCATGCTAGCATGCACCTCTCTCTTAAAGGCTTCCCTTTCCTTTCTTGAGCTACATGAGAACGGGGAGCATAATCTTGATTCAGATTTGGGAACAAGTTCAATTAATCAATCATCAAGTGATTTAGTGTAGGAAAGTAGCTAGATGCATCGATGAATTACTCAGATGTGGAATTGAAAGAACTATACATAGCTGGCCTCCTCATTAACTCTTTGTCTTTCAAACCCACCTCACTGATAAAAAACATTGAGGACAAAATCACAATACATAAATTGATTGAATGCAGAGAGCCTTTCACTAGCGGGCGATCTTGTTTTTCACAGGTAACCTTAGTCCAGTATATCAGAAAGCACATCCATCTATTCAAGTCATAAGGAGTTAAGAGTCAGCCTTTATATATGAGCAAGGTCAAATCATAAACACCAAAGCTAATCTGGTTCAACCCACATCAGACCGACCTTATGACTATTGTTCTAACGTGAAAACACAACGTTAAAGGGCCGATTTTTTAATAGGAAAAAGAATGGATCTACAGGTCCCAAATGAATTGGCTTATTCAAAAAAAGCATTGTTCTTTTAATGGGCCCTTAAGAAATAAGCAGCCTTTTTTTTATTATTTAATAAATGTTTTTCAGCTTCAAAATAATTATTACGTCAAAGGTACTAGAGCGCAATGGTTTTTCAAGCCAGCAAGCAACGGCTCCATAGGAACTACAAGATTACCCCAAAGACGCCTTCGACATCCAAGGGTCACAGACTGACCAGCTAGGCAAAATAATCATGATGGTCAGAAGAATCAGAATGCCAACCGTCACCTAGATAGGGGCAAAGCAAAATCAAAACAGAGTCCCTGTCCATTCCTAGCTAGGGACGGCCAGGGGTAGTACCCAATCAGTGTCCCCCTTATCCACCGTGAAGCCCTATAAAGAGAGAATATATATAAGTGAAAACCACTAATCTATTTAAAATAGACTGCCGAAATCAGGTAGGGTCTACAAAGGTAGCCAATGTGGTGTGTGATGAAATTGTTGACTAGAACAGCTTGTTCCAATTTCTGTTACACACTTATGGTGGTTGGTTACACATTGAATCCCACCATGGCTATATACAATCTGGATCATCTGATGACGTGTTTGGTGGTAATGCATGGGAGAGATAACTAAGCCCAGTCGGAAGATTCTTCTATCATTTTAACTGGTGGCCCCATTCCAAGTTCGACGTCTGTTGTCCATCTATGGTCATTGAAAATCTCATCTAGTAGTCAGCCTTAACTTTCCAACCACTAGACTTTTGAGAACTTGCTCTAGGTGGCCCAGCTGAATAAGCCAGTCCAGTCCCAAACCAATATAGGCTGGTGTATATTGGAACCAAAAACCTTGACCGAAAGTAGAGGAATGTATGCTTTGAATACATAGGGAGCCTATGTCAATTCCCTGTTTTTATTTCATTTGAGAACTCTTCCTCGCGTATTTCCTTCATGAGAGTGTTTCTACTGAGCAATAATCCCTATCATATGCTTGCCAACTCTTGCATGGGGATCATGTTGGTTCGTAGGGATGGCCGACCCCAAATCTCATTGGTCAGGTGATCTCCATCCATACAGTCCGATCAAATGTGTTCTCCTTACATTTAACAAATGGTGGTGATTCTTTAAATGCACTCATTGCATATATAGTTGTATAGCACTCCAGACTATCCAAATCACTGACCCAACTGTCAATGTGAGCATAAAGGAAAATTTTGCACTTGTAATATAATATTAACCATTTGACTTTTCCCTTCAAATTTGGACCACTCCCTACTTATAGCCATCCATTTGATGGCCATTAATTGGTGATTATTGTGATTTTAGAGATATGCTTCATCCACAATTTGGATGGTCTAGATGTACATTAGTATTCACAAGTGAGGAGGATCAGTCAATACATAGCTCTAGCCTAATTAAAACATTCATAGCCAAAACCCCAAGAAATTGATAATAAAAAAAAGAGAAATAAAAAGAGTTTCTGTGTGTTTGGAAAAAGTAGATGGTTAATGAGAAAAAATTATAACATTGAATGGCATAATTGGTGGGATGTGGCCATCAGACACCATAGAGAATCATGGAGACTGTACAAGAGAAACCGTGAGTATTACCACATATTTTAAGAAAGGTTTTGAATTTCCTGTATTCACCACCACCAGTGGCTTGAATACTTTTGATTATACACACTCGAAGATATTCTCAAATTGAAATATTCAATTTAAGTCTTTGAAAACACACGTGTGCATACCATGGAAAAATACCACGTAAATCTACTAATATCAATGAAATGTATCTAATGGTGAAACCAAGTACATCCCCAGGTATCAGAAACTATCAATTCCAAAAGTTTATTGACAAATATATTATAAAAAAGAAGTTTAGGACTTCTGCCCATCTTAGAGGAGGAACAAGAGTTCACAGATTTATCAATGGAGACGGGAAGTTGAAAGTGAGAAAGCTGATGATGAACAATATTGGATGATAAGTGCCAGAAATTTGCAGTTGCCTCTAGATGTAAATCTCCTTTCCTCAAGCTACTCGGAAGAAATCTCCTGTATCGATGAACCTTTGCAAAGAAAGCATAAAGTGAATACCAATTAGCCAGGTCCTGACTTGGATGTGAAATGCATCTGTATGCATGTGAAGGTGGTTTCTGTACACTTAGCCAACCAAATCAGTTCTCAAATCTGAACACTCCAAAGATAGTGATTGCTATGCATATGAGCCATGTCTATATGGTAGCGGTGAGAACATAAACAATTCAAATCAATCTAAGAAAGTATCTTGGCTATTGCCACCCCCATAAAAATACACCCATCATGTCTCCTTTCTATTAGAATTATTATATAACCAAAAGCAGAACGAATGGGGGGATTATAAATTCAGCGAGTGCATACAAAAATGGTTATTCCCTACATGTGTGACATATGAAACATGGGATCTCTGATGCTGTGAGAATAGCATGTGACAGATGATTGATAAAGGAAATGGAAAAAATCTTATCACCTTCTTCTTCTCTGGGAAAAGAATAAAACTTGTCCCCTTCTTCTTCTTCTTCAACAGCAACCATAGCTTCAAAGAGCGAGCATAAAGAGTTAGAGGGAGATGGAAAAGAGGTTGGAGATGTCTTCAAAGGAATTTAGGCGTGGCTTGGCAACTAGAATTTTGAAGAACCCACATCTAGCAATTGGATTCTTAAGAATTTCAGTCTATCAAGTTGTGTTTGATGACTCAAAATTTGAATCCAAATGTCGGAGAATTTGAAAAGTTGCTTCTAGAAAGAATTGTAAATCGCTTAAAATCAGAAATTGAATTCTAGCCAAATTCCAAGTTGCCAAAAGTGAAAATTAGCTCTAAAAGAATCTGGATCCTCTGCTGTTGGGAAACAGGGATTTCCTACTTACTGCATTTTCATTGGGAAGTAAGCAATCCCTGTTTCCAAGCAACAGAGAATCCGGACTCACTCTAGCATTAAATTCTAATTCCAAAAGACAATGATTTGGAAAGAAAAACATAGATACGCTAGCAGAGTGTCATCGATGATAATCAGTCACTTAAAAAAAAAAAATCTAATATTTCTATTTCAACAAACAAGTGTCTTAGAATTGGAGTTTAGGATGATTGGACCAATCTAACTTTTGGGCTATAACTCATAGACAGTGGTTCTAACTTGAGTTGATGCCACGTGAACCATTTCTGAATGCCTGTGTATCAGGTGTCAAACATAGCTAGAGCATCGAATAGCTTGGCCAGTAACATATCAGTCTGTCCGTCAAAAGTGGAGGTTTGCTAATTTACACATGTGGGCATGTATCACAGCATGATACGCGTGTGGCATCTGAGCTTTCCATTAGCTGTGATACTGTGTTTAGATCTAGATCGCCTCGCATAAAAGTCAGGTCAGTTTCCACAACTCAGATGTGCAAAGTATCAATAGTTGGCTGGTGATCCCAACACACGCCAGGTAGTTGGTGTTAAAGCTCAATGGGTACAGTGTGATGCATGTATTTTATCCCCACCATCCAATCAAAATTTCAGCTACTTTTAGGGCACAAGCTCAAAAATGAAGAAAATCTAAAGCTTAAGTGGATCACGTCATAGGAAATAGTAGGGATTGAATGCTTACCCTTGAAAACTTCTTAGGGGCACAAAAGTTTTTGATCAAGCTGATATTTGTGTTTTCCCTTCATATATGTCAATGTGACTTAATCAATAGGTTGGGTGACAAAAAAATATCACTATATATATAGTTTCTATACATTGATGCCAAACATGTCTTGGTTTCTATACACTTGGCTAAATATATCGTTTCTCAAATTTGAACACTCCAAAGATAATGATTAATTAGAATAAACTGCCGACAAGTAGAGCATGTGAGCCATTGCTATAATTTTCTAAATCATTTATTTTTTTTATTTTTATAAATGTGTGGCCCACTTGATGAGTTGCCCTACCTGTGTTTGTTATGATCATATATGCTTAGAAGCATCAGATGGATTGATCATCTGTAACAGGGGAGGTCCTTGTGGGCACACCACTACAAAAGGAAATGGTAACAAAACAAGAAAGTTTGTAAGGTAGAGCCATCCCTTTACTGCACATGGGTTATGGTCATGTGTCAATTGAGACCGTCCATCTAGTAGGACCCATCTTTAATCATGTTCCCTTCATTTATTTATTTTTTGGTTATGTAAACCTAGCCTAAATTTCTTCGGACTGTTGGTTTGGAATCTGCCAACCAGATGGCTAGGATCATCCAATTTATATATATTTTTAATCATGTTTCATCAACAACAGAGGCAATTAAATGAACATACTGAATTGGCACGTCACCCCTGTCATGTGTACTATGGAAAGGTCCCTGTAATCCTACACCGGTTCCACCAGCTTTGCCATAATTTCTTCTTTCTATTAGAATTATTATATGACTAAAAGCACAACTGATGGGGATATTTATCCAATCAGTACTGGGTCCATACACAACATACATGGCATTTGTGATGTTTGCTGGGCAGCTAAGATTGCCTGAAGGTATTTGAGCCAAGAATGTCATGGGAAAAGCATGTACATACATACCTGCTTCTGCTTCTTCTTCTTCTTCTTCTTCTTTTTCTTCTTCTGCAGCACCTTTAAGAAGCAAGCCTAAAAAGGAAGAAAAAAGGTAGAAAAAGATGGAAGTGAGGTTAGAAATGTCTTCAAAGGAATTTATAGGTGGTTTTGACACTTGAAATTTGAAGAATCTACATCTATAGTAATTGGGTGCTTGAGAATTTCAATGTGTCAAGTTGTTTTTAACACCTTGAAATTTAAATAATCTCTAAGAATATGAAAAGTAGCTTTTTACAAAGAATTGCAAATGGCTTAAAATTAGAAATTAAACTTTGGCCAAATTCTAAATTGTCAAAAGTGAAAAAAGTTTATGATTCTTGGACCAGTCTAACTTCTGGGCTATGACATAGAGACAGTGATTCCATAAGTTAATTGGTTTAATTTGAGTTGATGCCATGTGTACCATTTCTAAATGTCTGTGTATCAAATGTCCCATGTGGCTAGCGTATTAAATAACCTGACCAGTAGCACATCAGTCTTATGTCAGGTCTATCGAAAGTGATAGTCTGACCATGGAGGTTTGCTAATTCACACGTGTAGGCGTGTATCAAAGGTGTGATATTGTGTTTTGATCTAGATGGCCTCACACAAAAGTCAGGCCAGCTTTCCCAACTCGGATGGGCTACATGTACAATAAATAAAAATACAAATGAATGATTAGATGAAAAAAACAAAAAAAAAAAAAAAAAAAAAAAACCAACAATTTACTTTGTATTGCGTGGCCTGATTTAGAGAAAATCTAAATAACTCCGTGGGGCCCACTGGGATGTTAGTGTCTTATCCACACCATTCATCCGTTTAATTACCGGTTCATTTTAGGGTATGAGCCTATAACTGAACCCTATCCAAAGCTCAAGCAAACCACACCACAAGCATAGTGCAGTGCTAATCGCCTCTTCAATGCCTCTAACGCAGGCTTAACAAATGGTTTTGGATATACAAAATTAATAAAGTTTGGGTTACCCTTTAATTACCTGAATCTTCTTTTCTCCTCCATATATTCCACTTCCGACGAGATGTAACATTGAATGGGAATGACTTGAGCTTCGGACAGTTGTAAACCTTGAGGAGTCTTAAAGATGGCATTGCCCTTCGCACCCTCTGCCACTCTTCATCCATCTCTTTTAATGATGCTAGCACCAAGACCTCCACTTTCCATACCCCACTCTCGCTGTCCCAAAATCTTTGACCCATCTCCCTAATCCTTCCCCCATTAATCCAAAGAAACTGAAGATTGGGAAGGGAAGTAGGACTGAGCCACGCAGGTGTCCTTTCTCCTGGCCACTTCCAAAGATAAAACTCTCTCAGGGATTTAAGAGGAGGAGGAGAAAGCTCACATTCAATCTTATTTACAACTCCATCTCTTTCAACAGAAATTCCCTCAAAATCTAACATTAGACTTTGCAAATGCTGGAGCATTGATAACACATTCCATTCCCCTTCTTCTATTTCTTCAACTGACTTTATCTTCATCCAAAGTTCTCTAAGTTTTGTCAAACTCATCAACTCCGAAATACCAGATCCATTTTTATTCACAGGACTAAACCATCCTAACCGTTCGAGATTTGAAAGCTTTCCAAGCCCTTCTGGCATGCATTCTAATGACCCCGACCAAATTTGGATAGCTGTCAGCTTATCTAATGTTGTGATTGACACAGGAAGCCTTTTCAAATTGGGGCAATTGGATAAACGTAGAATCCGAAGATTACGAAGATTTCCGATCGAATCGGGCAGTGATATCAAGGCAGAACTACACTGTATGTTAAGATAAATGAGGTGATGTAATGACCCTATCCCACTCAACCAATCGCTGCACACCACATCTCCATCGAGATTCCTATCTGACAGTGAAAGAGATAACACCCTCAACCACCTTACTTCGCATAGTTTTGCTTTTAGACTTGCAATCATCTGTTTGCTCTGAATGTCCTTCCCAACCAACGTCCGCAGCTTGGTGGAACTGTTTGCGATGCTCTCTACAGCTGTATTCCCCACAATTCCCAAACGACGAGACTGCGCACTAAATGCAGGACTAACTCCACAGTCCGACCTCACAAAAAAGCTCTCTTCTCTTGCAATTCTTATTACCATATCTTGAACCATATCATGCATTTTGCAACGATAAAAGCTTCTTTCAAACAAATTTTCATTCGCTCCAAGTATCAAAAATCGATTAAATAATTCTGAAAGACATTCTTCTCCTATTTCAAATGCTGTTTTCCCTTTTCTTCCCCAAACAAAACCCTCACCAATCCACCAGTTAACCATGTCAGGAACATAAATTTCAAAATCTTTAGGAAACATGGCAAAGCACAAAAAGCAAGGTTTTAAGTGTGTTGGGAGCTCTTCGTAGCTTAACTCTAAACTTGAAATGACCGGCTCATCTTTCCCACTGATTTTCAATTCGTCTTTTAGGTGCTCTGATATTCGCCTCCATTCATGGATAGAATCACTCTTCCCCAACATCATTCCACCCACAACCTTGATTGCTAATGGCAGTCCCCCGCACCTTGCAACAATCTCCTTTCCCAAGCCCTCCAAGTCTGGATTTGTGCACTTACCTCCAGTTCTTGCAAAAGCTACTTTACTGAATAAGGACCAGCTATCTTCATTTGAAAGAGTTTGGGGATAGTGTATGTGTCTGCCGGCAGCTCCCATTGATTTAGCAACCTCTTCATTCCTAGTTGTAACAATAATGCAGCTACCCTCCACTCGAGGCAAACCAGACTTCAAGCTATCCCACCACATCCCTTCATTCGTTTCCCAAACATCGTCCAAAACTACCAAATATTTCGCATCTAATTTCCTGTTAAGACTTTCCAATAGCTCCACAACATCATTTCCCCCCAGAGATTCCTCTTCTACATCTAGCTTTTTTAGCATCTTCTTCAGCAATTCATTCAATTTGAAACTTTGAGAAACAGTAACAAAGACCAAGTGATTAAAAGAGTTTTTCACACTCTCACTGTGACATATCTTTTGAGCGAGTGTGGTTTTACCGATTCCCCCCATTCCAACTATTCCAATCACCGTTGAGGGTCCATCTACTTCTAAGATCCACTTTCTAATCTTCGCTGAGTCATCTTCTAATCCTACCATTTCAGCTTCATGCATTAGGATTGGGTAGGTCATTCCCATATTCCCACCATCTTCATCTTTGCCAGGTTGGCGAGGAGCTGTTTGCACATAGGACTTCATGTTCTCCTTCACCTTCCTTACCCCTTGATTTATTTTCCTCAGCCGCTTTCCAAACTGATGACGGGATTTCAAATGAGTAGGAAAGCAATAACTCGTAAAATTTGGTGCACACCCTTCATGTTTTTTCTGGAATAGAAGTTGACAATCTGCTATTACATCTTCGGCGTCGTATACCAACTCTCTTAAATTGCTCATTACCGTCTTGAGAATATCATTCCTATCTCTTCTCTTCACCTGATCAGCTACCTTGAGATAGCTCTGCATGTACTGAAGCTCCTCCTTTGTTTCCTCAAACTGATCATCAAACTCAAGTAGCTGACGACCTTCGCTTATGAGTATTGATAACAAATTATCCAGAAGAACACTGACAACAGCATCTGCCATTTTCCTGTGAAATAGAATCATACCTTTACGAAAATGGAATTCAAAACGAGGAAAAACTAAAGACCAGGAAGAAAATATTGCAATTAAATTGGCTACAAGAAAGCAATTGCATCTCTTTATGAGCCTTGGATCTGCTCATTTTTTGGGCTTATAACTCTAAATGAAATGGCCAAATGGATGAACCGTGTGGATAAACCCAGACATCACAGTGGCCCCCAGACCGTGTTGAGCTCGGGACAAGGAAGAGTTGAACCCAATCTGCATCCCATTGGAAATGGTCACAACAGCATACGAAGGGCATGAGTTTAGCCATGTTTCAGTCAGTTCCAACCATTGGGACCACCTCGATGTATGTGTCATATATCTATGCCATCCATCTGTTTTGCCAACTCATTTTAGAACATGGTTGCAAAATTGAATCATATCCAAATCTTAGGTAAATTACACTATATGAAACGATGATCATTGAACGCCCACCATGAAAAACTTCATAGGATTTATGATAATGTTTATTTGCCATTCAACTTATCGATAAGGTCACATGGACCTAGATGAAGGGAGAAAAACAAATATCAATTTGGTCCAAAACTTTTGTAGCCTACACGAAGTTTTTTATTATCTATTACTACCATTTCTTATGATGGACTCTAAGGGGCCCACAGAATGGTCTATTACTACTGTTTCTTATGTGCTGAGGGAGTAGATTCGGTGTGGCTTCCGCCTCATCCAATAAGGACATTGTGGGGGGCCCACCTTGATATTTTTAATTAATATCCATGCTTTCCATTCATTTTGCTAGATCATTTTAAGGCATCAGCAGGAAAATGAAGTACATCCAATTCTCAGGTGGACTATACTATAGGAAATGGTGGTGATTGAACCCCTTACCATTAAAACCTACCTAGGGCCCACTGTAATGTTTCCATAATGTTTGTTTGCCATCCAACCTATTGATAAGGTGACTAGGGGTGTACATCGAGTCGAACCGAGTCGAGCTAGCCTCAGCTCGACTCGGCTCGGCCACTGCCTGACGTCAGCTCGAACTCAGCTCGGCTCGGTCCTTGAGCTTGACTGGCTAACTCAGATTGGTTCAGTCAGCAACTCGGGCCTAGTTTGAGCCAAGATCGAGCCGAGTTCGCCATTGAGGCATTTCCACAAACACCTGGACTACACCTTCAAAATACTTGGACTCCACCTTCTAAACAATGCAAAAAACAGAGTTGCTACAGCAGAGTTCTTGAACACAACAAAAAACAACAATACTCCACTTCTCCACTAACATTTCACTGCAGAAAATGAGATTAGAACAGGTATATATAGAAATTTCAGAGACAATAGATGATTTTTTTACTTCCAAATTTAAGAAGGATAAGCCTAGAAAGCAAAGGACACAGGGAAGTGACGTAGGAGATAAAAAAGACAAACAAAAAATAGAAAAAGAAGATACCTTCCTTGCCACCGGCCACACTTCGTTGAGTCATTTTATCAAACACTTGGTGAGCAACATCAAAGGCAAAGTAACCGAGTCACCGAACTAGTTCGATCCAAGCTAGATTCGAACTGGATTCGAGCCAAATCGAGTCGAGCTGGGGCCTGCTCGAACTCGGCTCAAACTCATTTTCAAGCTAAAAAAATCAGCTCGAACTCAACTTCGAACCGAGTCGAACTGAGCTTTTTCAAGTCAAGTCGAGTGAGCTAACCGGGCTAGCTCAGTTCGTGTACACCCCTAAAGGTGACACAAGCCTAGATGAAGGGGAAAAGGCAAATATGGTTTGATCCAAAACTTTTGTGGCACACTAATAGTCAATCGCCACTATTTCCTATAGTATGGTCCACCTGAGAATTGGATCTTCTTCATTTTTGGGTTCATGTGCTTAAATGATATGGAAAAATGGCTGGACAAATTGGATATAGAATACATAAATCAAGGTGGGCCCAATGGTAAGGACGGTACGGTTGAGCCCGGACCACACGTAATCCACTCCCTTGTGTTGAGCGCGAGTTGGCGGCGACCCTAGAACCAACTATGTATTTTGTACATTGTATATACACGCCATCCATATGCTTCTCCAGCTTATTATAGGACATGGTCCAAAACATGAAACATATACCCACTTAAGTCCAATGACCCTTGTCGATTCGATACATTTGCACCCTTACTTCTATTTAGGTAAGGTAGAAAAGGAAAATATTTTGGGCCAGGCTGAATCAAAATTCTGAATAGGCCGCCTGCCCAACAAGCCTACCTAGTCAAATTATGTGTCTAAACCAACCCAATTCCGAAACCATTGGGCACTTAAATCCAATGTTGTGATGAGTCGGAAGTGGGCTAGGTGAAGGTCGTAGAACCGCACATTCTATCACAGCATCTTTCATTATTTAAATACCTATGGAGAAATGATAAGGTGGGTTAAATGAATGGAAACCTTGCCATGGACATAATTGTACTTGGAATCATTGGCATCCACATCAATAATCCGGACCATCCATTAGGTACAGCCCACTCTTCATAGACAACCTTAAAAAATATTATAAGGATCAGATGATTTAAACCGTCCATTCAGTGGCTTGAAGAGATTGACTTACACAGGGATGAACGTGATGAGGTTGATCACCATCTTCCTCAAGGATAACTAATTTGAATCCACAAAGCTTCCCTAGACTACTCAGAGGAAAAGCAAGAAAAATAGAAATAAATTCTAAAGAAATTTGATTGATATCTAAATAAATGATTTTACACCCTTTTAAATGGGGATACTAAGCCATGAAAGAAGTTTCGGAATCAAACTACAACTAAAAATCCTAGAAATTGCGACCTACTATAAATAATAATTTTACTATTTATAGATGGTCGTGATGTCTACTAGTGGGCATGATTTTCAGCCAAAAATAGTAAGTGTCCTATTTGGCTGCACCATGGCGTTCTCCTAATTATTCTAAGCACTTTTCATGTGGGGCACAACTACTAAAGCCCAACGGATGAAGAGTTATACTCAAACTAAAACTTGTTATAAATAATAAAAACGAAATTAAAACAGGGATTCGACCGTCGATTTGTTGGTATTTCATAAATTCATCAGGCGCAACCCAGCATAACAGGGTTGGGTGGCTAAAGTAGGTCATCCTACCCCAAAATCATATACGGTACGTCCAATAGCTCATTCCGATTTACAAGATACGTCCGTTTTAAGTTCTAGCGGTCTGGATCACCTTCGCTTCCGATCGGGCCTTTTCTAAACCATCTTGGCTACGAAACTATTCGCAACCCACTCTACATCAGTCCCCTCCACTTCAAAAAAACTCGTTCTGCTTTGGTTCATGATACTTAGTGAGGTCCACGACGTTGAAAGTCCGTGAGATCGCCATGTCATCTGGAAGATCAACGACATAAGTGTTGTCATTGATCTTTCAGATAATTGATACTGGTCCAATCTTCTTATTCTTCAATTTGTTATATGTCCTGGTCAGAAATATCTCTTTGCGTAGATGGATCATAATGTCGTCACCCACCTTAAACACTTTTTGTTGTCGATGCTTGTCCACTTGCTTCTTGTACTTCTCGTTCGAGGCATGCACCTTAGTTTGCACTTCCGCATGAATGCTCATGATCATATCTGCCATATATTTTGCTGCAATGCTCATGCCTGGGAGCTTGGGCAGAAGGACCATCAGTTTGTGAGTGATAGGCGCTGATGAATTAAAGTTGTATATCAAATCGAGTCCACAAAGATCGCCAAAAGTAACTAATAAATTGTGTCGCAGTCAAAACTAATGGTCTTGGGAATCCCGTGTAGCCGCACTACCTCTCTAAAGAATAGATTCGCCATATGTTTCATCGAGGGTCTTCTTACATGGGGATAAAGTACGTCATCTTGGAGAAATGAACAACCACCACGAACACTGAATCCATGCCGCGCTGTGTCCGTGGGAGGCCAAGCACTAAGTACATAGATAAATCTTCTCAAGGGTCGTCAGGCACATGTAACGGGGTGTAGAGGCCCGTATTCTGTGATCGTCCCTTGAAAGTCTAACAAACATGACAACGTTGCACTACATTTCCCACATCACATACCAATTGCAGGCAATAATATCGCCCCTCCACAAGAGCTCGTGTCTTATCTCACTCAAGGTGTCCACCAAAGCCACCTCCATGTAGCTCCTGAATAATCTCCTCCCTCATAAAACTTTGAGGAATGCACAATTGATTCCCTTTGAAGAGAAAATTGTCTTGTATATGTAGGTCATTGGGTTTACCTTCTTGGCACTTTATCTAAGAATCTTTGAAGTCATCGTCCTTGGCATATAGCTCCTTGATACAGTCAAAGCCGACTATCTCATTGCTCATTGTAACAAGTAGTGATGCACAATGCTAAGTGCATCAGCTACCTTGTTTTGCTGCCCTAACTTGTGCTTCGGAACGAACTTGAATTCCTCTAAAAACGTAACCCATCTAGCATGCATACAATTCACATTAGTCTGATTATTAATAAATTTTAATGCTTGATGGTAAGTGTACAGAATAAACTCTCTTTGAACCAGATAATGCCACCAATGTCGTAACGCTTGAACAATTGTGTACAACTCAAGCTCATACGTCAACCACTTCTTTCGGGCTTCGCCGAGCTTCTCACTATAGAAGGCTACTAGCCTGCCTTCCTGTGATAATACTCCAATTCTGACATATGAAGTGTCACACTCAACCTCAAATAGCTTGTCGAAATTAGGAAGAATCAAGACCAGTGTGTGGACAACTGATGCTTGATCTCATGAAAGCTCTCGCCAACCTCATCGGTCCACTGAAACGGTCCTTTTTTCATGCAATTTGTGAATAGACGATAAAAGGTCGTCATCCCGTGGAAACTCCTCACTTCATGAATGTTTCTCCGGATCGGCCATTCCCTAATGACTCACACTTTTTCATCGTCCACACGAATGCCCATGGATATTATAATAAATCCTATGAACAATAGGTTGTCCATTAAAAAGCTACACTTCTTCAAGTTGAGGTACAACTTGTTAACTTATAAGACCTGCAATACCTGCCTAAGATGTTCCTTGTGCTCAATCTCATCCTGGCTATATATCAGGATGTCATTAAATACACTAGCACAAATCGGCTAGTGAACAATTTTAGCACTTGATTCATCAAACGCATAAAAGTGCTTGGTGCGTTCGATAGACCAAGGGGCATGACCAGTTACTCTCACAACCTTTCTTTGTTCTTAAATGTCATTTTTCACACATCACCGGGTCGGATACAAATCTGATGGTACCCGCTCCTTAGATCCTACTTAGAGAACACCTTAGCCCCTTTTTGCATATCGAGCATGTCGTCCAACCGCAATATTGGGAACCGATATTTGATGGTAATTTTGTTGATTGCCCGACTATCAACACACATGCGCAATCTCTCATCTTTTGTTTGGTATTAATAACGCTAGTACGGAACATGAGCTCATGCTCTCTCAAAAAACCCTTACAGATCAATTCCTCCACCCGCCCTTAAATGATCTCTCACTCATTTAGGTCTATGTGATGTTGGATGTCCCTCATGGGAGGTAATCCATCGGATAAATCTTTAGGCCGAACTTCTTTGAATTTGTTTAACAATAGTCTTAAACTTGGAGGAATGTTTGATGGCTCCGATTCCTCGCCCTTCACCAATACTGCATATACCTCGCCAATTTTCTTGAATTCTTCTATGAAATTCTAAATGGTCAGGAGGAAACTCCCCTCCACTTTAGAAGCTTCAGGGTGGTTCTCTGGTGACATAGAGGTAAGGATTATTTTTTAACTATCCTTGACGAAGACGAAGACATTGTCTCGTCCTTGGTGGGTCGCATCACGATTCGACTGCCATGGGCGACCGAGTAACATATGGCATGCTTCCATATCGACCATGTCACAAAGTATTTGATCCTTATAAGTTTTGTCAATTGAAAATGAAACAATGCATTATTCAGTTACCTTGGTATCGTTCACTTTTTTTATCCAGCCAATTGAGTACGAGAAAGGGTGTTTTGTCGTTGGTAGCTGTAACTTGTCCACCATCACTCTTGAGACGATGTTCTCGCTACTATCACTGTCTATGATTATATCACAGACTTTGTCGTTAACGATGTACCCCGTACGGAATATATGTGTTGTTGTAGATGTAATTTCTTTCGTGGGATGTATAGTAATCTCCTCACAACTAGAGATTCGCCACAATCCTCGCCTGTCCATTCATCGTCACCTGCTCCTTCTTCAGTAGCTTGTTCATATTGATCAAAGCCAAGGGCATCACCTTCAATGCCCCGTTCATTTACGGTCAAGTGAGTTGCAAGGCGTTAAGGACAGGTGTTTGATAAGTGGCCCAGTTGGCCATAATGGTAACAATTGTTCGACCTTAGACAAACGTAATAATTTGGAATCCTATTCGAGATCGCTGTTGTGGGTGCCACACGTTGAAGCCTAGATGAGTTGCTCCTCATATCACAGTTTGCAGTTGCAGGAGGTTGAGAACATTTTCCTACTAGTTCCTTTCTTCGTGCCAACACTGGATCCTGTGTAGGACTCATCATGGGGGGTCGAGTTGAAGGATACGACTGATAGAGACTCTTACAAGTTGCGTTTCGGCCCTTCCTGCCAACTGCACTGCTTCATCCACGGTCCTGACTGGGTGCATCTGAATTTGATCCTAAATTGTCGATCGCAACCCACTTATAAATTGTGATTCCTTCTGCAATTCAGATTATGACAGATCGTTTCGTTTTGCCCACCGCTGGAATTCTTCAGTGTAATCCGTGACAGTTTGATTTTACTGTCTGTAATTTTGGTATTGCTGGAATAATAATACAAACTCGTAATCACAATGGAGGAATCATGATCGAAAAAGGCGTCTCATCCGTGGCCATTATGACATGGCGCCTTGTTTTGTTGGGCACATGAGAGTTGTAATTGTTCCCACCATGCAGCAGCACTAGATTTTAATTTAAACGCTGTTAATTTCACATTTTTATACTCTGGCACATCCGTGTAATCAAAATATATTTCTACTTCGACTAGTCAGTTGAGGAAATCTTCTATGCGTAATAAATTGTTAAAACTAGGAAGTTTGGTCTTGCCTCAATAATTTCTTTCAACAAGATGTAGATGATCGCCTCCATGGATTAGTCGTTAAGCAAACCCTTCATTAAGGTCCTCGCCACTAGAGCTCGAATCATCTAATGTAGCCTTACAATTTACCACAAGTAGTGCTCTACGGAAATCAGAGTAGTGTTGTACAACAACCACAGGCGGTGGATCATCGCCTAGGGCTCGGGGCGGAAGTAACGAATCTGCAAGATGGTTGAGAGTTGCCTGCAGCCCTTTCATGGTCAATTGACTCTCCAAGTTGAAAGATTTCATTCTTTCCAAAAGATAATGAATCCCTGGATCACCGTCCACAGGATTTTGATTTATACCTTCGTTGTTTGCCATCAGCCCGAGGGAAATCCTCATTCTGATACCAATTGACGCGGGGATAAACATGATGAGGTTGATCACCGTCTTCCTCAAGGATAACTACTTTGAATCCACGAAGCTTCTCTGGACTCCTCATAGAGACTTCTCGAATCCACGACGAAAAATAAGAAAAATAGAAATAAATTCTAAAGAAATTCGTAATTTGATTGATATATGAATAAATGAGTTTACACCCTTTAAATAGGGATATTAGGCTATGGAAGAAGTTTCGGAATCAAACTACAACTAAAACTCCTAGAAATTGTGACTTACTATAAATAGTAAACTTACTATTTATAAACAGTCATGATGTCTACTAGGGCGCATGGTTTTCGGCCAAAAATAGGTAAGTGTCCTATTTGGACACACCATGACGTTCTCCTAATTATTCTAAGCACTTTTTGTTTTGGGCACAACTCCTAAAGCCCAACGGATGAAGAGTCATACTCAAACTAAAACTTACTATAAATAGTACTAAAAACGAAATTAAAAGAGGGATTCCGTCGATCTGGTGGTATTTCGCAAATTCAGCATGCGCAACCCGGCATAGCGGTGTTGGGTGGCTAAAGTAGCTCGTCCTACCCCAAAATCATATATGGTACATCCGATGGCTCATTCCGGTTTGCGAGTTACATCCGTTTTAAGTTTTGATGGTCCGGATCACCTCTGCTAGCTTACGATCGGGCCTTTTCTGATCCATCTTGGCCATGAAAATATCCGCGACCCGCTCTACATCATTGGCGGACAAGATTGTTCATTAAAGATGAGTCAGGTAAAGGATGTTTAGGACCACCTAATTGTTGTAGTTTTCGTACAGTAGTAAAGAAAAGAGTATTGGACTAGATGTAATGGAGTATTTAACGAATTTGGAAATGTTGGACAGTCCATACATGAAACAAAATAAGCTAAAGATGCAAGAATGACATTAATCAAATGAGTGAACCTTCTGATCAATAGCATGGAAGATTGGATGGTCAAGATCAAGCAGAGAAAAGACACCATGCATTTACTAATGGGGAGCTGCCTAGGGTTGTATATGGTTTTAAAAAATCACTTTCGTTAGATGATACTAGCCACTCAATCTATAAATTGTAAAATGAATAGTTATTAAAAAAAATTTCTGGCATTCAAAGGGTTAGGATCCCTTCCCTTATAAGTCATGATAAAGCATTAGAAAGATGCATACCGGAATGAATGGAGAACTTGTAAAAAGTGAAAGAAGGAAGATGGCTTCTGCAATCAACAGGAGAAAGAAGCACTTTGGTCAGACGATCCTAGCCACTCAATTATCAGTCCCTTATAAGTCATAATATATAAAGCAGTAGAAAGAAGTATACAGGAAAGAAGGGAGAGCTTCTCAAAAGAGGAAGATGGAAGATGGATTCTGTAATCAATCAGAGAGTCTTAGAGAGATTGGAGATGGCCAAGGCAGCATATAAAGAACTTTCTACTTTAAAAACAAAAAACAATCATATAGATTAAGTCGTTTTAGGGCACGAGCAGAAAATTGAAGCAGATATCAATTGGACTATACCACAAAATTAAAGCAGTAGAGATTAAACACCTACCATTGAAACTTGGGAATCATAAAGAGTTTTCGATGAAGCTATAATGTCTTTTCCCTTTATCCAGGTCTGTGTGACTTTATGAACAGATTGGATGGCTTAATTTAAACAGTCCATTCAGTGGCTTGTAGAGATTGATGGACAAGATTGTCCGTTAAAGATGAGTTGAGTAATAGATGTTTAGGACCACCTGATTGCCGTAGTTTTGTAGAGTGATGAAAGAAAAATTAGCCTAAATCTAATGGAACTAATGACTATTGGATGGTAGAAATATCAAACGACATCAGCTAAATAGGCAAGAATTAAACGATTGAACTATCCTATCAACAGCACGGAAGACTGGAGGGTGGAAAACAACTAGAGAAAAATAGGTCCCTTGACACATGTAATAAAAGAAGCTACTTAGATTATTTATGCTTTTAAAAAAACACTTTGGTCAGACAATGCAAGCCACCAAGTATATAAATTGTAAAATGGACTGTTATTACAAATTATACTCCCAGGTTTCAAGTGGTAGGATGATCTGATCGCTCCATGTGTACGAAAGCAACTAGTTGTGCCGTAAGCCTCCAACATTGGTATCAGAGAATTCAATGGATCTCCGATTATTTTCATCTAAAAAGGTAAATACACTTTTCTTTTCTTTTTCTTTTTTTTCAGGTGGTGCATGCATGCTTCGCTTTTACAATTCCAACATGGCACGTGTATGGAATCCTGGCAAATCATGACTAGACGGCCTGGATGATTACAGTTGCCTATTGGCTACAATCATGATCTGGTAAACGGATGAGCAGCATGGATGAAAATCACATACATCACGTTGGGCCTTCCTACATTCAAGGCCGTGCGGGGGAATGCCGAACTGCCTTTGTTAAAGCCAGAGGCTGTGCATGTGCAGTTCCACCCGGTTAAGACTCAAAGAATGGAAGCAGTATTGGAGTTTTACATTGAAGGCAGATTTTGGCAGGCATATGGTGAGGTCTCTTCCACTTACCCAATTGTGCACTTGATGGGGTGACAAGCTGGCGTAGAGTGTACTAGACCCCGGTGATGATCCCAGAGACATACTGTAATGAGATATGGAGTTGCATATTTATCATTTGACTCATTCATTCATTCATGTACTATCCACTCGAGCTGGTGATGCGCAACTAAATCATTACATGTACCTTCGCAATGGTAAGGATTTCGGTTGGGCACGCGACCAACCTAAGATCAGGAGTTTACCACATTGAGTCTAGCTATCCAAATTTAGGTATAGGAGTGGTTTAGATAGAAGTCCCTAGTGAGAGACCCCACAACTTGCGATATTACGTACTATCTTCCCGACTTCACACTCCAGTTTGGTCATTTCTTTCGCACTGCATATTGCATTGCATCCTCAACACAACATTTGGCTTACTATGCTTCTGTATTGTATATCCTGAATGAGATTGATGGTATTATGGACTCACTAGGATCTGCATATTGCATTACAACCGCAACATATGGCATTTAGGTTACTATGTTTCTGCATTTATATGGCCTAGATGAGGCTGATGGTATTCGTGGCTCTTCAGAATTGCATATTGTATTTCATCCTCAATATCTGATATTTGGCTCATTATGACTCTGCATTACATAGCCGATCTCCATTGCATACTCTGATATTGAATGACTTGTAGCCTTGCCAATATTCCACTTACGCTGATATTTGTGTGCCTGGCACTTATCTTATGCACACATGTACACCACCTTTTAAGCTTTCTATAAGCTTATGCACGATAGATGTATGCAGGTGACAATAGAATGTAGTCGAGCTAAGGCAGGAGCGTGCAGCAAAACTTCTGGAGCTTTTGGCAGTTATCTTGTATTTCCCCTTCATGTATTGTACTCAAGTTTTTTTTTTTTTTTTAATTTTAGTGGATATGTGATGATGATGTTACCTTTGTGATTTGGGTAAACTTATGGTTATACTTATTGTGAAACAAATATATATCGAAAATCCTCCTAATAGGATCTCAGGATCGCAATCTGGCGTATGGGCACTGGAAGCCGAGAATGGGGTACGACGGAGGCTGTTGGCACTGGATTCAGCGATCGAGAATTTTGTGAACCTGGTCTCCGAGTTTAGGTCGTGACATTTCTTGATTATGACATGTACATATACATGCATGTGAATGTGATTTCTTTTATATCACTCTATTCACTGGTGATCTAGATATCATTAGTGATCGAAACGATCATCAACCATGATGATCAATGTTGATGATAGGATCCATCATCAACAATGATCATTAAACGTAATGATCGGATCCATTAGTAATGGTCATGATCACAGGTGATGATTGAACTCTCTTTATGTCTAAGCACTTCATTTTTAAATCTAATGATAATGTTTATATGTGTGACATTATTAGGCTTAATGTGATTAGATATAAGCCCATTTTCATTTGAAAATAGAAAACTTAGTGCTTAGATGCTCCCTATATATAAAGGTTGTGCGTAACCTAAGTGAGAGTTTATTCTCCTCCATCAAATGATGTATGCAACCTCTAATGGAAGGTTGCACGTTATACAAATATATTTTTTATAAAAGCATCAATTTCATCTTTAAAAAATAATTCGATTGTTCTACACTGCCCATTCGGGTATGTGGACTTTCAGATCTCATTAAGATATGTTGACTACTTTTATACTTTGAAATTTTGAATAAAACATAGAAATGTTGATGATTAGTATCAATACCTTAGATCATAGCTAACTAGTGGTACTTAATGTAATGTAGAGATGGCCATCAAGCGTTAATTGTTGAACAACTAAAAGGACAACAATTCGACAGTAACAACCACGAATATTGGTCCCGCGTGGTGCGAAGCCTTCTAGACGAGGACGACATATTGCACACACTCGATGAGGTTCAAGAGGAACCTATATTGGCTGAAAAGGAAAATTTAGAAAAACATAAGGATACAATGACCCGCTAAAATAAGTGGCATAAACAAAATCATTCAGCCCGTAATATTCTTTTTAGCACTATGCACAAAGAACTCATACCTACGTATGAAGTGCATGACACCGCTAAGTGAATCTGGGAAGCATTGACAAATGCCTATGCGCGGAAGTCAGATGCGAAAGTTCGGGTAATGAAATTAACATTCCAGGAGTATAGAATGTCAGTCAGCTACCCCATCAAAGATCATATGCATAAGATGGAGTAAATGATATGTGCCCTTAGGAATGTTGGGTATAAATTGACTGAAAATCAAAAGATAATAGCAATGCACCATTCCTTGCCTGAATCTTAGGCCCCAATTAAAAGAATTTTGAACCATACTAATTCTATAACTACGTTCAGAAACTTTTGTGGTCACTTGGTACGTGAGGTTGAAATGAATGCAATTCAGCCAGGTTCGATCAAGGCCTTTGCAGCAGAAACCCATAAGTGGAAAACTAACAAGAAACGGTTCAAAGCTCACAAGAAGACGAAAAAGAATAACCAAGAACAGAAGTCTATAGCACCTCCTCTAAATCTCAAGAAGGGGAATGGAATGAAGCAGAAAAAGTAAATATAGTCTGCTTTATCTACGAAAATTATAGCCATTATGCTCGGCAGGTACCCATAAAAAGACGGTAATTCCTAAGTCACTAAATACTTTGTATGTAAACGTTTGTTCTGAAATCCTTTCTGTTGATACAATATCTAATGAGTGGATTTTGGATTCAGGCGTAACAAAGCACATGATAGGGAGTCGTCGAGGACTGGAGGAATTCCGGCCTGTAGCCAAGAGAAGTTACAAGGTGTATATGGAAAATAATGTTGTCGAAGACGTACTAAGGATTAACGTTTCTCATCTCTGCACGTGCATAGGGCAAACAATAATCCTTCGTGATACTCTTTATACACCGAGAATACATCGGAATTTAATTTCTGTTTCTAGATTATTATTTGATGGTTTTGATATTCGATTTTTCGGGACGAGTTTCTTTGAAACTAAATAACCTCATCTTTGCATGGAAAAATTTAATTTCAGATTTATTTATTCTGGACGTAGATAATGATAATGCACCTCTTTCTTTATCTGCTATGTCGAATGAAACTGTAGTATCTGAATCTCAAAAACAGCACGCGAGGTTAGGTCATATCGAAAAGGATCGTATGACAAGACTAGTACGTTCTAGTTTGTTAGACTCTTTATCCAAAGTTGATTTGCATTTTGTGAACATTGTGTGTTCGGGAAGACTTTGACAAAACCATTTCCTAAAGCGGCTAGGTCCAAGGGCACACTAGAGATAATCCATTTAGATATTTGTGGACCCTTCAATGTACATGCCAGAAATGGATGTCAATACTTTGTCACTTTCATTGACGATTACTCACACTATGGATGTATATCTCGTTTCACACAAATCTGAGGCTTTTGATTGTTTTCTTAAATATAAAGCTAAGGTGGAAAATCAACTTGAGAAAAAAATTAAAATCCTTCGATCTAATACAGGTAGCGAATATACATCTGAAGCGTTTAAATTATAATGTGAAAACGTTAGCATTGTTCAACAGTACACAATAACTTACACTCCATAACAAAATGGTGTTGTAGAGAGAAGAAATAGGACACTATTGGACATGGTTAGATCGATGATGGCATAAGTCAATCTCTACACCACATTCTGGGGAGACGCACTATTAACAGCCGTCTACGTCCTTAATAGAGTCTCATCCAAATCCATTCCTAAAACTTCATATGAGATATAGTCTGGGAGGATTCCTTCTCTAGGCAACCTATGCCCTTGGAGATCTTTGGGATATATTTTGCTGCCTATTCCATAGAGGTAAACTTGATAGTAAAACCATTGAATGCATGTTCATTAGGTACCCCATGCATTCTAAGGGATATATTCTAGTTTATAAGGACCATGGACGATGGATTGAGAGAAAATCCAAGGATGTTACCTTCGTTGAAGATAGATATCCCGGCCGAATGAAGCAAAAGTTTCAAATAGAACTTTTTAAAATACCCAATGTATCTCAGGAGAGTGGGAATTCTGCTTCTCAAAATGATGATACTCCTATAGTTCGTTAGGACGATGGGAGGACATCTCAGCAGGCTCCTGAGTTACGTCGAAGTGAAAGAGGATTGATTCCACGAAAATACTTTAATATTGAGGGGCAAACATTCTCTTGCGTTGCAGTTGATGATGATGAACCTGATTCGTATTAGGATGCATTATTTTCTAACTCGGCCGATTGGGTTAATGCTATGGACGAAGAGATCGCTTCCATGAAAAAGAATAAAGTCAGGGAAATTGTTGATTTATCTTTCAATCGCAAAGCAATAGGTAATAAATGGGTACTAAAGATCAAAAGAAAGGCAGATGGTATAGTGGACAAGTATAAAGTACAATTAGTTGCTAAAGGTTTTACACAAAAAGAAAGCATTGATTATGAGAAAACCTTTTCACCTGTTGCAAAGTTCTCCTCAATCTGCGTGATCTTGTCTATTGTCGCAAGTTTAAACTTAGAGTTATATCCAATGAATGTAAAGACTGCATTCTTAAATGTAAAGACTGCATTCTTAAATAGTGACTTAAATGAAGATATATACATGCAATAGCTCATGGTTGTGGACAAAAAGCATCTAAAGAAAGTCTGCAAGTTATTGAAATCTATCTATGGGATGAAGCAATTTTCAAGACAGTGGTACATGAGGTTCCACTTAGTCATCACCACTTTTGGATTCATGATGAGTGAAGAAGATCATTGTATATACATGAAACAGTTTGGAAGATCTTTTTTAATACTATCTCTATATGTGGATGATATCCTGCTAGCTGGTAATGACATGTAATTGTTGACATTGACTAAAGATTGGCTATTATCGATCTTTGAGATGAAAGATCTCGGTGAAGCCAACTTTATTCTTAGGGTAAAAATCATCATGGATCGCCCTAAGAAATTTTTAGGCTTTTCTCAAGCCACCTATATACAAAAGATCTCAGAGCGATTCAAGATGAAAAATTCAAAAGCTATCGAAACCCTTATGGATAAAGCTACCAAGTTAGACTAAAGCCGAGAAATTGGCTGTCCTCAGTACCTTATGCAAGCGCAGTAGGGAGCTTAATGTATGCTATGCTTTGCACCAGACTGGATATTAGCTATGTAGTTGGCATAGTTAGTTGTTATCAGAGTAACCCAGGATAGTCTCATTGGCAAGCCGTCAAAAGTATTTTTCGCAGAGGAACAAAAGACCTAATGTCATGTTATGAAGGCACAAGCCTCGAGCTCAAAAGATATTCTGACGTTGCTTGGGATAATGACGCTGACGAGGGAAAGTCTACTTCAGGATTTGTATTCTTACTCGGAAGAGGAGCTATCTCATGGTCAAGTAAGAAACAGACATCCACAGCTCTTTCATCTATGCAAGCCAAGTACATTGCATGTTATGCTGCAGTTCAGGAGGTGTATGGGTTCGTAAATTTTTATTGGGTCTGGGTGTTGTACCGAGTGTTCGTCAGCCTATATCGTTGAAGATAGACAATACACCATTGACTTGGCAAAGGACCCTAAACACCACCAGAAGTCTAAGCACATTGAGATCAAGTATCATTACATCCACGATCAAGTAATAGATAAGGTCACCCTCAACTACATTCCTACTAAAGAGATGATGGTTGATCCCATGATGAAACCTATAGCCAGATATCTATTTCAAGTTCGCGTCAGGCAGATGGGATTGAGGAAAATTGAGCAATATACTTGTTTTTAATGCATTTGATCTTTCATTAATGAAAAAAACATTCCATTTATTTACTATTGAACACTAATATCAACTAGGTAAGTAGATCATCAGCATTTACCTTGAGATCATGTAGGATTTCTATTTTTGTCGGCAGGCCGATCACCCACTTGCACGGGTTGACCAACCTTAAATGTACAAAAGAGGTACATTTGAGGCCATGTTCATACACTGAGGTATGAACTTCTTTTTATTGTGAATAATAAAGGATAAGGATAT
Source organism: Magnolia kwangsiensis (assembly GCA_037074715.1). NCBI lineage: Eukaryota > Viridiplantae > Streptophyta > Magnoliopsida > Magnoliales > Magnoliaceae > Magnolia > Magnolia kwangsiensis. The sequence continues at coordinate 190,632,175 of CM073571.1, read as the reverse complement.
GAGTGAGTCGTATTTGCCTACAATCTTTTAAGATTGAAGATGAGACTGATTAAGTCGAATAACATAATCGCACCACTCCTTTTCATGCGATCAATGTTATAGCCTGAATTTATAGTCAGGTTATGAGGTTATAAGATGAGTTGCACTTCATGTAGAATGACCTGAGTATTGTAGACTCGACAAACACCTAGCATTGTCCACTTTACGACGTGAATTGTAGCCACGTGCTGGGACCTTTTACCTACAGATTGCTTTGATTCGATCTAATCATTGCAACGCACGAGTAGCTAGTCCCGTAGGTGACTCTTTGTGTCCTTAGTTACCCTCCTCTAATGTATAGGAGGATGAGACTGAGTGTCGCTACTTTAATGTACAATGACGAAAGGTCCTTGATTGGCCAAACTCAGTTAGGCTAGGAAAACGGCTTGATTGATTCCAAATTACACATGTACATGGGGAAGATCCCGTGACAACTACACCAAGTTTTTAGAATTATAAATACACACTGGAAGACTTATCCACCGGCAGTATCGAGTTGTTTTTTATTAAACTTTTGCAAACAATATTTTTTCTTAAGAGCATATATATAAGTATTGCTTTAAATTGATTTTAGTCAAAGTTTGTGAAAAATCGAGTTTTCAGAATAACTCGATAAGTTGGATAAGTGCGTATATTGGCCGAGTACTCCAGATTAAGAGTTAACTCCATTCGGTATGGTCATGCAGACTAGGACTAGCATTGTAAAGCTTGGGTTATTGAGTACTAGGTGGTCACTTGGTACTTAAGCACCAGTGAGAAGATGGCGGTGATCCAGCTAGTCCCACGCCTCTGATTCTTTTGATCGCAACGTTTGGTTTTTGGTTGCTATTAGGAAGTTAGATGGACAATTTTTGTGCCTATACCACAATGTGATTGAGTGGGAGATGTTGGACGTAGGCCAGTGGGGCCCACTGGTGAGCAATCACTGGTGGGTGGGTCCCATGTTTTTAGGCCTCTTCCGGCCTCCTCTTTTTCTCTTAGTTATTTTTTCAAATTCAAAATTAAATTTGATTTTGGATGGGAGATAGAGAGAAGACCGGATAATCTGGTCTCTTCTCATCTCCATCTTTTCCTATAAAAGGGATGAACTTCTCTCGTGAAAAGCATCAATTAAGATAAATACCGAGAGTAAAAAGAGAGATAGTATGCATAGTAATGTCCATTTGGCTTGTCCTCAGGACGATCTAATCCATAGATCGTGATCTAGGGCCATCTATACCGTTTAATTAGAGGGGTGAATAAACTCATCTGCTCCAGTAGTACATAGGCAGGCCATTGGATTTGGAGCATTAATCTTCGGCTTCGTGAGGGTTCCATATCGTGTAGACCGTCAGATCTTGAGGGCTCACGCTTCCCAACAAATACAACTAATAGCACCTGCAAGGAATGTCTCCCCAACAGCTAGTTGCCACAAGAAGAAACCTCATAACTAGTTGAATGTGGGGCCAACATTTAACCAATTCATCGGATTTTCCCCAACGTTAAAATGGGAAAGCCCAAAAATCATTACCATGAGAATTTGAAGATTTATAGGTGGTTGTCCATTGTTTCCTTTGAGGGTAGTGTGTGGACCACTGATGAATGGAACGACTGATTTTAGAGGCATCCCATTTTCAGTGTGATAATACTTCCGTGCTAGTTGCATCTCTTTAAATAAATCAAGCATGCACCCACAGGCAGCTAGTTGTACAGTTTTTTCATATACAGCTAGTTGCAGTTTTGGGACACAGATTGCCTACTAAGTAACTAAGCTAGCGTATTGAGAAACTCTGGAGGCCCACCGAGATGTCTGTGTTATCCACACCTTAAATCTAATTTACCAGCTCAAGTGACCCACACCATATGAAATAATAAGGATAATGGCATTCATCGTTGAAACCTTCATAGGGCCCACAGTGATGGGGATGGGATATATACCAACTTGAATGCTTAGAGTTAAGATGGAAGAGGGAGAGAAATATTTGACTGAAATTGTTGTATATTTCGTATTGAGCTTTACAAATAAATAGATGTACAATGAGCTATGTATGGAAAAATATATTTGATTTGAGTTCTAAAAATAATCTAATTACAGATTTTGTACAAGTCTTGATTTTGTGCATGTATGGTAAGAAATCTGTCAATACTCTCCCTCAAGTTGGCGCATGGAGGTCCGTGATGCGCAACTTGCGGGAAAAATGATGAAAAAGTTCATGTCCCAAGGCTTTGGTGAAGATATCGGCAACTTGCTCACTGGAAGAAGTGTGGACAGCTTTGAGGAGGCCCAAGCGAATTTTGTCGCGAATAATATGGCAATCAATCTCAATGTGTTTGGTACGCTCATGAAACACAGAATTGTGTGCAATATATAATACAGATTGATTGTCATAATGTAGAGTGAATGGCCCGGGATGAGAGACACCAAGATCGGTGAGAAGTTGTTTTAACCAAGTGAGTTCACAAGTTGTGACAACCATGGCTCGATATTCAGCTTTAGCGGAAAAGCGAGCAACTGTATTCTGCTTCTTGGTGCGCCATGAGATCAGACTGGTGCCTAACTGAATAAAGTAGCTGGTGGTGGGACAGCTGGCCCAATCAGAATCTGTATAAGCTGTGACATGTGTACTGTTGGATGAAGGAAAGAAGATGCCTTGGCCGGGATAGCCTTTGATGTAGCGGAGAACTTTGGTAGCTACAGTCATATGGGGGACCCGAGGAGCATGCATGAATTGACTGAGTGTGTTGATTGCATAAACAATGTTTGGTCTAGTGATGGTCAGATAGATGAGAGGGCCAACAAGGCGACGGTAAAGGCCAGCATTAGGGAGAAGGTCACCATCTTGAGTATTAAGCTTCAAATGTTGCTCCATAGGAAAAAGAGCAGTCCGTGCACCAAGTTGTCTACTGTCAGAGAGAATGTCGAGAGCATATTTGCGCTGATTAAGAAAGATGCCTTTGGGAGACCGAGCAACTTCGAGTCCAAGAAAGTACTTCAAGGAACCAAGATCCTTTGTCTTGAAGTGAGTGCAGAGAATTTTCTTAAAAAGCTCGATTTAGGAGATGTCGTCACCAGCAACCAGGATGTCATCAACGTAAACAAGGACAAGAGTGATGCTGGTGGAAGTGATGAGAGTGAACAAAGAATGATCCGCCTGAGACTGATGAAAACCTGCATCAAGAAGCATGGAGGTTAGTTTAAAAAACCAGTTCCGGGAGGCTTATTTAAGGCTATAGAGGAATTTTTTGAGGCAACAAACACGGGTCTCCCCTTGAGGACAATATCCAGGTGGTGGTGTCATGTAGACTTCTTCATCAAGATCATCGTGCAAGAAGGCTATAGAGGAATTTTTTGAGGCGACAGACACGGGTATCCCCTTGAGGACAATATCCAAGTGGTGGTGTCATGTAGACTTCTTCATCAAGATCATCGTGCAAGAAGGCATTGTTGACATCAAGCTGATGAATAATCTAATTTTTGGTAGCTGCAACTGCCAGTAAGCAGCGGACCATGGTCATTTTGGCAACCGGAATAAACGTCTCCTGGTAGTCAAGTCCTTCAACCTGAGTGATGGGGACATCATGTGCACACGCGCACGCACACCACCCCCTACACATATACGTAAGCAAAAGGAGGGCCCCACCATCGATCTGGCTCGATAGCGATGTCCAAGGAGGGCCTGCTAGCTAGAAGACGAAGTTTTGGTTCAAAAGGGTGGGCTTGATAGTCAAGAAAAGCCCATCATGGGATCTCATAATCGTGGCCCACTTGTCAGATTGATGTCATATTTTAGGTTTTACTTATTGTTATTATTTAGAACATTGTGAACGCTTTGGATTTCTTTGTTTGGTTTTAATTTTAGTTTTCTTCACCGCTAAATAATAGGTTAAGCACATGGTGCGAGTTTTGGAGTATAGGATTTTTCCTATAAATAGGCACCCCTTGTAGTTCTTTTCATTCATTGAAGATTAATCAAAATTCTGCATTATCCTACTTTCTAAGTTGTGAAGCCTAATTGGGTGTGAAGCCCTCCCTTCATCGAAGGGTTAACTACCATGGTGCGAAACCACATCGACCCCGATTCACCCTCATCCTCCATCATCTTTTTTTCCATCTTCCACCACTATCCATACTTCGAATTCGTCCTTTTTGTTGCATCAAATTTATTCATTACAGCAGATTTTCAAATTTCGGCCCGCCGGCGAGCTGAAACTTCGGCGGAGCACCACGCACAAACCGTATATTGGATCGAGATGATATTTGGGGGTTTTGGAGTCCATCTCTGGCCAACCAGGGCCAAGGTGGCCTTTTTCTGAATAGTGGGCCCCACACACATGCGGCCGGGATCACACGTACGTCCGTCTGAGCCATTGTTGCTGTCCACACGCGGGAAGTGTCTTTCAGTTCAGGTTTTTATCTTCTTTTATCCTCTCATAGCTGTTTTTTATGAATCCTAGCCCTAGATTACGTTTTCCCTAAGCTATTTGCCAATTTTCTTACCCTAGGGTTCCCCGAATTGGAATTTCTGAATCCCTTGGATTAAGGACTGATTACTATGCATGTGTAGGTGATTATTTCTTATCTTTGAGTATCGTTTAGTTCATAATTTTGATTGATCCAGCCCTATCATATGTAGGCCTGGACTCGCATAGATTCCCCTTAATTGAATGTTTGGACTTTTATGTGGGATATGAAATTTGTGTAATTATTTCTGAACTAACGTGATCTTAAGCTTGAAATCTCGCATATCATATTTAATTTTCCATGTCCTGCATCACTGAGTGTATCCTTTGGCAACGAGCCAAGCTTTGCACCTCTCAATGGATCCATCGGCTTTGAGTTTGGTTTTGAAAACCCATTTGCACCCAATGGGCTTCTTACCAAGAGGAGGAGGCTCAAGAGTCCAGGTGGAATTATCATCTAAAGCACGAAGCTCAGCAGACATTGCCTCGTGCCAATGAGAGTGGCGGATACCATCAGAATAGCATAGAGGGTCAGTACATGAGGTAAGAGTAGTCAAATAAGTAATATGTGAGGGGGGAAAACGGGAATATGAAAGAAAAGCAGACAAAGGCTAAGCAATACCTGAAGCCGGTTAAGCAGGTGTAGATGCTGTGGGTTCCGCATGTAAGGTGGGACAGATATAGTTGTGAAAGTAGGCAGGTCAAGTAATGGTGCGGCGAGGGCGAGGAGCTAGTGGAGATGTGTTTAATAAGGTCGTGGGGGTCGAGGAATCAGGAGAGTCAGGGGAGTCAAGAGAGTTAGGAGAGGTCGGAGGATAAGGAGAAGGAGACATAATAGGTTCAGTAACGGGAAAAGGAATGATAAGAGCGGGAAGGGAGAGTGTCAGGAAGATCTTGGAAAGGGAATGTTGGTTCGCGGAAGGTGACATCTCGAGAGTAGAAGAAATTGAGTATTGAGGTTGTAGAGCTTGTGGGCTTTATGTGTGCTTGAGTAGCCAAGAAAGACACATTTAGTGGCACAGGAAGAAAATTTGTCGCGGTGAGCGCTGAGAGTTTGTGCATAACAAAGACATCCAAATACCCGAAGATGATCATAGTTTAGAGGTTCATTGAACAGAATTTCAAAAGGTGATTTATTTTGGAGAGTGCGACTAGGGGTGCGGTTGATGAGGTAAGCTGCGGTGAGGACACAATCACCCCAAAAAGGTAGAGGTAAGTGTGCTTGAAAACGAAGACTGCGAGCAACATTTAGAATGTGTCATATAGCGAGTCCAAAGGTATGTTTGTGAAGGTATGTTTGAAATTGATGCGAAAGAAATTCTTGTCCATTATCAATTCTAATAATTTTGACTGTGGTAGTAAACTGATTGTGGACAAGAGCGAAGAAGTGTGTTAAATGGATGTAAGCCTCAGATTTAAAATGCATAAGATATACCCATGTGGTGCGAGAAAAATCATTAACAATTGCGAGAAAATAATGAGCTCCACATAAAGATCTGGTGCAATAACCACCCCAAATATCACAAAAGATACGATTAAAACAAGAATCACTTTTATTGGCATAATTGGAAAAAAGTAATCTTGTATGCTTAGAACAAGCACAAACATCACATTTAGAAAGAGTACAAGGAGAATTAAAAATACTGAGAATAGCAAAACTGGAGGGATGACCTAGACGTTGATGCCATAGGGTCTTATTAGCAGTAGATTGAGCAACAAAAATGACGAGAGGGTCGGGGCGGTACACGTAGAGCCCATTGCATAGATCACCTGCTCCAATCGGCTTCATCGATTGAGGGTCCTGAAATAAACAAGTGTTAGAGAAAAAAGTGATAACACAAGAATTATGAAGGGCAATTTGGAAAACAGAGAGTAAATTGAAGGACAAAAGTGGAACATAGAAAACGTATTGTAATTTGAGAGAAGGAGAGAGAATACAAGAACCCAACCCTTCAGCTGGGATATCTTGTCCTGTTGGAAGCCGAATGTGGTGAGGGGAGGCAAGGGGCTTCAAATCGGCAAAAGCATCGCGTTGGTGGCAGATGTGATGGCTCACACCACTGTCTACTACCCAATGGAGGCGCCGATTGAAGGAGAAATCAGATGAGGAGAAGAGGTTACCAGCGAAATTTGTAAGGGATGGATCATTCGAAGGTTGCAACAGTGCGAGGAGGCTGAGCAACTTCCGATACAGCTCCGGTGACAGTTCAGGGACCGGACTTGAAGTGGATGGAGTGAGAGAGACCAGCTTGCCCTAAGATGGACGGTTCTAATACCATGTTAAGATGGAAGAGGGAGAGAAATATTTGACTGAAATTGTTGTATATTTCGTATTGAGCTTTACAAATAAATAGATGTACAATGAGCTATGTATGGAAAAATATATTTGATTGAGTTCTAAAAATAATCTAATTACTGATTTTGTGCAAGTCTTGATTTTGTGCATGTATAGTAAGAAATCTGTCAATACTTAGCAGAAGCTGGAGTAGCAATAGAAGGAAAAAAAGATAAATAATAATAATAATAAATCCAATTTCATAAGGTCTTGTATGTATGGATAAAACTAAAAACATAAATATAAGTTTGAAAGGTCTACTGCCCTAAGAAGTTTTCAAAGTAGGTGTTCAATTCCCATTATTTCTTGTCAGGTGGTCCACTTGAGCTTGGGATATGCTTCAATTTTAGGTTGATACCTTAAAATGGAAGCAAATTGGCTAGTGTACAACACACCACCTACTTGGCTGGTGTGTTGAGATAACCAAGTTCTGTGAGTCCGATCATGAGGTATTTTTTATATCCAAACTGTTTATCCATATGGAGAGTCCAAAGCTTGAGCCCAAAAATAATATATACCTAAATATCAGGTGAACCACACCACAAAGCAGTGGGGGTTTGAATGTCTACCATTGAAACCCTTTAAGGATCAACATAAGTTTTCAATCATATGATATTCATTTTTCCTCTTCATCCAGGTCTCTGTAACCTTATGAACAGATTGGATTGAAAATAAGCGTTATTATGGGCCCTACGAATGTTTTAACGGTGAGAATCATTGTCCCACTGCTATTTCTGGGTGTGGTCCACTTGAGCTTTGGATATGACTCATTTTTGGGCTCATGCTCTAAAATAATCTCGCCAAATTGATGAATGGTGTGGATATAATAAATACATCATTGCGGGCCCTAGGACCATGTAACTTTGATCTCCTTTGAACCTTTTTGCCGCTCAAAGCTCAAGGAGCATCTGCCCTCGTCTTCGGATCAGCCAAGTCGGTGGTCCCTGGTACACCAGCCAATTCGATCCCCTTAAAATGAGCTGGTAAAATGGATGGATAGTGTGGATAATTGGACATATACTCACGGTGTGCCCAATAAAGTTTAGGACCGGTCTCTGCGGGCCACGCTAATATATTGGTTTTATGTATCTACACCTTCAATCCATTTTTCCATATCATTACTGGATACTAGCCCTAAAAAATAAAAAGGCGTATCCAAGGCTCAAGTGGACCACACCACATGAAGTAGCGGTGATAATGACGTCCACCCTTGAAATCATCCTAGGGCCCATCATAATGGTTAGTTTTCATCCAACCTGTTCATAAGGTCTCATAGACCAGGATGAAGGGAAAAGACAAATATCAATTAATTGATCCAAAACTTCAATGTCCTACAAAATGTTTCTAATGGTAGAAGTTTGATCTCCACTAGGTGGTCCACTTAAGCCTTACATCTGACTCATTTTTAATAAGGATCGTGTACAACCCATGTCCCTACCTAGAAGGAAGGAACATCCACATTGTCCATTCATTTTGACATGCCATTCTTGACCCTCTACTTTCCACGGGTAGAAAAATCTTGCTTTCCTACATCATGATTGGTCCATATCATCACTGACATTGTCAGTATTGTTGCATTAAATGTAGTGTAATGATGTGGTCCAATTAGATTACAAGTAGGATTTTCCTTCATGCAACAAGCAGAGGATCCAGATTCATCATTTTAGGGTTTAGTTCCAAAACTAAGGCACATCTAAGTCTCAAGGGGACCACTCCACATGAAAGCATGACGATAATGACACCCACCATTAAAGCTTTCTTAAGGCTCATCGTGGTGAGAAATTTCCATCCGACCTGATTATAAGGCCAAGCAGACCTTGATGAAGGGAAAACACAAATATCAGCGCTTGACCCAAAACTTCTAAAGCACCTAAGAAGTTTTCAATGGTAAGGGTTTAATCCCTATTGGGTGGTTCACTTGAACATTGGAATTGCCTCATTATTAGACTTTTTAACTCTAAAATGATATGGAAAAATGGATGAATGGCTCGGATAAAATCCATATCTCATAATAACCCCTTAAAGCCCTTGTCCGCTCCTATGTTAGGACATGCGAGGGTAGAATTTATAGTTGTTGCTCCTAAGTGTTGTAGGTCGCACTATGATGTATGTGTTTTATCCATGTTGTCCATCCATTTTAGTGCATGAGCCCAGAAGTGAGGCAGAACTGAATCTCAACTTGACTACACCACATAAACAATAGTGATTGAATGCCCACTCTTGAGAGTAGAGGTGGGCATGTCAGGTCTAAACCAGTGGATTCAACCCGATCAGGCCCGATCCAACCCGTTCCGAACCGAACCGGCGGTCTGGATCGATGCGGATCGAGTGCGTCCATCCAGATTCGATTGTTTTTTGGGTCGGTATCAAATAGTGGTCTATCCAGACCGATCCAATCCGAAAACCCGAACCGAAAGGATCCGAACCAATCCGACCCGACCCGATCCGAAGCGGGTAGTTGGGTAGTATAAATACTATTTTTTTACCCTAAATTGTTTAACCCCTCCCCTCTTTTCTTACCCTACTGAACGAACGAGCACTGTGTCGCTGCCTGCCCGATCTTCTTCCTCTCTTCTTCTTCAACGCTCGATCCAAAGATCCCGATCTTCTTCCTCTCCTCTACTCGACGCCCATATCCCGCTCATCCGGCCATCCGTCCCGGTCCCGCCCGAACGAAAGAGCACTGCCTGGCGCCTGCCCAATCTTCTTCCTCTCTTCTTCTTCAACACTCGATCCGAACCCACCGGGTAATTTTTCCTCTCCTCTTCTTCTTCCTCTCGTCGAGCCTGTGTGCCAAGGCAGACTCTGATTCCAATAACATGGCCTCTGATGAACAAGTCTTGCCTTTTATTGTATCTGCTCATTAAGTAGGACACATGCATGATGAATATATCTTGTGTCATTGAAATAGCCCATGCGAAATTTCACCCCCAAACCTTTTTCTTCTTTCATTTTCTTTGATTACTTTCTTGTGTTCTTTATTTCAAGCCTAAAGGTGATCTTTTGTTGTATGGTCCATGCGCAGTGGGCCTGCCAGACGTGCAGCCTAGATTATCTAAAGGTGGGGCCTTGCCCGCTAGTCATGTTGCCCACACTTATGTGAGGAAATGGCATATTAGAATGGAATGTCACAAAAGGCGTGTTTAAGGTATAACGATCTAAACCGTGCCCAATCCGATCCTACTCGATTTTCCTAACCGAGTCGAAATCGGATCAAATCAGGCAATGCAAATTTCGGATCGGTCCGAGTCAGGTGACTCGGACTCGATCCCGAATCGGATCGAGTTCGGGTCAGACCATTGAGATTTTGGATTGGATCGAGTTGGACCCAATCCAATCCGACTCGAACCAATGCCCAGCTCTACTTGAGAGCCATAAAAGTTTGGATCAAGCTCATATTAGATGGCAAATAAACATTATGTTGGGTCATAAGAAGCTTTTAATGGTGGGTATTTAATCACTACTATTTTCCGGAAGTGTGGTCTACCTAAGATTTGGTTCTGCCTCATTTTTGGGCTCATGTCCTGAGATGGAAAAATAGATGAACTAGTGGATTAAAAACATTCATCATGGTGGAGCCCACATAGCACTGACTAATAGACATGTATCTAGAAGGGTCTGATTGCAATTAGCCTCTGAAAGAAGCGGATCAGAGTTAATGGAGTCATATGATACTCAAAGATTGGAAATGACATGGATTGGGTACATGGGCGCTCAATCCTATGTGACTTTATAAATAGATTTGAACAGTGGGCTTCATTGTCACTACTACTTCCTATGGTGTGGTCCACCTTCTGCTCCTTTTTTTGGCTTATAACTCAAAATGATATGGTCAAATGGATGAACTGTGTGTATAAACCCATACATCACAGTGGGCCCCTCGGAGCCCTATCCTGTGCCAAGCTCAAGACAAGCAGGGGTAGCACCCAATCGACATCCGATTGAAATGGTCACAACAAGATATAAAGGGCATGGGTTTTGATGTTGGGAAGGATGTGATGAGGTCGATTGCCATCACCGTCTTCCTCAGTTATAACTGCTCTGAATCTATGGAGCTTTTCTGGACTCCTCGCGAATATTCCTCGAATCCACGAGGAAAGAAAATAGAAATAATTTCTAATAAATTGATGAATGATTAAACAAAAAAAATTACAATTCTTTAAATAGTGAGCTCAATCCTAGAAGTTTTAGAATCGAACTCCCTTAAAACGTGACTTACTATAAATAGTAAACTTATTATTTATACATAGTCATGATTCCTACTAAATTTCATAGTTTTTGGCCAAAAATAATAAATATTCAATTTGTCCTAAGCACATTATTCTCCTAATTTTTCTAAGCCCTTTCATGTTGGGCACGACTCCTGAAACTCAAAGGATCAAAAGTTATGATCGAATTAAAACTTACTATTTACAGTAAAAACGACAATAAAAATGACTTTTGACCGTCTATTTGATGGAATATCTCAAATCCAGCGTGGGCAACTTGACGTAGCTGGGTTGGCTGGCTAAAGTAGCTTTTCCTTACGCTAGGGTTTCAACGCCTCCCAAGGCTATAAAAGGAGCACGTGATGTATAGCTCTAGGCTCACACCAATAAGTCTATACAATGCAACACTGATTTATTTTTTATATTTTCTTGATCTTAACTTAGTTTTAGTCTCTTTACTTCTATCCAACCACGCTATAGAATGTTTGAAGTTTAGGTTAGCTTTGATCTCTATTAGCCAGTGACGTTGAAGAATGTCTGAAGTTTAGGTTAGCTTAGATCTCTATTGGCCAGTGTCATCGCTGCAGTATGCTTAGTATAATAAAAATATTCATAACACTACGTTATCAGATACTAATCAACTAAGTCAGTATTTAGAAGATTAGACAGTACTTTTATCACATCCTCCTGACTATTTGCCTTGATTGTTTATCCACATAAATGGTTTTAAGTATTTATCTTCTCTGGTTTTTTTTTTTTTTCTCTATCAATTATTGATAAATAAAATTGGCACTGTTTTTAGCCTTTTCTATTTCAAATTTATTAATACATTAGCAACAATTACTAGTGAAAGAACAAGATCTTTAGACACAAGGTAAAATGAATCCATTCAAAATAATTAACCCCCTCCCATTTAAGAAATACATTAGCAACAATTACTAGTGAAAGAACAAGATCTTTAGACACAAGGTAAAATGAATCCATTCAAAATAATTAACCCCCTCCCATTTTATAAATCGCTTGATCACTATTACTATTGTTGGTTGAGCGGGCAACCAAATCCTTAAATTCAGTCTTAAATGATCTTAGTACAAAGATACTAGTGTTCAATCAAATTCTAGCCAAATACGACTCTGGCATATGCGCGCACTATCATAGTCACACACCCTAAAGTGTGTGGCTTCATGTTTGATTGAATTACACAAACATGGCGGGCCCTAAAATGGTTCAACAGTCAGTGTTAGTGTAACCATGGCTTCATGTAGTGCAGTCCACCTGACCCTTTGATATGTATACTTTTTGGGCTCATGCCCCAAAGTGATCAGTCAAGATGGATGGCAATGTTGATAAAAATACATACATCATGGTCAGCCCCTGGCAGGGCCGTCCCTCTCTAGCTAGGTCTCGGAGTAGATTAGGTGTGGCCGCCTCACCTAAGATGGTGCGGCCCTTACCGTGCAGCCCACCTTGATGAACGCATTCTCTATCCACGTCGTCCATCCATTTTGACATATCAATTTAGGGCATGAGCCCAAAAATAAAAGAAGATCCAAATTTCAGGTGGACCATACAATAGAAAACAGCGGTGATTTAACATTAAAAGCTTCTTATGGGTTACAAAATTTTTAAATAAATTTGATATTTATTTTATCCCTCAATTCACATTTTTATGACCTTGTGATGTAGAGCGGGTCGCGGACAGTTTCATGGCCAAGATGGATCGGAAAAGGCCTGGTCGACGACAGAAGTGATCCGGACTGTCGGACCTTAGATTGGGCGTATCTCGCAATCCGGAATGAGTTATCTGACGTAAAATATATGATTTTGGAGTAGAACGAGCTACTTTAGCCAACCAACCCCGCTATGCCGGGTTGCGCAGCCCGGATTTGCGAAAAACCCCCTGATCAACGGTCATTTCCCTGTTTTATTTTCGTTTTTACTATAAATAATAAGTTTAGTTTGATTATAGCTCTTCATCCGTTAGGCTTTAGGAGTTGTGTCCAACATGAAAAGTGCTTAGAATAATTAGGAGAACGGTTTGGTAAAGCCAAATAGGACACTTACTATTTTTGGCCGAAAATCTTGCGCACTAGTAGGCATTACGACCGTTTATAAATAGTAAGTTTACTATTTATAGTAAGTCACGCATTCTTGGAGTTTTAGTTGTAGTTTGATTCTGATTTCTTTCTTGTTGCTTGGTACCCTTATTTAAAGGGTTGTGAACTCGTTTTCATACATTCATTAATTAATTTTGAATATTATTAGAATTTATTTCTATTTTCCTGCTTTCTTTCCTCGTGGATTCGAGAAGTCTCTGTGAGGAGTCCAGAGAAGCTCCGTGGATTCGGAGTAGCTATCCTTGAGGAAGACGGTGATCGACCTCATCACGTTCATCCCTGCGTCACCTTGTCAAAAGGTTTGATGATAAATAAACATCATGGATTTTATCACACTGTCCATTCATTTTAAAAAATCATTTTAGGCTTTGAACTCTAAAATTAATCAGATCAAAGGCTCAAGTGGACTATAAAGTGGGGATTGAAGGCTCACCATTAAAAATTTCTTGGGAGTCATAGAAGTTTTGGATTGAGCTAATATTTGTGTTCACAGTGGACCAATAAAGGTTTCAACGGTAGAAATCAGTACTTCCTGTGGTATGGTCCATTTGTGGATCGGATCTGCCCCATTTTGAACTTAATATAATTAAATGGTCTAAAAAAAATGGATGAATGGCACGGATAAAACCCTTGCATCAGGGTGGACCACACAGAGCCACTGCCTAGACCGATTTCCATCAAGCGGGGGCAGGACACAATCGGCTTCCGTCCTGGTGGGGGTGGTTACCCAGTCGGCGTCCATTAGATAGACGGGATGCGGACTGGGTATACCGAGTTCCCGGGCTTCATCAATATGATGGGGCCCATTTGATGTATGTATTGTATATCCATTCCGTCCTTCCGAGTTTTCAACTCATTCGAGTAGATGAGAGAAAAAATGAATCCAATCCAGATCTCATGTAGACCACACCACAGAAACAGTGGTGTTTGAGCACCGACAATGGCGAGAAGTTTTTAATGGTCAATCAGCATTGTTTCTTATGATGTGGTTCACATGAGATGTACGTCTGGTTCATTTTTGGGATCATGCACTAAAATGAGCTGAAAAAATAGATGGGCGACATAGATCCACAATGAATACATCAAGGTGGGCCCACAGTCACGGCCGCACTGTGTTGGGAGAGGCCACAGCCACTAACTGTCTCTGCCACGTTGGAGGGAGGTTCCCAAATCCGCATGGGGTAATTTTTTTTACTGTAGACACCACCTTTTACCTACCTTACCAGCCTTGACAAACCACAAACATAGATAACCAAAGTAGATCTTGTTTGTATGGATAATCTATTTCGGACGAAAATAACCCTCCTTTTTCACTTGCTGGAGTATTTTCATCCATCCGTACCCTAAAAATCATCTTCCTTCTTCAAAGTCTCCCACCAGCAAGAAAAATAATTACCCTAAAAGACAGCTTCTACTTTGGTAATTATTTCATCCGCATGTAAGCAAGGACGGGGACTAGGTGAGTCGGTGGAGCTAGGCCATGACCATACGGCCCACCTTGATATATGTGTTACATATCCACACCGTTGATCCGTTTTTCTATCTCATTTTGAGGCACATACCCCAATCTTAGGAAAATCACACCACAGGAAATAGTGGTAATTGAAGGCCACTATTAAAAACTTCTTATGGGCCACAACATTGTTGGATCAAGCTGATATTTATATTTTCCTTTTATCTAGATCTGTGTGACCTACTTGAAAAAGTTAGATGAAAACTAAATATTATAGTTCGCCCCACGAAGTTTTTAATAGTAGGTATTCAATTCATCATTATTTCTCTATGTTGTGGTCCACGTGAGATATTGTTATGCCTCAATTTTAGACTCATGCCTTAAAATAATATGGAAAAATTAAATGTACGGTTTGGATAAAACATATACATTTTAGTGGGCCCATATTGCACTGACCAACACGGAGGTTAGTTGTGGCACGGTCAGCATGCAATCCATGCCCAGCAGCAAGGTTCCGGAACCAAGGATAAGAGGAGGATGGCGTTTGAAGTCATTCGGAGACGGTAGAAAACGGGAGCAGATTAGGTGTAGCCCGGCCTTTATCATGGGCCCACCTTAATGTATGTATTTTGTATCCATGCCGTCCATCCATTTTTTTCATATTATTTTAGGATATTAGCCCAAAAATGAAACAGATTCAAATCTAAGAAGGACCATGCCGTAGGAAACAACGGTGATTGACCATTAAATACTTCTTGTGGGCTGCAAAAGTTTTAGATTAAGTAGATACTTAGTTTTTCCCCTTCATACAGATTTTTTTTAACCATGTCAACAGGTTGGATGGCAAATAAATATTACAGGAACAAGACAATAGGCCTTAGAAAGTTTTTAACGGTGGAGCACTCAATCACCACTATTTCTTATGGCATGAGATTTTGATTAGTTCCATGTTTGGGCTAATAACCTAAAATGACAAGGCAAAAATTAATGTACAGCATGGATACAAAATACATACATCAAGGTGGGCCCACAGTAAGGGTCGCACCATCTTAAGGCAAGTCTGGGACACACCTACCCCACTCCCATCAGAAATGGGAGCGGATTGCCTGTGACCGAGGCCAAGGCTGTGTGGGGTCCACATAGATATCTGTAACAAATCCATTCCATTCATCTATTTTTAAAGACCACAATAGCATAGGCTTCTAAAAATCAGGTAGATCCAAGTCTCAGGTAAGCCACACCAACAAAACAGTGAGAAAAACAACATTCACCATTGAAACCTTCCTGCAGCTTATCATGATGTTTATATGTCATCCAAACCGTTCTTAGAATTATAAATAAGGTTTTCAATGGGCCGGGTAGTCCCAACGGTCCTTCAGGCTTGGCCCGATCATGGTGTGTCATAAAGGCCGTTATGTAAAGGTAACGTGGCAATTGTTACAGGTTATGGGGTCATAATAGCCGGAACAGCCGTTATGGAAAAAAAAATGACCCATAATTGCCGTTAACGGCACGTTACGTCCCCTATAAAGGCCATAATAGCCCCGTAATCGTCTGTTATGGGGCAAATACAGGTTTTTCATACTTTTTAATCAACATTACAAGGCAAATACAAGTTTTTCAGAATTTTTTTAAATAAAAAAAAGAGACCGTAACGGCTATCATGACTCGTATTGTAAAGGTAACGGTGGTGGCCATTACGGGTCACCGTTACCGTTACAAAACACCTTGGGCCCGATTGGGCTGGGTTTGGGGTTGTGTATCAGGCCCGGCGGTCAGGCTCAAGCTAAAATCAGAACCTTGATTGGAAACCAGGCCAGATTGGAACTCAGGACTCCAAAGCCCATGAACCCAGCCTGGCCCGATAACTCTTTTTAAACCTAATTTACCCCTTTTCTTTCATTCTCTCCCCCTCTCACACATGAGACATACCAAAATATCATTTATCCACTGCGATATTCAAGGCTCAGACTTGGGTAGACTCATGTCGGGCTTTGTGTAAATGTCCCGGCCCGAACTCAGGCTGGACTATTTCCAGCCGGTCACGTGCCCAGGCTGGATTTGGGCTTAGGTTCAGAATTGCGGGCTGGCTAGGATAGAGCTCGGTCCAATGTTAACCCAACCCATTAACAACCCTAATTATAAACACTCAAATAAACTTTAGGAATACATATTATCCTCATAATAAAAAAACTTTTGGTACTGCTAGGCATTCAATCCTCACTATTGTGTAATGTGGCCCACATAAGTTTTGGGTCCGCTTGATTTTTAAAATTCTGCCTTATTGTGGTCTTTCAAAATAGATGGGTGGAGTGAATTTGTCACGAACATCTTGCGGACCCAACATAACTCTGGGCCAAAGATATATAGGAAATCCGCTCCCATAACAAATGGCCCAGGCAGCGTATAAAGTAGGTTTAACTTTTCAGTAGAAAAAAGAAACAAATGGAAAAGACTTTTTACTAGAGATAGAATATAAAGCACTTCTTACAAAAATAATAAAATAATAAAATAAATAATAAGACATAAAAAGCACTTCTTAAAGGAGAGCCGCCCCATTTCACCGAGGCATGAGTGAATGGACCCAGGTTGATGTGTGTATTGCATGGATGTAGATTGCACACTCAGTAACCTAATATGCTCTAAGGGGTCCATTGTGATGTATCTTGTCATGTTGTCCACTCATTTTAGTTGTTCATTTTAAAATATAAGCCCAAAATTGAAGCATATCCAAAGTTGGAGTGGAGTGCATCATAGGAAACATTGGGGATAAAAAAATTCCATGATGGAAACCTTTTTAACACCCACGGTAACATTTATTTGTCATCTAACTTGCTTATAAGGTCACGCGGATATGTATGATGGGAAATTACAAATATCAACTTATCCAAGACTTTTGTGGCCCCTAAGAAGATATCAACAGTTTTGTGGTGTAGACCACTTAGCTTTGGGTATACTTCAATTCTGAGATAATGCCCTAAAATGAGTTGGAAAAACAGATGGACAACCTACCTAATTAGACACATACATCCACGCCATCTATCTAGTTTTTAGCTTATTTTAGGATGTCCAGCCCAAGAAGTAGATCCAAACTCAGGTGGACCACACCATAGGAAAAAATGGTGATTGAACACCTACCATTAAAAACTTCTTAGTGCCCACCATTTGGTTTATTGGCCATCTGGGTAGTTGGTAAGGTCAAACATGCTTGGATGAAGGGAAAATACGAATGTTACCTTGATTTAAAACTTTTGTGGCTCAAAATCACCACTATTTAATACATTGACGACTTTGGACATATGGGATAGTTGAAACATCAAAACAACATCAGCTAATTAAATATGCAAGAACCACATCAATCAAATGATGGAACCTTGGGATCAATAGCATACAAGATTGGAAGGTCAAGATCAATCAAAGAAAACAGGTCCAATCATAAACTTGATGCATCTATTAAACGGAATCTACCTAGGATTGTTTATGTTTCAAAAAACCAACTTCGGTCAGACCAGGCTGGTCACTCAATCTATGAATTATAAAATTGATGGTAAATTTTTTTTAAAATAATAATAATCTAGCATTCAAAGGAATACATCCCATCCCTAATAAGTCATGATAAAGCGAAAGAAGAATACCAGAATAAATGGAGAGCTTGTAAACCTTAGAACAAGGAAGATGGCTTCTGCAATCAGTTGGCCACCTGAGATTAGAAATGGACAAGGCAGCATATAAAGAACTAATTACTTAAGAATTAGAAAAATGCATTTTTTAAAGGTAACATTGTCAAGGACTAAACCCTGGAATGCTTTTTAAATTATTTAGGGGGTGTTGGGATCCCTAGTCACTTACGTAGTTTATATTCATTTCTATTTATAAAGTAAATAAATTATGTTTATATTCATTTCTATTTATTAAGTAAATAAAGTATGTTTGGTAAACAACATACTTATCAGCTAAAAAGTAGAAAAAGCATGCTTGGCTTCCAAGATTGTAAGTAATTATCTCTCAAGTTTGTTTGGTACCCCTCACATCCACCATCCATCATTTGTGGCCAACCTTTGATATGGACCATTCATTGGGTGGACTCCACCTTTGATGTGGGTTGTCCATCATGCGGGGCCCACCATGAATGTGGGTCATTCATCATTAGGGACTAACCTTTTATGTGCATTGTTCATTATAGGCCCATCTTTGATGTTTGTCATCCATCATGTGGGGCCCACCATGAATGTTATTGTCCATTATGTGGAGCTTACCTTCAATATCCACCAACCATCATATGGAGCCCAAATTTGATGTGTACCATCTATCATGTGGGCCCCACCTTTGATGTGGATTGTCCATTATGCGGAGCCTGCCTTGGATATGGGCTATTCACCATTAGTGCTGACCTTTGATGTGGACTGTCCATCATATGGGGCCATGTTGATATGAATCATCCATAATGTGAGCTAGGCTCACCATTATTTATTGTCCATCATGTGGAGCCCAACTTTGATGTGGATCATCCATTGAGTAAAAATAAAAAATATAAAGTAAAAAAAAAAAAATCCAATGATTGCACCTAATAATTAAAAGTTATGAGATTTTTTTAGTCAACCTGACTTTTAAATGATGGCCAATTTGTAGTAGGCCCCACAAACTGAACAGTCTAATTTGAGTTAATGCCGAAGACATGTGGGCATAAATTGATGAATGTATTCCATATCCATGCCGTCCATCTATTTTCCTATATCACTTTGGTCAATAGACAAAAACTGGAGAATATACAAATCTCATGTGGACTATACTATAGGAAACAATGGTGTTTAATGCCCTTCCGCCCACCATAATGTTTCCATAATGTTTATTCGCCATTGAACCTGTTGGTAAGGTCACATAAACCTTGATGAAGGGAAAAAAAACAAATATGAGCCTGATCCCAAAAATGTGTGGCTTATTAATGGTCAATTGCCACTATTTCTTATGATAGCCTGCCTGAGAATTGGATATTTTCATGGCCTTAAATGATCCGTCAAAATGGATGAATGGTGTGGATATAGAATATACATACATCAAAGCAACCCATGGAAATTAAGGGCCACACCTAATCTACTCTCAGCCTGGATAGATGGCCAGCAGGCTGAGCCATACAGCACGGCAACGTGGTCTCCCTTTACCATTCAACTTTGGCAGCTAACAGGTTGTCCACATCTCAACCACACATGTGGCCATCTTTGATTACATTTATGTATACCATTAACATGGAGCGGATGAAAACTATACAATTGTGTTGAGGGAGTAGACTAGGTGTGGCCTTTATTGTGGAGCCCACCTTAATGTATTTATTTTATATCCATACTTGCGTCCATTTTGCTAGATTATTTTCGGGCATGAGCACAAAAATAAAGAACATCCCATTCTCAAGTGAGAAAGCAATGGTGATTGGCTATTAATGGGTCACAAATGTTTATGATGAAGTTGATATTTGTTTTTCCCCTTCATTTAGGTTTGTATGACCTTATCAACAGGTTGGATGGCAAACAAACATTACAACGGGCCCTAGGAAGCTTTTAATAGTACGGGGTTCAATCACCATTGTTTCCTATCAAATCGTCCACTTGAGACTTGGACCTTCTTCATTTTTGGGCTCAAGCACTGAAATGATTTGGCAAAAATAATGGACAACGTGGATATTGAATACATACATTGAGGTGAGCCCTATGGTAAGGGCGGCATGGGTGAGGCCAGGGCCACACCTAATCTGCTCTCTTGTGTTGAGCTCAAGTTGGATGTGACCCTGTAACCTGCATGTGGGTGGGACATTGTACATCCATGCCAATCCATCTGTTTTCCACTTATTTTAGGACAAGGTCCAAAAAATGAAGTAGATACTGCACCACACCATAAGAAACATTAATTATTGACAGTTAAAACCTTTTGTAATTGACAAAAGTTTTAAATCAAGCTTATATTTGTTTTTCTTTCTTTCATTCAGATTTGTACAACCTTATCAAAAAGTTGGATGGTCAATAAACATCATGGTGTATCCTAGGAAGTTTTTAATGGTGGGCGTTCAATGACCAATACACTCAATTACTGTTTTTTCTTGAATACGGTGGAATTTAGCCTGGTTCCATTTTATTATGAACCAAAGTCAAAATCAGGTCTATTTAAAAACTGGCTCCAAACGGGTTTGATCAAGTTGATTTTGAGGGGACCTAGACTCAATTAGCAACTTTTAGACCTAGAGGTTTGAGCCACCCCATGGTCCAAATTTTCCACTAGGCTCGCTCAGGTCCAATGACCCTTGGGTTGATTTGGTACATGACTTGCAGCCCTACATCTATTCAAGTAAGGTGGAAAATATTCTAGGCTGGGCTAAATCAAAACTTTAAATAGAGCCTGCCCAACAAGGCCAGCTAGTCGCATCAACTATCCCGAACCATTATCGGTCTGGCTGGTGTGAGTTTTGTGGATCCTATCATGAGGTATGAGTAATATCCAAACCATCCATCCACTTAGTGAACTCTTTATAAGGCTTTAGACAAAAAATAATACAGATCCAAAAATCAAGTGGGCCACACTGTAAAAAACAGTGGGGTATTGAACGCCTGCCATTGAAACCATTTTGCAGGTCACAGAAATTTTGGATCGGTATGATATTTTTTTTTTTATCTTCATCCAGGTCTATGTGACCTTACGAACAGATTGGATGGAAAGTAAACATTACGGTGGGCCCTATGAATGTTTTAACGTGGAGAATCATTGTCCCCACTGCTATTTATGGTGTGGTACACTTGAGCCTTGAAAATTACTCATTTTTGGGATCAAGATCTGAAATGAACTCGCCAAATGGATGAACAGTGTAGATATGATAAATACATCATTGTGGGGCCCATGTAAGTTTGATCTCCTTTGAACCGTTTGTATAGCACTGGTTTTCGCACGACAAGTAATCACACCAGCCAATATCATAAAGGTATTTTAACCGTACTAGCACTGTTGTATGTACTAGAACTGTTGTATGGTTGATGGGAAGATTTGAAAGATCAAGATCGAGCAAAGAAAACGAGATCTAATAATAAACTTGTTCATCTACTCATCTACCAAGATTGTTTATGTTTCTAAAAAAAAACACAGTACTTTAAAATGGATGGTCATTATAATTTAAAAAAAAAAAAAATTCAAAAAAATTCCAGCACTCACAGTGATAGGATTCCTCCCCTTATGAGTCATGAAAAAGCAGCAGAAAGATGTATACCGGAGTGATTGGAGAGCCTGCAAAGAGAGCAATGATGAAGATGGCTTTTGCAGATCAGCCTGAGGAAGATGGCTTTTGCGGATAGTCTTATAGAAAGAAGCCCTTGCAGATCAGTCTGGAAAATTTTACGACTGTGGACCCCACCTTTTATCCAGCGGTTTTTTGAAGCAATACAAACTTTAAATACGCACTTTGACCTCTTCGTACGGAGTCGGAATTTCAGGACGAAAATACCCCTCCTTTTGACGTAAACGGTTTCGGTACTCCCCCTCCCACTGGCTAATGGCAGATGGTCGGTAGTCTGTGGGCCCCACCATGATGTATGTTTTTCATCCATGCTGTCCATATATTTTTCCAGATCATTTTATGATATGAGACAAAAAATGAGGTATATCCAAATCTCAAGTGTACCACATTACAGGAAATAGTGTTGAATGAGTGCCAACCATTAGAAACCCTCCCGTTTAAGTTAGGGCCCACTGTGATGTTTGTGAGAAATCCTCCCTATCTAAGTTCATTCATAAGGTCACAAAGACCTGGATGAAGAGGAGAAACAAATTTTATAATGATCCAAAACTTCAATAACCCCTAAAAGGGTTTCAACGGTAGATATTCAATTTCCCACTGCATTTTACAATGTGGTCCACTTGATAGTTAGATCTGTCTTATTTTTTGTCTCAAGCCTTAATATGAGCTCACCAAATAGATGGACGGTTTCGATGTAACACAGACCTTATGACAGGACCCACAAAAGCAACATATTTAAAAAAAATTAAAAAATCACAGACTACCACGATACTACCGCCGAACTAGTTTGGCAGATTAATTTTTTTTTTAACAAGGAGAACTTTTTTCCCCTTACATTTTTCTCTAATACATAATTATGTAAATATGTATATATAAGTATATAAAACTATTTTTCTACCTTTTAATTCATTTCTTTGTTTATTTATTTAACAAGCAGATCTCCTTGACTAGAATGATTTACTTAGGGCTTGTTTGGCTAGGTGATTTGAAAGGGATTGAATGGTATTAGGGTGGATGGTATGGATTTCAAGGTAATGATGGTGTTGTCAGTGGATTGTCTTAAGATCCATGGGATTGCTATATCGAGTCTGTTTGGCACACCCGACCAATCCTGGGATTAAATCTTCTCATCCCTTCCAATCTCTTAAACTAAACATGTCCCAGGCAAATTTGAACTGATTAGGCAGTGGGAAATTGAACGTCTATAAAAGGCAGTAGGGAATTGAACGTCTGTAAAAGACAGTAGGGAATTGAACTATCTATCTAGCGAGCTCATATTAAGGCTCAAGATGAAAAATAAGATAGATCTAACTATCAAGTGGACCACATTGTAAAAGGCAGTGGGGATTTGAATGTCTACCATTGAAACCCTTTTAAAGGTTACAAAAGTTTTGGAGCATTATGAAATTTGTTTTTCCTCTTCATCCAGGTCCTTATGACCCTATGAATGAACTTAGACGGGGATTTCTCACAAACATCACAGTGGGCCCCACCTGAATTCCCATCGACGGACCGTCCGTCAGCACTCGTATCTGCACTTCAGCCAAAGAAAATATGAAAAACAGTAGAGGAAACATGAAAAACAACGAGGCAAACTAGAAAAACAGCGAGGGAAACATGAAAAATAGCGAGGGAAACTGGAAAAACAGCAGAGGAAATATGAAAAACAGAGGGGAAAACTAGAAAAATAGCGGAGAAAACATGAAAAACAGCGAGGCAAACTAGAAAAACAACCGAAAAAACATGAAAAACAGTGGGACAAGTTCACTAGAAAAATAGCGGGAAAAACATGAAAAACAATGGGGAAAACTAGAAAAAAAGCCGGGAAAACATGAAATACAGCGGGGCAAACTATAAAAATAGCAGGGGAAATATGAAAAACAATAGGGTAAACTATAAAAACAGTAAGAGAAACATGAAAAATAGCTGGGTAAACTAGAAAAACAGTGAGGGAAACATGAAAAACAGTGAGGAAAACATGAAAAACAGAAGGGAAAACACACTGTAAAAGTAAGGATTAAATGACTACCTTTGAAAGCTTTTTAGAGTACACATGAAAAGCAATTATTGAATGTCTATCTTTGAAAGCTTTCTGGAGTACACAGTAGTTTTGGGTCAAATTGATGTTTTTGTTTTCCGTTCATCCAGGACCATGTGACCTTAGGAACAAGTTTAATAAAAAATAAGCATTTCAATGGTCTTTAGAAAAGTTTCAATGACGAACATCATTATCCCCGTGTGTTTCACACGATCCACTTAAGCTTTGGACATGCTTCCATTTTGGGTTCATGCCCTAAAATGAGGTTTAAAAAGGGATGACCGACATTAATAAAACACATACATCGTTGTGGGCCCATACAGTCCAATCATCAAAGATATTGGTGGTGTTTGACTCACCACACAAGCCCACTCGAATGGATAGGGACCCCACTACTTAAATTGTGTTCAAAAAGCTCTATGGGCCCATCATAATAGATGTGTTTTATCCATGCTAGGTGGCTGTCCATTTTACCAGCTCATTTTAAAGTATGAGCATGAAAGTGATACAGGTCTAAACAAGCGTAGCTCAACATTTTTGGGAGTCCTAGGTAAGTCATAAAAATAAAGCTTAGAATTTAATTTTATGAGAACTTAATTAGCAATAAAGTAGGTAGTTATGGTCCTAGGTTTTAGGAGAATAATTTATTGAGAATGATGTTATTATTTTGAAAAGAGATGATAGAGTTGGACTGTTATTATTGATAGTATTAGTTTCTAGGATTTATTTTTACTAGGAGTTGAAAACATGAGATCCGCTATTTTTCATGTTTCCTCCGCTATTTTTCTAGTTTGCCCTGCTGTTTTTCTAGTTTGCTCCGTTGTTTTTCATGTTTTTTCCATTGTTTTTCTAGTTTGCCCCGTTGTTTTTCTAGTGAACTTGTCCCACTGTTTTTCACGTTCCCCCAATGTTTTTCATGTTTCCTTCACTGTTTTTCTAGTGAACTTGTCCTGCTGTTTTTCATGTTTCCCCCACTATTTTTCTAGTTTGTCCCGCTGTTTTTTACGTTTCCCCCGCTGCTTTTCTAGTTTGTCCCACTATTTTTTATGTTTCTTTTGCTGTTTTTCTAATTTTTCCTGCTGTTTTTCATGTTTCCCCCACTGTTTTTCTAGTTTACCCTGCTGTTTTTTATGTTTCCCCCGCTGTTTTTCATATTTCCTCTGGCTGAAGTGCAGAGATGAGCGCTGACGGACGGTTCGTCGATGAGAATTCAAGTGGGGCCCACTGTGATGTTTGTGAGAAATCCTCCCGTCTAAGTTCATTCATAGGGTCACAAGGACCTGGATGAAGAGGAAAAACAAATTTCATAATGCTCCAAAACTTCTGTAACCCTTAAAAGGGTTTCAATGGTAGACGTTTAATTCCCTATTGCCTTTTACAGTGTGGTCCTCTTGATAGTTAGATCTATTTTATTTTTCATCTCAAGCCTTAATATAATCTCGCCAGATAGATGACTCAATTCCCCACTGCCTTTTACAGACATTCAATCTATTTCTTTGCCTATTTATTTAACAAGCATATCTCCTAAACTGGAATGATATACTTAATGTACCACATATGATTTTAGGGTAGGAGAAGCTACATACATTCAATGTGAGCCCAACTGAGTTTACTTAGTATAATGAGAGCGTACTGACTAACTCAGTACGCAATCCGATTACGCTTGCTACGCCCCACAATGATGTTTTATTTGTAATACATCATTTCATCGAGTATTCATAAGGATCCAAACTAAAATGATTTACTTAACATACCACATATGATTTTGGGCCAGAAGAAGCTAATTTAGCCAACCAACCTAGTTATTTTCCAAGATTTCATCGGGTCAATGGTCGAAAATCCATTTCATTTAGCTAACCAACCTAGTTATTTAACAAGCGTATCTCTTAAACTACAATGATTTTTTTTTCTTTTTTTTTTTTTTACAAACGCACACTCACCCCCATGCACTCACACTAGTGGAATTTCACCATAGGTCTACGTTTAAAAGGACATGTATCAACAATCCCATGGATCTTAAAACAATCCACTAACATCATCATATATTACCTTAAAATTGATCCCATCTCTTGGTTGGACAGATTGGAAGGTAAAAATCCTAGGATATGCTGGGTGTGCCAAATAGACCCAGTGAACTTGTCCCGCTGTTTTTCTTGTTTGCTCCGCTCATATTTTAGTTTGCCCCACTGTTTTTCTTATTTGTCCTGCTTATATTTCAGTTTGTCGCGCTGTTTTTCTTGTTTGCCCCGCTATTTTTCTTGTTTACTTCGCTTATATTTCAATTTATCCCGCTGTTTTTTCAGTTTGTCCTGTTTATATTTCAGTTTGTCCCACTATTTTTCTAGTTTGTCCTGCTGAATTTTCAACCATCGACCTGATGAAATCTTAAAAAATAACTAGGTTGGTTGGCTAAATTAGCTTCTCCTACCCCAAAATCATATGTGGTACGTTAAGTAAATCATTCTAGTTTGGATCCTTACTCTTACTCGGGTGGTAGACTTGTACGAGTTTTAACACCCGGTTAAGCGTTCGAGTATCCATAAGTGGTGAAATTCCACTAGTGTGAGTGTACGGGGGTGTGTAAAAAAAAAAATCATTCTAATTTAGGAGATATGCTTATTAAATACATAAAAAAAGAAATAAATTAAAAGATAGAAAAATATTTTTATATGCTTATATATACATATTTACATAATTATGTATTAAAGAAAAATGTAAGGGGGAAAAAGTTCTCCTTGAAAAAAAAAACAAAAATCTGCCACACTACTGCGGCACTTCCGCTGCAGCTTGTGTGTTTTATTTTTTTTTATGTTGCTTTTGTAGGTCCCATCATGAGGTCTGTGTTATATCCAAACCGTCCATCTATTTTGCGAGCTTATATTAAAGCTTGAGACAAAAGATAAGATAGATCTAACTATCAAGTGGACCACACTGTAAAAGGCAGTAGGGAATTGAACGTTTACCATTGAAACCCTTTTAGGGGTTGTAGAAGTTTTGGATCATTATGAAATTTATTTTTCTTCTTCATCCAGGTCTTTGTGACTCTATGAATGAACTTAAATGGAGAGGATTTCTTACAAACATCACAACAGGCCCTAACTTAGACTGAGGGAGGATTTCTAATGGTTGACGCTCATTCAATACTGTTTCTATAATGTGGTACACTTAAGATTTGGATATACTCATTTTTTGTCCCATACCATAAAATGATCTGAAAAAATATATGGACGGCATGGATGAAAAGCATACATCATGGTGGGGCCCACCGACCACCAAAGATCCGCCATGGGCGGGTGGCAAGCGGAGTAGCGATTCTGTTCATGTGAAGAGGGGTATTTTCTTCCTGAAATTTGTTGTCAGTACGAAGATGTCTAAGTAGGTATGTTAAGTTTGCATTGCTTAAAGAATATCCAATGGATGAAAGATGGAGTCTACAGTCGTAAATTTCCAATAAGTCTAAGAAAGAACGGCTCAGTAAATAAGTCCTCGCCGTCGGGATACTCAGTAAAAAAAAGCATTCCAGTTATCTACGCATCTGCGGTATACACGCTAGTATATTTATCTCCCGCCAAAGAATAATAAAAATCCAAACCGTTCGTTAGGTCCAACACACATTTCATCGGCTACAATACAATCATCACGTCAATTTGAACTATTATCCATTTGATCCATGGCCTTTAATTTGGACGGTCAATATCATTTATACAAAAATAATTAAAATCAACAATCCGAGCCATCTATTTGTTAGGGCCAATCACGGATTGCTTGTGTTTCTAAAGAATCAAAATGTAGAAGCCCCATTCACGCCTTGAAAATCAGTCGGATATAGATAATAAGGCTGATCATTGTGGTATTTGCATGGTTCAGGTTTTGGGCCAGGAACGTGATCTGCATACAAGAGATGGATATGATCTTGCAAAGGATGCCAGCTTGCCACGTATAACACATAGATTAGTGGATGCGGATTAGCCACCCAAATAGTCACTACCGAATGCTTCTTAAGTGACATCATAATCATGTGGGTTGTATGCACAGCATTCATCCATTGATTGGAGACATCAT
The DNA here is from genome assembly GCA_037074715.1 of Magnolia kwangsiensis. Classification (NCBI taxonomy): domain Eukaryota; kingdom Viridiplantae; phylum Streptophyta; class Magnoliopsida; order Magnoliales; family Magnoliaceae; genus Magnolia; species Magnolia kwangsiensis. The sequence continues at coordinate 190,604,213 of CM073571.1, read as the reverse complement.
TTTCCCACCGTAACATTGTCGAGAGAAAGAATTAGGCAGATCCAGAGATCAAGTGGACTCAACCGACAGAAAACAGTGGCGATTAAATGCCTACCGTTAAAAAATCCTGGGTGCCACATAAGTTTTTTGACCAAGCTTACATTTGTGTTTCCCATTCTTCTATTTCAGTATTAACTTATGAACAGTTTTGATCTCAAATAAACATCATGGTGAACCCAAGAATATTTCAACCGTGGACATCGATCACTTTTCTCGCTGTTTTCTATAGTGGGTCCACTTAAGCTTTGGATCTCCTCCAGCCTTTGTCACATCAACTAAAATGATATCTCTAAATGATGGATGGTGTGGATACGACACATATATCATGGTGCGTTCACAGCACTTGGTGACGTCACTTAGGAGTTGTTTGTTTTCCGAAGAAATGGAAAATACCCGATAAGTAAGTAATAATTCCTTACCGGGATTATCCCGTCGTTTCTTGCGTCCGAATTGCCTACTCAATTTCTGAACGTTAAAATTGAGAATAATTGTCAAATGAATATAAAGTTCATTGTGATATATATGATGTATCAATACCTATATGTCAGTCTTATTTAAGTCATGACCTTAAAAATGAGTCAAATCCAAAGTTCTATTGAGCTACACTACAGGAAACAATGGAAATTGAATGCTTGTCTTATAAAAATTTAAAAAGCCCTTAGAAGTTCTGGATAAAGCTGATATTTATGTTTACCTCCTTATTAATATTTTTATTATCTCATAAACAGGTTAGATAATAAATAAACATTAATGTAGGCTTAATAAATAAAATAATTTTTAATGGTGAACATTTAAGGCCATTGTTTCCTTTGATATGGACCACTTAAGAATTACATTTATCTTAATTTTGAACTTAAGCCCTGAAAGCTTATGATAAAATAGGTGGACGGTGTGGTATATCACGCACATCATAGTGAGGTCTAAAAATACAAATTAACTTTTTTAAACTAAATTTTAAAGTGAAAATGTATTTGAAAATTCAAAAGGATGAAAGATAATACTTAGCTTTTGGAAGGGTATTCCCCACTACCCTTGAAATCAAACAGGCCCTTAGGTAGCCAAATTCTGTACCGAATGTATTAGTAGGCAGTACCTACCGCCGGACCGAACTTCTCAACTAAGCGGGTCTCCTGTCTAACTGGATGTGGTATAAGTAACAAGTCCACTTAGTGGATAACTTCCAACATTTCTTATATGTGCCACATCCAACTCGTCCAGTAGATTGGTCATATTAGCATAATCACTTTAGACAAAATTCAGAGATATCCCTTCTTTGGATAACTTGACTTTTGTTTCATTATTTATCAATGGTAGAAATTGTTTTCTATTGTGTAGTCTACATGATGAATATATTAGAATTACTTTTACATCAGTTGTTATTTACAGTAAGGTCAACTTATTTCAAGGATTGGATGTTACTTCTACTTAATAGGTTAGAATTTATTTTCAAGATAGACCGTGTCGTGATCCAATTAGTTGGACTTAAGACACTTTTTAAATTGTTTGGAGACTCCGGTCAGAACTCTATTCTACTCAACTTTGGCGGCTAACAGGCTGTCCGCATCTCCACCACACACGTGGCTATTTAAGATTATATCTCCAGAAACATTTACGTAGATTGATGATGAAGTACGATTGATAGCCTTCAAACAGACAATAATATATCAGCCAGAGACTCGAGACACGGCCATGAGTGGATACACGGAGAAAATCGTTATGCGGCCTGTAGACTATCTTGGTTTTGACCGATGATTCCCTTTACAAAATAAGTTCTCCCCATTTTATTTAATCATAATTATAAATTAAAAATCATAGTTTATACAGTTATTCATTATATTCTTACGCTTATCTAGAAGAAAAATAAATAAATAAAGAAGGAAAGCAAGAAAGAAAAGGAAATAATTTCTAAACACTATTACAATTAAATAATAATGAATAATAGTTTATGCAACTACCATTCATTATATAATGAATAATAGTTTATACAATTATTCATTGTATTCTTAACCCCAACATGAAGAAAAAGATAAAAAAGAAAGAAAAAAAAGATAAAAAAGGAAATCTCTAAACAGTATTACGGAAACTAATTCAATTTTACTAGCTCATTTGGATATCACCTAATAAGTTACTTTTTCTGCTTACACCGGCAAATAAGTAAGTAAATTTGATTTATGATTAGTTATAAGTTACTTTTTTTTACTTAAAGTTACTTAATCACTTCTGCTAATTTTTTAAAAAAATGATTTTTTTTACTTTTCATTAGTTATTGAAGATAGAATAGCCAAACAAAACAGATAAAAATTGATAATAAACACATTGTTTACAAAACATATTTATTTACTTGATAAGTAAAAACTAAAAAAAGCTACTTAAAGCACAAATAACCTAGGATCCAAACATCTCCCAAGTGACACAAAGCAGTCCCTTGGGTTTACGAAGGAAAGACTCGTGGGGTTTAAGACCATGACTCATCCAAGTTGACTTGGACTCAGTCTAAGCTAGTTCGATACCATAAGTACCATCACCCTTGACTTGGGTGAGTCCGGACTCGATGAATCAGTCTCTCTCCAAGTCTTTTAACCATGGACTATAGTTAGACTATATTGTGTTTTTATAATAAAAATAAATTTCAAAAATAAAAATTATTTTTAATAAGTAAATAAATATACTAATTATTTAAACTTTTCATAAAAAAGTGTGTATATTCCGTTGGTAAGAGAATGGGTTAGTAACTTCTTATTATTGAGAGTTTATTATTTTCTGAAAATAATTTGCAGATTTCCTTCATTTGCATCTCCTTCCAGCTTATGTAATTTTGTTTCTACTAATGCATAATACCTGTGCCATAAAATGTTTCTATGAGTTTTTAGCACATATTTTCAAGGAATATTTGTTTCTTCCAATACATCATGCACATGTATTGGCATGTTTCTTTGGGTTTTTAGCACATCTTTTCAAGGAATACATTTTACCTTGCGGTTGAGATGTCACTGCATAATATTTTAGCTCAGGTAATGCATTGGAGTGTAAAGGTTTTACAATGTGTGGCATCAAAAATTCCTTCAATTATGACGCCACTGCTAGTGATCTTTAACAATGTTTCGAAAATGGAACCGGGCCTTACCACTTTTATTGGCAATCCAGTTTAAAAGTAGCTAATGGACAATATGGCCGATTAAGCCAAAGCATGTATTAATAAGTAAAATGACAGGGATTTATAAGCTAAACATTCATAGAGCACTAATTTGATACTTTTATTGGTTGTAGGTTTAAACACCATGGCTTGGATTGGTGGAATTCTCTTTCCTAGCATGGAAATGAGTTTCATGCAATTGTTTTTCTAGATGTAACATTTTTTGCCATTGCGAAAATGGAGTCATACATACATGAAAATTGATTTTCATTTCCATAGCTTTTCGAAAAGAAGTGTAATTTTTATTTCATAAATAAATAAATAATCTAAAGAAAGTGTGTTTTCTATTTCTTCAAACAACAAAACATCTATATGAAGTACGATTCTATTTCAACAAAAAAATAATAATAAATAAATAAATAAATCTTATTATATTGAGATTTTCATGTTTTTTAGAAATGACTCTACCATTTTTTCTATTAAACTTTCTACATTATCATGAAAAGCACCCGTGCTAAAACAAATGAGGTTTTTTTACTTTTTTATTTACTGTGATTTTTTGTTTGATCAACAACCCATATGAACAATAGGAAATTTGGGATTTTTGTTTTACCCAAATCAATGATAAATTGACCTGACTCACCCTATAAATGTCCCCTTCCCCTTCTTTAATGCATCCGATCAATTATACAAAAGCTTGGAAAGGAAGCCACGAGAAAACCTATTCTATAACCCAAGTGGCCCACTAATTACCACCTTAGGGAATTGTAGACACCCCAACGGGTTTTGAGGACAGCCGACACACCCACCACTGGTTTTAGGTGGAGATCAAAGTTACATGGCTCCATAATGAATCCACACCCCTTCATCCATTTGTTGAGATCATTTTAGAGCATGAGCCCAAAATGAGCCATATCCAAAGCTCAAGTGGACCATAGCATAAATAGCACTGGGACAATAATTTCTTAAAACATTCATAGGGCCCACCATAACATTTATTTCCCATCCAATCTATTCGTAAGGTCACACATACCTGGATAAATAGGAAAGGTAAATATTATATTGATTTAAAACTTCTATGACCCCCAAAAGGGTTTCAATGGCGAATGTTCAATTCCCTACTTATTTTTGCAGCATGGACTACTTGATCTTTGGATCCATCTTATTTTTTTTTTTAAGTTCAAGCCTTACGAGGATCTCCCTAATTGGACAGATAGTTTGCATATAACACATACCTTATGATGGAACCCACAAAACTTGGTGATGTCAACCCACCGGCCAAGTGTCCTATTCTTTGGCCCCCAATTCCGCTTTAGGCTTGGAATCAGACTCGGTTTACATGAGCGTCATTTTTAAGCAATGGGAAGGCTCTATTCATGAAAGCCTAATTCCTAAAACGAGCCTTTGACTTGGGAGAGCCAAGCCTAGCCAAACATCTCTCCAGAACTCCTATAAAAGGAGGTCTTTGCTTTCATAATAGAGGGAGCTAGAGCAAGAGGTTGAAGCAAGATAGATTGTGAGCGAGCTTTAAAGACAACACGAGAGAGAGGTAAAGTTTCTACCTTGACCTCTTCCATACAAAAGTCAAATCTCGGCTTCTATCTATTCTTAATCTTTTCTATTATATTTAAACTTCAAATCCAATGTTGCATTCTTGATCTATCCTTTTTCAGTTTGTATATTTCAACCTTACTGTTTTGAACACCTGAGGTAATAGGCCCTGCTTTGACATCACGTAAAGTATGCTCTACCATTAGCTCTCTTAAGGATCTTTTATATCAGAATACGTGACTTGAAGGAGTAATTGAAAATTCTACGTTATTTTTCATTTATGTACTTCTATCATAAAACCCTTTTTCTACTATTGTTGTTTTGTTTTCGATTTATCTTTTATAATGTAGACATCTAAAGTTTAATATTTTACTAGAAGTTCTTTGAATCACCTTATACAGCCTAGCAAAATAGAAAACACGAGGAAAAATGGTGTCTAACCTCTTCTTTTTTCATAATCAAGGCTCTTATTTGAAACCCACGGCGCAAATCTATCTAAGAGTTACTCGAGCTGAAAATTCCTCGATTTTCCTGATCTCTAAGAGATTTCATGGATTCTAGGCAACCATGAATTTGGAAACGTTCCCTTTGATTAGTAGCGACTTTGGTCAATGCAAAAACACAAGTAAATTGCATGAGGTATTATGAACAATATAAATATAATTATTAGCTTCTCTTCTTAACCCTTTAGCGAAGTTCGGGTTCTTAGTTATAGGTTTCACTATTTCTTGATAGAAAATTGATATGAGCCTTTACAAGGTACCGCCTATATTAACCTAACACCTAAAACCATTAATTTTCTCTCCCGATCCATCCGTGAGGTTCAAGTTTAGGGTCTTAGTTATAGGCTTTATTGGATCTAAATAGATTAAAGATATAGAGCTTAATATGTTATCACATGTATGAACTAAACATATAATATTCCTATATCTACCAGGCTTTATTATAAAATATTATAAATAAGCATATTACATGTCTTATTTATTGTTTTTTAAAGAAAAATATGAATGCTCATTTCAAGCATAATATGATACAGTAGGACCTGACATGACCTGAACTCAGCCATTACCATCCTGAACCATACGCAGTACATTTGAGACGTGAAAGAAGTTGGCCCTACCACGAAGATCACTTGGTACAGAGGATAGGTGGATCTAGCGCGAGTTTTGGAGTGTAGACCATACAAACTAGGGCATAATAGATGAACGGTCGGAAAATCTTTCTTCTACTTGAGTGACTCTTGTATAATAATAAACACCACTAGCATATGAAATCCCGTGTGAGCTCTATGCTGGGAAAAGTGTAGCCAACCGTAGGACGTATACATGATGAAGTTCCTGTTGCGTGGAAACTGATTGCGTATTTTTAACATACGTGGTTTATCCACACCCTTCATCTATTTTTTCAGATCATTTTATGGGTTGAGCTTAAAATTGAATCATACTCAAAACTCAATTAGACTACACCACAAGAAACAATGAAAATGATGATTTCCCATGTTCAAACCTTGCTAGAGCCCACAAGGATTTTTATTTGTCATCCAACCTGTTAATAAGATCCCACGGACATAGATGAAGGGATATATATATATAAAAGCTTGATCCAAAACTTCTGTGACCCTAAGAAGTTTTCAACCGTAGATGTTCAATACACAGCTTCCTGTGGTGTGTGTGTGTATATATATATATATATATATATATATATATATATATATAAAAGTTTGATCCAAAACTCCTGTGGCCCTAAGATGTTTTCAACCGGAGATGTTCAATACACACAGCTTCCTGTGGTGTGTGTGTGTATATATATATATAAAAGCTTGATGCAAAACTCCCGTGGCCCTAAGTAGTTTTCAACCATAGATGTTCAATACACACAGCTTCCTGTGGTATTGTCCAATTTAGCTTTGCATATGCTTCATTTTGAGCTTCAACCCTAAAATTATATGGTAAAATGGATGTACCGATTGGATAAAACATATAAAACTCGGTGGACCCCACAGTACTCAGTACGCAATCTGCTATATGGAGCTGGATTTAGTGCCTCGCGACGGATGGGAGGTAATGTGCCTTCATGTTGATTCTACAAACGTGGCTTGCATGGACAAGATCGGAACCGTTAACTTTAGAGTTGAAGTAGGTAACAGTCCATAGTCCAAAAATGGCAACATTTGGATATTCACATCCCTTAAGCCAGTGGCACACAGAAATGGCTCACATTGATGAGAAAAGGGCCACTCATTTGATGGTTAGAATGGTCGGATGAAAGTGAAATTTGATCAGTGGTCAATCAGTGCTGGATTCGGTGGGATGCCTAGTTCGGATTTCTATCCCGATGAGCCACGTGCGTCAGACATCATTAGGAAATACTATTACTTAAATATTTTCTATTATAGAATATTAATGGTTAAATAAAGCTCTTTTCGTGGGCGAAGCTTGGGAGTTGGGAGCATGTGGGATTCCTGAATGTGGGCCCACCGTGATATATGTGCCTACATTTACGCCGTCTATCTTCATCGAAAACTCATTTTAGGCCTTTATTTTTTTAATAAAATAAAGCAAATTCAAATTTCAGGTGGACAACAGGAAGCAGTAGTAAATGATCGTTAAAAACTTCTCGTGAGCCACCAAATTTTGGATGAATGTTATATCCAGAGGGTCTCCTCATCTACGTTTTTGTGGCCTTATCAGTAGGTTGGATGATACATATTCCGGTGGACCCCATAAAGTTTTTTATGGTGGGGATTCAATCACAACCTTTCAACCATCATGATGTATGTGCTATATCCACTCGGTCCATTATTTCACCAGATCATTTTAGGACATTAGCCCAGATACGATGCAGATCCAAATCTCAAGTGAACCACGCCACGGGAAAAAGTAAAGTTTGAATGCTTACCATTGAAAACTTTTTGAGCCCACAAATGTTTTGTATCAGGCTGACAATTGTGTTTTCCCTTCAACCATGATGGAATGACCTTATGAATGTGTTAGATGGCATATAAATATCACGGTGGATGTTAGCCAGAACAATTTCAATGGTGGGCATTTTTATCCCCACAATTTTCTTTGATGTGGTCCACTTGAACTTTGGATGTGCCTCATGTTTGGGATCTTGTCCTAAAAGGAGCAGGCCAAACTGATGGACACAGCGGATATAGCACATGAATCATGTTGGACCCCATACAGTAAGGATTGCAAGACCTTGCGAGAGGCAATCAATGGTACTATGCCTGAATATCATTAAGTCATGCTATCCTAAATGCCATTGGTTAAATCTACACCATTAAAATTGCCACCGTGACAAAAAAAATAAATAAAATAAATATATATATATATATATATATATATATATATATATATATATATATATATATATTGAAAAATCATTTCTACCAACAAAGCACAGATCAAAGGCTTGTCAAACAAGGTTTCTGTACCATAGATCTGGCTCAAGTCCTCACAAAGGCAGTGCAAATGCATGTGATGGGCCTATTTGACACTTCTCAGGCACATCGACGAGCCTAAGGAGGATTCTGAATTCAATTTAACCTCGGTGTGATTCGTGATTGATTGACCAGCATTACTTGCTAAAAATGGATGATGATGATGATGATAGAGATACGTTCTTTATTGTATTCATGGATAGATGCCTGTGTTACAGATTTGGATTCTACCTATAACGAGGGCATATATCATCTTAAGGCGACTACCTGATGCTATTACCTGAAGTCAAATAATGGTCGTTGAGATACCCTCTGCAGTGAACATCATGAAATTGCCATGTGAAACGGAGGTGTATGTTAAGCTAAGCTAAGCTACCCTACGAGCAGCAGCTAGGTAACCATTCTTTCACAAGTATATTATAAGTTCTATTTTTATTATTTTATTTATTTGTTTAGGTTGTCTGATTTTAAATTTTAATTTGAACAGTTTAACATCTAAATTTTCACGATACACTATTTTGGAGGTGATTCCGTACCTCTATGGAGTGCATGGCATTTTTGCTCCTCAAATACCATATACGTGGTACATGTTTACGGTGATCTGAAATAAGCATCTTAAGGGCTTTGCCATTGATTAGTTACTAATAAAAAATAGCTTCGATTGGATTATCGTAACCATCTAAAAATAAACTTCATTTCTCTTGATTAATGCTGGCCACTGTGGACATTAGACATCTACCTCTTAAGATAAGTTAGGCTTAGTCACTTATCTTGATTAGGGCCCATTTGGATTGTAAATTACTTATCAGATAAGCTACTTATCTTGGTTTCCACTTATTACTTGGATAAGTATGTTTTCAAAAAGTAGAAAGGTATGTTTAGATTCCAATAACACAAGTATTTAATTTATCCCTCAAGTATGCTTGGTACTCCTTGCATCCACTTGAGACTGGAGTCATTACAATTTTGGGTCGTACTATAAAGTGAGCTGGAAAGAAAATCAAAAGAAAGAAAAATTGGATAGCAAGCTTGGTAATACAACACATAACAACATGGCCTGGGAGGGTTTTAATGGTGTGGATTTAAATCCTCACTGTTTTTATGTTGTGGGTCTATTCACTAGATTTTGAGAGTGTTTCAACAGTAGAGATTTTGTCCTCGTTGTTTTCTGCTGGTGGTACCTACTTAATTATCTAAGATGGCAAACACATTACAGTGGGTCCTAGCTATGGGCACCATTTCAGTGGACCTTAGGGAGGCTATGGTGGTGGGCATTACATGAATAGAAAAACGGATGGATGGCATTGATATACAACAAATACGAAGAACTGAGCCATCAGGGTATATGCAGCAGTGGGTGTCATTACTTCTTGCTGCTAGTGGTGGGGTTAATTTGATGGACAGTGTGGTTTCCTCAAAATTATGGTGGGTCCCACTATCCCACGTGGTGGAACCCACACTCAAAAGGATCTTGAGAAAGAGAGGTTTCAGCGGCACGTAGGTGCTTGGTCACCACCATTTGCAGTGGGGTCCACAAACTGGTGGCCCCACCGTTGATATATTAAGCTGGTGTTGGCTTTCACGTCAACTGGGTTTTTATGCCCAGCACCGAGTTGGGTTGCAATCAACTTATTGTGAGACAAAAATTAAAAATTAAAAATTAAAGGAAATAAGTTGCCTTGGGAAGTTAAAAAGTTTTTTGTACAAAAAAAAATTGTTGAAAATATTTATGTAATTTTCAATAAATAAGTAATTGATATTAATTTTTAACCAAATTTACTTATCCTATATAGGTAACTTCTGCTATTAGCAGAAAAAGTTACTTATCTGGCTGCATCTAAACGGGCACTTAATGTTCTTTTGTGATCCACCAACTGAAGGGTTATGATTGCCCCAAAAGTGTAAGTTATAGACCATGGCAGATTTAAGTACTGGACCAATTAAATGGACGGTTGTGATTTAGTCTATGTATGCAATGTGGACAACAATGGCACTAGATCAGGTCTCATAGACAATGTCATGTATATATACGAATATAGGAGGTGGAGTTATTGACCCATTCTTGATATGTACGGCCCCACCCTGTTTTAAAGGGAAATTAGGCCGTCTGGACCGGTCAGGACAAAGATCAATCTGGCTGTTCTTCAACTCAGGTGGGCCCTAGTTAGAATCAAGGGCGGGCATCCCTCTTCACCCTGTTCCATGAACTCTGGCGCACCAGAGTTTCCGATTGAGTTAATTTTCAGGCCCCTGGTTAACATGTGGGGACATATCTGATGGATCGATTGGATGGAATACATACACTACATGGCCCCACATCTGCCCCCTGCCACTATAAGCCTATGGTAGGTATTGGTACCACCAGAGGGTTCCTCCCCATCAGAAAAAATTCAGCCGTACATCCGTCCTATTTCAACAAACAAGTGTCCCAAAGCAGAGGCTGGGATTGCTGAACCAATCTGAACTCAAATGAGAATCTCAAAATCTTTCAGTGCATTTTTATTTTTTATTTTAAAGATACAATTCCAACTTAAGTCAGTCACGGGACTTATTCATTCTTATCTTATATTAATACATATGGACCACAAGAGGCTAAAATTTCATTTCAAGAAACTTGGGTTTGTTCTTCCAATGTGCTCTACACCCCATCACACATGTTTATTAAGAACATATGGCAATAGTGCACATGGCCCAAATACCCGGCCACGCTAAAAGCTTATGGATCAGCCAAGCCCTTTAATAACCCTAGTGATTGTGGATTGTGGTAGTCCAATTAATATGATTTCGGTATATTTTGGACCAACAAAGATTTGTAAGTCCATATTGTTACAAAAAGTGAATTGGAAATCTTGATTTAGAAAAAGCCTGTGGACCATTGTCGTAGTCTAGCTCAAAAGAAAAAAAAAAGTCATGGATGCGTTAGGGATGGTTGCTCGAAACCTTAGGATCTAGCCTCCCAAATAACATTAAAATTATGGGATGATAAAGTAATGAAATAAATCAAAGCACAGACCACACGACATAAGAGATTCTGCGTGAAAAACTCTAAAAGAGGTAAAAACCACGGGACCTTGTCCAGAGCAACAATCTACTATGAAGTAGAATGTTACAACCGATCACAGGCACACACCGCTTGGATCAAACTTTCTTTACACAAGTAGGAGTGTATAAACAATAAGAGAATAAAGAAAAACAAAGAGATCCCACCAATCACGAGGACGTATAAGCGTTGATATGTCGATTACACAATAGATCACCTCTACGAGCATAACCCTCCCTTTCACAAGTTCTCTCTCTCTCTCACTCTCACTTTGGCCGTCAAAATCCTTAGCACAATAGCTTTAAAAAACCTTCTCAATTCCTTAGAAAACTTTTAGGGATCTCTATTTATAGTTTAGGTAACTTTCTTCTTCACCTTGGCGAAAACTGCCTCAAATTTATGCAGCCCGCATAAAATTCGGACATGAATCTGCATAGCCTCGACTGGTCGAATAAAGTCCTCGATCGATCAAGTGGACCTTCAACTGGTCAAAAAGTACGGAAGATTTAACACAATTGGTCACTGGACTTTGAGTCGAGCGCCACTCAACTGATCGAGTACCACCCTTGACTGGTCAAGCAGTCCACTCGACTAGTCAAGTACCACCCTCGACCGGTCAAGCAGTCCACTCGACTGGTCAAGCCATGAGTAGAAAATCCCCATCAAGATGCTCAATGATAACTTTTCCTTAGATTTGGGCTGGCGTTGGTCAGGTCTCGTTTAGTCTTTTAACCTAAAATTAGGTCCATTTAATAACTGTTTCCCAACCATGTTCGATCAAATTAATTTTTAGAAGACGTAGACTCATTAAGTAACTCAGATAAAACTTTTAGACCAAGAGCCACCTCTCGAGTCCAATGACCCTTGAGTCCATTCAACACATTTGCACTCCTATATATATCTTGTTGAGAAAGTCTTCACCGCCTTCAATCGGTCGTAGGAATTGCTCGACCATTCGTAGGGGTTCTCCTAGCTCTCCTACGACCAATTGTAGGTTACACAGATTCGTTCCGCGATTTTGCAGATTGCGGAAATCTAAGTCCTTTTGCAATCGGGATGCGCAAGGGAAGTTGCCTAAACTATAAATAGGTATTCATACGATTTTTTAGAGTATGAGAAAGCTTTTTAAAGGAGTTCTACGGAAATTAAAGGGTGTAGCAAGGGTGAGATTCGATGTTGTTCGAATCGGGTAAGTCCTCTCTCTTTGTAATTTTTATTTTCATAGTAGAGATCTGTCACTTTGTGCCGTGGTTTTTTTCCGCAAGAATTTTTCATGTTAAATTTAGATGTTCTCTGTGTTCTTTTGTGTGCTTAGTGCCATTGGATTGCTATCTTAGATTTAAACCTGTGTGATTCCGCAGGTCAAAATTCCCAACATATCTAGGTAAAGATGAAAAATATGATGGGTTAATAGAACCGGTTCAACCGATCTAGCTAGGCAAATTATGGGTTTAAAGAAACCCAATTCCAGCCCTTTTGGCACTGATACCATGGTTGTCGGTGATGGGAAATGGGCTAAGTGAGAGTTAAGGGGGACCAGCCTAATAATAGAAGGCCTATGGTTAAGCCCGACCTGAGCCCTCGTGTTTCTTAATGGCCCAAATCCAACTTTTGACTTATCTGGCCCTAAGCATCATTTTTTTATTTTCTTAATTTACCAATATGTTATAACTTGCTATTATAAATGTAATGAATGAAAATTCTTTTTATAATGGTCCACAAATGGCCAGACGCAAGCTCAACAAACACGTCCAAGCTTGGCCCACCTAACTCTGTTCAAGCTTGGGTCAGTTCGTTGGATGTGCCCATCATGTATCATATGTGACAAAAATGACGTGATGTCTAAATGGGCCTCGTCGGGACATACTCTGGCAGTTCTCGTGGTCTCTTAGCCACGGACTTAAACTTTTGGCTAGGCTGAGTCCTTAGGCCTGGTATTCTAACCTGAGTCTGGGCTGAATTGGGCCAGGCTTGTTGCTCAAGGGCCCAGCCTGCACCAAGGCAGCCCCAGAGGAATGAATACCAAGGATTGTCTCAATTTTATCAATCATGGTTGATCTAAGACAATCTACTAGGTGAATGGTCCGAATCCCTATTAACCATTGACCCTTCCCCATCGACGGTGATGATATAAACGGGGAGTTGTCAGGGACTCGGATCGCCTAGTGTATCAGACAACACCTATTGGAAATGCTCTGCTCGCCCACAGTGATGTATGTGTTTTATCCACGCAGTCCATGTATTTTGCCGACTCCATTCTGCTCGCCCACCATGATGTATGTGTTTTTTCCAAGGGCATGAGCTCATCAGATCAATCTCACAGGCCGGCAATAATACGAAGAAGCCGTCAAAGACAAGGACCTCGTCCAAACACTTTGCTTCTTGAAATCCGTCAAATCCCTTCCCCTCCAATCCTCTCTCGATGGCAACAGCAGCGCCGGTCTGTTGCAGCTACATTGGCCAAAGAGGGACTGGAAGTGCTCAACGCTTGCTTGAATGCCTACGACATGAAGCTCGTCAGCAGCGCATACAAGTTCCCCCACTGCAGGGGCTTCCTCCCTAATATTGGGAAGTGCAGGAACATCGGTAATTCTGTGAATATGTTTGTTTCAGTGTCTTGAATTTCTGTTGGAATTATTTTATTGTGGTGATTAAGATGGTAATTTGATGATTTTGTGGGGGATTGTTTATATGAATTCTGGTGATTTTTTGTTTATTTATGCGAATGCTGAGGTGGGTTTCTGGGATTACTTTCTTTTGCGTATTTGAGGGCCCTGAATTTGACTAATTTGAACAAGAACTTGTTTATGTGATTCAAGAAATGTTGAAATGCAAATGACTCGAGTAGAAGCTTGACATTTTCATTAGTATCTGGATGATTATTTAGTTGGGTTTTGCGAAATTTTAAAGGGTTGTTTGTCTCCCTGGAATCAAAAGGGCCTAAGGGGTCCTTTGGCAACCTTGAGAAAGAGATTCTGTTAGTCATGGTGGGGTACTGGGAATGTAATTCTGTGGAATTAAGAAACCGCATTTGGGTAGTGGGAAAGAAGGTGGGCTGTGCAGGTCTATTTAAAAAAAATAATAAAAACACTAAAAAAGTGATTGTCGGGAGAGAACTCATTTCCCTGAAATTTGCAAACTAGCCTTTTGCTAGGGCCTCAAATATTGGAATTTTCCCCTAAAAGGCCCGTTTGCACCAAAATTAAAGCCTGGATAGCCGTATAGTCAGGCCTGTCCTGGCCTTGTCTGGCTAGCTGAAGCTGTTCTAACCAGGCCGATCTGCTGTTTGTTGGAACCTATATAGTGTAGCAAAAACAAGCCTGTTTGTTATTTGTTGAAGCATCTCTTGGTCTTATTTTCTCCTTGAAAACACTAGGTGCTCTGTGGGACAAATCAGGCTATTAGAGCGGAATCCACTTTGTCCATCAGGATTCTCCCCTCATAATTACTTTACGAACAAAAAATTAACTCAATAAAAAACTCGGTTGGGCCATACAATAAGAAAATATAATGTAAAATCATAGGCTAACCCCTTAAAATTGAGTGTTGTGGCCCACCTAAGTTTTCAATCATCAAAATATTTGGTATGTCCCTTCATCTTGGTGGGAGGAACCTAATTACAGGTTGGGTTCATTTTGGACTATCATATTCCCAAGCTGCAAATCTGACTGACATTTGATCTGAGGGCCTAAATTACGATTCCAATGTAATTGATGGGAGGGAGAGAGGGAGGGTGTATTGTCTGGGTTTGCTAGGAACTTAAATCGTTGTTTTTCTTCCTAGTGTACTTTTCCAGTTTGTCAAATGATCACGAAAGAATATGTTTCTATGAAATAAAATTCTTGAGAAAGTGTTTTGTTTCTTCTGGTTCAGTATTGGGAATGTAATTTTTTGGAATCCAGAAATTGTGTTTATGTGTTTTGGGAAAAAATTGGTATGAATTCTACTAGTTAATATTTATAATAAAAAATGTGACTATTGGGAAGGAATCCATTTCCTTGGAATTTGTAGGCCAACATCAACACAAAAGATAGAATCTGTTTCTGACTGGAAACTGTTTCTAGGTTTTCCCATGGTCCCAAAGTAGAAATTTACCCCTACTTACGGATTCCATTTATAGATACTTGCCTAGGTAGCCAAGCAACCCCTGAGATGGGTTTTTAGTTTGGTTCCAATGTTCACATTCTCAGGATCTTGAAATTCAGTAACTTGAACAAAAAATTGAATGCTTTTGTGAGTATTACAAACTTGAAAAACAAATAAAGTGACTGGAAACTTGTTGATCATATGATCATCCGCACAATTGATGAATTACAATTTTTTATGAGAGTGTTTTGACGGAGCAACAATCCCCTCTTATTTTTAAAGCAATTGGACAATCCTGTTTGCCCATGTGTCATTTGATGTAATAGGCCATCGGTCTTGGCCAACGATCAATATAAGCTGGTGTACATTGGAACTAACAACCTGGACCAAAAGTAGAGGAAAGAATGCTTAGAAAACATAGGGAACCAATGCCACTTCCCTGTTTTTATTCTATTTGACAACTCTTCCTTTATGTGAGAGTGTTTTCATGGAGCGACAATCCCCATCATGTACAATTAGTTTGAATACTTTTGATTATGCACTAAAACATTCTCAATGTTCAATTTAAATATTTGAAAAAAAAAAAAAACTAAGCGCACACCAAAGAAAAATACCATGTAAATTTACTAACATCATTAATGAAATGCTCCAAGCTTTCCCAATAAAAATCTATTAACATCATTCATTATATCCAACAGTAAAACAGAGTTCGTCACTAGATATAGAAAGTACAAATTCCAAAGGTTTATTGGGTACAAATATAACATAAAAAGGAACTAGAGTCACAGATTTAATGGAGACAGGAAATTGAAAGCGAGGAAGCACGTGATTAACCATAAACATTGTTGGATGACAAGACTTTGATGAAAAATGCAAGAAATTTGGGGTTGCCTCTAGATGATAGAAATCGCCTTTCTTCAAGTCATGCAGCAATAATCTCCCCTACCGATGTTCCTTCACAAAGAAAACAGTTGGATGAAACTCATAGTAAAGCAAATACCAATTAGCTCGATAGGGTGACCTGGATGCCAAATGCAGCTGTGTGCATGTGATGGTTTCTATACACTTAGCCACCTCGATCGTTTCTCAAATTTGAACACTCCAGAGATAGTGTTCAACTAGAAGAAACTGCTGACAAGTAGGGCATGTGAGCCATTGCTATGCTCTTCTAAATCATTTATTTTTTATTTATCTTTTTGTTATGGTCAGGAATGCAGTGGAACCATCAGATGGATCACTCATCTGTACCATACATAAAGTGGGGAGGTCCTTGTGGGCATACCACTACCAAAGGAAAGTAGAGCCATTAGAACTGGAATGTGGTAGCGCCATCCCTCTACTGTATTTTCATTGGTCATGAGCATGTGTCAACCGAGACCATCAATTGAGATTTTCCATCTAGTAGGACCCATCTCAGATCATGTTCCAAAAGAAACATTTATTTTGTTCATTTTGCGGGCGCGCGCGCACACACACACTGAGCATGATAGAAGTCACATGAGTCAATGAGAGTTGCAATCAATCAAACAAGTTCCAACCTCCCCCTGCATTGACCAATCAATAGAAGTTAAGCCAAGCAGCCACATCCAGTATCAAATTATTTGCCTTGTTTGTTTGAATGAATAGGAGATCTGGTTTGAGAATGTTATGAAAATGTAGCCAATTGAGATTACAATCATATGTTTTTCTAGCCTAAGAAAAGAAAATGAAGTTTTGCCTCCCTCTTGAGGGCAGATATTCTTTGATCCTGTATTTTTTCATCTGCATCCTTAACACACATCAAACTGAAGTACATGAATGTTTATGACATGGTTCAATCATGTTCATGCATGATGCAATAACAATTCACTTGCCACCTTGCAATTGCTTTCCATTGAATCTAGGTCCAAAGAATTCTTATATCATGCATGATTGTCACATGCACCTCTATGAGACAGGTGGAAACATGACGAAATCCAGACAGCTGTTCCAGCAGCCTCAATGTGGATGCTCATAGTCAAACGGATTGATCAAAGAGATTAATTTCAGAGTGGGATGTTAAAAGAAAAGCAGATGGAAGGTTTGAATGCTGTTGGAATCACCCTGCCATTGACCCTACTTGTACAAATTGACAAATTGAGGCTATCATGTACTATTCTTTCCAAGGATCATATACAATCTAGATAATCAGATAACGTGCTTGGTAGTAATGCATGAGATTGGCGACCCAAATCACGTTACTATCTTGCATAGTAGTATAGCACCCATCTCACACGGGTAGGGCCTGAATCGCACTAACCACCTACCTCACATGGATTGCTCTCACCGCCAGTGTGCCCCTGCATCTCACAAGCCGCCTCATTTGAGCCCGGTATGAAAATGTTCATGCATTAATCACCCCTAATATATCACTTTAATGTAGGACAAGTCACTTACTCTAAAAGCTCAAACTAATAGAGTGTGGTGAATCAATCATTGTATCTCATAATCCAGGCTCCACATCCCATGAGTTAGGTCATTGGTCGAATTCCTCATGGGCCCCATATCATATGGGTTTCACCTCATACGAGTTACCTGCCTCACACGGGTGGGGCCTGACTCACACAAGCTACTTGCCTCACACGAGCTGCCCACCCCAAGTGCCCCTACATCTAATAGGCAACCCCACTTGAGCCCGGTGTGAAAATGCCCTTGCATTAGTTTTTTCCTTTGAATTTATACCACTTACTATTTTACTTTTAACCATCCATTTAATAGCCATTAATTGGTGATTATTGTGATTTTAGAGATATACTCCATTAACAATGGGACCCTACAATTTGGATAGTCTGGATGTACACTAGTGCCATGTGAAGAGGATGAGTCAATACATAGCCATAACAGAATTAAAAAATCCATAGCCAGAACCTTAAAGAAATTGATAATAAAAAAGAGAATTGAAAAGATTTAATGTGTTTGAGAAAATACTTGGTTAAAGAGGAAAACTAAAAAAACAAAAATAGCATTGAATGGCGTAACAGGTGGGATTGGGGCATTGGTCACCACAGAGAATTAATGAGACAGAAACAGAGAAGCAGAGAATAATGCCACGTGTTTCAAGAAAGGTTTTGAACTTCATGTATTAACTGCCACCATTAGTTTGAAAACTTTTGATTATGCAAAACATATTCTCACGGTTCAATTTAAATCTTTGAACAAACACTAATTGCATACCAAGGAAAAATACCATGTAAATCTACTAACATCATCAATGAAATGCTTTTCCATTAAAAAACAAAAAGTAAAAAAGAAAGAGCTTTTCAAAAGAAAATCTACTAAGATCATCAATGAAATGTATCAAATAGGGAAACGGAGCTTGTTACTAGATATAGAAAGTACAAATTCCAAAGGTTTATTGGCTACACTAGAGTTAACATATATAAAGGAGAAAGCACGTGATGAACCTTACATATTTTTGGAGGACAAGACCTAGATGATAAGTGCAAGGAATTTGGAATTGCCGTTAGATGACAGAAATTGCCTTTCTTCAAGTCATGCCACAGTAATCTCCCATTCTGATGGTCCTTCACAAAGAAAATAGTTGGATGAAACTCAAAAGTGAAGCAAATACTAATTAGCTAGATAGGGGGACTTTGGATGCCAAATGCATCTATATGTATGTGTTGGTTTGGAATCTGCCAACCAGATGGCTACGATCATCCAATTTATATATTTTTAATCATGTTTCATCAACAACAACAGGGGTAATTAAATGAACATACTGAATTGGCACGTCACCCCTGTCATGTGTCCTATAGAAAGGTCTCTGTAATCCTATACCAGTTCCACAGCTTTGCCATCATTTATTCTTTTTATTAGAATTATTATATGACTAATTGCACAACTGATTGGGGTATTTATCGAATTAGTACTGGGTCTATACACAGCATACATGGCATTTGTGATGTTTGCCAGGTAGCTAAGATTGCCTATAGGTATTTGAATCAAGAATGTCGTGGGAAAAGCATGTACATACATACCTGCTTCTACTTCTGCTTCTTCTTCCTCCTCTTCACCGGCACCTTTAAGGAGCAAGCCTAAAAAGGTAGACAAAGATGGAAGTGAGGTTAGAAATGTCTTCAAAAGCATTTATAGGTGGTTTTGACAATTGAAATTTGAAGAATCTACATCTATGGTAACTGGATTCTTGAGAATTTCAGTCTGTTAAGTTCTGTTTAACACCGTTAAATTTAAATAATATCTAAGAATATGAAAAGTAGCTTTTAGAAAGAATTGTAAATGGTTTAAAATTAGAAATTGAACTTTGGCCAAATTCGAAATTGTCAAAAGTGAAAATTAGCTCTAGAATTAAATTTTAATTTCAAAAGACAATAGTTTGCAAAAAAATAAAAAAATGGAACTCTTTAAGTGTCATCAATGATAATCAAGCACTTAACTTATTTAATTATTTGTCTATTGGATTGGCGTACATTTATTGGAGGATTAAAAATAAAAAATATTCAATAATGTTTTTATTTCTACAAAAAAGTGTCCCCAATCAGAGTTTAGGATTCTTGACCCAATATAACTTTTAGGCTCTGACATAGAGACAGTGATTCCATAAGTTAATTGGTTTAATTTGAGTTGATGCCATGTGTACCATTTCTAAAGGTCTGTGTATCAAGTGTCCCACGTGGCTAGAGTATTAAACAACCTGACCTGTAGCATATCAGTCATATGTCAGGTCTGATAAAAGTGATTGTCTGACCATGGAGGTTTGCTAATTTACACATGTGGGCGTGTATCACAACATGATACATGCGTGACATCATAGCTTCCCATGAGGCGTGATATTGTGTTTTGATCTAGATCGCCTCACACAAAAGTCAGGCTAGCTTTCCCAACTCGGATGGGGTAAAACACATAAATACAACTGAATGGTCAGAAAAAAAGAAAAAGAAATAATTTTTTTTTTTTTTTTTAAAGTGTCAATTTACTATGTATTGCGTGGCCCAGCTGAAGAGTGATTTAGTCTGATTTAGAGAAAATCTTAGTAACTCTGTGGGGCCCACTCTGGTGTTAGTGTCTTATCCACACCGTCCATCGGTTTAATTACCAGCTCATTTTAGGGTATGAGCCTACAACTGAACCCATGCAAAGCTCAAACAATCCACACCACAGGAAACAGTGGGAATTGAATGCCTACCGTTGAAAATTTTGTAGGGGCTACAGAATTTTAGATCAAGCTGATAAAACACATACATCCACAGTGGGCCCCACAGATTTAACTTGGTAGGCTATACTCTGGACGCAATCCAGCACGGCACACGTACGAGAAAAAAAAAAGAAAAAGAAGAAGGTATGGCGTGGCATAGTGCAGTGCTTGCGAATCGCCTCTTCAATGCCTCTAACGTAGGGTTAGCAAATGGTTTTGGATATATTAATTACCAGAATCTTCTTCTCTCCTCCATATCTTCCACTCCCAGATAGCATCTGTAACATCGAATGGGAATGGCTTTAGCTTCGGACAGTTGCGAATCTTGAGGAGTCTTAAAGACGGCATTGACCCTCGCATCCTCTGCCACTTCTCTTCCATCTCTTCTAACCATTCTAGCACCAATACCTCCACTTTCCATACCCCACTCTCGCTGTTCCAAAATCTGGGACCCATCTCCCTAATCCTTCCCCCATTAATCCAAAGCAACTGAAGATTGAGAAGGGCAGTAGGACTGAGCCACGCAGGTGTCCTTTCTCCTTGCCAGTTCCAAAGATGCAACTTTTTGAGGGATTTAAGAGGAGAAAGATCAACTTCAATCTTCCTTACAACTCCATCTCTTTCAACAGAACTTACATCAAACTCTAAACATAGAATTTGCAGATGCTGGAGCATTGATAACACATTCCATTCCCCTTCTTCTATTTCTTCCACTGACTTTATCAACCTACAAAGTTCTCTAAGTTTTGTCAACCTCTTCAACTCCGAAATACCGGATCCATTTTTATTCAAAGGACTAAACCATCCTAACCGTTCGAGATTTGAAAGCTTTCCAAACCCTTCTGGCATGCATTCTAAAGACCCACACCCTGAAATTTGGATAGCTGTTAGCTTCTCTAATGTTGTGATTGACACAGGAACCCTTTTCAAATTGGGGCATTCCGATAAACGTAGAATCCGAAGATTATGAAGATTTCCGATTGATTCGGGCAGTGATATTAAGGCAGAACTTCTCTCTATGTTAAGATAAACGAGGTGATGTAATGACCCTATCCCACTCAACCAATCGCTGCACACCACATCTCCATCGAGATTCCTGTCTGACTAATGTAGCTTACATTAATGCCATAGGTCCATTTTAACTATTCATTTAAAGTCATTATTTCAAAATTGAAGCAGATACAAATATCAGGTGGACCACACCACCGGAAACAGTGGTAGTTGACCATGAAAAACTTCTTATAGGCTACAAAAGTTTTTTAATACATTCCGTTGGGTCTCAAGAAGTTTTTAATGGTGGATATTCAATCACCACTGTTTCCTTTGGTATATAGTCCACCCGAGATTTGGATCTACTTCATTAGTGATGATCATGCCCTAAAATCAGCTTTCAAAACAGGTGGACAGCATGGATGTAAGTCTGGTATATCACGGTGGGCCCTACACTCAGGGGTCCACCTACCTCGGTGGATCCGATGATCCACCCAAACTGCACCACAGAAAAAGATCCATCCGCTGGAATTATCTCTTTGGTCGTTCATGTAGGTTTTTATGACTGGGATGAAAAGGAAAGATGGCTCACAAGAGGACAGTGGACTGTATAAAAGTGTAATGGTTGGTGTTTAATCACCACATTTTGATGATGGCGTGGTCTTCCAGGGGTTGTGATCTCTTTTATTTTTGGGATCATTTATTATACGAAGCTTGCAAAATAGATGAATGGCATGGATAGATCACATCATCATGGTGGGGCCCCCAAGCACTGTCCGGCATTCCACCACCACTTCAGTAACCAATCCAAGGACGCGGTTTGGCTAGTGATGCTGCCCCTAGCCAAGTGGCTAATAGTCGGTGCTCTGTGGGCTGCACCATGATGTATGTGTTTTATCCACGCCGTCCATTAATTTTTTCAGATCATTTCGGGGCAAGATACAAAAAATGAGGCAGATCTAAATCTCAGGTGGACCATTTACCACAGGAAAACTGTAGTGATTGGATGTCCATCATTAAAAACCTACTAGGTTTGTTATAATGTTTATTTGATATCCAACCTATTGATTTGGTGTGCAAACCTAGATGAAGGGAAAAACAAATATCAGCTTGATCCAAAACTTTTCTAGCCCCATAGAAGCTTTTAATGGTGCGCATTCAATCAACAACTGTTTCCTATGATGTGGTCCGCTTATAATTTTGATATACCTCATTTTTGGGCTCATACCTAAATTGGAAGGCATGGATGAAACACATACGTCATGATGGTGCCCACAAAGCACCAACCACTCGCCATTGATAATTTCCCCATGACTCCGCAGGAAACGGATGGTAAATATGGGTCAACTTACTTAGACATTTTGTATTGCCCATTTCCTATGATTTATCATAAATCATAGATTTGAGAAAATAAACAATATAGGATGCAAGATTGCGTCGTGTGCCACACAATACCAACTTAGTGGTGAGTTGACATGGCAAAGTTTTGTGGCCCCACCATGATGTATATGTCATATCCATACCATCCATCCATCCATTTTTTGAGATCAATTTTAGGCATGACCACAAAAACGAGGCAGATCCAAACCTCAAGTGGTTCACACCACAAACGATAATGACATCCACCGTTGAAGCCTTACTAGGGCGCACCAATTTTTTTATTTTCTATCCATCCTGTTCATGAGGTCACACAGACCTGGATGAAGGGAAAACAGAAAAATCAGGTTGATCCAAAACTTCCTGTGGCACCTAAGAAGTTTTCAAGGGTAAGTATTCAATCTCCACTGCTTTCTATGGTGCAGTCCACTTAAGGTTTGGATCTGCCACATTTTTGGGTTCATGTATTAAAATAATTTTACCTCAATCACAACAATCCATTTATTAAAAGCTAAATCACAAAACCACATATTCTATCACAGCAATTTCCATAATTATTTATATACCTATTGAGAAATGATAGTGGGCTGTATGAATGGAAACCTTCCCATGCACATGGTTGTACTTGGAATCGTTGAAATCCACGTCAACTACCTGGACCGTCCTTTAGGTCCAGCCCGCTCTTCATAGACAACATTTAAAATATCATAATGATCAGATGATTTAAACCATCCATTCAGTGGCTTATTGAGATCGATGGACAAGATTCCTCATTAAAGATGAGCCACAATGATGGATGTTTCAGACGATGTGATAGCTTAGTTTTTTTATTTTTTATTTATTTTTATTTTTTTTAAAAAAATTTTTCGTGATGAAAAAACATTAGACTAGATGTAATGGAATTAACTACTTTGGAGATGTTGGTCAGCCGAAACACGAAACAACAACGGCTAAAGAAGCAAGAATCACATCCATCAAAATGATTGAACCTTCGGATCAATAGCATTCAAGGTTGGAAGGTCAAGATCGAGCAGAGAAAAACAGGTCGAATGATAAACTGGATGCATCTACACGTCTACTAGAGGTGAGTTGCATAGCATTGTTTATGTTTCTTTTTTTCTTTTTTCTTTTTTTTTTTTTTAAATAAAATAAAATAAAATAAAATAAAAAACACTTTGGCCACTCAATCTAAGAATTGAAAAATGGACGGTTTTTTAAATAACAAAAAATAATAACACGGCATTTAAAGGGATAGGATCACTCTCTTTATAAGCCATGATAAAGCGGCAGAAAGAAGCATACCGGTATGAGTGTTGAGCTTGTAAAACGAGAGAGGAATAAGGATTCTTCAATCAACAGGAGAAAGAAGCACTTTGGTCAGATAATACTGCCCACTCAATCGTCAGCTCCTTAAAAGTTGTAATAAAACTGTAAGAAAAAACAAAAACATACAAGTTATCTACCCATCTGCGGTATAATATATTAATATCTCGTGAAAGAATAATAAAATTTCAAACTGTTCATTAGGTCCAACACACATTTCATGGGCTACCATGCAATGTCACACCAATTTGACAAATATTAGCCATTTGATCCATGGCCTTTAATGTAGACGGTCAATATTGCTTATAAAAAAAAATAAAAATCAAATCAACAGCATGATACATCTACTTAGTAGAGGCTATCATGGATTGCTTGTGTTTCTAAAGAATCAAACTTGAGAAGCCCATCTACTGTTATGTTAATTCTCCATCCAACCAGTTGGTAAGGTCACTCGTACCTAAATGAAGGGAAAACACAAATATCTACTTGATCTGAAAACTTGCGTGGTGAGAAGTTTTTAATGGTCAATCACCATTGTTTCTTATGATGGGGTTCACATGACATGTAGGTCTGGTTCGTTTTTGGGCTCATGCACTAAAATAAGCTGAAAAAAAATAGATGGACGGCATGGATCCACAATGAGTACATCAAGGCGGGCCCACAGTCAGGGCTGCGCTGTGTTAGGACTAGGAGAAGCCACAGCCACCTACTGTCTCCGCCACGCTGGAGGGAGCTTACCAAATCCGCATGTAAACAAGCAGGAACGGGGGACTAGGTAAGTCGGTGGAGCTAGGCCATGGCTACAGGGCCCCAACTTGATATATTTGTTGCATATCCACACCGTTGATCTGTTTTGTTATCTCATTTTAGAGCACAGACCCCAATCTCAGGAAAATCACACCACAGTAAACAGTGGTAATTGAACACCACTATTAAAAACTTCTTACAGGCCACAACATTGTTGCATTAAGCTTATATTTGTATTTTCCTTTTATTTAGATCTGTGTGACCTACTCAACAAGTTGGATGAAAACTAAACATTACAATGGCCCTAGGAAGTTTTTAATAGTAGGTATTCAATTTATCATTATTTTTCTATGTTATGGTCCAAGTGAGATATTGATCTGCCAGATCAATTATAGACTCGTGCCTTAAAATAATATGAAAAAAATAGATGTACAGTGTAGATAAAACATATATATCTTAGCGGGCCCATATTGTACTGATCATCAGCTAGGTTAGTTGTGGCACCCGCAGTCAGCATGCAATCCACACCCGGCAGCAGCTTTCCGGAACCAAGGGTAAGAGAAGGAAGATGGCTTCTAAAGTCATTCGGAGACTCAGAGGCATTATAATTGGGAGCGGATTAAGTGTGGCCCGGCCTCACCCGAGTCGCGGTCCAGCCCTTATCATGGGGCTCATCTTGATGTATATATTTTGTATCACACTGTCCATCTATTTTTCCATATTATTTTAGGGTATTAACCCAAAAATAAAACAGATCCAAATCTTAGAAGGACCATGTAAGTAGGAAACAGTGGTGATTGACCATTAAATACTTCTAGTGGGCCACAAAAGTTTTGGATCAAGTAGATACTTAACTTTTCCCTTCATACTTTAACCATATCAACAGGTTGGATGGCAAATAAACATTACAAAACAAGGCGGATGCCTTAAGAAGTTTTTAATGGTGGGGCACTCAATCACCACTGTCTCGTATGGCATGAGATTTTGATTAGTTTCATTTTTGGGCTCATACCTAAAATGATCAGGCAAAAATGAATGAACGGTGTGGATACAAAATACATACATAAAGGGGGGCCCACAGTAAGGGTCGCACCATCTTAAGGCAAGTTTGGGATACACTTACTCCACTCCCGTCAGAAATGGGAGCGGATTGGCTGTGACCGGTGCCCAGGCTGTGTGGGTTCCACGGAGATTTATGTGACAAATCCACTCCATCCATCTATTTTTAAAGACCACAATAGTGCACGCTTCTAAAAATCAGGCATATCCAAGACTCAGGTAGGCCACATCAACAAAACGGTGAGAACAGCAACATCCACCATTGAAACCTTCCTGCGGCTGATCATGATGTTTATATGTCATCCAAACCGTTCTTAGAATTATAAATAGAGCTGTCAATGGGCTGGGTAGTCCCAACGGTCCTTTGGGCTTAGCCAAATTGGGTTGGGTTTGGGGTTGTGTATCAGGCCCGACTAGTCGGGCTGAGGCTAAAATCAGAATCCTGATTGTAAACCTGGCCGGACTCGAACTTAGCACTCCAAAGCCCATGAACCCGGCCTGGCCTGATAGCACTTTTCTAAACCTAATTTCCTCTTTTTCTTTCATTCTCCCCCTCTCTCACACATGAGAGACCAAAATATCATTTATCAACTCAGATACTCGTGGCTTAGGCTCAGGCTCAGGCTCAGGTGGACTCATGCTGGGCTTTATGTAAATGTCTCGGGTCAGACTAAGGTCGGACTATTTTTAGCCAGTCACGGCCCATGCTGGATTTAGGCTTATGTTTAGAATTACAGGCTGGGCTTAGATAGAGCTCACCTAGTCCTAACCCAGCTCATTGACAGCCCTAATTATAAACACTCAAATAAACTGTAAGAATACATATTATCTTGATTTAAATAAATTTAAATAACTTAAAAAAAAAAAAAAACTTGTATTAGTGCTAGGCATTCAACCCTCACTGTTTTGTGTAACATAGCACACATGAGTTTTGAATCTGCATGATTTTTAGAATTCTGCCCTACTGTGGTCTTTCAAAATAGATGGGTGGAGTGAATTTGTCACTAACATCTCATGAGATATATAGGCAATCAGCTCCCATAAGAAATGACAGAGGCAGCGTATAAAGCAAGTTTATCCTTTCAATAGAAAAAAGAAACAAATGGAAAATACTTTTTATTATAGAGAGGGAATGTAAATCACTTCTTACAAAAATAAATAAGCAATAAGGCTAAAGCACTTCTTAAAGGAGAGCAGCCCATTTCATCAGGGCACGAGCATATGACCCAGGTTGATGTTTGTATTGCATGGATGTAGATTGCACGCTCGACACCCTAACCCAATCTATGGGTCCATTGTGATGTATGTGTCTTGTCATGTTGTCAAATCATTTTATGAGCTCATTTTAAAGTGTAAGTCTAAAATTGAAGCATATCCAAAGTTGGAGTGGACCACATCATAGGAAACGTTGGGGATTAAAAAATTAAATTCCATGATGGAAACCTTTTTAACACCCACCATGATGTTTATTTGTCATCTAACTTGTTTATAATGTCACACGGATATGGATGATGGGAAATCACAAATATCAACTTATCCAAGACTTTTGTGCCCCCTAAGAAGATATCAATAGTTCTGTGGTGTTGTCCACATAGCTTTGGGTATACTTCAATTATGGGGTAATGCCCTAAAATGAGTTAGAAAACCAGATGGACAGCCTACCTAAGACATACATCCACACCATCTATCCGGTTTTTAGCTTATTTTAGGATGTCCAGCCCAAGTAGTAGATCCAAATCTCATGTGGACCGCACTATAGGAAAAATTGTGATTGAACACCTACCATTAAAAACTTCTTAGTGCTATGGTTTATTAGCCATCTGGCTAGTTGGTAAGGTCAAACATACTTGGATAAAGGGAAAACACAAATGTTACCTAGATTTAAAACTTTTGTGGCTCAAAATCAGCACTATTTAATACATTGACAACTTTGGACATATCGGTTAGTTGAAACATCAAACAACATCAGCTAAAGATGCAAGAACCACATCAATCAAATGATTGAACCTTGTGATCAATAGCATACAAGATTGGAAAGTCAAGATTAATCAATGAAACGAGGTCCGATCATAAGCTTAATGCATCTATTAAAGGGAGTATGCCTAGGATTGTTTATGTTTCAAAAAACCAACTTTGGTCAGACAATGATGGTCACTTAATCTATGAATTGTAAAATTGATGGTAATTAAAATAATAATAATAATAATCTAGCATTCAAATGAATACATCCCATCCTTAATAAGTCATAATAAAGTGATAGAAGAATACCAGAATAAATGGAGAGCTTGTACACCGTAGAAGAAGGAAGATGGCTTCTGCAATAACTTGGCCACTTGAGATTAGAAATGGATGAGGTAGCATAGAAAGAAATAATTACTTAGGATTTTTTATTTTTTTTTTTAAATGCATTTTTTAAAGGTAACGCTGTCAAGGATTAAACCCAAGAATGATTTTTAAATTATTTGATATCCCAAGTTACTTAAGTAGCTTATATTCATTTATACTTATTAAGTAAATAAAGTATGTTTGGTAAATAATATACTTATCAGCAAAAAGTATATATATATATATATATATAAACATGTTTGGCTTCCAATATTTTAATGGTGGGGCACTCAATCACCACTGTATCTTATGCATGGTACACTTGAGATTTTGATTAGTTTTATTTTTGGGCCCATTACCTAAAATAATCAGGAAAAAATGAATAGACAGCGTAGATACAAAATACGTACATCAAGGTGGGCCCACAGCAAGGGTCCCACCATCTTATGGCAAGTCCAGGACACACCTACTCCACTCCCATCAGAAATGGGAGGGGATTGTCTGTGACCGGGGCCAAGGCTCTGTGGGGTCCACAGAGATATCCGTGACAAATCTACTCCATCCATCTATTTTCAAAGACCACAATAGCCTGGCTCCTAAAAATCAGGCAGATCCAAGACTCAGGTAGTCCACACCAACAAAACAGTGATAACAACAACATCCACTGTTGAAGCCTTACTACAGATGATCATGATGTTTATATGTCATCCAAACTGTGATGTTTATATATCCAAACCGTTCTTAGAATTATAAATAAGGCTGTAAATGGGTCAGGTAGTCCCAACGGTCCTTCGGGCTTGGCCCAATTAGGCTGGGTTTGGGATCGTGTATCAGGCCCGATAGTTGGGCTCAAGCTAAAATTAGAACCCTGATTGTAAATCGGGCCGAACTTGAACTTAGACTCCAAAGCCCATCAACCCGCACTCAGGCTGAACTATTTTCAGCTGGTCACAGGCCCGGGTTGGATTTGGGTTTAGGTTCATAATTGTAGGTTGGGCTAGGATAGAGCTCGGCCCGGTCCTAACCCAGCCCATTGAAAGCCCTAATTATAAACACTCAGATAAAATTGTAGCAATACATACTATCCTGATAATAAATAAAACTTTTGGTACTGCCAGGCATTCAATCCTCACTATTTTGTGTAATATGGCTCACATAAGTTTTGGATCTGCCTGATTTTTAAAATTTTGCCCAACTGCTGGTCTTTCAAAATAGATGGGTGGAGTGAATTTGTCATGAACATCTTATGGACCCCACACAACTCTGGGCCAGAGATATATAGGTAATCCGCTCCCATAAGAAATGGCCGAGGCAGCGTATAAAGCAAGTTTAACTTTTCAGTAGAAAAAAAAAAGAGAAACAAATGTAAAAGACGTTTTACTATAGAGAAAGAATATAAAGCATTTCTTACAAAACTAATAAAATAAATAAATAAGACATATAAAGCACTTCTTAAAGGAGAGCCACCCCATTTCATATGGGCATGAGCGAATGGACCAGGTTGATGTATGTATTGCATGGATGTAGATTGCACACTCAATAACCCAATATGCTCATTGGGGTCCATTATTATATATGTGTCTTGTCATGTTGTCCATTCATTTTATGAGCTCATTTTAAAGCATTAAGTCCAAAATTGAAGCATTAAGCCCAAAATCGGAAGGGTTCTCTGTCTTCATAGCTAATCTTCCTTTTGATTGTACCCATGAGGACATCTCTTCCATCTTTGCCAGATACGGTAAGGTTTTGGCAGTTCATCAACCCACTTTCCCTGATTCCCTAAAACCTAGAGGATTCGCCTTCATCCGGTTCCTATACGAAGACGAAGCTAGGGCAGCCATTGGAGTTCTGAATGGAAAGCGGGTCGATGGCAGAGTGGTCACAGTCCAATTTGCTACTAATAAATTCAACATTCAAGCAGAGCTTCCTAACCCTTCCACCTCATTCTGCAAACCCCAAACCCCAATCCCCATTCCTCCTACCCTCGCTAATCGTCCACATAACCCCTCTCTAAACCCGCACACCCAATCATACAAGGATCCCATCAAATCCGCTCACCTTCCCAAGCCGTCCATCTTTCCAAACACAGAGCACGCCAAGGTGATGGTAGACAGAGCTTCAATAGACCACAGAAGGAACAAGCTGGCCACGGCTCTCATTGGCTATGCGAATCACCCTTCGATCTCCATCATTCACCTCATTAGAACCCTAAGGAACTCCAGATTTTTAGCCTCCTCTGTAGATGTGACAAGGATAGCTCCACAAGCTTTTCTCCTCCACTTCAGATGTAGAGAGGAACTGAACGATTTTGCCGTTGACTCCTCCTTTCACTTAGCCATGGGTTTGGACAGCATCGAACCATGACATCCGAATGTCGTTCTCGGACATGGTGGAACGTGGATTCATTTGTATGGTATCCCTTCCCATGCATGGATTGAATCAGTTATTGTTGATATCGGACAACACTTCGGGAGCGTAGTAGATATAGACTCATCCACAAGGTATGGAATTTTTCAGGTTTTTGCCAGAATCAAGATCCGTATCAATCCAGGGAGAGATTTGTACAGGACAGTTGAGCTGAAGGTGGGCAGAGAATCTTATCCCATCTATGTAGTGGTAGAACATCCGAGGGGGGTTATTCCCCCAGTCCACCCCCCCCCCCCCCCCCCCCCCCCCCCCTCTCCCCCCCTCTCAATCTGAGGGCGTCCTCGCCAGATAGAGTGCAAGGTACCAAGCAATGGGTGCTTTCATCCTTCTACCATTCCTCAGAAGGTATTCAAGAACGCCAGTCCCCTGCTCACCGAAATTCCTCATTGAACCACTTGCATCTCCCACTTCAAATTCGCTCAGCTCCTGCTCTAGCAAATGCCGTTTTGACCCAATTCGAGGAAGGCTCTTCACATCGGCCTACATCCCATTTTACATCCATCAATCATCCCCTAGCATCAGTCCCTCATTCCTCCGCCTCATCCCCTGAAGGTTCCTTTGTCTCAAACACACCCTTCTCGCCCAGGCCTTTAGCCATTGCCTCCCCAATCAGTGTTTTTCAGACTCCTTTGAAACTACCAATTTCACATCAGTCCAGCCCATAATCCAGAGCCCCCCCCCCCAAGGCATCAACCTGAATCTCTCTGTGGCTCTAGGAGCCTTACACGATGCTCTGTCCGGCAACCAGCAACTCTCTAAGGATTTATCCTCCCATTCTCAGTCCTAAGGTCCTCCCCTGGGCAAAACCAATCACATTGCAGACCAAACCAAACTTCCTGGGCTTATCACGTACCATAGGAGGGTTTATTCCCGTTCAGAAGACAATGTTCTAAGAGATCATGATGTTGTTCTCCAAGACGCCAGTGTGAGATCTGACAGGGAGAAGATCGGGAATATGGAAAAGCCTCTGGAAAGTGAACACCTTCATGTCGACCTGTCCCCATTCTTCACGCATCCGCTAGACTGGCCCTCGGGGCCCCCGACTTGTCAGCTTCCTTTCGATTCTGACTCATATTCTCTACAGTTAGATGAATGTCCATCCTAAAGAAACAGTGTCGTCAGCAGGGGGAGTAAACAAAAGGCAGGTACTCCAGTTCTGATTGAACCCATCCTCAAGAGCTTTGTCAGACCAAGGGGATGTAGAGACAGTAGGAAGACCAACAGGGCCATTATCTCTGGTAGTGTTTCAGATGGATAGGATCCTTCTTTGGAACGTGAGGGGAATTGGGAATTCATCCTCGATTAGACATGCGAAGAGGCTTATCAATCTGTACAAGCCTGCAATAGTTATTTTTCTAGAACCAATGCTCGAAGATTCTAAAAGAGTAATAATTGGTCTTAAGCTAGGATTTCATTGCTCTCTGTCCAATGTGGCCACTGGAAGGAAAATTTGGATCTTCCACCACTCATTCATCTCGGTAGACTTGTTATCAGCTTCAGATCAGTTCCTTGCTCTCAGGGCTGCGGTGCTGCATATCCAGGTTCCTCTTCATATCACCTCGGTCTATGCCAAATGTTCCTATCTGCGTAGGAGGGATTTGTGGGCTGATTTGGCTAGCCTCGCCACTGCGGTAGGGGGCCCGAGGCTTGTTTGTGGAGACTTCAATGCAGTTACTTCTCTCTCGTAACAGATTGGCGGGAATTCATTGGCAGGTCCCAACACTTCAGAATTTGTCGCTGCTATTAACTAATCTAACCTGATTGATGTAGGTTTCTCTGTTAATGCATTCACCTGGTGCAATAATCGGTCAGGTAATTCCAGGAAGTGGGCTAGGTTGGATAGAGCTCTCTACTCCATTGACTGGTTACATATCTTCCCCTCATTCCATGTCAAACATTTGCCGTGCCTTTACTCTAATCACTCCCCTCTCCTTCTATCCTCATCGACTGCCACTCTTTCCACCCCCCGCCCTTTTAGATTCCAGAAGATGTGGATGCTTCACACGAGTTTCAGGGCCCTCGTCGCCAGCGCCTGGGAGTTAGAAGTATTCATCAATCCGATGATCCACCTCATGACCAAGATAAAAAAACCAAGTCAACTCTAAGAAGTTGGAACAAGGAGGAATTTAGCAATATTTTCAGCCAAATCAAGATAGTTTCTGATCGGGTTGTTCAGCTGGAGCAGGAAGTGTCGTCTAGCCCATCTCTCCATTTTCAATCCCAGTTGGAAGCCCTGAAAAAGGATCTCCTCCACCTAGAACACAAGGAAAAAGTTTTCTGGAAGCAAAAATCCAGGAACAGGTGGCCAAAGGAAGGCGACAGGAATTCTAAATTGTTTCACGCTTCAATCAACTATAGGTTTAGGAATTCTCAAATCAGAGAAATTCAGCTCCCTTCTGGCATCGTAACCAGCAATCGTGACAGCATTAAAGAGGCGGTTGTAGACTTCTTCAAGAACCTTTATGCGTCCCATTTAGTGGCTCCATTCGACGGCTTCAACAGAGTGATTCCGTCGCTTGTTACCCAAGCCGACAACAACTTTCTGATGGCCCTTACCACCTTGGAGGAGGTCCACTCCGCGATTGCAGCGTTACCTCTAGATGGGGCCCCAGGCCCTGACGAGTTCTCAGGAGCCTTCTTTACGTCCTGTTGGGATATCGTGGGCGCAGATCTTCACCGTGCCACCAAATGCCTGTTCCAGGAAGGTACTATTCCTAGAGCTTTCTGTTCCTCCCTTATTTGTTTAATCTCCAAAAAAGAGGCGCTCAAGACTTTTGCTGATTTTCGTCCGATAAGTTTATGTAATTGTGTATACAAGATTTTCTCCAAAGTGATTGCAGCTAGGTTGAGCTCTCTTCTCCCTAAGCAGATCTCTGAAGAGCAAATGGCCTTTGTCCCGGATCAGACCATTGCAGATAGTATTTCGCTGGCGCAAGAACTTCTTAGAGATATCGACAAGAAAGTCAGGGGAGGGAATATCATATACAAGATTGACCTTGAAAAGGCGTACGACTGTATAACTAGTCCTTTCTTAAAGAGGTTCTCAAATGCTTCAGTTTCAGTGAAGCTTGGATTGCAATGACAGAGAAATGTTGAGCTGGGCCTTGGTTCTCGGTTCTGGTCAATGGTGAATCCTCGGGCTTCTTCAAATCGGAAAGAGGGCTTTGCCAAGGAGACCCTCTATCTCCCAGCTTCTTCATTTTAGGCCTAGAAGTGCTTAGTCGGGGGTCTGAAAGCTCTCTTCCATTCCTGCCCTGAGCTATCCTATAAGACCATCCGTTGTTCTTTGAGAATTTCTCACCTGCTATATGCAGATGATACAACGATTTTCTCCAACGGATCTTCTTCCTCCGTTAGGGTTATTAAGGGATTCCTTCACTCCTTTATGGAAACTTCGGGGCTTAAAATCAATCTCGCCAAAAGTTCCTTCTTAGTTTCCTCTAAGATGACAACTAACAGGATTCGTAGACTTGAAAGGAAGTCGGGATTTCTGAGATCTTCCCTGCCGTTTCTCTACCTCGGAGTCCCTCTATCCAAAAGGCGTATCCAAGCCTCCACCTTCCAGCCGTTAGTTGAGAAAATTGTTACCCGCATCTCCGGGTGGAAAGCTTGTTTCCTCAATCAGGCATCTAGGGTTGTGCTAATCAAACATGTCCTCTCGAGTATTCCGATTCACTCCCTTGTGGCAGTCGACATCCCGAAGCAGACTTTATCTTCCTTGGAGAAAGGGTTTGCTGACTTCTAGGGATGGTCCGAAGGGAGGAAGAACCTTCATTGGGTAAGCTGGAAGACCATAGTTGGTCCTGCTAAAGAAGGAGGGCTGGGAATCAAGGGTGTGACAGACGTCTCTTTAGCCTTTAAGTTAAAGTGGGCCTGGACTATTTTCGTCAACCACCATAACAGTTTATGGGCCAAATTCATGAGAGCTAAATATCAAGTGAAACTTCCTTGGGGGCTGGTAGCGCAGCGCCATTCTGGCTCCCCGGCCTGGTCTCAAGTGCAGAACCTTGCCGATCTTCTATCGGCCAACTGTCATCCGCTGCTGGGTAGTGGAAATAACAATTTTTGGGAAGTGGACTGGACGGGGCTGGGCCCTCTAAAAGGCCTCCTACAAGACAATCTCTCTCCTCAGCCTCAGCATCTGAAGATCAATCAAGTCATTGACTATGAGGGTATGCTCCAGCATGTCCCTTTTCCTGCTTCCCTGCCTGATTCAGTTCGCCCCCACATCATCTTGAACGGTCTATCCCTTAGTCAGGGGGAAGACCGCCTCATCTGGACCAAGGAAAGGTCGGGCCATTTTTCCACTAGATCAGCCTGGGACATCGTCAGATCACATCATCCACAGCGAGCATGGGCTAGATGGACGTGGCATCCTTATCTCCCCCCCAAAATTGCCATCTTCTCTTGGAGAATCCTTTACAAGGCAGTCCCGGTTGAAATTAGAGTGAAGAAGAAGGGCATTCATATGGCTTCGTCCTGTGTTTGCCACATGGGCGATAGCTGGAAGGAGGAATCCCTCGACCATCTCTTTGTTGAAAGCGAGATCGCAGCAGCTCTGTGGACTTACTTCTCGACCACTCTCTTTGTTAATTTTCTCCCCAACCAAACTGTAGAAGGTAGGCTCTTTCAATGGTGGGCAATGGCAAAGGAAGCGTCCCCTCTAGGTATGCTTAGAGGGATCACTGGGCGATCATCCTTTGGGAGATCTGGAAAGCGAGGAACGAGCGCCGTTTTGACAACCGTCAGGTTACGGCTCAAAACTCCATAAACCAGGTCCGATTTTGGCTTTCTTGATTATTCAACACTTTTCCCCTCCTGGCATGTAAATCCCAATCTGACTGTGACGTGCTAGTGGATCTCAGCATTCCAAGGTTGGTACCCCCCTCGCCCCTCCATATCAGTGGTGAAATGGACTTGCCCCCCTACAGGGTGGGTTAAGTTGAATGTTAATGGTTCTTCCAGGGTAAACCCGGGTCTATCAGGTAGTGGGGGAGTCTGCAGAATGAGAAGGGGGACTTCCTCTTTGCTTTCGCGTCAGGATACAGGGTGGGGTCGAATTTCATGGCAGAATTTAAGGCAGTGATTGACGGCTTGAAGCATTGTAAGGATTTTGGCTATTCTAACGTTGAAGTTGAGAGCGACTCCTTAGCTGTCGTCGATCTATTCTCTAATAGAGGGGCTATCCCGTGGGCCATTTTCTATTGGAAGAACCACTTCGAGTTTTATCGGGAGGCTTTATCTATTTTTGTCAATCATATACCTAGGCAGTCCAATGCTGCGGCGGATAGCCTGGCCCACTGGGGTAGCTTAAATCAGCTCCACAGATTGTTCCAGTCGTCTATTGATCTCCCCCGCATAACTCGTGGGGAGTTGGTTCTCGATAGAGTTGGTTTGGGGGTGATACGGGTCTCGTAGCCGCTCGTTTCCTTTCAGTCAGTTGATTAGCTTTTTTTGTTCAACTCTTCATGATAGGTGGGCCCAGTCCTTTTTCGCTGGGCCTTCCTGAATTGTGAATTCTCTTTTGTGGTTGAATAGATTCAGGGCTGACATAGGGCCATCTTTATATATATATATATATATATATATATATATATATATATATATATATATATATAACACCAACAGTGACATTTATTTGTCATCTAACTTGTTTATAAGGTCACACAGATATAAATGAAGGGAAATTACAAATATCAACTAATCCAAGACTTTTGTGGCCCCTAAGAAGATACCAACAGTTCTGTGGACCGGGTTGTCCACTTAGCTTTGGGTACACTTCAATTATGGGATAATGCCCTAAAATGAGTTAGAAAAACGGATGGACAGCCTACCTAAGACACATACATCCACACCATTTATCCAGATATTAGCTTATTTTAGGATGTCCGGCCCAAGAAGTAGATCCAAATCTCAGGTGGACCACACCATAGTAAAAAATGGTGATTGAACACCCACCATTAAAAACTGCTTAGTGCCCACCATATGGTTTAATTATTAGTCATCTGGCTAATTGGTAACGTCAAACATGCTTGGATGAAGGGAAAACACAAATGTTTCCTTGATTTAAAACTTTTGTGGCTCAAAATCACCACTATTTACTACATTGACGACTTTGGACACATCGGATGGATAGTTGAAACATTAAACAACATCAGCTAAGGATGCAAGAACCACATCAATCAAATGATTGAACCTTGTGATCAATAGCATACAAGATTGTAAGGTCTAGATCGATCAAAGAAAACAGTTCTGATCATAAACTTGATGCATCTATTAAAGGGAATCTGCCTAGGATTGCATATGTTTCAAAAATCCAACTTTGGTCAGACAATGCTGGTCACTCAATCTATGAATTGTAAAATTGATGGTAATTAAAAAGAAAAATCTAGCATCCAAAGGAATACATCCCATCCCTAATAAGTCATGATATAACGATGAAAGAATACCAGAATAAATGGAGAGCTTGTAAACCGTAGAAGAAGGAAGATGGCTTCTGCAATCAGTTGGCCACTCGATATTAGAAATGGATGAGGCAGCATATAAAGAACTAATTACTTAAGAATAAAAAAATGCATTTTGATGTGGGTTGTCCATCATGCAAAGCCCACCTTGGATATGGGCTAGTCATCATTAGTGTTGACCTTTGATTGGACCGTCCATCATATATGGTCCACGTTGATATGGATCATCCATCATGTGAGGCTGATCACCATTATTAATTGTCCATCATGTGGAGCCCAACCTTGATGTGATCATCCATCATGTAGGAGTAAAAATAAAAAATAGAAAGTAAAAAAATATATCCAATGGTGGCGTCTAATAATTAAAAGCCATGAGATTGTTTTAGTCAACCTGGCTTTCTAGATGATGGCTAATTTGTAGTGGGCACCACAAAATGAACTGTATAATTTGAATTAATGCCCTAGACATGTGCAATTAATTCTTGTGTGAGTATCAACCTACAAGATAAAGTGACCGTGCGGGAGAACATGGTCTTGCAAGTGTAGGCACCAGTGGTTACATATAAATGGCCTGGCCTAGAATCAGGTGGTTGTCCATGCCCGAGTCCAGCATGCATCTTCTTTTAGCGTGGAAGGTCCTACACGATGAATGATCACTCGTGTAGCAGTTGGGCAATGTGCTCAACCTTCAAGGATTTTTCCGTCCTTAGCACAGAACGGCTGTCCAGCATGTGGGGCCCACTTTTTATGTGAACCATCCATTATATGAGCCCCACCTCTAATGTAGATAGTCCATCATGTGGAGCCTCATTTTATATGGTCTGTGAGAGAGCCTCCTTAGACATGGCCGGTGAGATAGAAAAGTAGAAAAGTCAAAAAAAGAAAAAAAAAAAACCCTGACTTATTGGTATTATTCAAACAAGCTCGTAAAAGCACTTTTTAAAGGGACCAAGATGCTCAGCTGGCTGGGGATCTATCCATCCGACCAGCCCGCAGTGTAGACTAAGGCAATCTATCAATCTTTTGCAAAAACATATAATAATAATAATAAATTCTAAACTATTCACTAAGTCCAACACATTTTTTGTTCTAAACTATTCATTAGGTCCAACACATTTTTGGTAAGCTACCTTGTAATCATCACACTAATTTGGCAATTGTTATCCATTTGATCCATGGCCTTTAATGTGGACGGTAGATACTGTTTACACAAATAAATTTCCCATCCATCTATTTGTTAGGGCCCCCCATGGATTGCCTGTGTTTCTAAAGAATCACATTGGAAAAGCCCATTCATGCCTTGGAAAACGGATCCAATATAGAAAATAAAGCTGCGTAGGAAGGATTGCATCATCCCATTAGTGTGGTTTTTGCATGGCACAGGTTTCGGGCCTGGGAACCTGATCTGCTTATGAGAGGCAGATGTCATCTTGCAGCTGGATGCCTTCCCACGTGTACCTGACAACAGTAGATAGATGGGCTAGTCTGTTGAGCCATACACGTGGATGGAAAAAGCCACGGATGGGGAGACCAATCCTCTTAAATAAGAGGTCCAACTGGTGGGACTTTAAGTTATGATAAATTCAGTAGATAATTTTTAATTTTTAATATATACGCGCACACGCTATCTCTGTCAAGAGGATCACCTTGTACAAAATTGAGAGACATCCACTCATTGTGTGAACCATACTTTTACTTTGCTATTTATCTATAGAAGAAATTGTTTTCAAATATGTAGCTCATATGATGAGTATATAGGTACTGATAGTAAGGCTAACTTATTGGAAGGTTTGGATGTCACATCTGCTTAATAGATTGTAACTTATCCCGTGGGCAGAGTGTAGCTTGTGATCCAACCCATTAAACTTGAGATACCTCTTAAATGATATGGGTAATACCCTAAAGGAATTTTAATGATTTAGAGAAAGTCAACTTCAAATTTGTAAGATTGAATCTTCAAAATCACGCCAACTCATACACAATTTCAACTCATGATCCGGCCAACTAATATAAATCTATTTTTATTTTTTTTAATATCTTCAAAATCTATAGTTGCAACAAATCTATCGACTCTGTATATTTGTTATAACCCTACATGATCATACAAGTAAAGATATAGTGAGAAAAACTAATTTCTTCGTATACAATAACATCGAAGTTTATCATTCAACTTTGGAGATGCGGATGCAAATTGCATACTGATTTTTCAAGCTGTCTGTTCATTTTTTAAAGCTCATTTTAGGGTACGAGCCCCATATCTAAAGCTCAAGCGTTGAAACCTTCAAAGGCCATAGTGACGTTTATTTGTCGTTCAATGTGTTCATAGGGTCACATAGATACAGATGAAAGGAAAACACATATATAAGCTTGATTCAAAATTTTTGTGGCTCTTAAGAAGTTTTCAATGGTAGGCATCCGTTTAATTCACACTGTTTATGTGGAATGGTCCACTTTAACTTTGGAAATGCTTCTATTTTGGGCTTCTGCACTCAAACAAGCTGATAAAACAGATTGACGGTGCTGATAGGAAACATCGTGATAAGCCACACAGAATTTACTTAGTGCACTAGCTAAGTCAGTAGGCAATTGGCTGCCTATCCAAGCCTAAGAGGATTACAAATGAACGCCAGCTTGCCACGTGGACATGCAGAGAGGACCTAGATAAATGGCTAGTAGGCTGAGTCATATGGTGCACACCACCATCTCCACCACACATGTGGCCATCTTTGATTACAACTGTACAGACCATTCACATATATGATTGAATGAAAACGATATAATTGTGTTGAGGGAGTCGCTAATTAGTTGCAGCCTGCCTCACTCAAGATAGTGTGGCCCATACAATGGAACCCAAATTGATGTATGTATTCTATATCCATGACCTTCACCTGCTTTCCTAGATCTTTTTATGCATAAGCCCAAAACTGAAGAAGATACAAATCTCAGGTGGACTATACTATAGGAAACAATGGGGATTAACGCCCTTCCGCCCACCATAATGCTTCCATAATATTTATTTGCTATTGAATCTGTTAGTTAGATCACATAAACCTTGATGCTGGGAAAAAACAAATATCTGCTTGATCTAAAACTTTTGTGGCCTATTAATGGTCAATCACCACTATTTCTTATGGTATGGTCTTGCTGAGAATTGGATATTTTCATGGCTAAAAATGATCCGGCAAAATAGATGAATGGTGTGGATATAAAATATATACATCAAAGTACCCCATGTACAGGGCCGCACCTAATATACTCTCAGCCTAGATAGATGGCTAGCATGCTGAGCCATACAGCGCCACACTATGGTCTTCCTTTACCATTCAACTTTGGCAGCTAACTGGTTGTCCGCATCTCCACAACACATGTGGCCATCTTCAATTACATCTACATAAACCATTAACATGGAGCGGATGAAAACCATATAATCATGTCGAGGGAGTAGACTAGATGTAGCCTTTATTGTGGGGCCAGTTTGATTTAGTTATTTTATATATCCTTGCTCAAAAATGAAGAACATCCAATTCTCTGGTGGACCATACTATAGAAAACAATGGTGATTGGCTATTAATGGGTCACAAAAGTTTCCAATGAAGTTGATATTTGTTTTCCCCTTCATCTAGGTTTGTCTGACCTTATTAACAGATTGGATGACAAACAAACATTATGGAAACATTACAATGGGCCCTAGGAAGCTTTTAATGGTAGGGGGTTCAATTACTTTTGTTTCCACCTAAGACTTGGACCTTTTTCATTTTTGAGCTCAAGCACTAAAATGATTTAGCAAAAAGAATGGACAACATGGATATGGATTACATACATTGAGGTGAGCCCTGTGGCAAGGGTGGCAGGGTTGAGGCTGGGGGCACACCTAATCTGCTCTCTTGTGTTGAGCACAAGTTGGCTGCAACCCTGCAACCATGCCAGCTATTCATCTGTTTTCTAGCTTAATTTAGGATATTTTCCAAAAAATAAAGCAGATACAGATTTCAAGTGGACCACACCATAGGAGATTATTGACAATTAAAATCTTTTGTAAGTGTCAAAGTTTTCGATCAAGCAAATATTTTTCTTTCTTTCATCCAGGTTTGTAGAACCTTATCAATAAGTTGGATGGTGGTAAATCTTAGGAAGTTTTTAATGATGGGTGTTCAATGACCAATGTGCTTAATTACTGTTTTTTTCTTGAATCAGCTGGGTGGAATTTAGCTTGGTTCCATTTTAGTCTGAACCTAAGTCGAAGTCAGGTCTATTTAAAAACTGGCTCCAAACCGGTTGGATCAAGTTGATTTTGATGGGACAAAACTCATTTAGCAACTTTTAGACCTAGAGCCAATCCATGGTCAAAATTTCCACTTATGCCCACTCAGGTCGATTCAGTACACTAGCACCCCTACATCTATTCAATTAAGGTGGAAAATATTCTGGGCTAGGTTAAACCAAAACTTTGAATAGAGCCTGCCCAACAATCCTAGCTAGTCACATCAACTATCATAACCATCCCTGAGGTCCAACTTGCTCTTCATAGACAGCCTTGTCAATATTGGAAGCTTATGTGCTGGTGTACCACACTACGATGTGGCTGGTGTGTTGACGTCACCAAGTTATGTGGGTCCTATCATAAAGTATGAGTAATATCCAAACCATCGGTCCACTTGGTGAACTCATTGTAAGGCTTGAGATGAAAAATAAGACAAATCCAAAAATCAAGTGGACCAAACCATAAAAAGCAGTGGGGTATTGAACGTTTGCCATTGAAAACCCTTTCAGGGTTCACATAAATTTTGGATCAATATGATATTTGGCTTTTATCTTCATCCACGTCTGTGTGACCTTATGAACAAATTGGATGGAAAGTAAACGTTACAATGGGCCTACGAATGTTTTAATGGTGAGAATCATTATCTCCACTGCTATTTTTGGTGTGGACCACTTGAGCCTCGAAAATTACTCATTTTTTGGATCAAGATCTAAAATGATCTCGACAAATGGATGAACAGTGTAGATATGATAAATACATCATTGTGGGGCCCATGTAACTTTGATCTCCTTTGAACCATTCGTGAGTGCTCATCTTCACACACCACACGAGCTAGGTTGGTGGTGTGTGGTACAACTGACAATCCACTTCCGTCAATATCATAAATGATCAAATGATTTAGACAAAGCGGATTGGCTAGTGTACCTCACACCAGCTATATAGTTGTTGTACGTAGGGCTGTACACGAGCAGAGTTAGCTCGCTTGACTCGACTTGAAAAAGCTTGACTCGACTCGGATTGAAGCTAAGTTCAAATCGAGTTGAGCTTATTTTTGGAGCTTGAAACGAGTTCGAGTCGAGCTCGATCTTGTCTCAACTCAACTCGACTCGACTCGACTCTACTCGAATATTGCTCAAATTTGGCTCAACTCGATACAGGGTATATATACTCTTTAGAAATTTTTTTTTTTACCCATTTTCAAAAAGTATCCTAGCCTGCCTGAACCCTAGACTCTCCTCTTTAACCCTCTCTTCATCCCTCTCTCTCCATCGGCTAAGCTAACCTTCCTCCCTCTCTCTCTCTCTACTCTCCCTCAACCTCCCTTACCTACACGGCCACACTGACGCACGACCGTCTGATCTCCCTACTCTTTCCCTCTTCCCTTACT
The DNA here is from genome assembly GCA_037074715.1 of Magnolia kwangsiensis. NCBI lineage: Eukaryota > Viridiplantae > Streptophyta > Magnoliopsida > Magnoliales > Magnoliaceae > Magnolia > Magnolia kwangsiensis. The sequence goes on along the minus strand of CM073571.1, from coordinate 190,561,386 downwards.
TGCACGACCCTCTCTACTCGTATCTCTCCCTCCTCCTCCATCACCCACACCATCGTCGTCCGATCTCTCTACTCTCTCCCTCCTCCCTTACCTGCACGGCCGCTGTTCGACCATTTCCCTAAACCCTAAGTCTGCCATTTTTACCTGAACTCTGCTTGAACTCAACCGAGCCGAGCACGAGTTATTGTTCCGAGCTCGAAGGCCGAGCCGAGCCAAGCACGAGTTGAGAGTCGAGCACGAGCTGGGAAAAGCTCAGCTCGACTCGACTCGTGTACACTTCTAGCTGTAGGTACATGTCGTACAAGGACAAGCACTGACACTCCTCGAGTTCCGAGTTGTACGAACAGTTCAAAGGAGATCAAAGTTACATGGCCCCACAGTGATGTATTTATTATATTTACACTGTTCATATATTTTTAGAGATCATTTTTTAGCATTATCCAAAAAATGAATCATATTCAAAAATCAGCTGGACCACACCACAAATAGCAGCAGAGATAATGATTTTCACCATTAAACAATTCGTAGGGCCCACCATAACATTTATTTTCCATCCAATCTATTCATAAGGTCACAAAGATCTGAATGGAGAGGAAAAACGAATTTCATATTGATCCAAAACTTCTATTACCCCAAAAAGGGTTTCAATGGTAGATGTTCAATCCCCCACTGCTTTTTCCAATGTGGTCCACTTGATAGTTAGATCTATCTTATTTTCATCCCAAGCCTTAAGATGAGCTCGTCAAATGGATGGATAGTTTGGATATAACACATATCTCATGATCAGACTCATGGAACTTACTCACACCAATACAACAGCTATATAGCTGGTGTGAGGTACACCAACCAATCCGCTTCCAATTTAAACAGTCCAATCAGTGGCTTGCAAAGATTGATAGACAAAATTGTTCATTAAAGACGAGTCAGTGATGGATGTTTCTAACCACTGCCTGAGTGTTGTAGTTTTTACTTAGTCATAAAAGAAGATTAGATCAGATGTAATGGAATTCACGACTTTGGACATTTTCTTGAAACATGGAACAATATCAGCTAAAGATGCAAGAATCATATAAATTAAATGAACCAACGCCCTGATCAATATCATGCTAGAACATAAGATCAAGATCGGGCGAAGAAAACCAGGTCTAATAATAAACTTGTGCATCTATTCATCTATCAAGATTGTTTATGTTTCAAAAAGAATACTGAATTGTAAAATGGACGGTTAATATAATAAAAATAAAAATAAAAATTCCAGCATTCACAGGAATATGATTCCTCCCATTATGAGTCATGATAAAGCAGCGGAGAAATGCATACCCTAATTATTGGAGTGCTTGTAACACTACAACAAAAACTGGATTAGCCGACGATTTATGTGGCTAATTTAGCGGCGCTAATTAAAATGGGCGTCGATTACCGATCGGGTATATATACCGTACAAAAAGCCCTAACCCTGTTTTCGCCCGTCTCCCGACTCTCTCCCTCTTACCGCCCCCGACGCTTGCTCTCTCTCTCTCTCTCTCTCTCTCTCTCTCTCTCTCTCTCTCTCTTCTCAGCTTTCTTTTTGTTTGAAAAGAAGCAACGCCTTCAGATCTGGCGATCTGTGATCGCTACCCCTGAAAACGTCGCTCGATGCCACTGCACCCGAACGCGTTTGCTATGTCCGCTGCACTCGATCGGTACTCTCTCTCTCTCTCTCTGCACCTCATTCCTCTCATGCATCTCCCGATTTCTCCAAATCTCCCTAAACCCTAGAGATTTTTGTTGATTTCTTTAAATCTTCTAAAACCTTATTCACATTCCAACTCTGCAGCTGCCTGAACCGAAGAGACTGGTCAGGTGGTTTTTTTTCCTCTCTTTTAATCACTAATGGATTTATTTTTTTTACTTCACTGGATTTGGGATTTTACAGGCCACTTATTTCTTACACAAAGCATGCTTGTATAGAATTTGAGCTATAAGCATGTCACATGTTTGACAAAATTCCTGAAAAAAAATGTGTGTAATTTTTATGTTTTTTTTTCTTAATGGTTTGGTAGGGTTTTTTTTTTTAAAAATGGTTTGGTAGGTCTTTTTAAATGGTTTTGTTTTCATGTTTTGTTTATCTGTACTTGTACAGTACAAACATGCATCTCTTTTATTCTCCCATCATGCTGAAAACACTTGCCCTAGTGAGGAGAAACAATTAGGCCAGTTAAAAAAAAGGCTCTTCAGGACCTGATACAGGTGAGGAGGCATGGAGCACATCGCTATGCCTGCACCATGGACCAGAGCACGATTACACAAGGAGACCACAAACATAAAACTTTAGCTATGAAATCACGAGAATTTCTGTTTGGTATATGATTGACAAAGCATGATCATACAGCCAACCCCAAAATGGTGGGATGAGGCTAGGATGATGATGATGGTGATGTAAATAAATAAAGAAAAATAAATTCAAACAAAGATTAGTGACTGACCAGGGAGTATTGGTGTGAAAATGGAAAATCTCCAACTGTCCTATTTTGGCAAACAAATGTCTGTGAATCAGAGATTAGGATTGTTCAACCAATCTAATCTTGGGATTGTGACTTGGCAGTAGTGACCTACACAATATACTTGTTTTGGTTAAGCTTGTTTTGGTTTTTGCAGGGCATAATTGAAGTGCATAGAAGGATTTTTATATATATATTTTTTCATTCATCAATTGCTTGAAGGTGGTGTAAAATATTCATTTCTTTGGTGAATGATTTTATGCAGGTCTGCCTTTCAGGAACAACCCACTCCCATTTTTTTGTATCTTTGATTTTAACTTGTCAATGTCATTGTCAATTTAATACAAAATCCATGTTCACCTGCAGTGTTGATGAGTAGGTAGCCAAGGACATATAACTGCTAGATTCCATTGCTGAGAAGCAACCCAAATCTTCTCTGAAGAATGCAAGTATTATTGAAGTAAAGAGTTTGATTTTTTTCACCGGAGTTTGAAGATGAGATCATAATGCTGGTTGATTTACTTGATGCCTCTGCCTTTTGGATGGATTAAAGATTTTTGGGGTCCTAATGCATTTGGTTTATTTTGACTTTTGTTACTGAATATTTATGTTGCAGGTTATTAGCACATGGGATGACCAAAAATGAGTGATGCCCCATTGGTTTGACCTGGAAAATTGTTCACTCCTCAAGTGCAGGGTTGTGATGTAGTAATAACTCGGTAAGACCGAGGTCGAATCCCAAGGGACTGAAATTGTACGTAATCTAAAATTAAGTAGGATTTGAACTAGAATAAGATGAATTCTAAATCAAGTAACAATTGTGAAATAATTGTAGGTTAATTAATCTAAAACTAAGGAGATATTAGAGAAGGGTAACTAGGGATTCAGAGGGTCCACTTGTAGAGATCAGGGAGATCTTATGCCTGTTTCATGAATTATGAAAATTAACTGAACTGTCATTGATCTAGTTTTCAAGAGATGAAAGGTATATGAATTAGAATGGATTCTATCACCAAACCATGCCCAACAGACTATGGCAAACAACAGAATTAAACTAATTATCACCCAATCACATGTATGAAAGTTAGGAAGGGTACCGTCATCCGACCATGTCCAGGAGACTATGGTGAACAACGGGGCTTCCTAACGTCATACACATTAGAAGGAAAGGAAATATTCAAGGGCATTGCAGACCCATTGTAATTTCAGTTACAACAGACCATTAAAGACCAAAAAGCATTCCCTTAAAATCAAACTAAAACCAACTTCAATTCAAAAATTAAAATTAAATGAAAAGCATATAATCTCCCATCTCACTACAAGCTTCACCTCCTAGCCCTAGCTAGGAGGTTTAGCCACACATGAGTGGGCTACACTCAGGTCTCACAAAAAAAATTAAAATAAAACCTTGAAAAAAAAACTCTTCCTCTCTCTCTCTGTTCACGTTCAAGCCCCAGCCGTCGATCTGCCTCTACTTCCCGTCCAGATGAGAATTTTTCCTCCCCACGTTCTCTCTCTCTTTTATAACTATCAAAGGTCGGTGGCTGAAGAGGTGGACAGCTGTTTTCACGGCTGCAGCATGCGTAGCTTTTACGCAGCAAGAGCAGTAGAAAAAAATTTCTGCGGAAGTTCTTTACGCAGACAGGCCTCGCACGCATCTCGCCTCGGAGTTCTCCTAGTTCATCTTCCTTTAAACACAAAACACGTCCCCTAGAACTTTTTCGGACAGAATACATGATGGACGGTCTGGATCTTTGGTCCAATCAATGATGGTAGGCCACCACCTCCCCAGAACGTCCGGTTTTCACGGACGCATGGCCTGCGCAGAAAATTGCGCTGCAATGATTGGTGGGCCCCTTTTCAGCATCGGTGAGAAAATCCACTCCATTCATTTGCTTTGTGGCGAGATTTCGGGTGGGAATGAGTGGTTTTGGAGTGCTTTTGATAAGGCCCACCTCCTTGATCTCACATCCATCTAATCTGTGTTTGAAAGGTTGGGGACCCATCCTCGCTATTTCTTGGAATTGTGCCACCTAGGTCATGGTTAATGGGATTGTATAAGTCTAATGAACGGTCCAGATCGTACCTGTGAAGTACGGAGGTGGCCCACGAAGCTTCGTCCGTAGCTCTGTTTCGCAAACAGAGCTTTGGACGCGTTACTGCCAAAGATGGTGGGCCCGTGATGGGTATCAGACGATGGATCCATTCCATTCATTTGAATGCTCTCGAAAAACCATTAAGGAAGGAATGTTTTTTTTAGCATTTTTGGTGTGGTCCACTTGATCTTTTATTCCACCATCCATCTTGCTTTCAACGGCCAGGATCTTCTAATAGCTTGCATGGGATAGAACTGATGCCTAAGTGAGGCTAATACCCCCCCCCCCCCCCCCCCCCCCCTGTATGCAATAGACGGATCTGATCATCACTTCGGACGTCGAGTGGGGCCCACAAGTATGAACCGGCGGACGCAGAGAAGAAGGAGAGACGGGTCAGCCCGTGTTTTGACTGGGCTGACCGTCCGGTGCACAGCCGGTGCGTGTACATTATGTACACGTACTGCGTATGTAGGGCCCATGGTGATGTTTTTGTGTAATCCGTTCCGTCCATCCTTTTCACCATTTCATTTTATCCGTCCAGAACACTTTTGAAGCATATCCATAACTCAGGTGGGCCCCAATTCACTGATTTATAGGCTGATCTGTCCATTGGGTCACTTCCAGAGGGATCCAATGGCTGAAAATTGACTTGTACGGTTAATTTCTTGTCCTCAGGCCACGTATAAAGTTTCGAACCGAACGGATGGTAGGAAACATGTGATCTTGCACTCTGGGCACGTTTCAAGCCACTTGAGCTTCAGTTTCTTAATTTTCTCGAATTTCTGACCGTGTATATCCATCAATCTTGGTCCTCTGAAGTCCGTCCCTTGCTCTGGTGAATCTTGAGCATTAATTTCATACTTTTAGCATCTAATTTCAGTCCACATCCGTAAATCCACCTTGCAACACAAACACAATTAAATCGGGCTATTAAACAGTATCTTATGTGTAAATTCAGGAAATAATCGGGGTCTAATATGCAATATTTGACCCTCAATACAATCCCCAACCAGCATTTTGCTAGTCCCGAGCAAAGTATGCGAAAAATAAGTTGAGAATTACAAGACGAGTTCTATGAACACGAGTGATTTTTGGAAAACAATCCAAATACTATAAGTCTAAGATTCATGAATGTTGGGCATTAATTTCTCCTAGACCCAAGAGCACGGTAGACTTCATAATCATGTGTAAAGTTTTAATCCATCAATTAGAAAAAATTTTAAACATTGAGATCCATGGATGTATAGTGTAATCTCGGCTTATCATCATTAAGAGATCCAATTGTCAATTTCATGATATCATTGGTAACCAGTGGAGTATTCAGGACACCCAGAATTTGTCTTACAGATCATCTTTTCAGTTTTTCAGCTTTTGATTTTTTCCTTGAAAGTAACATCAAGAAGGAGAATCAAATCCTCACCTATAGGGAGCAAACCTACGGTAAAAATTATTCGCCAACCTTTTCCCAAATCATCCATGAGGAACCAAATCCTCACCTATAGGGAGCAAACCTATGGTGAGAATTATTCACCCAAATCTTTTCCAAAGGTATCTCTTTTTTTTTTTTCTTTTTTTTTTCTTTAATTGATCATGATGGGAAAATTTTCAAGCGGTTTCCTCACATGCTTAGTGATTACCAAGTTAACCCTTCAATATCAGACTGAAACCTTAATGTGAAAGCAAGATGTGGCACGTGAACTCATGACTCAATCAATGTTTACAACTTCTAATCATGGATTAATAATTCGATCTTAATTGTGAAATTTAACAGATACTGAATTCCAGAGTTTGAAATTATCAACATCACTTATCTTGAACTTCTAAATCCAGGATATCTATCAAAATTACTTTGAATTCATAAAAATTCCCAGAAAATTTTTAAAAATTTTCACAATTTTTGCTCAAGACCAAGAAAACTCTGATTAGGTAACCTAATCCCCCACCCCCAACCTAAAATTTACATTGTCCTCAATGTAAAAGATATGAGCATGCAATGTACCTGAGACAACAAAAGTAAATAAGAAGTAATGGGAAGATAGTACCTGAATAACGAATCGAGAGAGATTTTTCAAGAGATCACTGGAAGAGAGCAGGTTAGTGAGAGAATAACAAAAATAAAATACTACCTATATCACTTTCGCAGGTGCTCTCGATTGCATTTAGCATATGCAACAAGCCTTTAAACCTCTAGGTTACCCATAGTGGACGAGTTGTAGTCTCGTGAAGGTTTGCAGTAATGTTATCCACAAACATTGAATCATCTAACTAGAAAAATGAAATGAAAAGCTGGGTTGCCTCCCAGGAGCGCTAAATTTACCATCTTCAGCCAGACAAATAAAGCAACATTCTTAGTCTTATGAAAGCGATAAACCTATCTATACCTCCATCAGACTAGGAGATCAGTCTTGGTAAACAGGAGCAATCAGAGGCATGAACATGTCCTCTGAATCAAATGTCTCGACAAATGGCTTTAATCGATGTCCATTTACTTTAAACTCCTTGCCATTGTCGGGATCTCTTATTTCGACGGCCCCATGAGGATAAGCAGTGACAACAATGTAAGGGCCGGTCCAACGAGATCGAAGCTTACCTGGAAAGAGGTGGAGTCGAGAATCGTACAAAAGGACTTTCTGACCTGGCGTGAATGATTTCCGTAGAATATGTTGATCATGAAACGCCTTCATCTTGTCCTTGTAAATTCTCGAGTTTTCGTACGCATCATTCCTGATTTCTTCAAGTTCATTCAACTGAAGTTTGCGTAACGAGCCAGCGTTGTCCAAATTAAAATTTAGATTTTTGATCGCCCAGTATACTTTATGTTCCAATTCCACGGGCAAGTGACAAGCTTTCCCATAGACAAGTCTAAAGGGAGATGTTCCAATAGGAGTTTTAAAAGCAGTACGGTATGCCCATAAGGCATCGGTCAATCGAATTGACCAATCCTTACGGTTAGGGTTAACCGTTTTTTCCAGGATATGTTTGATCTCTCTATTGAAAATCTCAGCTTGTCCATTTGTCTGTGGATGGTTTGGGGTGCTCACCTTATGAGAGATACCGTATTTCTTCATTAAACTCTCAAATGGTCTATTACAAAAGTGTGAGCCCCCGTCACTAATGATGGCTCGAGGCGTTCCGAACCGCGACAGGATATTTTCCTTCAAAAATTTAATGATCGTGCGATGGTCATTTTTGCGGCACGGAATTGCTTCGACCCATTTAGTGACATAGTTTACGGCGAGCAAAATATACAGATTTTCAAATGATTGGGGGAATGGTCTTATGAAATCAATGCCCCAGTAATCAAATGCTTCAATGATAAGGATGAGATTCAAAGGCATCATATTTCGACGGGACAATGCTCTCAATTTTTGACAACGCTCACAAGCTTTGCAAAACTCATGAGTGTCCTTGAACATAGTGGGCCAGTAAAAGCCACATTGTAGAATCTTGACCATGGTCTTTTTAGCAGAAAAGTGACCACCACAGGCCTTTGAGTGACAGAAGGAGATGACACTCTGATGCTCATCGTCTGGCACACATCTCCTTAAGATTTGGTCTGGGCAATATTTAAACAAATATGGATCATCCCAGAAAAAGTTATGCACCTTGGTAAAGAATTTCTTCTTATCTTGTGACGTTCAGTGTGTCGGTATGGCACCTGTAGCAAGATAATTAGCAATATCAGCGAACCAAGGTGAATGGGAGACTCTAAACAGTTGTTCATCAGGGAACATGTCATTGATATGGGTCGCCTCAAGGGAATCAGAGGTATTAAGGCGAGAAAGCTGATCAGCCACTACGTTCTCTACTCCCTTTTTGTCTTAATTTCTAAATCAAATTCTTGGAGTAGAAGGATCCATCGTATTAGGGGGGGCTTAGAATCATTCTTGGAAAGAAGATATTTAAGTGCTGCATGATCTGTATAAATAATAATCTTGGATCCGATCAGGTAGGACCGAAATTTATCCAAAGCGAACACTAAGGCTAAGAGTTCCTTTTCCGTGGTTGAATAGTTCACTTGGGCAGGATTTAGAGTCCTACTTGCGTAGTGAATGACATAAGGCCGCTTATCTTTTCTTTGGCCTAGAACCGCTCCAAGAGCATAATCAGAGGCGTCGCACATAAGTTCAAAAGGAAGACTCCAGTCGGGTGGCTGCATGATAGGTGCAGTGGTTAACATGCCTTTAAGCTTAGTGAAAGATTCTTGGCACTGCTCAGTCCACTCGTATGGTGTATCCTTTTGAAGAAGATTACATAAAGGACGAGAGAGGAGACTAAAGTCCTTTATGAATCGTCTGTAGAATCCTGCATATCTTAAGAAGGATCGCACGTCTCTGATGTTCTTGGGTGGAGGTAGGTTAGAGATAAGATCAATTTTTGCCTTATCTACCGCGATTCCTTTGGACGAGATGATGTGTCCAAAGACAATTCCCTTCTGAACCATGAAATGACACTTCTCCCAATTAAATACCAGATTCTTTTCTTCACATCTTTTCAGCACACATTTAAGACTTGCTAAGCACTCGCTGAAAGATGAACCGAAAACAGAGAAATCGTCAATGAAGACCTCTAAATATTTTTCCACCATGTCAGAAAAGATACTCATCATGCATCGCTGAAAGGTGGCAGGGGCATTACATAACCCGAATGACATCCTTCTGTAAGCAAAGGTGCCATAGGGACATGTAAATGTGGTCTTTTCCTGATCTTTAGGGGCGATTTCAATCTGATTATACCCTGAATACCCGTCAAGGAAACAGTAATAGGAATGACCAGCTAACCTTTCCAAGATCTGATCTATAAAGGGCAAAGGAAAGTGGTCCTTCCTAGTGACGGTATTCAGCTTCCTGTAGTCAATGCACATTTTCCAACCAGTTGTAACTCTGGTCAGCACGAGTTCATTATTGGCATTAGCTACGATGGTGATCTCGGACTTCATAGGAACCACCTGAGTTGGACTCACCCATTGACTATCGGATATGGGGTATATGATCCCCACTTCCAATAGTTTGAGAACCTCGGCCTTAACCACTTCCTTCATATTTGGATTCAGTCTACGTTGTGATTGCCGAACAGCGTTTGCATTGTCCTCAAGATATATGAGGTGAGTACAAATCGATGGGTTAATTTCTTTGAGGTCGGCTATCGTCCATCCAAGAGCTCCCTTATGCTCAATGAGAGTAGATATCAGCATACTCTCCTGTTCTTTCTCCAGGTGGGCAGAGATCACCACCGGGTATGTCTCATCTTAACCTAAATAGACATATTTTAAATCAGAGGGCAAAGGTTTTAGGTCAAGCTTCGGTGGCTTGAGGTTAGACGGTAGATGCACTATATCGGTTTAGGGCAACTCTTCAATTTGTGGCCTCCACCGGTTAACTTCAAGTACCGGTGCAGTATCAAGCATGACACACGTCTCCCTAAGTATATCATCATCAAGATCATGGGAGTGGGCCAGGCACGTCTCTAGAAGATCAGAGGATAAGGTGAGAGGCGTTATATCTTCTACAAAAGAATCAATCATGTTAACATCGTGGAAATCGTCCTCATCCTCTGAGTTGCTGCCGTTATTGAAAAAGATATTCGATTCCAATATCAAATTTCCAAAGGACATAGTCATGACACCATTCCTGCAATTGATAATTGCATTTGAAGTGGACAGGAATGGGCGACCAAGAATGACGGGAATCTGAGTGCTTGTGTCGTTGATGGGTTTGGTGTCCAAGATGATAAAATCCACAGGGTAGTAGAATCTATCAACCTGGACCAACACATCCTCGATGATCCCTCTTGGTACACGAACAGAACGATCAGCAAGTTGTAGTGTGGTTCGAGTGGGTTTTAATTCACCCAAACCTAACTGTTGGTATACCGAATAGGGAATCTGATTGACGCTTGCTCCTAAGTCAAGAAGTGCGTGATCAATTCGATAGTTCCCGATTACACATGATATGGTTGGGCAACCGGGATCTTTGAATTTTTGCGGCACATCTTGTTTCAGGATGGCACTCACTTTCTCAGTTAAAGAAATTTTCTTTTGAACACTTTTTCGTCGTTTGGTCGTGCATAAGTCTTTTAGGAATTTAGCATATAAAGGTATCTGTTTTACAACATCAAGCAGAGGAATGTTGACTTTCACTTGTTTCAACACCTTTAGGATATCTTGAGAGTTAGAGAGACGTTTTGGTTCAACCAACCATTGGGGAAACGGAGTAACTGGCTTTTCTAGAGGTTCCGGTTCAAATTTTTATGGGGCGCCACTAGATCCATCATTGTTATCCTCTTCTGGTTCTTGAGGCTTTTCGGGCCTAACCAGAAGGGTTTTATCAATGACCTTCCCACTCCTAAGAGTGGTGATGGATTTAGCGTGCCCCATTTGATTTGAAGAGCTGGGATTACCTGTCTCGTATTGCGGTTTAGGATTGGGGATTGGTTGTGCAGGAAGCATCCCCTTTTCTATAGCCATCATACGTGAATCTATCTTTTGTATAAAATCCCGCATTATATGCGTCAGCTCTTGCACAGAATTTTGAGCTGGTTCTTCTTGAGGTCTCCCCTGATTTGGATTTTGATTGAAGAAACCTTGAGGGGTAGCAGTTTGTCCGTTCCTCCAACTAAAATTCGGATGATTTTTCCAGCCAGGATTGTACGTATTAGAGGGTGGTCCATTGAAAGGTCTTTGATAGTTCTTTACGGCATTAGATTATTCATTCAATACTTCTCGAAAGGCAGGTATTGAAGGACAATTTTCAGTAGTATGAATGTTGCAATCACAGATGCCGCAAACACTTTCATTAACCTTTTCCTTCTTTCCTTCCATGGCCTCAAATTTTCTGGTGAGATTGGCCACCTTAGCATTAAGATCATCATCCTCTTTCAGGAGATATATTCCTCCTTTTTCCCTTGAATGAGTCGGCCTAGACGTAGTGTTCGTCCTTGGGTAATAGTCCCATGATTGTGTTTTTTCAGCGAGACTATCGAGGTAATCCCATACCTCGTCGACATTTTTATTGATGAATTCTCCGTTACACATTGTCTCGACCATTTGGTGCATGGAAGATGTTAGCCCATCATAGAAAAAATTCGTAATGCGCCATATTTCAAAGCCATGTTGTGGGCATGCATTAACCAGATCCTTGAACCTTTCCCAACATTGGAAGAATGTTTCATCTTCCTTTTGGGCAAAGTTCATGATTGCTCTCCTGAGGGTAATTGTCTTATGATGTGGGAAAATTTTCTTTATAAATTCCCTCTGCATATCATTCCATGTGCCAATGGATCTAGGACGCAGTGAATGTAACCACGTCTTGGCTTTTTCTTTCAAGGAAAATGGAAAGAGTTTCATCCTAATAGTATCCTCAGATACATTAGGAAAGTATAAGGTGCCTATGATTTCATCGAACTCTTTCAGATGCAAGTATGGTTCTTCAGACTCAAGCCCATGGAACTTAGGAAGGAGTTGGATAACCCCTGGCTTGATGTCCATATGTCCTGTATTCTCAGGAAAAATCATGCATGAGGGCGTCCTTACCCCCGCCGGTTGTAAATAATCTCGTAAAGTACGAGGCGGGGGTGCCTGATGCACCTCATTCTCATCATGTACTTCCTCAACCCTTGGTTGGGGTAGTGCTTGAGGTTGATTTTCAGCCATAACCTCCTCTAGCTTAGGAGAATTCAAGTGGTGTCTAGTCCTGCGATGGACAGTCAACCCCTCAACTAATCCTCCTTCAGTCACGAGACGTCGAGTGTTGTCGCGTGCCCACTGGGGCATAAAACACACTCAGCCCTCAAATTCTAACTGAAACCTAAGAGAAAGGAAGAAGAAATCTAGAAAATAAAAGAGAAAGATGGAAAGAAGTTACCAAATTTGAAGTCCTAGGTTAAGAACCTGCAGAATAAACAAAACAAGTTAGTTTTTAAACAAAAAGTCTATAAAATAGAGAAATTCTAAAAATAGAATAAGAACCAAAGTTAGGATTTTTAAAAAGAATTAGAATTAGCAACTATTAAAAAGAAGAAATAAATCCTAATCTAGAATAGAGAGGAAGAATTTAAGAAAGAATTTACCAATTTTGAAACTATCTTAGAAGCCTACAAAACAGGGAAGACAAGTTAGTTTCTAAAAATCGAGAAAATCTAAACCTAATCTTAAACTAATCCTAAAACTAATTAATTTCAGAAAAACGTATCCAACAGTCCCCGGCAACGGCGCCAAAAACTTGTTCACTCCCCAAGTGCAGGGTTGTGATGTAGTAATAACTCGGTAAGACCGAGGTCGAATCCCAAGGGACTGAAACTGTACGTAATCTAAAATTAAATAGGATTTGAACTAGAATAAGATGAATTCTAAATCAAGTAACAATTGTGAAATAATTGTAGGTTAATTAATCTAAAACTAAGGAGATATTAGAGAAGGGTAACTAGGGATTCAGAGGGTCCACTTGTAGAGATCAGGGAGATCTTATGCCTGTTTCATGAATTATGAAAATTAACTGAACTGTCATTGATCTAGTTTTCAAGAGATGAAAGGTATATGAATTAGAATGGATTCTATCACCAAACCATGCCCAACAGACTATGGCAAACAACAGAATTAAACTAATTATCACCCAATCACATGTATGAAAGTTAGGAAGGGTACCGTCATCCGACCATGTCCAGGAGACTATGGTGAACAACGGGGCTTCCTAACGTCATACACATTAGAAGGAAAGGAAATATTCAAGGGCATTGCAGACCCATTGTAATTTCAGTTACAACAGACCATTAAAGACCAAAAAGCATTCCCTTAAAATCAAACTAAAACCAACTTCAATTCAAAAATTAAAATTAAATGAAAAGCATATAATCTCCCATCTCACTACAAGCTTCACCTCCTAGCCCTAGCTAGGAGGTTTAGCCACACATGAGTGGGCTACACTCAGGTCTCACAAAAAAAATTAAAATAAAACCTTGAAAAAAAAACTCTTCCTCTCTCTCTCTGTTCATGTTCAAGCCCCAGCCGTCAATCTGCCTCTATTTCCCGTCCAGATGAGAATTTTTCCTCCCCACGTTCTCTCTCTCTTTTATAACTATCAAAGGTCGGTGGCTGAAGAGGTGGACAGCTGTTTTCACGGCTGCAGCATGCGTAGCTTTTACGCAGCAAGAGCAGTAGAAAAAAATTCTTGCGGAAGTTCTTTATGCAGACAGGCCTCGCACGCATCTCGCCTCGGAGTTCTCCTAGTTCATCTTCCTTTAAACACAAAACACGTCCCCTAGAACTTTTTCGGACAGAATACATGATGGACGGTCTGGATCTTTGGTCCAATCAATGATGGTAGGCCACCACCTCTCCAGAACGTCCGGTTTTCACGGACGCATGGCCTGCGCAGAAAATTGCGCTGTAATGATTGGTGGGCCCCTTTTCAGCATTGGTGAGAAAATTCACTCCATCCATTAGCTTTGTGGCGAGATTTCGGGTGGGAATGAGTGGTTTTGGAGTGCTTTTGATAAGGCCCACCTCCTTGATCTCACATCCACCTGATCTGTGTTTGAAAGGTTGGGGACCCATCCTCGCTATTTCTTGGAATTGTGCCACCTAGGTCATGGTTAATGGGATTGTATAAGTCTAATGAACGGTCCAGATCGTACCTGTGAAGTACGAAGGTGGCCCACGAAGCTTCGTCCGTAGCTCTGTTTCGCAAACAGAGCTTTGGACGCGTTACTGCCAAAGATGGTGGGCCCGTGATGGGTATCAGACGATGGATCCATTCCATTCATTTGAATGCTCTCGAAAAACCATTAAGGAAGGAATGTTTTTTTAGCATTTTTGGTGTGGTCCACTTGATCTTTTATTCCACCATCCATCTTGCTTTCAACGGCCAGGATCTTCTAATAGCTTGCATGGGATAGAACTGATGCCTAGGTGAGGCTAATACCCCCCATCTTGTATGCAATAGACGGATCTGATCATCACTTCGGACGTCAAGTGGGGCCCACAAGTATGAACCGGCGGACGCAGTGCGTCCGCCGTTTGAATCAGAGAAGAAGGAGGGACGGGTCAGCCCGTGTTTTGACTGGGCTGACCGTCCGGTGCACAGCCGGTGCGTGTACACTATGTACACGCACTGCGTATGTAGGGCCCATGGTGATGTTTTTGTGTAATCCGTTCCGTCCATCCTTTTCACCATCTCATTTTATCCGTCCAGAACACTTTTGAAGTATATCCATAACTCAGGTGGGCCCCAATTCACTGATTTATAGGCTGATCTGTCCATTGGGTCACTTCCAGAGGGATCCAATGACTGAATATTGACTTGTACGGTTAATTTCTTGTCCTCAGGCCATGTATAAAGTTTCGAACCGAACGGATGGTAGAAAACATGTGATCTTGCACTCTGGGCACGTTTCAAGCCACTTGAGCTTCAGTTTCTTAGTTTTCTCGAATTTCTGACCGTGTATATCCGTCAATCTTGGTCTTCTGAAGT
Source organism: Magnolia kwangsiensis (assembly GCA_037074715.1). Classification (NCBI taxonomy): domain Eukaryota; kingdom Viridiplantae; phylum Streptophyta; class Magnoliopsida; order Magnoliales; family Magnoliaceae; genus Magnolia; species Magnolia kwangsiensis. Next base: position 190,546,344 of record CM073571.1, on the reverse strand, counting down.
CCGTCCCTTGCTCTGGTGAATCTTAAGCATTAATTTCATACTTTTAGCATCTAATTTCAGTCCACATCCCTAAATCCACCTTGCAACACAAACACAATTAAATCGGGCAATTAAACAGTATCTTATGCGTAAATCCAGGAAATAATCGGGGTCTAATATGCAATATTTGACCCTCAACAAAAATTTATTATAACTAACCTTTTCAAGTAATTGGATGATTCATATGATCCAATAACATTTGTTGTTTCATGTCTACTTGTTGAGGCAAGGCTTTTAAGATTAAATGGTTGTAGCTTGATTGGGAAGTAATGGGATTTTGGTTGTTGAGCTATTAGCGGCTCTTACTTTTTCGGTTGGAGAACATTCTGATTACAGTATATCTGCATCCAACATGGCTGTTCATTTTCTGATACATATGTATCCTACCTTATATTTGATCACTTTAGTCTTTTTTCTTTATTCTTTGGGTGAAATTGGGCAAGTTTGAGCTGAAGCTTATTGAGTGGTTTGGAGTGTGTTGAAATGCATTGAAACAATTGAAAATGCTGCTTAGTTCTCCTGTTTAATCACTGTCAACTGCAGATTGAATTCATCTCATCCATTCATCTTGTTTGTTTGCTGGATAAATAGTTTTGCTAATTATGTGGACTTAACAATTTTAAGTAAATGGGTTGGGCTTGGATTGAGCCCTAGTCAACTTGTTCTACCCCTATAAGTTATCAATGGGTTGAGTTGGATTGAGCCCAGCTGATCTGATGGTGGCTTATATCTCTGTAATTTCTTCATTTTACATGTTCTTGCCTTGAATTGAAATCTCATGTCACTAAAATTTGCTTTATTCTGTGGAAATCTTTAGGGCCTGTTTGGCCGGGCAGATCCCATGGTATTAGGAGGGATGGGATCAATTTTAAGGTAATGATGGTGGTGTCAGTGGATTGTCTTAAGATCCATGGGATTGCTTATATCCTAGGTCAAGTTCACTGGGTCTGTTTGGCATGCCCCCCATATCCCGGGATTTTACCTTCCAATCCATTCAACCAAGGGATAGGATCAATTTTAAGGTAATGATGGTGATGTCAGTGGATTGTCTTAAGATCCATGGGATGGCTTATATCCCGGGACAAGTTCACCGGACCTGTTTGGCTCGTCATGCCTATCCAAGGATATTGCCGATCCCATCCCTCCTAATACCGTGGGATCTGCCTGGCCAAACAGGCCCTTAGGAACCCTGAAGAGATCCCATGGGGTATGACTGGTACTGAGTATGTTGCAAAAAGGAGGTCCGTAGCAAATAATGATGAGGAATTGCTATGTGTGTAGAAGACCATGTTATGAATGAGCCGTTCTAAATCCTATTTTCCCAGACAGTTCTTAAAACTTTTTATTCCACTTGCTAATGTTCCTTGATACAAATCATGCAGTCCCTGTATTTCTATATGGAGCAGCAGATGAGCAAGCAAGGACCCTTGATTCAACCAGTAGAATTGCTAGACAGGTGAGTATGCATGCACTCTCCTTGTTGCTGGTGGAGTATCATCCAAATGCTCCTTTTGGTTATGGCTTGTGTTTTTTGAACTTAGCAATGGATGGATTCACGAATGCAACTCAAGATTCCATAACTGCAAGGTTTGTCAGTTCATGAGTTGACTGTTTCTCCTCTTGTTGGTGAACTTGTGCTTTCTGAAAATATTATCTTTTTGAAACAGAACATTATCTACTTTGATCTTGCATCTAACTTCAAAATTTCTTTCTCCTTTTCTTGTTACTGTCAGAATTTTCTATTCATACTTATCAAAGGAAAATAAAAATATTTTTTTAGAGATGATGAAGCTCTTTAATGTTGCATACCATTCCTAAATGGCACATGACACATACCATTACTATCAGAATTTGTTTTTATTCCTGAACTTCATCTTGCAGTTTTTGGAATGGGTTGATGAAGTAGCAAACGGATGACAAAAAACATCACTGTGGGGGCCTTGGTAGGTTTCCACCATTGACATCATTATCCCCACTATTTCTACAGTGTAGTCTACTTGAGCTGGATATGCTTTAATTTTGGGTCTGTCATTATCCCCACTGTGGGGCCTTGGTAGGTTTCCACCATGGACATCCAATATTTTCTGTTTCTTTGCTTTACCTCTGTCTCTCTTTTCATTTTTTCTGTTTTCGATGGCAAGAGCTGCAAATGCATAAGACACTTAGAATGGTAATGTATATCTTCCTTTTCTCTCTCTTGCCATCTGAGCCCATCCACCTGAAAAAGGTGAAAGAGCTTCCACCAAATCTCCTGTGCAAAGGGGCAGTGAATCGACAAATGATCTCCTGTTTCTGCATCCCGATGGCACATGATGCACCCATTCAAAATGATCGGCCTCCTTTTCTTTAAGTTTACTTGGTAAAAAGATTTATATAGACAAAATACCTCGTAGGCAGATCTACAACAAAATTCTCATATGTATATTCTACCCTCAACCATTCTCTCAAACTGGAGTGTCACTGAAGATGACTGAGTTTCTTTTGTCTGGATTTTTTTTTTCTTCTTTTCTCTGGAAAAAATCTGTGATCTGATTGAAAGATGAAATGTCAGCTTTTTGTTTTCACAGATTTCTAAATAGCTTTTCTACATTATTAACTTGGAACTGGAAAAGTGGAGTTTATTTCTCAGTTGGAAAAATTAAAAAGATATAAAAGCATATTTTGAAGACTGAAAATTTCAATTCTTCAAAAAAAGAAGAAGTAATAATAATAATAAACGAAAGAAAGAAAAATGAAAAATAAAAAACTGAACATCTCAATGAGCCTTGATGAACAAAAAAAGGTTGAGAGAAGAAAAAAGAAACCCTTCGTAGTTTACACAAATATATAATTAATTCCCAATACATGAGCGCTTTCTCAATGGCGACATGGAATTTTGAAACTCTCCATCTTTCTCCATTGCTGCCCTCAAATGACCTTACCCAGTTTATAACCTTTTCCTCCTTTTCATTCTCCCATGCATTGAGGTCTTTTGCAATGCTATCAAGAACAGGACTTTAATAGTAACTCATTACTGTTTCTTTTCATTATTCACCACCACCACCACCATCATGGCCTTTTTCCAGCTATTCGTGGTTGACTACATAATTTGATTGGGAAATATTTGATAATCAGCTACCACCTGACATAAACTCTTTTCCTTTACCTTGGCTTGGGACCAGATCTAAGCATATTTCGCTATTAAAAATATAAAAAAAGGAAAAGAAAAAAGCAAGCATATTATTATTTGGTATCTCTCTTCACAAGTTTCAGGTTGATCTTTGTATCTATGATTTTTCCCATTCATGCTGTTTCTGCTATTTATGGTAGTGGCTGCTATTTGTTTGGTGGCTTTATTAATTTCTGTTTTGTTCTTTATTCTGCAGTGAATGCAGAGCTGTATTGCAAAATTGGTGTGCCCTTTGTCATGGGCACTACTGGTGGGGATAGGCAGAAGTTGTATAAGACGGTCAAAGATGCAACTAAAAATCAGGCTAAAATTCAGTCTCATGCATCAATCGAAATGAACTATTCTTGGGATCTAAATGTATTTTTCAGTCTCTCTATCTACAACTAAAAATCAGGCTAATCAAAATGTAATTCTTTTGTCATGATTGATTGGTAAAAGTTTTGTGAGTAGGTGCCTGCCTGACATCAATCTTGATACAATCTTTGGACTTTGTGGTGCATTGTTACCAGGCAGGGTTGAATAAAATATCTAAATACCAGGCATCTTTTTTCAACTAGATCACCTTTTTTCAGAAAATACCTATGGTGTTGTTGCTTATATCTTAGTTATCATCTCTCAGAAAATACATGTAGCAAAACTTGACCGGTCACATGCTGGGCGCTACCAAAGACAATGTATTCCATAGAAACCAACGAATGAATAATCCTTGCAAATGATTGGAAGACTCCTTCAGGGCGGCAATAATCCAGACAATCTGTTGCTTGCTGGGTTCAGCCCTATCAGGTACCAGGCCTAAGATTTCAAGCCCGGGCAGTGTCCTCAGGCCATGGCAAAAACTGTAGAATTTTGGTTTTCTAATTGTTTTCCTGCAAATCAGTTAGTGATTTTTTTTCCATATTTTGTAACTCTTACTGCAAAAAATCAGTAGAGTGATTTGGGTGATCTCTTGTTTTGATTGCAAACAGTTTTGCACTGCAACATGTGGTTAGATGTTATCTTTTAATTATTTATCAATGCAGACGCACATTCACTTATGCTGCCCACATATCTATGCTTGGCCCTGGGGGGTAACAGTGGTGCCCATTTTGTTTTGTTTTGCAGGTCCAGTGGAGCTTGCTGCGTGTAAGATGATGAGCACTGAAGAAAGAGGAAATGAAAATCTGGAAGAGGCTGGCCGAATTGATGTTTGCATCAAAATACCGAGAATCCATTGATGCGTGAAGGCAAGTTTTTTATTTCACTGCTTAAAGGTAAAGCCTCTTCCAGATTTTCATTTCCTCATTCTTCAGTGCTCATCCATACAGCCTCGTTCTTAATAAGAAGTGGTTGGTCAGATAAAGTGATGAAATTAGAAAGTGTCTGAATTTTCTTTTGATCTCTTTCAAATTGATTTTTTCATGTTTACATTCATTTGGAGTTTCATAGTTCAATTCAACCACCTGGAAAATCAACATGCTTTCATTCATCATTGCTCTATCAGATTCTGGCAAGGATGAGTACCACCCATTCATTGCTTTTGAAAATCAAAATATGGTAGAAAGTAGGTATTTTTTTTTTTTTTTTTGGGTTAGTTTGTTAGTACACACCCATGTTAGTACACACTCCATGTTAGCCACCCCACAGAAAGCAGGTATGAGAGAAGGTATATACCGTCGGTGTCTTCAACACTGGTTATCGGTGGAGTGCTTGATGTTCTACAAGTTGTTCTCCTCATTTTTGCTGCAAAGCCTGTCTTAAACTTCGAGAAAGAGATGCCCTGTGCCTTGGGGCCATACATTACTTTCTATCATGCAGAAGCTTCGGTATGATTTCATTTTTGAGGATTTCACTTGCATGACTTGGAGCTATGAAATTCAGAGGTCGAGCAACCAAGGACCTCAGCAGTTGAAAGTGTGCATAAGAAACCTTTTGTAATTTGTAAGTAATTGTCATATAATTTTAACTCATTTATGTGGATCCTATTCTCAACAAATTTCCTTAATGACAAGCAATGAATATCTTATGTAAGTAATTGTCATATAATTTTAACTCATTTGATAAAGATCTCTGTGTTACTGTTTGTTTTTGTTGTTGTTGTTGTTGTTGTTGTCTTAACTCTCTCTAGTATTGGAAAAAAATGCATAGGAGTTGTTTGTTAAAACCTCAAAGAAATGTGATTTTGTGGAGAATGGTATGCTTTTAGTTTGGTTCTACTCTCTCTCTCTAACTTCTTGAAATGCAGAAAAAGCAATGGATGATGATCTGTCTTGGTTGAATGGTTTGAGCCATGAAACCAATGAATGATGTTCAGGAACCCATAAATAGTTGGTTATGGACACTGATTCTGTTTTTCCTGTGTGTTGGGCAGGAATACTTGCTAATGTTTCAGAGGCTTGTAAGCAAGATCTTGACTTTATGTGTCCCAACCATTGGAGTAATTCGGTGAATTTCTACATAGGAGATAAATTACAATTGTTATTTCTAGCTGACTCCAATTCTAACATGTTTCCAAGTTCAAATGATTGCATTTATTTCATAATCTTGGAATTAGTTTCTAACAGAGGACATGCAGTTGGCGCGGGCTGCATTTTTGCATTGGCACATGACGATCGGCTCATGGCCTCTAACTATGGTTATATTTTCATGAATGAGGTAATGATTAAAATCACCAAGGGTGCATTTGGATGTGTAATTGAATTGAATTGCAATAACTATTGAATATGTTCTTTCATGCCCAAATTGCAATTACATTTTATTTTTTTAAGTCACTGCAATTGCAATTTGGAGCCTAGTTATCAATACTTGGGAAGGTATATGCAATTCAGAAGTTAGAAAATAGCTAAAGTTTAATTTTCATATCCACTTTCAATATACCATGGCCACGCTGAAGTTAGGATTGAATTGCAATTGTTAGTATAATAATTTGTTACTAGTTTCCATTGAACAGATTGTCCCAAGGTTAATCTGTGTATGTTGATTGCTCTCTGGGCACCAAAATATGTCCAAAAATGGATCCATCCACACATGAGTGAACCATTGTTCTATCCATTGGATGGTTCACATGTCAAAAATCCAGCTCATTCATCAGGCAGTGTACACTTTGCACATGCCCTGGGCCAAAAACTGATGTTGGTCTGCTAATCAAGGAAAATTATGCTTCTATGAGAAAAATCCAAGTACATTGCACATATATTCAGGCCAAAGATCATGTTGCTCCTTTGTGATAAATGGGTTGGGAATCTTAGAATCGGATTTTTGTGAAGGTATTACAACTGAACTGCAGGTAAGATTCTCACATGCTTGTGTAATTAGTGAATGTAGGGGTGTCTGCAATTAGCATGAAACAGAATTTCTAGATGAAACAGATCTTTTCGATAAAGAGTAATCAGATACAAAATTTTGGATTCTTAGATTGATATTCAGTCTGGTACATGTTACAGGTTGAACTAATCACAAAGCAGCATTTCATCGCAAATACATTATATCAGGCATCATATATGTGCCAAACGGACCCTTACTGATTTTATTAATGCAGATTTATTATTTATTATTATTATTATTATTATTATTATTATTATTATTATTATTTTTTACACGCACACACACCACCACACACTCACGCCATGGTGGGATTTCACCACTTATGGGTACTCGAACCCTCTACCAGGTGTTGAAACTCTTGAGAGTCTACCACCTGAGTAAAAGTAAGGACCCTTTTAATGCAGATATTGATAAAAGCAGAGGAAATAACATTTGAGTAGCCCATAGTTTGCTGCAGTGAATTCCCACAGGTGTGCAACCATATCAACCTTATTGTCATCTTGTGAACAGATCAGCATATACTTCTCCGATCCTCAGTATTATTTTCAGGTGAATGACCAATATGTGAGGAACAAGTTGAAGGTGATCTTGTTTCCATTCCTATACAGGGTATGTGATAACTGACCCTTTCTTTTCTATTCCTTTTTTTTTTTTCTCAATGACCCATTGATTTTTTTTCTTTTTATTTATTATTATTATTATTTATTTATTTTTGCAATGATGCATTGATGAACATGCTTCATGGAGTTATATGATGTGCCCACTGAAACTTCTCTGGTGCAGATGTGGCACTTGAACATACTTAAAAAACCAGAAAACTCGACTCACTCTAATGTCCAGCATGGTCTGTTGCAAACTCTAAGATAAGAATGAGTCTTGAGTTGACTCGACCCGACATGATTTTAGACGTCTTAGGCATGACTTGTGGTAGTGTAGCCCAACTGAGTATTGGATAGGCCTGATTTTTGGATCCCAAAGCAAATATAAGGATCCAAACATGATAGAATTAGATGTCGTGAAAACATCACAGTGGGCCCCTCACATGACCTTGTAGGTTATGCAGGTTAAGCTTAACCAACAAAGCTTTGCAGTGGATCCGGTCTCTGCTAGCAAAGGACCATCTTTCTTGCAATCAGGCACTTAGGCAAGTTGTTCTTCTTTGGGCTACGTTTTTAATTACTTTTGTTCAGATTCTTGAAAATGAGATTTCATATTTTAATTATATTAATAAATAATAAAGATGGTCCACTTCAGTTATTAGATTCAAATCAACGGCTGAGCTGGCAGGATTATCTTATCATGTTTAAAAAAATACATAGATTTCATATTTATGTGTTTGTTTTTTCTTTTTAGTTTTTTGAGAGATGATTAAACCTGTAATTGTGCTGTGTGACATTTTCCTTCTCTTCATAGTTGTAATAAATTGTTTTTATTGTGTAGTAATATAAAATTTGTTTAATATTCACTTTTATTCGTATTGCATCATTCTTATGTTTCAAATATTTTAAAAATACAGGTTTTGATTGAATATATAATAAAAACAATTACTAGCATGCTAGGCCACTCAAATCCATACAATGCCCTTTATCGGCGCTTTTTCGCGAGAAAAAGTGTCGACAAATCGGCGCTCTGAGTAATTTTTAGCGGCGCTTATTCGCGTCGTAAAAACAAATAGAGCGCCGCGAAAAATTACCTAGCGCTGATAATAGTTTTAGCGACATATAGAGACGGCGGCGCTTTGTGGGCATTCTAGCGGCGCTTGTGAGCGCCGCGTAAAGTCCCATTTGTTGTAGTGTAAAGAGAGCCACAAGGAAGATAGCTTTTTGCAAATCAGTCCGAGGAAGAAGCACTTGGGGGAATACGATGTTAACTACTCAATCATAAGTCAACGCAGCCATGGTAAAGCAGTATTAAAAAGCAAACCAGTTATCTACCCATCTGTGGTGTACACGCAAGTATTTTATTTAACTCCCATGAAAGAATAATAAAACTCCAAACCGTTCATTAGGTCCAACACACTTTTCATGGGTTACAATACAATCTCCACACTAATTTGAAATATTAATCATTTGATTCAAGGCCTTTAATGTGAACGGTCAATATTATTTGTACAAAAACAATTAAAATCAACAATCTGAGCCATCTATTTGTTAAGGCCAATCATGGATTGCTTGTGTTTCTAAAGAATCAAAATATAGAAGCCACATCCATGCCATGGAAATCAGATGGATATAGAAAATAAGGCTGAGCATGATGGTTTGGATCATCCCACCATTGTGGTTTTTGCATGGTTCAGGTTTTTCAGCCAGGGAACATGATCTGCATATAAGGGATGGATATGATCTTTCAAACGGATGTCAGCTTGCCACGTGTACCCAATAACACCTAGATAGATGGGCTGCCAGGCTGAGTCGTACACGCGGATGAGATGACCGATTTTCTTTAACATGGGATCTCCTGTCCAACCGGTTGGGCTGTAAGTTATTAAGTCCACACGGTGAATAACTTCCAATATTTCCTATGCGTTCCACATCCAACTCGTCCACTAGGCTGGTCAGCTCCATCATTTGAGACAAAATTCAGAGATAGCTCTTTCTGGAATAAACCTGACTTTTATTTCTAAATTTATCAATGATAGAAATTGTTATTTATTGTGTAGCCCATATGATGAGTATACATGACTGATTTTTGCACTAGGTGATATTTACATTGAGGCCAACCAATTGCAAGGATTTGATTTTAGTTTCACTTAATGGGTTGAAATTTATTCTCTAGCTAGACCGTACCTTGATCCCAACTAGTTGGACCTAAGATACTTCTTAAATTACAGCCAGTCAAGAGAACCACGATACCTGCGAACAGATAATAAACAACAGGAGAACCACGACACGACCATGAGTGCATACACACTGAGAAAATTTTACAAATGATGGGCAGTGGTATACAGTCTGTAGACCATCTTAGTTTGGACCGATGGTTCCACTTGAAAAAATGAGTTCTCCCCATTTTGTTTAATGGTAATTACGAGTTAAAGATTATGATTTATACAATTGTTATGCACTCAACATTTTTAAACCCCTATTTTTCTATTCTTCTTGTTTTCTGCTATAGTTAGGAGTGACTGAGAAGTTTCAAAGCATCTCCTACAAGCTTCTGTCATCTTGTTTCTTCCCGTACATGATGTGTGCGGTAGCACATTTTTATGGGTTTTTAACACATCATTTCAAGGAATATATTGTATATTGAGAGCCTTCAATCTGTTGTTGAAATACGATTTTCGATTTGATCAACGGTAGCGTTGATTTGATCGAGAAAAAATAGGATTTTTTAGTTTGCTCTCTAGGTACTTTTGGGCAATGTAGATTTTATCGACAAAGGTATCGATTCGATCGATATGTGTCATCGATTAGAGTTGATTTGATCAATGGTTTAATCGACAATTTGCACTACTTCTGCGAAAGTGTGCGGTTTTATTTCTAATTCTATATGAAGGTTACAAAAAGCTTATTAATATGGGATTAGGGTTGATCACGGTGTGCAAAAGGGAGAGATATGGTTTTGAGAAGGAAAATTCATTTATAGAGATAAGGGTTCCGAGTATGTATGTTTTTCATCTCTTTTAACTTTCTATTCATAGTGAATTATTTGTTGCGTTGTGCAACGATTTTTTATTCTTTTCCATGAGTGTTTTTCTTACAAAATTTATATGTTTTTTTTTGTAGTTGATTGAATTTTTTTACCTATCGCATCATGTGATTTTGTCTGAGGTTGCTTCTGAGTCAAACAAGTTATGTTAAGGCTTGTTCTTTCTCAATATATATTTTATACTGCGATTGAGATGCCACTACATAATATTTTAGCTCATGCAATACATTAGAGTATAAAGGTTTTACAATGTGTGGCATCAAAAGTTCCTTCAGTGATGCCATTGCTAGTGACGAAGAACAAAATAACTCATATAGATATTTAAGAGGCTATGTCCGAAAGGGAGCAACTACAGCCGTAATAGATTAAGGAAATTGCACTTGGCTCACTTGAGTAATGGTCGCATATAAGATGAAACAGATGATATATAATGTGATCAAATTTAGGGTCTCCAGTTGATTTCTTATGTGTCTAATTAGTAATAGAAAGATAATCATTGCCCTTATGACACCAGAGAATCTCCTGAAGCTTCTAAAGTGGAGGGGATCGAGTTTCCTCCTGACCATTCGAAATATCATGGAGGAATCCAAAGAAACAGGCAAGGTATACACCGTAGTGATGAAGGGGGAGGTATCAGAACTCTCAAACATCCCTTCAAGTTTAAGGTTATTGTTAAACGAATTTAAATAAGTCTAGCCCGAAGATTTACCCGATGAATTTCCCCCTATGAAGAACATCCAACATCATGTAGACCTTGTCCCTAGGATCAGTCTATCTAATCGCCCTCATTATCGAATAAGTCCGAAGGAGTGCGAGATACTTCAGGGTAGGTGGAGGAATTGATCCTAAGGGTCTTTTGAGAAAAAGCATCAACCCATGTATTGTACTAGCGTTATTAACGCCAAAAAAAGATGGAAGATAGTGCATATGTGTCAACAACCGAACAATCAAAAAAATTACATACCATTAAATATCGGTTCCCAATACCGCGGTTGGATGACATGCTCAATGAAGGGTTGTATGACGTGGTTGGTCATGTCATTTAGTCTATCGAACGCACCAAACACTTTTATACATTTGATGATTCAAGTGCTAAAACCGTTCACTAGCCAATTTATATATGGTAGCATATTTTGATGACATCCTAATATATAGACAAGATGAGATAAAGCATATGGAACATCTCAGGCAGGTGTTACAGGTCCTACAAGTTAACAAGTTGTACTTCAACTTGAAGAAGTGTAGCTTTTTAATAGACAACATGTTGTTCCTACGATTTGTCGTAATGTCCACGGGCATCCATGTGGATGATGAAAAAGTGCGAACTATTAGAGAATGACCGATTTCGACAAATATTCATGAAGTGAGGAGTTTTCATAGGTCGGCGACCTTCTATCGTCGATTCATTTAGAATTTTATCACAATAGTCACACTTATTATAAATTGCATGAAAAATGGACCGTTTCAGTGGACCGATGAGATTGACAAGAGCTTTCATGAGATCAAATATTGGTTGTCCACAACACCAGTCTTGATTCTTCCTAATTTCGACAAGCTGTTTGAGGTTGAGTGTGATGATCTATATGTCGGAATTGGATGAGTATTATTATAGGAACGTATGCCAGTAGTCTTTTACATAGAGAAGCTCAACGGAGCCCAAAAGAAGTAGTTGACCTATGAGCTTGAGTGGTACGCAGTTGTTCAAGTGCTGCGACATTAGTGGCGTTATCTGTTCAAAGAAAGTTTGTTTTATATACTGACCATCAAACATTAAAGTTTATTAATAGTCAAATTAACGTGAATCGTGTACATGCTAGATGAGCAGTATTTTTGTAGGAATTCATGTTCGTTCTGAAGCACAAGTCAAGGCAGCAGAATAAGGTGGCCGATACACTTAGCCATCATACATCACTACTTATTACAATTAATAATGAGGTGGTTGGTTTCGACTGTCTCAAGGAGCTGTATGCCAAGGATGATGACTTCAAAGATTCTTAGATGAAGTGTCAAGAAGATCAATCTAATGACCTACATATGCAAGATGGTTTCCTCTTTAAAGGAAATTAATTGCGCATCTCTAAAGTTCTCTAAGGTAGCAGATTATTCAAGAGTTGATTGAGACAAGACATAAGCCCTTGTCGAGGAGTTGTATTACTGGCCGTAATTGGTATATGTTGTAGGAAAAATTGTGTAACATTGTCATATTTGTCAAACCTCCAAGGGACAATTTCAAAATACGGGCCTCTACACCCCATTACTAGTGCCTGAAGGTCCTTGGAAAGATTTATCTATGAACTTTGTGTTTGGTCTCCCACGAACACAACGTAATATGAATTTGGTGTTCATGGTAGTAGATCGTTTCTCCAAGATGACGCACTTTATCACATGCAAGAGACCTTCAATGCAACACACGCGACAAATCTATTCTTTAAATAGGTCGTGCGGCTACACGAGATTCTCAAGACTATTACTTTTGACCGTGATACGAAGTTCATTAGAAACTTTTGGCGGACTTTGTAGACTCGATTTGATACACGACTTCAGTTCAGTAGCGCTTACTACCCACATACTGATGGGTAAACTGAAGTTGTGAATCACATGTTGGGAAACCTCCTTGAATATATTTCAAGTAAAAAATTGAAGTATTGAGATTTGACATTATCTCAAATGGAGTTTTCATTCAACAATATGGTAAATCGCTCGACAGTGAAGTCCCCGTTCCAGATTACTTACGGTTGAGTGTCTCACCACACACTTGACTTGGTCCCTCTACCCAAGCTCCCATGCATGAGTATTGTAGCAGAACATATAGCAGACAGGATCATGGACATTCATGTGGAGGTGCAAACCAAGCTATATGCCTCGAATGAGAAGTCTAAGAAGCAAGCGGACTAACATCGATGACAAAAATTATTCGAGGTGGGCGACCACATTATGATCCATCTATGCAAAGAGATATTTTTGACTGGTACATACAATAAATTGAAGAATAAGAAGATTGGACCAGTACCAATCATCTAAAAGATCAAGGACAACGCTTATGTGATTGATCTTCCGGATGACATGGTGATCTTACAAACTTTCAACGTCGCGGAGTATTATGAACCAAAGCAAGATGAGAACTCGAAGTTATTTTGAAGTGCAGGGGATTAATGTAGAGCGGGTCGCGGACAGTTTCATAGCCAAGATGGATCAGAAAAGGCCCGATCAGAAGCGGAAGTAATCCAGACTGTTAGAAATAAAAATGGACATATCTCGCAAATTGGAACGAGCAATCGAACGTACCATATGATTTTGGGGTAGGACAAGCTACTTTAGCCACCCAACACGCTACGTCGGGTTGCCCACATAGAATTTGCAAAATACCATCAGATCAATGGTCGAAATCCAGTTTTATTTTTGTTTTTACTATTTATAGTAAATTTAGCTTGAGTATAACTATTCATCCCTTGGGCTTTAGGAGTTGCGCCCAACATGAAAGGTTCTTAGAATAATTGGGAGAACATCATGGTTTGGCCAAATGGCACATATACTATTTTTGGCTGCACTAGTAGACATCATGGTTTGGCCAAATACGACATTAGTAGATGCTATATATTGCTGCGCACGATGGCACATCAAGTTTTTTCAAATATAAAATAGCATATTACAGGTTTTCTTTCTTTATATTTTTAAAAAGAAAATTTTGTGAGTTTTTAAGCTTTCTTTGATAGATGGAGAAAAATCTTGCTCATTTCTTGGGGATCAATCCTTACTCTTGCTTGGGTGGTAGACTCTAAGGAGTTTTAACATACGGTCAAGGCTTCAAGTATCCATTAGTGGTGAAATCCCACTAGTGAATGTGTGGGGGTGTGTGTGAATAATAATTTCCACAGTCGACGATGATGTTTATTTTTCCCCCCAACCAGTTTATAAGATCACACGGACATGGATAAAGGAAAAAAGAAATATAATATTGATCCAAAACTCACGCTTAATTTCCTGTGGTATTGTCAATGGGAGCCGTCAATTTCTGGGCTTCGACCCTAAAATTATCTGATAAAATGGATGGCCCGAGCGGGTAAAATGCATAAATCACAGTGGACCCCACAGAGTTTACTCAGTGCGCAATCTGCTTCCTGTTACATGGAGCTGGATTTAGTGCCTCTCGAGGGATGGGAGGTAATGTACCTTCATGTTGCTGCTGCACACATGGCATGCATGGAGAAAATCGGAACCGTTAATTTTAGAGTTGAAGTAGGTAACAGGCCATAGTCCAAAAATTGCAACATTAACATTACCTGGCCTTGAGTCAGTGGCACACAAAAATGGCTCACGTTGATGAGAAAAGGGGCACTCATTTGCTGATCAAAATGGTAGATGAAGGTGAAATTTAATCAGTAGGCAATCAGTGCTGGATCCCGTGGACGTATAGCTCGGCTTTCTATCTCGTTGAACTACCTGTGTCAGACATCATTGGAAAGTACTAAAACATTTTGTTTTGGATTACAGACTATTAATGCTGAAAAGTCAGTAAATAAACCGTTTTTTGTTGGCGCCGGATCCACCAAGGTGTGTGGGATTACTGACTGTAGGGCTCACCTTGATATATGTGTCTTACATCCACGCCATCCATCTACGTTGAAAACTCATTTTAGGCCATGATAAAAAAAATAAAAAATGAAGTAGATCCAAATCTCAGGTGGAACACGGTACAGGAAACAGTAGTGAATGATTTAAAAACTTCGTGTGAGCCACAAAAATTTTGGATGAAGATTATATTTGAGTGGTCTCCTCATCCACGTCTCTGTGACCTTATCAATAGGTTGGATGATATATATCCCGGTGAACCCCATAAAATTTTTAAACGTGGGGAGTCAACCACGACCTTTCAACCACCGTGTTGTATGTGTTATATCCACTCGGTCCATTATTCAATCACGACATTCCAACCTTCTGTATTTTTAAATTTTTTTTTTTTATTTGGTTAGGTTGTCTGAGTTTAAATTTTAATTTGGACAGTTTAACATCTACATTTTCACGATACAATATTTAGAGGTGATTCCGTGCCTCTATGGAGTGGATGGCATTTTTGTTTCTCAAATACCATATACGTGGCACATATTTACGGTGATCTGAAATAGGCATCTTGAGGGCTCTTCCATTGATTGGCTACTAATAAAAAAATTTAAAAAAATAGGTTCAATTGGATTATCATAATTAACCATCTAAAAATGAAATTTGCCTTGATTAATGCCAGCCATAGTGGACATTGGACATCTCTCTTAGGACCCGTTTGAATTGCAAGTTTTTTTTTATAAAGTTTTTTAAGATAAGTTGCTTATCAGATAGACTACTTATTTTGGTTTCTATGTATTAAGTGAATAAATATATTAGGTAAACAATATATTTATCAACAAAAAGTAATAAGGTGTGTTTGGTGTCAAACAACAAGAAGTATTTATCATGCTTGGTACTTACATTCACTGCCTATTATGTTGGACTAACCTTTGATGCGGACTATTTATTATATGGATTCATTTGACGCTACAGTTGTTACAATTTTGGGTGGAACCATAAAGTAAACCGGAAAGAAAACAAAAAGAAAGAAAAGTGGATGGCCAGCTTAGTCATACGACACACAACGACATAGCCGGAGGGGGTTGTTTCAACAGTGTGGATTTAGATCTTCACTGTTTTTCTGTTATGGTTCATTCATTTGACCGTGAGTGTTTCAACAGTAGAGATTCTATCCTCATTGTTTTCAGCTGGCGGGACCCACTTGATTAGTTCAGATTGCAAATACATTACAGTGGGTCCAGCCATGGGCACCATTTCAGTGGACCCTAAGGAGGCTACAGTGGTGGGCATCACATAAATAGGAAAACGGATGGATGGATGGATGGCATGGATATACAACACATACAAAGAAGCAGGCTACTTCTTGCTGCTAGAGGTGGGGTTAATTTGATGGATAATGTAGATTCCTCAAAATAATGGTGGGTCCCATTGTCCCATATAGTGGGACCCACACTAAAAAGAATTTGATGAAAGGGATGGACAGCGATGATTTAACACATGGCAGGGTGGTACTTTAGAGAAAGGTTTCAGCCGCACGTAGGTGCTTGGTCACCACCATTTGTAGATGTTGGGGCTACATCTGAGATTTAAATATGCCAAAGTTTGGGCCTAAAAATGAACGGATGGTGTGGGCATCATATACGTCAGTGAGGTCCATGAATGGGTGGCCCAGTGTTGATGCATTTGTTGGGGGTTTTGCCCTGTGGAATCACACAGATCTTGATCTAGGATAGCAATCCAATGACACCAAGCACACAAGAGAACACAGAGAACACCCGGATTTAACGTGGAAAACCCTTTCGGAAAAAAACCACGGCAGAAAGTGTAACGCCCCGGAAAATCGGGAGTCGTGCATATGCTCGACTCCCGAGTCCCCGAGTGTCACTTATCATCAATTTTATGGTTTTATGATTTATCAAGTTTAAAAGTGCAGCATGGAATTAATTGAAACATGAGGTACATCCACAACTAGTTTGCTGAACTGAAAGAAATCAATATATACAGGTTCAAAAGAATATAAATGGACCGCGCAAGGCGATGCCCAAAAAAATTGTAAAGGGGATTATATGTCCAAAGAATGGTGCGCTGAACCCACTACTCAACACCCCAGAATCCAGTCTTCTAAGCCGATGGAGAACCGCCCATCAACTGGAAGTAAGAAAACTCGTCCTCCTCGCTTAAGCTCGCGCCGCCAGGTTCGTCAAACTCAGCACAACCTGCAGCTACTAAAGAGTCTGGGTGGTGTTTTAAAACACCGTCCCAAAGTGGGAGTGAGTGATCAACTCAATGGATGCTATTAGTCTTAAGTTTTAACAGACATCAATTATAATATGAATTTAATGAAAAGCAGATAATCAACAATACCTAGCAACTCTTATTTAAAATGCATGCATGCAGAATGATATGATGCATGCCCTCGCCACAACACTCCCTCGAGCGATTCCATCTAACGATCGCGTATGTCAGCACTCCCTCATTGCGACCTTAACTTCCGAGTCGCCACCCTAACTAATGCGATGCAATGCGATTGTGTTAGCCGAGTTATTAGTTAAGTCCATTCATCCAGCAGGTTTGAGAATCAGATGTACCTCACATATCAATGCCCTAAGCTAGTTGTGAGGCCAAGACCCCCCAATGCGTGAGGCCAAGACCTCGCGGTCCGTGATCCCGTCGGGTTCCTCATCCCCGACTTCAAGCACATGAGGAGTGTCAAGGGAAAGGGATCGCTCGCGGTCACTACGGGGAGGCGCGGCACCCCAGCGTAGGCCGACAGCTCGGACACCGTGTCCCATTCCACCATGCCCGGCTCACGAGACTGTTGACCAATTTCAAGTGAGTTATTAATGGGCTGCAATGGTTGTAGGGTGGTTCAGGTTCCATACATATGTGAGCATACAGGGTTAACAAACAGGGTTGATCAGCTCGTAGGCTAGACCGCACGAGTCCAGGCCAGTACGTGGTGGAACGGCATCGGGTGCAAGTAACTCATGTAGTGTAACTACTGTTGCCCACACGCACTCGCCCAAATATATGGGTTTAGCCTCAAGGTGGTCCTATCAACGGGGCCGCCTTCGCTCTCCTCAAATTACTGACCAACTCAAGGATTTGGGAGGTGATTCAGAACATGTCAACTATCAATGCATCATTTAACATAAACAATATCATGTTCTCATACTTTTCAACATAAAATTCTAAATTTCTACTAACATGTAAAGCTAACAATATCATGAACAAGGTGTGTGTGTGTGTGTTGTGTGGGTGGATAAGGAAGTTAAGCACTTCCTACCTCCCTTAGAACTGAAATACACAAAAATCAATGAATCATACATGTTAAAGGGCACATCATATGAGAAAATCAAACAAGGCATGAGCATGCTATTGTTCATACACAAAGTCATGTGAGGGGTAAGAACAACATCATATGAGAGCCAAACATACAATTCTAACAAACATGCAAGTCCTAGGGTTTCTCTAGATTCTCCTAACATAGCATCCAAGCAACCAAAATCATTAAACACATACTAAAATTGGTGCTAGGCCACCTAAGAGCAATAGTCCGCACCTATGGATCGTTGAGATCTTGGAGAATGACCTAGAAGCTTCGAACTCGATGTTGATCGGCTGGAATCCTAAGACAATGCACTTGCATGTTAGGATTTCATACAAATCATTGCCCAACACAAAACATTACAAAAATGAGTGCTTACCTCCCCAATCGGATGGAAATCGCTTATATTGTGGATGTGAGGTTTTTTGAGGAAAAAGAAAGAAGGGTTTCTAGATCTCACCTCCCTTGGGCCCACCTTTCTCTCCCTTCTTCCTTCTCTCCTCCTCTCTTTCTCCTCTTTTCTCCTCTTTCTTTCTTTCTTTTCTCTAGGGCAAATTCGTATGGGGAGAGGAGTGCCCCAAATGAGGCCCTTTTATAGTGTCAGATTTGGTGCAAATGGCCCCAATGTCTAGGTTTTTACCATAATAGCCCTATGGGAGGGTTTTTCTAACCTCTAGGGCCCACTACGGGGCGTACATGTTGACATACACCATATGATAGTTGGCCCTAATGATGATCTACGTATGGATATGATCGGCCCGCCATTTGGATACGCCGATCGATAGATATGATTAGAACTCTATTCAACGGTCACCGATGGTCGATTGGAGCTGCGACTATACGGATATGAGAAGGGAAATATCCTTACTCTACGTGTGAAGTTTGGTCACAAACCGACGGTCCGAAATCCTCAACTTTGCATAAGAGTGGACGACCCAATTCACTTAAGTTATAGCTTCTTTCTTTAGGGTATTTTCATTTCTCATGCACTCGTCCTTTGGCTCAAGTTGAGCGGTTCTAGATAGCACCCAGGTCTAACTTCCGCGATGGACGTCGAGCCCAGAGATACAGACATTCTTCTATAGTTTTGGAACTAGTGGCCCGCCAACGAGCGGTCTAAAGCTTGTTCAGAAAATCGGAGCATTTTTGGAATGAATTACGTAGTGATATTTCTCGTGGGCGATGATTAGGGTTTGGATTAACTATGTTCCTGGTGTGACCTATTTATAACTAGTGAAAGTGGAGATTTGGTCGTGCTTACTCTAAACCGTCGGTTTTAGGCTAAAAGAGTAATGGAGTTGCTCTGATAGGTCCCTGGTCACAAAATTTATAGGACAGGTGCTCCATAGGATGATGAGGGGTCATGCAAAGTTTGGGAACAAATGGATGAACGAATATGGGGTTTGATCATACGGTTCCGATCTTTAAATGGCCCTGCGGGGTCTATTCCAGTGATTGGAGAGGTTCTGATGGTCCCCTGGCCATGAAACTTATAGGATAGATGGACTATGGCCCGATGAAGGGCCATGCAAAATTTGGGGACGATCGGATATTTGGTTTGATCGTACGAGTCCGATTTGCGATCAATGGTTACCGTACCATGATCGGGTTCCAGATTTTGTGGACGGGCATAGGAAAATACATTAGACCTTCGCTGTAAATTTGGAAGAAATTCGACGGCTAAAAAGCCCAGAGTCTCGATTTCATTTGCAAGTGCCAGATTCCAATTCTGGCATTGGTGGGGTGCATTTGGCAAGTGCCAGATCCCAATTCTGGGTGTCCACTGGGTCTGTAATCCACGATGGACCATAAGCCCAGTGAGATCTATGATTTCCTAAATTTTTAGATTTTTCTGACCCTTCTCAGTCGTTGGTTGGCCCACACGGGCTATTGTTAAGTGTAAATAGGCCATCTGGCTTGGCGGCTCGCACTAGGTCCTATCATGACATGTCCGGTCTATTCTAATGAGCTAATCCTAGGTTAATCAACTTGTGGTACCCCACCACGAGTGGCTTAAACAAATGATCTTGCGGCAAATCTTACGTGGACGCCCCAGGATACTGTGCTTGTTGAATGGGACGTTACAAGGGTTGATTTGGTCTACTGTTAAGATCCGGGCCTCATCTAACTCGGCTTTGGTTAAATCTTTAATTTAATTATACTTGTCTTGATTAGTTAACGACGGGTCAGTTAGATTTGGGTCCTATGTGAATAAATTATGGGGCTACACCTGATGTTCAAGCGATCAGGCAGATTCGTTGACTTCCTACAGTTGATTAATCGGACTTATGCGGTTCTTTACTGGTACCACTCCCTGTATAGACTAATATTGAGTGTTAATGGTCATTAAGTGATGTTATAAGTTAATTAAAAAAATAATTTAAGGATTTTTGAAAATCCAAAATAGTGAAAAATTCGGGATGTTACACAAAGCGACAGATCTCCACTATGAAAACAGAAATTACAAAGAGAAAGGACTTACCCGATTCGAACAATCTCGAATCTCACCCTTGCTACACCCTTTAATTTCCCTGGAACCCCTTTAGAAAACTTTCTCATTCCCTAAAAAATCCCTAGGAACACCTATTTATAGTTTAGGCAACTTTCCTTCCGCATCCCAGTTGCGAAAGGACTCAAATCCGCAGTTTCGCGCAAATTTGTGAAACAAACCGCGTAACCTACGACCAGTCCTAGCTATCCTACGACTGGTCGTAGACCTCTACGACCGGTCCTAACTTTCCTACGACTGGTCCTAGACCCCTAAGACTAGTCCTGGAAATTCCAAGACTGGTCCTAAACTGAGAAAAAAAATAGCACAACTCGTTGGACTTCAAGTCGTGCCAGGGCTTGAACCTACGACCGGTCGAGCGCCTCCCACGACCAGTCGTGGCTCCCCCACAACCGGTCGAGCAAAATGAAAACTTGAAGATTGAAGGCTTCTCCTCAACAATCTCCACCAAGCCTTCATTCTTCAACCGTATAGCTACGTGACCTCTTCTCTTATTTCTGCATCTCATCATAGCTCCTTGTGCACACTCTGTCCTTCTTTTATGCCATCGCCAAGCCAAGAGAAGTTACACAGAACTTGAACTTCTCTACAGGAACGATCTAGGAGAGCATGTCCGTCGAATCAGAATCCACGTGCCCAACCATCCTTTCTCCTGTCTTCTCAAAAGAAAAGATATAATCTTCTTACCATCTCATCGCTACCCAATATTGCTTGCCGGGGTACTTGCTCACAACATTGATAGCCCGTGAAATAACCAGTCTAATCCAAACCATAGCATATACTGCCCAGCGCATTCGAATAAGGCTCATGAGATATCCTGCTTTTCCTCATCTGTTTTAGGACAAATCCTGAGGAAAACTTGAGGAGAGACACGTAGGGAACACTCTCTGGCTTTACCTGGCTCATCACATCCTGGATCAATACCTACACATAAGGTATTCTTCCTGTGATTACCAAAGCCTACTCCTCCTTCAGTCTCAACGCCAAGAACCATCTTTGCAGACCCCCCGATCCTTCATCCTGGATGTCCCGAGTCTTCAGTACATTGATTTCAGACATGTCATAATTGGCGATTCACATGTCATCAACATACAATACCTAACCCACCATGAAAGAATCAAACCACTGTCTAAGCGACAGGCCAAACAACGACCTCCTGCAAAGTCTTTTCTCAGCCCCTTTCACTTCGAACCGCCCTGGTTGCTTCATGTAGATCTGCTCTTCACTTTCCCTTACAGAAGTGCAGACTCCACATCCTTCCTTCCAGCTCAAGATCTCATTGGCCAACTATCGCCAGTCACAGATCTAATAGACACCTGCTAAACCGTCGGTGCGAATATCTCTGAGAAGCTGATCCCTTCTCCCTGAGCATAACCCATCGCTACCAACCTCGCCCTGTATGAAGATCCACCTGCATCCAACCGCTTTTCGGCCCACTGGAAGCTCCACCCGCTCCTATATGTCGGTCTAGTACAACGAATCCATCACATCACACACAGTCACCTTTCACTTCTCAGCACCAGGCTCATCTAGAGCCATCTGAATAGAAGATGAATCTCCTGTGATATTGGAATTATTTATGTACCTCGCCGATGTCCTGCGATCATGCCGTGTGATTCTTTCCACAGGTGGCTGCTCCACCTGCTCTGTATCCCTGTCCATGTGTCTCAGCCTTCCTTTCTTGGCCGCTCATGTGGCCATGTCCAACATGCCACACACTTGCAGAGGTGGAATCCGCTACATCCACCGTAGCTCCATCTTTTGAAGTGCTCCCGATCAACATGTACAAGTTATCGAGTCGTTGCGCCTTCATGACTACCCGTGCCCCCTTAGATACATTAAAAGCACCATGAATACCTGTGTACTTACATCCTTTTACCTCAAGCACATCAAGAGAAATCAGATTCTGCTTCAAATTAGGAACGTGCCTCACATCTGTTAAGGTACGCTCTACCCCATCAAACATCCTGATGCGCACAGAATCAACCGCCACAACATTACAGGCAATGTCATTGCCCATAAATACATGTCCACCATCACACTCCCTGTAGCTGGTGAACCAACTCCGATGAGGAGTCATGTGAAAAGATGCCCCTGTGTCTAGCATCTACTTATCCTTACGATCATCGTATGACCGTCTGAGCGAAAACACAGATAAAACATCACCATCACATCCACTCGATCCATCTAACGTGGCAACATTGGCCTCCCTGCATGAAGCCTCAGAATCTTCCCTCTTCGATTTAGGATTTTCACAATCCCTTTTCACATGTCCTTCCTTCCCACAATTCCAGCACTTTACTTTTCCTTTGCCCTTGCCCCTAGATTTGGATCTAGAACTAGAAGAACCTGTACCTTGTCCAGAATTCCTACCCACTGTAAACAGTGCATCAGAAGATGTCCCCATGTCGCTGTTCATTTGTCTCATAGCCTTCCCTTGAAGGGCTGAGATAACTGTGTCGATACTTAAGATTTTATTCATACTGCACATAGTGTCCTTGAATGCCTCATAGGACGTCGGGAGAGAATTCAGCAACATACATGCTTGTTCTTCATCTTTCATCACTTCCTCTATATCCAGCAATTTGCAAACCAATTTATTAAAGTTGCTGATGTGACCCTCCAGATCTCCACCCTCTGTCATTTTGAAGTTATACCATTGCTGCTTCAAGTGTAGGCGATTTTTCGAGGATTTCTTCGCATAGACATCCTCTAAATTCGCCCACAGACCAGCTGCAGTTTACTCCCTCATGACATTATAGAGAATCTCATCCGTGAGATATAAACGGATCGATGATAAAGCCTTCTTATCAAGAGCATTCCAATCAACATCATTCATAGTAGACTTCCGCTCCTCAAGAGCACCATCTTCGCCTTACTTGGTTAACAGGCTAATCATCTTAACCTTCCATAACTCAAAATTATTTTTTTCTGAGTACTTCTCAATCTCATACTTAGTACTCGCCATTATTACTAATCCTTCAGATTCAGATCTGTGCCCCAACGATAGCTCTGATACCACTTGTTGGGGGGTTTTACCCTGCGGAATCACACAGATCTAGATCTAGGATAGCAATCCAATGGCACCAAGCACATAAAAGAACCAGAGAACACCCAGATTTAACGTGGAAAATCCTTTCGAGAAAAAACCACGACACAAAGCGACAGATCTCCACTATGAAAACAGAAATTACAAAGAGAAAGGACTTACCCGATTCGAACAACCTCAAATCTCACCCTTGCTACACCCTTTAATTTCCCTGGAACCCCTTTAGAAAACTTTTTCATTCCCTAAAAAAGCCCTAGGAACACCTATTTATAGTTTAGGCAACTTCCCTTTCGCATCTCAGTTGCGAAAGGACTCAAATCTGCAGTTTCGCGCAAATTCACGAAACAAATCGCGTTACCTACGACCGGTCCTAACTATCCTACGACTGGTCGTAGACCCCTACGACCAGTCCTAGCTTTCCTACGACCAGTCCTAGCCTTCCTACGACCGGTCCTAGACCCCTAAGACTGGTCCTGAAAATTCTAGGACTGGTCCTATACTAAAAAAAACAGCACAACTCGCTGGACTTCGAGTCGTGCCAGGGCTCGAACTTACGACCGGTCGAGCGCCTCCCACGACCAATCGTGCCTCCCCCACGATCGGTCGAGTAACATGAAAACTTGAAGATTAAAGGCTTCTCCTCAACAGCATTAAGCTAGTGTTAGTGTTCACGTCAACTAGGTTTGTATTCCCAACATGAGGTTGGGCTTCAATCAACCTGAAGGGTCACAAATAATAATAATAATGATAATGATGACAACCAAGGAAATAAGTTGCTTTGGAAAGTTGAAAAGAATATATATATATATATATATATATATATATATATATATATATATATATATATATATATATATATATATATATATGATTAATAAATAAAATAAAATTGCTTAAATTCTTACGTAATTTTCAGCAAATAAATTACTAATATTAGTTTTTAACCAAATTAAGTAACTTAACTCCAAAGGGGCCCTTAATGCTCTTTTGTGATCCACCAACTGAAGGGTTATGATCGTCCAAAAAGCATAAATTTTAGACCATGACAGATAAAGCACGGGACCAATTAAATGGATTGTTGTGATTTAGCCCATGTATGCCATGTGGACAACAATGGAACTAGATCAGGTCCCATAGACAGTGTCATGCATATACAAATATAGGAGGCTGAGTTATTGACCCATTCTTGATTTGTACGGCCCCACCATGTTTTAAACAGAAATTAGGCCGTCTGGACCCGACCGGACAAATATCAATCAGGCTGTTCTTCAACTCAGGTGGGCCCTGGTTAGAATCAAGGGCGGGCATCCCTCCTCATTCTGTTCCATGAGCTCTGGTCCACCAGAGTTTCCGATTGAGTAAATTTTCAGGCTCCTGGGTAACATGTGGGGATACATCTGATGGATCAATTGGATAGAATACATACACTACATGGCCCCACATCTGCCCCCTACTACTATAAGCTTATGGTAGTATTGGTACCACTAGAGAGATCCTCCCCATCAGAATAAAATAAAATAAAATAAATCCAGCCGTACATCCTACCTATTTCAACGAACAAGTGTCCCAAAGCAGAGGTTGGGATTACTGAACCATTATGAACTCAAATGAGAATCTCAAATTCTTTCAGCCAAATTTTTTTCTTTAAAAAAATAAAAATAAAAATGCAATTCCAACTCAAGTCAATCATGGGATTATATTATTCATTCTCATCTTATATCACAAACATTAATGCGTATGGACCAAAAAAGCCAAATTTCATTTCAAGGAACTTGGGTTAGATCTTCCAATGGGCTCTACAGTACTCCACACACGTTTATTATGAACATATGGCAAGAATGCACATCGAAGCTCCATCTTTACCGGGCCTATGCTTAATACAGTGTTTATACATAACACATACATCGGAAATTGGCTAGGGGTAGCCTAAACTTGTCCTATCATCCAGCTTTCGTATCTAAGCCAAGCCTATCCCATGAATCTAAAATGTGTCCCTAAGCATGACCCAAGTACCTACCAGCACTAAAACTTATGGACCAGCCAAGCCTTTTAATAACCCTAGTGATTGAGGTAAGTCCAATTAATATGATTTCGGTATATTTTGGACCACAAAGATTTGTAAGTCCATAATGTCACAAATAGTGAATTGGAAATCTTGATTTAGAAAAAGCTTGTGGACCATCGTTGTAGTCTAGCCCAAAAGAAAAAAAAGCCATAGATGCTCAATGATAGCTTTTCCTTGAATTTGGGTGGGTTGGTCAGGTTTAGTTTAGTCTTTTAACCCAAAATCAGGTCCATTTAATAACTGTTTGCCAACCATGTTGGATCAAGTTGATTTTGAGAAGACCTAGATTCGTTTAGTAACTCGGATCAAACTTTTAGACTTAGAGCCACCTCGTGGGTCTAAATTTTGACATAGAC
The DNA here is from genome assembly GCA_037074715.1 of Magnolia kwangsiensis. Taxonomy (NCBI): domain Eukaryota; kingdom Viridiplantae; phylum Streptophyta; class Magnoliopsida; order Magnoliales; family Magnoliaceae; genus Magnolia; species Magnolia kwangsiensis. The sequence continues at coordinate 190,520,324 of CM073571.1, read as the reverse complement.
CCGCTTGGGTCCAATTACCCTTGGGTCCATTCAACACATTTGCACCCCTATATATATGTAGGAAAAGGTGAAAAATATGATGGGCTGGGCTGAGTTGAATTAAAATTTTGAATAGGGCTGGTTCAATCGGTCTAGCTAGGCAAATTATGGGTTTAAAGAAACCCAAGGCCAGCCCATTTGGCACTGATACCATGGTTGTCAGTGATGGGAAATGGGCTAAGTGAGAGTTAATGGAGGACCGGCCTAATAATAGAAGGCCTATGCTTAAGCCCGATCTGGGCCCTCGTGTATCTTAATCGCCCAAATCCAACTTTTGACTTATCTGGTCCTAAACATCATTTTTTATTTTCTTAATTTACCAATATGTTATAACTTGCTACTATAAATGTAATGAATGAACATTCTTATTATATTAGTCCACAAATAGCCAGACTCATGCTCAACAAACAGGTCCAAGCTTGGCCCACCTAAGTCTGTTCAAGCTTGGGTCAGTTCGTTGGGTGGGCCCATCATGCATCATATGTTACAAAAATGACTTGAAATCTAAATGGGCCGCATCGGGACATACTCTGGCAGTTCTCGTGGTCTCTTAGCCACGGGCTTAAACTTTGGGTTAGGCTGAGTACTTGGGCCAAATATTCCAACCCAAGCGTGGGCTGAAGTGGGATAGGTTTGTAGCTCAAGGACCCAGCCCGCACCAATGGCAGCCCCAGAGGAAGGAATGCTGAGGATTGTCTCAATTTTATCAATCATGGTTGACCTAAGACAGCCTACTATATGAATTGTCTGAATGGTAAGAATACAAAGAAGCCGTGAAAGACAAGGACCTCGCCCAAACACTTAGCTTCTTGAAATCCGTCAAATCTCTTCCCCTACAATCCTCTCTCGATGGCAGCAGCAGCGCCGGTCTGTCGCAGCTACAGTGGCTAAATAGGAACTGGGAAGTGCTCGCCGCTTGCTTGAATGCAGACGACATGAAGCTCATCAGTAGCGCATACAAGTTCCCCTACTACAGGGCCTTCTTCCCTAATATTGGGAAGTGCAAGAACATCGGTAATTCTGTGATTATGTTTGTTTCGGGGTCTTGAATTTCTGTTGGAATTATTTTATTGTGGTGATTAAGATGGTAATTTGATGATTTTGTGGGGATTGTTTATATGAATTCTGGTGATTTTTTGTTTATTTATGCGAATGCTGAGGTGGGTTTCTGGGATTACTTTCTTTTACTTATTTGAGGGCCCTGAATTCGGCTAATTTGAATAAGAACTTGTTTATGTGATTCAAGAAATGTTGAAATGCAAAGTGACTTGAGTAGAAGCTTAACATTTTCATTAGTATCTGGATGATTATTTAGTTGGGTTTTGCAAAATTTTTGTAAGGAAGTGCTGAGGGTGAGCTCTCAAGATCTGACGGTTTACACGAGTTTTGGAATCCTCACAAAGCAGAAGATTGATGCTCCAACGGTCCGTCTATCTACTGCTGGAGCAGATGGATCTATTCACACCTCTAATTCTACAGTATATAGTGGCCCCGGATTGTGGTATATGGATTAGATCGTTCCAAAGACAAGCTAAAATGGACAGACTCTGGTGCACACTATCTCTTTCCGTATACCCTCGGTATTTCTGATGATTCAATGCGAGAGAGAGTGCATCCCTTTTATAGGAGAGGAAAGAGAGATCGGATGAGATAGGATTAAACCATATCATCAGGTCAAATCCATATGTCCTATCTTATTTCAAATTCAAAGTTGAATTTGAAATCTAAACTGAATGGAAAAGGCTGGAAGAAGCCTACACATGTGCGACTCACCCACTAGTGATTGCTCACTAGTGGGCCCCACTGGCCTACGTCCAACATCTCTCACTCAATCACATTGTAAGATAGACATAAAAAAAATTGTCCATTTAACTCGCCTCATAACAATCAAATACCATATTTCACGATCAAAAGAATCAGAGGCGCGGGACCAGCTGGATCACCATAATCTTCTCACAAGTGCTTAATACTAAGTGACCACCTAACTAGTACTCAATAACCCAAGCTTTGCAATGTCTATCCTAGTCCGCATGACCACACTGGATGGAGTTAACTCCCGATCTATAGTACTCGACCAACATACGCACTTATCCAACTTATCGAGTTGTTCTGAAAACTTAATTTTTCACAAATTTCGACTAAAATTGATTTAAATCAATACTTATATATATGCTTTTAATGAAAAATATTATTTGAAAAAATTTTGTTAAAAACAACTCGATACTGCCGGCGGATAAATCTTCAAGTGCATATTTAAAGTTCTAGAAACTTGATGTAGCTGTCACGGGATCTTCCCCATGCAGAAGTGTAATTTGGAATCAATCAAGTTGTTTTTCTAACGTAACCGAGTCTGGCCAATCAAGGACCTTTCGTCATCGTACATTAAAGTAGCAACACTCAATCTCATCCTCATATACACAAGAAGAGGGTAGCTAAGGACAAAAAGAGTCACCTACGGGACTAGCTACTCGCACGTTGCAATGATTAAATCGAATTAAAGCAATCTGTAGATAAAAAGTCTCAGCACATGGCTACAATCCACGTCGTAAAGTAGACAATACTAAGTAAATGTTGAGTCTACAATACGCAGGTCATTTTACATAAGGTACGACTCATCTCATAACCTTATAACCTAGTTTTAATTTTAGGCCATAACATTGATCGCATGTAACGGAATGGTGCGATTATGTTATTCGATTTTATCAGTCTCATCTTCAATCTTAAAAGATTGTAGGCGGATACGACTCACTCATATCCTCATCCTTTATTACTCACAATAAAGAAAAGTTCATACCTCAATGTACAAACATAGCCCCAAATGTACCTCTCTTGTACATTCAAGATTGGTCGACCCGTGCTAGTGGGTGACCGGCCTGCCAACAAAAATAGAAATCCTACATGATTTCAAGGTAAATGCTGATGATCTTCATACCTAGTTATATTAGTGTTCAATACTGAATAAATGGAATGTATTATTCATTAATGAAAGATCAAAGGTACTATAAAATAAGTACATCAGTCAAGCTTTCATCAATCTCATCTGCCTGACGTGAACCTGAAATAGATCTCTAGCTATAGGTTTCGTCATGGGATCAGCCATCATCTCTTTGATAGGAATGTAGCTTATGGCGACTTTCTTATCTCTCACTTGATCACAGACGTAATGATATTTGATCTCAATGTGCTTAGATTTCTGGTTGTGTTTAGGGTCCTTTGCCAAATCAATGGCAGAAGTATTGTCAATCTTCAGCGATATAGGTTGACGAACACTTAGTACAACACCCAGACTCAATAGAAATCTGTGAACCCATACACACTCTTGAACAGCAGCATAACATGCAATGTACTCAGCCTCCATAGATGAAAGAGCTGTGGATGTCTGTTTCTTACTCGACCATGAGATAGCTCCTCCTCCGAGTAAGAAAATATATCTTGAAGTAGACTTTCCCTTGTCGGTGTCATTACCTCAAGTAGCATCAGAATATCCTTTAAGCTCGAGGCTTTTGTCTTCATAACACAACATTAGGTCTTTTGCTCCTCTGAGATAGCGGAATATGCGTTTGACGGCTTGCCAATGAGACTGTCCCGGGTTACTCTAATAACGGCTGACTATGCCAACTGCATAACTAATATTCAGTCTGGTGCAAAGCATAACATACATTAAGCTCCCTACTGCGCTTGCATAAGGTACTGAGGACATAGCCAATTTCTCGACTTCAGTATGGGGACACGAATTCCTGTCTAGCTTGGTAGCTTTATCCATAGGGGTTTCAACAGATTTTGAATTTTTCATCCTGAACCGCTCTAAGATCTTTTGTGTATAGGTTACTTGAGACAAACCTAAAAATTTCTTAAGGCGATACCTGATGATTTTTATCCCAAGAATAAAGTTGATTTCTCCGAGATCTTTCTTCTCAAAGTTCAAGAATAGCCAATCTTTAGTCAATATTAACAATTGCATATCATTACCAGCTAACAGGATATCGTCTACATATAGAGATAATATCAGAAAAGATCTTTCAGATCATTTCATGTATACACAATGATCTTCTTCACTCATCGTGAATTGAAAAGTGGTGATGGCCAAGTGGAACCTCATGTACCACTGTCTTGAAGATTGCTTCAGCCCATAAATAGATTTCAACAGCTTGCAGACTTTCTTTGGATGTTTTTTGTCCACATAACTCATGGGTTGTTGCATATATATTTCGTCATCCAAGTACCATTTAAGAATGTAGTCTTTATATCCATCTGATATAACTCTAAGTTTAAACTTGCGACAATGGACAAAATCATGTGGATTTAGGGGAACTTTGCAACAGGTGAAAAGGTCTCCTCGTAATCAATGCCTTCTTATTGTGTAAAACCTTTAGCAACTAATCGTACTTTATACTTGTCCACTATACCATCTGCCTTTCTTTTGATCTTAAGTACCCATTAATTACCTATCGCTTTGCGATTGGAAGGCAGATTAACAGGTTCTCAGAATTTATTCTTCTCCATGAAAGTGATCTCTTCATCCATAACATTCACCCAATCGGCCGAATTGGAAGATAATAATGCATCCTGATACGAATCATGTTCATCATCATCAACCGTAAAATAAGAGAATGTTTGCCCCTCAATATCGAAGTATATTCGAAGAATCAATCTTCTTTCGCTTCGACGTAACTCAGGAGCCTGCTGAGATATACTCCCACTGTCCTGACGAACTATAGGAGCATCATCATCGTGAGAAGCAGAACTCCCACTCTCCTGAGATACATCGAGTATTTCAAAAAATTCTACAAAAACCTTTTGTTTCATTCGGCTTGGGTATATATCTTCAACGAAGGTCACGTCTCAGGATTCTATCTCAATCTATCGTCCATGGTCCTCAAAAACTAAAACGTATCCCTTTGAATGCATAAGGTACCTTATGAATACGCATTCAATGATTTTACTATTAAGTTTACCTCTATGCGGAGTAGGCAGCAAAACATATCCCTAAGATCCCCAAGGGCGTAGGTTGGCTAGAGAAGGAATCCTCTCAGACCACTTCTCATATGGGGTATTAGGAATGGATTTGGACAGGACTATATTAAGGACGTAGACGACTGTTAACAGTGCGTCTCCCCAGAATGTGGTAGATGGATTGGCTTGTGCCATCATCGATCTAACCATGTCCAATAGTATTTTATTTCTTCTCTCTGCAATACCATTTTATTGTGGAGTGTAAGCTATTGTGTACTACCGAATAATTTCAACGTTTTCATAATATGATTTAAACGTTTCAAATGTATACTCGCCACCTCTATCAGATCGAAGGATTTTAATTTTTTTCTTAAGTTGATTTTCCACATCAGCTTTATATTTAAGAAAATAATTAAAAATCTCATATTTGTATGAGATGAGATACACATATCCATAACGCGAGTAATCGTTAATGAAAGTGACAAAGTACTGACATCCGTTTCTGGCATGTACATTAAAGGGTCCACAAATATTTGAATGGATTATCTCTAGTGTGCCCTTGGACCTAGCCGCTTTGGGAAATGGTTTCTTCGAAGTCTTCCCAAACACACAATGTTCACAAAATGGTAAATCAACTTTGGATAAGGAGTCTAACTTCCCAGAATGAACTAGTCTTGTCATATGATCCTTTCCTATGTGACCTAACCTCGCGTGCTATTTTTAAAATTCAGATACTATAGTTTCATTTGACATAACAGATAAAGCAAGAGGGGCATTATCACAATCTATGTCCAGAATAAATAAATCTGAAATTAAATTATCCCATGTAAAGATGAGGTTATTTAGTCTCAAAGAAACTCTTGTCCCGAAAAATCGAACATCAAACCAATCAAGTAATAACTTGGAAACAGAAATTAAATTCTGACACATCCCTGGTGCATAAAGAGTATCACGGAGGATTATTGTTCACCCTATGCATATACGGATATGGAAAACGTCAATCCCTAGTATGTCTTCGACAGCGTTATTGCCCATGTAACTTCCCTTGGTTACAGGTTGGAATTCCTCAAGTCCTTGATGACTTTGTGTCATGTTCTTTGTTGCGCCTGAATTCAAAATCTACTCGTTAGATATGGTATCAACAAAAAGGATTTCAGAACAAACGTCTACATACAAAGTATCTAGTGACCGAGAAATTACCGTCTTTTTATAGGCACACTGCCGAGCATAATGACTGAAATTTCCATAGACAGAACAGACTATGTTTGTCTTTTTCTGCTTCTTCTTTCCATTCCCCTTCTTGAGATTTGGAGCAGGTGCTGTGGACTTCTGTTCTTGGTTATTCTTTTTTGCCTTCTTGTGAGCTTTGAACCGTTTATTGTTAGCTTTTTGTATATGGGTCTCTGCTATAAAGGCCTTGGCCGAACCTGGCTGAATTGCATTCATTTTAACCTCATGTACCAAGTGACTACAAAAGTCTCTGAACGTAGTGATAGAATCAATATGGTTCAGAATTCTTTTAATTTGGGCCCAAGATTCAGGCAAGGAACGGTGCATGGCTATAATCTTCTGATTTTCAATCAATTTACAACCAACATTCCTAAGGGCACTTATCATTTGTTCCATCTTACGAATATGATCTTTGATGAGGCAGCCGACAGACATCCTGTACTCCTGGAATTCTAATTTCATTGTCTTAACTCTCGCATCTGACTTCTGCGCATAGGCATCTGTCAATGCTTTCCAGATTCCCTTAGCAGTTTCATGCACTTCATACGTAGGTATGAGTTCTTTGTGCATAGTGCAAGCCTATGTTTTTATAAATTTTCAGTTTTAGCTAAGATGGGTTCCTCTTGAACTACATCGAGTGTGTGAGATATGTCATCTTCGTTCAGAAGGCATCGCACCGCGCGGGACCAGTCTTCGTAGTTGTTGCCGTCGAAATATTGTCCTTCCAGTTATTCAGCGATTAACGCTTTGGTGGCCATCTCTACATTGCATGAATATCACTACTTAGCTAAGATTTAAGGTATTGACTCTAATCATCAGCATTTCTACGTGTTATACAAATTTTCAGAATATAAAAGTAGTCAACACATCTTTACGATATCTGAAAGTCCACATACCGAATGAGCGGTGTAGAACAATCAAGTTCTCTATTTAAAATGAGTTTAATGCTTTTATAGGAATAAATTTGTATAACGTGCAACCTTCCATTATTGGTTGTATGTATCATTTGGTGAAGGAGAATAAACTCCCACTCAGGTTATGCACAACCTATTTTTATGTATAGGGAGCATCTAAGTACTAAGTTTTTCTATATGTTTCAATGAAAAATAAGGAGAGCTTAAATCTAAACACATCAAGCCTAATTATTTTACACATATAAACATCATTATAAAAAAATGAAGTACATGGCCATAAAGAGAGTTCTATTATCAGTAGTGATCATGATCATTAGAGATGGATTTGATCATCACTATTAATGATCATTGTTGATGATGGATCCTTTCATCAACATTGATCATCATGGTTTATGATCGTTTTAATCATAATGATCTCTATATCATTAATTCTCAAAGCAGATTTAGTCTACACCATCCATATTTCCACTAAATATGGTTAATAGTTAGTTTAATAATATATATATACAAAATTGCATAAGCTAACTATTCAAGACAAGTAAAACACAATTACTTTAGCTAATTTTGTCAAGAGAGTAAAATTGCTTGAATACGGCCCACTGGCTATATTAGCGATTACACCAACAATTTCCACCCAATCCAAATAGGCTTTGTGTAATGCATGGGCTGAAAACCTCAGTTAATAAACCGGTTATTTGAGTGGGCATTTTCCCGTTGCATATGAACGGTTGGCAACATTTTGATTTGAAACGACCATTGATGAATGTCAATGAAAAGTTAAGAATCCCTAGGGAGGACTTTTTCACTGTTGCTCAAAAATGTTGTCTAACCTGATGAACAGTGTGGATCTCTAAAGGTGGCCACCATGATGATTACACATCTGTACATCTTTCACCAATGGGATGTATGTGTTTTATATCCATGTCGTTCATCCTAATGCCAAGCTCGTCATATGGATGGACGGTTTGGATACAACACATCTCGTGGTTAGACCCACATGTACAATAGTTATATGGTTGGTTTGATGTATATCAGCCGATCAGCTTCCCACATGTGCAACAAGTATGATGTACACCAGCCAATCAGCTTCTCTAATACAGTAATACAGCAGCAATATATTTGTGGTGTACTACAATACGACATCCATATTGCTGGTAGTTTGTATGTTGCACATCAGCGAACGTGTGTACAAAATGTGGATACGTTTACAGAATGTGGACATTAATACGCTTACTAAATGTGGACATCAGGCAACTTGTACATGTTATATACATATAGCAGCTATATAGCATCAGAATGTGGACATGTGTACAGAATGTGGAAATTAGCCAACACGTGTACACATGTGGACATCAGCCAACGTGTACACACATGTACATGTGCATATTAGCCAATCATGTGTACACATGTGTACATGACCATATTAGCCAACATGTGTACTGATGTAGAGCGGGTCGCGGACAATTTCATGGCCAAGATGGATCAGAAAAGGCACGGTCGACGACAGAAGTGATTCGGACCATCAGACCTTAGATCAGGCGTATCTCGCAATTCTGAATGAGTTATCTGACGTAAAATATATGATTTTGGGGTAGAACGAGCTACTTTAGCCAACCAACCCTGCTACACTGGGTTGTGCAGCCCAGATTTACGAGAAACCCCCTGATCGACGGTCGTTTCCCCATTTTAATTTCGTTTTTATTATAAATAGTAAGTTTTAGTTTGCTTATAGCTCTTCATCTGTTGGGCTTTAGGAGTTGTGTCCAACATGAAAAGTTCTTAGAATAATTAGGAGAACGGTTTGGTGAAGCCAAATAAGACACTTACTATTTTTGGCCGAAAACCTTGCGCACTAGTAGACATCACGACTGTCTATAAATAGTAAGTTTACTATTTCTAGTAAGTCGCGGATTCTAGGAGTTTTAGTTGTAGTTTGAGTCTGATTTCTTTCCTATTGCTTGGTTCCCTTATTTAAAGGGATGTGAACTCGTTTTATTTCATTCATCAATTAATTTCAAATTTTATTAGAATTTATTTCTATTTTTCTGCTTTCTTTCCTCGTGGATTCGAGAAGTCTCTGTGAGGAATCTAGAGAAGCTCCGTGGATTCGGAGTAATTATCCTTGAGGAAGACGATCATCGACCTCATCACGTTCATCCCTGCATCAATTTGGTATCAGAGCGAGGTTTCCCCTCTGGCCAATGACAAACAATGAAGGTATGAATCAAAATCCTGTGGACGGTGATCCAGAGATTCATTTTCTTTCAGAAAGAATGGAAGCTTTCCATCAGGAGAGTCAGTTGACCATGCAAGGGCTACAGGCAACCCTTGACCGTCTTGTGGATGCGCTACTTTCACCCCAAGCCTTAGGCGGTGCTCCACCACCTATGGTCGCTCTACCACCCGTGGTTGTTGTACGACGTGACCCTGATTATCGCAGAGCACTACCGGTGGTAAACCATAGGGCTACACCAGATGATTCTAGTTCTAGCGATGAGGACGTTAATGAGGGTTTTGCCCGACGACCAATCCATAGAGGCGATCATCTAGATCGTGCTGAAAGAGACTATCGAGGTAAGGCTGAACTTCCTAGTTTTAACGGTTTATTACGTATCGAAGATTTTCTCAATTGGCTAGCCGAAGTAGAGAGATATTTTGATAATATAGACGTGTCAGATCATAAAATGGTGAAATTGGTAGCGTTTAAAATAAAATCTGATGCTTTTGCATAGTGGGAACAATTACAACTCTCACGAGCCTGTCAAAATAAGGTGTCCATCGCATCATGACCTCGGATGAGACGTCTTCTTCGATCATCATTTCTTCCCAGTGATTATGAGCAGATCTTATTCCAGCAATACCAGGATTGTCGATAAGAAAATCGAACTGTTACAGATTACACTGAAGAATTTCAGCGGTTGGCTACATGAAATGATCTGTTAGAATCTGAGTCACAGAAGGTGACACGATTTATAGGTGGGTTGCGACCGACAATTCAGGACCTTGTTCAGATGTACCCAATCGGGACCATAAATGAAGCAGTTCAATTGGTACGGAGGGCAGAAACACAACTTGCAAGAGCTTCTACTCATCCCTATCCTTCAAATCGACCCCCTATGACAGGTCCCACACAGGATCCAGTGCTGGCTCGAAAAAAAATTCGGTAGGAGAACGTCATCAACCTCCTCCACCCGCAAACCGTAATATAGGGAGCAGCTCATCCAGACCTCAACGGGTAGCACCCACAACAGCGGGTCCGAGTAGGATTCCAAATCCTTATGCTCGGCCAAGGCCGAACAATTGTTACTGCTGTGGCCAACCAGGCCACTTATTAAACACTTGTCTTCAACGTCCGGCAACACACTTGACTATAAATGAAGGGGGCACTGAAGGTGAGGCTGCAAAAGAAGATCATGGCTTTGATGAATATGAACAAACCACTGAAGAAATAGCAGGTGACGATGAATTGACGAGCGAGGATCGTGGCGAATCTCTAGTTGTGAGGCGACTACTGTATACCCCACGAACAGAAGTATACCCACAGTGACACAATATATTTCGTACTCGGTGCACTGTCAATGGAAAGGTTTGTGATGTGATCATAGACAGTGGTAGTAGTGAGAACATCGTTTCAAGGGTGATGGTGGATAAGTTGCAGCTACCAATGACGAGACATCCTTCATCGTACTCAATTGGCTAGATAAAAAAGGTGAATGAGACCAAGGTAACTGAACAATGCACTATCTCGTTTTCAATTGATAAACATTATAAGGATTAGATACTTTATAATATGGTCGATATGGAAGCTTTCCATATGCTACTCGGTCGACCTTGGCAGTCGGACCGTGATGCGACCCATCGGGGTCGAGACAACGTTTACATATTCATAAAGGATAGTCAAAAAATAATCCTTGCCCCTATGGCACCAGAGAACCACCTTAAAGCCTCTAAAGTGGAGAGGAGTTCTCTCTTAACCATTCAGGATTTCATGGAGGAATCTAAGAAAACCGATGAGGTATACGCCGTAGTGGTGAAGGGTGAGGAAAAGGAACCCTCAAACATCCCTCCAAGTTTACGATTGTTGCTAAACGAATTCAAAGAAGTTTGGCCTAAAGATTTACCTGATGGATTACCTCCCATGAGGGACATTTAAAATCACATAGACCTCATCCCTGGGGCTAGCCTGCCCAATCGCCCGCATTATCGGATAAGTCCGAAGGAGTGTGAGATACTCAAGGGGCAAGTGAAGGAATTGATCCGTAAGGGTCTATTGAGAGAGAACATGAGCCCATGTGTTGTACCAGCATTATTAACGCCAAAAAAAGATGGAAGCTGGCGCATGTGTGTCAACAGCTGAGCAATCAACAAAAATACCATTAAATATCAATTTCCAATACCACGGTTGGACGACATGCTCGATATACTAGGAGGGGCCAAGGTGTTTTCTAAATTAGATCTAAGGAACGAGTACCATCAGATTCGTATCCGACTCGGTGATGAGTGGAAAATGACATTCAAGACAAAGGAATGATTGTATGAGTGGCTGGTCATGCCATTTGGCCTATCAAATGCACCAAGTACTTTTATACGTTTGATGAATCAAGTTTTAAAACCGTTCACTGGCCGATTTGCGGTAGTATATTTTGATGACGTATTGATATATAGCCAGGATGAGACGGAGCACAAGAAACATCTCAGGCAGGTGTTGCAGGTCTTATAAGATAATAAGTTGTACCTCAACTTGAAAAAGTGTAGTTTTTTAATTGACAGCATGTTATTTCTAGGATTTGTTATAACGTCCACAGGCATTCAGGTGGACGATGAAAAGGTGTGAGCTATTAGGAAATGGTCGATCCAGACAAACATTCATGAGGTGAGGAGTTTTCATAGTTTGACAACTTTCTATCGTCGATTTGTGCAAGATTTTAGCACCATAATCGCGCTTATAATAGATTGCAAGAAAAATGGACTGTTCCACTGGACCGATAAAGTTGACAAGAGCTTTCACGAGATCAAGCATCATTTATCTACAACACCAGTCTTGGTGCTTCCTAATTTTGATAAATTGTTTGAGGTTGAGTGTGACGCTTCATACGTCAAAATTGTGGGAGTATTATCACAGGAAGGCAAGCCGGTAGCCTTGTACAACGAGAAGTTCAACGAAGTCCGAAAAAAGTAGTCAACTTATGAGCTTGAGTTGTACGCAGTTGTTTAGGTGCTGCGATAGTGGCGGCATTATCTGATTCAAAGGGAGTTTGTTCTGTACACTGACCATCAAGCATTAAAGTTTATTAATAGTCAGACTAACGTGAATCGTGTGCATGCTAGATGGGTTACATTTTTACAGGAATTTACGTTCGTTCTGAAGCATAAGTCAGGACAGCAGAACACGGTGACTGATGCAATTAGTCGTCGTGCATCACTACTTATTACGATGAGCAACGAGGTGGAGGCTTTGACTGTCTCAAGGAGCTGTATGCCGAGGATGAGGACTTCAAAGATTCTTGGTTGAAGTGCCAAGAAGGTCACCCTAGTGACTTTCATATACATGATGATTTTCTCTTCAAAGGGAATTGATTGTGCATCTCCCAAAGTTCTCTGAGGGAGCAGATTATTCAGGAGCTATATGGAGGTGGCCTCGGTGGATACTTGTGAAACCCGACCCGAGTTCACATGTGTGCGCATGTAAGTATGCATTTCATTTATTTTGGTCCCGTGGTCCTACCGGTCGAATTTCGGGGGCCCACGACCCTCGAATAGTGTTTATGGTCATCTTTGAGTTCGGTTACATAGACCCGACTCAGATTGACCCGAGACCTATACCATTGCGACCGCATCGTCGCCGCGGTTCCAACATCGCGACTCGTGCGTAAATTCAACATATCCATCAAAAGTTGTAGGCCACGCATTATTTGGACCATGGATTGCATTTTGGTGGGACCCACCTGGTTTGCACATTTTCCATGGTGGGCCCCACCTAGGTGTACTTTTCTAGAAAGCATATACCTAGGAATTCTACCACCCTACTCCCTAGCAATCATGGATTTTCTTCCCAAAAAGTCATCATGAGCCTTCTTCCCAAATAGTCATCATGAGCTTTCTTCCCAAAAATCAATGATTTTCTTACATTGCTATGATGAGTTCTCTACAACACTCCATCTTCTTCTCATTTCCTTCATTTCTCTCCTCTAGCAAACCAAGAGAAAGTCCTTGGATGTCCATGAAAATTCATTCCTCCAGTCCCTTCCAAGCTAGATCTCTCTCAATCTAACCCTCAAAAATCCATCTCAACCATTAAAACTTCACCATTGGAGCTATAGAACCCAAGTGTGGAAGAAGAAGGATAAACTTTGAAGTGGGTGCTCTTAAATTCTCATTCATCTTCCTTACGAACTTGTGGGACCCATCAAGTGATGATGGAGGTCCCCCATGTCTGCATGATTGAGGCCAATGACCCATTTCCTTGCATGCATGATCCATGGATGGGGCCATTCTCCATGGACCGTATCATGACATCTTCCTTTGATGCATGTCATTTTCCTCTCTTGTGGTTGGATTATCTTTATTTTTCATTATTTTATTCTTGATTTCCAGATGTGTGTGGCCCACCTTGTGGCCTGAAAGTATCTAGATCGACCATCTGAAGAGAGTGGATGTCCATGTCTGTCCACTCTATGAACATAGGTGTCCCATTTGCTCCTTTTTGAACACATGCAATGGATTTTATGGTATGAATTAGGTCTGAATATTTGTGGGACCCACTGACATGGACCACAACTCAAATTTTATGGGGAGATTTTCCCTTATTTTGATTCCTATGCTCATTTTATTTCATGTGCATGCTGCTGTCCAAAAATTTTCTGGACAGTTTCTGGTTTATTTTGGGTCAAATTTTTGGACTGATTGGGGGACTGTTTCTACCCATTTGATATACTTTTCTTGAAGGTGGGGACCCCAACTAGATGTACCCCAAATTTTACCTCCATCTGACCTTGATTGAGGTCCCAAAGGAGTGGCCCAAGTGGGGTGGGCAGTCCAGATTTTCTGGACTGTCCAGCAACTTGTACACTTAGAAATCCATAAATATAAAATGATTTTTGTAATGGTGGGCAACTTTTGTGGACCCTCCCTTGTAGTACACTTGTATGGGAAAGTTAGAATTAATTTTTTTCAATTTTTGGCAGACCTGGGCCCACTCTAATGGGGTACACAAGTCAGGGACAACAATATTGCTGCAGCAGGAAAATAAAATCTGGACCTTGCTGTCCATAATTTATATGAAATAAATAAAATAATTATCCTATCTCAAAATTTATTTTGCAGTGAGGTGGCCCACCCATGGTAGGACCTACCTGCAAAATTTTAGGGCCAATGGATTTCATTTGGGCATCCAAACGGGTGGGCCAACATAGTGGACTGCCAGAAAAATTCTGTTGTACAGTCCAGCAGTATAGTTTCATAAAAATAAAGTTTTAAAAATATTTTTCTCAGAAGGTTGACCATATTTATGAGTCCCATATTGATTTAGGCTTGATGATAGACATTGGGTCCAAATTTCAGGAATTTTGAAGGCCCATAACCTTCCCATTTAGATGGCCCAAATTCAGAACAGTTACATTCCAGCAATAGTTCACCCTAGACAGATTATATTCTTTAAATTTATTAAAATACTTTTGAGAGTCTAAAAATTATAAAAATTTAAAAGAATGTTTTAAACTCATGTTAGGACTCACATGAAAAATTTTGGAGCCATTGGATACTTGTACACACCATGGTGGTGCCTGGACCAGCCCACTATAATATGGTGTCCAGATCAGTCCGAGTTTAAGGACAGATTGTTTTATTTGAATTAATTAAAATATTTTTAGATGTCCAAAAATTATAAAATTTTATGGTGGTGTGACCCACCCATGGAAGGACCACACTATAAATTTTCAGGGCCATCAGGCCTCTGTACCGACCGTGGTATGGCCTGCAATTTGGATCAGTTTTGGGCCAAATACCCAGGCACGCCCCTACCTTGGGTTGTTGGGCCTGCATTCTAATGGCATGGCTTACTTGAAGTAAGTGTTGTATATCTCCCTTTTTATCTGGTGGGGCCTACTATGATATATGTGGATTACCATGGGTCTGTAACCCATCTAAATTAAATAAATTTCTGGACTCCAGCAGGCCCAGGAAATGGGTGGGCTGAAATTTCAGCAAGGGGCCCAAAATTTGCTACATGGTTGATTGTTTAGGAACCATTGTGGCACACCAGATTTAAGAGAGTGTTGCACAAAGTGCTTGCTTTCCTTCCTTAGACATTTTTTTTGGTGTAGTTAGTGCCTCTTAAGGCCCATCTTTGAGGTGATAATATGGGCTAGCCTTAACCAGATTTTTTGATAGTTTTATGTGACATTTAAGCTCAAAACCTATTCCTTGAGTCCAAGACTGTGCAGGGGCTGACCTTATTGTTTTACGGGCCCAATGGGCCATCTATAAGCTCATTATGTGTATTTATTTGCCTTGATGCCCTCATAAAATGTTTAATTGTGGGCTAACTTGCAAGGCCCATATAAATGTATATTGTGGAGGGCCTTGCTAAGTCTATGGGCTGATATGGCAAGGCCCACACTGTCAGTATAGGCCTTACCTATTTGTATTCTTAGGCTTATGGGTTGATCTCAAGTCCACCATAATGTATGAATAGATGACTTTTGTTTTGGGCCATTTCCTTAGGGCCCATTATGTAATATAGTATATGCATGGCCCTTTTGTGGTAGTGATTAGGCCTTTTGGACTCACTTTTTTTGGATAGGCCCATTGATCTTGGGGCTATACTCTCTCATCTATTGTGATGGGCTTAAGGGCAATAATATACAAGAAGTTGGGCTCTTGGTTGCCCACTAAATTGACCATGTACTTGAGCCAAAAGTGAGGCCCAACTCACTTGTGTTAAATGTAAAACTTGCCCATGTAAATGAATTACTGGGCTGCCCATGAAACCCACCACAGTATGTGGAATTATGACCTTTGTGGTTGGGCCCAAACCTTACTTGAGGGTCCACTATTTGGCCTATAATTTGGGCTTGGTGTATGGCCCAGTAGGCCATGCATTGCGTGAGCTTTATACCTTATATTATATAAGTAGTGGCGGGCTACCTCTTGGAAGTCAGTTAAGGTTGAATGTCCTCCTAAGTGATCCTCAGGTAGGCCCATAGGTTTCTCTATAGATGGTTGAAGGCCCACCCTAGACCCTAGGCCATTTGTTTAGGGCTTAATGAGTATGTATGTGGAACCTACCTTAACGTATGTTTGGTCTAGGCCATCCAAGCCTTGGATCGCCCGATTATGGATGTACTCTCTGCCTTGGGTTACTTGTAGACTCACAATCCAGTAACAGGCCCACTTGATCTTTTCATGATATATACGCACTCTTCATCTGGTGGGGTCCCCCAGCGAATATAGTCGGTTTTCATGAGATTATTTTCACATAGTTAACTGATTTCTGGACCTTAGCAGGTCTAGGAAGTTAAACTGGCCAAAAGTTTATCAAAGGGCCTTAAATGTAAAATTTTATAGTTAAAACTTTATTTGGCTGTGGGGCCCCCCATATTGAGAACTTGTGTACGTGTTACATGCTTATATTTTCTTATAATCTTTAGACTTAATCAATGCATTCTTTTGGGTCACCTTTGGTGATCAGATGTGGATCTCATCTTAGATCAGATTTTTTTGGTGCATCCCATGGGCCCAAGTGGGCAGGGTCGTCCCAGCTTGGCCCAACCATATATTAGGCCAACTTCCACCATTTTGATGGACTTGTGGGCTAAGATAATGATAGTATTGGGCCCTTGGTTGCCCACTTAAATTGTTAAGTTATTGGGCTGATGTAGTTGGGCCCATTTCATCCAAAATTAAACTTATTTAGTCGTATATTATGTACGCGGGCTGTCCACCAAGTCTGAGTTAATGCATGGATTTTATGGCCATTGGGAATTGAGCCTTATGCCTTAATTCTCCTCTTGGGGCCCATGTTGTTAGAAGTGGTATTTTATCTTTTTATGGCCTATTATGAGGAATATATATGTCTATGGTTATCTTTATTTTTATCTTAAATATAGGCCTTGTGTCTTCTATCCACATCATTCATGGTTGATATGCCTTTTTAGGGAATGGTGGTGAAAATTTTTCATTATGGACCCCTCTAGGCCCGGTTATATTTAAGAGTGATTGGATACTAATCTTAGACTCTTGCTAGGTTCATTTCTATATTACTTAGATCCGCAGCTCATACACTTAATTTTGTGGGCTACCCCAGGCAAATGGGCTCCCACTAGAAGTTGAATTCCTTAAAGATATTGTCTAAGTACCTGGTCTTGGTTCCTTCTTGGATAGGAGGAATATAATATACATTGTATATCACCTTATAGTGTGATTGAATTCATCCTCAGGACCATGTACAACATTGTATGCTTGGTTGACACTATGTGTGTGTGGTCATATTGTGTCATTGAGCATTGCATGATACCTTCCCCGAGGAACGTAGTATCCCCTCTTGAGCATGTTGGATGCTTGGGATTGATAAATGGTTGATTGTGTGATTCATGCATCTGGCATTGCATATCATATGAGCATTATCGTCCTTACTTCATTAGGGTTGTAGGCTCCACAGATACATCGTGGATAGCCATGTTTGGACACTAGAAATATTATTTGAGCATACCGGGTGCATAGGATGCCCATGAGTGAAATTTCTAAAACTTTCATGGTATTAAGGATCTGCTCCAGCGCCGTGACTGGGTGAAATATATGAGCGCACGAGGGTCTTATACCGTTAGGCCGCGACTCCCACTGTTGTGTAGTCGGTTGGATAGGGGTGTGACCTTACTCGCCTAATATAAGAGGGCATTGTTAGGCTGATTCTGACCAGCTCGTGAATGGGTCCGCTACCTTCAGGCCTTGCTGGTAATTGGTTGTCCACAGCCGGGTAGTGAGGTCTCTTACGCTCTTTTGACTGTGTGGGGTCTGTAGAACGGGCATTTATCCAACAGTGTAATGGACCCCGGTGATTTCCTTATGATGAAAATGTACTTGATATGTGGATTGGATATGAGCACTAGCATTACTTCACATTGTATTTGCATCGGCTGTGTAAGCCTCATAATGCATCGCCTTAGCATGACGCCCAGTACTCATTGCATTACATTACTCATGACACTATATAGCCTTTGTATGGATTCCTACATTATCATACTGTCTTGGTATAGCTTCTTGTGTTCATGATAGCCTTAGTAAGGATCGTGGTATTAGTATTGATCGTGACTCCCTTCTGCATTCTCTATCTTCTTCTGAGCACTATTATCACACACTTTCACCACCCTCTAAGCTTTCTATAAGCTTATGCATAATTGATGCGTGCAGGAGATCGTAAGTTGGCGTCTTAGCAGCGGAGCTTGGATAGGTGTGCAATTTGAGGACCCAGTGTTGCGGATTCTCTTCCTTCTTTCTTCTATTATCTTATATATGTCCTTTTGGACTTGATGTAAGCTTGTAAAAGTTTAAATTCATAGTGAATTTTGTGATGTGTGTCTTTTTTATTCTCAGATTTACTTGCTGTGATCTTGGGTATGCTCGTATTGGAAATGATTATATTATTATGAAAATCCTCCCTGTAGGATCCCAGGATCGGAACCTGCCTCAAGAGCCGAGAATGGGGTACTACGGAGGCTATTGTGGCTAGAACCGGTCATCAGGTTCCTTGCGAGGTCCGGTTACTGAGTCTAGGGCGTGACAACACCTTGGGCTAGATAAGACGCGAGCTCTTGTGGAAGAGCAGTATTACTGGCCACAATTAATACGTGATGTGGGAGGATTCGTACAACGTTGTCATATTTGTCAAACTTTCAAGGGACAATATCAGAATACGGGACTCTACACCCTGTTACCTGTGTCTGACGGTCCTTGGGAGGATTTATCAATGGACTTCGTGCTTGGTCTCCCACGAACACAACACGGCATGGATTCGGTGTTCGTGGTGGTCGATCGTTTCTCTAAGATGACGCACTTTATCCCATGAAAGAAGACCCTCGACGCGACACACGTGGCTAATCTATTCTTCAGGGAGGTTGTACGGCTACACGGGGTCCCCAAGACTATTACTTCTGATTGTGACACGAAATTCATTAGCCACTTTTGGCGGACATTGTGGACTTGATTCGATACACGACTTCAATTCAGTAGTGCTTACTACCCACAAATTGATGGGAAGACCGAAGTTGTGAATCGCACATTGGGAAACCTCCTTCGCAGTATTGCAGGAGAAAAGCCGAAGCAGTGGGACTTGACCTTATCTCAAGCAGAGTTTGCGTTCAACAACATGGTGAACCGCTCGACAGGAAAATCGTCGTTCCAGATTATCTACGGACGAGTGCCTCGCCACACACTTAACTTGGTCCCTTTGCCCAAGCACCCAGGCATGAGCATTGCCGCAGAACATATGACATATAAGAATTTGGGCATCCATGCGGAAGTTCAGGCCAAGCTACATGCCTCGAATGAGAAGTATAAGGAATAAGCGGACAAGCACCGGCGACAAAAGGTGTTCGAGGTGGGCGACTGTGTTATGGTTCATCTGCGTAAAGAGATATTTTCGACTAGGACGTACAACAAGTTAAAAAATAAGAAGATTGGACCGCTACTGATCATCCGAAAGATCAATGACAACGTTTATGTTGTTGATCTTCCGGATAACATGGCGATCTCACGGACTTTCAACGTCGCGGACTTGACCGAGTATCATGAACCAGCGCAGGAGGAGAACTCAAGGACGAGTTCTTTTCAAGTAGAGGGGACTGATGTAGAGTGGGTCGCGGACAATTTCATGGCCAAGATGGATTAAAAAAGGCACGGTCGATGACAGAAGTGATCCGAACCATCAGACCTTAGATCGGGCGTATCTCGCAATTCGGAATGAGTTATCTGACGTAAAATATATGATTTTGGGGTAAAATGAACTACTTTAGCCAACCAACCCCGCTACGTCGGGTTATGCAGCCTGAATTTACAAGAAACCCCCTGATTGACGGTCGTTTCCCCATTTTAATTTCGTTTTTACTATATATAGTAAGTTTTAGTTTGCTTATAGCTCTTCATCTGTTGGGCTTTAGGAGTTTTGTCCAACATGAAAAGTTCTTAGGATAATTAGGAGAACGGTTTGGTGAAGCCAAATAGGAGACTTACTATTTTTTGGCTGAAAACCTTGCGCACTAGTAGACATCACGACTGTCTATAAATAAGTTTACTATTTATAGTAAGTCGCGGATTCTAGGAGTTTTAGTTGTAGTTTGAGTCTGATTCCTTTCCTATTGCTTGGTTCCCTTATTTAAAGGGATGTGAACTCATTTTATTTCATTCATCAATTAATCTCGAATTTTATTAGAATTTATTTCTATTTTTCTGCTTTCTTTCCTCGTGGATTCGAGAAGTCTCTGTGAGGAGTCCAGAGAAGCTCCGTGGATTCGGAGTAGTTATCCTTGAGGAAGACAGTGATCGACCTCATCATGTTATCCCTGCGTCATGTACATACGTGTACCTTTGCATATTAGCTATAGAGTGTGTGACATCTCAATACAGATATGGAGAGAGACGTCGCCTGCAGCTATATTTAAGTGGCGGAACGCTCACCTGCGAACCAGTTCGTATATTTTATATATGAACTTTTTTAGAACAACACATATCAGATGAGTCTTGAAAATCTGAACGGTCCACATGAAGCAGAACCTCATGAAAGCCATTGGTACCAATTTTTACTTCGAGCCAAAACTTTGGTGGGCCATAAAAATTCAAACAGTTTCTTCCCTTGATTTGAATTTCTCTTTGCTACGGCCCACTACAAATATAACATAAAAAGGAACTAGAGTCCACAAATTTAATGGAGACAGGAAATTAAAAGTGAGGAAGCACATGATGAACCGTACACATTGTTGGGTAACAACAAGACTTTGATGATAAATGCTAGAAATTTGGGGTTGCCTCTAGATGATAGAAATCGCCTTTCTTTGAGTCATGCAGCAGTAATCTCCCCTACCGATGTTCCGTCACAAAGAAAACAGTTGGATGAAACTCAAAGTGAAGCAAATACCAATTAGCTAGATAGGGTGACTTGGATGCCAAATGCATCTCTATGCGCATGTGATGGTTTCTATACACTTAGCCAGTTCGATCATTTCTCAAATTTGAACACTCAAGAGATAGTGATCACTAGAAGAAACCGCTGACAAGTTGGGCATGTGAGCCATTGCTATGCTTTTCTAAATCATTTATTTATTTATTTATTTTTCTATCATTTATTTATATATTTATTTTTCTTTCTTTTTTATAAATGTATGGCCCACCTGATGAGTTGCCCTACCTGTTTTGTTATGTTCAGGAATGCTGTGGAACCATCAGATGGATCGCGTATCTGTACCATACATAAAGTGGGGAGGTCCTTGTAGGTATACCACTATGAAAGGAAAGTAGAGCCATTAGAATCGGAATGTCGTAGCTTCATACCTCTACTGTATTTACATTGGTCATGTTCATGTGTCAACTGAGACCATAAATTGAGACTGCCCATCTAGTAGGACCCATCTCAGATCCTGTTCCAAAAGAAACATTTATTTTGTTAGGTAATCTGAGCCTAAATATCTTCTCTTCTCACCAAATGTGGGCCATTAACCATCTTTTAAAAAAAAATTTTATTTATTATTTATTTATTATTATTATTATTATTATTATTATTTTTAAAAAAAGAAAGAAAGAAAGGAAAAAAAGATAGCACTCATCTATAAACACCAACCACAAGTGCCTCAGAATTGCTAACAGCATGTGTGAGATCATGATCGTTCATCATGTGAGCCCCACATCGTGTGACAGCCAAAATCTCAGTCAATCAACTCATCAGGTGAGACATATTTATTGAATGTGTACTATTTTTTTCAATCTTTTTGCCTGCTTTTCTGGCATGTACCAAGCAAACTTGAACAAGTGGACTGGTGGTTTTTTGAGCTGGAGCACATTCACTGTTGTGGCTTACTGATGGATGGCATGGATCTCTCACATGTATGCCACACCGGAACATGTCGGGCAGATGTTTCTGGAATTTTAAGAGGGTTGCAATTAGCACTCTAGTTCTCAAAATGATCCTGAATCCTTAGGAAATCTTGCATATATAACATGTGCAACTTGTCATGTGGCATTCTTGTTAGAAGCTGTATAAGAACAGTTCATGGATTTCCCTAGAATATATGGCATGATAGAAGTCACATGAGTCAATGAGAGTTGCAATAAATCAAACAAGTTCTAACCGCCCCCGCGTTGACCAATCAATAGAAGTTAAGCAAAGCACCCACATCCAATATCAAAATGTTTGCCTCGTTTGTTTGAATGAATAGGAGATATGGTTTGAGAAGGTTATGAAAATGTAGCCAATTGAGATTTCAATCATATGTTTTTCTAGCCTAGGAAAAGAAAGTGAAGTTTTGCCTCCCTCTTGAAGGCAGTTATTCTTTGATCCTGTACTTTTTTCATCTGCATCCTTAACACATATCAAACTATATATAGATCTGCGACTGCCAAAATCTCATATATTGGTCAGCCTTAACTATCCAACCATTTGACTTTTGAGCACTTGCTTTTGGGCCACTGGTGGTGCAGCTTTTGAAAGGTCTTATCAGTGATAAAAACCAATTTAACAGTACTTGCGTTGGATGGGTTGTCTACTTGTCTTAGACTTGTTGCCTGATTAATGAGATATTGTATCATTATCCATCCATGAGATGGCCTAGCAAAATAAGTCAGTCCAATCCGAAGTGATATGCTCAGTGTAAAATGGACAATGACCTGGACATTGTATGCTGTACAATACCTCTTGTTTTTACAGCAATTGGACAATCCTGTTTACCCTATGTGTGGGCCGATCTAATATGCCATCAATTTCGGGCAACAACAGATATAGGCTCGTGTATATCAATCGGAACCAAACACCTTGATGGGAGTAGAGGAATGTATACTTAGAAAACATAGGAAGCCAACGTCACTTGCTGGTTTTTATTCCATTTGAGAACTCTTCCTCCTGTAATTCCTTTACCAGAGTGTCTACCAAGCAACAATCCCCATCACATTCATGTTGGTTAGTAGAGATAGGTGACCCTAATCCCATTATTATCTATAGTATGATCAAATGGGAGGGTCTCATCATCTTTGCTCTTACATTTGACAAATGGTGGTGAAGCTTCAATTGTATGAGTTCCATAGTAGCATGGCACTTGCCTCACACGGGTGAGGCCTAACTCATATGAGCCACCCGTCTCACACGGGTTGCCCACTCCAAGTGTGCCCCAGCATCTCAGAGGCCACCCCACTCAAAAAATTCCCTTGCATTACTTTTTCCCTTCCAATTTGGTCCACTTGGTATTTTACTTTTAATCTTCCATTTAATAGCCATTAATTGGTGATTATTGTGATTTTAGAGATACGATCCATCCACAATGGGACCCCACAATAGTCTGGATGTACATCAGTGCCACATCTGAAGAGGATGAGTCAGTACATAACCATAACCAAATTAAAACATTCATAGCCAAAACCTTAAGAAATTGATAATAAAAAAGAGAATTGAAAAGATTCACTGTGTGTTTGAGAAAATACCCAGATAAAGAGATAAACAACAGCATTGAATGGCGTAACAGGTGGGATGGTGATGTAGAGCGGCTCGCGGATAATTTCATGGCCAAGATGGATCAGAAAAGGCACGGTCGGCGACAGAAGTGATCCGGACCATCGGACCTTAGATCGGGCGTATCTCACAATCCGGAATGAGTTATCGGACGTAAACTATATGATTTTGGAGTAGAACGAGCTACTTTAGCCAACCAACCCCCTGATCGACGGTCGTTTCCTCGTTTTAATTTTATTTTTACTATAAATAGTAAGTTTTAGTTTGAGTATAACTTTTCATCCGTTGGGCTTTAGGAGTTGTGTCCAACATGAAAAGTGTTTAGGATAATTAGGAGAACGGTTTGGTGAAGCCAAATAGGATACTTACTATTTTTGGCCGAAAACCTTGCGCACTAGTAGACATCATGACCGTCTATAAATAGTAAGTTTACTATTTATAGTAAGTTGCGAATTCTAGGAGTTTTAGTTGTAGTTTGAGTCTTTTCTTATTGCTTGGTTCCCTTATTTAAAGGGTTGTGAACTCGATTTTAGGGATTCATTAATCAATTTCGAATTTATTAGAAATTATTCTTATTTTCTACTTTCTTTCCTCGTGGATTCGAGAAGTCTCTTTGAGGAGTCCAGAGAAGTTCCGTGGATTCGGAATATTTATCATCTTGAGGAAGACGGTGCTCGACCTCACGTCCTCCCCTGCGTCAGATGGGGGCATTAGCCACATAGAGAATTAATGAGACCGTCTGATAAGGGGTATGTGGACAAGAGAAACAAAGAATAATGCCATGTCTTTCAAGAAAGGTTCTGAACTTCATGTATTAGCCGCCAACATTAGTTTGAATTCTTTTGATTATGCAAAACATATTCTCAATGTGCAATTTAAATCTTTGAACAAACACTAAGTGCATACCAAGGAAAAATACCATGTAAATCTGCTAACATCATCAATGAAATGCTTTCCCATTATTAAAAAAAAAAAAGCACTTTCCCAAGAAAATGTACTAACATCATCAATGAAATGTATCTAATAGGGAAACAGAGCCTGTCACCAGATATAGAAAGTACAAATTCCAAAGGTTTATTAGCTAAAGTTCACATATTTAAAGGAGAAAGGAAGTTAAAAGTGAGAAAGCACATGATGAACCATACATATATATTGTTGGATGACAAGACATAGATGATAAGCGCAAGGAATTTGGGGTTGCCACTAGATGATAGATATCGCCTTTCTTCAAGTCATGCCTCAGTAATCTCCCATACTGATGTTCCTTCACAAAGAAAATAGTTGGATGAAACTCATAAGTAAAGCAAATACCAATTAGCTAGATAGGGGGACTTGGATGCCAAATGCATCTATGTACATGTGTTGGTTTCTATGCACTTAGCTAAATAGATCGTTTCTCAAATTTGAACACTCCAAAGATGGTGATTAACGAGAAGAAACTGCCGACAAGTAGAGCATGTGAGCCATTACTATACTTTTCTAAATCATTTTATTTTATTTTATTTATAAATGTGTAGCCCACTTGATGAGTTGCCCTACCTGTTTTTGTTATGATCATGTATGCTTAGAAGCATCAGATGGATTGATCATATGTAACGGGGAGGTCCTTGTGGGCATACCACTACAAAAGGAAATGGCAACAAAACAAAAAAGTTGACAAGGCAGAGACATTAGAACCCCCTTACATGGGTTATGGTCATGTGTCAATTGAGTCCATCTAGTAGGACCCATCTCAGATCATGCTCCCTAATAAAAATATTTTGTTGGGCAATCCAAGCTTAAATTTCTTCTCCTCTCACCCAATGCAAGCTATATTAACCATTTTTTGGACCGTTGGTTTGGAATTTGTTAACCCGATGGCTAGGATCATCTAATTTGTGTATTTCTATTTATTTTCCATCAACATGGCAATTAAATCAACGTACTGAATTGACAAGTTTATAAATTCAGTGGGTACGTAAAAAAAAAATACTTATTCCCTACACGTGTGACATATGAAACATGGGATCTATGATGCTGTGAGAAGAGCATGTGACTGATGATTGATAAATGACAAAAGGGAAAAATCTTATCACCTTCTTCTCTGGCAAAATAATAAAACTTGTCTCCTTCTTCAACGGCACCCGTAGCTTCAAAGAGCGAGCATAAAGAGTTAGAGGGAGATGGAAAAGAGGTTGGAGATGTATTCAAAGGAATTTAGGTGTGGCTTGGCAACTAGAATTTTGAAGAACCCACATCTAGCAATTGGATTCTTAAGAATTTCAGTGTATCAAGTTGTGTTTGATGAATCGAAATTTGAATCCAATTGATGACTTGAAATTTGAATCCAATCTCTGAGAATTTGAAACGCTGCGTTTAGAAAGAATAGTAAATCACTTAAAATTGAATTGCGGCCAAATTCCAAGTTGCCAAAAGTGAGAATTAGTTCTAAAAGAATCTGGATCCTCTGCTGTTGGGAAACAGGGATTTCCCTACATAACTGCATTTTCATTGGGAAGTGAGTAATCCCTGTTTCCCCAGCAGAGAATCCGGACTCACTCTAGAATTAAATTCTAATTCCAAAAGACAATGATTTGGAAAAAAACATAGATATTCTAGCAGAGTGTCATCGATGATAATCAGGCAGTTAAAAACAATCTAATGTTTCTATTTCAACAAACAAGTGTCTTAGAATTGGCGTAGGATTTTTGGACCAATCTAACTTTTGGGCTATAACTCACAGACAGTAGTTCTAACTTGAGTTGTTGCCACGTGTACCATTTCTAAATGCTTGTGTATCAAGTGTCAAACATCGCTAGAGCATCAAATAGCTTGACCAGTAACATATCAGTCCGTCCGTCAGAAGTGATAGTCCCACAATGGAGGTTTGCTAATTTACATGTGGACATGTATTACCACATGATACACGTGTGGCATCTGAGCTTTCCATTAGCTGTGATACTGTGTTTGGATCTAGATCGCCTCGCATAAAAGTCAGGTCAGTTTCCACAACTCAGATGTGCAACGTATCAATAGTTGGCCGGTGATCCCAACACAAGCCAGGTAGTTAGTGTTAAAGCTCAATGGGCACAACATGATGCGTGTATTTTATCCATACCATCCAATCAAAATTTCAGCTACTTTTAGAGCACAAGCTCAAAAATGGAGAAAATCTAAAGCTCAAGTGGACCACACCATAGGAATTAGTAGGGATTGAATGCTTACCCTTGAAAACTTCTTGGGGGCACAAAAGTTTCTGATCAAGCTGATATTTGTGTTTTCCCTCATCTATGTCAATGTGACCTAATCAACAGCCTGGGTGACAAAAAAATATCACTATATATATATATAGGTACTATGCGCTTGACCTCATGAGTCCGTCCCATGAGGTCGAGCTGTGTGGGCCCCACTGTGATGCGTTTTGAACATCTACCCCATCAGTTAGATGCACCATTCCATCGTGGGCCTAGGTCTCAAAAATCAAGTCAATCCGTGACTTGTGTGTGCCACACCACATACAGAAGTGGAGAGGGGCCGTGCACCATTAAAACATTCATAATCATTTTTTGGGCCCACCGAGATGTGGTTTGCAAATCCAGCCCATCCATTATGTGTGTCCCACTAGGATGAGGTGGGCCCTACCAAGTGCTTTTATATGTTTTAATGGTGTCTTCACATGATTTTAGATGGTATGGCCCACCTAAGTTCCGTATACGGCTGATTTTTGGGATATCCCATAATTTAAAGGGGACCCATCAAATGCACGGTGTTGATGTTCGACACGCCTCACGGTGGGGCCCACACAGCTCAACCTCACAGGAGCTTATCGTGAGGTCGAGTGCATAGTACCTTTTCCCTATATATATATATATATATATATATATATATATATATATATATATATATATATATATATATATATATATAATATTGATGCCAAACATGTCATGGTTTCTATACACACAACTAAATATATCCTTTCTCAAATTTGAACACTCCAAATATAGTGATTAATTAGAATAAATCGCCGACAAGTAGAGCATGTGAACCATTGCCATAATTTTCTAAATCATTTACTTTTTTATTTTTATAAATGTGTGGCCCACTCGATGAGTTGCCCTACCTATTTTTGTTATGGTCATGTATGTATTAGAAGCATTAGATGGATTAATCATATGTAACAAGGGAGGCCCTTGTGGGCATACCACTACAAGAGGAAATGGTAACAAAACAAGAAGGTTGATAAGGTAGAGCCATTAGAACTGGAATGTGGTAGTGCCATCCCTTTACTGCACATGGGTTATGGTCATGTGTCAATTGAGACAGTTCATCCAGTAGGACCCATCTTAAATCCTGTTCCTTTTATTTTTTTATTTTGTGAGGTCATCCTAACCTAAATTTATTCTCCTCTTCTAACCAAATGTGGGTCATTGACCAATTTCTTTTTTTTCTTTTTTTGGGGGGGACTGCTAGTTTGGAATCTGCCAACCAGATGGCTACAATCATCCAATTTATATATTTTTAATCATGTTTCATCATCAACAATAGCAAGTAAATGAACATACTAAATTGGCATGTTACCCCTGTCATGTCTACTATGAAAAGGTCTCTGTAATTCTATACGAGTTCCACCAGCTTTGCCATCATTTCTTCTTTCTATTACAATTATTATATGGCTAAAAGCACAACTTATGGTGGTATTTATCGAATCAGGGTCTATACACACCATATGTGGCATTACTAATGTTTGCCAAAGATTGCTTGAAGGTATTTGAGCCAAGAATGTCAGGGAAAAGCATGTACATGCATACCTGCTGCTTCTACTGCTTCTTCTACCGCTTCGGTGACACCTTTAAGAAGCAAGCCTAAAAAGGTAAAAAAAAGGCAGAAAAAGATGGAAGTGCAAATTCCAAATTGTCAAAAGTGAAAATTAGCTTTAGAATTAAATTTTAATTTCAAAGGACAATAAATTGAAAAAAAGAAGAAAAGAACTCTTTAAATGTCATCAATGATAATGAAGCACTTAATCTATTTAATTATTTGTCTATTGGATTGGCAAACATTTATTCGATGATTAAAAATAAAAAATATTCAATAATGTTTTTAATTCAACAAAAAAGTGTCCTGAATTAGAGTTTAGGATTCTTGGACCAATCTAACTTTTGGGCTGTGACATAGAGACAGTGATTCCATAAGTTAATTGGTTTAATTTGAGTTGATGCCATGTTTACCATTTTAAAATGTGTGTGTATCAAGTGTCCCATGTGGCTAGAGTATTAAATAACCTGACCATTAGCATATCAGTCATGTGTCAGGTCTATCAAAAGTGATAGTCTGAACATGGAGGTTTGCTAATTTACACGCGTGGGCGTGTACCACAACATGATACGTGCGTGGCATCATAGCTTCCCTTGCGCTGTGATATTGTGTTTTGACCTAAATCGCCTCACACAAAAGTCAGGCCAGCTTTCCCAACTCAGATGGGGTACAATAGATAAATACAAATGAATGGTTAGAAAAAAAGGGGGAAAAAAAGCCATTAATTTACTTTGTATTGTGTGGCCACCTGAAGAGTGAGTCCAATGTAGAGAAAATCTAAATAAACTATGTGGGGCCCACTGTGATGTTAGTGTCTTATCCACACCATCCGTCTGTTTAATTACCAGCTCAATTTAGGGCATGAGCCAGGAATTGATAAGCATCCAAAGCTGAAGCCAACCACACCACAGGAAATAGTGGGAATTGAATGCCTACCGTTGATAATATTGTGGAGGCTACGGAGTTTTGGATGAAGCTGATATTTGTGTTTTACCTTAGATCATTGTCATTGTGACCTCCTTGACAGGTTGGATGAGAAATAAACATCACTGTGAGCCCTGGGAAGGTTTCGACGTCACTGTACCATTGTTTCCTGTGGTGTGGTCCAGTTGAACTTTGGATATGCTACGATTTAGATCTAAAGTGGTCTGGAAAAACAGATGAAGGGTGTGGATAAAACACATTCATCCACAGTGAGCCCCACGGAGTTAACTCGGTAGTCTACTCTGGACGCAATCCGCTTTTCCGGAGATTGAATGGGTAATTCGCGGCACACTTGCGAGCACGGCACACGTACGAGAGTAATTAAAAAAGGTTTGGCGTGGCATAGTGCAGTGCTCGCGAATCGCCTCTTCAATGCCTCTTTAACGCGGGCTTCACAAATGGTTTTGGATATACAAATTTAATAAAGCTTGGGTTACCCTTTAATTACCTGAATCTTCTTCTTCTTTCCTCCATCTCTTCGTATTCCACCGATCTGTAACATCGAATGGGAATGACTTGAGCTTCGGACAGCGGAAAACCTTGAGGAGTCTTAAAGACGGCATTGCCCTTCGCATCCTCTGCCACTCCTCTTCCATCTCTGGTAAGGATCGTAGCACCAATACCTCCACTTTCCATACCCCACTCTCGCTGTCCCAAAATCTGGGACCCATCTCCCTAATACTTCCCCGATAAATCTTAAGAAACTGAAGATTGGGAAGGGAAGTAGGACTGAGCCACACAGGTGTCCTTTCTCCTGGCCAGTCCCAAAGATGCAACTCTCTCAGGGATTTAAGAGGAGGAGAAAGCTCACCTTCAATCTTCTTTACAACTCCATCTCTTTCAACAGAAATTTCCCCAAAACTTAACCATAGAATTTGCAGATGCTGGAGCATTGATAACACATTCCATTCCCCTTCTTCTATTTCTTCAACTGACTTTATCTTCATCCTAAGTTCTCTAAGTTTTGTCAAGCTCTTCAACTCCGAAATACCGGATCCATTTTTATTCACAGGACTAAACCATCCTAACCGTTCGAGATTTGAAAGCTTTCCAAGCCCTTCCGGCATGCATTCAAAAGATACACACTCATGAATTTGGATAGCTGTTAGCTTCTCTAATGTTGTGATTGACACAGGAAGCCTTTTCAAATTCCAGCAGATCGATAAACATAGAATCCGAAGATTACGAAGATTTCCGATTGAATCGGGCAGTGATTTTAAGGCAGTAATACTCTCTATGTTTAGATAAACAAGGTGCTGTAATGACCCTATCCCACTCAACCAACCGCTGCACACCACATCCTCATCGAGATCACTGTCTGACCATGAAAGAGACAACACCCTCAACCACCTTACTTTGCATAGTTTTGCGTTTAGACTTGAAATCATCTCTTTGCTCTGAATGTCGATCCCAACCAACGTCCGCAGCTTGGTGAGACTGTTTCCGATGCTCTCTACAGCTGTATTTCTCACAATTCCCAAACGACGAGACTGCTCACTCATGAATGCGGGACTACCTCCACAGTCCAACCTCACAAAAAAGCTCTCTTCTCTTGCAATTCTTATAACCATATCTCGAACCATATCATGCATTTTGCAACTAACATAGCTTCTCTCCAACTCATCTTTATCAACTCCAAGTATCAAAAATCGATTGCATAATTCTGAAAAACATTCTTTTCCTATCTCAACTGCTGTTTTCCCATTTTTTCCCCAAACAAAACCCTCACCGATCCACCAGTTAACCATGTCACGAACATTAATTTCAAAATCTTCAGGAAACATGGCAAAGCACAAAAAGCAAGGTTTTAAGCGTGTTGGGAGCTCTTCGTAGCTTAACTGTAGTCTCGAAATGATCAGTTCATCTTTCTTATCGATTCCCAACTCCTCGCGCTCTGATATTTCCCTCCATTCATGGATAGAATCACTCTTCCCCAGCATCATTCCACCCACAACCTTGATTGTTAATGGCAGTCCCCCGCACCTCGCAACAATCTCCTTTCCCAAGCCATCCAAGTCTGGATTTGTGCACTTACCTCCAGTTCTTGCAAAAGCTACTTTACTGAACAAGGACCAACTATCTTCTTTTGAAAGAGTTTGGAGATAGTGTATGTGTCCGCTGGCAGCTCCCATTGATTTAGCAACCTCTTCATTCCTAGTTGTAACAATAACGCAGCTACCCTCCACCCAGGGCAAACCAGACTTCAAGCTATCCCACCACATCCCTTCATTCGTTTCCCAAACATCGTCCAAAACTACCAAATATTTCGCATCTAATTTCCCATTGAGACTTTCCAATAGCTCCTCAACATCCTTTCTCCTCAGAGATTCCTCTTCTACATCTAACTTTTTTAGCATCTTCTTTAGCAATTCATCCAATTTGAAACTTTGAGAAACAGTAACAAAAACCAAGTGATGAAAAGAGTTTTTCACACTCTCACTATGACATATCTTTTGAGCGAGTGTGGTTTTACCGATTCCCCCCATTCCAACTATTCCAATCATTGTTGAGGGTCCATTTGCTTTTAAGATCCAATTTCTAACCTTTCCTGAGTCATCTTCTAATCCTACCATTTCAGCTTCATGCATCAGGATTGGGTAGGTCAATGGCATATTCCTACCATCTTCATCTTTGCCAGTGTGACGAGGAGCTGTTTGCAAGTAGGAATTCATCTTCCCTTGCACCACTTTTATTTTTTTATTTGTTTCCATCAACCACTTTCCCATCCGACGGCGGGATTTCAAAAGGGCAGGAGAGCAATAACTGATAAAATTGGGTGCACACCCTCGGTCTTTTTTAGGGAATTGAAGATGGCAATCTGCTATTACATCCTCAGCATCATATACCAGCTCTCTTAAGTCTCTCATTATCGTCTTGAAAGTCTCATTCCTCTCTTTAATCTTCACCTGATCAGCATCCTTGAGATAGCTCTGCATGTACTTAAGCTCCTCCTTTGTTTCTTCAAACCGGTCATCAAATTCAAGTAGTAGTCGACCTTCACTTTCAAGTAATGACACCAAATGATCTAGAAGAATACTGACGACAGCATCTGCCATTTCCCTGTGCAATAGTTTCATAGATTTATGAAAATGGAATCCAAAACTAGAAGGTGGAGGAAAGGAGGAAAGAATAAAAACTGGGCAGAAAATATTACAATTGAATTCGCTATAAGAAAGAAATTGCACAATTACTTCTACAATAGATTTATTTTCACTTTATTCCGATCATTTTTCCTTGTGTGTAATGCATTTTTTAGAAACTTGGCGAGTCAATTTAAAACTTGACAATGTCAACTTGGATCGGCATGAAAATCTGCCAACTTCCTATATGACTCAGGTTGTTACAAAACTCGTTAGATTTCTCGAAACTTGCCCGAGTTTTGCACTAATTCCATGGACTTGTCGAGTTTTTTGTTACTTGGCTGAGTTTTATAGAGTGAAAAGGTTTGATTTAAATTTTATATATATAAAAAAAAAGTGAAGTAGGGGTTTGAACCCACCACCACCTCTAATATAAACAAAGGCCTTGACTGAGTTTTGTTACAAGACTAGTCTGGTTTCCTCTTTAACTCGCCCATGTTATGCACTAACTTGTTAGACTAATCGAGTTTTATGTTACTGGGGCTACTTTTTTAGAGTGAAAAGCTATGGTGGGAAAAAAAAACTTACAAACAAAGCAACATGATTATATGAACTGAGCAAATAATAGGCACCATTAATTCTATCTAAGAGCAAAGAACGGACCCAATGTTTTGGTTGATGCTCCATGAACTGAGCCTAGATAAAATTGCTGAATCGACACATCAACCATTGTTACTGTGGTACTGCATTACATCCCGATGGATTGTTGTAGGCTCGACCATTTCCCAGTTGGGAGTGTTACTATGTCTCTTATATTGAGCGATGTCATGAGAGCCTTTCGCATGACCATTTCCCACCAGTCCTCCTCTTCCTTCTCCTCGGTTGCTGACCTCCCATCAGAGATCAAGGGGCTTTTATTCCTTGATAAGGTGGGCCTGGGGGCTGTTAGAGAAAATTAGCCTTCCTCCTTTTGTAGCTTTTGTGAGTATTTTGGTTTTGCTCTCATGTTGAGAGCTATGATAGGTTTCCCAGCTTTTCCTGGGCATACCCGAATGTACATCCTCACATTTTGAAATGAAATCAGGGCCTGGCGGCCTTTAGTTTTAAAAAATAATAAATAAATAAATAAATTGTCTCTTATATTGGTTGGCATGAACTACAAAACATCTTCCCTGTCAAAACAAGGAAACTCAATTTGGATGTGTCTCTTGGATGCAACAATGAGACGTTCCAGTTAACGATGAAACCTGTCTCTGTCATCGCCTGCTCGCTAGTGGGAAGTTTTATGACTTTGTGTTGGTTGGACACCTTAAGAGATATGGTCCCAATAGTATCACTCCACCACCAGTAGAGATATCTAGGATGGACGAAGGTCGGATCCTGGTGAATGTCACCCAGCATGAGAGATGTGCGTGGGCAACAGGAAGAGATGAAATCACAACCTGGATGTGGAATGATTCGCATCTACTGGGTCATCGAATTTAATTTCTTCATAACTTGTTGTCGAATTTAGTTTCTTACAAAACAAACCTCCTATGTGAGCGCAAGAGGAATATAGGATCCAGATGATTAGACAAATCACACAGTGAATCTAAACGAAGACACGGTCATTCTCTCATCTTAATACTATGGAGATAGTGGTCCAGAAATCCGATGGTCATATGAAAGTTAGGAAGTAGTGAATATGACCCATCAAAGCATGACGGTGAAGGCCAATAACTCGTCCAACACTATCAACTCTAAGAAGAAGGCTAAGGTTTCCCAACCATATGATCAAATTAGAAGTGGGATAACTGAATAGTGCAGATTATTCCAAAACTTGGTATGGTAGAAGGATTAACTTCGGAACATGTACTTTTAGCGACAAAGTTACTTTCGTAGAAAGAATTATATGGGGCAGCTTTTTTCACCCTATGGGAACAAATGAAGAATCATGAGGATGAATGATATAGATGTTTTAATATGCCAAAATAACAATCTACTCAAGGATTTGAATGGCATGGATGTTGATGAAGCAGCGTAATGATCCTCATGTGTATGAGGAACCCGATTATAGGTAATATCGAGAAGAACATTCTTCTTCACTCAGTAGTAATTCTCCATAAATTGATTTTGATTAGTTATCTTCCCTGGACTTGTTTAGAATACCTGAAGCAGGAATGTAAAGTTGAGGGTAATGCCTACTGAGGTGTTTCCTTGCTGATTTCTATTGGTAATCACATACTCACTTTCCCCATTATGTTCATGTTATATCTACAACATTCATCCATTTATTTTTTTAATTTTTCCATATGAATATGGGGTATGAACCCAAAAAGGAAATCTGATCCAAATCATGTGTGGACCACATGACAGGAAAGAGTGGTAATTGAATGCCCACCATTAAAAAGTAAAATCCTCTTTAGGGCTAGAAAAAGGGGTGTGGCTTACGTGGTTCCCCTGACTGATGTAGCTTACATTAATGCCATCCATCCATTTTAATGATTCATTTAAGGTCATTATTCCAAAATTGAAGCATATCCAGATCTCAAGTGGACCACACCACAAGGAAATAGTGGTAGTTGACCATGAAAAACTTCTTATGAGCTACAAAAGTTTTTTTTTATACATTCCATTGGGTCTTAAGAAGTTTTAAATGGTGGATATTCAATCACCTGAGATTTGGATCTACTTCATTAGTGGTGATCATGCCCTAAAATCAGATTTCAAAACAGATGGACAGCGTGGATGTAAGTCTCGTATATCATGGTGGGCCCCACAGTCAGGGGTCCACCCACTCCGGTGGATCCAATGATCCACCCAAACTGCAGCTAGAAAAAGATCCATCCACTGTGGAATTATCTCTTTGGTCCTTCATGTAGGTTTGTATGACTGGGATGAAAAGCAAAGATGGCTCACAACAGGGCAGTGGACTGTATAAAAAGTGTAATGGTCGGTGTTTAATTTATCCCCACATTTTGATGATGGTGTGGTCTTCCAGGGGTTGTGATCTCTTTCATTTTTGGGATCATTTATTATACGAAGCTTGCAAAATAGATGAATGGCATGGATAGATCACATCATCATGGGTGGGGCCCCCAAGCACTGTCCAGTATTCCACCACCACTTCAGTAAGCAATCCAAGGACGCGGTTTGGCCAGTGATGCTGCTACTAGCCAAGTGGCTAATAGCCGGTGCTCTGTAGGCTCCACCATGATGTATGTGTTTTATCCATGCCGTCCATTAGTTTTTTCAGATCATTTTAGTGCAAGATCCAAAAAACGAGGCAGATCTAAATCTCAGGTGGACTGTACCACAGGAAAATAATAATGATTGAATGTCCATCATTAAAAACCTCATGGGCTTGTTATATATAATGTTTATTTGATATCTAACCTATTGATTTGGTGTACAAACATAGATGAAGGGAAAAACAAATATCAGCTTGATACAAAACTTTTCTAGCTCCATAGAAGCTTTCAATGGTGCGTGTTGAAGTCAACAGTGCGCAAATCACCCATTCGGAACACAGCAACAGTGCACAAATCACCCATTCAGAATACAGCAACAGTGCTTTCAATGGTGCACTGTTGCGGAGAAATGTGTTAAGTTCGGAGACTTGGATTTAAGTAGGTCGGCTCTGCAGTGCCGACAACAGTGCGCATTGAAGGCAACAGTGCGCAAATCACCCATTCGGAACACAGCAACACTCCCTGTGAACCATTGAAGGCAACAGTGCGCAAATCACCCATTCGGAACACAGCAACGGTGCGCATTCAATTAACAGCTGTTTCTTGTGATGTTGTCCACTTAAGATTTCGATATACCTCATTTTTGGGCTCATACCATAAATTGGAAGGCATGGATAAAACACATACATTGTGATGGGGCCCACAAAGCACTAACCACTTGCCATTGATAATTCCCCCATGACTCAACAGGAAACAGACGGTAAATATGGGTCAACTTACTTTGCCATTTTGCATTTCCCATTTCCTATGATTTATCATAAATCATCATAGATTTGAAGAAACAAATAAGGTAGGATGCAAGATTGCCTTGTGTGCCACACAACACCAACTTAGTGGTGAGTTGACGTGGCAAAGTTTTGTGGCCCCACCATAATGTATGTATCATATCCATACCATCCATCCATTTTTTGAGATCAAATTTTGAAATGATCGCAAAAAATGAGGCAGATCCAAACCTCAAGTGGATCACACCACCGAGGATAATGACATCCACCATTGAAGCCTTACTAGGGTCCACCAATATTTTTATTTTCTATCCATCCTGTTCATAAGGTCACACAGACCTGGATGAAGGGAAAGCAGAAAAATCAGGTTGATCCAAAACTTCCTGTGGCAACTAAGAAGTTTTCAATGGTAAGTAGTCAATCTCCACCACTTTCTATGGTGAGGTCCACATGAGGTTTGGAACTGCCACATTTTTGGGGCTCATGTATTAAAATGATTTACCTCAATCACAACAATCCATTTATTAAAATCTAAATCACAAAACCACACATTCTATCACAACAACTTTCATTATTTAAATACCTATTGTGAAATGATACCGTGGACTATATGAATGGAAACCTTCCCATGCACATGGTTGTACTTGGAATTGTTGAAATCCACATCAACTACCTGGACTGTCCATTAGGTCCTGCCCGCTCTTCATAGACAACCTTTAAAATATCATAATGGTCAGATGATTTAAACCATCCATTCAGTGGCTTAAAGAGATCGATGGACAAGATTCCTTATTAAAGATGAGCCACAGTAGCGGATGTTTCAGACAATGTGATAGCTTAGGTTTTTTTATTATTTATGTTTTGTTTATTTTTTATTTTTTTTCGTGATGAAAGAGCATTAGACTAGATGTAATGGAATTAACTACTTTGGAGATGTCGGTCAGTCGAAACATGAAACAACAACGGCTAAAGAAGCAAGAATCACATCAATCAAAATGATTGAACCTTCTTATCAATAGCATGCAAGGTTGGAAGGTCAAGATCGAGCAGAGAAAAACAGGTCTAATGATAAACTGGATGCATCTACACATCTACTAAAGGTGAGTTGCATAGAATTGTTTATGTTTCTTTTTTTTTTTTTTTAAAAAAAACACTTTGGCCACTGAATCTAAGAATTGTAAAATGGACAGTTATTTAAATAATAAAAAATAATAATCCTGCATTTAAAGGGATAGGATCACTCTTCTCATAAGCCATGATAAAGCCGGAGAAAGAAGCATACTGGTATGAATGATGAGCTTGTAAAAACAAGAGAGACGGAAGATGATTCTTCAATCAATAGGAGAAATAAGCACTTTGGTCAGATAATATCCACTCAATAGTCGGTCAACTCATTAAAAGTTGTAATAAAAATGTAGAGAAAAAAAAAACATACCAGCTATCTATCCATCAGTGTAATCTATTAATCTCTCATGAAAGAATAATAAAATTTTAAACTGTTCATTAGGTCCAACACACATTTCATGGGCTACCATGCAATGTCACACCAATTTGACAAATATTAGCCATTTAATCCATGGCCTCTAATGTAGAAGGTCAATATTGTTTATAAAAAAATAAATCAAATCAACGGTATGATACATCTACTTAGTAGGGGCCATCATGGATTGCTTGTGTTTCTAAAGAATTACACTTGAGAAGCCCATCCACTGTTATGTTTATTCTCCGTCCAACCATTGTTTCTTATGATGTGGTTCATATGAGATGTATGTCCGGTTCATTTTTGGGCTCATGCACTAAAATTAGCTGAAAAAAAAAATGGACTGCATATATCCAAAATGAGCACATCAAGGCGGGCCCACAATCAGGGCCGCACTATGTTGGGCGGCAGCGTGCAATGCACACCCGGCAGCAGCGTTCCGGAACCAAA
Organism: Magnolia kwangsiensis; assembly: GCA_037074715.1. NCBI lineage: Eukaryota > Viridiplantae > Streptophyta > Magnoliopsida > Magnoliales > Magnoliaceae > Magnolia > Magnolia kwangsiensis. Next base: position 190,481,740 of record CM073571.1, on the reverse strand, counting down.
GGGTACGAGAAGGAAGATGGCTTCTAAAGTCATTCGGAGACTCGAGAGACATGATAAATGGGAGCGGATTAGGTGTGGCCCGGCCTCACCCGGCCATGGTCCGACCCTTATCATGGGGCCCATCTCGATGTATATATTTTGTATCCACACCGTCCATCTATTTTTCCATATTATTTTAGGGTATTAACCCAAAAATAAAACAGATCCAAATCTTAGAAGGTCCATGTCGTAGGAAACAGAGGTGATTGACCATTAAATACTTCTTGTGGGCCACAAAAGTTTTTGATCAAGTAGATACATAGCTCCTCCCTTCATACAGATTTTTTTAACCATATCAACAGGTTGGATGGAAAACAAACATTACAAAATAAGACAATGGGCCTTAAGAAGTTTTTAAGGGTGGGGCACTCGATCACCACTGTTTCGTATGGCATAAGATTTTGATTGGTTTCGTTTTTGGGCTCATAACTTAAAATGATGAGGCAAAAATGAATGAACAATGTGAATACAAAATACATACATCAAGGGGGGCACAGTAAGGGTCGCACCATCTTAAGGCAAGTCTGGGACACATTTACTCCAGTCCCATAAGAAAAGGCAGCGGATTGCCTGTGACCGGGGCCAAGGCTGTGTGGGGTCCACAGAGATATATGTGACAAATCCACTCCATCCATCTATTTTTAAAGACCACAATAGTGCAGGCTTCTAAAAATCAGGACCACATCAACAAATCAGTGAGAACAACAACATCTACCATTGAAACCTTCCTGCGGCTGATCATAATGTTTATATGTCATCCAAATCGTTCTTAGAATTATAAATAGGGTTGTCAATGGGTCGGGTAGTCCCAACGGTCCTTCAGGCTTGGCCAAATTGGGTTGGGTCTGGTGTTGTGTATTAGGCCCAACTGGTCGGGTTCGAGCTAAAATCAAAACTCTGATTGTAAACCGGGCCGGACTTAAACTTAACACTTCAAAGCCCATGAACCCGGCCCGGCCTGATAGCTATTTTCTAAACCTAATTTCTCCTTTTTCTTTCATTCTCCCCTCTCTCACACATGAGACACAGCAAAATATCATTTATCCACTAAGATATTCGAGGCTTAAGCTCGGGCAGACTCATGCCGGGCTTTGTGTAAATGTCTCGGGTCGGACTCAGGCTGGACTATTTTTAGCCTATCATGTGCCCAAGCTGGATTTAGGCTTAGGTTCAGAATTATCGGCTAGGCTTGGATAGAGTTCGGCCCGGTCCTAACCCAGCTCATTGACAGCCCTAATTATAAACACTCAGATAAACTGTAGGAATACATATTATCCTGATTTAAATAAATAAATAAAACCTTCTTACTGTCAGGCATTCAACCCTCACTGTTTTGTGTAATGTAGCTCACATAAGTTTTGGATCAACATGATTTTTAGAATTCCGCCTTACTGTGGTCTTTCAAAATAGATGGGTGGAGTGAATTTGTCACTAACATCTCATGAGATATATAGGCAATCCGCTCCCATAAGAAATGGCGGAAGCAGCGTATAAAACAAGTTTAACTTTTATGGCGGACCCAGGTTGATGTATGTATTGCATGGATGTAGATTGCACACTCGATAACCTAATACAATCTATGAGGTTCTGTTGAGGCATAAAAAATATTCCATTGAGGTGGTCAGAGAATTCCATGGTGCGGATCTTTTCTAAGGTTGTGCACTCCGTATTTTGGTAAAAATCCATGTCCGGGGGTATTTTGGTAAAAATCAGCTCCAGGGGTATTTTGGTAAAAATCCATGTCCGGGGGTATTTTGGTAAAAATCAGTCTCCGGGGGTATTTTGGGTATTTTGGTAAAAATCAATCTCTGGGGGTATTTCGGGTATTTTGTTAAAAATCAGTCTCCGAGGGTATTTTGGTAAAAATCAGTCTCCGGGAGTAGTTTAGGTATTTTGGTAAAATTTCATGTCCAGGGGTAGTTTAGGTATTTTGGTAAAATTCCATGTCCGAGGGTGTTTTAGGTATTTTGATAAAATTTCATGTCCAGGGGTAGTTTAGGTATTTCAGTAAAAGGTATTAAAAAGGGTGTTTTGGTAATAAAGGGTGCACATATGTTATTTTAATGGAGAGAGATTGTACACTACCATTTAAGGGAGAGTTTGGTGGACACCATTGTTTAAAGGATGAAGATGTACATATGTGAAGGGATAAGTGGCGGTGATCACCACTTTGTAAAAGACCAAGAGCCTATAAATACCCCTCCCCTGCTTCATTTGAGGGGTTGGTCAGTTGATTGGTTAAAAGACAAGGGAGAAGAAAGTAAGAGAGGGAGCAGAAGAAGCAGTTGAGTGACCCGCGCAACTGAAGGAAAGTGTTGTACGACCCGCACAACTGAAGAATATGTTGGAGAAGTGTTGTGCGACTCGCGCAACTGAGGAAAGCTGTTGTGCGACCTACGCAACTGAAGGAAAGTGTTGTGCGACCCGCACAACTGAAGGATATGTTGAAGAAGTGTTGTGCGAACCGTGCAACTGAAGTAGCTGTTAAAGAACGTATTGTGGGACCCGCACAATGGAAGAAGTCGTTCCACCACCCGCACAACCCCCATCTCCTTGAAGATTGGTTTATCAATTCAACATTCCTCCTAAGTCCTAGAAGATGACTGAAGCAACTGTCAAAATGCTACCGAAATTTTCATCGGGCTGTCTTATCTGCTTTGATTAATTGTACTTTGTCTTAAGAATCAAGGGAATCAGAGGATGTAAATGAACTTAGAATAAATGTGATCAATGTTCTCTCATCAAATTATTTGTTATCATTGAATAAATCCTCCAAATCAAACATATTTGTTTTCTTGTCGAAACAAAATGGCCACTCCACTGGGGACTTATTATTTAGTGGTAACTTAGAAAATATTCAGAAAATATTTATCACTTTTTGATGTCTGTATAGACGCCAAAATGACGACTCTCAGTGGGAACATCCTCCCCTTCATCTCTGAGATAGAATATTTTATCACTTAGATGCTAATTACGATTTCGTATCTTTGTCTCCAGGTAAGTAGAAAGTGTCAGAGAAAGCAAAGTCTGTTTTGATCAAGAGTAAGGAATTTCATGTAATGGACGGAATGATCTCTATTTCGCTAATAGCTCAACTAGATGAAGGAGGATGGAGGATAGTAACCTCCAAAAGACGAAAAGTTTGATCTACTTCCGCAAGAAACATCATCTCGCCAAGTACCAGGTCGATTATGCGAAGTGTCATGAGACAGTCTTGCTTCGGTTATACAATCATCTCATTCGAGCAAAACAGAAAGGCCTGTTACTCCAAAAGATCTTTTGATACTGTCAACTATAACCGTAAAGACATCTTCCACAGAATCATTACAAGTTCAGAAAAATAAAGGGAAGGCGACCGTAACCAGCAAATGTTCACTCACAGCACCTCATACAAAATATTTCAAGCAAACTCATGCATTAATAATGCCACAATTTGAGTCAGCTAGTCCTTCGAAGCGACAGTACGCTGGTTTCAAATCAAATAATAGTTCATCTTCTTCAATAGTATCAGCAACGCGATGCTCGCTTCCTCCTTCAATATCAAGACAATCGAAGTATAAAGAAACAAAAGGCTCGTCGATAGATATTAATTAGCTTGATCAGTTTTCGCTAGATGAACATGTGACTGAAGAAGTCTCTCATATTCCGATAGTAACTGTTGTGAACAACATTGAATCGCAAGAAGAAAGGCCACAACTGCAATCGATTAGATTTCAAGAACTGACGCCTAATATTACTCAGAATATAGCGCAGGAAGAAATCCGACAGATGGTCATTGAAGTCATTCATTTAGAACAGAAGCAAGGTCAGAATTAAAATTTTCGATATTAGACACCATATCCACGTGAAATAGAAGAGATGCCCCATTTCATTGAAGTTTTTGACAAATGGTCATTGAAGTCATTCATTTTGTTTCGACAAGAAAACAAATGCATTTGATTTGAGGGATTTATTTAATGATAACAAGGAATATGATGAGAGAACATTGATCACATTTATTCTGAGTTCATTTACATCATCAGATTCTCTTGATTCTGAAAACAAAGTACAATTAATCAAAGCAGATAAGATAACCCGATGAAAATTTTGGCAGCATTTCGACAGTTGCTTCAGTCATCTCCTATGACTTAGGAGGAATGTTGAATTAATCAACCAATCTTCCAGGAGATGGACAGTCTGATGGCAATTTCGGCAGCATTTCAATAGTTGCTTTACTCATCTCCTAGGACTTAGGAAGAATGTTGAATTAATAAACCAATCTTCAAGGAGATGGGGGTTGTGCGGGCGGTGGAACGACTTCTTCCGTTATGCGGGTCGCACAACACTTTCTTTAACAACTACTTCAGTTGCGCGGGTCGCACAACAGCTTTCCTCAATTGCGCGGGTCGCACAACACTTCTTCAACATATTCTTCAGTTGTGTGGGTTGCAGAACAGGTCCATTGTGATGTATGTGTCTTGTCATGTTGTCTACTCATTTTATGAGCTCATTTTAAAGTATAAGCTCAAAATTGAAGCATATCCAAAGTTGGAGTGGACCGCATCATAGGAAACATTGGGAATATAAAAAATTCCATGATGGAAACCTTTTTAACACCCACCGATGATGTTTATTTGTCATCTAACTTGTTTATAAGGTCACACGGATATGAACGATGGGAAATTACAAATATCAACTTATCCAAGACTTTTGTGGCCCCTGAGAAGATATCAACAGTTATGTGGTGTTGTCCACTTAGCTTTGGGTATACTTCAATTTCGAGAAAATGCCCTAAAATGAGTTGGAAAAACGTATGGACAGCCTACCTAAGACACATACATCCACGCCATCTATCCAGTTTTTAGCTTATTTTAGGATGTCTAGCCCAAGTAGTAGACCCAAATCTCAGGTGGACCACACCATAGGAAAAATGGTGATTGAACACCTACCATTAAAAACTTCTTAGTGCTCACCATATGGTTTATTAGCCATCTGGCTAGTTGTTAAGGCCAAACATGCTTGGATAAAGGGAAAACACAAATGTTACCTAAATGTAAGACTTTTGTGGCTTAAAATCACCACTATTTGATACACTGACGACTTTGGACATATCGGATAGTTGAAACATCAAACAACATCAGCTAAAAATGCAAGAACCACATCAATCAAATGATTGAAGCTTGTGATCAATAGCATACAAGATTGGAAGGTCAAGATCAATCAAAGAAAACAGGTTCGATATCATAAGCTTGATGCATCTATTAAAGGGAATCTGCCTAGGATTGTTTATGATTCAGAAAACCAACTTTGGTCAGACAATGCTGGTCACTCAATCTATGAATTGTAAAATTGATGATATATATAATCGTATTCAACGGATTAATACATCCCATCCCTAATAAGTCATGATAAAGCGATGGAAGAATACTAGTATAAATGGAGAGCTTGTAAACAGTAGAAGAAGGAAGAATATGGCTTCTGCAATCAATATTTGGCCACTCGAGAATAGAAATGGAGGAGGCAACATATAAAGAACTAATTACTTAAGAATAAAAAAATGCATTTTTTAAAGGTAACACCATCAAGGATTAAACCCTCGAATGCTTTTTAAATTATTTAGGGGGTGTTGGTATACCAAGTTACTTAAGTAGCTTATATTCATTTCCACTTATTAAGTAAATAATGTATATTTGGTAAATAACATACTTATCAACCAAAAATTGAAAAAATCATGCTTGGCTTCCAAGATTATAGGTAATTATCCCTCAAGTTCGTTTGGTCCCCCTCACGTCCACCATCCATCATTTGGGGCCAACCTTTGATGTGGATCATCATTGTGTGGACCCCACCTTTGATGTAGGTTGTCCATCATGCAGGACCCATCATGGATGTGGGCCATTCATCCTTAGGGACTAACCTCTTATGTGCATTGTTCATTATGTAGGGCCCATCTTTAATGTTTGCCATCCATCATGTGGGGCCCACCATCAATGTTATTGTCCATCATATGGGGCCTACCTTCAATATCCACCAACCATCATATGGAGCCCAATTTTGATGTGTACCATCTATCATGTGGGCCCCACTTTTGATGTGGGTTGTTCATCATGCGGAGCCAGCCTTGGATATGGGCTAGTCATCATTAGTGTTGACCTTTGATGTAGACCGTCCATCATATGAGGCCCATTTTGACATGGATCATCCATAAGGTGAGGCTCAACATGATTAATTGTCTATCACGTGGAGCCCAACTTTGATGTGGATCATCCATCATGAATGAGTTATATATATATATATATATATATATATATATATATATATATATATATATATATATATATAAAAAGGAAAAAAGTATTCGATGATTGCGTCTCATAATTAAAAGCTATAAAGTAAAAAAGTATTCAATGACTTTTTAGATGATGGCCTATTTGTAGTAGGCCTTGCAAAAAGAACGGTCTAATTTGAGTTAATGCTGGAGGCATGTAGGCATAAATTGATGCGTCTATTCTATATCCACGCCGTCCATCTGTTTTCCTATATCACTTTGGCCATAAGACAAAAACTGTAGAATATACAAATCTCATGTGGACTACCCTATCGGAAACAATGGTGTTTAATGCCCTACCGCCCACCATAATGTTTTCACAATGTTTATTTGCCATTGAACCTGTTGGTAAGGTCACATAAACCTTGATCCTTGATGAAAGGAAAAAAAAAACAAATATGAGCTTGATCCAAAAAATGTGTTGCTTATTAACGGTCAATTGCCACTATTTCTTATGGTATAGCCTGCCTAAGAATTGGATATTTCCATAGCCTAAAATGATCCGGCAAAATGGATGAATGGTATGGATATAGAATATATATACATCAAGGCACCCCATGGAATGGGCCGCACCTAATCTACTCTCAGCCTAGATAGATGGCTAGCAGGCTGAGCAATACAGCACGGGACCAAGGCCTCCCTTTACCATTCAACTTTGGCAGCCAACAGGTTGTCCACATCTCAACCACATATGTGGCCATATTGGATTACATCTACGTATATCATTAACATGGAGTGGATGAAAACTATATAATTGTGTCGAGGGAGTAGATTAGGTGTGGCCCTTATTGTGGGGCCCATCTTGATGTAGTTATTTTATATCCATACTTCCACCCATTTTGCTAGATTATTTTTGGGCATGAGCATAAAAATAAAGAGCATCCCATTCTCAAGTGGACAATACTATAGAAAACAATGGTGATCGGCTATTAATGGATCACAAAAGTTTATAACGAAGTTGGTATTTGTTTTTCCCTTTCATTTAGGTTTGTATGACCTTATCAATAGGTTGGATAGCAAACAAACATTACGGAAACATTACAATGGGTCGTAGGAAGCTTTTAATAGTAAGGGGTTTAATCACCATTGTTTCCTATCAAATTGTCCACTTGAAAGTTGGACCTTCTTCATTTTTGGGCTCAAGAACTAAAATGATTTGGCAAAAATAATGGACGGCGTGGATATGGAATACATACACTGAGGTGGGCCCTATGGTAAGGGTGGCTGGGTGTCACACCTAATCTGCTCTCTTGTGTTGAACTCAAGTTGGATGTGACCCTGCAACCTGCGTGTGGGTGAGACATTGTACATCCGTGCCAATCCATCCGTTTTCCAGCTTATTTTAGGACATGGCCGAAAAAATGAAGTAGATACGGGACCACACCATAGGAAACATTGATTATTGACGGTTAAAACCTTTTGTAATGACAAAAGTTTTAAATCAAGCTTGGTTCCATTTTAGTATGAACCAAAGTCAAAATCAGGTCCATTTAAAAACTGGCTCTCAACGGGTTTGAACAAGTTGATTTTGAGGAGACCTAGACTCATTTAGCAACTTTTAGACCTAGAGGCTAGAGCCCACCCATGGTCCAGATTTTCCACTTAGGCCCACTCAGGTCCAATGACCCTTGGGTTGATTCGGTACACTTGCACCCCTACATCTATTCAAGTAAGGTGGAAAATATTCCAGGCGGGGCTAAATCAAAATTTTGAATAGAGCCTGCCCAACACGCCTAGCTAGTCTCATCAACTATCCGAACCATTCGTGAGATCCAACCTGCTCTTCGTTGGCGGCCTTGTCAATGTTGGAAGCGGATTGGCTGGTGTACCACACGACTACCGATCTGGCTGGTGGGAGTTTTGTGGATCTTATCATGAGGTATGAGTAATATCCAAACCATCCGTCCACTCGGTAAACTACTCGTAAGGCTTGAGAAGAAAAATAAGAAAGATCCAAAAAAATCAAGTGGACCACAGTGTAAAAAGCAGTGGGGTATTGAACGCCCGCCATTGAAACCTTTTAGGGGGGCACAGAAATTTTGGGTCAATATGATATTTGTTTTTTATTTTTTATTTTTTATTTTATCTTCATCCAGGTCTATACGACCTTATGAACAGATTGGATGGAAACTAAACATTACGGTGGGCCCTATGAATGTTTTAACGGTGAGAATCATTGTCCCATTGTTATTTGTAGTGTGGTACACTTAAGCATTGAAAATTACTCATTTTTGGGATCAAGATCTGAAATGAACTCGCCAAATGGATGAACAGTGTAGATATGATAAATACATCATTGTGAGGCCCATGTAAGTTTGATCTCCCTTGAACCGTTTGTATAGCACTCGTTTTCGCACGACAAGTTATCACACCAGCCAATATCATAAATTTTAACCGTACTAGCACTATTGTATGGTCGATTGGAAGATTGGAAGATCCAGATCGAGCAAAGAAAACGAGATCTAATAATAAACTGGTGCATCTACTCATCTACCAAGATTGTTTATGTTTTTAAAATAACACTGTATTATAAAATGGATGGTTATTATTAAAAATAATTAAATAATAATAATAATAATAAATCAAGCATTCACATGGATAAGATTCTTCCCCTTACGAGTAATCATAAAGCAGCGGAAAGATGCATACCGGAGTGATTGGAGAGCTTGTAAAGAAAGCGATAGGGAAGCTGGTTTTTGCAGATCAGTCTGAGAAAGAAGCGCTTGCGTGAGACGATATTAGCCACTCATTCATAAGTCTTTGCAGTCATGATAATGCAGTAGAAAAAAAGCATTCCAGTTATCTGCCCATCTACAGTATACACGCAAGGAGTATATTTATCTCCCATCAAAGAATAATAAAATCCAAACCGTTCGTTGGGTCCAACACACATTTCATGGGCTACAATACAATCGCCACATCAATTTGAACTATTATCCATTTGATCCATGGCCTTTAATGTGGACGGTCAATATTATTTATACAAAAATAAGTAAAAGCAACAATCTAAGCCATATATTTGTTGGGGTCAATCATGAATTGATTGTTTTTCTAAAGAATCAAAATGTAGAAGCACCATTCATGCCTTGAAAATCAGCTGGATATAGAAAATAAGGCTGATCATTGTGGTATTTGCATGGTTCAGGTTTTGGGCCAGGAACGTGACCTGCATATTAGGGGATGGATATGATCTTGCAAATGGATGCCACCTTGCCATGTATAACACGTAGATAGATGGATGCGGATTAGCTACTCAAATAGTCACTACCGAATGCTACTGAAGTGGCATCACAATCATGTGTGTTGTATACACAGCATCCACCCATTATAGCGTTTGAGAGAAAGAATTAGGCAGATCCAAAGATCAAGTGGACTCAACCGATAGAAAATAGTAGGAGATTAAATCCGTACCATTAAAAACTTCATGGGAGCCACATAAGTTTTCAACCAAGCTGATATTTGTGTTTACTCTTCTTCTATTTCAGTCTTAACTTATGAACAGGTTTGATCTCCAATAAACATCATGGTGGACTCAGGAATGTTTCAACGGTAGACATCACTGTCCTCACTGTTTTCTATGGTAGGGTCCACTTGAGCTTTGGATCTGCTTTAATCTTTGTCACATGTACTTAAATGGTCTCTCTGGATGGATGGATACATCAGGGCGGGTTCACAAAACTTGGTAACGCCACTTCAGTGCCTAAATTCCGTACCGAATGTATCAGTAGAAAATAGCTACCGCCAGACCGAACTTCTCAAGTAAGCGGGTCTCCTGTCCAACTGGCTGTGCTGTAAGTAATAAATTCACCCAGTGGATAACTTCCTATGTTTCCTGTACGTGCCACATCCATCTCGTCCATTAAGTTGGCGATGTCAACATTATCACTTTAGACAAAATTCAGAGATATCCCTTCTTTGAATAAACTGGACTTTAGTTTCATTATTTATCAATGCCCATGTGATGAGTATATAGAATTATTTTTTGCATTAATTGTTATTTACAGTAAGTCCAACTTATTGCAAGGATTGGATGTTACTTGCACTTAATAGGTTAGAATTTATTTTCATGCTAGATCATACCTTGATCCACTTAGTTGGACCTAAGACACTTTTTACATTGCATGGAGACTGGTCAGGTCTCTATTTTCTCTTCTACTTTGGCGGCTAACAGGCTGTCCGCATCTCCACCACACACGTGCCTAACTATGATTATATCTCTAAAAACATTTACATGGATGGATGATGAAGTATTGTCACGCCCCAAACTCGGAAACCGGACTCACAAAATTTTCGGTCGCCGAATCCGGCGCCGACAGCCTCCGTAGAACCCCATTCTCGGCTCCTAGCTCCCATTCGCCAGGTTCCGATCCTGGGATGCTACGAGGAGGATTTTAAATACCAGTTTGTTTCGTAATAAGCATAACCAAAGGCATAACCCACAAACAACAACCAAGCACTCCATTACATTTCCACTATGATCAAAAATTTTACAAGTACAATGAGCATAAAGGGAAATACAATGGTAAATAACAGAAAACTCCAAAATGATCAGCAACGCGCTCCTGCCTCAACGCTGCTGCAGTCCAACGTCACCTGCACGCAACGGTCGTGCATAAGCTTACAGAAAGCTTAGAGGGTGGTGAAAGTGTGTGCGCAAGGTAGTAATATAAATGCAATGTCAGAGTAATGCGGAATATGCAGATGGAACCAAAACGTCATGAGCCGTACCAAGGCTATGCAATGCAAGACATGAATGGTATCGGCCATCCCAAGGCCATGCAATGTACAATGCAACTCAAGCATACAGATACTCATCAATGTCCACATATCAGTACAGCTCAAAGTATGGAATATCACCGGGGTCTAGTACACTCTAAACCAGATTGCCGCCACATCGCGCGCAATAAGGTAAGTGGAAGAGACCTCACTATCCGTCTGCCAAAATCGGGCGCGACTCGTCGATAGCGGACCCATTCCTCGAGCTGGTCAAACTCAGCCTAGCATTGCCCCCTACTCTCGGGCGGGTAAGGCCGCACCCCCTTCCAACCGACCACGACACAGTGGAGAGCGTAACCGTCTGGTAATCGGCACTCAACGCTCATCTACCCACTCGGTCTAGACGTTGGAGCAACCTCTTGGTACCATAAGGGTTTAGGGACTTTCACCCAGGGATATCTATAGTACCCCATGTAAATCAAGATTTCCGGTATCCAATCCTGCCAACCACGATGCGTCTGTGGAGGCTACGGCCCTGATGTCGTTAGGGCGTACAATAACCATGTCACACAAATGCGGAATGCATGAATCACGCTATCCAGTCATGCAACCAATCCTGCGCATACCGTGCGCTCATGTAGGGCAACACCGCCTAACCGGGAGCCCATAAACAACCTGCCCGAAGGCAAATGCTATGATCAGACAATTCTCACGTCAAGCATACATATGATGCGTATGATCATGAGTCATGAACATGTTATAACAAAATGAACCATTTACAATGCAGATGGACCTACACGGCAAGTACGGCCGGTAATGGGCCCTAAGGAGAGTCGTAACGTGGACATCCAACCAACATTACACTCGAAATGTGGACGTCAAACCAACATTTGCTCCCAAGGCACGATCTTTGTAAACATCAACACTTAGTCTGTAAGGGGTTTACACATTGCAATGGACCGTAGGTTGTCCCCATTGGACCTTATATATATATATATATCAAATGGGTCATATCCTATGGGCTCTCAATCATCAGATGGGCCACATAAATGGCCACACCAATGGGTCTTATGTGCATTGCAATGGGTCAAATCCGTTGGCCTTAGATTACATCAAATGAGCTTAGACACATGGGTCTTATATCTGACCAATGGGCCACACCAATTGGACCCTATAAGTAGATCAAGCGGCCTTAACCCATAGACCTAAACATGGGTTCAAATGGGCCTAACCCCTAGGCCTTATGGTTCATTAAATGGCCTAAATCTGTAGGCTTTGTATACATTTCAAAGTGGGCCTAACCCTTAGGCCTTACATATATCAAATGTCCTCCTTCCATGGGCTTTAAGAATGTAACAATGGGTCCAATTTCGTGGGCCTTGAAGTACATCAAATGGGCCTAGTCCCATGGTTTTGGAACATATCAAATGGGGGCCTAGCCCATAAGAATTTCGTAACCCAAATGGGCCTAGCCCATAGTCCTTTTGAAATTCGAATGGGCCTAGCCCATAGGCGTTCTATGAGCCAGATGGGTCTAAATCCCTAGGCCTCATATTTAATTCAAATGGGCCTAGACACATGGCCTTGGGACATATCAAGTGGGCCCAAGTTCTTGGGCCTTAAACGAATCAAATGGGCCTAGCCCATAAGTATTTCATAATTTAAATGGGACTAGCCCATAGGCCTTTTGTAATACAAATGGACCTAGCCCATAGGCCTATTGCAAACCAAAAGGGGCTAACCCATATGATATAACATGAAATATTATATTGTACATTAATATCACAAGATATATTAATTATTATTATTATTAGTATTATTATTTATTTATTTTATTTTTTTTTTAAAGAAAATATAAAACGTCCAGGCCCTGGACGGCCTGGATATATGCCTGCATCAAGGGAGAGCCCCACCGTCTGCTGGACGGTGGAGAAAATTTACATCAAGGTGGGCACCAGAAAAACTTTAATGGTAGGTGCTCAATCTCACTGTTTCGGGTGATGTGGCCCACCTGAGGTTTGGATCATCCTGAAATTTGGAGGGGGCCCACCTGGGAAGGGGGCCCGCCTAATGGACGGTGTAGATAAGACATGTGCATCAAGTGGGGCCCACGGCAGCAGCCGTGGGTGGCTGCACAGCAGCCCGCCCGACCGTCCGTCAGCACGCAGGCGCTGCCTGCGTGCGCCTGACACAGCGGCAGCAGCTGCTGCCGCCCCTTCTCTCTCTCTCCTCCAATTTCGTCATTTGACAAAAACTCATGTGTGGGGCCCACTTTCGGACAATCCACACCAGCCATAGCGATCAGTGGCTCGACGCCGTTCAAATGAGTCCAGAGTTCCAATTTTTTTGATGCTTGTAGGAGAAATAAAATAAGGAACTAGTGTTTGGATGGTAAGGGCGCAATATTAGGCGCTATGGCCCACCAGATGATTGGATTAGTTCCAAACTTTTACCCAACGGCTAGAATACCGTGGGTGAGAGGATGGACGGCTTGGATAGGACATAGACATCAGGGTGGGGCCTGTGCAAAGGGAACACCCCATTCCCTTCTTTTTCTTCCTTTTTCCTTTCCTTTTTCTTCCTACTCTCATTTTCTTGGAAACGTCCAGCGTCCCAGACGCTGGACGGCTGACGTTCATACACAGTTATTTGTGGGGGGGCCTGATGAAGTGGGCCACCACATGATGGGCGACATGGAAATAACATCTAAGGTGGGCCCCACTTAAATAAAATAAATACATCAAGTTGGGATCCATTCAAGTGGGCCACACCATCCTATTACAATAAAATAAAATAAAATAAAATACAATAAAGTAAAAGAGAGAGGGAGAGAGACATGGAGAGTGGGACACGGCTTGTGATGGAGGGTCCCCGTCATTATGGGCCCTCCCATACTTGAAATCATACATCCATGGGTCATTTGCACATATGACCATCAAAACTCAAGATCAACGGTGGGAATCCTTTCCCCATCGATATGGATGGTCTAGATGACCCTTCTCAAATGAAAATAAGGATCATGATGGGGTCCATGGAGGATGGCCCCATCATGGAATGATCATGGCGATCCAAGTGGTCCATCGGCCACAAATAAGGGTCCCAAGTGAGATCCACACCATTGATCGGTGGGCCTCACTTGGTCCACCATAAAAACAAGAAAATCTACCCTATAGGAGCACCCACCGTCCGATCTTCTCGCTCCTAGGGGTTCCTTGGCATCTTGGCTTCAACTCCAACGGTTAGGATGAAGAATGGAGGGTTGAGATGAGAGATTTTGGGGTAGGAAGGTGGGCCACTTGGAGCTTAAGGACTTGGAGAAATTCTATACGTGGGAGCCCCTTGAAATTTTTGTTGCTTGGATTTTTTTTTTGGAATGAGAAAGAGAGAAAAAGAGAGAGTGATGTAAAGGGAGAGAGAGAGAGTGATGGATGGATGGGTGAGTGATGGTTGTGTAAGAAAAGTATGGGTTAGGAAGACTTTTGTGGCTTTTGTGTAAGAGAGGTATGGGATGTGGAGACTTTTGTGGTTGCTTGGGAAAAGGGATGGAGGTGATGTGTACTTGACATGTGATGGGTTGATGGGTGATTGATTGATGGGATTGATGTGATTGATGTGACACATCGTTGAGATTCTCTTGGTTTTCGCAACGCGCGGCGTTGTCTCGCACCGAACGTTGGCTCATATCTCTTGATCAGGGTATCGCCTTGGCGCGCGAGTCGCGGTATCGGAACCGCAACGACGGCGCGGTCGCTATGGTATAGGTCTCGAGTTGAGTCGACTCGGGTTGTCGGCACATGAATCCAGGTCGCGCGTCGATATCGGTTAAGGGTCGAAAGTTGCCGGAATTCGACCGGTACGACCGCGGAAGTGTACGGAAAGGTACGGACCAAGATACGGGTCTTACAAGTATGAATGATTAGCCAGGAGACTCAAGACACGGCCATGGTTGGATACACTGAGAAAATCGTTATACGACTTGGACCGATGATTCCCGTTAAAAAATAAGTTCTCCCCATTTTGTTTAATCATAATTATGAATTAAAAATCATAGTTTATACAATGTTTCAGTATATTCTTAACCCTTACCTAGAAGAAAAAGAAAGAAAAATAAATTAAAAAAAGAAAGAAAGTAAGAAAGAAAAGGAAATCTCTAAACATATTCCAATTAAGTAATAATGAATGATAGTTTATACAACTGCTATTCATTATATAATGAATAATAGTTTATATAATTATTCGTTATATTCTTAATCCCTACACGAAGAAAAAGAGAAAAAAAGAAAGAAAGTAAGAAAGAAAGAAAAGGGAATCTCTAAACATTATTACAATTAAGTAAAAAGAGACTAACTCAATTTTAAGAGCTCATTTGTATACCACCAAATAAGTTACTTTTTCTACTTACATCGGCAAATAAGTAACTTATTTTAGAGAAGTAAATTTGGTTTATGATCAATTATAAGTAACTTTTTTATTTAAAGTTACTTAATCACTTCTACTAATTTTTTTAAATTATTTTTTCTACTATTTTATTAGTTGTTGAAATAGAATAAAGCCAAATAAAATAGAGAAAAATATTATAAGTATATCGTTTACCAAACATACTTATTTGCTTGATAAGTAAAAACTAAGATAAGCTACTTAAGGCTATCAGAAAATGGAGCAAAGGTTATATACTTTTAAAGCTTTTAGTTACGGATAAAATCTATATTGTTTTTACTACAAATTTTATTCGTAACTAAAACTTAATTTATCTATAGCTAAAACCTACCTCCTCGCCATGACCTTATTAGATATGGATGGTGCTTAAGGGGCTCCATGGGGCCCATTGGAATATATGTGTTTGATCTAAGCCGCCCATCAATTCTGATATATAATTTCAATATATGAGCCCAAAAATTATATAAATTAAAGGTCAAAGTGGACCACAGCATGAAAAATAATAAAAATTGAATATCTATTGTTAATATATTATGTGGTTTTCTTACAGCTTCGATCTGAGTAATCTTTTGCATCAACACTTAAAATAATAATCTAAAATTAATGGACGGATTTGATATATAAAATACATAACGGTGGGCCCTACGGTCCTAAAACCCAATGTAATAATAGCTGTCCGTCACGTGTCCCTCCCAAAACAAGCTCTCAAAATGAAATGTCCACCCATTTCTCCCATGCGCGCAGCAGGACCTCCCAAAACCCTTCTCTCCATCTCTATCTCGCACTCAGCCTCTCTCTTTCCCTCGCCCTCTCTAGATCTCCCGCTCTCCCTCACCCTGTCTCTTGCCGCATTCCCCTTTCTCAGTTTCCCAACCTCTCTCGATCAAAACCCCCTTTCGCCGCAAGAAGGATAAGAAGGAGTAGGAGAAGAAGAAGAAGAAAGGTTAGTCTCTCTCTCTCTCTCTGTTTCTTGCGAAACCATCGTCACTGCCCATTGAGACAACCCCAATTGCTACCGGATCTAGTTCGGCTGGAGTTTTTTTTTTTTTTTTTTTGGGGGGGGGGGGGGTTGGGGGGATCTGCTACACTAGTGAGCGGATCCAACTAGCTTTGACACTCAATTTAACCATTCGTCTTTCAAACCTGAGATCTCAACTTAGCATTTGCAGCCGAAGTTGCCATCATCTCCATTGTCAACACACATCCCAGATCCGTCGTCCTCTCTGCCTCCATCTTCTTCACTATTGGTGAAAACCCATTACAACAATCCTAACAACGATGACCAAGAACCCTAATCTCCATTGTTGTTTCCTCTCTTGCGGTGTTCTTCTCTCCCTATGTCGTGAAATTAAAAGAGAAAGAGAAACGAAATGTTTGTCTGCACTTTGGGTGAGCACCCAAGTTTGTGCATCAGTCCCCATGAACTTCTTTGGTTAAGTACCCAGGTGTGTGCAATAGACCCAAGTGTGTGCATCAGTCCCCACGAACTTCTTTTAGGTAAATGTTGTATGTGGGAGGATTGGAGCTGCATATTTCAGATTCAAGCATATGTTGTTGTCATACATGCAGAACAATTCTTCCATGTTTGGGAGCATGGCTATTAAATCTAAAAATTTGAGATTTTCATTCATTTATTTCAGGGCTTTCAGTAAGATCTTCTTTAATTGTTAATTTATTTACTTTGAATGGAAGAAGGATTGATTATTCAATGTCAACTTCATTTATTTAATTGTTTTTGTATTGATTTTGATTATGTAAACATAGATTTTCAGAATGCCATCTCAGTATACCTGCTCATTTGAATGATGTTAACCATTCAAATCCTTTTTTTTTTCTTTTTTTTTCTGAACTCAGATGTCATATGTGGCCCACTTTAGGAATATTGCTAATAGTGCATGCATATCATTCCTGACCAGATGTACATAGCAAGGATTGAAAAAAACTGGATCGCATTGCCCTGTATTGGGTTGTTTTGGGCTTGCATCGAAATGATTCAAATCAAGTTATCCTTTATGAACTGCATGCTGACAGATTGTACTATTTGTTAACCCTGCTGAAGCAAAATTGAAGGCTGATATTGTATTCAGTAGCCTATTTGTTAACCCTGATGAGGCAAGTTATCCTCCTGTTCATTCTTGCTTCTGTCTGTTCTTTACAACATGGTTCACAAGGAGTTGCTGCCCTGTTTATGGTGCTGGCCTAGAATAAGAACTAACAATGTCCAACAAAAACAAAATAGACATTACAAGTTAGCATATTTGTCAAAATCCCATGATTTACAATTTACTATTTGAGTCAAGATTGTGGGGTTTTTATGGTTAATGAGGAATTGTGCTCATATGATTAATAGGACCAGTTATCCTATTGCTCAATTTCATTTTTATGAAATTTTAATGATTAAAAAACCCAACCTCCATTAGGGTGAGCATTTTCATCCTTTCATTAGTTTTTGGGCGTCTCTTTTGTATTATGCAAGAGCTAGCATTAGACATGCGATAGCATGATGTTACTTCATGAATAAAAGTTGTTTTTTGTGCTTTTGCCTTTGGAAGAAAAGAAGATGGTGGTTTTTTGATCTCTAGTCTAGACTAAGGGATTGATGGGTTTGCCTGCAATCAACACTCTTCTTTTCTTTGATCCACCTTGCATCTCAGTCATCTCAGTTTTCTAGCTGTGTTAGGTTCGATCCTTTCTACTAGCATGATGCCCTAAGAGACTGTTTGAACATCATTCAACGGTCCATTTAACTGTTTTGAACTTCTGCAATTGCGTGTAGTTTTTAGGAAGGATTGCTACAAACAATTACTTCAGATCTGATGCATAAATTTCCAATTCGAATTCTTTTCATTTCGGTTTCAATTTCCATTCTGTTTTGCTTCACTCGTCTCGGTGAAACTGAATTTCAAGCGAGCAACTCAGTCATTCTCTAGCAGAGTCAACTCGGATTCTGCAGTTTTGATTCCTTGCAGTGAATATAAGAAGCATGTCAAGCCACACAACAAGCAGCACTCAGTTCCACTTAAAACTAAATCTCATCAAACTTTTGACAAATTTTCAACTGTGAAACATCTCAACAACTAGAAGCATTGGTGAAAAAAAAAACATCTAACAATTAATTTCAATATTTGCATTGGAAATAGAAGAGCCGGCACTTTTTTCCTAGAAAGACAACAAATTATCATCAGCTTTGATGTGATAACTACTTCAAATTATCATCAGCTTTTTTCCTAGAGCCGACACTAATTTCAATTTCAAAATCCCATAATTCTGTTTCCTGGGATAACTACTCTGTAGAAAATTATCATTAGCTTTGATGTGCATCTTACTAGCATGAAACATTGGGTTTGATGGGATGTGCAATATCTGGTACGGCGTAATTAAGAATTCTCAGTCCAACTACACCCTTTCATCTGATTGAATATGCTTGAATTCCCCTCCATTAACCCTAGGCCACATGGTTTGGCACTAGGCCAAAAACATGTACATTCATAAGTTTTTCCTGTTGAATGTGGCCTGTTACTCATCATTCTTGTTTAGCCTCCCTCTTTAAGGCTGGTGATAAGATCCTTCCCAGATTCCAATCAATGTAGTTTTCAGAACATGGCCCATCCATGTGTTGGGCCACCAAAACAATGGTACCTGACACTGTTAGCTAGTGCCGCATTAACAAAAGAGATGTTTTTTGGTGCACCATTCATGGAACTCCATGAAGCTTGCATGTTTTGGTAGAGCATGTATTTTATTTTATTTATTTATTTTTTTTCTGTAGCTTGTTAGTACACCCCACTGTCAGTTCACGCTTCACTGTTAGCCACCCCCACTAGGGATCAATACCAAGACCTCGGTGTTGAAATGAGGTATCTTTAACTCAGTCTACCACTTGAGCTATGGATCAGGGTGTGAGCATGTATTTTATTACATTGCTATTATATCTCTGTCTGTAGGAGCCTATGAGGATATGGTTATCTACTTCATAGGTCTCCCAAGAGTTATGTTGACCTTTCATCAACATTTAAGTCAATCTTATTGCAAATTGTTCTTTGCCAGTTTGGTGCAGCATGTTGGGTTTCTATCATATATTTCTTGAGCTCCTAGCATGGTAGAACCAGCAAAATATGGCTCGAAATGACATTTGAAATTGGAATATACAGTGGTTGGAGATATGCCTAGATTTTGAAAATCTCCCCATAATAATGTTATTAAGTTGCAAAATGATATTATCATGATATTGTCATGTTAATTTCAAAATCTTGACAGATTTTCAGAGGTCCTGTTTTTATTGTGATATTATCCCGAGAAATAATTAAAAAAATAATAATTAAGAAATCTGTTATATAAATATATATTTAAGATTTAAATTAATTTATTAATTTGAAATAAAATATTTTTAAGTATTTTATTTTTTTGTGAGATTTTTCCAACAATATTCAAAGGAAAACCTCAAAGTTTTAACATCTCCCAAGAAATTTCCAGGCCAGGAAACTGCTGAGAAAGAGATGTGTCACTAGTCCGTCAGCTGAATGTGGACTGCCTGAAATTCCCAGTGTGGGCCATACTCCTAGGTTGAATATTGATTTTCCAATTGACCCTTATACATTCAATTTCTTCATATCCATGCCCCTAATCATTCTCTTACATTGAACGTTGATTGTCAGTTAGTCTTTAATTGGAATTCATTTTCTTGATGCACTTTTGGCTGGGGACCATATGCAATATTGCAACAGATTACTGGCCTAGATTATTAGCATATGTGAACTAAGAGGGCTGCTTGCTGTAGCATCACTCTTCACTTTTAGGTGGGTTGGATGGTAGATAATGATTCAAGCGTTGTGTCCGGGCTAACAGCAGAGATAAAGATTTTCACCGTTAAAAAATTCTTAGGGCTCACCATAACGTTTATTTTCCATCCAATCTATTCATAAATAAGGTCACAAAGACTTGAATGAAGAGGAAAAACAAATTTCATATTGATCCAAAACTTCTGTGACCCAAAAAGGGTTTCAATGGTAAACGTTCAGTCCTTCATTGCTTTTTTGTGGTGTGGTCCACTTGTTTGTTAGATCTATATTATTTTTCGATTAAAACCTTGAGATGAGCTCGTCAAATGGATGGACGGTTTGAATATAACACATACCTCATGATCAGACCCATGGAACTTGCTGACATCTACGGCTGCTATATAGCTAGTGTGAGGTATACCCGCCAATCCGCTTCATACTGAGTAATTAGCTCAGTACAACAATCCCTGACACAAAAGATAAAGAAGTGGATTGTCAGGTGTACCACGCACTAGGTTGATGTATTGACATCATCAAGTTCTTTGGGACCCATCATGAATGGGCTATAGGGTTTTTCACCTATAGCCCATTCATGAGGCAGCCCATGAGACCCACAGTTCTGATCAGCATGAATGTTTGCCACATGTATGAACCTATGATGCAAGCTGCACATTAGCATTCCTCTTTTTATCGGAGTATTTGTTTATTTTAGGAATTCTTTACTGATTCCTCCATTTCAGCATGGCCATTACGGAAGGCCTGATGCGAAATAATCCTAAAACTGGTGTTGGATCTATATTGCCCCTTTACAAGTAATCCTTCTGTCTTTTTTTGTTTTTCAAGAACAATTTCTCTACTCTCAACCTGCTCTAACCATCTATCCTTTAATAGTGTATTACCAACACAAATTTCACTTGAAGCCAGCTTAAGGTTGAAGGAGCTTGATCTTGTGGAAACATTTTGTGGGGCATGGTTTAGATTTATGTGCTTCTTTGGATTTGTACATTTTCTGATGATGAGATTTCTTTCCATGGAACACTAACTTCACTTTTTGGTATTTCTATTTCTTTTAAAATTTTCCAGGGTTAAAGTCTGCAAATTAACAGATGAAGGTTTTCTTTTACTTAGTTAGCAGTATATGTTCCTATTGTTTACATTCCTTGCAGACATAATATCTTTTACCTCTTCTGTGGCTTTGTTGTCACGCCCCAGACTCGGTAACTGGACCTCACAAGGAACCCGATGACCGGTTCTGACCGCAACAGCCTACGTAGTACCCCATTCTCGACTCCTGAGATAGGTTCCGATCCTGGGATCTTACAAGGAGGATTTTCATAACAATGTAATCATCTCTAATACGAGTATACCCAAGATCACAACAAGTAAAATCTGAGAATAACAAAGGCACACATCACAAAATCCACTATGAATTTGAAATTTTACAAGCTTACATCAGGTCCAAAACGACATACATAAGATAACAGAAGAAAGAAGGAAGAGAATCTGCAACACTGGGTCCTCAGCTCGCACACCTATACAAGCTCCGTTGCTAAGATGCCAACTTACGATCTCCTGCACACATCAATCGTGCATAAGCTTATAAAAAGCTTAGAGGGTGGTGAAAGTGTATGACAATGGTACTCAGAAGAAGATAGAGAATGCAGAAAGGGGTCATGATCAATACCAATACCACTAGCCTTATCAAGGCTATCATGAACATAAGAAGCTATACTAAAGCAGTATGATAATGTAGGAATCCATACCAAGGCTATATAGTGCAATGAGTAATGTAATGCAATGAGTATTGGGCGCCATGCCAAGGCAATGCATTATGAGGCTTACACAGCCGATGCAAATGCAATGCGAAGTAATGTTAGTGCTCAAATCCAATCTACATTTCATGTACATTTCCATCATAAGGAAATCACCGGAGTTCATTACACTGCGGAATGACAGCCACTCTACAGACCCCGCACAGTCAAACGAGCGTAAGAGACCTCACTACCGGCCTGTAGACAGCCAATCACCAGCAAGGCCTAAAGGTAGCAGACCCATTCACGAGCTGGTCAGACTCAGCCTAGCAATGTCCTCTTACATCAGGCGAGTAAGGCTACATCCCTATCGAATCGACTACAAGATAGTAGGAGTCGCGGCCTAATGGTATAAGGCCCTCGTGCGCTCATATATTTCACCCGGTCACAGCACTGAAGCAGATCCTTGGTACCATGGAAGTTTTGAGAATTTCACGCATGCGCATCCTATGCATCCGGTATACTCAAGTAACATTTTTGGTGTCCAAACATGGCCATCCACGATGTATCTGTGGAGGCTATAGCCCTGATGAAGCAAGGGCAATAATGCTCATATGCTATGCAATGCCAAATGCATGAATCACACAAAATCAACCATACATCAATCCCAAGCATCCAACGTGCTCTAGAGGGGATACTACGTCCTTCGGGGAAAGTATCATGCAATGCCCAATGACATAATATGACCACACATACATAGTGTCAACCAAGCATACAATGATATACATGGGCCGTGAAGATGGGTCTAGATGCATTATGCGGTGATATATAAAGTAGTACACTCCTTCTATCCAAGAATGGAACAAGACTAGGTATTTAGACAATATCCATAAGGAATCTCACCTCTAGTGGGGGCCCATTTACCTGGGGTAACCCACGAGACTAAGTATACAAACTACTGGTCTAAGCGATATAGAAATAAGCCTAACAAGAGTCTAAGATGATCATCCAATCACTCTTAAATACAACCAGGCCTAGAGGGGTCCATAAAGGGGACATTTAACTACCATTCCCCAAAAAGACATATCAACCGTGAATGATGTGGATAGAAGGCCCAAGGCTTACATTAAAGATAAAAATAAATGTAACCAACTATATACATATATATTACTCATAATAGGCCATAAAAAGATAAAATACCACTTTTAACAACATGGGCCCCAAGAGGGAAATTAAGGACCAAGTCTCAATTTTTCAATGGCCATAGAATCCATGCATTGAGTCAGACTTGGTGGGAAGCCCGCGTATACAATATACGACTAAATAAGTTTAAGTTTGGATGAAATGGGCCCAACTACATCAGCCCAATAACTTAGCAATTTAAGTGGGCAACCAAAGGCCCAATACTATCATTGTCTTATCCCACAAGTCCATCAAAATGGTGGAAGTTGGCCCAATATATGGTTGGGCAAAGCTGGGACAACCCTGCCCACTCTAGGCCCATGGGATGCTCCAAAGATTATAAGAAAACATAAGCATATAACACGTACACAAGTTCTCAATATGGTGGACCCCACAGCCAAATAAAGTTTTAACCATAAAATTTTACATTTAAGGCCCTTTGATAAACTTTTGGCCAGTTTAACTTTCTAGACCTGCTAAGGTCCAGAAATCAGTTAACTATGTGGAGATAATCTCATAAAATCCAACTATATTTGCTGGGGGAACCCCCCCCCCCCCCCCCCCCCCCCCCCCCCCAAGATGGAGAGTGCGTATGTATCATGAAAAGATCAAGTGGGCCTGTTACTAGATTGCGAGTCCAGCAGTAACCCAAGGCAGAGAATACATCCATAATCGGGCGATCCAAGACTTGGATGTCCTGGACCAAACATGCGTTAAGGTAGGTTCCACATACATACACATTAAGCCCTAAACAAATGGTCTAGGGTCTATGGTGGGCCTTTAACCATCCATAGAGAAACCCATGCACCTACCTTAGGATCACCCAAGAGGACGTTCAACCTCAACTGGCTTCCAAGAGGTAACCCGCCACTACTCATATAGTATAAGGTCTAAAGCCCACGCAATGCATGGCCTAATGGGCCATATACCAAGCCCAACTTATGGGCCAAATAGTGGACCCTCAAGTAAGGTTTAGGCCCGATTACAAAGGTCATAATTCAACATATTGTGGTGGGCTTCATGGGCAGCCCAATAATTCATTTACATGGGCAAGTTTTACATTTAACACAAATGAGTTGGGCCTCACTTTTAGCCCAAGTATAGGGTCAATTTAGTGGGCAGCCAAGAGCCCAACTTCTTACATATTATTGCCCTTAAGCCCATCACAATAAATAGGAGAGTATAGCCCCAAGATCAATGGGCCTATCCAAAAGAAGTGAGTCCAAAAGGCCTAATCACTACCACAACAGGGGTGGCCATGTATATAATATATTACATAATGGGCCTTAAGGAAATGGCCCAAAACAAAAGTCATCCTATTCATATATTATGGTGGATTTAAGGGCAGCCCATAAGTCCAAGAATACATAAGGGCGAGACCTATACTGACAAGGTAGGCCTTGCCTCATCAGACAATGACTTAACAAGGCCCTCCACAATATGCATTTATGTGGGCTTTGTAAGTCAGCCCACAATTAAACACTTCATGAGGGCATCAAGGCCCATTAATACACATGATTAGCTTATAGACAGCTCATTGGGCTCATAAATCAATATGGTCAGCCCTTGCACAATCTTGGGCTCAAGAAAGAAGTTCCCAGCCCATTGAGCCTATAAAACTATTAAAAATTCTGGTTAAGGCTAGCCCACAAAACCACCACAAAGGTGGGCCTCAAGGGGGCACTCATTAAACTCAAAATGTCTAAGGAAGGAAAGCAATGAGTATGCAATACTCTCTCAAATCTGGTGTGCCACAATAGTTCCTAAACAATCACCATATTGCAAATTTTGGGTCCCTTGCTGAAATTCCAGCCCACCCATTTCCTGGGCCTGCTAGAGTCCAGAAATTTATTTAATTTAGATGGGTTAATGACCCATGCTGATCCACATGTATCATAGTGGGCTCTACCAGATAAGAAGGGACATATACAACACTTAATTCAAGTGGGCCATGCCATTAGAATGCAGGCCCAACAACCCAAAGTAGGGGCGTGCCTTGGTATTTGGCCTAAAACTGCTACAAATTGCAGGCCACACCACGGTCGGTACAGAGGCCCGATGGCCTTGAAAATTTATAGAGTGGTCCTTCCATGGGTGATTCAGACCTCCACAAAATTTTATAATTTTTGGACATCTAAAATATTTTAATTAATTCAAATAAAACAATCTGTCCTGAAACTCGGACTGATCTGGACACGATATTTTAGTGAGCCGGTCCAGCCAACACCATGGTGTGTACAGACGTCCAATGGCTCTAAAATTTTTCAGGTAGGTCCTAACATGAGTGTAACACATCCCTGTAAATGTTTACAATTTTTACACACTCAAAAGTATTTTAATAAATTTTAAGAATATAATTTATCTAGGGTGAACTATTGCTGGAATGTAACTTTCCTGAACTTGGGCCATCCAATGGGTGGGTTCTGGGCCTCCTAAATTCATGAAATTTGGACCCAAGATCCCTCATCAAGCCTACATAAATATGGGACTTAGAAAGATGGCCCACCTTCTGAGAAAAATATTTAAAAAATTTTATTTTTATGAAACTATACTGCTGGACTGCACAGCAGAATTTTTCAGGTAGTCCACTATGTTGGCCCACCCGTTTGGATGCCCAAATGAGGTCCATTAGCCCTAAAATTTTGCAGGTAGGTCTTACCATGGGTGGGCCACCTCACTGCAAAATTTTAGTATTTTTGAGGTAGTATAAATATTTTATTTATTTCATACAAATTATGGGCAGCAAGACCCAGATTTTATTTTTCTGCTGCAGCAATGCTGCTGTCCTTGACTTGTGTACCCCATTAGAGTGAGCCTAGGTTTGCCAAAATTTGGGGAAATGCAAGGCAAACATCCCTGTACAAGTATACAATAATGTGGGGTCCACAAATGTGGCCCACCATTTCAAAAACCTGTTGACATTTATGTTTTTCCAGCAAGCAGAGTGGCTGGATAGTCCAGAAAATCTGGACCGTCCACCTTCCTTGGCCCACCCTTTTGGGTGATCAAACAGGGACGGATGAGGGTGAGGTTTAACATACTCTTAGGTGGGATCCACACCTCAAAGAAAGTCTAAGAAATCAGGGAAAAAGAAGCCACAAACAATGCCTACAACCCATACATTACAGCATAAAAGAAACAATTCCAGCAATTTGGACAGCAGCATGTAATAGAAAGAATTAAAATATAAACATTATTTTTTATGGGATTTAACCCCAGGAATTTATATGGTGGACCACCCTAGTGGGTTCCACAAATGTCCAGACCTTCCCCATCATCAAATACCCCTTGCATGTGCCCCATTTAGGTAGATTTTGGGGCCACATGTTTAAGGATGGACCGCTATGGGCGTCCAAGCTCCATGGTTGGTCTGGATTTTTGTTGGCCTGCAAGGTGGGCTACACATGCAAGATCAGAATTCTATCATAAATAAAAATAAAGAATCGGCCACAAGAGGAGGGGCTCCGTCACATTGAGGCCCTTCCCTTCATCAATCATACCATACATTACTTCTATTCATATGCTACAACAAAGATCCACCACATGCATGTCATATATTCAAGATCAATGGTTTGGATGTCATCCCACCCATGATTCTAAGGTCTAAATGACCTATCATGCCATGGAATCCAAGTAATCATCCATGATGGGGGCCCATAGAGGGAAAACCTCATGCATGGGCATGCATGCATCAAATATGCCATTTGGCCACAACTAATAGATGATTTATGATCTCCAGCATTGATTGGTAGGTCCTAAACATCCCATATAAAAAGAAAAGAGGTCTAAGAACATGAAAATATAAATCCTCAATCCTATGATACACCCACCTCAAAACTTATCCTTCTTCTTCCACACTTAGGTTTTATAACTCCAATGGAGATGGATCAATGGTTGGGATGGGTTTTTGAGGGTTAGATGAGGAAGGAGAGGGAATAAATGTGGCTAGAATTTTCAGCAAGGTAGGATGTTTTAGAGGTTCTAGCAATGGAAGAAGAGAAAATGAAAAGAAAAAGAGGGAAGGGAGAGAGATGTAGCATGAGAGTAATGATAAATTTCTAGAAAGATGGAGGCATGCTTGCCTTGGTTAGAGAAGAATGATGATTGCTATAGGGAGATACAACCAAAGTTATAGGGTTGGTAGATTTTCTAGGCTTGTGTATAGTGTTTAGAGGTAGGTGGTGTAGGAATAGGGCTTAAGTAGTGTGCGTGTGTGGTGTGTGTTGGAAATAGTGCTAAGAGATGAAACTTACTTAGAAATTCCTGCACACTATCCCTAGGTGGACCACATAACCATGATCAAGGGTTAAAAATTGCTCAGCCTACATCTTTTGATGGACACATCGGATTTACGCATGAGACGTGGCGTTTGAACCGTGGGGACAATGCGGTCGCAATGGCATAGGTCTCAAATCGATCTGAGTCAGGTCTTTATGACTGGACTTACAGATGACCGCAAACACTATCCAAGGGTCACAGGTCACCGAGATTCGACTGGTAGGACCGCGGGACCAAGATGGACGAAATACATACTCATACACACATGGACACATGCGAACTAGGGTCAGGTCTCACAATCCTCCCCACTAATAAAAAAATTGTCCTTAAAATTAACAAAACCGGAATAAAAA
The DNA here is from genome assembly GCA_037074715.1 of Magnolia kwangsiensis. Taxonomy (NCBI): domain Eukaryota; kingdom Viridiplantae; phylum Streptophyta; class Magnoliopsida; order Magnoliales; family Magnoliaceae; genus Magnolia; species Magnolia kwangsiensis. Next base: position 190,453,899 of record CM073571.1, on the reverse strand, counting down.
ATACACAGCATCATCATATGTATCAATCATCGAACAAATGGGGATATGTAAGACCCGTATCTTGGTTCGTACCTTTCCGTACACTTCCGCGGTCTTATCGGTCGAATTCCGGCAACTTTCGATCCTTAACCAGTATCGACGCGCGATCCTGAATCTTATGCCGATAACCCGAGTCGACTCAACCTGCGACCAATACCATAGCGACCGCGCCGTCGTTGCGGTTCCGATACCGCGACTCGCGCGCTGAGGCGATACCCTAATCAAGAGTTATGGGCTAACGTTCGGTGCGAGAAAACGCCGCGCGTTGCGAAAACCAAGGAAATCTCAACGATGTGTCACATCAATCACATCAATCCCATCAATCAATCACCCATCAACCCATCACATGTCAAGTACACATCACTCTCACCCATTTTCCCAAGCAACTACAAAAGTCTTCATATCTCATACCTCTCTTACACAAAAAGCCACAAAAGTCTTCACCACCCATACCTCTCTTACACAAAAGCCACAAAAGTCAAGTTTTTCTTACACAACCATCACTCACCCATCCATCCATCACTCTCTCTCTCTCCCTTTACATCACTCTCTCTCTTTCTCTCTTTCTCATTCCAAAATTTCCAAGCAACAAAAATTTCAAGAGCCCCATACGTATGGAAATTTCCCAACTTTCCTAAGCTCTAAGTGGCCCACCTTCCTACCCCAAAATCTCCCATCTCAACCCTCCATTCTTCATCTTAACCGTTGAAGTTGAAGCCAAGGTGCCAAGGAACCTCTAGGAGCAAGAAGATCGGACGGTGGGTGCCTCTATAGGGTAGTTTTTATTGTTTTTATGGTGGACCAAGTGAGACCCACCGATCCATGGTGTGGATCTCACTTGAGACCCTTATTTGTGGCCGATGGACCACTTGGATCATCATGATGTTTATTTTCATTTGGAAAGGTCATTTAGACCATCCATATTGGTGGGGAAAGGATCCCCACCGTTGATCTTTAGTTTTGACGGTCACATGTGCAAAATGACCCATTTGATGTATGATTTCATGTATGGGAGGGCCCATAATGATGGGGTCCCTCCATCACAAGCCGTGTCCCACTCTCCATGTCTCTCTCTCTCTCTCTCTCTCTCTCTCTCTTTTATTTATTTTATTTTATTTTATTGCAATAGGATGGTGTGGCCCACTTGAATGGATCCCATCTTGATGTATGTATTTTATTCAAGTGGGGCCCACCTTAGATGTTATTTCCATGCCGCCCATCATGTGGTGGCCCACTTCATCAGGGCTCACCATTCAAAAAAAAGAGGGCAATGTGACCGTCCAGCGTCTGGGACGCTGGATGTTTTTTTGTAAAGAAAAGAAGAAAAAGGGAGATGTGAAGGAGAAGTTTTTGGTGGTCCACTTGTATAGGCCCCACCCTGATGTATTGCTCTAATCCAAGCGGTTCATTCCTTTCACCATCCCATTTTAGGCGTTGAGCCAGAAGATGAGATTTAACGGAGCACCTGGTGGGCCATAGCGTCAAAGATCGCACCCTCACCATTCAAACATCATTTCTTGATTTATTTCACTTCCAAGCATCAAAAAAATTCAAACTCTAGACTCATTTGGACGGTCTCGGGCCACTGATCGCAATGGCCGGGACGGATTTCGTTTTAACGGGCCCCATGTGCGAAAAACCCTGGAAAAATAGGTTTTTGCCTTTTTTTCTAAGAAGCAATGGCAGAGGCCTTGCCTCTGCCTCTGACAACAGGAGCAGCGCTGCACGCTGCCGCGTGCAGCCGTGCAGGCGACGGGTGGGCGTCCAGCGTGGGACCCACGGCTTTAGCCGTGGGCCTCACCGTAATGTTTATCCGTCATCCAACCTTTTCATAAGGCGGGTCCCAGCATCAGGTGGGCCCCCTCCAAGAATGGGACAGATCCAAAACTCAGGTGGCCCACACCACATGAAACAGTAGGATAGAGTGTTCGCCATTGAAAATTTTCCTGGGGCCCACAGAAGTTTTGAATCAGGCTGAAATTCATGTCGTCCCTTCATGCAGGTCCGAGTGACCTTATGAATGGGTTGGATGACAAATAGATATTACAGAGTGGGCCCCACATGGGACCCACTTTTTTTTTTATATAAATCAAGTCCACCGTCCAGTGGACGGTGGCACCCACCGTTATGTATCTGCCCACCCACCGTCCAGCAGACGGTGGGGCCCTTGGAAAGTATGTCTGGTCCCTCATTGTCCAGCAATAGTGGGACCCACCATGATGCACGTGATGCATCCGGATCGTCCATCCCCTTGGTGGGATCATTTTATAACATGATGCCAGTGATTGGGTGGGCCATTCATATATGGGTTAGGCCCATTTGATTTTGTAGCAGGCCTATGGGTTAGGCCCATTTGATTTATAAAATGCTTATGGGCTAGGCCCATTTTATCCATTTAAGGCCCAAGAACTTAGGCCCATTTGGCGTGTTGCAAGTCCATGGGACTAGGCCCATTCGATGTACTTCAAGGCCCATATACTTGGACCCTTTTATTGAAATTTTAATTGAAATTTTAAAGTCTATGGGACTAGGCCATTTGATATATTGTAAGGCCCATGGGACTAAACCCATTTGATTATAAAAAGGGTCAATGGGATTAGGCCCACTGGACTTATTTGAGACCCATGAGTTAGGTCCATTTGATTTGTTTAAGGCCTAGAGATTTAGGCCCATTTGACTCATATACGGCCTATGGGTTGAGGCCCATTTGATGTACATGTGGGAGGCCCAATCGGTGTGGCCCATTGGTCACGTATTAGACTCATGAAACTAATCTCATTTGATGCAATCCTAGGCCTACGGGTTTTGACCCATTGCAATGCACGTCAGACCCATTGGTGTGGCCCATTATATGGCCCATCTGACGAATGAAAGGCCCATAAGATATGGCCCATTTGATATATATATATGTAAGGCCCAATGGGATGGGCCTACGGTCCATTGCAATGTGTGACTCCCATACAGTCTATCTAGCGCTGTTTACAAAGATCGTGCCTTGGGAGCAATGTTGGTTTGACGTCCACATTGCAAGTGTAATGTTGGTTGGATGTCCACATTACGACTCTCCTTAGGGCCCATTACTGGGCCGTACTTATCGTGTATAGACCGTCCCGGCCCATCTGCGTTGTAAGATAATTCATTTTATTATCACATGTTTAGTATAGTTTCATGACCCATGATCATACGCATCATCTGTATGCTTGATATGAGGATTGACTGATCATAGCATATGCCTTCGGGCAGGTTGTTTATGGGCTCCCGGTTAGGCGGTACTGCCCTACATGAGCGCACGGTATGCGCAAGATTGGTTGCATGACTGGATAGCGTGATTCATGCATTCTGCATTTGTGTGACATGGTTATTATACGCCCTAGCGACATCAGGGCCGTAGCCTCCACAGACGCATCGTGGTTGGCAGGATTGGATACCAAAAATCTTATTTTACATGGTGTACTATAGATATCCCTGGGTGAAAGTCCCTAAACCCTTATGGTACCAAGAGGTTTCTCCAACGTCTAGACCGAGTGGGTAGATGAGCGCTGAGTGCCGAATACCAGTTGGCTGTGCTCTCCACTGTGTCGTGGTCGGTTGGAAGGGGGTGCGGCCTTACCCGCCCGAGAGTAGGGGGCAATGCTAGGCTGAGTTTGACCAGCTCGAGGAATGGGTCCGCTATCGACGAGTCGTGCCCGATATTGGTAGACGGATAGTGAGGTCTCTTCTACTTACCTTATTACGCGCGATGTGGCGGCAATCTGGTTTAGAGTGTACTAGACCCCGGTGATATTCCATATTTGAGCTGTACTGATATGTGGACATAGATGAGGATCTGTATGCTTGAGTTGCATTGCACATCGCATGGCCTTGGGATGGCCGATACCATTCATGTCTTGCATCGTATAGCCTTGTTACGGCTCATGATATTATAGATCCATCTGCATATTCCGCTTTACTCTGACATTGCATGTTCATATTACTACCTTGCGCACACACTTTCACCACCCTCTAAGCTTTCTGTAAGCTTATGCACGACCGTTGCGTGCAGGTGACGTTGTATCGCAGCAGCGTTGAGGCAGGAGCACGTTGCAGAGCGTTTGGAGTTTTTGGTTATTTACCATTGTATTTCCCTTTATGCTCATTGTACTTGTAAAGTTTTTGATCATAGTGGAAATGTAATGGAGTGCTTGGTTGTTGTTTGTGGGTTATGCCTTTGGTTATGCTTATCACGATTCAGACTGACATTGAAAATCCTCCTCGTAGCATCCTAGGATCGGAACCTGGCGAATGGGAGCTAGGAGCCGAGAATGGGGTTCTACGGAGGCTGTCGGCACCGGATTCGGCGATCGGGAATTTTGTGAGCCCGGTTTTTGAGTTTGGGGCGTGACAGGATAACACTCCCTAATCATGGCAAACCTGCAATGAGATCCAACAATACGTGCTCCCACTTTCACTCTGCAATACTCAATGGCTGCAAGGGACTAGGGGGTCTCAGATGATCGGCCTTGACAAGCTGACAAGCTTCACACTCAGCCACAAAACTAGCAATCTGGCCTACCATTACTAACCCGGAATACTGCCTTGACAACAAAACAAGCCCGACATTGGCAATACAAAACTATTCAGCGGGTAAGAACATCTCATCATCTAAAATGGAACACGATAATATCATCGACCTAACACAGCGATCTTCCCAAAAATGTCGATACTGACAATCTCTTACGACAGACTCTAATAGAAATCTGATCGAACAAAAGCCCCTGGATACAAAAGAGGTGCGATGCACCAAAACACAAAACTTACATACACAGACAAGGAGAATACCTATAACGACTCCCCTAATAACTAAGGTCCTACTAAGTCGCGCAAAATCAAGCCTGAGGTGGCTGGGGAGGTATCTGTCTCCTTTGCATCTGTGGTCTCTGCTGCTACAACGGTCGCTGCGAAGGTCCATCCTGCAATCTCGGCTGTTGTTGGGGTCTCAGTGGCGGGAGCCACTGTCGCTACTGCAAAGGAAGAGGGCACTCACGCCTACGGTGTCCTGTCTACCCACATCCATAACAAATGCCAGAAAAGGGCCTAGAAGAAGAAGCTGTTGTATGCGATTCTGATGCTCTGGTGGCTCGATAGGCTACGCACCTTTGCCACTGTCGATGCTGCCGGGAGCTATTAGAGGGGGCCTGTCTCTTCCGGCCTCTCCTCTGATCACGATCCCTCTGCGAACCCGTCCACTCGGCCTCACCCTGAAGTAGAAATACAGCCAATGGAGCACGCTGCAGAGTCGAATCTCGCAAAAGGGGGCTCGCACTCTCCTGTTCCGCCTGTCCGGGCATCTCAGGAACGGGCTGACGGGTCTGAAGAACATCAGTGACGACCTGCATCAACTGCTCGAGATGCTCAACTCTTACAGGAATCGCCAGACAAGCGAGGGTAGCACTGGCCTCTGACGGAGGCACAGGTACGACGAGAGCCTCAGGAATAGGTACGACAGGCTCCAGAGGGGAAACATGAATCTCAGATGGTGGAGCAAAAGTCACTCGGATCACTGGAGCGGAATGAGAACCATGTCCATGGGCATCACGGCCACGGGTGTCACCATCATGGGCGCCATGACTAGACGACATGGTTTACAGAAAGAATAGAGGTGATGGACACTTAGGAATTAGAATCCTTAAAGGCTCAAACGGAACGAGAGAAATGCACTCGGGACACTACTTGTCTTAAGCTCACAGCAGATATATGATACTATCCTAAGTTATTCTAAAATTACTTGCTATGCTCTGATACCAACTCCTATCACGCCCCAGACTTGGTAACCGGACCTCACAAGGAACCCGATGACCGGTTCTGGCCGTAACAGCCTCCGTAGTACCGTAAAATCTGAGAATAACAAAGACACACATTACAAAATCCACTATGAATTTGAACTTTTACAAGCTTACATCAGGTCCAAAAGGACATACATAAGATAACAGAAGAAAGAAGGAAGAGAATCTGCAACACTGGGTCCTCGACTCGCACACCTATCCAAGCTCCGCTGCTAAGACGCCAACTTACGATCTCCTGCACGTATCAATCATGCATAAGCTTATAGAAAGCTTAGAGGGTGGTGAAAGTGTGTGACAATGGTGCTCAGAAGAAGATAAAGAATGCAGAAGGGGGTCATGATCAATACCAATACCATTAGCCTTATCAAGGCTATCATGAACATAAGAAGCTATACCAAGGCAGTATGATAATGTAGGAATCCATACCAAGGCTATATAGTGTAATGAGTAATGTAATGCAATGAGTATTGGGCGTCATGCCAAGGCGATGCATTATGAGGCTTACACAGCCGATGTAAATGCAATGCGAAGTAATGCTAGTGCTCAAATCCAATCCACATTTCATGTACATTTTCATCATAAGGAAATCACCGGGGTCCATTACACTGCTGGATGACTGCCGCTCTACAGACCTCGCACAGTTAAACGAGCGTAAGAGACCTCACTACCCGCCTGTGGACAGCCAATCACCAGCAAGGCCTGAAGGTAGCGGAGCCATTCACGAGCTGGTCAGACTCAGCCTAACAATGCCCTCTTACATCAGGTGAGTAAGGCCACACCCCGATCCAACCGACTACACGACAGTGTGAGTCACGGCCTAATGGTATAAGGCCCTCGTGCGCTCATATATTCCACCCAGTCACGGCGTTGGAGCAGATCCTTAATACCATAGAAGTTTTAAAAATTTCACCCATGGGCATCCTATGCACCCGCTATACTCAAGTAACATTTTTGGTGTCCAAACATGGCCATCCACAATGTATCTGTGTAGGGTATAGCCCTGATGAAGTAAGGAAAATAATGCTCATATGCTATGCAATGCCAGATGCATGAATCACACAAAATCAACCATGCATCAATCCCAAGCATCCAACCTGCTCAAGAGGGGATATTACGTCCCTTGGAAAAAGTATCATGCAATGCTCAATGACACAATATGACCACACATACATAGTGTCAACCAAGCATACAATGATGTACATGGGCTATGAAGATGGGTCTAGACGCATTATGCGGTGATATACAAAGTACTACACTCCTATCCAAGAAGGGACCAAGACTAGGTATTTAGACAATATCTATAAGGAATCTCACCTCTAGTGGGGGCCCATTTACCTGGGGTATCCCCCAAGACTAAGTATACAAACTACGGGTCTAAGCGATATAGAAATAAGCCTAATAAGAGTCTAAGATGATCATCCAATCACTCTTAAATACAACCAGGCCTAGAGGGGTCCATAAAGGGGACATTTAACCACCATTCCCCAAAAAGGCATATCAACCATGAATGATGTGGATAAAAGGCCCAAGGCCTACATTAAAGATAAAAATAAATGTAACCAATCATATACATGTATATTCCTCATAATAGGCCATAAAAAGATAAAATATCACTTTTAACAACATGGGGCCCAAGAGGGGAATTAAGGCCCAAGGCTCAATTTTCTAATGGCCATAGAATCCATGCATTGAATCAGACTTGGTGGGCAGCCCATGTATACAATATACGACTAAATAAGTTTAAGTTTGGATGAAATGGGCCCAACTACATCAGCCCAATAACTTAGCAATCTAAGTGGGCAACCAAGGGCCCAATACTATCATTGTCTTAGCCCACAAGTCCATCAAAATGGTGAAAGTTGGCCCAATATATGGTTGGGCCAAACTGGGACGACTCTGCCCACTCTGGGCCCATGGGATGCCCCAAAGATTATAAGAAAACATAAGCATGTAATACGTACACAAGTTCTCAATATAGTGGACCCCACAGCCAAATAAAGTTTTAACCATAAAATTTTACATTTAAGGCCATTTGATAAACTTTTGGCCAGTTTAACTTCCTACACCTACTAAGGTCCAGAAATCAGTTAACTATGTGAAGATAATCTCATAAAAGCCAACTATATTTGCTGGGGGACCCCACCAGATGGAGAGTGCGTATGTATCATGTAAAGATCAAGTGGGCCTGTTACTGGATTGTGAGTCTAGCAGTAACCCGAGGCAGAGAATACATCCATAATCGGGCGATCCAAGGCTTGGATGGCCTGGACCAAACATGCGTTAAGGTAGGTTCCACATACATACACATTAAGCCCTAAACAAATGGCTTAGGGTCTATGGTGGGCCTTTAACCATCCATAAAGAAACCTATGGGCCTACCTTAGGATCACCCAGGAGGACATTCAACCTCAACTGACTTCCAAGAGGTAGCCCGCCACTACTCATATAATATAAGGTCTAAAGCCCACGCAATGCATGGCCTAATGGGCCATACACCAAGCCCAACTTATGGGCCAAATAGTGGACCCTCAAGTAAGGTTTGGGCCCAAGTACAAAGGTCATAATTTCACATATTGTGGTGGGCTTCATGGGCAGCCCAATAATTCATTTACATGGGCAAATTTTACATTTAACACAAATGAGTTGAGCCTCACTTTTAGCCCAAGTACAGGGTCAATTTAGTGGGCAACCAAGAGCCCAACTTCTTACATATTATTGCCCTTAAGCCCATCACAATCAATAGGAGAGTATAGCCCCAAGATCAATGGGCCTATCCAAAAGAAGTGAGTCCAAAAGACCTAATCACTACCACAAAAGGGGTGGTCATGAATATACTATATTACATAATGGGCCTTAAGAAAATGGCCCAAAACAAAAGTCATCTTATTCATACATTATAGTAGATTTAAGGGCAGCCCATAAGTCCAAGAATACACAAGGGCGAGACCTATACCGACAGGGTGGGCCTTGCCTCATCAGATAAAGACTTAACAAGGCCCTCCACAATATGCATTTATGTGGGCTTTACAAGTCAGCCCACAATTAAACACTTCATAAGGGCATCAAGGCCCATTAATACACATGATCAGCTTATAGACAGCTCATTGGGCTCATAAATCAATATGATCAGCCCTTGCACAATCTTGGGCTCAAGAAAGAAGTTCCCAGCCCATTGAGCCTATAAAACTATTAAAAATTCTGTTTAAGGCTAGCCTACAAAACCACTACAAAGGTGGGCCTCAAGGGGCACTCATTAAGCTCAAAATGTCTAAGAAAGGAAAGCAAGGAGTGTGTGCAACACTCTCTCAAATCCGGTGTGCCACAATAGTTCCTAAACAATCAACCATGTAGTAAATTTTAGGTCCCTTGCTGGAATTCCAGCCCACCCATTTCCTAGGCCTACTGGAGTCCAGAAATTTATTTAATTTAGATGGGTTACTGACCCATGGTGATCCACATATATCATAGTGAGTTCCACCAGATAAAAAGGGAGATATACAACACTTACTTCAAGTGGGCCATGCCATTAGAATGCAGGCACAGCAACCCAAAGTAGGGGCATGCCTGGGTATTGGCATAAAACTGATACAAATTGCAGGCCACACCACGGTCGGTACAGAGGCCCAATGGCCCAGATAATTTATAGGGTGGTCCTTTCATAGGTGGGTCAGACCTCCTAAAATTTAAAATTTTTTGACATCTAAAAATATTTTAATTAATTTAAATAAAACAATCTATCCTGAAACTCGAACTGATCTGGACACCATATTTTAGTGGGCTGGTCCAGCCACCACCATGGTGTGTATAGACGTCCAATGGCTCCAAAAATTTTTAGGTAGGTCCTAACATGAGTTTAACACATCCCTGTAAATTTTTACAATTTTTACACACTCGAAAGTATTTTAATAAATTTTAATAATATAATCTATCCAGGGTGAACTATTGCTAGAATGTAACTTTTCTGAATTTGGGTCATCCAATGGGTGGGTTCTGGGCCTCCTAAATTCATGAAATTTGGACCCAAGATACCTCATCAAGCCTACAAAAATATGGGACTTAGAAAGATGGCCCACCTTCTGAGAAAAATATTTTTAAAATTTTATTTTTATGGAACTATACTGCTGGACTATACAGCAGAATTTTTCTGGTAGTCCAATATGTTGGCCCATCCGTTTGGATACCCAAATGAGGTCCATTAGCCCTAAAATTCTGCAGGTAGGTCCAAACATGGGTGGGCCACCTCATTGCAAAATTTTAGTATTTTTGAGGTAGTATAAATATTTTATTTATTTCATACAAATTATGGACAGCAAGATTTAGATTTTATTTTCCTGCTGCAGCAATGCTGCTGTCCTTGACTTGTGTACCCAATTAGAGTAGGCCCAGGTCTTTCGAAATTTGGGGAAATGCAAGGCCAACTGTTGAGGGTCAAATATTGCATATCAGACCCCAGTTATTACCTGAATTTACGAATATAATGCTGTCTAATGACCAATTTAACCGTGTTTATGCTGCAGGAGGTATTTAGGAGCATGAACTAAAAATGGTGTTAAAAGCATGAATTTAATGATCTGAAGGCACCAAGGCAAGGGATGGAACCCAGAGGACCAAGATTGATGGATTTACCAGTTAGAAATCTGAGAAACTGAAGTTCAAGTGGCCTGCAGGATGTCCAGAATACAAGATCAAAAGGTTTCTACCATCCACTCAGCTCGAAAATTGATACATGGCCAAGGGACCACAAATTAACCGTACACATCAAATTTCATCCATTGAATCTTTGTGCAACTAGCCCAACGAACAGAACAGCCCATGAATCTGTGATTTTGGGCCCACCTGAGATATGGATATGCTTCAAAGTTGGTATCACCCCATTTTATGAGGTGACAAAGCAGATGATCGAAGTAGATCTGTCAGAATAATCACCATAGGTCCCACCTATGTGAGAGTGCATGGTGCACAAAAGTACGCCAGTCGTGCACTGCACTTTCAAGCTGGTCAAATTTGCTGTTGACCGACAAAAAACCAGAAACTGTTGTTTCTCCAGCAAACGCATAAGACCCACGGTTGGGGTGATATATGGGCCATCACCTTTCATTATTTAGCCAATCCAGACCGTTAATTTGTTCCACAAGGTAAAACCGACGGTACAAATGGTGGGTTTTTAGATCCAAGAATGCGTACGCATGGAAACAGCATCGCCACATCTAACGGATGACACATTTAAAACTCAAAGGGCTCCACTCAACTCAATCTAAAGTTGTCCATATCTGGATGGTTTTTTGACGTGAATCAAATGGACGAAGTGGATCTCCGAAAAATCACCGATCATGGGCCCCACCAACGTCCTTGCGCAAAACGGCAACTGCCGTTACAGCGAGAAATCGCTGATTGTCGGTCGATGTTGTGGGCCCCACCCATTGCCCATATGGAGAATCCAAACCATTCATCAGATTTATAAATGCCGGTTTACCATCGCCTAGATGACGGAATTTCAAACAACAATAAAGATCGGGTTTTAATCGTCCAAATGGAAGACCGATGGTGCAAAAGAAACTTTGTGGGTCGCACCGAATCCAATCCGAAATTGACCATATTCGATTATTTTTTCGAGAGGATTCCATTGAATGGACTGGATTTCACCATTGATAGTGATCGTGAGTCCACCGACATCACAGCAAAAGCCATTCGCAGGCCCTGTTTTCACGCAAGTGCTGGGTGTTTTTGCGACCCATTACACGAACATAGTCATGATCGGATGGAAAATCCGATCCGTTCATCGCGTATGCCACTCAGAAATGTCCCAAGGGACGATGTTCTCTTGGACAGAAGTTAGGAATAAAATTGTTAGACTGTCTTCTTGGTTACGTAACAGAGCTTACGTAAGAAAAATTTCAATGCTGCGTAAAGGGAATTGCCGACGGAAGCTTTAGAAGGACTTTACAAAACCAACCACTCGACCGACTCAGCATGGACTACATCAGCTATAAAAGAAATAGAAGAAAGGAGAAAAAGAAAAAGAAATCATCTTTCTCTTGGCTTGGGTTTTAACGTGAGAGAGAGAGAATCAGATAGTTGTATTTTTTTCTTTTCTTTCTCTTTTATTTTGTTTTATTTAAAAGATGTTCAGCCCATCCATGAGTGGCTAAACCTCATAGCTAGGGCTAAGAGGTGAAGCTTGTAGTGAGATGGGAGATTTTATTTTATGTTTTTAATTTAATTTTAATTCTTGAATTGACGTTGATTTTAGTTGATTATTAATGGCATGTTTTGTTTAGTCTTTAATGGTCTGTTGTGATTGAAATTACAATGGGTCTGCAATGGTTTGGAGCATGTCCTTTTCCCCATTATGTTTATGATGTCAGGAAGCCCCGTTGTTCACCATAGTCTCCTGGGCATGGTTGGATGATGGTACCCTTCCTAAGTTTTATAGCATGTGATTGGTTGGTAATTAGTTTAATTCTGTTGTTTGCCATAGTCTCTTGGTCATGGTTTGGTGATGGAATCCATTCTAATTCATATACCTTTCATCTCTTAAAAACTAGATCAATGACAGTTCAGTTAAATTCCATGATTCTCGAAGTTGGCATAAGATCTCCCTGATCTCTACAAGTGGATCCTCCGAATTTCTAGTTTTTTTTCCTCTGATTTCTATAAATTTTAGATTAATATTTTCACCATTATTCCTCAAATTATATTCAGTTTAGATTTCATCTTAGCCTAGTTCTAGTTCTAGTTAGTTTCAGAATACGTACAGTTTCAGTCCCTTGGGATTCGACCTCGGTCTTACCGAGTTTATTACTACATCACAACCCTGCACTTGGGGAGTGAACAAGTTTTTATCGCCGTTGCAGGGACTGTCGGCTACGTTTTTCTGAAATTAATTAGTTTTGGGATTAGTTAAGATTAGGATTATTTTAACCGTAGATTTTTATTTTTATTTTCCTAATTTCTAGAAACTAACCTATTCTTCCTGTTTTGTAGGATTTTGAGATAGAAACTTCTAATTTGGTGATATCTTTTCTAATTTCTTTATTTTTTCTCTATTAGGGTTTTTAGAAATTTTCTAATCTTAGACTAACTGTTTTAAAAACTAACTTGTTTTGTTTTCTTCTGCAGGATCTTAACATAGGAACTTCTTATTTGGTAACACCCTTCTAACTTCTTCTCTTACTTTCTATATTGCTATAGGACTTTTCTTTTATTCTAGGATTAGACTCAGAGTCAGGGTTCTACCATGGAATCGTAGGTACGTGCATACGCTGAGATGGATAGGAGATATTGGGGAATGCCCGAGGGTTGTGGAATTTAACGTATACCTCAAGATTTTTCTCCATCACAAACATACATTAAGAATCGAGCAGAACGTTATCTTCCATCGGTTAATAGGGCTGTAAACGATCGTAATTATGGGAATGAGGATTATTATCAGCCATCATATTCTCCCATGTATGATCAGTATGACTATAACCAGTGGAAACATCAAAGCTGGGAAGATGAACCAACAACATGTTATAAGGATTATCTTCTTGGATACCCTAACATTGAAATCCAACTAGAAACGATACAGGAAAATTCAATTCAACATAACATGGAGTGCTTTGCGGAATTCAGAAAAGCAATGAAAGGACTCAATGCTCGCCTTAATAGGATAGAGGAGGCTCGGTCATTCCAGCCACGACTCAATCCAGAAATACAATGCAAGGAAAGTGATTCGCATTCACTTTTGAAAGAATCTGGAATTTGAAATGAAGAGTTGGATTCCGTTAATGAGCATGTGGTTCAATTTCCCGATGAGTCGATCTCGATGACTGTTCGAAAGAATGGTGAAGATATATGAGTGTCTTTTAAATATAATGATGATGACACACTTCAATCACATAACATACTAGATTCTAATGATGAAGAAGATGTTAGTTTATGCGAATTTCAACCCATTCTAGGTGAAGAATATGAGGAAAGTGATTCCATCCCAAGTGTGCACTGCACTGAACCAAAATATGATGAGTACTGGGATAACGATCCTGAATGTGTAACCACAATTTCCCTGGAATTAATCTTAAGTTTGGTCCAAGTCAATGATCAAGAAGTACGCGAAGAGAACGGTCATAATGAGATACTTCACTCATCCGATATGTCTGATCTAAAAGTGGGAGAGCTCCTTATAACTGACTCTTCTATCTCTTGTGAGATATGTTTGGACCACTCCCCTGAATTAAATGATGATATGATTCGGGAGATGGATGAGTTGCGCGCTACGACTCTGGAATTTGAAATCACCCAGTTGAGGCCACCATCTAAACTGTTGAATGTTGACGATTCAATGCCTCTTCTGAGTAATTTCAATGAACAGAGTGATCATATCAATGCTTCGCATACTGACCCTCAATCTGTCTGTGCAGGGCTGGAGTAAGAGAGTATACATCCGTCCACTTTCAAGGATGATGGATTCCTTGAGCAGATCATCACGAGCTCCAAGGTGAAAAATAAGTCACTCTCAGAAGAATGTCCCAACTCTTTTGATGATTGCTTGGCATACTTTGCAGATTCAAATGATCCTATGATAAGAGACATAGTGAATGCCTTACAAGACAACATCTCGGCAGTCAACATTAACCGAGAGAACCCTTACTCTGAAGCCCCTTCTTCCATAGATCCTGAATGTTTACCATTAAGGGATGAGGAGCTGGAAATTGAACCGAAGTCTACTACTTCGGAATGTGTTGAGACTACACCTCTTCATGAAAATTTTTCTCAACTTGATCTATCTGTAGTCTCTGATTCACCATGGGATACTAACTCTGAAACTTTTTCTGATACAGGTGAATCATTTATACTTTGGATACCTCAGGCGAATCAACAACAAATTTTTGATGAGGCAAATAAGTTTCTCTGGAAAGTCAAGCTCCAGGGCATCCAAGCCTATTGCAAAAAGGACTTTTGGATGATCCTGTTGAGAAACTTACTTAGAAACTTATCAAGATATTTGCCGGAAGGAGAACCTTGTGGCATGATCAAGTTCTATGATCGATTCAATGTTTATGGGTAACATTACTGCAAACCCTTACGAGACTACAACTCATCCACTAGGGGAAACCTAGGGGTTTAAAGGCTTGTTGCATACGCTAAATGCAATCGAGAGCACCTGCGAAAGTGGTATAGGTAGGATCTTATTTTTGTTATTTTTGTTTTACTTTCTCTCTCGTACTAACCTGATCTCTCCCAGCGATCTCTTGAAAAATCTCTCTCGATTCGTTATCGAGGTACTATCCTCTCATCACTTCTCATTTACTTTCGTTGTCCCATGTGCATTGCATGTTTATCTCTTTTACATTAAGGACAATGTAGATTTTAGGTTGGGGGTGGGGGATTAGGTTACCTAATCAGTGTTTTTCTGGGTCATGAGCAAAAATTGTGAAATTGTGAAAATTTTTAAAATTTTTCTGGAAATTCCTGTGAATTGAAGTGATTTTGACAGATATCTTTGATTTCGATACGTGATGTTGGTCATGTATGACTCTTGACTTCAGTTATCTGTTAGATTTCACAATTAAGATCGAATTATTAATCCATGATTAGAAGTTGTGAACATTGATTGAGTCATGATTTCACATGTCACATCTTGCTGTCACATTAAGGTTTCAGTCTGATATTGAAGGGTTAACTTGGTAATAACTAAGCATGGAAGGAACCAGCCTAGAAAATTTGCCTATTATGATTAAAAAAAAAAAAGAAAAAAGAAAAAAAGAAAAAAGCAAAATTGAAGAAAAAGAAAATACCTAGGGTTGGGTGAATGGCCTTCACTACAGGTCTGCTCCCTACAGGTGAAGGTTTGATTCCCTATGGTTAACAGTTGGAAAGAGTTGGGTGACTATCTTCACCATAGGTTTGCTCCCTATAGGTGAAAATTTGATTCCTCTCTTGACATTCTTTAAAAAAAAAAAAAAAAAGAAAAAAAAAAAAGAAAAATCAAAAGATGATCTTCGAGGCAAGTGTTGGTTATTATGAACTCTCTTGTTGATCACCAATGATATCCTAAGAATAAAGAATTGAATCTTAATGTTGATGAGCCGAGAGTATGCTATATGCTTATGGATCTTAATGTTTAGAAATTTTCTAATTAGTGGATTAATATTTTGAACTGGACTAGGAAGTTTACCATGCACTCGAGTCCAGGAGAAAGCAATGCCCAACATCCATAAATCTTAAAATTCTAATATCTGAATTGTTTTTCAAAAGAATCATTCGAGTTCATAGAAATTATCGGGTAATTCTCAACTTATTTTTCGCATACTTTGCTCGGGACTAGCAAAATGCTGGTTGGGGGTTGTGTTGAGGGTCAAATTTTACATATCAGACCCCAGTTATTACCTGAATTTACGAATATAATGCTGTCTAATGACCAATTTAACCGTGTTTATGCTGCAGGAGGTATTTAGGAGCATGAACTAAAAATGGTGTTAAAAGCATGAATTTAATGATCTGAAGGCACCAAGGCAAGGGATGGAACCCAGGGGACCAAGATTGATGGATTTACCAGTCAGAAATCTGAGAAACTGAAGTTCAAGTGGCCTGCAGGACGTCCAGAATACAAGATCAAAGGGTTTCCACCATCCACTCGGCTCGAAAATTGATACATGGCCAAGGGACCACAAATTAACTGTACACATCAAATTTCATCCATTGAATCTTTGTGCAACTAGCCCAACGAATAGAACAGCCCATGAATCTGTGATTTTGGGCCCACCTGAGATATGGATATGCTTCAAAGTTGGTATCACCCCATTTTATGAGGTGACAAAGCAGATGATCGAAGTAGATCTGTCAGAATAATCACCATAGGTCCCACCTATGTGAGAGTGCATGGTGCACAAAAGTACGCCAGCCGTGCACTGCACTTTCAAGCCGGTCAAATTTGCTGTTGACCGACAAAAAACCAGAAACTCTTGTTTCTCCAGCAAACGCATAAGACCTACGGTTGGGGTGATATATGGGCCATCACCTTTCATTATTTAGCCAATCCAGACCGTTAATTTGTTCCACAAGGTAAAACCGACGGTACAAATGGTGGGTTTTTAGATCCAAGAATGCGTACGCATGAAAACAGCATCGCCACATCTAACGGATGGCACATTTAAAACTCAAAGGGCTCCACTCAACTCAATCTAAAGTTGTCCATATCTGGATGGTTTTTTGACGTGAATCAAATGGACGAAGTGGATCTCCGAAAAATCACCGATCATGGGCCCCACCAACGTCCTTGCGCAAAACGGCAACTGCCGTTACAACGAGAAATCGCTGATTGTCGGTCGATGTTGTGGGCCCCACCCATTGCCCATATGGAGAATCCAAACCATTCATCAGATTTATAAATGCCGGTTTACCATCGCCTAGATGACGGAATTTCAAACAACAATAAAGATCGGGTTTTAATCGTCCAAATGGAAGACCGATGGTGCAAAAGAAACTTTGTGGGTCGCACCGAATCCAATCCGAAATTGACCATATTCGATTATTTTTTCGAGAGGATTCCATTGAATGGACTGGATTTCACCATTGATAGTGATCGTGAGTCCACCGACATCACAGCAAAAGCCATTCGCAGGCCCTGTTTTCACGCAAGTGCTGGGTGTTTTTGCGACCCATTACACGAACATAGTCATGATCGGATGGAAAATCCGATCCGTTCATCGCGTATGCCACTCAGAAATGTCCCAAGGGACGATGTTCTCTTGGACAGAAGTTAGGAATAAAATTGTTAGACTGTCTTCTTGGTTACGTAACAGAGCTTACGTAAGAAAAATTTCAATGCTGCGTAAAGGGAATTGCCGACGGAAGCTTTAGAAGGACTTTACAAAACCAACCACTCGACCGACTCAGCATGGACTACATCAGCTATAAAAGAAATAGAAGAAAGGAGAAAAAGAAAAAGAAATCATCTTTCTCTTGGCTTGGGTTTTAACGTGAGAGAGAGAGAATCAGATAGTTGTATTTTTTTCTTTTCTTTCTCTTTTATTTTGTTTTATTTAAAAGATATTCAGCCCATCCATGAGTGGCTAAACCTCTTAGCTAGGGCTAAGAGGTGAAGCTTGTAGTGAGATGGGAGATTTTATTTTATGTTTTTAATTTAATTTTAATTCTTGAATTGACGTTGATTTTAGTTGATTATTAATGGCATGTTTTGTTTAGTCTTTAATGGTCTGTTGTGACTGAAATTACAATGGGTCTACTATGGCTTGGAGCATGTCCTTTTCCCCATTATGTTTATGACGTCAGGAAGCCCCGTTGTTCACCATAGTGTCCTGGGCATGGTTGGATGACGGTACCCTTCCTAAGTTTCATAGCATGTGATTGGTTGGTAATTAGTTTAATTCTGTTGTTTGCCATAGTCTCTTGGGCATGGTTTGGTGATGGAATCCATTCTAATTCATATACCTTTCATCTCTTAAAAACTAGATCAATGACTGTTCAGTTAAATTCCATGATTCTCAAAGTTGGCATAAGATCTCCCTGATCTCTACAAGTGGATCCTCTGAATCCCTAGTTTCTTTTCCTCTGATTTTTATAAATTTTAGATTAATATTTTCACCATTATTCCTCAAATTATATTCTGTTTAGATTTCATCTTTGCCTAGTTCTAGTTCTAGTTAGTTTCAGAATACGTACAGTTTCAGTCCCTTGGGATTCGACCTCGGTCTTACCGAGTTTATTACTACATCACAACCCTGCACTTGGGGAGTGAACACCAACATCCCTGTACAAGTATACAATAAGGTGGGGTCCACAAAGGTGGCCCACCATTTCAAAAACCTGTTGACATTTATGTTTTTCCAGCAAGCAGAGTGGCTGGATAGTCCAAAAAATCTGGACCGTCCACCCTCCTTAGCCCATCCTTTTGGGTGATCAAACAGGGACGGATGAGGGTGAGGTTTAACATGCTCTTAGGCGAGATCCACACCTCAAAGAAAATTCTAAGAAATCAGAGAAAAAGAAGCCATAAACAATGCCTACAACCCATACATTACAGCATAAAAGAAACAATTCCAGCAATTTTGACAGCAGCATGTAATAGAAAGAATTAAAATATAAACATTATTTTTCATGGGATTTAACCCCAGGAATTTATATGGTGGACTACCACAATGGGCCCCACAGATGTCCAGACCTTTCCCATCATCAAATACCCCTTGCATGTGCCCCATTTAGGTAGATTTTGGGGCCACATGTCTAAAGATGGACCGCTATGGGCGTCCAAGCTCCATGGTTGGTCTGAATTTTATTGGCCTATAAGGTGGGCCACACATGCAAGATCAGAATTCTATCATAAATAAAAATAAAGAATTGGCCACAAGAGGAGGGGATCCGTTACATTGAGGCCCTCCCCTTCATCAATCACACCATAAATTCTTTCTATTTATATGCTACAACAAAGATCCACCACATGCATGCCCTAGATTTAAGATCAATGGGTTGGATGTCATCCCACCCATGATTCTAAGGTCTAGATGACCTATCATGCCATGGAATCCAAGTAATCCTCCATAGTGGGGGCCCATAGAGGGAAAACCCCATGCATGGGCATGCGTGCATCAAATATGCCATTTGGCCACAACTAATGGATGATTTAGGATCTCCACCATTGATTGGTGGGTCCTAAACATCCCATATAAAAAGAAAAGAGGTCTAAGAATATGAAAATATAAATCCTAAATCCTAGGATACACCCACCTTAAAGCTTATCCTTATTCTTCCACACTTGGGTTTTATAGCTCCAAGGGAGATGGATCAATGGTTGGGATGGGTTTTTGAGGGTTAGATGAGGAAGGAGAGGGAAGAAATGTGGCTGAAATTTTCAGCAAGGGAAGATGTTTTGGAGGATCTAGTAATGGAAGAAGAGAAAATGAAAAGAAAAAGAGGGAATGTAGAGAGATGTAGCATGAGAGTAATGATAAATTTTTAGAAAGATGGAGGCATGCTTACCTTGGTTAGAGAAGAATGATGATTGCTATATGGAGATACAATCAAAGTTATAAGGTTGGTAGGTTTTCTAGGCTTGTGGGTAGTGTTTAGAGGTAGGTGGTGTAGGAATAGGGCTTAAGTAGTGTGCGTGTGTGGTGTGTGTTGGAAATAGTGCTAAGAGATGGAACTTACCTAGAAATCCCTACACACTATCCCTAGGTGGACCACATAACCATGATCAAGGGTCAAAAATTGCTCAGCCTACATCTTTTGATGGACACGTCGGATTTACGCATGAGACGTGGTGTTGGAACAGTGGGGACAATGCGGTCGTAATAGCATGGGTCTCAAATCGATCCGAGTCAAGTCTTTATGACTGGACTTACGAATGACCGCAAACACTATCTAAGGGTCACAGGTCACCGGGATTCGACTGGTAGGACCGCGGGACCAAGATGGACGGAATGCATACTCACACACACATGCAAACATGCGATCTCGGGTCGGGTCTGACATTTGTCCTAATGGTATGGGGTTAGTGCAAAAAGTTATCAGAGAACTTGCTGCTTTCAAGAAGTTTGGCGCATGGTACATGAATTGATGCTGTTAAAATCCTTATCATTTTGATGGTCATTTGTAGAGATCTTTCCAGTGGCCACAAAAATCTTCTCTTTGAACAGTTGCGAGATTGGTGGCAACATGCATTTCAATGTGACACCTACCGTACCATCTAAAGAGGATTGCAGTGTTGGAGCTCTGTTTCAAGAGTTATTGGTGAATAAGCCTTTGAAGCCCATCCATCAATATGGTCTGAATTTCTGTTGGTGAAAGTTGTGAGTATGAAGTAATGGTGGAATTGGCTGGCAAGCTGCTTTATATCCTATAGTGTATTCAGAAGTTCCTATTTTGAAGCATAAGTTTCGGTGAAATCTTTGATATTTCATCCTTCTGCACATTATCTACTCAGATAAGAAGATCCACCGGTTTTGGAAGCCTGTTTCAATCATTCGCAGATCACAATGGACTGATAAGTTGGTCCTGTATGAACATATGTGACAATGTAATGTAGGTTACTATCCTATCCATTTAATTTAAGATGATTTGGATGTTACAGGTACAAGGTAATTAAGGAAGTTGGGGATGATGCCTTTGGAACTATATAGGGAGCTGTAAACAAGCTAACTAGTGAGGTGGCAAGTGCCTTCAAACTTCTCAAATGCAATGCAGTGTCTCTACTCATATTAAAGGTATTTGTGTTGAATCCCATGCATTGGCAATATTATGCATGCTCATGAGTAGGACATGCATAATTCCGTAAAATTGATGGAGTAGACTTGGATGTGTGTCAGAGCTATTCGGATGAGCGGGGGTCCCTGGAAGGTGGGAACCGTAATTATGATCATGATGAAGCTATCCATTTCCTATGGACAACATTGGAGGGGCCTGACCATTTGGACAGGCTGTGTTTAAGTATTTGCTTAAAATTAATGGAGTAGACCCGGATGTACATCGGAACTATCCGAATGAGCAGGGGTCCCTGGAAGGTTGGAACTGCTGTTATGATCATGATGAAGCTGCCCATTTCCTATGGACAGCAATGGAGAGGCCTGACCATTTGGACAGGCCATGTTTATATTTATATTTGCAGGTACCACACCCTTAACCTAAACCACACGCTAAACCTATAACCTAAACCTATTCTCAATTCCCTGGAGCTATAACCTATGACTTATAACCTAAACCTAACCCTAAACCAAAACCTATAACCTAAACATAAACCTAAACCTAAACCTATAACTTATACTTATAACCTTAACCTAAACTATAACCTTAACCTATAACCTATACTTTTAACCTTAACCTAAACTTATAGCCTTAACCTAAATCTATTCTCAAATCCTAAAACCTATACTTAACCTAAACCTAGACCTTAACCTAAACCTAAACCTATACTTATAACCTATAACCTATAACCTATACTTATAACCTTAACGTAAACTTATAACCTTAACCTAAATCTATTCTCAGATTTCAAAACCTATACTTATAACCTTAACCTAAACCTAAACCTATACTTATAACCTATAACCTATAACCTATAACCTAAAACCTAAACCCAATCCCGAACCTGAACCCGAACCCGATTTTCTAAACCTAAACCTTAACCTATAACCTTAACCTAAACCTATTTTCAAATTCCAAAACTTATACCTATAACATAAACCTAGACCTTAACATAAATATAAACTTATACTTATAACCTATAACATAAACCTTAACCTATAACCTAACCTAAACCTATACTTATAACCTAAACCTATTCTCAAATCCCAAAACCCATAACCTAAACCTTAACTTTAACCTAAACCAAAACCTATAACCTGAACCCAAACTCGAACCTAAACCTGAATCCCTAAACCTTAACCTAAACAAATAACCTATAACATATAACCTAAACCTAAAACCTAAAACCTAAAACCTAAACCTAAACCTATAACTTAAACCTAAACCTATAACCTATAACCTAAACCCTATAACCTTAATGTAAACCGATAACCTAATCCTATTCTCAAATCCCAAAACCTATAACCTAAACCTAAACCTTAACCTATAACCCAACCTAAACCTAAACTTATAACCTAAACCTATTCTCAAATCCCAAAACCTATAGCCTAAACCTAAACCTAAACCTATAACCCAACCTAAACCTATTCTCAAATTCCAAAACCCATAACCTAAACCTATAACCTATAACCTAAACCATAACCTATAACCTAAACTCGAATCCCTAAACCTTAACCAAAACATATAACCTATAACCTATAACCTAAACCTAAACCTAACCTAAACTTATAACCTAAACCTAAACCTAAACCTATAACCTTAACCTAAACCAAAACGTATAACCTAAACCTTAACATATAACCTATAACCTATAACCTAAACTTATAACCTATAACTAAACCTTAACCTAAACCTAAAACCTATATGTATTCTCAAATCCCTAAAGCTAAACCTACACCTAATCCTAATCTCAACTCCCTAACCTAAACCTAAACTTAAACTTGAAAACCCAAACTTAAACCCAATCCCGAACCCGAACCCTATTTCCTAAACTTAAACCTAAACCTATACTTATAACCTATAACCTAAACCTTAACCTATAACCCAAACCTGAACCTATAAACTAAACCTATAACCTATAACCTAAACCCAAACCTAAACCCGATCCCGAACCCGAACCCGATTTCCTAAACCTAAACCTTAGCCTATAACCTATACTTATAACCTTAACCTAAACCTATTCTCAAAGCCCAAAACCTATACCTATAACCTAAACCTAGACCTTAACCTAAACATAAACCTATACTTATAACCTATAACCTAAACCTAAACCTAAACCTAAACTTATAACCTAATCTTATTCTCAAATCCCAAAACCTATAACCTAAACCTAATCCTTAACCTATAACCCAACCTAAACCTAAACTTATAACCTAAACCTATTCTCAAATCCCAAAACCTATAACATAAATCTAAACCTTAACCTATAACTCAACCTAAACCTAAACTTATAACCTAAACCAATTCTCAAATCCCAAAACCTATAACCTAAACCTAAACCTTAACCTATAACCCAACCTAAACCTATTCTCAAATCCCAAAACCCATAACTTAAGCCTAAACCTTAACCCAAACCTATAACCTATAACCTAAACCAAAACCTATAACCTAAACTCGAATCCAAACCCGAACTCGAACCCGAATCCTAGTAGTGAACCCATTCCCAAATCCTATAACCTATAACCTAAACCTAAACCTAAACCTAAACTTAAAACCTAAAACCAAAAACTATAACCTAAACCAAAACCAAAACCTATAGCCTAAACCCGAACCCATTCTCAAATGCAAAAACCTATAACCTAAATTAAAACAAAAACCTAAACCTAAAACCTAAACCTATAACCTATAACCTAAATCAAAACCTATAATCTTAACCTAAACCTATAACCTATAACCTAAATCAAAACCAAAACCTAAACCTAAAACCTAAACCTATAACCTATAACCTAAATCAAAACCTATAACCTAAACCAAAACCAAAACCAATAACCTAAACCTAAACCCATTCTCAAATCCTATAACCTATAACCTAAACCTAAACCTATAACCTAAACCTAAACCTATAATCTATAACTTAAACCAAAACCAAAACCTGTAGCCTAAACCTAAACCCATTATCAAATCCAAAAACCTATAACCTAAATCAAAACCAAAACCTAAACCTATAACCTAAACCTATAACCTATAACCCAAATCAAAACCTAAACCTAAAACATAAACCTAAAACCTATAACCTAAATCAAAACCTATAACCTAAACCTACACCTTAACCTAAACCTATAGCCTATAATCTAAATCAAAACCAAAACCAAAACCTAAAACCTAAACCTATAACTTATAACCTAAACCAAAACTTATAACCTAAACCAAAACCAAAAGCTATAGCCTAAACCTGAACCCATTCTCAAATCCAAAAACCTATAACCTAAACCTTAACCTAAACCATTAACCTATAGCCTAAATTAAAACCTATAACCTAAACCAAAACCAAAACCTATAACTTAAACCCAAACCCATTATTAAATCCCAAAACCTATAACCAAAACCAAAACCAAAACCTATAACCTAAATCCGAACCCATTCTCAAATCCCAAAACCCAAACCTAAACCTAAACCTAAACCTAAAACCTAAACCTAAACCTATAACCTAAACTCAAATCCCTAAACCTAAACCTAAACCTAATCCTATAACTTAAACTCAAATCCCAAAACCTTAACCTATAACCTAACCTAAACCTATACTTATAACCTAAAACTATTCTCAAATCCCAAAATCTATAACCTAAACCTAACCTTTCCCTAAACCTATAACCTAAACTCAATTCCCTAAACCTAAACCTAGACCTAAACCTAAACCTATAATCTAAACTCAAATCCCTAAACCTATACTTATAACCTAAAACTATTCCAAAATCCCAAAACCTATAACATAAACCTTACCTTTCCCTAAACCTATAACCTAAACTCAAATCCCTAAAGCTAAACCTACACCTAATCCTAATCTCAACTCCCTAACCTAAACTAAAACCTAAACTTGAAAACTCAAACTTAAACCCAATCTCGAACCTGAACCCGATTTCCTAAACCTAAACCATAACCCATTCTCAAATCCAAAAACCTATAACCTAAACCTAAACCAAAACCAAAACCTATAACCTAAACCCAAACCCATTCTCAAATCCCAAAAACTATAACCTAAACCAAAACCAAAACCTACAATCTAAACTCGAACCCATTCTCAAATCTCAAAACCTATAACATAAACCTATAACCTATAACCTAAATTAAAATAAAAACCTAAACCTATAACCTATAACCTAAATCAAATCCTATAACCTAAACCTAAACCTATAACCTAAACCTAAACCTAAACCTATAACCTATAACCTAAATCAAAACCAAAACCAAAAACTAAAACCTAAACCTATAACCTATAAAGTAAATCAAAACATATAACCTAAACCAAAACCAAAACATATATCCTAAACCTGGACCCATTCTCAAATCCTATAACCTATAACCTAAACCTAAACCAATAACCTATAACCAAAACCTATAGCCTAAACCCGAACCCATTTTCAAATCCAAACACTTATAACATAAACCTAAACCTTAACCTAAACCGTTTACCTATAACCTAAATCAAAACCTATAACCTAAACCAAAACCAAAACCTATAACCTAAACCCGAACCCATAATCAAATCCCAAAATCTATAATCTAAACCGAAACCAAAACCTATAACCTAAACTCAAACCCATTCTCAAATTCCAAAACCCAAACCTAAACCTAAACCTAAACCTAAAACCTAAACCTAAACCTAAACCTTAACCTACAACATAAACTCAAATCCCTAAACCTAAACCTAAACCTAATCCTATAACCTAAACTCAAATCCCTAAACCTTAACTTATAACCTAACCTAAACCTATACTTATAACCTAAAACTATTCTCAAATCCCAAAACCTATAACCTAAACCTAACCTTTCCCTAAACCTATAACCTAAACTCAATTCCCTAAACCTAAACCTAAACCTATAACTTAAACTCAAAGCCCTAAACCTTTACCTATAACCTAACCTAAACCTATACTTATAACCTAAAACTATTCCCAAATCTCAAAACCTATAAACTAAACCTAATCTTCCCCTAAATCTATAACCTAAACTCAATTCCCTATAGCTAAACCTACACCGAATCCTAATCTCAACACTCTAACCTAAACCTAAACCTAAACTTGAAAACCCAAACTTAAACCCAATCCCAAACCTGAACCCGAATTCTTAAACCTAAACCATATCCCATTCTCAAATCTAGAAACCTATAACCTAAACCTAAACCAAAACCAAAACCAAAACTTATAACCTAAACTTGAACCCATCCTCAAATCCCAAAACCTATAACCTAAACTAAAACCAAAACCAAAACCTATAACCTAAACCCGAACCCATTTTCAAATCCTAAAACCTATAACCTAAACCTAAACCTTAACCTAAACCTATAAGCTATAACCTAAACCAAAACCTATAACCTAAACCAAAACCAAAACGTATAACCTAAACCCGAACCCATTCTTGAATCCCAAAACCTATAACCTAAACATAAACCTATAACCTATAACATAAACCAAAACCTATAACTAAAACCAAAACCTATAACCTAAACCCAAACTCATTCTCAAATCCCAAAAACTATAACCTAAACCTAAACCTTAACATAAACATATAACATATAACCTAAATCAAAACCTCTAACCTAAACCAAAACCAAAACCTATAACCTAAACCCGAACCCATTATCAAATCCTAAAACCTATAACCTAAACCAAAACCAAAACCTATAATCTAAACCCAAACCCATTCTCAAATCCCCAAACCTATAACCTAAACCTTAACCTTAACCTAAACCTATAACCTATAACCTGAACCAAAACCTATAACCAAAATCAAAACCAAAACCAAAACCTATAAGCTAAACCTGAACCCATTCTTAAATCCCAAAACCTATAACCAAAACCTAAACCTATAATCTATAACCTAAACCAAAACCAAAACCTATAACCTAAACCCGAACCCATTCTCAAATCCCAAAACCTATAACCTAAACCTAAACCTATAACCTATAACCTAAACCAAAACCTATAACCTAAACCAAAACCAAAACCAAAACCTATAACCTAAACCTGAACTCATTCTCAAATCCCAAAACCTATAACCTAAACCTAAATCTTAACCTAAACCTATTACCTATAACCTAAATCAAAACCTTTAACCTAAACCAAAACCAAAACCTATAATCTAAACTTGAACCCATTATCAAATCCTAAAACCTATAACATAAACTGAAACCAAAACCTATAACCTAAACTCGAACCCATTCTCAAATCCCAAAACCCCAACCTAAACCTAAAACCTAAACCTAAATCTATAACCTAAACTCAAATCCCTAAACCTAAACCTAAACCTAATCCTATAACATAAACTTAAATCCCTAAACCTTAACTTATAACCTAACCTAAACCTATACTTATAACCTAAAACTATTCTCAAATCCCAAAACCTATAACCTTAAACTTATAACCTAAACTCAAATCCCTAAACCTTAACCTATAACCTAACCTAAACCTATACTTATAACTTAAAACTATTCCCAAATCCCAAAACATATAACCTAAACCTAACCTTTCCCTAAAACTATAACCTAAACTCAATTCCCTAAAGCTAAACCTACACCTAATCCTAATCTCAACTCTCTAACTTAAACCTAAACCTAAACTTGAAAACCCGAACTTAAACCCAATCCCAAACCTGAACTCATTTTCTTTAACTTAAACCATAACCCATTCTCAAATCCAAAAACCTATAACCTAAACCTAAACCAAAACCAAAACTTATAACCTACACCCGAACCCATTCTCAAATTCCAAAACCTATAACCTAAACCCAAACCCATTCTCAAATCCCGAAACCTATAACCTAAACCTTAACCTTAACCTAAACCTATAACCTCTAACCTGAACCAAAACCTACAACCTAAACCAAAACCAAAACCTATAACCTAAACCTGAACCCATATTCTCAAATCCCAAAACCTATAACCTAAACCTAAACCTTAAACTAAACCTATAGCCTATAACTTAAACTAAAACCTATAACCTAAACCAAAACAAAACCTATAACTTAAACCCGAACCTATTACCTAAACCTAAACCTATAACTTATAACCTAAACCAAAACGAAAACCTATAAGCTAAACCCTAACTCATTCTCAAATCTCAAAACCTATAACCTAAACCTAAACCTTAACATAAACCTATAACCTATAACCTAAACCAAAACCAAAACCTATAATCTAAACCTGAACCCATTATCAAATCCTAAAACCTATAACCTAAACTGAAACCAACACTTATAACCTAAACCCGAACCCATTCTCAAATCCCAAAACCCAAACATAAACCTAAACCTATAACCTAAACTTAAATCCCTAAACCTAAACCTAAACCTAATCCTATAACCTAAACTCAAATTCTAAAAACTTAACTTATAGCCTAACTTAAACCTATACTTATAACCTAAAACTATTCTCAAATCCCAAAACCTATAACCTTAAACCTATAACCTAAACTCAAATCCCTAAACCTTAACCTATAACCTAATCTAAACTTATACTTATAACCTAAAACTATTCTCAAATCCCAAAACCTATAACCTAAACCTAACCTTTCCCTAAAACTATAACCTAAACTCAATTCCCTAAAGCTAAACTTACACCTAATCCTAATCTCAACTCTCTAACCTAAACCTAAACCTAAACTTGAAAACCCGAACTTAAACCCAATCTCGAACCTGAACCCATTTTCCTAAACCTAAACTATAAGCCATTCTCAAATCCAAAAACCTATAACCTAAACCTAAACCAAAACCAAAACTTATAACCTACACCCGAACCCATTCTCAAATTCCAAAACCTATAGCCTAAACCAAAAATAAAACCTATAACCTAAACCCAAACCCATTCTCAAATCCCAAAACCTATAACTTAAACCTTAGCCTTAACCTAAACCTATAACCTATAACCTGAACCAAAACCTATATCCTAAACTAAAACCAAAACCAAAACCTATAACCTAAACCTGAACCCATTCTCAAATCCCAAAACCTATAACCTAAACCTAAACCTATAATCTATAACCTAAACCAAAACCAAAACCAAAACCTATAACCTAAACTTGAACCCATTCTCAAATCCCAAAACCTATAACCTAAACCTAAACCTATAACCTATAACCTAAACTTAAACCTATAACCTAAACCAAAACCAAAACATATAACCTAAACCCGAACTCATTCTTAAATCCCAAAACCTATAACCTAAACCTAAACCTTAACCTAAATCTATAACCTAAACCAAAACCTTTAACATAAACCAAAACCAAAACCTATAATCTAAACCTGAACCCATTATCAAATCCTAAAACCTATAACATAAACCGAAACTAAAACCTATAACCTAAACCCGAACCCATTCTCAAATCTCAAAACCCAAACCTAAACCTATAACCTAAACCTAAACCTATAACCTAAACTCAAATCCCTAAACCTAAACCTAAACCTAATCCTATAACCTAAACTCAAATCCCTAAACCTTAACTTATAACCTAACCTAAACCTATACTTATAACCTAAAACTATTCTCAAATCCTAAAACCTCTAACCTAAACTCAAATTCCTAAACCTTAACCTATAACCTAACCTAAACCTATACTTATGCCCTAAAACTATTCCCAAATCCCAAAACCTATAACCTAAACCTAACCTTTTTCTAAAACTATAACCTAAACTTAATTCCCTAAAGCTAAACCTACACCTAATCCTAATCTCAACTCTCTAACCTAAACCTAAACCTAAACTTGAAAACCCGAACTTAAACCCAATCCCGAACCTGAACCCATTTTCCTAAACCTAAACCATAACCTATTCTCAAATCCAAAAACCTATAACCTAAACCAAAACCAAAACCAAAACTTATAACCTACACCCGAACCCATTCTCAAATCCTAAAACCTATAACCTAAACCCAAACCCATTCTCAAATCCCAAAACCTAAAACCTAAACCTTAACCTTAACCTAAACCTATAACCTCTAACCTGAACCAAAACCTACAACCTAAACCAAAACCAAAAGCTATAACCTAAACCTGAACCCATTCTCAAATCTCAAAACCTATAACCTAAACCTAAACCTAAACTAAAACCAAAACCTATAACTTAAACCCGAACCCATTCTCAAATCCCAAAACCTATAACCTAAACCGAAACCTATAACCTATAACCTAAACCAAAACCTATAACATAAACTAAAACCAAAACCTATAACCTAAACCCAAACTCATTCTCAAATCCCAAAACCTATAATATAAACCGAAACCTATAACCTAAACCAAAACCAAAACCTATAACCTAAACCCAAACTTATTCTCAAATCCCAAAACCTATAACTTAAACCTAAACCTTAACCCAAACCTATAACCTATAACCTAAATCAAAACCTTTAACCTAAACCAAAACCAAAACTTATAATCTAAACCTGAACCCATTATCAAATACTAAAACCTATAACATAAACCGAAACTAAAACTTATAACCTAAACCCGAACCCATTCTCAAATCCCAAAACCCAAACCTAAACCTAAACCTATAACCTAAACTCAAATCCCTAAACCTAAACCTAAACCTAATCCTATAACCTAAACGAAAATCCCTAAACCTTAACTTATAACCTAACCTAAACCTATACTTATAACCTAAAACTATTCTCAAATCCCTAAACCTTAACCTATAACCTAACCTAAACTTATACTTATAACCTAAAACTATTCCCAAATCCCAAAACCTATAACCTAAACCTAACCTTTCCCTAAAACTATAACCTAAACTCAATTCCCTAAAGCTAAACCTACACCTAATCCTAATCTCAACTCTCTAACCTAAACCTAAACCTAAACTTGAAAATCCGAACTTCAAAATCCCAAACCTGTACCCGTTTTCCTAAACCTAAACCATAACCCATTCTCAAATCCAAAAACCTATAACCTAAACCTAAACCAAAACTAAAACTTAGAACCTACACCCGAACCCATTCTCTAATCTCAAAACCTATAACCTAAACAAAAACCAAAACTTATAACATAAACCCAAACCCATTCTCAAATCCCAAAACCTATAACCTAAACCTTAACCTTAACCTAAACCTATAACCTGAACCAAAACCAAAACCTATAATCTAAACCTGAACCCATTCTCAAATCCCAAAACCTATAACCAAAACATAAACCTATAACCTGTAACCTAAACCAAAACCTATATAGCCTAAACCAAAACCAAAACCTATAGCCTAAACCCGAACTCATTCTCAAATCCCAAAACCTATAACCTGAACCTAAGCCTTAACATAAATCTATAACTTATAACTTAAATCAAAACCTATAACCAAAACCAAAACCAAAACCTATAACCTAAACCTAAACCCATTCTCAAATCCAAAAACATATAACCTAAACCTATAACCTATAACCTAAACCAAAACCAAAACCTATAACCTAAACCCGAACCCATTCTCAAATCCCAAAACCTATAACCTAAACCTAAACTTTAACCTAATCCTATAACCTAAACTCAAATCCCTAAACCTTAACCTATAACCTAACCTAAACCTATACTTATAACCTAAAACTATTCCCAAATCCCAAAACCTATAACCTAAACCTAACCTCTCCCTAAACCTATAACCTAAACTCAATTCCCTAAAGCTAAACCTACACCTAATCCTAATCTCAACACCTTAACCTAAAGCTAAACCTAAACTTAAATCCAATCCCTAACCTGAACCCGATTTCCAAAACTTAAACCATAACCCATTCTCAAAACTATAACCTAAACCTAAATCTAAACCTAAACCTATAACCTTTCCCTAAACCTTTAACCTAAACCTAAACTTAAAACCTAAATGTATTCTCAAATCCTAAAACCCAAACCTATACTTAATCCTAATCTTAACTCCTTAACCTAAACCTAAACTTGAAAACTCAAACCTAAACCTGATCCCAAACCCGAACTCGATTTCCTAAACCTAAACCTTAACTTATAATCAAGTTCCTAAAAGTTATAACCTATAACCTAAACCGTAACCTAAACCTAAACCAAAACATGTAACCTAAACGTTAACCTATAACCTAAACTTAATTATAACCTATAGCCTAACCTTAACCTTAACCTTAACCTAAACCTATAACCTAAACTTAAACCAAAGCTTATAATCATATGGTGAGACCATTTCTTTTGTGTCAATTTTATTCTTCTTTAAGTTTTTTTTTTTTAAATTCATTAAGAAAAAAAAAAGTGGTTATACATGATGCACTTCTTTAACTTTGTCTTTCTTTTCCCCAATGGGCATTCTAATATATGAATGACATGACTGTTTGTAGGATGATGGAATATACGAAACTGTTGAAATTTCAGGGTGAAGTCGAGCACATTTCTCTAATGAAGCCAAAGATTTGTATTTTCAGCATTATTGTAATTGTAATTGTAATTGATTGTATGAATTTGATTGTAATTGATTGTAATTGTAATTAATTGAATGAAGGATTGTAATTGTAATTGATTAAATGAAGGATTGTAATTGAATGAATGAATGATTGTACAGGTGGTAATTGAATGACAAATGATTATATATAATTTTTTAATGCACAAAATAGCTACAGATATTGATGCAACCACTAATCTGCTAGGTGTAGCCTTTTCAATTTTGACATATTGCTACGAACTTTTAGCTACAAATAATATCCGTAGCTGTTTGAAGTTTTTGCTACAGATATAATTGCTACAGATAAAATGCACAAAATAGCTACAGATATTGATGCAGCCTAATCTGCTAGGTGTAGCCTTTTCAATTTTGGCATATTGCTACGAACTTTTAGCTATAAATAATATCCGTAGCTGTTTGAAGTTTTTGCTACAGATATAATTGCTACAGATTTTATCTGTAGCCGTTGTAACCTATAGCTACAGATTAAATCCGTAGCCATAGGTTCCAGACCTATTGTTACGGCACTTACGACTATGGTCGTGC
The DNA here is from genome assembly GCA_037074715.1 of Magnolia kwangsiensis. Taxonomy (NCBI): domain Eukaryota; kingdom Viridiplantae; phylum Streptophyta; class Magnoliopsida; order Magnoliales; family Magnoliaceae; genus Magnolia; species Magnolia kwangsiensis. Next base: position 190,420,821 of record CM073571.1, on the reverse strand, counting down.
TATGGACTAAAACCGTAGCCATAGGTCTATGGCTACGGATTTTATCCGTAGCCTTTGCCCTTTTTGGTAGTGGTAACTTAGGATCAAACATCTCCTAAGTGACACAAAGCAGTCCCTTGGGTTTATGGAGGAAAGACTCATGGAGTTTAAGACCATGACTCATCCAAGTTGACTTGGACTCAGTCCAAGCTGGTTCGATACCGTAAGTGCCCTCACCCATGGCTCGGGTGAGTCCAAACTCGATGAATCAGTTTCTCCAAGTCTTTTAACCATGGACTATAGTTAGACTATTGTGTTTTTATAATAAAAATAAATTTCAAAAATAAAAGTTATTTTTAGTAAGTAAATAAATATATTAATTATTTAAACTTTTCATAAAAAGTCTGTATATCCAATTGGTAAGAGAGGGGGCTTTAGCTTCCGCAACTAGGATTCGAATGTCCTCAACACCGTCCGGAGTCTACCCTTTATGCCACGTGTCGCTTGAAGAGGCACATTGGTATCTCTTCAGTAAGAACTCCATAACCATTCAATTATTATAAATCCTAAACACTATAATTTGAAAAGCGATCACATTCTTTCCATTTTTTAGATAAACCATCTATTGCGAAGTATTCTCGAATCTAATCACTTGCTGTGTTTATTCAGAACTTTTTAGAGACATATCGGTGTCAAAAAATTAGAGATCCGTTCAACACTTAAATGTGTAAATTTTCGTGTTGAAAGAATTTATTGTATTCTGAAGACAATTTGCAAATTTTCTTCATTTGCACTTGCTGGAACTACCAGAAAAAGGGCAGCAAATCTATCTTGAGAAATTGACTATATTCAAGTCGAGCCTTGAACCCGAAACATCTGATTGTCTCATTATATTTCTTTTTTCCTTTATCCTCCTCATGTTCTAGTTTTTTATCAATTCCAGCACAGACTCCACTTTTTTAAACCCCTTATCTTCTATTCTACTTGTTTCAACTGTAATTGGAGTGATTTAGAAGTTTCAAAGCATCCCCTTCAAGCTTCTGGAATTTTGTTTCTTCTAATGCATGATACTTGTGCATTAGAATGTTTCTGCGAGTTTTTAGCACATATTTTCAAGGAATATTTGTTTCTTCCAATGCATGATGCATGTGCATTAGCATGTTTCTTTGGGTTTTTAGCACATCTTTTCAAGGAATATATTTTATCTTGCGGTTGAGATGTCACTGCATGATATTTTAGCTCAGGTAATGCATTGGAGTTTAAAGGTTTTACAATGTGTAGCATCAAAAATTCCTTCAATTATGATGCCATTGCTAGTGATCTTTAGCAATGTTTCGAAAATGGAACAGGGCCTTACCATTTTTATTGGCAGTCCAGTTTAGAAGTACCTAACGGACAATATGGCTGATTAACTCGAAGCATATATTAATAAGTAAAACGACAGGGATTTATAAGCTAAACATTCCTAGAGCACTAATTTGATCCTTTTATTGGTTGCGGGTTTAAACACCATGGCTTGGATTGGTGGAATTCTCTTTCCTAGCATGGAAATGAGTTTCATGAAATTGTTTTTCTCAGATGTAACATTTTTTGCCAATTGCAAAAATAAAGTCATACATGAAAATTGATTTTCATTTCCATAGCTTATCGAAACAAAGTGTAATTTCTATTTCATAAATAAATAAATAATCTAAAGAAAGTGTGTTTTCTATTTCGTCAAAAAACAAAACATCTAAATGAAGTATGATTTCTATTTCACCAAAAAAAATAAAAATAAATAAATAAAAACATTCTTATTATATTGAAATTTGCATGTTTTTTAGAAAAATGACACTACCAATTTTACTAGTAACCTTTCTACATTATCATGAAAAGCGCCTGTGCTAAAACAAATGAGGTTTGTTTACTTTTTTATTTACTGTGATTTTTTGTTTGATCAACAACACATATGAAGAATACAAAATTTGAGATTTTTGTTTCAGCCAAATCAATGATAAATTGACCTAATTCACTTTATAAATGTCCCCTCCCCTTTTTTTAATGCATTCGATTAATGATACAAAAGCTTGGAAATGAAGCCACAAGAAAACCTATTCTATAACCCAAGTGGCCCATTAATTACCACCTTAGGGAACTGTAGACACCCCATGCAGGTGCTTGGCAGTTTGCGTGGAAAGGGGTTGGGCTTTGTTCAGAGCCAGTGTAAGGTGAACGGGTTTTGAGGACACCCACCACTGGTTTTAGGTGGAGATCAAAGTTACGTGGCCCCACAACAAATCCACCCCGTTCATCCATTTGGTGAGATCATTTTAGAGCATGAGCCCAAAATGAGCTATATCCAAAGCTTTACCACTAATAGCATTGGGAAAATGATTTCTTAAAACATTCATAGGGCCCACCATAATTACCTTTTTTTTCCATCCAATCTATTCATAAGGTCACACATACCTGGATAAAGAGAAAAGGCAAATATAGTATTGATCTAAAACTTCTATGACCCCCGAAAGGGTTTCAATGGTAGATGTTCAATTCCCCACCTTTTTTTTTGCAGTATGGAGTACTTGATCTTTGGATTTGTGTTATTTTTTTTAGTTCAAGCCTTACGTCTGATAGTTTGGATATAACACATACCTTATAATGGAATCGCCACAAAACTTGGTGATGTCAAATCCACCAGCCAAGTGTCCTATTCTTTGGCCCCGGCCCAATTCTGCTTTAGGCTTGGAATCAGGCTCGGTTTAGACGAGCCTCATTTTTAAGCAATGGGAAGGCTCTGTTCATGAAAGCCTTACTCCTAAAATGAGCCTTTGGCTAGGGAGAGCCAAGCCTGGCCATACATCTCTCTGAAACTCCTATGAAAGGAGGTCTCTGCTTTCATAAGAAAGGGAGCTAGAGCGAGATGCTAAAGCGAGACAGATTGCGAGCGAGCTCTAAAGACAGCACGAGAGAGAGGTAAAGTTTCTTCCTCGACCTCTTCCATCCAAAAGCCAAATCTCGGCTTCTATCTATTCTTAATCTCTTCTATTATATTTAAACTTCAAATCTAATTTCGTATTCTTGATTTATCCTTTTTCAGTTTGTATATTTCATCGCTTTGAACACCTGAGGTAATAGGCTCTGCTTTGACATCATATAAAGTATGCTCTACCGTTACCTCTCTTGAGGATCTTCTATATCAAAATACATGACTTGAAGAGGTAATCGAAAATTCTGTGTTTTTTTCATTTCCGTACTTATATTGGAAAACCCATTTTCTACCATTGTCGTTTTGTTTTCGATTTATCTTTTACAATATAGACATCTAAAGTTCTTTGAATCACATTTGAAAGCATATAGCCTAGCAAAGTAGAGGCTGACTTTGACACAGGCGGAAAAAAGGGTGTCTAACCTTTTCCCTTTTTTTGTAATCAAGGATCTTATCCGAAACCCACGGCGCGGATCTATCTAAGATTTACTCGAACTAGAAATTCTTTGATTTTCCCGATCTCTAAGAGATTTCACGGATTCTAGGCAACTATGAATTTTGAAACATTCCTTTTTGGCAAGTGGCGACTCTGGTCAATGCATAAACACAAGTAAGTTGCATAAGGGCCTGTTTGGATTCGTGTATAGTATTGTATTGTATTGTATTGTATTGTATTTAGGTACTGTTTATGTATACATTGGATGGTTTTCAGAATATATCCAGATCAATTAGATACCGATCAATGTTTGGAAAGGACGTATTGTTTGGCATAGTATACAATATGTTATATAGATCAATGTTTGGATAGGATATATTATGTCTATGTATTCTACAATCTTAATTGGGTCGGGTGGCCTATTTGACATATGGAACTTTTTTATTTCTAGCCCAGATGATTTTCACGTTGAAATGTACCAAATGAACGGTCCCGATCATACACCGCATATGTACCAGATATCTTATTATCATACAAATTTCAAACTTTCATCCGCTTTCCAATACAGCGCAATGAATATGAAGTATTAACGGCAACAAAACTCACTGACAATACTCTACCATCGGTTTGAAACTTTGGTTAGAATTTGTATTCGTACGTATGGCATTCAACTCCTATTCACTCCAATTCAAACACAATAAATGTCAAATCATAACTTCTAATACGATACAATACATCCCAAAACGCGTATCCAAATAGGCCCTAAGGTATTATGAACAGTATAAGTATAATTATTAGCTTCTCTTCTTAACCCCTTAGCGAGGTTCGAGTATGGAGGTCTTGGTTATAGGTTTCACTGTTTCTTGATAGACATCGGATATGAATCTTTATATGCTACTTGCCGATATCAACCTAACATCTAAAACCATTAATCTTCTCTCAACCCATCCATGAGATTTGGGTTTGGAGGTCTTAGCTACAGGTTTCACTAGATCTAAATAGACTAAAGATCTAGACCTTAATATGTTATCACATGTATCAACTAAGCATATAATATTCCTATATCTATCATTATATACTGAATTACATGCTTTATTATAAAATATTATAAAATAGCATATTACATGATTTATTTATTATTTTTTAAAGAAATGCTCATTTCAACTATAACATGATACAGTAGGACCTGACATGACCTGAACTCAGATCATTTCAGAGGTTGAGCCCAAAATTGAATCATATCCAAACCACACCACAAAAAACATTGGGAATAATGATTTCCCGTGTTGAAATTTTTCTAGAGCCCGCAGTGATGTTTATTTGTTCGTCCAACCTATTCATAACATCACACAACATGGATGAAGGGAAAAAAAATTATATCAGCTTGATCCAAAACTTTTGTGGCCCCAAGAAGTTTTCAACTGTAGATGTTGAATGGACACCGTTTCCCGTGGTATTGTCCAATTTAGCTTTGGATATGCTTCGTTACTGGGCTTCAACCCTAATCCAGAAATGGATGGACCGATTGGATAAAACACATAAAATACGTTGGACCCCACAGAGTTTACTCAGTACGCAATCTGGTACACGGAGCTGGATTTAGTCCCCCTCAAGGGATGGGAGGCAATGTGCCTTCATGTTGCTTCTACAAACGTGGCTTGCATGGACAAGATCGGAACCGTTAATTTTAGAGTTGAAGTAGGTAACAGTCCATGGTCCAAAAATGGAAACAGTTGGACATTCCAATCCCTTAAGCCAGTGGCACACAGAAATGGCTCACACTGATGAGAAAAGAGCGACTCATTTGATGGTCAGAATGGTCGGATGAAAATGAAATTTGATCAGTGGTCAATCATTGCCGGATTCAGTGGGATGCCTAGCTAGTTCGGATCTCTATCCCGACAAGCCACGTGTGCCAGACATCATTAGGAAATACTATTACTTAAATATTTTCGATCATATATAGAGTATTAATGGTTAAAAAGTCAGTAATTAAAGCTTCTTTCGTGGGCAAAGCTTTGGAGTGTGTGGGATTCCTGACTGTGGGCCTACCGTGATATATGTGTCTTACATTCACGCCATCTATCTTTATTGAAAACTCATTTTAGGCCATGATAAAAAAAAAATACATTAAAAATTTTTTTAAAAATGAAGCAAATTCAAATCTCAGGTGCACCTAGAGGTGTACACGAGTCGAACTGAGTCAAGCTTGGCATAGCTCGACTCGGCTCAGCCATTAGCTGACCCCAGGTCGAACTTGGCTCAGATCGGTCATCGACCTGACTGGCCAACTCAGCTCGGTTCGATCAGCAACTTGGGCAAGTTCTAGCTGAGTTTGAGCTAATATCGAGCAGAGTTCACCTATGCAACATTTTCACAAACACATGGACTGTACCTTCAAAATTTCACTGCATGTAAAACATCAGTAGTGGTTTTACAGGTATTTCATCGAACACCTTGTAGGCAATATCAAAATCAAGAAAAAATTATACTTGTTTCATATACATACCTTCCTTGCCACTAGCTGATACTTTGTTGAGTCATTTCATCAAACACTTGGTGAGCCACATTAATATCAAAGTAATAGAGTCAGCAAACTGGTTTGATCGAGTTCGATTCAAGTTGGGTTCTATCCGAGTCAAGCTAAGCTTGGGCAAGCTCGAACTCAGTTCGAATTTTTTTCGAGCTCAAAAAATGAGGTCGACACAGCTCGAACTCAGCTTCAAACCATGTTGAATCGAGCTTTTTCGAATCGAGTCGAGCTTGCTAACTGGGCTAACTCAGTTTGTGTACAACCCTAGGCATATCATAGTACAGGAAGGAAACAGTAGTAAATGATTATTAAAAACTTCTTGTGAGCCACCAAAATTTTGGATGAATGTTATATCTGGGTGGTCTCCTCATCCACGTTTTTGTAACCTTATCAATAGGTTGGATGATACATAGTGGACCCCATAAAACTCTTTATGGTGGGGATTCAATCACAACCTTTCAACCATCGTGATGTATGTGATATATCCACTCGGTCCATTATTTCACCAGCTCATTTTAGGACATTAGCCCAAATACGAGGCAGATCCAAATCTCAAGTGGACCACACCACAGGAAAAAGTAAAGATTGAATGCTTACCATTGAAAACTTCTTGAGCCCACGGATATTTTGTATCAAGCTGACATCTGTGTTTTCCCTTCATACATGATGGAATGACCTTATGAATGTGTTAGATGGCATATAAATATCACGGTGGATGCTAGCTAGAACAGTTTCAATGGTGGGCATTTTTATCCCCATTATTTTCTTTGATGTGGTCCACTTGAGCTTTTCGATGTGCCTCATGTTTGGGATCTTGTCCTAAAAGGAGCAGGCCAAACTGATGGACACAGTGGATATGGCACATACATCATATTGGAACTTGGACCTCATAGAGCTAGGATTGCAAGACCTTGCAAGAGGCAATCAATGGTACTATGCCTAAATATCATCGAGTCCTACTGTCCTAAATGCCATTGGTTAAATCTACATCATAAAAAGTTTCAGCAAGTCTACCTCCAAGGCATACTTTAAAATTGCCATTGTGACAAAAGAAAAATAAATACATAAATAAAAATAAAAAATCCTTAAATATTTTGAAAAATCATTTCTTCCAACAAATTAAGCGCAGATCAAAGACTTGTCAAACAAGGTTTCTGCCACCATAGATCTGGTTCAAGTCCTGATCACAAAGGCAGTGCAAATGCATATGTGATGGGCCTATTTGACACTTCTCAGGCGCATCGACGAGCCTAAGGAGGATTCTGAATTCAATTTAACCTGGGTCAGGCCTGATACAATTAAACCAGGGGTTTGACCCATTGCTCGGGGTGATTCCTGATTGATTGACCAGCATTACATGCTAAAAATGGACGATGACGATAGAGATAAGTTCTTTATTGTATTCATGGATGGATGCCTGTGTTACAGACTTTATTTATTTATTTATTTCTTTATTATTTATTATTTTTAGAAAGGAAATAAACTTACAGCAACTGGTTTCGGGAAACCCTGGAAAAAAATGACGTGGAGAAACCTATCAAGTGACGGGAACGAAAACCGAAAAGATAAAAGAAAAAAAAGGGGAAAACGACCTGAAAAACCACACGGGGCTGCTCTGATAGAACCCAACCCCACCTTGTCCAAGAAGAACAACCCACAAACACGCTGAGGGAGATCGGAGAATTTGTTAAACGAAATAGAGGACTGACTCTCACTCCCTAGTCGAGCAAGGGCGTCAGCCGGGCCATTTCCCTCACGAAAAACATGCGCAAATTCGATGCGACCTCCACTCTTCAGCAAATTAATCCGGTCCAACCAATAGCTCCCTTTCCAACTTGGGCGGGACAGGCCGTTCAGAATTTTAACTGCCAGTAAAGAGTCATATTCGACTAAGATCTGAGTGTAACCTCTAGCTAGGCCAATAGAGAGGCCATCGAAGACTGCACGCAGTTCCGCATAAGAGTTGGTACCAACACCGTAGCCCAAGGAGAAAGCGAAAATGAAACAACCCGAGGCATCCCTACAGACCCCACCACCCCCCGCTAAACCTGGGTTACCTCTCGAGGATCCATCAATGTTTACTTTGATCCAGCTGTAGCAAGGTCTGATCCATCTGACCACAATGGCATATGGCCGACTTTTGGACTGACCTTTGGAAGGGAGACCTGAAAAAGCGGAGCCCACAGCCACCGGTCTATGCTGATGCACTGGAGAAGGCTGTGCACGTGTTGTGTAGTTGATGTCTAGGGAAGCCTCAATGATTTTCTCCCACCTGAGAACCAGATTGATGAGGCCGTTGAGCGAGAACTTCCGACCTTCAAACCGAGCAACGTTTCTGGCCATCCAAATCTCCCACAAGAGACAACCCGGGATAAGCTTGCACAGAAGAGAGGACTTATGGGACGCAGCCATGGTCCCCCACCATTGAGACAATCTGGATTCCACAGAAGATACAGTGTGGACACTGATCTGGAAGGATAACCCGAGACGATTCCAAGCCTGCATAGCTAATCTACTATCAAGAAACATATGATGGATAGATTCAGTCGACACTCCTACCGAAGGAAACTGACTAAAACATTCACATTTTGAGGCCAGATGAATTCCCCGATGCTGAATGGAGACATCAACAGGGATGGCTTTGTTAAGCACTCTCCACAAGAACACAGAGATCTTGGGTGGCATTTTGGGGTGCCACACCCAGCTGGCCCACTCTTTCGTAACGCTTGGAGCCCTATAAACGATCCAAGCAAAGGAGACCGAGAAAATGCCATAAGGGGAAAAAGGCCAGAAGGGGATCTCGGGGCCGATCGAGATGCAGTAACCCTGTTGGAAGATGTGATTAATTGCATCCTGAGGCAGAAAAAGGAACACCACAGAACACGGGAGGGGGCCGTTCGGGCCCAACAACTGATTCAGCTGGAGCGACAGCAAGGGGGGAGGAATTGGAGTGAGGACCAGAATTCTGAGGGGTCCCAGACCCGACCAGTTCACATCCCAGATGTTGCAATTACCCGAGCTGATCTTCCACTGAATGACCGAGTCTAAAAAGGGGAAGAGGTTTCGTATCCTTTTCCACATTGGCGACGCTGCAGCATGGGTTCTCGGAGAAGGATTGCCTGCCAAATCGGAAGCATACTTTGCAGCCATAATTACAGACTTGGATTCTATCTGTAACAAGGGCATATGTCATCTTAAGGCGACTCCGTGATGCTATTACTTGAAGTCAAATAATGGTAGTTGAGATACCCTCTGCAGTGAACATCATGAAATTGCCATGTGAGACGGAGGTGTATGTTAAGCTAAGCCAGGCTACCCTACAAGCAGCTGCAAAGTAACCATTCTTTCACAAGTATATTATAAGTTCTATTTTAATTATTTTATTTATTTGGTTAGGTTGTCTGATTTTAAATTTTAATTTGAACAGTTTAATGTCTAAATTCTCACGATAAACTATTTTGGAGGAAATTCCGTGACTCTACGGAGTGCAAGGCATTTTTGCTTCTCAAATACCATATATGTGGTACATGTTTACGGTGATCTGAAATAGGCATCTTGAGGGCTCTGGCATTAATTGGCTACTAATAAAAACTAGCTTCAATTGGATTATCGTAACCATCTAAAAATAAACTTCTCTTGATTAATGCTGGCGATTGTAAGTTACTTATCAGATAAGCTACTTTTCTAGGTTTCTACTTGCAACATGGATGAGTATGTTTTCAAGAAGTAGAAAGGTATGTTTAGTTTCAATAACACAGGTACTTGTCCCTCAATTATGTTTGATACCCCTTACATCCACTGTCCTTTAGGTTGGACCAACTTTTGATGTGGGCCGCTCATTCCGTGGGTCCACTTGAGATTGGAGTCATTATAATTTTGGGTTGTACCATAAAGTGATCTGGAAAGAAAATCAAAAGAAAGAAAATTGGAAAGCGAGCTTGATCATACAACACATATAACAACATGGCCTGGGAGGGTTTTAATGATGTGGATTTAAATCCTCACTGTTTCTTGTGGGTCCATTCACTAGATCTTGGGAGTGTTTCAACAGTTGAGATTTTATCCTCATTGTTTTCTGCTGGTGGGACCTACTTAATTAGCTCGGATGGCTAACACATTACAGAGGGTCCAAGCTATGGGCACCATTTCAGTAGACCTTAGGGAGGCTATGGTGGTGGGCATTACATAAATAGGAAAACGGATGGATGGCATGGATATACAACAAATACAAAGAGATGGGCCATCAGGGTATATGCACCAGTGGGTATCATTACTTCTTGCTGCTAGTGGTGGGGTTAATTTGATGGAAAGTGTGGATTCCTCAAAATTATGTTGGGTCCCACTATCCCACGTGGTGGGACCCACACTCAAAAGTATCTTGAGAAAGAGAGGTTTCGGCGGCACGTAGGTTCTTGGTCAGCACCAGTTGTAGTGGGGTCCACAAACTGCTGGCCCCACGGTTGATACATTAAGTTGGTGTTAGTTTTCACGTCAACTGGGTTTTTATGCCCAGCACCAAGTTGGGTTGCAATCAACCTATTGTGACACAAAAAATTAAAAAAAAAAAAATTGAAGGAAATGAGCTGCCTTGGGAAGTTGAAAAAAAAAAAAAAGGAAAATTGCTGAAAATACTCATGTAATTTTCAGTAAATAAGTAATTGATATTAATTTTTAACCAAATTTACTTATCCCATAGGTAACTTAACTCGTGCTATCAATAGAAAAAGTTACTTATCTGGCTGTATCTAAACGGGCATTTAATGTTCTTTTGTGATCCACCAACTGAAGGGTTATGATTGCCCCAAAAGTGTAAGTTATAGATCATGGCAGATTTAAGTACTGGACCAATTAAATGGACGGTTGTGATTTAGTCTATGCATGCCATGTGGACAACAATGGCACTAGATCAGGTCCCATAGACAATGTCATGTATATATACGAATATAGGAGGTGGAGTTATTGACCCATTCTTGATATGTACGGCCCCACCATGTTTTAAACGGAAATTAGGCCGTCTGGAGTGGTCAGGACAAAGATCAATCACTCTTGTTTTTCAACTCAGGTGGGCCCTAGTTACAACCAAGGGCGGACATCCCTCTTCACCCTGTTCCATGAACTCTGGCGCACCAGAGTTTCCTATTGAGTTAATTTTCAGGCCCCTGGTTAACATGTGGGGACATATCTGATGTATCAATTGGATGGAATACATACACTACATGGCCCACATCCACCCGCACCACTATAAGCCTATGGTAGGTATTGGTACCACTAGATGGATCCTCCCCATCAGAAAAAATCCAGCCGTACATCCGTCCTATTTCAACAAACAAGTGTCCCAAAGCAGAGGCTGGGATTGCTGAACCAATCTGAACTCAAATGAGAATCTCAAATTCTTTCAGCCCAAATTATTATTATTATTTATTATTTTATTTTATTTTAAAAAAAAGCAATTCCAACTTACCATAATTATGGGACTTATATTATTCATTCTCATCTCATACCATATACATTAATACATACGGTATTATAGGTTTGGATCTTCATTTTGAGAAACTTGGGTTAGATCTTCCAATGTGCTCTACACCCCATCACACATGTTTATTATGAACATATGGCAAGAGTGCACATGGCCCAAATACCTGGCCACATTAAAAGCTTATGGACCAGCCAAGCCCTTTAATAACCCTAGTGATTGTGGTAGTCCAATTAATATGATTTCGGTATATTTTGGACCAACAAAGATTTGTAAGTCTATATTGTCACAAATAGTGAATTGGAAATCTTGATTTAGAAAAAGCTTGTGGACCATTGCTGTAGTCTAGCCCAAAAGGTAAAAAAAGAAGAAGAAAAGCCATAGATGCCCAATGATAGCTTTTCCTTGAATTTGGGTGGGGTTGGTCAGGTTTAGTTTAGTCTTTTAACCCAAAATCAGGTCCATTTAATAACTGTTTCCCAACTATGTTGGATCAAATTGATTTTGAGAAGACCTGGACTCATTTAGTAACTCATATAAAACTTTTAGACCTAAAGACACCTCTCGGGTCCAATGACCCTTGGGTCCATTCAACACATTTGCACCCCTATACATATCTAGGTAAAGGTGAAAAATATGATGGGCTGGGCTAAGTTGAATTAAAATTTTGACTGGGGCCGGTTCAATCGGTCTAGCTAGACAAATTTTGGTTTAAAGAAACCCAAGTCCAGCCCATTTGGCACTGATACTGTGGTTGTCAGTGATGGGAAATGGGCTAAGTGAGAGTTAACGGGGACAGGCCTAATAATAGAAGGCCTATGCTTAAGCCCAACCTGAGCCGTCATGTATCTTAATGTCCCAAATCCAACTTTTGACTTATCTGGTCCTAAACATCATTTTTTATTTTCTTAATTTACCAATACGTTATAACTTGCTATTATAAATGTAATGAATGAAAATTCTTATTATGATGGTCCACAAATGGCCGGACTCATGCTCAACACAAACAGGTCCAAGCTTGGCCAACCTAAGTCTGTTCAAGCTTGGGTCAGTTCGTTGGGTGTACCCATCATGCATCATATATGACAAAAATGACTTGAAATCTAAATGGGCCGCATCGGGACATATTCTAGCAGTTCTCGTGGTCTCTTAGCCACGGGCTTAAACTTTTGGCTAGGCTGATTCCTTGGGCCTAGTATTATAACCGGGCCTGGGCTGAAGTGGGCCAGGCTTGTAGCTCAAGGACCCAGCCAGCAGCAATGGCACCCCCAGAGGAAGGAATACTAAGGATTGTCTCAATTTTATCAATCATGGTTGATCTACGACAGCCTACTATGTGAATGGTCCAAATCCCTAATCACCATTGACCCTTCCCCATCGATGGTGATGATATAAACAGGGAGTTGTCAGGGACTCGGATTGCCTAGTGTATCAAACAACACCTACTTGGAAATGCTCTGCCGGCCCATCATGATGTATGTGTTTTATCCACGCAGTCCATCTATTTTGTCAGCTCCTTTAAGGGCATGGGCTCATCAGATCAATCTCAAGTGAACCACACCAGAGGAAACTGTGGTGATTGACGTATGGTACACTTGAAAATTGGATCTACCTTAATTTTGGGCATGAGCTTTCAAAATCAATAGACGGCGTAGATGAAATATGGACACCAATTAGCTACTGACAGGTTGCGTAGCAAGAATTGCTACTGAAGTGGCGTCATCAAGTTCTGTAGGCCTCACTATAACGCATGTGATGTATCCGCGCCATCCATCCACTTGGAGAGATCATTTCAGTGCATGAACAAAAAAATGAAGCAGATCCAAAGCTCTAGTGTACCTCACCACAGAACAAAAAAATGAAGCAGATCCAAAGCTCTAGTGTACCTCACCACAGAACAAACTGGGGAGACTTATGGCCACCGTTGACAACTTCCCCAGGTCCAATGTTTACTTGAGATTTAACCAGTTCATAAGTTAACACAGACATGAAAGAAGGGATTGATTGAAAACTTGTGTGGCCCTGGGAAGGTTACAACAGTGGGTGTCACTCTCCTCTCTGCTTCCTTTGGTGGGGTTCACTCGAGCATTGGATCGGACTCATTCTTTTTCTCATGTTCTAAAATTATCTCTCCAAATGGATGTACGGTGTGGATATAACAAATACTTCATAGTGGGGCCCACAGAACTAGGTGACATCACTTCAATAGGAGTCTTTCTACTCTTAACCTTTCAGTAGGGGACGGTTGCGTCCTACACCGTTAATCATTTTTACAGGATCGTAAGGTATAAAATAAAATAAAATAAAATAAAAACAATCACCAGCTCCAGTGGACTACATCAAAGGAATATAAAGTGGTGATGACACCCACCGTTGAAATCTTTCTAATGGCTACCTCGATGTTTTTTTTACCACCCAACCTATTAATAAGGTCGTGCAGACTTGGATGAAGTGAAAATACAAATTTCAGCTTGATACGTCACTTCCCCACCTCCCAAGAAGCTTTTAATGGTGGACGTTCAATGCCCACTTTGTGGTACAATTAAGCTCTGGAACTATCTCAATTTTTAGTTCATATCTTAAAATTACCATATAAAAACTATTAACGGTGCGGATAAGATACTTACATCACGGTGGGCCTCACAAAGCCCTGCCCAGACGAAATCCTACCTCCGCCGGGACGGCAATCCGTTCGGCAGAGCTCTGTGGGGTCCACTGTTATGTAATTATTTTATCCAAACTGTTTATCGCTTTTATATGATAATTTTAAGTTATGAACCAAAAATTGAAGTAGATACACAATTCCAATGGGCCACATCAAAGAAAGCTGCAATGATAATGACACCCACCGTTGAAACCTTTCTAAGGGTCACCGTGATGTGTTTTTACCACCCAACCTATTAATAAGGTCATTCAGACTTGGATGAAGTGAAAACACAAATTTTAGCTTGATCTGGCACTTCTCCAGTTCCCAAGAAGTTTTTAATGGTGGAAGTTCAATCCCCACTTTGTGGTCCACTTAAGCGCTGAAACTATCTCAATTTTTATTTCACGTCTTAAAATGATTGTATAAAAACGATTAACGGTATGGATAAAATACTTACATCACGGAGCTCTGCCCGGACGGATTTCTATCCGGGCGGGGGTAGGACGCAATCCGCGTCCGTTGCTGTGTGCTACCTACGCAATCCTAGTCCGTCATCTCCGCTTATAAATCCTACTCATTCTGAAGTTGCAGGTTGTTTTGATTTTCATCATCTTTTAATTCTTAGCAGATCTCTCTCATTTCGATATCCTCAATGTTCCTCTCCTTCTCTTCACTCCCCCGTCCATCATCTCTTCCTCCATCTCCATTCATCTCTCCCCAAAACTCCCCCTTCTTCAACACCTCCATGGTCCTCTCTCTCAATCCCCCACAAGAAAGAGTCCCACCACGAGAGCTTTCACAGGCTGGCAAGAATACGAAGAAGCCGTGAAAGACAAGGACCTCGCCCAAACACTTCGCTTCTTGAAATCCGTCAAATCCCTTCCCCTCCAATCCTCTCACGATGGCGGCAGCAGCACCAAATAGGGACTGGGAAGTGCTCGACGCTTGCTTGAATGCAGACGACATGAAGCTCATCAGCAGCACATACAAGTTCCCCCACTACAGGGGCTTCCTCCCTAATATTGGGAAGTGCAAGAACATCGGTAATTCTGTGAATATGTTTGTTTCGGGATCTTGAATTTCTGTTGGAATTATTTTATTGTGGTGATTAAGATGGTAATTTGATGATTTTGTGGGGATGTTTATATGAATTCTGGTGATTTTTGGTTTATTTGTGCGAATGCTGAGGTGGGTTTCTTGGATTACTTTCTTTTGCATATTTGAGGGCCCTGAATTCGACTAATTTGAACAAGAACTTGTTTATGTGATTCAAGAAATGTTGAAATGCAAATGACTCGAGTAGAAGCTCGATATTTTCATTAGTATCTGAATGATTATTTAGTTGGGTTTTGCGAAATTTTAAAGCGTTGTTTGTCTCCTTGGAATCAAAAGGGCCTAAGGGGTCCTTTGGCAACCTTGAGAAAGAGTGAGAAAGAGATTCTGTTAGTCATGGTTGGGTACTGGGAATGTAATTCTGTGGAATTCAGAAACTGCATTTGGCTGGTGGGAAAGAAGGTCGGCTGTGCAGGTCTATTTATTATTTTATTTTTATTTTTTATTTTTTTTTAAAAAAAGTGACTGTTGGGGGAGAATTCATTTCCCTTAAATTTGCAAACTAGCCTTTTGCTAGGACCTCAAATATTGAAATTTGCCCCTAAAGGGCCCGTTTACACCAAAAGTTAAGCCTGGATAGCCATCTAGTTAGGCCTGTTCTGGTGTTTTCTGGCTAGTTGAAGCTGTTCTAACCAGGCTGGTCTGTTGTTTGTTGGAATCTATCGAGTATAGCAAAAACAAGCCTGTTTATTGTTTTAAGTGTCTCTACGTCTTATTTTCTCATTGAGAACACTAGGAGCTCTGTGGGGACCTATCAGGCTATCAGAGTGGAATCCACTTTGTCCATCAGGATTCTCCCCTCATAATTACTTTACAAACAAAAAATTAACTCAATAAAAAACTCAGTTGGGCAAGAAAATATAATGTAAAATCATGAGTTAACCCCTTAAAATTGAGTGTTTTGGCCCACCTAAGTTTTCAATCATCAAAATATTTGGTGTGTCCCTTCATCTTGGTGGGAGGAAGCTGATTACAGGTTGGGTTCATTTTGGACTATCTTATTCCCAAGCTGTGAATCTGACTGACATTTGCTCTGAGGGCCTAAATCACGATTCGAATGTGATTGATGGGAGGGAGGGAGGGAGTATTGTCTGGGTTTGCTAGGAACTTAAATCGGTGTTTTTCTTCCTAGTGTACTTTTCCAGTTTGTCAAACAATCACCAAAGAATATGTTTCTATGAAATAAAATTCTTGAGAAAGTGTTTTGTTTCTCCTGGTTCAGTATTGGGAATGTAATTTTTTAGAATCCAGAAATCGTGTTTATGGGTTTTGGGAAAAAATTGGTATGAATTCTACTAATTAATATTTATAATAAAAAAATGAGACTATTGGGAAGGAATCCATTTCCTTGGAATTTGTAGGCCAACATCTGACAAGGAACAAAACACAAAAGATAGAATCTGTTTCTGACTGGAAACTGTTTTTAAGTTTTCCCATGGTCCCAAAGTAGAAATTTACCCCTACTTATGGATTCCATTTATAGATACTTGCCCAGGTAGCCAAGCAACCCCTGAGATGGGTTTTTAGTTTGGTTCCAAGGTTCACATTCTCAGGAGCTTGAAATTCAGTAACTTGAACAAAAAATTGAATGCTTTTGTGAGTATTACAAACTTGAAACACAAATAAAGTGACTGGAAACTCGTTGATCGTATGATTATCTACACGATTTATGAATTACAATTTTTTATGAGTGTTTTGACGGAGCAACAATCCCCTCTTGTTTTTAAAGCAATTAGACAACCCCATTCGCCCATGTGTCATCTGATGTAATGGGCCATTGGTTTTGGCCAACGACCAATATAAGCTGGTGTACATTGGAACCAAAAACCTAGACCAAAAGTAGAGGAAAGAATGCTTAGAAAACCTAGGGAGCCAATGCCACTTCCCTGTTTTTTATTCTATTTGAGAACTCTTCCTTTATGTGAGAGTGTTTTCACGGAGCGACCATCCTCATCATGTACAATTAGTTTGAATACTTTTGATTATGCACTAAAACATTCTCAATATTACTTCTTAAAAAAAAAAAAAAAAAACATTCTCAATGTTCAATTTAAATATTTGGAAAAAAAAAAAAAAAACACTAAGCGCACACCAAGGAAAAATACCATGTAAATCTACTAACATAATTAATGAAATGCTCCAAGCTTTCCCAATAAAAATCTACTAACATCATTCATTATATCCAACAGTAAAACAGAGTTTGTCACTAGATATGGAAAGTACAAATTGCAAAGGTTTATTGGGTACAAATATAACATAAAAAGGAACTAGAGTCCACAGATTTAATGGAGACAGGAAATTAAAAGCGAGGAAGCACATGATGAACCGTACACATTGTTGGATAACAAGACTTTGATGATAAATGCAAGAAATTTGGGGTTGCCTCTAGATGATAGAAATCGCCTTTCTTAGAGTCATGCAGCAGTAATCTCCCCTACCGATGATCCTTCACAAAGAAAACAGTTGGATGAAACTCAAAGTAAAGCAAATACCAATTGGCTAGATAGGGTGACCTGAATGCCAAATGCATCTGTGTGCATGTGATGGTTTCTATACACCTAGCCACCTCGATCGTTTCTCAAATTTGAACACTCCAGAGATAGTGATAAACTAGAAGAAACCACTGACAAGTAGGGCATGTGAGCCATTGCTATGCTTTTCTAAATCATTTATTTTTTAATTTTCTTTTTGTTATGGTCAGGAATGCAGTGGAACCATCAAATGGATCACTCATCTGTACCATACATAAACTGGGGAGGTCCTTGTGGGCATACCACTATCAAAGGAAAGTAGAGCCATTAGAACCAGAATGTGGTAGCACCATCCCTCTACTGTATTTTCATTGGTCATGATCATGTGTCAACTGAGACCATCAATTGAGATTGTCCATCTAGTAGGGACCCATCTCAGATACTGTTCCAAAAGAAACATTTATTTTGTTCATTTTACACACACACACACACACAGCATGATAGAAATCACATGAATCAATGAGAGTTGCAATCAATCAAACAAGTTCCAACCGCCCCCTGCATTGACCAATCAATAGAAGTTAAGCCAAGCAGCCACATCCAATATCAAATTATTTGCCTTGTTTGTTTGAACCAATAGGAGATCTGGTGTTTGAGAATGTTATGAAAATGTAACCAATTGAGATTACAATCATATGTTTTTCTAGCCTAAGAAAAGAAAATGAAGTTTCGCCTCCCTCTTGAGGGCAATTATTCTTTGATCCTGTATTTTTTCATCTGCATCCTTAACGCACATTAAACTAAAGTACATGAATGTTTATGACATAGTTCAATCATGTTCATGCATGATGCAATAACAATTCACTTGCCACCTTGCAATTGCTTTCCATTGAATCTAGGTCCAAGGAATTCTTATATCATGCATGATTGTCACATGCACCTCTATGAGACAGGTGGAAACGTGACGAGATCCAGACAGCCTTTCCAGCAGCCTCAATGTGGATGCTCATAGTCAAATGGATTGATCAAAGAGATTAATTTCAAAGTGGGATGTTAAAAGAAAAGCAGATGGAAGGTTTGAATGCAGTTGGAATCACCCTGCCATTGACCCTACTCGTACAAATTGACAAACTGAGGCTGTCATGTACTATTCTTTCCAAAGATCATATACAATCTAGATCATCAGATAACGTGCTTGGTGGTAACGCAAGAGCTAGGCGACCCGAATCACATTATTATCTATAGTATGATCAAATGGGAGGGTCTCATCAGTCTTAGTTCTTACGTTTAACAAATGTTGGTGAATCTTCAATTGTATGCGTTGCATAGTAGTATAGCACCCGCCTTACACGGGTGGGGCCCGACTTGCACGAGCCACCTACCTCACACGGACCACTCACCGACAGTGTGCCCCTACATCTCACAAGCCACGTTATTTGAGCCCGGTATGAAATTGTTCATGCATTAATTACCCCCAATATATCACTTTAATGTAGGACAAGTAGTCACTTGCTCTAAAAGCTCAAACTGATAGAGCGTGGTGAATCAATCATTGTATCTCATAGCCCAGGCTCCACATCTCATGAGTTAGGTCATTGGTCGAAATCCTAATGGGCCCCACATCATATGGGTTTCACCTCACACGAGCTACCCGCCTCACACGGGTGGGGCCTGACTCAAACAAGCTACTTGCCTCACACGGGCTGCCCACCCCAAGTGCCCCTACATCTAATAGGCCACCCCACTCGAGGCTGGTGTGAAAATGCCCTTGCATTTGTTTTTCCCTTTGAATTTATACCACTTACGATTTTACTTTTAACCATCCATTTAATGCCCATTTATTGGTGATTATTGTGATTTTACAGAGATACTCCATTCACAATGGGACCCTACAATTTGGATTGTGTGGATGTACATTAGTGCCACATAAAGAGGATGAGTCAGTACATAGCCATAACTGAATTAAAAAATCTATAGCCAGAACCTTAAAGAAATTGATAATAAAAAAGAGAATTGAAAAGATTTAATGTGTGTTTGAGAAAATACCTGGAAAAAGAGATTTAAAAAAAATAGCATTGAATGGCGTAACAGGTGGGATGGGGGGCATTGGTCACCATAGAGAATTAATGAGACGAGAAACAGAGAAGCAGAGAATAATTCCGTGTGTTTCAAAAAAGGTTTTGAACTTCATGTATTAACTGCCACCATTAGTTTGAATACTTTTGATTATGCAAAACATATTCTCACTGTTCAATTTAAATCTTTGAACAAACACTAATTGCATACCAAGGAAAAATACCATGTAAATCTACTAACATCATCAATGAAATGCTTTTCCATTAAAAAAAATTTTTTTTAAAAAAAATAAAATTAAAAAAAGCTCTTTCCAAAAGAAAATCTACTGAGATCATCAATGAAATGTATCTAATAAGGAAATAGAGCTTGTCACTAGATATAGAAAGTACAAATTCCAAAGGTTTATTGGCTAAACTAAAGTTCACATATTTAAAGGAGAAAGGAAGTTAAAAGTGAGAAAGCACACGATGAACCATATATATTGTTGGATGGCAAGACAGATGATAAGCGCAAGGAATTTGGGGTTGCCACTAGATGATAGATATCGCCTTTCTTCAAGTCATGCCTCAACAATCTCTCATACTGATGTTCCTTCACAAAGAAAATAGTTGGATGAAACTCAAAAGTGAAGCAAATACCAATTAGCTAGATAGGGGGACTTGGATGCCAAATGCATCTATGTACATGTCTTGGTTTCGATACACTTAGCTAAATAAATCGTTTCTCAAATTCGAACACTCCAAAGATAGTGATTAACTAGAAGAAATTGCCGACAAGTAGAGCATGTGAGCCATTTCTATACTTTTCTAAATCATTTATTATTTTTACTTTTACAAATGTGCGGCCCACTTGATGAGGTTTTTTTTTAATTTTTTTTTTATATTTTTTTGAAAGGTTACACATTCAAATGGATAGATCATCTATACCAAGGGAGGTCCTTGTGGCACACCACTGCAAAAGGAAATGGCAACAAAACAAGAAAGTTGATAAGGTAGAGGCATCCCTTTACTACACTTGAGTTATGGTCATGTGTCAATTGAGACAGTCCATCTAGTAGGACTCATCCTAAATCATGTTCCCTTCATTTTTTTATTTTTTATTTTTGGTTATGTAAACCTAGCCTAAATTTCTTCAGACTGTTGGTTTGGAATCTGCCAACCAGATGGCTAGGATCGTCCAATTTATATATTTTTAATCATGTTTCATCAACAACAGGGGCAATTAAATGCACGTACTGAATTGGCATGTCATCCCCGTCATGTGTAATATGGAAAGGTCTCTGTAATCCTATATTGGTTCCACAGCTTTGCCATCATTTCTTGTTTCTATTAGAATTATTATATGACTAAAAACACAACTGATGGGGATATTTATCGAATCAGTACTGGGTCTATACACAACATATGTGGCATTTGTGATGTTTGCTAGGCAGCTAAGATTGCCTGAAGGTATTCGAGCCAAGAATGTCGTAGGAAAAGCATGTGCATACATACCTTCTTCTTCTTCTTCTTCTTCTTCTGTGACACCTTTAAGAAGCAAGCCTAAAAAGGTAGAAAAAGATGGAAGTGAGGTTAGAAAAGTCTTCAAAGGAATTTATAGGTGGTTTGGACACTTGAAATTTAAAGAATCTACTTCTATAGTAATTGGATTCTTGAGAATTTCAGTGTGTCAAGTTGTGTTTAACATCTTGAAATTTAAATAATCTCTAAGAATATGAAAAGTAGCTTTTTAGAAAGAATTGTAAATGGCTTAAAATTAGAAATTGAACTTTGGCCAAAATTTCAAATTTTCAGAAGTGAAAATTAGCTGTAGAATTAAATTTTAATTTCAAAGGACAATAATTTGAAAAAAAATAAAAAAATAGAACTCTTTAAATGTCCTCAATGATAATCAAGCACTTTAACTTATTTAATTATTTGTCTATTGGATTGGTGGACATTTATTGGCTGATTAAAACTAAAAAATATTCAATAATGTTTTTATTTCAACAAAAATATTAGAGTTTAGGATTCTTGGACCAATCTAACTTTTGGGCTATGACATAGAGACAGTGATTCCAAAAGTTAATGGGTTTAATTTGAGTTGATGCCATGTGTACCATTTCTGAATGCCTGTGTATCAAGTCTCCCATGTGGATAGAGTATTAAATAACCTCACCAGTAGCACATGAGTCATATCAGGTCTGTCAAAAGTAATGGTCTAACCATGGAGGTTTGCTAATTTACTGTGTGTTTTGATATAAATCGCCTCACACAAAAGTCAGGCCAGCTTTCCCGACTCGGATCAGCTAAAATATATAAATACAACTGAATGGTTAGAAAACGAAAAAAAAACCATCAATTTACTTTGTATTGCGTGGCCCGGCTGTTTGGTCTGATTTTGAGAAAATCTAAAGAACTCTGTGGGGCTCACTGTGATGTCTTTCTTATCCACATCATCGGTCCGTTTAATCACCAACTCATTTTAGGGTATGAGCTTATAACTAAACCCTATTCAAAGCTCAAGCGAACCACACCACAGGAAACAGTGGGAATTGAATGCCTTCCGTTGAAAATGTTGTGGGGACTACAGAAGTTTTAGAGGCTGGTTAACAGGTTGGATGAGAAATAAACATCACCGTGAGCCCGGGGAAGGTTTCAACAGTAGATATACGTCACCATCCCATTGTTTCCTGTGGTGTGGTCCACTTGGATTTTGGATATTGGGCAGGTGCTCTAAAGTGAGGTGGAAAAAACATATGAACGGTGTGGATAAAACATATATATCCACAGTTGGCGCCACAGAGTTATCTCGGTAGGCTATACTCAGGACGCAATCCGCTTCCGGAGATTGAATGGGTAATTCGCGGCACACGTACGAGAGTAATAAAAAAAGGTATGGCGTGGCATAGTGCAGTGCTCGCGAATCGCCCCTTCAATGCCTCTAACGCAGGCTTCACAAATGGTTTTGGATATACCAATTTAATAAAGTTTGGGTTACCCTTTAATTACCTGAATCTTCTTCTTCTTTCCTCCATCTCTTCGTATTCCACCGATCTGTAACATCGAATGGGAATGACTTGAGCTTCGGACAGTTCAAAACCTTGAGGAGTCTTAAATACGGCATTGCCCTTCGCATCCTCTGCCACTCCTCTTCCAATTCAGGCAAATGGTACAGCACCAAGACCTCCACTTTCCATACCCTACTCTCGTTGTCCCAAAATCTGGGACCCATCTCCCTAATCCTTCCAAAGTAACCATAAATGTAAAGAAACTGAAGATTGGGAAGGGAAGTAGGACTGAGCCACGCAGGTGTCCTTTCTCCTGGGCAGTTCCAAAGACGCAACTCTCTAAGGGATTTAAGAGGAGGAGAAAGCTCACCTTCAATCTTCCTTACAACTCCATCTCTTTCAATAGAAAATCTCTCAAAACGTAACTCTAGAATTTGCAGATGCTGGAGCATTGATAACACATTCCATTCCCCTTCTTCTATTTCTTCCACTGACTTTATCTCCATCCAAAGTTCCCTAAGTTATGTCAAGCTCTTCAACTCCGAAATACCGGATCCATTTTTATTCACAGGACTAAACCATCCTAACCGTTCGAGATTTGAAAGCTTTCCAAGCCCTTCCGGCATGCATTCTAAAGACTGCAAATAAGTTTCGATAACTGTTAGCTTATCTAATGTTGTGATTGACACAGGAAGCCTTTTCAAATTGGGGCAGTACCGTAAAAATAGAATCCAAAGATTACGAAGATTTCCGATTGAATCGGGCAGTGATATTAAGGCAGAACTATTCTCTATGTTAAGATAAACGAGGTGCTGTAATGATCCTATCCCACTCAACCAATCGCTGCACACCACATCTCCATCGAGATTCGTGTCTGACAATGAAAGGGATAACACCCTCAACCACCTTACTTTGCATAGTTTTGCTTTTAGACTTCCAATCATCTCTTTGCTCTGAATGTACATCCCAACCAACGTCCTCAGCTTCGTGGGACTGTTTGCGATGCTCTCTACAGCTGCATAACTCACAATTCCCAAACGACGAGACTGCTCACTGAATGCGGGACTACCTCCACAGTCCAACCTCACAAAAAAGCTCTCCTCTCTTGCAATTTTTTTTACCATATCTCGAACCATATCATGCATTTTGCACCTAATATAGCTTCTCTCGAACGTATCTTTAACCACACCAAGTATCAAAAATCGATTAAATAATTCTGAAAAACATTCTTCTCCTATCTCAAATGCCGTTTTCCCTTTTCTTCCCCAAACAAAACCCTCACCAATCCACCAGTTAACCATGTCAGGAACATCAATTTCAAAATCTTCAGGAAACAATGCAAAGCACAAGAAGCAAGGTTTTAAATATGTTGGTAGCTCTTCATAGCTTAACTCTAGACATGAAACAACTGGCTCATCTTTCAACTCCTCCTTTAGGTGCTCTGATATTCGTCTCCATTCTTGGATGGAATCACCTTTCCGTGACATCATTCCGCCCACAACCTTGATTGCCAAAGGAAGGCCCTTGCACTTGGCAACAATCTCCATGCCAACTTCCACCAAGTCCGGCTTTGTGCACTTACCTCCATTTCTTGCGAAAGCTACTTTACTGAATAGGGACCAACTATCTTTTCCCGAAAGAATTTGCGGACGATGTATGCGATGGTTGGTAGTCCCCATAGATTTAGCAACATCCTCATTCCTTGTTGTAACAATCACATAGCTACCACTCACTTTGGGCAAAGCGGACTTCAAGCTTTCCCACCACCCGCTTTTATCTGTTTTCCAAACATCATCCAAAACTATCAAGTACTTATCATCTAACTTGGCCTTAAGCCTTTCCAACAGGTCACGAACATCATTTTCCCTCATAAATCTTTCATCTACCTTTAGTTTCCCCAGCATTTTCTTCAGCAATTCATCCAATTTGAAACTCTGAGAAACAGTAACAAAAAGCAAGTGCTTAAAAGAGTCTTTCACACTCTCACTATTATATATCTTTTGAGCGAGTGTGGTTTTACCGATTCCCCCTATTCCAGCTATTCCAATCACTGTTGAGGGTCCATTTGCTTCTGAGATCCAATTTATAATCTTCCTTGAGTCATCTTCTAATCCTACCATTTCATCTTCATGCATTAGGATTGGGTGGGTCATTTCCACATTCCCACCGTCTTCATCTTTGCCAGGTTGGCGAGGAGCTGTTTGCAAGTAGGACTGCATATTCTCCTTCACCTTCCTTACCCCTTCATTTATTTTCCTCAGCCGCTTTCCCAACTGATGACGGGATTTCAAATGAGTAGGAAAGCAATAACTTGTAAAATTTGGTGCACACCCTTCGTGTGTTTTCTGGAATAGAAGTTGACAATCTGCTATTACATCTTCAGCGTCGTATACCAACTCTCTTAAATTACTCATTACCCTCTTGAGAATCTCATTCCTGTCTCTTCTCTTCACCTGATCAGCTTCCTTGAGATAGCTTTGTATGTTCTGAAGCTCATCATTTGTTTCCTTAAACTGGTCATCAAACTCAACTAGCTGACGACCTTCGGTTACAAGTATTGACAGCAAATTATCCAGAAAAACACTGACAACAGCATCTGCCATTTCCCTGTGAAATAGTATCATCCCTTTATGAAAATGGAATTCAAAAGTAGGTAAAGGGAAAGAGGAAAAACTAAAAACTAATTAGAAAATATTGCAATTAAATTGGCTGCAAGAAAGAAATTGCACACGTATTCCTTCAACAAACATATTTCCATTTATTTCTAAATCATTTTCCTTTAAGCCTAATGCATTACTAAGAAACTTGGCGAGTTGACTCAGAACTCGGCTTTGTCATGAACTCGGATTAGCATGAAATTGTGCCAAGTTCCCATATGACTCTAGTTGTTAATTACAAGACTGGTTGGGTTTCGTTAAACTTACCCGAGTTTTTCACTAACTCTGTGGGATTGCCAAGTTTTGGGTTATTGGTCGAGTTTTATCAAGTGAAGAGGTTTGATTAAAAAAAAAAAGAAAAAAAAGTGGAGGTTTGAACCCACCACCTCTAACATAAGCAAAGATCTTACCTGAGTTTTGTTACAAGACTCATTAAGTTCTCTATAAACTCACCTATGTCATGCACTACTGACCAAGTTTTATAGAGTGAAAAAAAAAAGTACGAACAAAAGCAACTTGATTACAATGCTACTTCATAGTCCACCTAATGTACCTGAGTTGTTATTGGAACATAATACATTGTTAATATGGCTACTAAATTGTATGGTATTTGTTTAGCATCATTAATGATAGATGGTGTTATGCTACCGTTCTGGCTAGGGCAGATAACAAGCCCAATTTTACTCGATGCCTCATGAACTGAACTTGAACTTAGATAAAATCGATAAAGTTACACACCAAGTAACTTATGATTTATTTATTGTTAATTAAAAAAGAAAAGTCTTCTTTCCGAATGAGATTGCCCACCTACACTACAGGCCTCAGTGCTCTATGGGCCCCACCATGATGTATGTGTTTTATCCATATCATCCATCCAATTGGCATGAGGAAAAAAAAAAAGAGCTAAATCCAAATCTCAAGTGGAACACACGATGGGAAACAATAGTCATTGAGTGCCCACCATTAAAAACTTTATTGGGGGCCATGAAAGTTTTGAATCAAGCTGATACTTGTGCTTTCCCTATGTGACCTAATCAAAGGGTTGGATGGTAAATAAACATTACAGTACACCTTAGGAAGTTTTTAATGATGGGTGTTCCCTCACCACTGTTTTCTTGGGCGTGGTCCACCTGAGATTTGGATATGACTCATTTTTGGGGTTATACTCTTAAATAATATGGAAAAATAAATGGACGATATAGATAAAACACATACATCATGGTCGGGCTCACAGAGCACCGACCAGTAGCCCTTCACTAATAGCAGCATCCGTCGAATGTAGAAACTTTTTGCAACAGGAAAACTAGGTGAGGTCCACTATGAAGGTTGTGAGAAATCCACCCCGTCTATCCATTTTTCCATATCATGTTAGGACATGGGCCAAAAATAAGGCAAATATAAAATCAAGTGGACAGCATGACAGGAAACAATGAGGGTTAAATGTCACAAAAGTTTTGGATTAGGCTAATGTTTTTGTATTTTTAGTTCATCCGAGTAGGAATGAGCTCACTCTACTTTGATCCATCTCTATCATAAATGGATTCAACTCAAGCGAAAGTGTCATGTGCCTTGAAACTCTATCATAAATGGATTCAACTCAAGCGAAAGTGTCATGTGCCTTGAAACTCTATCATAAATGGATTCAGGTATCATTCTATTACTAAATCTAAAATCAAGATTTTATTAAAGAAAAGTGGCGTTTTTAGATTATTACCACCCTTGCCAAGGCCTACAGAACTTTACCACATCAATTTCTCATCAAATTCAAAATTACAGGCAAGAACCATCGATCAGGTTATGACTAATTGTGCAAAGAGATCATGGAACACATGCAATTGGGTGATCAACCGAGGAACTTGTTTCCAACCATATGAACGGTATGGATGGCATATAAAACATCATAATAGACCCAGGGAGGTGTCAACGTTAGGCATTTGATACCCACCTTTTCCTATCCTGCAGCCCACTTGAATTTTGGAGCTATCTCATTTTTGGCCTCATTTCCTAACATAATCTAAAAAGACGGATGGATGGGGCGGATTTCTGGAAAACGTACATCACGATATATAGGCCCTACCTAGTTTCCTTTGCAACAGGTTGTTGTAGGCCGTCAATAGGCAAGGCGCGAATTAAGTATGTCCTGACCTCACCCAACACGTTCAAGCCCTGACCGTGGGGCTTACCTTGATGTATGCATTATATATTCATTTCATACATTTATTTTGTTGATGTAGAACAGTCACAGACTCATTCATGGCTAAGATGGACCGAAGAAAAGAAGTTAAAAAGGATCGAATAAACTCTTTGACGGGTCAACAAATCTAGTCGACGGGTCTAAATTCTGCCAGAAATTCCGAATTGCTTGTTAGCTGATTTCTACCAGTTTAGGCAGATCGAAATACTATTGAACAAGTCGAATTATTGTTCTAGATTGCCTACTAGCTGATTTCTGCCAATTTAGACAGGTTGACAGATCTTGTTAACAGGTCAAAATCTATAGTTCGACAGGTCGAAATCCAATTCGATAGGTTGAAAATCACATAATTTCTGGATTTAATCTTGGACACTTTTTTTTTAAAAAAAAAAATTTTTAATTTATTGTTTTGACCTATTGACTCAATTGGTAGGCGACAGACAGGTTGATGGACGTGGAAAATTTATGCGATTTTCTGAATTTTTTTCATAATTTAATTAGAGCTCTTTAATTATATCTTTAGGGTTTGTTTAGGGTTATTCAAAGGGGTTAAATTCATTTTTATTATGGATTCAATCAATAAACTTCTTAAGAATTTTCTTATTTTCTTTTGTGGATTTGAGAAACCTCTTGTGGATGGAAAAGTTCCTTGTAGATTCAAGAGTGCCTTATGGACAATCTGTGCTTGATTTCAGCAAAAATCATATTAGCTTCCTTAGTCCATTGAAATGGTTCTTTCTTCATACAATTTGTAATCGGTGACACAATGATGCTGAAATCATTCATGAACCGATGATAGAATGTCGCCAACCCATGAAAACTTCATACTTCATAGATGTTTATTAGAACTAGCCATTCGCTGATGGCTTTCACCTTTTTAGTGTCCACTTGGATGCCCGTGGACGTCATGAAAAAGCCAAACAATAGCAGGCTAATGGTTAAAAGGTTGCATTTTTTATGGAGACACATTTTATTTGCGGTGAGCACTTAAAGGACCTGTTTGAGGTGTCCCATATGGCTTGCTTCATCCTAACTGTATATCAAAATGTTATCAAAGTAGATCGCTACGAACCGCCCCATGAATTACTTCAGAACTTGGTTTATCAACCTCGTGAATGTACTAGGTGCATTTAAAAGACTAAAGGGCATGACCAACTATTCGTACAACCCATCCTTGGTCTTAAAAGTTGTCTTCCACTCATCACTTGGCCATATTCAGATCTGATGGTAGCTACTCCTTAAATCTAATTTAAAAAATAGCTTTGCACCCTCTAGCATATCAAACATCTTTTTCAACCATGGTATGAAAATTTGTACTTTATGGTAATCTTATTGATCGCTCGATTATCGATGCATATGCGCCAACTCTCATCTTTCTTAGGAGTTAATAGGGTAAGAATGACGCATGGGCTCATGTTTTCTTGAAATAAACCTTTACAAATCAACTCATTCAGTTGTCCTTGCAAAATATCGTAATCCTTCGTAATCATTTGATATTGAGGACAATTGGGTAAGCTGGACTTGGGACAAGCTCAATATAGTGTTGAATATCCCGAGTGAGAGAAAATCCATCGGGAAGGTTGTCGAGCTAAATTTATTTAAATTTATGTAGTAAGTGTTTTAGTTTCTCAAGAATGATGGTGGTCTCGGGTTCTTTTCCTTTTATAATTAATTCATAAGTTTGTCACGTCTTTTTTAATTCCTCCACAAAGTCTCGTATGGTTAGGAAAGAACACCCCTCAACTTTAGAAGCTTCGAGTGGCCTTCTAGGTTCATAGGGGCTAGTATAGTTTTTCGGCTATCCTTGACGAAAACGTACACATTATCTTCTCCTCTATGAGTGGTGTCATGGTTGGAGGACTGAGCAGAATGTGACAAGCCTCCATGTTAACAACGTTACATACAACTTGGCCTTTATAATGTTTACCAATTGAAAAAGTTATTGTACATTGTTCAGTTACATTCGTTTTACTGACCTTCTTAATCCAGTTGATCATGAACGGGGAGGGATGATGCTCCGTTTTCAGCTATAATTTCTCCACCATGAACTTGGAAATGATGTTCTCGTTGCTTCCACTATTGATATTCACATCATAAACCTTTTGATTCACCGTACACCTAGTTCGGAAGATATTGTGTCACTGTGGGTCTACCTTCTTCTTTGGTGCATACAATAGTCGCCTCACGATGAGCGACTCACCATGATCATGCGTAACCCAATCTGCCTCATCCTCTTCATCCTCTGTGATCGATGTGCACCAAATCATCAACATCCAAGTCTTCAGCAGTGTTTACAGTACTATCATCATTGATGGCGAGGTTAGAAACTTGTCGTTAAGGCAAGTGTTTGATAAGTGACCTGGTTGGCCATAATGATAACAATGGTCGGGCCTTAGCCAATCATAAGGGTTCGAGATCCTACCCAGATCGACAACAGTGGACATGCCCCTTTGGGGTCCAACTTGCCCACTTCCTGAATCTCAGTTCACGTATGTAGGAGGTTGATTGCACCCTTATAAGTTCTTTCCCTTTCGCCTGTGAAGCTCCCTGGGATGGGCTCACTGCATGACCCTAGTGGTAGGATAAGTTTGTGTGTTGGGACACTCAAGTTGTACTTCCACTCATGTGGCTAACTTGATCGCTTCATTTATCATCCACACGGGTTGCATCTGAACCCGATCTTGGATTGCAACATTCAACCCACCTTTGAATCGGGTAACTTACAGTGATTCAGTTTCAACCAAATCATTCCATGCTACTAAGCAGTAGAATTCTTATACGTAATCTCTCACTGACTGACTACTCCGTCGACATTTTTGGTATTATTGGAACAATACCTGATCGTAGTCGTTAAGCAGGAATAGCGCACGCAACAGCTGCTTCATTCGCTGCCATGTACAGATTGGTGCTTTAATCTATCTCATCCGTGCAAGATGAAGTTATTTCCATCAAGCTGAAGCTTCGCCCTTTAACGTTTAAGCCACAGGCTTAACCTTCTTCGCTTCAAGAATTTTCATATAGTCGAAGAATCACTCAACTTCAGAAAGCCAATCAAGAAAATTCTTAATATGAAGTTAGCCATTGAAGTTAGAAAGATTGACTTTCATCCTGAATTCTTGATTTGCCCGATCTACTTGATCGCCGCCTTGTCCGGGATATTGGAGGATCATGTTGTTGATCCTTTCATTGTTGGATCCCACCTCCTCAAGCATGATCCTGTGGTTTACTGCCAACATCTCCCTACGATTGACATGATTACGAATTTTCATACCACCAAGGGTGGATCACCACCACGAACACGGAGCTGCCTTATAGCCTCCGTCGTGCAATCGATGACAACTTGCAGCCCTCACTGATTCTCTCACTGTGCCGCTTTAAAACCCGCCACTGTTAAGGAAAGATTCCCTGGAGCATGGTTTATGGGAATGTTGCCTGATCCGTTGTTAGAAGCCATATATTCGAGGAGAAAGACTCGCTCTGATACTAATTGATGCAGGGAAGGACGTGATAAGGTCGATCACTGTTTTCCTCGATTGATAAATACCTTGAATCCACATGGTACTCTTGAATCCATGAGACGTTTCTTGAATCCATGAGAAAAAATTAGAAAATTCTTAAGAAGTTTATTGATTGATTCCATAATAAAAGTGAGTTTAACCCCTTTAAATAACCCTAAATAAATCCCAAAAACATAATCAAAGAGTTCTAATCAAACTAGGAAAAAAAATTTAAAAATCGTGTAAATTTTTCACATCCATCAACCTGTCAAAACAACAAAAAAGTGTCCAAAGATTTAAACCAAAAATTCTATGATTTTCGACCTGTCGACTCGATCCGTCGACCTATCGAAATAGATTTTGAGCTGTCGACAAGATCTGCCGACCTGTCTAAACTGGCATAAATCAGCCAGCAAGCAAGCAATCTGGAACAATATTTCGTCCTTTCGAACAATATTTGGACTTATCTAAATTGGAAGAAATCAGCTAGCAAGCAATGTAAAATTTTTGGAGGAATTTCGACCGGTCAACTAGATTTGTCAATCAGTCAAACTATATTACTCAATGTGTTCGATCCTTCTTGGCTTCTTTTATTCGGTCCATCTTAGTCATGAATGATTTTGCGATCCATTCTACATCAATTTTCAACTCATTTTAGGGCATGATCTCAAAAATAAAAGATATCCAAATCTTAGGTGGACCACACTACAAGAAATTAACAGTAGTAGTTAAAATGCTCAACCGTTGAAAACATCCTAGGGCCCCCTGTAATGTTCCCGTAATGTTTATTTTCCATTCAAATTGTTGATAAGGTCACACAACTTGGATAAAGGGCAAAAATGAATATTAGTTTGATCCAAAAATCTTGTGACCCACGAGAAGTTGTTAATGGTCAATCATCATTGTTTCCTATGGTGTGGTCCATCTGAGATTTGGATCTGATTCATTTTGGGGCTCATACCCTATAATGATCCGGCAAAATGGATGGACTCAGTAGATATACAATACATACATCAAGGTGCACCCCACCATATATGGGGAGGCTGAGGAGCACCACCTCTCTCCCCACCATATCCCGTCCCTCTGTCTCCCCGTTCACCAAGCTCTCTCTCAAAGATCAGGTTTAGCTCATTTGTATGATAGATGTGGGTCGTTCATCATGTTGACCCCACTTGGCCTATGCTAAGCTAGCCCTAAACTTAGAAAGACCTTTCATTAGGTGGGCTACTAGGTTGATCAAGTTAAAAATGAATGTCTACCATTCAAAACTTCTTGCTCGGTAAAAAGTTTTGGATCAAGCTGATATTCTTGTTTTTTCATAATCCGGCTTTGTGTGATATTATGAACTGGTTGGATGACAAATTATCATCATGGTAGCCCTAAGAAGGTTTCAACGGTGAGCATCATTGTCCCCACTATTTTCAAAGTGGTCTACTTGAGCATTGTATTTTCCTCCTTTTTTAGGCCCATGCCCTAAAATATGATCGGGCAAAATGGATAGACGGTGTGGATATAATCATGTTAAGGCCCACAAAACATGCCACATCAACATAGTATACCATTGGTGTGTATTCTGGAAGTCGGTATTTACATTCAAGTAATTAAGTTAGCAATACTATGGGCATTTTGACATTTTATTTCAAAAAAAAAAAAATGATAGAAATGAAAGAAAAATAACTGATGGAAGGCCTTTAACAATTATCTTGATTAATAAGGTAGTCTAATAAAAAAAAAGTTAATTTTAAAAGGTACTAAGATGTAAAAATGATATTAATGAAGTGGTATTTTGTAAAATTCACTTAGGGCTAGAGGTGTACTGACGCAGGGATGAACGTGATGAGGTCAATCACCGTCTTCCTTAAGGATAACTACTCTGAATCCACGGAGCTTCTCTATACTCCTCACAGAGACTTCTTGAATCCACAAGGAAAGAAAGCAGGAAACTAGAAATAAATTTTAATAAGTTCGAAATTAATTGATGAATCCATAAAAATGAGTTTACACCCCTTTAAATAAGGGAACCAAGCAACAGGAAAGAAATCAGACTCAAACTACAACTAAAACTCCTAGAATCCGCGACTTACTATAAATAGTAAACTTACTATTTATAGACGGTCGTGATGTCTACTAGTGTGCAAGGTTTTCGGCCAAAAATAGTAATTAAGTGTCCTATTTGGCTTTACCAAACTGTTCTCCTAATTATCCTAAGCACTTTTCATGTTGGACACAACTCTTAAAGCCCAACGGATGAAGAGCTACAAGCAAACTAAAACTTACTATTTATAATAAAAACGAAATTAAAATGGGAAAATGACCATCGATTAGGGGGTTTCTCGCAAATCTGGGCTGCGTAACCTAGCATAGTAGGGTTGGTTGGCTAAAGTAGCTCGTTCTACCCCAAATTCATATATTTTACGTCAGATAACTCATTCGGGATTGCAAGATACGCCCGATCTAAGGTCCAACGGTCCGGATCACTTATGTTGTCGACCGTGCCTTTGCTGATCCATCTTGGCCATGAAATTGTCCATGACCCGCTCTACATCATGTACATGAGTCGAACTAAGTCGAGCTTCTCGGCTCGGCCACTAGCTGACCTTAGCTCGAACTCAGTTCGGCTTGGTCCTCGAGCTTGACTAGCCAGGTCGACTTGGCTCGGTCAGTACCTCGAGCTGGTTCAAGCCCAGTTTGAGCCAAGATTGAGCCTCCACGACATTTTCACAAACAGATAGAATACACTTTCAATTTCTCACTGTATGTAAAACATCAGCAGTTATTTAGAAGAATTTCATCGAACACCTTGTAGGCAACATCAAAATCAAGAAAAAAAATGGTATTTGTTTCATACATACCTTCCTTGCCACCAGTTGACACTTCGTTGAGTCATTTCATAAAACACTTGGTGAGCAACATCAATATCAAAGTAACCGAGTCACCGAACTGGTTCAATCTGAGTTCGATTCGAGTTAGGTCGAGCTCGGGCAAGCTCTGTAAGACCCGTATCTTGGTCCGTACCTTTCCGTACACTTCCGCGGTCTTACCGGTCGAATTTCGGCAACTTTCGACCCTTAACCAGTATCGACGCGCGACCCTGATTCATGTACCGACAACCCGAGTCGACTCAACCCGAGACCAATACCATAGCGACCACACCGTCGCCGCGGTTCCGATACCGCGACTCGCGCGCCGAGGCGATACCCTGGTCAAGAGTTATGGGCCAACGTTCGGTGCAAGAAAACGCCACGCGTTGCAAAAATCAAGGGAATCTCTACGATGTGTCACATCAATCACATCAATCCCATCAATCAATCACCCATCAATCCATCACATGTCAAGTACACATCACTTCCATCCCTTTTCCCAAGCAACCACAAAAGTCTCCCAAACCCATACCTCTCTTACACAAAAAGCCACAAAAGTCTTCACCACCCATACCTCTCTTACACAAAAGCCTCAAAAGTCAAGCTTTTCTTACACAACCATCACTCACCCATCCATCCATCACTCTCTCTCTCCCTTACATCACTCTCTCTCTTTCTCTCTTTCTCATTTCAAAACTCCAAGCAATTTCCAACTCCATACGTTTGGAATTTTTGCAAAAATTCCTAAGCTCCAAGTGGCCCACCTTCCTACCCCAAAATCTCCCATCTCAACCCTCCATTCTTCATCTTAACCATTGAAGTTGAAGCTTAGGTGCCAAGGAACCTCTAGGAGCAAGAAGATCGGACGGTGGGTGCCTCTATAAGGTAGATTTATTTATTTTTATGGTGGACCAAGTGAGGCCCACCGATCAATGGTGTGGATCTCACTTGGGACCCTAATACGTGGCCGATGGACCACTTGGATCATCATGATCATTCCATGATGGGGCCATTCTCCATGGACCCCATCATGATGTTTATTTTCATTTCAAAAGGTCATCTAGACCATCCATATTGGTGAGGAAAGGATTCCCACCGTTGATCTTTAGTTTTGATGGTCACATGTGCAAAATAACCCATTTGATGTATGATTTCATGTATGGGAGAGCCCATAATGACGGGGTCCCTCCATCACAAGCCGTGTCCCACTCTCCATGTCTTTCTCTCTCTTTTATTGCTTTTATTTTATTTTATTTTATTTTATTTTAATTTTTATGCTGTAGGATTGTGGCCCACTTGAATGGATCCCACCTTGATGCAATTTTTTTATTCAAGTGGGGCCCACCTTATATGTGTACCCATGACAAATATCCATGGTGGCCCACTTCATCAGGGCCCACCTTTAAAACAAATTTTTTTTAAAAAAGAAAACCGTCCAGCGTCTGGGACGCTGGACGTTTCTAAGGAAGAAAAAAAAAAAAGGAAGAAGGAAGAATAGAAGAGCTTTGGTGGCCCCCTTGCATAGGCCCCACCCTGATGTTTATGTCCGATCCAAGCCGTCCATCCTCTTACCCATGACATTTTAGCCGTTGGGTAGAAGTTTGGAGCTGATCCAATCACCTGGTGGGCCATAGCGTCAAATATTGCATTTCCACCATTCAAACACTAATTTCTTATTTTATTTCACTTCCAAGCATCAAAAAAATTCAAACTCTAGACTCATTTGGACGACGTCGAGCCACTGAACGCAATGGCTGGGGCGGATTTCATTTTAGCGGGCCCCATACGTGAAAAACCCCAGGAAAATGGGTTTTTCCCGAAATTGAGAAGAGGCAGAGCCTCTGCTCTTGCGTCAGGCAAGTGGCAGCGCTGCACGCTCCTGCGTGCAGCCTTGTACAGGCAGCAGACGGGCGTGGGGAGGTGGCCCACGGCCCTGCTCGTGGGCCCCACAGAAATGTTTATTTTTTCATCCAACTTGTTCATTAGGTGGGCCACCCCAGTGGTGGGCCCCCCTCCAAAAATGAAGCAGATCCAAAACTCAGGTGGCCCACACCAAATGAAACAGTGTGAATTGAAATTTTCCATTAAAATCCTTTTGGGGCCCACTGACGTGTTGGATCAAGCTGAAATTTTTATCTTCCCTTCAACCAGGCCCGAGTGACCCAGTGAGTGGCTTGGATGGCTAATAGACATTTCAATGGGCCCCACATGGGACCCACAGTGATGTATGCATTTTATCTCCACCGTCCAACGGACAGTGGAGTCCAGGGTGATGATTGTGGAGCCCCTTTGGGCGTGCGTGCGTGTGAGCATGCATACAGCATGAGTGTGTGTGTGCGTGTGTGTGTGTGTATATATATTATACTATATATAATGTTATATTATATTATTGATAATACTATAATATATTATAATATTGTGTATATATATATATATATATATATATATATATATATATATATATATATATATATATATATATATATATATATATATATATATATATATATATATATAACATTGTAGATTTCATACATGATGGTGGGTCTTCTTGTGGGCCCCCACCATTGATACGGGTGCTACATCTAATCTAGCCGTCCACTTTAAAGATCATTTTGTGGAATTAGTCAAAGTATGAGACAAATCCACAGTCCAAGTGGACCCCGTCTTAGCATGATTTGTGGCTCATCTCGATGTATTTGTGACACTTATTGGGGCCCACTTTGATGTGGATGTGCGGCCCATGGGATTGGACCATTTGATATATTCCAAGGCCCTTGGGTCCAGATCCATTTAATTCATAAAAGAGCCTATGGGTTAGGCCCATTTGATTCATATAAGGCCTATGGGCTTAGGCCCATTTGATGTGTTGCAAGTCCATGGGACTAGGCCCATTTGATGTACTTCAAGGCCCATGAAATTGGACCCATTTGATATATGCAAGGCCTAGGGGTTTAGGCCCACTGAATTCACGTTAGGTCTATGGGTTGAGGCCCACTTGATCTACATGTAAGACCCAATTGGTGTGGCCCATTTGATATATATTAGACTCATGTGACTAGGTCCAATTGATGCAATCCAAGGCCCACGGGTTTTGACCCATTGCAATGCACATAAGACCCATTGGTGTGGCCCATTTATGTGGCCCATCTGATGAATAAAAGGCCCATAAGCTATGGCCCATTTGATATATATGTAAGGCCCAATGGGAGGAACCTAAGGTCCATTGCAATGTGTAAACCCAATACCGATTATGTAGCGGTGTTTAAGAAGATCGTACCTGGGATGCAGTGTCGGTTTGACGTCCACATTGCGAGTGTAATGTTGGTTGGATGTCCACATTATGACTCTCCTTAGGGTCCATTACTGGGCCGTACTTATCGTATATAGGTCGTCCAGGTCCATCTGTATTGTAAGATAGTTCATCATGTTTAGTACAGTTTCATGACTCATGATCATACGCATCATATGTATGCTTGCCGTGAGAATTGTCTGATCATAGCATTTGCCTTCGGGCAGGTTGTTTATGGGCTCCCGGTTAGGCGGTGTTGCCCTACATGAGCGCACGATATGCGCAGGATTGGTTGCATGACTGGATAGCGTGATTCATGCATTCTGCATTTGTGCGACATGATTATTGTACGCCCTAGCGACATCGGGGCCGTAACTTCCACAGATGTATCGTGGTTGGCAGGATTGGATACCGAAAATCTTGTTCTACATGGGGTACTATAGATATCCCTGGGTGAAAGTCCCTAAACCCTTATAGTACCAAGAGGTTGCTCCAACGTCTAGACCGAGTGGGTAGATGAGCGTTGAGTGCCGAATACCAGACGGTTACGCTCTCCACTGTGTCGTGGTCGGTTGGAAGGGGGTGCGGCCTTACCCGCCCGAGTGTAGGGGGCAATACTAGGCTGAGTTTGACCAGCTCGCGAAATGGGTCCGCTATCGACAAGTCTCACCCGATATTGGCAGACGGATAGTGAGGTCTCTTCCACTTACCTCATTGCGCGCTATGTGGCGAAAATCTGGTTTAGAGTGTACTAGACCCCGGTGATATTCCATATTTGAGCTGTACTGATATGTGGACATTGATGAGGATCTGTATGCTTGAGTTGCATTGCACATCACATGGCCTTGGGATGGCCGATACCATTCATGTCTTACATTGTATAGCCTTAGTACGGCTCATGATGTTATGGTTCCATCTGCATACTTCGCATTACTCTGTCATTACATGTTCATATTACTACCTTGAGCACACACTTTCACCACCCTCTAAGCTTTCTGTAAGCTTATGCACGACCGTTGCGTGCAGATGACGTTGGATCGCAGCAGCGCTGAGGCAGGAGCACGTTGCAGAGCTTTTGGAGTTTTTGGTTCTTTACTATTATATTTCCCTTTATGCTCATTGTACTTGTAAAGTTTTTGATCATAGTGGAAATGTAATGGAGTGCTTGGTTGTTGTTTGTGGGTTATGCCTTTGGTTATGCTTATTACGAATCAAACTGATGTTGAAAATCCTCCTCGTAGCATCCCAGGATCGGAACCTGGCGAATGGGAGCTAGGAGCCGAGAATGGGGTTCTACGGAGGCTGTCGGCGCCGGATTCGGCGATCAGGAATTTTGTGAGCCCGGTTTCCGAATTTG
This sequence comes from Magnolia kwangsiensis, assembly GCA_037074715.1. Taxonomy (NCBI): domain Eukaryota; kingdom Viridiplantae; phylum Streptophyta; class Magnoliopsida; order Magnoliales; family Magnoliaceae; genus Magnolia; species Magnolia kwangsiensis. Next base: position 190,382,281 of record CM073571.1, on the reverse strand, counting down.
GGGCGTGACAAGCTCGAAATTGGTTCAAGAGATTTTTGAGGTCAAAAAATCAGCTCAACTCGGCTCAAACTCAACTTTAAACTGAGTCGAATCGAGCTTTTTCGAGTCGATTCGAGAGAGCTAATTCGGTTCGTGTACACCCTACTTAGGGCTATTTGATTTTTCAAATGTACCGTGTAAATACTTTGTAAATAAGTAATAATTACATCACTCCTAAGGTTGACGTGTTAACACTAAAATCGAGCACCAATGCCAAATAAATATGGGGCCCAATGTAATGCACGTCTTATCCACACCGTCCATCTGTTATGCCATCTGATTTTAGGACATTAATCCAAAAATGTGGCATCTCCAAAACTCAAGTGGACCACACCATAGGAAATAGTGGGAATTCAACGCCTATCCATAGAAACCAAAAGGCCCCGAAGAAGTTTTGGATCAACCTGCTACATGTGTTTTCTCCTTATCCATGTCTGTGTGACCTTATCAACCAATTAGATGACCAATAGGCATCAATGTGGGCCTGATATATGTAAGAACTCTCAACGATGGACATTTTAAGGCTACTGTTTTCCTTGGTGTGGGCCACTTGAGCTTTGGATCTGCCTAATTTTTTGAGTCACACCCCAAAATATTTTGGTAAAACTGATGTACAGCGTGGATATGTCTCATATATTACAGTGGCGCCCAAAAAATTAAGTCAATCTTTTTGAACCGGTTTTTAAGATAAAAATACAACCTGATTTTCAAATAAACTAAAACAATAATAATTGCCTATTTACTGTACATCCACGGAGGACTGAAAAATCAAACAGGCCCTTAAATTTAATCCACTCCTGGTCAACATGAACAACTTAATACAAAAACCTAAGTGATAGAATGACACAGGTTTTTACACATGCACGCACACCCACACCAAGTGGGATTTCACCACAATGGATACTCGGAATTCATTACCTCATGTTGAACCACACATTCTAATTGAGAAATAATCTAGTGGGCTCTATCCATGGAAACCTTGCCATGCACATAGCTGCAGGTGGAATCATTGGCATCCAAGTCAAATATCCGGACCATCCATTAGGTCCAGCTTGCTCTTCACAGGCAGCCTTGAAAAATCATTATATCAGATTATTTAAACCGTCCACTTAGTGGCTTGCAGAAATTGATGGACGAGATTGTTCATTAAAGATGACTCAAGTAAAGGACATTTAACACCACCTCATTGTTGCAGTTTTTGTACAGTAATGAAATAAGATTGATTAGATCTAATGGAATAAACGACTTTGAACACGTATGGATAGTCCAAACATCAAACAACATCAGTTAATCTTGGCTTAACGATGTCATGGGTTTAAGTCTCCATTGTGGTGTGTGTGGGTGCGTAAAAAAACAAAAGAAAGAATCACATCAATAAAATGATTGAAGGTTATGATCAATAGGATCCAAGATTGGAAGGTCGAGAACGAGTACATACTGAAATGAATAGAGAGCTTGTAGAAAGAAGAAGATGGAAGATGGCTCCTGCAATCAGTCAAAAGACGGTTAATACTGTTTATAGAAAAATAATTCAACCCATCATGCATTGGTTCTGTTTCTAAAAGAGTCATATTGATTACATAAACTGAAGATAAGGCCGAGTAAAGGATAGATTGGATCATCGCATCAGTGCTTATTTTGTATGGTTTCCAGCCTGTTATATACTTTGGCCCGAAGGGCATCCTGATCCCTTCAATCATGTGGCTGTGCTGTACGAAACAAACAGACGGCTAAAACAACAACAACTAACGCGACGGATGGAAGGCTAGATAAAACGAAACAAATGGACGGCTACACAATGTCTATTTGGTTTTATTTGTTTCGGACACGTATGACCAACTTGATTAGCATAATAGGGACTGGGTTTCGGTGGATCTCTGACCATGGGGCTGACCGTGATGTATTTTCCTTATATCCACACCATCCATTCACTTCTCCACTCATTTTTGGGCACGAGCCGAAAAATGCAGCAGATCATCCAAATCTCAGGTAGAGCACACCACGGTAAACAGTGGTGATTGAACTTACACCGTTAAAAATTTCTTAGGGGCAACCGCAATGTTTATTTGTCATTCAACCTGTTGATTAAGTCACAAAGACTTGGATGAAGGGACCACAGAAATATCAGGTTCATCCAAAAATTTGTGGCCTACAACAGGTTTTTAAGGTTCAATCACCACTCTTTCCTGTGGTGTGGTATCTGAGATTTTGATCTGCTGCATTTTTTGGATTATGCTTAAAATGATTGGGTGAAACGGAATATTAATGGTGTGGATCTAAGAAAAGTATATTACAGTTGGCCGCGCAATCAGGGATCCACTGACCTCAGTGGATATAGGAATCCACTGATAGCCTAAGAATTAAGATCCGGGTAAAGGAACCGATCTGCGGAAGCGGATTGGCTACTCCCCCTGCGACCAGACCCGTAACTGGTGGTCGGTGCTGTGGGCCCCACCATGATGTATATGTTTCATCCATCCTGATCATCCATTTTTACAGATCATTTTAGTGCTTTATATCAAAAATGAGTGTGATATAAATCTCAGGTGAACCACACCAAAGGAAAACCACCATTAAAATCCTCCTAAGGCCCACTGTACTGTTTATTTGACATCCAATCTGTTGATTAGGTCATACAAGGTCATATGAAGGGAGAAAACAAAGATCAGCTTGATCCAAAAATTTTATGGCCCTCAAAAAGTTTTTAATGGTCCACGCTCAGTCAAAACTTTTTCATGTAATGTGGTCCACTCGAGATTGGGATATATCTCTTTTTTGGTCACTTACCATAAAATGATCTGGAAAAGTAGATGGACGGCTTACATCATGATGGGGCCACATAGCACCAACCACCAGCCATTGGCTAGTGGCAGGGGGAGTAGCCAATCCGTTTCCGATTGGCTAGTGTACCCCACACGAGCTATATAGCTGATGTATTGAGGTCAGCAAGTTACATGGGGCTAATCATGAGGTATGTGGTATATCCAAACCGTCCATCCATTTGGCAAGCTCGTCTTAAGGCTTGAGATGAAAAATAAGACTGATATAACTATCAAGTGGACCACACTGCAAAAAGCAATGGGGGATTGAATGTCTACCAGTGAAACCCTTTTCGGGGTCACAGAAGTTTTGGATCAATATAAAATTTGTTTTTCCTCTTAATTTACGTCTTTGTGACCTTATGAACAGATTGCATGGAAAATAAACGTTATGGTGGGCCCTATGAATTGTTTAATGGTGAAAATCATTATCTTCACTGCTATTTGTGGTGTGGTCCAAATGATTTTTGGATATGATTCATTTTTTGGATAATGCTCTAAAATGATCTCTAAAAATAGATTAACAGTGTAGATATAATAAATACGTCACTGTGGGCCCATGTAACTTTGATCTCCTTTGAACCGTTCGTACAGCTTGGAGCACGAGGAGCGTCCGTGCTCATCTTCGCACACACGCACCTACAGCAGCTATATAGCTGGTGTGTGATACATCAGCCAATACGCTTCCCCATTCCGCATATGATGTGTGGATACGTTATTGTATACAGGTGCTAGTAGACTGAGCCATACAACATGCAGATAACGTAGATGGATGGAACCTCTTAAATCAGAGGTCTCAAGTCCACTCGGATGTTTGGGACCACATGATATTGCTGTAGTTTTTTAATAGTGATGAAAGAAGATTGAACTAGATTTAATGGAATTAATGTCTTTGCAACATGTTGGACATGATGTGGATTTTCTCCTCATTGGTGGAATCGATGAAATCGAATGGGTTTCGATATCATCGATAATTAAAAGATTTTTCAATCCTGGTCGATGGACTGTTTTTTGTCCTTTCGATATGATCAAGTGACCTGCCGATCATATCGAGGATGTCATCGAGGATGTATCGAGAGTGTCTCGATGGCATCGATAATTGATGGAATTTTACCCCTGGTTGCTGGACAGTTTTAGTCCTGTATCGATATGATCGAGCGACTTTCAGATGGCATCGATGCTGTTATCGAGAGACCGTCGATATGATCGAAGATTTCCGCAGATGCGATTGCGGAAGCGAAAATTTTGCGGATTTTGTTTCCTATTTGGGTTCTATCTCTTTCTATTCTTATATAAAGGGGTGTATTCGGGATTGGGGTGTATTTCAGGGTATTATAGGGTTTCCTAAAGCTTTACAAGGGTTTGCTAAAGGGCTTAGGGTTGTTAGAGAAAAAGAAATAGATAGAGGAAGCTTGTGGAAGGGAGGCTATGCTCGTAGAGGTGATCTACCATATCTCAGCGCTTTCACGTCCTCGTAATTGGTGAGATCTCTCCGTCTTCTTTGTTTCTCTTACTGTTTATCTGCTCCTGCGTGAGTGAAGAAGGTTTGATCCAAGCGGTGTGCCCTTGTGATCGGTTGTAATGTTCTGCTTTATAGTGGATTATTGATCTGGACGAGGTCCCGTGGTTTTTACCTCTTTGAGAGTTTTCCACGTAAAAATTCCTGGTGTTGTGTGATTGATGCTTTGATTTACTTTATTGCTTTTATTATCCCATAATTCTAGTTTGTTTTGGAAGGCTAGATCCTAAGGTTTTGTGCTAGGCCCCCAACAAAGTGGTATCAGAGCTAAGTTCATTGAACAAGTAGGATCGGTTTGGAATTATGGAAGGTGGCTCATCAAGGATGATCAGCCTCAATGGTTCTAACTGGACCATATGGAAGGCTAAGATGGAGGACTTGCTTTATTGCAAGAACTTATATTCTCCAATTTTAGGCATATCAGCAAAATCTAAGGATATGACTGATGATGATTGGAAGAAGTTGGACCGGAAGGCGGTGGGGTTGATTAGACAATAGCTGGATGATTCTTTATTCCACCATGTATCTACGGAAACCTCAGCCGCTAGCCTATGACTAAAACTACAAGGGCTGTATGAGAGGAAGACAGCCGGTAATAAAAATTTTCTGATAAGACGACTTGTGAATCTCAAGTTCAAGGATGGTGGTTCTATGGCCGAGCACATGAATGGGGTCAGTAATATAGTGAACCAGCTCTCCACTATGAAGATGGTCCTGGATGATGAATTGCAGGCTTTACTATTGCTTAGTTCATTGCCTGACAGTTGGGAGACATTGGTGGTGTCTCTAAGTAACTCCGCGCCAGACGGAAAGATATTCATGGAACAACTTACTAGCTGTCTCTTCAATGAAGAGACAAAGAGGAAGTCTCAGGGGTCTACTCATCAAGAGGCCCTTGTGACACAGGAATGGGGGAGAGGAAAGAACAGGAAGGGCGGGAAGGCCCGAGATAAATCAAGAGGCAAGTCGAGTAGCAGAAAGGATGTTAAATGCTGGAACTGTGGCAAGAAGGGTCACTACAAGCATGAATGTCGTAAGAATAAGAACGATAGGAAAGGAAAAGGAAAGGAGAAGGAAGATGAATCAGATTCTACTACGGTCGCTTCAGATGGCGACATTGTTATTATTCTTTCCACAGATCATGATGTTTGTCTCACGGCTACGGGTCAGGACACCGACTGGGTGATTGACTCAAGAGTTTCTTTTCATGCGACTCCACGCAGGGACTTCTTCACAAGCTACAAGTCAGGTGACTATGGGACCGTGAAGATGGGAAATTCTGGCATATCGAAGATCGTAGGGGTCAGTGATATTTGTGTGAAGACCGATGTGGGCTGCACATTGGTTCTCAGGGATGTGAGGCATATCCCAGACCTTCGCCTCAACTTGATGTCGACGGGAAGGTTGGATGATGATGGCTATGAAAGCTGGTTTGCTGTGGACGTTAGAAGCTCATCAAGGGTTCGTTACTCGCAGCTAGAGGAAAGAAGTGTTGCACCCTTTACAAGGCAAGTGTCAGTGTGTGCAAGGGTGGGTTGAATGCAGCGGAAGATTCAGCTATCGACATGTGGCACAGGCGTCTAGGCCACATGAATGAAAAAGGGCTTCAGCTACTAGCGAGGAAGCGGCTCCTTCCAGACGTGACAGGTGTGCCTCTCAAAACCTGACTTGATTGTTTATCAGGAAAACAGCATAGAGTTTCATTCATTAAAACTGTTTCTCATGTTAATAAAGTGCATGCATTAGATTTAGTTTATTCTGATGTGTGTGGTCCTATGAGGACAAAAACCTTGGGTGGGGTATTGTATTTTGTTACTTTTATAGATGATGCATTTAGGAGGGTTTGGGTTTATGCATTGAAATCCAAGGACGAGGTCTTTGGTGTGTTTAAGTTGTTTCATGCTATGGTTGAGAGAGAGACAGGTAGATCATTGAAGTGCATCCGCACTGATAATGGTGGTGAATGCATTGGCGACTTTCATGAGTACTGCAAGTCCCTGGGTATACGGCATGAACAGACGGTTCCCAAGACCCCCCAGCATAATAGTGTAGCTGAGCGAAAGAATCGCACCATTGTTGAGAGAATCAAATGCATGTTATCCCATGCGAAGTTGCCCAAGACGTTCTAGGGAGAAGCAATGTACACGGCGGTGTATTTGATAAACAGGTCTCCATTAGCCCCGTTGAATGGAGAAGTACCCGAGAAGGTGTGGACTGGACATGATCCATCGTACATTCATCTCAGGGTGTTTGGATGCAGGGCATCTGTTCACATACTGAAGGAAGAGAGGTACAAGCTCGATATGAAGATCAGGCAGTGTGTGTTCTTGGGGTACGGTGATGAAAAATTAAGTTACAGATTATGGGATCCGACCGAGAGGAAGCTTATCAGGAGCAGAGATGTGGTTTTCTTTAAAGATCAGTGTATAGAAGACATGCTAAGCCAAAGAAGAACTAGCCTAGTTCAGGTGAACCAGAAGACATGGATCCGGTTATTCCTCCCGTGGTGCCTGATGACGGGAGAGTACAACAAGGTGCAGAGGACGAGGGAGTTCCTACAGAAGATGGACCGGGGGAGCAGCCTTCACTTGATCCACCTATTGAGCCACAGGTGAGGAGGTTGTAAAACCCGCATCCTAATTCGTACTGTTCCTTAGGCTTTCGCGGTCATTCCGATCGATTTCCGGTGACTCGCGAGCTGCAACCGACGTTGCGCGTAATCCTGAGACGGATCTTGTCGGTCTGAGTCAGTTCGACCCGAGACTTGTACCAGTGCGACCGCGTTGTCGCCGCGGTTCCGATGCCGCGTCTCACGTGCCGAGGCGATACCTAGGCCAGAAGATGTGGGCCCGCGTTCAGTTCGAGAAAACACCGCACGTTGCAAGTATCAAGGGAATCTCTACGATATGTCCCATCAATCACGTCAATCATAAGTCAAGTACATCCCATCACAAGCCATCACTCATCCTTACCTCTCCTTACCCAAAGTCAATGCAACCCATGCTTAGCCCATTCCCTTCTTACAAAAAGTCAAAAGAACCCATCCCTTTCTACTCCATCACCACTCCTCTCTCTCTCTCTCTCTCTCTCTCTCTCTCTCTCTCTCATTTCTCCCAAGCACCATGAGAGCTTGGACTTCCATGGCTTTCATGGAAAGAAAATGTGGCCCACTTTCCTATCTCCCATCTCCACCATCCTAAGTCGATCTCAACCGTTGAAGTGCCTCTATTGGATCTCTGGCATACATTGATGGAAGAAAAAGTCCAAAAAGATCACAGGTGGGTGCTTCTCTCTCTCTCTCTCTCTCTCTCTCTCTCTCTCTCTCTCTCTCTCTCTCTCTCTCCCTTTCTCTCTTGTGTGATGTCCTGTGCCCACCACGGTGCAAGACAATCTTGACCATCCGATCGTAAGGCCCACCTTGTAGCGGGTTCATTGGACTGCTAAGATGAAGGGAAAACACAAATATCATGTTGTCCTAAGCTGGTGGGCCACGTACACGTGAGACCCACCACAATACCTGTGTTGAATTCCATCTGTCCAGCGTCCAGGGACGCTGGACGTACCCAGCCGCCGTGGGGCGAGCCTAACAGGGAAGTGTGAACTTACGTTGGGTGTATTAACCCACTGGCTTGGGGGTAGGCTACTCATGGAGGCCCCACCTTGATGAATGTATATAATCTACGCCGTCCATCCCGTTTCCAAGCACATTTTAGGCGTTGAGCCAAAAAAAAATGAAGCCATTCATATCATCTGGCGGGCCATAGCTAAAAAAATAGGAAGTTTCATCATTAAAATATACTTTGAAGTCTTCTATATGTCAAAATACTTTTGATATTGGGCTCATTTAGCCTGTAATGAGCTATAGGATCCAATGAGTGGGATGGATCCATCTGCTGCAGGCCCCACATGAGAAAAACCATGAAAAAATTCATTTTCAAGGAAAACATAAAATAAAATAAAAGAGGTGGAGAAGTTACTGCCAACGGCCACAGGATGTGCAGCGTCCTACTGCGCCTAGGACGGTCCCAACCATAGGCTACATGGGCCGCACGTGACGTACGTGTGGGGCTACGTGTGATGTAAGTGATTTATCCGAGCCGTCCAGCAACGTCTGGACGGTGGGACACCATCATGATGCATTTGTTTTATCCCAACCGCGGACCCACTTGATGGACGTGTGTATCCACACCTTCCATCCAATGAAGCATATTCAAATCTCAGGTGGACCCACCATGATTTCATCACTAGATCAGCACCGTCCAGAGCACCCTGGGGTCTGGACGGTGGCTTTTTGTAATTCATGTATGGTATGTATATTATAATATAATATATTCTATTACGTGATATTATATTCTATTATATTAATATATCATATTTTTTGTATACTGTAGCTGACGTCTGCAGCTTGTAGGTCCCACCAGGTGCGTGCAACATCAAGCCGTCCATCCATCTGCCCACCTTGATGCTTGTGTTGCATATCAACCGTCCTTCCATTTTTACTGTATTTGTGGGCCACGTGGGCTGGACCCCACCTAATGGTGATTTTTATCTCACCATCCATCTGAGGACGGTGGGAAATCACTTTGACGTTGTTTATCCCCACCATCCATCCAATCTCTGGACGGTGGGAGTGGATCAGCTAATGTACTTTACTACCACACGTCAATAGGTCCAGTGGCCCCTCACTCAGTGGGCCCCCACTCATGATATATGTGATTCATCCATGCTGCAGGGCAACTGTGGGACCCACGCATGTGTGGAGTCCACATGCATGTGAATATCAAGCCGTCCATCTGTCCAGCGTCCAGGTTTGGACAGTGGAACCTATTTTCCAAAAAAAAAAAAAAAGAGAGAAAAAAAAAGAAGAAGAAAGAATAAAGAAAGATAAAGTAATATAATATAATATTATATATTTATATATATGTCTAGTGGGCCCCATGTAGTACCCACCTTGATGTACAAATTTTAAATCCAAGACGACCGTCCGTTTGAGGATGTGGTCCCCACCGTTTGATGTATTATATCCAAGCCATCCATTTGAGGATGTGGACCAGTCATGATGTGTGTTTTATTCCACACCGTCTAGATAGGATGGACGGTGAAGTGTGCATGATGTATGTGTATCCACAGGTGGGACCCACCTTGATTTCATCTAGATCTTCTAAACTAGGGACGGTGGGTCCCATGCAACTAGTGTTGCTGTTTGACATCAGCCAGTCATGTGGGCCTGATCAGAGGTATGTGATTCATACCGGCCGTCCATTTGAGGACGTGGACTAGCCATGATGTATGTACTATATCTATACCGTCCATTTGGATGAGGTACATGTAACATCGTGGGTCCATAGAGCACCATTTAGTAGTGATGTGGTCCCATGCCTTTTGTGGGAGACAGATTGCATGTATGCATGTCATGTTGAATGACTTAAATGCATGGCATGTGTGTATGTACGCGTGAGATGCATCACAGGTTAGTACCTGTAATAGTTGTATGCATGCGTACCTGTCTGATGAGTGTGTGATAAGGTGCATGACACTACGTTACCTGTTATACATGCATGAATGCAAGTAAGATATGCATGAGTGATGGGTTGTGTGTTATACATGCATGGATGCAAGTGATACATGCATGGGTGATGGATTACGTTGAATGCATATGTGACATATATGGGATGGACACCTGATCTGCGCATGACCTAAACTATGGTAGGAAGGTATGTGTGAGGCTTGAGGTCGAGTGAGCACTCCCAGGTAATATTATTTGAAAGCATGCTTGCACAAGAGCTTAGCCGTACATGTGAGTGCATTGCACGCACCTTCACGGCCCTGTCAATGAGATGTATTTGAGGACCACTTTGATATATTTATAGCCATCCATGACGCCCGACGTGTTGTATAGGAGGACCATGTAATGCGGCCCACTTGATACTTATATGGCCCATGTGGTGTGCTTGAGGGCCCATGAGTAGGGCCCACCTGTCATGTATATGAGACCCATTGATACAGTTCACTCAACATTTATGAGGCCTATTGGTGCGACCCATTTGATTTGGCCCATTGACTCGGCTCATTTGTATCGGCCCATTTGACTTGGCCCATTGACTCGACCCAACTGATTCGGCCCATTTGTACCAGCCTATTTGAGTCGGCCCATGTGATTCGACCCGTTGATACGGCCCGATATTATATACATTGACCCATGGGTGAGGCCTAATGTGATGCGTGTATGCCTCATAAGCGGGGCCCATGATGATGAGTATTAGACCCTTGTTTGAGACCGTGGACCTATTACACGATTGATCCTATATGGGTCATTCCTTGGGAGCAATGTTAGTTGAATGTCCACATTGATGGACAATGATGGTTAAATGTCCACATTGTGACCTTCCCTTAGTCCTTGTTAGGCACATTCTTATCGAGGCCGATTATCGTGACTGATTACTGATTCTGATTTTTCGTGGCCGATTGCCGACTCTGCGTGTCATGGTCGATTGACCGATTACCGATCGAGGCCGATTATCGAGACTGATTACCGGTCGAGGCCGATTATCGAGACTGATTACTGATCGAGGCCGATTACCGTGACCGATTATCGATCGTGGCCGATTATCGTGACCGATTACCGATCGTGGCCGATTATCGGTTGACGTGGTCGATTGCCGACTCTGCGTGTCATGGCCGATCGACCGATTACCGATCGAGGCTGATTATCGAGACTGATTACCGATCGTGGCCGATTGTCGATTGACGTGGCCGATTGCCGATTCTGCTTGTCATGGCCGATTGTACGATTCTGATCATCGAGGCCGATTACCGATCGAGGCCAATTATTGTGGCCAATTGTCGATTCTGATCTTCGTGGCTGATCGCCAATTTCGATTGTCGAGGCCCAATGTGATGTATACGCGGCCCGTTGTGATATGTATCCAGCCCGTGTTTAAGGCCCAATGTGATGTATATGCGGCCCGTTGTGATGTGTATCCAACCCGCGTTTAAGGCCCAACGTGATGTATATGAGGCTTATGTGGTGAGGCCCACTGTGATGTATTTTGAGGGCTAGGCAATGGAACCCATTATAATGTATGTTAGGCCCATGTGAAAGGCCCATCGTGATGTGTATTAAACTCTTGAGTGAGGCCCATGGTGTTGTATTTGGCCCTTGTGTGCGGCTATGAGTCCACTATATGTTAGGCTTTATGTGGGCCGTTCCTTGGGGAACAATGTTGGTTAAATGTTCATGTTGTCGATGTCGATTGTCAATGCTTGCTATTGATACCGATTATGAGTATGTGACTGCATAGCACCATGATACATGATCATACGCATCATCTGCATGTCTGTTATGAGATATGATTGACCATTGCATATGTCATAGTGCTGGTTGTTATGAGACTTCCTGATAGGCGGAGATTTTTTTACATGAGCGCACGGTGTGCGCAAGATTGATGCATGACGGGATTGTATGACTCACGCATCTTGCATTGTTTGCTGTGATTACTGTACGCCCTAGCGACACCAGGGTCGTAGCCTCCACAGGCATATCGTGGATGGCCAGACGGGACACCAAAAATCAGTTTTACATGGGGTGCTATAGATATCCCTGGGTGAAAGTCCCTAAACCCTTTTGGTTCCAGAGGTTGCTCCAACGTCTAGACCGAGTGGGTAGATAGCGCCGAGTGCCGATTACCAGATGGCTGCGCTCTCCACTGTGTCGTGGTCGGTTGGAAGGGGGTGTGGCCTTACCTGCTTGAGAGGAGGGGGCAATGCTAGGCTGAGTTTGACCAGCTCGAGGAATGGGTCCGCTATCGACGAGCCGGGCCCGATATTGGCAGGCGGATAGTGAGGTCTCTTACACTCGCCTTGTTGCGCGCGATGGGGCGGCAATCTGGTTTGGAGTGTAATAGACCCCGGTGATTTTCCAGAGAGGAACCGTACTGATATGTGGACTTATTGAGTAGGAGATGCATGCTCATTCATTCATTCACTATCCACTCGGGCTGGTGGTGCACAACTAATTGTTGTGTACCTTCGTTATGGCAAGGATTTCGGTTGGGCGCGCGACTAGCCTGAGATCAGGAGTTTATCACAATGAGTCTGACTATCCAAATTTAGGTATGGGACTGGTTTGGATAGAAGTCCCTTGTGGTGGACCTCATAGCCTGCGATACTACGTACTATCATCCCGACTTCACACTCCAGCATGGTTATTTCATTCGCATCGCATATTACATTACGTCCGCAGGCATATGGCATCTTGGGTTGCTATTTCTGCACTTATATGGCCTGGATAGATTTAGCAGGATTTGTATATTGCATTGCATTCTCGACATCTGCTATTTAGCTCTTTATGACTCCTTATCGCATAGTTGTTCTATATTGTGTATTCTGATATTGATTAACTTATAGACTTGTCCATACTTCCACTTACCCTGTTATCGTATGACTTACATCTTGTCAGTATTTCCGCTTACTCTGATAATTCCTGCTCTTGTTAGTGTTTCTGCCTATTTAGACATTGTATGGTTTATGGATTACCAATTTTTTTTGGTATTGTATGATTATAGCATTGTATTGAATACTTGGCACTTACCTTGTGCACACATTTACACCACCCTCTAAGCTTTCTATAAGCTTATGCACGATAGATGCGTGCAGGTGATGTTAGGTTGCAGCAGTGCTGAGCTTGGAGCGTGCGGTGGTCTTCTGAAGCTTGATTCTCTATTTATGTATTTCCCTTTCAGTATTGTACTCAAATGATTATATTAGTGGATATGTGATGATGATGTTGTCTTGTGAATTGGGTAATCTTGTGGTTATGCTTATTATTAGTTATATGTAAAAAAAAAATAAATCCTCCTTGTAGGATCCCAAGATCGGAATCTGGCATATGAATGCTAGGAGCCGAGAATGGGGTACTACGGAGGTTGTCGGCGCCGGATTTGGCAATCGGGAATTCTGTGAGCCCGATTTCCGAGTTTGGGGCGTGACAGAGGTCATCTAAGGACAGATAACCGTCCAAGAGGTACTCGCCGCATGAGTACATTATGCTGACTGATGGGGAGAACTAAAAGACTATTCTGAGGCCCTAGCCGACGAGCATAAAGAGGAGTGGTTGAAAGCTATGCAAAAAGAGATGGAATCCTTACATAAGAATCACACCTATGACATGGTGAAACTGTCTAAGGGCAAGAAATTTTTGAGCAACAAGTGGGTGTTCAGAAAGAAGGTTGAGCAGAAGAATTCACAAATGAGGTTCAAAGCCAGACTTGTGGTGAAAGGGTTCGATCAGAGGAAAGGCATAGACTTCGAGGAGATATTCTCACATGTGGTGAAGATAACATCCATACGGGTGTTGCTTGGGTTGGCAGGTAGCATGGATCTGGAGATAGAGCAGTTAGACGTTAAAACTGTCTTTCTCCATGGTGACTTGGAAGAAGAGATCTATATGCACAAACCAGAAGGGTTTGAAGTCAAGGGCAAGGAACATATGGTGTGTAGGCTGAGGAAGAGCTTGTATGGGCTGAAACAAGCTCCACAGCAATGGTACAAGAAGTTCGATTCGTTTATGTTACAGCATGGGTATGACAGAACGGAATCGGACCACTGTGTGTTCACGCGCAAGTTCTCAGATAGTGATTTCTTAGTTCTACTCTTATACGTTGATGACATGCTCATCATGGGAAAAGACATCAAAAAGATCGACAGGTTGAAACAAGAGTTGGGCAAGTCGTTTGCGATGAAAGACTTGGGCCCGAGTAAACAGATCCTAGGAATGGAGATAACCCGTGACAGAAGTAGAAGGAAGCTTTGGCTGTCACAAGAGCGGTATATTGAGAAAGTCTTAAAGCGGTTCAATATGAATGCAGCGAAGCTGGTCAGTACTCCACTGGATGGTCACTTCAGATTGAGCGACAGACAATATCACAAGACGAAGGCAGAAGTGGAAGATATACAGAAGATACCCTACGCGTCAGCTGTAGGAAGTTTGATGCATGCTATGGTATGTACACGCCCAGACATAGCATATGCGGTTGGTGTGGTCAGCCGGTATCTTACCAATCCTGACAAAGAACATTGGGCAGCGGTGAAATGGATACTGCGGTATCTAAGAGACTCATCCAGGTTGAGCCTATGCTATGGTGACGAAAAACCTGTGTTAGAGGGCTACACAGATGCAGATATGGCAGGTGACATAGACTCCAGGAAGTCTACATCGGGGTTCATGTTCACGTTTGCAGAGGGAGCTGTTTCTTGGCAGAGCAAGCTATAGAAGGTCATAGCATTGTCGACTATAGAGACCGAATACATTGCAGTCACTGAGGCATGTAAAGATATGCTTTGGATGAAAAGGTTCCTACAGGAACTTAGCCTGAAGCAAGATCAGCACGTGGTCTATTGTGATAGCCAAAGTGTTATACACTTGAGCAAGAATCCAAGTCAGCACTCCAAGTCGAAGCACATAGAGGTTCGGTATCACTGGATTAGGGATACTTTGGAACAGAAGGTGTTACAGCTTGAGAACGTCCACACGGACAATAATGGGTCAGACATGATGACCAAGGCTTTACTCAAGGGCAAGTTTGAGGTTTGTATAAACCGGGCTAGCTTGAAAAAGGTGAATTCCTCCTGAGTCGAAAAGGAAAAGATTTGATGGGAATTTTCTCCTCATTGGTGGAATCGATGAAATCAAATGGGTTTCGATATCATCGATAATTGCAGAATTTTTCAATCCTGGTCGCTGGACTGTTTTTTGTCCTGTCGATATGATCGAGTGACCTGCCTATCATATCGAGGATGTTATCGAGGATGTATCGAGAGTGTCTCGATGGCATCGATAATTGATGAAATTTTACCCCTGGTTGCTGGACAGTTTTGGTCCTGTCTCGATATGATCGGGCGACTTTCAGATGGCATCGACGCTGTTATCAAGAGACCGTCGATATGATCAAAGATTTCCGCATATGCGATTGCGGAAGCACAAATTTTACGAATTTTGTTTCCTATTTGGGTTCTACCTCTTTCTATTCTTATATAAAGGGATGTATCCGGATTGGGGTGTATTTCAGGGTATTTTAGGGTTTCCTAAAGCTATGCAAGGGTTTGCTAAAGGGCTTAGGGTTGTGAGAGAAAAAGAAATAGAGAGAGGAAGCTTGTGGAAGGGAGGCTATGCTCGTAGAGGTGATCTACCATATCTCAGCGCTTTCACGTCCTCGTAATCGGTGAGATCTCTCCGTCTTCTTTGTTTCTCTTACTGTTTATCCGTTCCTGCATGAGTGAAGAAGGTTTGATCCAAGCAGTGTGCCCTTATGATCGGTTGTAACATTCTGCTTTATAGTGGATTGTTGATTTGGACGAGGTCTCGTGGTTTTTATCTCTTTGAGGGTTTTCCACGTAAAAATTCCTGGTGTTGTGTGATTGATGCTTTGATTTACTTCATTGCTTTTCTTATCCCATAATTCTGGTTTGTTCTGGAGGGCTAGATCCTAAGGTTTTGTGCAAGGCCCCCAACAGGACGTCGGTTGAAACATCAAACTACATCAGCAAAATATGCAAGAACGGTCCCTCTTCATGTGGAGGTGTGACCCACATGTGTAGGTTTAAGTGGTTTTCTTTGGCGGCACGGTGTATATGGCATTTTGGTCTTTTGGCCAAGGTAAAGAGGAGGGAAAAGCACCTTTTTTTTCTTTTTTCTTTTTTATAAAATTTATGGGATAAAAAAGGAGAAAGAAGAATAAACGATGGATTTTATAGAAGAGAAGAACACCCTTAGCCACTAAGCGAGCATCGGATCCATCGGATTTGAATTTGATCTTATAGATCCGAGCGAGTAACTAAGCGAGACTCCATCCGAAGATTCTGACAGGATCCATATCTTTGACGAATGAGGTTAGCATCTTACTCCGCTACGAATCTTAAACTCTCTTTACTCCACGAGACTCTGATCTCAAAATCCAAGAATCGGCGAGTGGTAATGAGCAGCGAGTGATAGCGAGCGGAGTATTCTACTCGAACTTCGCCATATCTATCGCACACCCCCACCAGCGATACACGCGAAGAAAGAGGCCAGCCCCCTGCCTTCTCAAAATCACTGAGGCTGTTCATGAGCAGCCCATTAAGTTTTTTACTAGTGAAATTTTCACTTTCGAGGTGATGGTCTATCTACAAGGCCAGTTTCTTAGATTGTCTTTTTCAAGGATTGTGTTGGGAATTTTCCATCGTCATTAGTTGGTGAGAAATTCATTTCTTTCATGTTGCTTAGATAATGTAGTTTGGGTCTTCCAAAGAAGTATCTTGATGATCGGACTTCCAATATTTCTATTATTTTGTATTTGTGTGGCACAAAGTTCCAGGGATTTTTCCTTCACAACCGGGAGTTTTCCACATTAAAAAAAAAATAATAATCTTAGTTTCTTTTGCATTAAACAATGTTTGTTGATTTGTTTGTTTGTGCTTTAAGCGATTTTCATCCTTTAAATTTTTTATATTGTTAATCCCATTAATTTATACATATAAAGAAAATGTGTCTGATTTTCTAACAAAAATTGCATCAATCAAATGATTGAACCATCCAATCAATAGCATGCAAGATTGGAGGGTCAAAAAATGATCGGAGAATAATAGGTCCAACCATAAACTTGACACATTTACTAAAGGAAAGCCGCCTAGGATTATTTATGTTTATAAAGAAACGTTTTGGTTAGACCACGCTAAGAATTGTAAAATGGACGGTTATTACAAAACGATAATTCCAACATTCAATGGGTAGGATGATCTGATCACCAGTGTACAAAGCAACTAGTTGGGCCGTGAGCCTACAATACAACTAGTGGCAAGATGGAATGTCTCACCTACAACTAGTTGAAGTTGCATGTGGAGGCCACCGTGCCTTTAATCCGTTCATCAGATTTGCCTCACCCAAAAATCATCCTCGCCACAAGAATTTGGAGAATTATTGGTGGTTGTCCATTGTTTTCTTTGATATAAAGTGTGGCCACCTGATGAATGGAATGGCTATTTTTAGAGGCAATCCGTTTTTACAGTGGGACAACTCTTATGTGCCAGTTAGATTTTACAGCAAGCATGCACCTACTTCAGTTTGTTGCACGGTTTTCTCATATACAGTTCGCTGTGGGTGTGGGACGCGGATTGCCTACTGAGTCACTTAGCTAGTGTAAGGTAAACTCTTAAATGCCCCATATGTCTTATCCATGCCGTAAATCTGTTTCACCAACTCAATTTAGGACAAAGAACAAAATTGAGGCATATCAAAAGCTTAGACCTCACTGTAGGAAGCAGTGGGGATAATGATATCCTTGAAACCTTCATAGGGCCCACAATAATATTTATTGGATACCAGCTTGAATGTCCTAAGTATAGGCTGTTGTGGTAACAAAAGGACAGACGAAAGGGAAAAATACGAATATCAGCCTGATCCAAGACTTCTGGCACGAAGAAGTTTCCAATGGTGAACCTTCAATTCTTACATTTTCTGTAGTGTGGTCCACTTGAGTTTGGAATATGCTTCAATTTTGGGCTCATGCCCTAAAATGAGGGAGTAAAAAGACCGAGGGCATGGATAAAACATATAAATCATAGTGGTCCCTTAAACTTATTCATTTTTGGGCTTGATCACTAAAATAATTTGGCAAAAATAATGGACAGCGTGAGTGAATATGGAATGCATACATTGAGGTGAGCCCTATGGTAAGGTGGCACGGGTGAGGCCTAATCTGCTCTCGTATTGAGCACAGGTTGGATGCAACCCTACAACCAGCGTGAGGGTGAGACATTGTACATCCATGCTGATATATCTGTTCTCCAGCATATTTTAGGACATGGTCCAAAAAATGAAGCAGATACAAATTTCAGACCACACCATGGGAAACATTGATTATTGACAATTAAAATCGTTTGTTGGTAAGAAAAGTTTAAGATCAAGCTGATATTTGTTTTTCTTTCTTTCATCCAGGTTTGTACAACCTTATCAACAAGTTGGACAGTAAATAAATATTAGGGTGAATCTTAGGAAGTTTTTAATGGCAGGCATTCAATGACCAATATGCTCAATTATTGTTTTTTCTTGAATCTGGGTGGAATTTAACTTGGTTCCATTTTACTCTGGACCAAAGTCAAAATCAGGTCCATTTAAAAACTGGCTCCAAATGGGTTGGATCAAGTTGATTTCGAGGGGACCTAGACTCATTTAGCAACTTTTAGACCGAGAGGCTAGAGCCACCCCATGGACCAAATTTTCCACTTGGGCCCACTCAGGTCCAATGACCCTTGGGTTGATTCGGTACACTTGCACCCCTACATCTATTCAAGTAAGGTGGAAAATATTATAGGCTGGGCTAAATCAAAATTTTGTATAGAGCCTACCCAACAAGACTTGCTAGTCACATCGAACTATCCGAACCATTTGCTCTTCATAGACAGATGATTTATACAGCCTATTCAGTGGCTTGCAGAGATTGATGGACAAAATTGTTCATTAAAGATGAGTTAGCGACGGATGTTTCTAACCACCACCCGATTGTTATAGTTTTTATTAGTGGCCAAAGAAGATTAGACCAGATGTAATGGAATTCACAACTTTGGACATGTTCTCGAAACATGGAACAACATCAGTTAAAGATGCAAGAATTACATAAATTAAATTAATGATCCAACGTCCTGATCAATAGTGACACAGGGAAGGACGTGAGGTCGAGCACCATCTTCCTCGAGATGATAAATATTCCGAATCCACGGAACTTCTCTGGACTCCTCACAGAGACTCCTTGAATCCACGAGGAAAGAAAGTAGAAAATAAGAATAATTTCTAATAAATTCGAAATTGATTAATGAATTCCTAAAATCGAGTTCACAACCCTTTAAATAAGGGAACCAAGCAATAAGAAAGAAATCAGACTCAAAATGCAACTAAAACTCCTAGAATTCGCAACTTACCATAAATAGTAAACTTACTATTTATAGATGGTGGTGATGTCTACTAGTGCGCAAGGTTTTCGGCCAAAAATAGTAAGTGTCCTATTTTGCTTCACCAAACCGTTCTCCTAATTATCCTAAGCACTTTTCATGTTGGACACGACTCCTACAGCCCAACGGATGAAAAGTTATACTCAAACTAAAACTTACTATTTATAGTAAAAACAGAATTAAAACGAGGAAACGACCGTCGATCAGGGGGTTTCTCACAAATTCGGGCTACGCAACCCGGCATAGCGGGGTTGGTTGGCTAAAGTAGCTCGTTCTACCCCAAATTCATATATTTTACGTCGGATAACTCATTCCGGATTGTGAGATACGCCCGATCTAAGGTCCGATGGTCCGGATCACTTCTGTCGCCGACCGTGCCTTTTCTGATCCATCTTGGCCATGAAATTGTCCGTGACCCGCTCTACATCAGTCCCCTCCACTTGAAAAGAACTCGTCCTCGAGTTCTCCTCCTGCGCTGGTTCATGATACTCGGTCAGGTCCGCAACGTTGAAAGTCCGTGAGATCGCGATGTCATCTGGAAGATCAACAACATAAGCATTGTCATTGATCTTTCAGATGATCGGTACCGATCCAATCTTCTTATTCTTCAGCTTGTTGTACGTCCCGGTCGGAAATCTTTCTTTTCGCAGATGGACCATTACCTGGTCGCCCACCTCGAACCCTTTTGTCGACGATGTTTATCTGCTTATTCCTTGTACTTTTCGTTCGAGGCATGTAACTTAGTCTGCACCTCCGCATGAATACCCATGATCCTGTCTGCCATATGTTCTGCTGCAATACTCATGCCTAGGAGCTTAGGCAGAGGGACCAAGTCTAGTGTGTGGCGAGGTACTCGTCCGTAAATAACCTGGAACGGGGATTTTCCTGTCGAGCGGTTCACCATGTTGTTGAATGCAAACTCCACTTGAGACAAGGCCAAATCCCACTGCTTCAGTTTCTCTCCTAAAATACATCGAAGGAGGTTTCCCAAAGTGCGATTCACAACCTCAGTTTGACCGTCAGTCTGTGGGTAGTAGGCGCTGCTGAACTGAAGTCGTGTATCGAATCGAGTTCACAAAGTTCGTCAAAAGTGGCTTATGAACTTCGTGTCATGGTCAGAAGTAATAATCTTGTGAACCCCGTGTAGCCGCACAATTTCTCTGAAGAATAGATTCGCCACGTGTGTTGCATCGAGAGTTTTCTTGCATGGAATAAAGTGCGTCATCTTGGAGAAACGATCTACTACCACGAACACCGAATCCATGCCACGTTGTGTTCGTGGGAGACCAAGCACGAAGTCCATAGATAAATCCTCCCAAGGGCCATCAGG
Organism: Magnolia kwangsiensis; assembly: GCA_037074715.1. NCBI lineage: Eukaryota > Viridiplantae > Streptophyta > Magnoliopsida > Magnoliales > Magnoliaceae > Magnolia > Magnolia kwangsiensis. The sequence goes on along the minus strand of CM073571.1, from coordinate 190,361,595 downwards.
CACGGGCAACGGAGTATACAGGCCCGTATTATGAGATTGCCCCTTGGAGATTTGACAAATATAATAACGTTGGACTGCCCTTCCCACATCACGTACCAACTGCGGCCAGTAATACCGTTCTTCCACAAGAGCTCACGTCTTGTCTCGCCCAAGGTGTCCACTGAGGCCACCTCCATGTAGCTCTTGGATTATCTACTCCCTTAGCAAACTGTTCGGGATGCACAATCGATTTCTCTTGAAAAGGAACCCGTCTTGCATATGTAAGTCACCGGAGTGACTTCTTGGCATCTAATCCATGCGTCCCTGAAGTCGTCGTCATCGGCATATATGTCTTTGAGGCACTCGAACCCGATGACTTCATTGCTCATAGTTATTAACAAATTTGCACGGCGACTCAACGCATCGGCTACCTTGTTCTGTTGTCCTGACTTATGTTTTAGCACGAACGTGAATTCCTGTAAAAATGAAATCCATCTAGCATGTATACGGTTAATGTTAGCTTGACTATTAATAAATTTGAGAGCTTGATGGTCCGTGTAAAGTATGAATTCCTTTTGAATCAAATAATGTCGCCAATGTCGCAGTGCCTGGACCACCGCGTATAACTCGATCTCGTATATAGACCACTTCTTGCGTGCATCGCTAAGTTTCTCACTGTAGAAGGTTACCGGCCTACCTTCTTGAGACAAAACTCCCCCAATTCCGACATATGAGGCATCACATTCGACTTGAAACAGTTTGTCGAAGTTGAGAAGTACAAGAACCGGGGTCGTAGAGAATCTGCGCTTGATTTCGGCAAAGCTCTTGTCTGCTTCGTCAGTCCACTGAAACTGTCCTTTCTTCATGCAATCTGTAATTGGTGACACAATAGTACTGAAATTTCTCATGAACCGACGATAGAATGTCGCCAGTCCATGAAAACTTCGCACTTCGTGAATATTTGTGGAAACTGGCCATTCTCTGATTGCCTTCACCTTTTCCTCATCCACTCGAATGCCCGTGGACGTTACGACAAAATCCAGAAACAATAGGCTATTAGTCATGAAGTTACACTTCTTTAAATTGAGATACAATTTATTTTCAGTAAGCACATGAAGGACCTTCTTGAGGTGTTCCATATGGGTAGTTTCGTCTTGACTGTATATTAAAATATCATCGAAATAAACCACAACAAATCGTCCAATGAAAGGTTTCAGAACTTGGTTCATCAATCTCATGAACGTGCTAGGCGCATTCGAAAAACCGAAGGGCATGACCATCCATTCATACAATCCTTCCTTGGTCTTAAAGGCTGTTTTCCACTCATCACCCGGTCATATTCGAATCTGATGATAGCCACTCCTTAGATCCAATTTAAAAAATATTTTGGCACCCTCTAACATGTCCAGCATATCGTCCAACCGGAGTATAGGAAACTTGTACTTTATGGTGATTTTGTTGATGGCTCGGTTGTCGACACACATACGCCAACTCCCGTCTTTCTTTGGAGTTAACAGAGCTGGTACAACACATGAACTCATGCTTTCTCGAATAAGACCCTTATGGATCAACTCTTCCACTTGCCCTTGAAGAATCCCTCACTCATTCAGACTCATTCGGTAATGAGGCCGATTGGGTAGACTGGACCCGGGGATAAAGTCGATATGGTGTTGGATATCCCGCATGGGAGGTAACCCATCGGGAAGGTCATCGGGCAAGATTTCTTTGAATTCATGTAGCAAGGGCTTTAGTCTTTAAGGGATGATGGTAGGCTCGAGTTCTTTTCTTTTTACAATTAATGCATAAGCCTGTCCTGTTTCTTTGGATTCTTCCACGAAGTCCCGTATGGTTAAGAGAAAATGACCCTCCACTTTAGAAGTTTCAGGTGGTCCCTCTGTATCCATAGGGGCCAATATGGTCTTCCGGCCATCCTTGACGAAGATATATATGTTATCTCACCCTTTATGAGTGGCATCACGATCAGATTGTCAGGGTCGACCGAGTAGTATGTGACATACTTCCATGTCAACCGCATCGCATACTACTTCATCCTTATAATGTTTACCAATTGAAAAGGATATGGTGCACCGTTCAGTTACCTTATTTTCACTGACCTTCTTGATCCAACCGATTGTATATGGAGAGGGATGTCGCTCTGTTTTCAATTGCAATTTCTCCACCATAACCTTGGAGACAATATTCTCGCTGCTGCCACTATCAATAATCACGTCACAAACCTTTCGATTCACCGTACACCTAGTGCGGAAGATGTTATGCCTCTGTGGATGCACTTCTTTTCTTGGCGCATATAAGAGCCGCCTCACGACTAATGATTCGCCGCGATCTTGTTGAGCCCAACTTGATTCATCTACCTCATCCTCGGTGGTATGCTCCTGCTTTTCATCATCTGGATCTTCATCGGCGTTATCTGCACTACCATCATTGATGGTGAGGTTCGTCACCTTTCGCTGGGGACAAGTATTTAATAGGTGGCCCGGTTGGCCACAACGATAACAGTTGTCAGGCCGGGGTTGAGCGCAAGGGTTCGAGATTCTACTTGGACCAGCAGCAGTCGATACACCCCTTTGGGGCCTTGCTTGTCCACTTCCCTGATCTCGGCTCTCAGACGTAGGAGGTTGAGTGCGTGCTCTTACGAGTTCCTTCCCCTTAGCCTGTGGAGCTCCCTGGGGTGGACCCGCCGTAGTGATCCTTGCGGTAGAATAGGGCCGTGTGGTAGAACGTTCAAGTTGTGCTTCTGCCCGAGTAGCCAACTTGATCGCATTATTCATCGTCCAGACGGGCTGCATCTGGACCCGATCCTGGATCGCCATACGCAGTCCACCGTTGAATCGGACGACTTGCTGCGATTCAGTCTCGACTAAATCGTTACGCGCCGCCAGACGGTAAAATTCTTCTGCGTATTCTCTCACCGACCGACTACCCTGTCGACAATTTCGGTATTGTTGAAATAATACCTGATCGTAATCGCTAGGGAGGAATCGGGCACGTAATAGCTGCTTCATCCGCTGCCATGTGTGGATTGGTGCTTTCATCTTTCTAGTTCGTGCGAGTTGCAGTTGTTCCCACTAAGCTGAAGCTCCTCCTTTCAACTTGTAGGCCACAAGCTTGACCTTATTTTCTTCAGGGATATCCATATAGTCGAAAAATCACTCAACTTCAGAAAGCCAATCGAGGAAATCCTCAATGTGTAGTTGGCCATTGAAGTTAGGAATATCAACCCGCATCTTAAATTCTCGATCTGTCCGATCTACTCGATCGCCGCCTTGTCTGGGGTGTTGAAAGATTATGTCATCGATTTCCTCCTCAGTGGAGCCCCCTTCCTCAGGAATGACCCGTGGATGCATCGTTGGTACTTTCCTGCGATCAGGGCGATTGCGAGTTTCAACAATCAGCGGTGGAAGATTACCACCAGGAACACGGAGTTGTCCTAGGGTTTCCACTAAGAGATTTGCTATGCCGTCCATAGAAGCCTACAGCCCTTGCATGGTTGCTTCGAAAACTGCCACCGTTAAAGGTAAATTCTCTGGGGCACCGCTCATGGGATTGTTGCCCGACCCGTCGTTAGAAGCCATCGATCCGAGGAGAAACTTCGCTCTGATACCAAACTGATGCAGGGAAGGACGTGAGGTCGAGCACCGTCTTCCTCGAGATGATAAATATTCCGAATCCATGGAACTTCTCTGGACTCCTCACGGAGACTCCTCGAATCCACGAGGAAAGAAAGTAGAAAATAAGAATAATTTCTAATAAATTCGAAATTGATTAATGAATTCCTAAAATCGAGTTCACAACCCTTTAAATAAGGGAACCAAGCAATAAGAAAGAAATCAGACTCAAACTACAACTAAAACTCCTAGAATTCGCAACTTATTATAAATAGTAAACTTACTATTTATAGACGGTGGTGATGTCTGCTAGTGCGCAAGGTTTTTGGCCAAAAATAGTAAGTGTCCTATTTGGCTTCACCAAACCGTTCTCCTAATTATCCTAAGCACTTTTCATGTTGGACATGACTCCTAAAGCCCAACGGATGAAAAGTTATACTCAAACTAAAACTTACTATTTATAGTGAAAACAAAATTAAAACGAGGAAACGACCGTCGATCAGGGGGTTTCTCACAAATTCGGGCTGCGCAACCCGGCGTAGCGGGGTTGGTTGGCTAAAGTAGCTTGTTCTACCCCAAATTCATATATTTTATGTCGGATAACTCATTCCGAATTGTGAGATACGCCCGATCTAAGGTTCGATGGTCCGGATCACTTCTGTCGCCGACCATGCCTTTTCTGATCCATCTTGGCCATGAAATTGTCCGCGACCCGCTCTACATCAAATAGCATGCAAGATTGGAAGATCAAGATTGAGCAAAGAAAACCAGGCCAAATAATAAACTTGTGCATCTACTCATCCACCAACATATTGTTTATGTTTCTAAAATAACACTGTATTATAAAATGAATGGTTATTATTAAAAATAAAAAATAAAATAAATAAATAAATCTATCATTCACAGGGATAGGATTCCTCCCCTTATGAGTCATGATAAAGCAGCAGAAAGATGCATACCTGAGTGATTGGAGAGGTTGTAAAGAGAGCGATGAGGGAGATGGTTTTTGCAGATCGGTCCGAGAAAGAAGCACTGGGGTGAGACGATGTTAGCGTCCTACCCCGCCTGGACAGTAAGTACTCAATCGTTAGTCAACGCAGTCATGATAACGGACGCGGATTGCGTCTTACCCCCGGCCGGACTGTAATCCGTCCAGGCAGGTATCTGTGGGGCCCACTGTCATGTAATTGTTTTATCCAAGCTGTTAATTTCTTTTCTCAGATTATTTTAAAGTACATATATAAAATTGAAGCAGGTCTATAGCTCCAATGGACCACACCGGAGGAAGCTGCAGTGATAATGACACCCACCGTTGAAACCTTTTTAAGGGCCACCGTGATGTTTTTTGTTTGTATCATCCAACCTATTAATAAGGTCATGTAGATGTGGATGAACCTATTAATAAGGTAATGTAGATGTGGATGAAGTGATAAAATAAATATTAGCTTGATCCGAGAACTTATCCAGCTCCCAAGAAGTTTTAAATGGTGGAAATTAAATCGCTACTTTGTGGTCCAGTTAGGAATGTACCTTACTCAATGTTTGGTTCGTAACGAAAAATGATATGAGAAAAGCGATTAACAGCTCGGATAAAACACTTACATCGCGGTAGGCCCCACTGAGACCTGCCCGGACGGAATACCGTCCGGGCGGGGGTAGGATGCAATCCGCGTCCCATGATAAGGCAGTAGAAAAAAACCATACCAGTTATGTACCCATATGCGGTGTACACGCAGGTAATCTATTTACCTTCCATGAAAGAATAATAAAAATCCAAACCGTTCATTAGGTCCAACACGCATTTCATGAGCTACAATACAATCGCCACGCCAATTTGAATATTACCCATTTGATCCGTGCCTTTTAATGTGGACGGTCAATATTATTTGCACAAATATAATAAAAATATAAAATCTGAGACATCTACTTGTTAGGACCAATCATGGATTGCTTGTGTTTCTAAAGAATCAAAATGGAGAAGTCCCATCCATGCCTTAGAAAGCAGATGGATATAGAAAATAAGCCCGAACAATATGGTTTGGATCATCCCACCGTTGTGGCTTTTGCATGGTTCAGGTTTTAGGACACAGAACCTGATATACATACAAGGGATGGATATGATCTGCATATGGATGCCAGATTGCCACGTGTACCCGACAAAACGTGGATATATGCGCTAGCTGGAGCGCGGATTAGGTACTACCCCGCCTGTCCTGTCTGAAGCTCGGGACAGGCGGAGGCTGCGACGGCCACTGAGGGGCCACTGTGATGTATGAATTTTATCCACACCGTCCATCCATTTTTTGTTATCATTTTAGATTACTTGGCGGAAAATAAGGCGGATCCAATCCTCAACTGGATCACACTACAAGAAGTAGCGGTGCTAAGGGCGTCCACCATTAAAACCTTCGTAGGGTCCACCATGTAGTTTATTTTCCATCCAACCTGTTGATATGATCATTACAGATGGATGAAGTGAAAAAACAAATTTCATATCTTGATCCAAAACTTCCGTAGTCCCTAGGAAATTTTCAAGGGTATAAATTTAATTCCCACCGTGTGCTCCATTTGATTTTTAGATCTTTTCGATTTTTGGGATGAAAAATAAAAATGATATGAAAAAATGGATGGACGGTGTGGATAAAATTCATACATCACGGTGGCCCATCAGTGGCCGACGGAGCCTCCGCCTCTCCGGAGCTCCGAACAGGCCGACGTAGTACCTAATCCGCGGGCGGCTGCGAGGCTGAACCATACACGTCGACTGAGCAGCCGCAGACCGAACCTCTTTAATAAGGGGTCTGCTGTCCAACTGGTCGGGCTATAAGTTACAAGTCAATCCAGTGAATAACTTCCAATATTTCTTATAAGTGACACATCCAAATCATCCAGTAGGTTGGCCCTATCAGCATGATCACTTTAGATAAAATTCAGAGATATCTTTTCATTGACTAAACTGTACTTTTGTTTCTTTATTTATCAATGGTAGAAATTGTTTTCTATTTTGTAGCCTATATGATGAGTGTATAGGACTGATTTTTTCATTAGATGATACTTACAGTCTATTGTAAGGATTGGATTTAACTTCAACTTAATAAGCTGGAATTTATTCTCAAGGTAGACTGTAGGGTAATCCAATTAGTTGGACCTAAGCCCATCTTAAATTAAAAGGACACCCCAATCAGATCTCCACTCTCCATTTAACTTTAGCAGCTAACAGGCTGTCTGCATCTCCACCACACATGTGACTATCTATGATTACATCTAATGAGGAAATTTAAATGGATTGGATTATAAAGGATGATTGGTAGCCTGCAAACAGCCAATAATCAACCAGGAGATCCAGGATACGACCATGGGTGCATTCACGCTGAGAAAATTTTAGAGTGATGCGCAGCGGTATACGGTCAGTAGACGTCAGTAGACCATCTTGCTTTGGACCGATGGTTCCACTTTAAAAAATGAGTTCTCTCCGTCTTGTTTAATCATAATTATCAATTAAAGACCATAGTTTATACAATTGTTCTGCACTCCAAATTTTTTATACCCCTATTCTTCTATTCTTCATGTTTTCTGCCATAGTTGGGAGTGATTGAGAAGTTTCATAACATCTCATGCAAGTTTCTGTCATTTTGTTTCTCCCAACACATGATGCATATGCATTAGCGCATTTTTATAGGTTTTTAGCACATCATTTCAAGGAATATATTGTACATTGAGAGCCTTCAATATGTTGTTGAAATAGGATTTTGTGTTGATTCAAGAAATTTTCAAAATTTTTAATTTGCTCTCTTAATACTTTTGGGAAATGCTGATTCTATCAAATAAGGCATCAATTCGATCAATGGGTTATAGATTGGAGCCGATTTGATCAAATGTTCAGTTGACAGTTTGCACAGCTGTGAAAGACTCTGGTTTTGTTTCTAATTCCGTACTAGGGTTATAAAAACCTTGGGTGCATTTGGCGCATAGTATTGGAAAGGATTGAGTGGGATGGGATTAAAAAAAACATAATTATTACATGTGGCAGTCCCTGGTACCATGGGATTAGCTTAATTCTATATGTTATGACTGTAATACGGTGGCACATTATTGAATGGATATACCCACCATCATTTGAAACTATTGAGAATAACACATGTGTTATATTCAAACCATTCATCTTTTTTGTAACCTCATTTTATGGCATGAGCTTAAAAATGAGGCAGATCCAATACTTATATGGCTCCAAAGAAGTTTTCAACAGTAGGTATTCAATCTCCACTACTTCCTATGGTAGGGTCCACTTGAGCTTTAGATCTACCTGATTTTTTGGCCCATGCTCTAAAATCATCTCGAAAAATGGGTGGACAGTATGGATATAGCCCACACATCATGGTGGGACCTACACAACTTGCTAACATTGAGTAGAATTGGCACAAACCTAATGCAATTCCAAATCCATCCCACCTAATCCCATCTAATGCACCCTTATTAATATGGGATTACGGTCAACCATGTTGTGGAAAAGGGAAAGATGGAGTTTTGAGAAGGAGAAATTGTTTATATAGACGATGGTTTTGTATATGCAAGTTTTTCATCTCTTGGAACTATCTATTCATGGTGAATTGTTTATCGCTCGGTGCCGTGGTCTTTTCCCATAAGATTCATACGTTCTCTGTTGCTTGAATTTTTTTTCTATTGCAATGTTTGATTCCGTTTGAGGTTGCTTCCACACCAAACAAGTTGTATTAGGGCTTGTTGTCTTCTCAATGTATATTTTATCTTGCAGTTGAGATACTGCATGATATTTTAGCTCATGTAATGTGTTGGAGTGTAAATGTTTTACCATGTGTGGCATCAAAAATTCCTTCAGTGATGCTGCTGCTACTGATGAATAATATATAACTCCTCTAGGTATTTTAAGAGGCTATGGTATTTGGTCAAAACCAAAAAGGAGCAACCACAGCTGTAATGTATTAAGGAAATTGTATTTGGGCCACTCGGGTTATGGTCGCATGTAAGATGTAACAAATGAGAATGTGATCAAATTTGGGTTGTCTAGTTGGGTTCCTGTTGGGTCTAATTTCAAGAAAAAAATAGAATTCAGAATGGAATTGGGTCTTAGTCTCTTAGATATGGTCTGGATCCAGATTAGTTTTCATAACAAAAACTTTTCTTTGTATGATTTGTAATTAGTAAAGATTTGAGTTGGCTCAAACCGATCTGATCAGGCCGAAGACTCAATCAAGCCAGCTCCTTTGTTTCGCTAGATGATCTTTAGCAATGTTTCGAAAATGGAACCCATTTTTATTGGCAGTCCGGTTCAATAGGGTCTAACTGGCAATCTGACTAATTCACCCAAAGCATGTATTAATAAGTAAAATGAAAGAGATTTATAAGCTAAACACTCATAGAGCACTAGTTTGACCCTTGTATTGGTGGAAGGTTCAAACACCATGGCTTGGATTGGTGGACTTCCCTATCTTAGCATGGAAATGAGTTTCATGAAATTGTTTTACTTATATGTAACATTTTCTGTTGATTGCGAAAATAAAGTTAGATATGAAAATTCATTCTCATTTCCATATATAGCTTTTTGAAATGAAGTTTGATTTCTAGTTCAAAAAGGGAAAAAAAAAAAAAAGAAGATAAATTGACCTGACTCACCCTAGTAATGGTTTATGATAGGTGTGGCTTAAATTCTTTTTCTGTTGGGCTTCTCTGAATGGTTGTGCTGTATCTTCGATTTCAATAAAATTCAAGTGGTGTGGTCCCACCTTTCCCCCATTATTAAATTAAAAAAAAAGGTAGCCTAGCAAAATAAGCCAACAATAAGCTCCATGTAAAATGGAGAATGAGTTGTATATTGAATATTGTATAAATACCTCTTGTTTTTTTACAGCAATTGGACAATCCTGTTCATCCCATGTGTGGGCCAACGTAATGGGCCATCAGTTTCAGGCAACAACGGATATAGGTTGGTGTATATTGGAACCAAAAAACCTTGGCCAAAAGTAGAGGAATGTGCAATTAGAAAACAAGGCCGGGAACCAATATCATTTCCCTTTTTTAATTCTATCTGAGAATTCTTCCTTATGTAATTCCTTTATGAGAGTGTTTCTACAAATCAACAATTCCTATCATATGCTCCCCATCTCTTGTATGGGGATCGTGATGGTTCGTAGGGATGGGCGGCCCTAAATCTCATCGGTTGGATGATCTATTATCTTTGTATGATCAAATGAGAGGGTCCCATCAGTCTTAACTTGGTACCATTTGAAAAATGGTGGGGACTCTTTGATTGCATAGTTGCATGTCAATCCAAACTATTTAAATGGCTGACCCAACCATCAATGGAGGATAAATGAAAATTTGCACTGAGTAGATAATATTGATCATCTGATGTAGGGAAGGATGTGAGGTTGAGTACCATCTTCCTCAAGGGAATAACTATTCCGAATCCACAAAACTTCTCTGGACTCCTCACAGAGACTTCTCGAATCCATGAGGGAAAAAACAAGAAAATAGAAAATAAATTCTATAAAATTCGAAATTGATCGATGAATGAAATAAATGAGTTCATAACCCTTTAAATAGAGATACTGATCAATGAAAGAAATTTAAGAATCAAACTACAACTAAAAATCTTAGAATTCACAACTTACTATAAATAGTAAACTTACTTGCAACTTACTATAAATAATAAATTTATTATTTATAGACAATCGTGATGTCTACTAGTGCACAAGGTTTTTGGCTAAAAATAGAAAGTGTCCTGTTTGGCATCACCACGCCATTTTCCGAATTATTCTAAGAACTTTTCATGTTGGGCGCAACTCCTAAAGCCCAATGGATGAAGAGTTATAATCAAACTAAAATTTACTATTTATAGTAAAAACAGAATTAAAATAGGAAAATGATCTTACTCCAAAATTATATATTTTATGTTCGATAACTCATTCCAGTTTGCAAGATACATCCATTTTAAGTTCTAACCGTCTGGATAATCTCTGTCTCCCATCGAGCCTTTTTTGGTCCAACTTGGCCATGAAAGTATCTGTGACCTACTTTACATCACCTTCTGACTTTTCCTTTCAAATTTGGACCACTATATATTTTAGTTTTAGCCATCCAGCAATTAATTGATGATTATTGTGATTTTAGAGATACACTCCGTTCACAATTGGACCCCACAATTTTGGATCATCTAGATGTACATTTGTGCCACGTTTGAGGAGGATGAGTCACTACATAGCCATAACCTAATTAAAACATTCATACAAAGAACCTTAAGAAATTAATAATAATTAAAAAAAAAGAATTAAAAGGATTTACTGTGTGTTATAAGAAAATAGACGGTTAATGAGACAACGACGGAATTGAATCACATAACAGGCGGGATGGGGGCATTGGTCACCTTATAGAACCAACGAGACCGTTCGCTCATGGGTATGAGCACAAGAGAAACGGTGAGCAATGCCATGTTTTTCAAGAAATGTTTTGAATTTGCAGTGTTCACTGCTACCATTAGTTTGAATATTTTCATTACGCACTCAAACATATTCTCAATGCTGGATTTAAGTCTTTGAAAAAAACACTGAATGTCATGTAAATCTATTAACATCGTCAATGAAATATATCTGATAGTGAAATTGAGTATGTCCTTAGATATCACAATGTACTAATTTCAAATGTTTATTGGGTACAAATATAACATAAAAAGGAACTAGAGTTCACAGATTTTTTAACGGAGACAGGAAGTTAAAAGCGAGAAATCACATGATGAACTGTATAGACTGTTGGAAGACAAGACTCGGGTGAGCGCCAGGTCTTTGGTGTTGCCTCTATATGATAGAAATTGCCTTTCCTCGAGTCATGCGGCAGTAATCTCCCCTAGTGATGTTCCTTCACAAAGAAAACAGTTGGATGAAAATCAAAGTGAATCATATACCAATTAGCCAAATAGGGGGACTTGGCTGCCAAATGCATCCATGTGCATGTGAAGGTTTCTATGCACGTACTCAGCTAGATCATTTCTCAAATGTGAACACTACAAAGTGATTAAGCAAAAGAAACTGCCAACAAGTTGGGCATGTGAGCCATTGCTATGAATTTGTAAATCATTTATTTATTTCTTTTCTCTCATGAATGTGTGGCCCACCTGATGAATTTCCCTACCTGTTTTTGTTATGGTCACATATGCATTGGAACCATCAGATGGATATAGCTCATCTGTACAATACATAAAGTGGGGAGGTACTGTGGGTATATCACTACAAAAGAAAATGGTAACCGCCTGACAGAACAACAAAATTGATAAGGCAGAGCCAGTAGAAACCATTTACTGTACATGGGTTATGTGGGTTATGGTCATGTCTCATGTGTCAATTGAGACCGTCCATCTAGTAGGACCCACTCAGATCATGTTCTAAAAAAAAGATATTAGGTAATCCCAGACGAAATTTCTTCTCCTCTTCTCACCAAATGTGGGCCATTAACCCTTTTTTTTTTCAACCATTGGTTTGGAATCTTCCAACCAAATGGCTAGGATCATCCAATTTTTATATTTCTTATCATTTTCCACCAACAACAAGGGCAATTTGAAGATTTTTTTCTTTTGCTTCTGATGATTGAAAATGAATAAAGTAAAATTTTCAACAACTCGTGTTGAAATTCAAGATTCAAAGGTTAGGAACATCAATGGTGTATGATTGAAATAAAGTAACATCTATATGGCACTGGTAAGAACATAAATGGTTCAGATCAATCTAAGAATGTACCCTGTCTTCTTTTTATTTGTATTATTATATGACTAAAAGTACAAGGAATGGGGGTATTGAATTTATCAAATCAATGGGTGTATACAAATACTGTCAAAAATTGTCTTTCTCTACATATGTGGAGATACAAAACATGTGTGGGATCTGTGATGTTCATCGAGCAGTTTATATTACGTGATAGCATTCAAATCAAAAAATGTTGTGTGAAGAGAATGTGACAGATGATTTAAAATGAAAAAAGAAAAAACATACCTTCTTTTTCCTCCTCTTCTTTCTCTTTGGCAGCACCTGAAACTTCAAACAGTGAAGAGAGATGGAAGAGAGGTTAGTGACATCTTCAAAGAAACTTAGGAGTGATTTGGCAAATAGATATTTGAAGAATTCAAATCTAGTAATTGGATTCTTGAGAATTTCATGTGTCAAGTTATGTTGGACACTTTGGAATTTGAATCCTAATCCTAAGAATTTGAAAAGTTGCTTTTCAGGAAGAGTCGTAAATGGCTTAAAATCAGAAATTGAATTCCAGCTAAATTCCCCATTGCCAAAATTCTGAAGTAGCTCTAGAATTAAATTTTAATTCCAAAAAACAATGATTTGATAAAACTTAGATACTCTAACAAAGTGTCATCATGATAATAAGGTACTTATTTGATTATTTGACTATTAGATTAGTGGACATTTATTGATTGAAGAAAAAAAATAAAATCCATTGCTTTTTATTTCAACAAACAAGTGTCCCTGAATTTGAGCTTAGGATTGTTGGACCAATCTAAAATTTGGACTATAATTTAGAGATAGTGGTTTGATGTCACGTGTGCCACTTCTAAATGCCTGCGTATCAAGTGTGAAACATGGCTAGAGTATCAAATAGCTTGACCAGCAACATAGTAGTTCCATGTAAGGTCTGTCAAAAGTGATAGGTTGACAGACGCTGGCCATGATAAGGACGCAATATCTATCATAACATTCCAAGATTTGAAAATAAAGAATTAAACAAAAAGATTAAAAGGCTGTAGCGAATTCATTAAGGAGATTAAGGAAGCGGATTGACTGAGTAAACTCTGCGATTCCCATGGTGATGTATGTGTCTTATCTATGCGGTCCATCAGTTTTGACAGCTAATTTTAGGGTACGATCCTAGAATTGACCCATATCCAAAGCACTCAAGCGCACCACACCACAGGAAATGGTGAAAATTGAATGCTTACTATTGAAATTTTTGTGGAGGCCACAGAAATTTTAGATCAAACTGATATTTGTATTTTCCCTTCATCTATGTCTATGCGATCTCGTTAACTGGTTGGATAAGAAATAAACGGATGCGGATTAGCTACTGACACGTTGCGAGACCAAGTGATGTCGCCCAGTTATGTGGGCCTCACCATGATGTATGTTTTGTATCCACACTGTCCAAACATGTTGAGAGATCATTTTAGGGCATGATACAAAGAATGAGGTAGATCCGAGGCTGGAGTGGATCCCACCACAGAAAATAGTGGACAAAGCAACGCCCACCGTTGAAACCTTTCGAAGGTCCACCATGATGTTTATTTGAGATCCAACCTGTGCGTGTGTTAACGCAAACATGAAAGAAGGGAAAACACAAATATCAGCTTGATCGAAAAGTTTCATGGCCCTTAGAACTTTTTAATGGTGGGCATCACTCTCCCCACTATTTTCTGTGGTAGGGTTCACTAGAGATTTGGATCTGATTCATTCTTTGGATGATGCCCTAATATGAACTCTCCAAATGAATGGACGGTGTGGATACAAAACATACATCATGATGAGACCCACATAAGTTGGTGACGTCACCTCAAGTCTCGCTACTCAACTTGTATCTAATCCGCGTCCGAAATAAACATTCTTTTTTTTCGGGCCTGGGAAGTTTTCAACGGTGGATGTCGTCATCCCCAATGTGGTCCACGTTTATTTATTTATTTATTTTTTTATAATTTTAATGTAACACCCCACACTCGACTTTTGGACCTTGGATATGATTCAATTTTGGCTCTTACCCTAAAGTTATCTGAAAAACAGTTGAAGGGTGTGAATAGAATACGAATCCGTACTAATAGAATACATGCATCTATAGTGCGTCCAGCAGAGTTTACTCCGAAGATTGAACGGTGTGGACGCAATCCGCTTCCGGAGATTGAATGGGTAATTCGCGGCACACTTGCCAGCACGGCACACGTACGAGAGTAACAAAGAAAGGTATGGCGTGGCATAGTGCAGTGCTCGCGAATCGCCTCTTCAATGCCTCTAACGCAGGCTTCACAAATGGTTTTGGATATACAAATTTAATAAAGTTTGGGTTACCCTTTAATTACCTGAATCTTCTTCTTCTTCTTTCCTCCATCTCTTCGTATTCCAACGATCTGTAACATCCAAAGGGAATGATTTGAGCTTCGGACAGTCGATAACCTTGAGGAGTCTTAAAGACGGCATTGCCCTTCGCATCCTCTGCCACTCCTCTTCCAATTCGGGCAAATGGTACAGCACCAAGACCTCCACTTTCCATACCCTACTCTCGCTGTCCCAAAATCTGGGACCCATCTCCCTAATCCTTCCAAAGTAACCATAAATGTAAAGAAACTGAAGATTGGGAAGGGAAGTAGGACTGAGCCACGCAGGTGTCCTTTCTCCTGGGCAGTTCCAAAGACGCAACTCTCTAAGGGATTTAAGAGGAGGAGAAAGCCCACCTTCAATCTTCCTTACAACTCCATCTCTTTCAACAGAAAATCTCTCAAAACGTAACTCTAGAATTTGTAGATGCTGGAGCATTGATAACACATTCCATTCCCCTTCTTCTATTTCTTCCACTGACTTTATCTCCATCCAAAGTTCCCTAAGTTTTGTCAAGCTCTTCAACTCCGAAATACCGGATCCATTTTTATTCACAGGACTAAACCATCCTAACCGTTCGAGATTTGAAAGCTTTCCAAGCCCTTCCGGCATGCATTCTAAAGACTGCAAATAAGTTTCGATAACTGTTAGCTTATCTAATGTTGTGATTGACACAGGAAGCCTTTTCAAATTGGGGCAGTACCGTAAAAATAGAATCCGAAGATTACGAAGATTTCCGATTGAATCGGGCAGTGATATTAAGGCAGAACTATTCTCTATGTTAAGATAAACGAGGTGCTGTAATGACCCTATCCCACTCAACCAATCGCTGCACACCACATCTTCATCGACATGACTGCCTGACAATGAAAGAGATAACACCCTCAACCATCTTACTTTGTATGGTTTTGCTTTTAGACTTGCAATCATCTCTTTGCTCTGAATGTCCATCCCAACCAACGTCCGCAGCTTGGTGGGACTGTTTGCGATGCTCTCTACAGCTGTATTCCCCACAATTCCCAAACGACGAGACTGCTCACTGAATGCGGAACTATCTGCACAGTCCAACCCCACAAAAAAGCTCTCTTCTCTTGCAATTCTTATAACCATATCTCGAACCATATCATGCATTTTGCAACTAAAATAGCTTCTCTCGAAATCATCTTTATCCACTCCGAGTATCAAAAATCGATTAAATAAGTCTGAAATACATTCTTCTCCTATCTCAACTGCCGTTTTCCCTTTTTTTCCCCAAACAAAACCCTCACCAATCCACCAGTTAACCATGCTCCCAACATCAATTTCAAAATCTTCAGGAAACATGGCAAAGCACAAAAAGCAAGGTTTTAAGTGTGTTGGGAGCTCTTCGTAACTTAACTGTAGTCTCGAAATGATCAGTTCATCTTTCTTATCAATTCCCAACTCCTCGCGCTCTGATATTTCCCTCCATTCATGGATAGAATCACTCTTCCCCAGCATCATTCCACCCACAACCTTGATTGTTAATGGCAGTCCCCCGCACCTCGCAACAATCTCCTTTCCCAAGCCCTCCAAGTCTGGATTTGTGCATTTACCTCCAGTTCTTGCAAAAGCTACTTTACTGAACAAGGACCAACTATCTTCTTTTGAAAGAGTTTGGGGATAGTGTATGTGTCTGCCGGCAGCTCCCATTGATTTAGCAACCTCTTCATTCCTAGTTGTAACAATAACGCAGCTACCCTCCACTCGGGGCAAACCAGACTTCAAGCTATCCCACCACATCCCTTCATTCGTTTCCCAAACATCGTCCAAAACTACCAAGTATTTTGCATCTAATTTCCCATTGAGACTTTCCAATAGCTCTTCAACATCCTTTCCCCTCAAAGATTTCTCTTCTACATCTAACTTTTTTAGCATCTTCTTTAGCAATTCATCCAATTTGAAACTTTGAGAAACAGTAACAAAAACCAAGTGATTAAAAGAGTTTTTCACACTCTCACTACGACATACCTTTTGAGCAAGCGTAGTTTTACCGATTCCCCCCATTCCAACTATTCCAATCACTGTTGAGGGTCCATCTGCTTTCAAGATCCAATTTCTAACCTTTCCCGAGTCATCTTCTAATCCTACCATTTCAGCTTCATGCATTAGGATTGGGTAGGTCAATGGCATATTCCTGCCATCTTCATCTTTGCCAGTGTGGTGAGGAGCTGTTTGCAAGTAGGAATTCATCTTCCCTTGCACCACTTTTATTTTTTTATTTGTTTCCATCAACCGCTTTCCCATCTGACGGCGGGATTTCAAGAGGGCAGGAGAGCAATAACTAATAAAATTGGGTGCACACCCTTGGTCTTTTTTATGGAATAGAAGATGACAATCTGTTATTACATCCTCAGCATCATATACCAGCTCTCTTAAGTCTCTCATTATCGTCTTGAAAGTCTCATTCCTCTCTTTTATCTTCACCTGATCAGCATCCTTGAGATAGCTCTGCATGTACTTTAGCTCCTCCTTTGTTTCTTCAAACCGGTCATCAAATTCAAGTAGTTGTCGACCTTCGCTTTCAAGTAATGACACCAAATTATCTAGGAGAATACTGACGACGGCATCTGCCATTTCCCTGTGCAATAGTTTCATACATTTATGAAAATGGAATCCAAAACTAGAAGGTGAAGGAAAAGAGGAAAGAAAAAAAAAAAAAAAACTAGGCAGAAAATATTACAATTGAATTGTCTATAAGAAAGTAATCGCACAATTACGCCTACAATAGATTTATTTTCACTTTATTCCAATCATTTTTCCTTATGTGTAATGCATTTTATCGACACTTGGCAAGTCAATTTAGAACTTGACAATGTCAACTTGGATCTAATCTGCCAACTTCCTATATGACTCAGGTTGTTACAAAACTCGTTAGATTTCTCAAAACTTGCTCGAGTTTTGCACTAATTCCATGGACTTGTCGAGTTTTTTGTTACTTGGCTGAGTTTTATAGAGTCAAGTAGGGGTTTGAACCCACCACCTCTAATATAAACAAAGGCCTTGCCTGAGTTTTGTTACAAGACTCGTCTGGTTTCCTCTTTAACTCGCCCATGTTATGCACTAACTGTTGGCGTGAGCTGTAAACAACCAATAGAGTTGTTGGCGTGAGCTAAACAACCAAGAGAGATTTTAGCATTGTAAACAACCAAGAGAGTTGTTGGCGTGAGCTAAACAACCAAGAGAGATTTTAGGATTCGAAATTTGTAACATCCTGTAAGTAAGGGAGGTTAGCATGAGTGTAGGAGACGGAATTGTATAGCAAAGGGATTATTTATTTATTTTTTCTTTTTAAAATGTATATAACATACGATTGAATGAAAAAGATATGAGATAGAATTTCTGACATGGTATCAGAGCCTAACGAGTTCTGACTTCCTGTACTATACCTTCGTTCATGGCGGACTCTAATGATCCGAACTCCTCTAGTGGCACGTCCAATCTCTCTGACTCTATCCTTGAATTGACTACAAGGATGACCGAGGTTTTGAACAGCGCTCGGACCCCAACCATCACCACTGAAACATCCGCTGCTCCGATCGGCATTAAGTTGGATGGTTCCAACTATGCACTGTGGTCCCAGGTTGTCAAGATGTATATCTCTGGCAAGGACAAACTGGGGTACATTAATGGCGACTTTCCCCAGCCGCTACCAACTGATCCCTCCTTTCGCAAGTGGTGCACCGATAACGCCATTGTTAAAGGTTGGTTAATTTCTTCCATGGATTCGTCCTTAATTGACAATTTTATTCGGTTTCCTACGGCAAAAGCGGTTTGGGATTCCATTACAACTACCTTCTTTGATGGTAGTGACACCTCACAAGTGTATGATCTTCGACGGCGTGTGACACGACTAAAGCAAGCTGCTGGCTCACTGGAAAAATATTACACTGAGTTGCAGGGTTTATGGTGTGAAATTGATTTCTGCCGCCAAATCCTATGGAATGCTTTGTTGATATTCAGCACTATAATCGAATCATCCAGGAAGACATTGTTTATGTGTTTCTGGATGGTCTTGACGATCGGCTAGACAAAATACGGGCTGATGTTCTACAGATGAAACCGTTTCCTACTGTCGAACAAGCGTATGCGCATGTTAGACGGAAAGCTATTCGACAACAGGTTATGACTTCCCATGACACCGATGGGCTCCAGGGAGCTGTCTTGGCCTCCAAAGCCCTTACATTAAGCACCTCTACCCCTGATAAATCTTCCAAGACCCGGAATTCTACTGATGCGAAAAAATGTTCTCATTGTGGAAACCAGAAACACACACGTGAAAACTGTTTTAAGTTGCATGGGTACCCTGATTGGTGGCATGATCTTCAAGCTCGTAAACGTCCTGATGGAACTGGAACCAATGGAAGTTTAGGCACAGTTGCTGTTGCTGCTGCAGAGCCCCATCTTTCTCTTATCCAACCAGCTGCAACGTCCACGGACGCTTCTCCCAACTTGAACTCAGGTATCCCTATTCTTGCTCTTCTTACCTCCCACAGATGTGCAGACTGTAGTGCATGGCTTCTCGACTCGGGGGCCACTGACCATATGACATTTGCTATCTCGGACTTCTCTTAGACTTCTCTTTCGCGACGCACCAGCATAGCCAATGCAAATGGTGTTATCTCACCAGTCACTGGAGTTGGCTCTGTGACCTTATCTCCATCCTTGCATTTATCTAATACTTTACTTGTTCCGTCTCTATCCCATAAATTGTTGTCTGTAAGTCAGCTTATTGCAAACCTTGAGTGTGTTGTACTTATTTATCCAAATTTCTGTCTTATTCAGGATATTCTCACCAAGGAGATAATTGGACGTGGTACTAATAGGGGGATTATATTATGTGGAAGACATCAGTATCAGTCAGGCTAATAACATGAACCATCCACATGCTAATAAAGAGACACTACTTTGGTTGTGGCATCGACGCTTGGGACACCCATCTTTTTCTTATTTGAAGCATGTTTTTCCTGATCTGTTTAAGCATTTATAGGCATCTGATTTGAAATGTGACACTTGTATTTTGGCTAAGAGCCATCGCGCTACTTATCCATTAAGCATGACTAAAAGTGACACTCCATTTGTGTTAATTCACTCTGATGTATGGTGGCCCTCACCTGTTACTAATATGTCTGACTTTCGTTGGTTTGTTATTTTTGTGGATGATTGCACCCGTATGACATGGCTCTACTTGATGAAACACAAAGATGAGGTTATCAGTGCCTTTGAAACATTCCATGCTATGGTTAAAACTAAGTACAATGCCCACATGAAGGTTCTCCGCTCTGATAATGGTGGAGAATATGTCAATCAATACCTTAAAGCGTACTTTACTCAACATGGTTTAATTCATAAAACGTCATGCTCACAAACACCTCAACAAAACGGTATCGCCAAGAGGAAGAATAGACATGTTCTTGAGACTGCTCGTGCTTTGCTTCTCGGTTCTCATATGCCCAAACAGTTCTGGACCGATGCTGTCTCAACTGCTGTTCATCTTCTCAATCGAATGTCTTCCAAGGTTTTATCCTTTAAGACACCACTCCAATGTCTTTCTACGTATGTGTCACTGCCTACCGCACTGATGCTTCCTCCTCACATTTTTGGGTGTGTCGTCTATGTGTATCTCCACAAGAACCAGCGCACTAAACTTGATCCGTGTGCACGTCGGTGTTTGTTTTTGGGCTATGGCGTCCATCAAAAAGGGTACCGGTGCTATGATCCTACCACTCGTAGACTCTACGTGACTATGGATGTCCAATTCTTGGAGACTGATATATTCTTTTCCTCTCTGGCACCTACTTCTACTCTTCAGGGGTAGATACATAATGAAGAGTTGAATTGGTTCCAACATGAGATGCCGAATGATAACTCAGGCGTCGAGCCGCAGGAGCATGGTGGGCCGAATGTTAACTCAGGTGTTGTGAACTGTGAAACCGAGCCGCAGGAGCATGGTGGGCCGAATGATAACTCAGGATATATCCTAATGTAGAGCATGCAACATCTGAGACCGAACCTATATCCCCTCCCTCTGAAGTGTCAGCCGAATCATCTCCTGAGAATACTCTTGAGGTAAGTACTTTTATTACACCCTTACATACCGATGATATAGATGCATCTGCGGGATATGTTTTACCTCACAGGTACAATCGTGGCAAGCCACCTAACAGATACTCTCCAGATATTGAAGAACGAAGGTCGAGGTATCCAATTGCTAACTATGTATCC
Organism: Magnolia kwangsiensis; assembly: GCA_037074715.1. Lineage (NCBI taxonomy): Eukaryota > Viridiplantae > Streptophyta > Magnoliopsida > Magnoliales > Magnoliaceae > Magnolia > Magnolia kwangsiensis. Next base: position 190,340,636 of record CM073571.1, on the reverse strand, counting down.
ACCAAGGAACTCTCTGAACCTCTCAAGAAATTTGCACAGGAACTCTCCATATGTCAGATTCCTACTAGTGTTCATGAGGCATTGACAAATCCAAGATGGACTCGAGCTATAGAGGAAGAAATGGAGGCACTACTTAAAAATGATACATGGACTCTTGTTCCATTACCTGAAGGAAAACAAACCGTGGGGTGCAAATGGGTGTTCTCCATTAAACACAAAGCAGATGGATCTATTGAGCGGTACAAAGCACGACTGGTAGCGAAGGGATATACGCAGACGTATGGTGTCGATTATTAGGAGACTTTCTTACCTGTAGCCAAGTTGAATACAGTTAGAGTGTTATTGTCTCTTGCAGCAAATCTTGATTGGTCGTTGCATCAATTTGATGTAAAAAATGCTTTTCTCAACGGTGATCTCCAAGAAGAGGTTTATATGGATGTTCCTCCAGGTTATATAACATCTTCAAAGAATGAAGTGGTGTGTAAATTGCAGCGAGCATTGTATGGACTGAAGCAATCACCACGAGCATGGTTTAGAAAGTTTAGCTTGGCAATGACGAAATATGGCTTCCAACAAAGTAACTCTGACCATACTTTTTTCTTAAAGCATCAGTTGGGCAAGGTAACTGCTTTGATAGTCTACGTAGATAACATAATTATTACAGGAGATGATGATGAAGAAATCTCTCTGCTTCAAAAACAATTAGCAACTGAATTCGAGATGAAAAATCTGGGAGGACTCAAGTATTTCTTGAGAATTGAAGTTGCCAGGTCTAAGCAAGGTATATTTCTCTCCCAACGGAAATACATATTAGACTTGTTAACCGAAGTAGGGATGTTAGAATGTAAACCTGCAAACACCCCCATTGTTCAGAATCACAAGCTTGGAGAATACTCAGACCAAGTACCAACAGATAAAGGAAGATATTAAAGGTTAGTTGGTAAACTCATTTATCTCTTCCATACTCGTCCAGATATTGCATATGTTGTAAGTGTTGTAAGTCAATTTATGCATAATCCAAGTAAGAGTCATATGGAAGCAGTGATTCGAATACTTCGATACTTGAAGTCATCCCTGGGCAAGGGGCTTATGTTCTCAAAACATAACAGTCAGTCAATGGTTTATGGATACACGGATGCGGATTGGGGAGGTAATATCACTGACAGAAAGTCCACCGCAGGATATTTTACATTTGTTGGGGGAAATCTTGTAATCTGGAGAAGCAAGAAACAAAAAGTGGTAGCTTTATCAAGTGCTGAAGCTGAGTTTAGGGGAATGGCTAAGGGTCTTTGTGAACTCCTTTGGCTAAGAAAGTTGCTCACTGAAATCGGGTTTGCCCCCACTTTCGAGATGGATCTCTTGTGTGACAATAAATTTGCAATTGCCATTTCTCACAATCCTATTCAACACGATCGCACTAAACATGTGGAGGTAGATCGACATTTCATCAAAGAGAATCTTGAAGTTGTGAAATCCAAAGATCAGTTGGCGGACATCCTTACAAAAGCTGTATCTAGCAAGGACTTCTACAACTCACTTGACAAGTTGGGCATGCGAGACCTCTATACATCAACTTGAGGGGGAGTGTTGGCGTGAGCTATAAACAACCAATAGAGTTGTTGGGGTGAGCTAAACAACCAATAGAAATTTTAACATTGTAAACAACTAAGAGAGTTGTTGGCATGAGCTAAACAACCAAGAGAGATTTTAGGATTTGAAATTTATAACATCCCGTAAGTAAGGGAGGTTAGCATGAGTGTAGGAGACGGAATTGTATAGCAAAGGGATTTTTTATTTATTTTTTCTTTTTAAAATGTATATAACATACGATTGAATGAAAAAGATATGAGATAGAATTTCTGACACTAACTTGTTAGACTAATCGAGTTTTATGTTACTTGGGCTACTTTTTAAGAGTGAAAAGCTATGGTGGAAAAAAAAAAAAAAAAAACTTACAAACAAAGCAACTTGATTATATGAACTGAGCAAATAATGGACACCATTCTATCTAAGAGCAAATAACAGGCCCAATGTTTTGGTTGATTCTCCATAAAATGATCTGAAAAAATTAATGGACGGCATGGATAAAACACATACATCATGGTGGACACCAACAACTCTAAAACACATACATAATGGACACCAGCAACTTGATTATATGAACTGAGCAAATAATGGTGTCCATTATTATCCTGATTTTAAAAAGAAAAAAAAAAAAAACTTCTGTTACTGACAGGCATTCAACCCTCAATGTTTTGTGTAATATAGCCCACATAAGTTTTGGATTTGCATGATTTTTAGAATTCTACCCCACTGTGGTCTTTCAAAATAGATGGGTGGAGTGAATTTGTCACTAACATCTAATGAGACATACAGGCAATCCGCTCCCACAACAAATGGTGGACGCAGTTTATAAAGCAAGTTTAACTTTTCAGTAGAAAAAAGAAACGAATGGAAAAGACTTTTTACTGTAGATAGAGAATATAAAGCACTTCTTACAAAAATAAATAAACAATAAGGCATATAAAGCACTTCTTAAAGGAGAGCCGCCCCATTTCATCGGGGCATGAGCGAATGGACCTTGCATGGATGTAGATTGCACACTCAATAACCTAATACAATCTATGGGGTCCATTTTGATGTATGTGTCTTGTCATGTTGTCAATTCATTTTATGAGCTCATTTTAAAGTATGAGTCCAAAATTGAAGCATATCCAAAGTTGGAGTGGACCGCATCATAGGAAACATTGGAGATATATATATATATATATATATATATATATATATATATATATATATATATATATATATATATATATATATATATATATATATATATATATATATATAAAATCCATGATGGAAACCTTTTTAACACCCACCGTGATGTTTATTTGTCATCTAACTTGTTTATAAGGTCACACCCATATAGATGATGGGAAATTACAAATATCAACTTATCCAAGACTTTTGTGGCCCCTAAGAAGATATCAACACTTCTATGGTGTTGTCCACTTGGCTTTGGGTATACTTCAATTCTGGGATAATGCCCTAAAATGTGTTAGAAAAACAGATGGACAGCCTACCTAAGACACATACATCCACGCCATCTATCCATTTTTTACTTATTTTAGGATGACCAGCCCAAGTAGTAGATCCAAATCTCAGGTGGACCACACCATAGGAAAAATGGTGATTGAACACCTACCATTAAAAACTTCTTAGTACTATGGTTTATTAGCCATCTGGCTAGTTGCTAAGGTCAAACATGCTTGGATGAAGGGAAAACACAAATGTTACCTGGATTTAAAACTTTTGTGGCTCAAAATCACCACTATTTAATACATTGACGACTTTGGACATATCAGCTAGTAAAACATCAAACAACGTCAGCTAAAGATGCAAGAACCACATCAATCAAATGATTGAACCTTGTGATCAATAGCATACAAGATTGGAAGGTCAAGATTAATCAAAGAAAAGAGGTCTGATCATAAACTTGATGCATCTATTAAAGGGAATCTGCCTAGGATTGTTTATGTTTCAAAAAACCAACTTTGGTCAGACAATGCTGGCAATCTATGAATTGTAAAATTGATGGTAATTTAATAATAATAAATAAATAAATCTAGCATTCAAAGGAATACATCCCATCCTTAGTAATTCATGATAAAGCGATAGAAGAATACCAGAATAAAAGGAGAGCTTGTAAACCGTAGAAGAAGGAAGACGGCTTCTGCAATCAGTTGGTCACTTGCGATTAGAAATGGACCAGGTAGCATAGAAAGAATTAATTACTTGAGATTTTTTTTAGAAAAAATGCATTTTTTAAAGGTAACGTTGTCAAGGATTAAACCTAAGAATGCTTTTTAAATTATTAGGGATCCCAAGTTACTTAAGTAGCTTATATTCATTTGTACTTATTAAGTAAATAAAATAAGTTTGGTAAACAATATACTAATCAGCAAAAAGTAGAAAAAACATGCTTAGCTTTCAATATTATAAGTAATTATCCCTCAAGTTTGTTTGGTACCCCTCACATCCATTATCCATCATTTGGAGCCAACCTATGATGTGGACCATTCATTGTGTGGACCCCACCTTTGATGTGGGTTGTCCATCATGCAGGGCCCACCATGGATGTGGGCCATTTATAATTAGGGACTAACCTTTTATGTCCATTGTTCATTATGTAAGGCCCATCTTTGATGTTTGTCATCCATCATGTGGGGCGCACCATCAATGTTATTGTCCATCATGTGGGGCCTACCTTTAATATCCACCAACTATCATATGGAGCCCAAATTTGATGTGTACTGTCTATCATGTGGGCCCCACCTTTGATATGGGTTGTCCATCATGCGAGCTTGCCTTGGATATGGGCTAGTCATCATTAGTGTTGACCTTTGATGTGGACCATCCATCATATGGGGCCCATGTCATCCATAACCTGCAGCTCACCATGATCAATTGTCCATCATGTGGAGCCCAACTTTGATGCGTATCATCCATCATGAATGAGTAAAAATTAAAAATATAAAGTAAAAAAATATTCAATGGTTGCGGCTAATAATTAAAAGCTATGAGAATTTTTTAGTCAACATGACTTTTTAGATGATGGCCAATTTGTAGTAGGCCCCACAAAAAGAGCTGTCTAATTAATTTGAGTTAATGCCGGAGACATGTATAGTTCTTGTGTGAGTATCAACCTGCAAGATTAAGCAACCATGCGGGCAAACATGAGACTTGCAAGTATAGGCACCAGTGGTTACACGTAAATGGCCGGGCCCAGCATGCATCCTCTTTCAGCCTCAAAGGTCCTACACAATGAATGACCACGTGTAGCAGTTGGCCAATGTGCTCAACCTTAATGGATTTTCCCGTCCTTAGCACATCACATCTGTCCATCATGTGGTGGCCACCTTTTATGTGGACCATCCACCATGTGAGCCCCACCTCTAACGTAGATTGTCCACCATGTGGGGCCTCCTTTTATATGGCCTCGGAGAGAGCCTCCTTATACATGTACCGTGAGAGAGAGTAAAAAAGGCATGGATTGAAAAGCTTTTAAAAAATAATTATTAAGTAAGTTTTAACTAGTAAATTATTTTTAAAATGATGTTTACCAAACTAGCTAAAGTAAAAAATATTACTTAATTATGAACATAAGTTATAAAATAAAATAAAAAAAATTTAAAAAAAAAACTTAATTATTTAGTATTATTCAAACAAGCTCTTAAAAGCACTTTTTAAAGGGCGCAAGATGCTCAGCTGCCTGGGGATCTATCCATCCGACCAGCACGCAGCTAATCTACCAATCTGCAGTGTAGACTTAGGCAATCTATCAATCTTTCACAAAAAAATAATAAATTCCAAACTATTCATTAGGTCCAACACATATTTTGTGAGTTACCTTGTAATCATCACACTAATTTGGCAATTATTATCCATTTGATCAATGCATGGCCACCTTGAAAACGGATGAACATAGAAAATAAAGCTGAGTAGGATGGATTGGATCATCCCATCAGTGTGGTTTTTGCATGGTACAGGTTCTGGGAACCTGATCTGCATATGAGAAGCTGATATAATCTTGCAGCTGGATGCTCACTTGCCACATGTACCTGACAACAGTAGATAATTGGGCCAGTCTGCTGAGCCATACACGTGAACAGGAAAGCCACGGATGGGGAGACCAAACCTAGCTCTTAAATAAAAAGTCCAACTGGTGAGACGGTCAAGTTATGATACACTCAGTGGACAACTTTCAATCTTTCTTTCACACACACACACATATATAAGTACTGATAGTAAGGCCAACTTATTGAAAGGTTTGGATGCCACATCTGCTTAATAGATTGAAACGTATCCCATGGGCAGACTGTATCTTGTGGTCCAATCAGATGAACTTGAGAACTTTGATTCAGAGAAAGTCAACCTTAAATTACTAGGACTGAATCTTCGAATTCACCCCAACTTCTACACAATCTCAATTGACTACACCAACTAATGTAAATCCTATTTTATATATATATATTTTTTATAATATCCTCAAAATCTACAGTTGTAACAAATATGTGTACTCTATATATTCACATGCGGTAACATCACGGTTTACCATTCAACTTTGGAGATGCTGATGCAAATTTCCTACTGATTTTTCAAGCCATCTATTCATTTTTTTTTTATATTTTTTTTTTCTAAAAAAAGCTTATTTGAGGGCATGAGCCCCAAATCTAAAGCTCACGGACAACACCATATGAAATAGTGAGGATAATGACATCCACCCTTAAAACCTTCCAAGGGCCACGCTGATGCGTATCTGTCATTTAACCTGTTCATAATTAGGTCACGTAGACACATAGGAAGGGAAAACACTAGTTGATAAAACAGATTGAGGGTGCTGATGATAGGACACATCGTCATAAGCCCCACAGAATTTACTCAGTGCACTAGCTAAGTCAGTAGTCTATTGGCTGCCTATCCAACCGACGAGGATTACAAATGTATGTCAGCTCGTCACGTGGACATGCCGAGAGGACCTAGATAGATGGCTAGTAGGCTGAGCCATATGGTGAACACCGCCATCTCCACCACACATTTGGCTATCTTTGATTACAACTGTACAGACCATTCACATGATTGAATGAAAACGATATAATTGTGCCGAGGGAGTGGATTAGTTGAAGCCCGGCCTCACTCAACATAGTGTGGTCCATACCATGTTGCCGGAATTGATGTATGTATTCTATGTCCATGCTATCCATCTGTTTTCCTAGCTATGCCCAAAACTGAAGAAGATACAAATCTCCGGTGGAATATACTATAGGAAACAATGGTGTTTAATGCCATACCGCCCACCATTATATTTCCATAATGTTTATTTTCCATTGAACCCATTGGTAAGGAAACCTTGACGAAGGGAAAAACAAATAACAGCTTGATCCAAAATTTTAGTGGCTTATTAATGATCAATTGCCACTATTTCTTATGGTATAGCCTGGCTAAGAATTGGATATTTTCATGGCTTAAAATAATCCGGCAAAATGGGTGAATGGTGTGGATATAGAATATAATATATATACATCAAATTGCACCCATTGAAAACGACCGCACCTAATCTACTCTTAGCCTAGATAGATGGCTAGCAGGCTGATCAATACAGCGCAGGACCAAAGTCTCCCTTTACCATTCAACTTTGGCAGTTAACAGGTTGTCCATCTAAACCACACATGTGGCCATCTTGGATTACATATCTACGTGTACCATTGACATGGAGTGGATGAAAACTATATAATTGTGTTGAGGGAGTAGACTAGTTGTGGCCCTTATTGTGGGGCCCACCTTGATGTAGTTATTTTATATCCATACTTTCATCCATTTTTGCTAAATTATTTTTAGGCATGAGCTTAAAAATAAAGAACATCCCGTTCTCAAGTGGACAATACTATAGAAAACAATGGTAATTGGCTATTGATGGATCACAAAAGAACATGTTGTTGATATTTGGTTTTTCTCTTCATTTAGGTTTGTATGACCTTATTAACAGGTTAGATAGCAAACAAACATTACGGAAATATTACAATGGGCAGTAGGAAGCTTTTAATAGTAGGGGGTTTAATCACCGTTGTTTCCTATCTAATTGTCCACTTGAGACTTGGACCTTCTTCATTTTTGGGCTAAAGCACTAAAATGATTCCGCAAAAATAATGCAAAGCCTAGATATGGAATACATACACTGAGGTGGACCCTATGGCAAGGGCGGCATGGGTGTCACACCTAATCTGCTCTCTTGTGTTGAGCTAAAGTTGGATGTGACCCCGCAACCTGCGTGTAGGTAAGACATTGTACATCCGTGCAAATCCATCCGAACCAATCATGAGGTCCACCTTGCTCTTCATAGACAGCCTTGTCAATATTGGAAGCGGATTGGCTGGTGTACGCTACCGATTTGGCTGGTGTGAGTTTTGTAGGTACCATCATGAGGTATGAATAATATCCAAACCTTTCGGCCACTTAGTGAACTCTTCGTAAGGCTTGAGATGAAAAATAAGATAGATCCAAAAATCAAGTGGACCACACTGTAAAAAGCTGTGGGGAATTGAATGCCTGCCATTGAAACCCTTATGGGGGGTCACAGAAATTTTGGATCAATAAGATATTTATTTATTTTTTAATCTTCATCCAGGCCTGTGTGACCTTATCAACAGATTGGATGAAAAGTAAACATTACGATGGGCCCTATAAATGTTTTAATGGTGAGAATCATTGTCCCCACTGTTATTTATGGTGTGGTACACTTGAGCCTTGAAAATTACACTTTTTTGAAATCAAGATCGGAAATGAACTCGCCAAATGGATGAACAGTGTAGATATGATAAATACATCATTGTGGGGCCCATGTAAACTTGATCTCCTTTGAACAGTTTGTATAGCACTCGTTTTCGCACGACAAGTAACCACACCAGCCAATACCATAAAGGTATTTTAACCGTACTAGCACTGTTGTATGGTCGATTGGAAGATTGGAACATCAAGATCGAGCAAAGAAAACGTACAAGATCTAATAATAAACTTGTTCAACTACTCATCTACCAAGATGGTTTATGTTTCTTAAAAAAAACAAACACTGATGTAGAATGGATGGTTATTATAATTTAATTTTTTTAAAAAAAATTCCAGCATTCACAGTGATAGGATTCCTCCCCTTATGAGTCATGATAAAGCAGCAGAAAGATGCATACCTGAGTGATTGGAGAGCTTGTAAAGAGAGCGATGGGGGAGATGATTTCTGCAGATAGGTCCGAGAAAGAAGCACTTGGGTGAGACGATGTTAGCACTCAATCAAAAGTCAACGCAGTCATGATAAAGCAGTAGAAAAAAATATACCAGTTATGTACCCATCTCCGGTGTACACGCAAGTAATCTGTTCATCTTCCAAAAAGAATAATAAAAATCCAAACCGTTCATTGGGTCCAACACGCATTTCATGAGCTACAATACAATCATCACACCAATTTGAACTATCAGCCATTTGATCCATGGCTTTTAATGTGGACGGTCAATATTATTTGCATAAATAGAATTAAAATCAACAATTTGAGCCATCTACTTGTTAGGGTCAATCATGGATTGCATGTGTTTCTAAAGAATGAAAATGGAGAAGTCCCATCCATGCCTTGGAAAGTGGATGGATATAGAAAATAAGGCGGAGCAGGATGGTTTGGATCATCCCACCAATGTGGTTTTTGCATGGTTCGGGTTTTGGGATAGGGAACCTGATCAACATATAAGGGATGGATATGATCTTACAAACGGATGGCAGCTTGCCACGTGTACCCGATAACATGTAGATAGATACGCCATACACGCGGATGGGCAGACGGAACATCTTAAATAAGGGGTCTGCTGTCCAACTGATTGGGCTATAAGTTATAAGTCCATCCAGTGAATAACTTCCAATATTTCCTATACGCAACACATCCAACTCGTCCAGTAGGTTGGACCTATCAGCATGATCACTTTAAACAAAATTCAGAGATATCCATTCATTTACTAAACTAAACTTTTGTTTCGCTATTTAGCAATGGTAGAAATTTTGTTTTCTATTATTAGTTATATGAAAAGTGCATAGGACTGATTTTTTTAATAATTGATAATTACAGTAAGACAAATCTATTGTAAGGTTTGGATTTTTTCTCAAGGTAGACCGTACTATGATCCAATTAGTTGGACCTAAGCACGTCTTAAATTAAATGGACACTCCAGTCAGATCTCTTCTCGATTCAACTTTAGCAGGTAACAGGCTGTCGGTATCTCCACCACACATGTGACCATCTATGATTACATTTATAGAGGAAATTTACATGGATTGAATTATGAAGTATAATTGGTAGCTTGTAAACAGACAATAATCAGCCAGGAGATCCAGGATACGACCATGGGTGCATACACACTGAGAAAATTTTAGGGTGATGCTCAGTGGTATTCGGCCTGTAGACCATCTTGGTTTGGACCTATGGTTCCACTTAAAAGATGAGTTCTCCCCATTTTGTTTAATCATAATTATGAATTAAAGATCATAGTTTATATAATTGTTTTGCACTCCACATTTTTATACCCCTATTGTTTTATTCTTTTGGTTTTCTGCTATAGTTGGGAGTGATTAAAAAGTTTCAAAGCATCTCCTACAAACACAGGAGTAATGGATTAAGGAAATCGTACTTGGCACACTTGGGTTATGGTCTCATATAAGATGTAATAGATGATAATGTGATCAAATATGGGGTGTCTAGTCTAATTTCAAGCAGAAATTAGAATTCAGAATGGAATTGGATCTTAGATATGGTCTGTAACTAGATTAGTTTTCATAATAAAAACATTTCTTTATATGATTTGTAATTATAGTAAAGATTTGAGTTGTGTCAAACCGATTTGATCTGGCCAAAGATTCAGTTGAATTTTCAGGTTTTTAAACTGCGGCTGTCAGTGGACACAATAAGCTAGCTCCAAAATGTAATAGAAAAACTTAAACTAAATCAAAATCAAGATCTTTATATAGCAATCGTTCAAAAATGAAACCAAGCTTAACCATTTTTATTGGCAGTCCAGTTCAAAAGGTCCAACTGGCAATCTAACCAATTCACACGAAGCATGTATTAATAAGTAAAATGAAATGGATTTATAAACTAAACACTCAGAGAGCACTAGTTTGACCTTTATATTGGTCCAAGGTTCAAATACCATGGCTTAGATTGGTGGACTTCCCTTTCCTAGCAGGGAAATGAGTTTCATGAAATTGCTTTCCTCATATGTAACATTTTATGTTTTCTATTTCACCGAAAAAAAAAAAATCTAAATGAAGTATGATTTTTATTTTTATTTTTTTTATAAAAAAAAAAATCTAAGCGAAGTATGGTTTATTCTTATTATTATTATTTTATTTTTTTTTTAAGCACTAGAGCTTGAACAAATAAGTTTTTTGAAAACAAAAAATAAAAATAAAAAACTTTTCTTCCTGGATTTTTTGTTTGATCAACCGTACATATATATGAAATTTGGGAATTTTGTTTCGCACAAATCAAGGATAAATTGACCTAACTCACCCTATTTGAGGCCGGGTTGGCATGAATTGCCTATGCCCTGGGTATTTTGGGGGAATTTTTATGAGTCCACCAAATGCCTGTGAAAAATCCTCTCGATCCATTAGTTCTCCAGCTCATGTTAGGACATGATTCCAAAAAACAAGGTAAATCCAAAACTCACTAATAAAACTCAACCAAGGCATACTTTAGGAAATAATGTGGATTGAACACTCACTAATAAAACCACCATGGACACTAGAATTTTCAGAATAGGCTAATATTTGCTTTTTCTAATTTTCAGAATAGGCTAATATTTGCTTCTTCTTTTTAAGTTCATCACAATAAGAATGATCCTATGAACATTTGGATTATATGTAAACATTACGGTGGGCCAAGAAAGGTTTTGATGGTGGGGTTTCCATTCCAAATGTTTATTGCCGAGTGAATTCCTCACGTGACATCACAATGGCCCCCACATAGCTTTCACCGGGCAATTCACATCCAAACTTGGAGGTGACTTATGGTACCAACCCGTGTGGGACGGGCTGAGTCAGAGTCCACTTGGTTGACCAACCACGAAGATCACATATCAGTCCTCCCTACAAATCAAGAGTGCCCTCCATAGAAGACAATGCCTAGTCATTAATAAATGATAAAATATAAATGCAGTCCACTCGGTGAATTTATACATGGCTGAATTTTGCACAAGGAGATCCTCGTGGTAGGGCTAATCCGTTGGATGTCTCTAGCACATAAAAGGTTCGAATTTAACAATTGAGTGGACTGTAAATACGGTCTAATTAGTTAGACATGAGACCTTTTCATATACATGCCTAATGTTTTAATTTATTTATAATAAATAATTTACATATAGTGGTACGGGCAGATGCTATATATATTGCTGCATGATGCCTGATTTCTATGTAATGTGTGTGCCATCCAATTTCTGTTGGTGTGCGCGATTTGTACTAGATCTAACCTATCTAATCAGGTGACTGATAGACTGTGAAATTGAGATGGCCCATCACCAATGGATGTTATTTATAAGTTTTTCATATATAAAATAGTATATTGCGTACTTTCTTTATTTTTTTTTTTGAAGAAAAATTTATTGGTTTTTGAGGCCATATTTGATAGATGCAGAAAAATCTCTAGTATATATGTTAATGCTCATTTCGGATAAGTGGATTTAACGTGAGTTTTGGACAGTAGACCAGACAAACTAGGGCCCAATAGATGAACAGTGTGAAAATCTTTCTTGTCGTGACACTTGTGTAATAATAAACACCACTAGCATATGAAATCCCATGAGAGCTCTATGTTGGGAAAAGTGTAACCAATGGCAGGATGAGATTGGACGTCTAAATGAAGCAGTTACTGCTTCACAGAAATCCGTTTGCCTATTGTGAATGTATGTGGTTTATTCACGCAGTCCATTCATTTTTTTTCTATTCTGCTTATTTTAGGGGATGAGCTCAAAATTGAATCATGACCAAAGCTTAACTGGACCACACAACAAGAAACGGTGGGAATAATGATTTCCACCGTTGAAACCTTGCTAGGTCCCATTGATGTTTATTTGTTATCTAACCTGTTCATAGGATCACAACGGACATGGATGAAAGGAAAAAACAAACAAATATCAGCTTGATCCAAAACTTCTATTCCCTTTCAACCACAGACGTTGAATGCACTATTTCCTATGGCATTGTCCAATTTAGCTTTGGATATGCTTCGTATATGAGCTTCAACCCTAAAATTATATGGTAAAATGGATGGATTGAGTGGATAAAACACATAAATCACAATGAACCCCAGAGAGTTTACTCAATGTGCAGTCTATTTTCTGTTACCAGAGGTATACACGAGTTGAACCAAGTCGAGCTTGACATAGCTCGACTCAGCTCGGCCATTTGTTGACCCCAGCTCGAACTCGGTCCGACTCTGTCCTCGAGCCTGATTGGCCAGCTCGACTTAGTTCCAGCTCATGTTAGGACATGATTCCAAAAAACAAGGTAAATCCAAAACTCACTAATAAAACTCAACCAAGGCATACTTTAGGAAATAATGTGGATTGAACACTCACTAATAAAACCACCATGGACACGAGAATTTTCAGAATAGGCTAATATTTGCTTCTTCTAATTTTCAGAATAGGCTAATATTTGCTTCTTCTTTTTAAGTTCATCACAATAAGAATGATCCTATGAACATTTGGATTATATGTAAACATCACGGTGGGCCAAGAAAGGTTTTGATGGTGGGTTTCCATTCCAAATGTTTATTGCCAAGTGAATTCCTCACGTGACATCACAATGGCCCCCACATGGCTTTCACCAGGCAATTCACATCCGAACTTGGAGGTGACTTATGGTACCAACCCATGTGGGACGGGCTGAGTCAGAGTCCACTTGGTTGACCAACCACGAAGATCACGTATCAGTCATGCCTACAAATCAAGAGTGCCCACCATAGAAGACAATGCCTAGTCATTAATAAATAATAAAATATAAATGCAGTCCACTCGGTGAATTTATACATGGCTGAATTTTGCACAAGGAGATCCTCGTGGTAGGGCTAATCCGTTGGATGTCTCTAGCACATAAAGGTTTGAATTTAACAATTGAGTGGACTGTAACTATGGTCTAATTAGTTAGACGTGAGACCTTTTCATATACATGCCTAATGTTTTAATTTGTTTATAATAAATAATTTACATATAGTGGTACAGGCAGATGCTATATATATTGCTGCATGATGCCTGATTTCTATGTAATGTGTGTGCCATCCAATTTCTGTTGGTGTGCGCGATTTGTACTAGATCTAACCTATCTAATCAGGTGACTGATAGACTGTGAAATTGAGATGGCCCATATATAAAATAGAATATTACGTACTTTCTTTATTTATTTTTTTGAAGAAAAATTTATTGATTTTTGAGGCCATATTTGATAAATGCAGAAAAATCTCTAGTATATATGTTAATGCTCATTTCGGATAGGTGGATCTAGCGTGAGTTTTGGACCGTCGACCATACAAATTAGGGCCCATAGATGAACGGTCTGAAAATCTTTCTCGTCATGACACTTGTATAATAATAAACACTACTAGCATATGAACTCCCATGAGAGCTCAATGTTGGGAAAAGTGTAACCAGCGGTAGGATGAGATTGGACGTCTAAATGAAGAAGTTACTGCTGCATGGAAATCTGATTGCCTATTGTGAATGTATGTGGTTTATCCACGCCGTCCATCCTTTTTCTTTTTTTTTTTCCAGCTTATTTTAGGGGAAAAGCCCAAAATTGAATCTTGACCAAAGCTCAATTGGACCACACAACAAGAAACGGTGGGAATAATGATTTCCACTGTTGAAACCTTGCTAGGTCCCATTGATGTTTATTTGTTATCTAACCTGTTCATAGGATCACAACGGACATGGATGAAAGGAAAAAACAAACAAATATCAGCTTGATCGAAAACTTCTGTTCCTTTTCAACCACAGACGTTGAATGCACTGTTTCGTGTGGCATTGTCCAACTTAGCTTTGGATATGCTTCGTATATGAGCTTCAACCCTAAAATTATGCGGTTAAATGGATGGACTGAGTGGATAAAACACATAAATCACAATGAACCCCAGAGAGTTTACTCAATGTGCAGTCTATTTTCTGTTACCAGAGGTATACATGAGTTGAACCAAGTCGAGCTTGACACAGCTCGACTCAGCTCGGCCATTTGTTGACCCCAGCTCGAACTCGGTTTGGCTCTGTCCTTGAGCTTGACTGGCCAGCTCGACTTAGTTCGGTTAGCAGCTCGGGCCAGTTCAAGCTGAGTTCAAGCCAAGATCGAGTAGAGTTTGTCAGTACAGCATTTTCACAAACACATGAACTGTGCAACATTTTCATAAATACATGAACTGCACTTTCAAAATCCCACTGTATATAAAACAACAGCAATAGTTTTAATTATAGGTATTTCATCAAAGACTTTGTAAGCAACATAAAAAAATCAAGAAAAAATATATATATTTGTTTCATGTACATACCTTCCTTGCCACTAGCCAACACTTTGTTGAGTCATTTCATCAAACATTTGGTGTGCAACATCAATATCAAAATAATCGAGTTACCGAACTGGTTCAGTCTGAGTTCGATTCAAGTTGGGTTCGATCTAAGTCGAGTCAAGCTCCGGCAAGCTCGAACTCAGTTCAAAATTTTTTCGAGCTAAAAAAACAGCTTCACTCAGCTCGAACTCAATTACAAATTGAGCCGAGTTGAACTTTTTCAAGTCGAGTCGAGCGAGCTAACCGAGCTAACTCGGGTCATGTACAGCCCTACCTGTTACATGGAGCTGGGATATAGTGCCTCTCGAGGGATGGGAGGTAATGTGCGTACATGTTGCCGCTTCACACCTGGCATGTATGGACAAAACCGGAACCGTTAATTTTATAGTTGTAGTAGCTAGGTAACAGGCCATTGTCCAAAAATTACAACATCTGGACATTCCCGGCCCTTAAGCCAGTGGCACACAGAAATGGCTCACATTGATGAGAAAAGGGGCACCATTCGATGGTCAAATGAAAGTAAACTATGATCAGTGGACAATTTAGTGCTGGATCCCGTGGGATGCCTAGTTCGGATTTCAACCCCGATGAGCCACGTGTGTCAATCATCATTAGGAACTACTATTATTTAAACATTTTCGATTATAGAGTATTAACAGTTAAAAATTCAGTAAATAAAGTGTTTAGTATTTAAACCCAAAATTAGGTCCATTTAATAACTGCTTCCCAACCATGTTGGATCAAATTGATTTTGAGAAGACCTAGACTCATTTACTAACTCAGATCAAAATTGTAGACCTAGAGCCACCTAATGGGTTCAAATTTTGACATAGACCCACTTGGGTCCAATGACACTTGGGTCCATTCAACACATTTGTATCCCTATATATATCTAGGTAAAGGTGAAAAATATGATGGATGGGATGGGATGGGATGGGTTGAATTAAAATTTGAACAAGCTGGTTCAATAGATCTAAGACAGAGCCTCCTATGTGAACAGCCGGATTAATCTCTATTCACCATTGACCCTTCCACATCCATGGCGATGATGTAAAGGAAGAGTTGTCAGGGACTCGGATTACTTAGTGTAGCAGACAACAGCCATAGGAAATGTTCTGTGGACCCCACCATGATGTATGTGATTTATCCACGTAGTCCATCCATTTTGCCAGCTCTCCTTTTATGGGCATGGGTCTTGAAACGGTGGTGATTGAAGTGTGGTATACTCTTTGAAATTTGGATCTGACTCATTTATGGGTTCATGCCCTAAGATGAACAATCAAAATGCGGGACGGACGAAGGTGCTGCTGCGTGCTGCTATCTACGCAACCCTATTCCGTCATCTCCGCTTATAAATCTCACTCATTTTTGAAGTGCAAATTGTTTGGATTTTCATGCAGATCTCTCTCTCTCTCCTCTCTCTCTCAAGACAATATCCTCAATGTTCCTCTCCTTCTCTTCTCTCCCCTGTCCATCATCTCTTCCTCTATCTCCATTCATCTCTCCCCAAAACTCCCCATTCTTCAACACCTCCATCGTCCTCTCTCTCAATCCCCCACAAGAAAGAGTCCCACCACAAGTGCTTTCACAGGCCGACAATAATACAAAGAAGCCGTCAAAGACAAGGACCTCGCCCAAGCACTTCCTGAAATCCGTCAAATCCCTTCCCCTCCAATCCTCTCTCGATGGCGGCAGCAGCAGCGCCGGTCTTTTGCAGCTACAGTGGCCAAAGAGGGACTAGGAAGTGCTCGACACTTGCTTGAATGCTGACGACATGAAGCTCGTCAGCAGCGCCTGCAAGTTCCCCCACTATAGGGGCTTCCTCCCTAATATTGGGAAGTGCAAGAACATCAGTAATTCTGTGAATATGTTTGTTTCGGGGTCTTGAATTTCTGTTGGAATTATTTTATTGTGGTGATTAAGATGGTAATTTGATGATTTTGTAGGGATTGCTTATATGAATTCTGGTGATTTTTTTGTTTATTTATGCGAATGTTGAGGTGGGTTTCTGGGACTACTTTCTTTTGCATATTTGTGGGCCCTGAATTTGACTAATTTGAACAAGAAATTTGTTTAGTTGATTCAAGAAATGTTGAAATGCAAATGACTCGAGTAGAAGCTCGACATTTTCATGAGTATCTGGATGCTTATTTAGTTGGGTTTTATGAAAATTTAAAGGGTTGTTTGTCTCCCTGGAATCAAAAGGGCCTAAGGGG
The DNA here is from genome assembly GCA_037074715.1 of Magnolia kwangsiensis. Taxonomy (NCBI): domain Eukaryota; kingdom Viridiplantae; phylum Streptophyta; class Magnoliopsida; order Magnoliales; family Magnoliaceae; genus Magnolia; species Magnolia kwangsiensis. The sequence continues at coordinate 190,323,274 of CM073571.1, read as the reverse complement.
TCCTTTTGGCAACCTTGAGCAAGAGATTCTGTTAGTCATGGTTGGATACTGGGAATGTAATTATGTGGAATTCAGAAACTGCATTTGGGTAGTGGGAAAGAATGTGGGCTGTGCAGGTCTATTTGTTAAAAATAATAAACAAAAAAAAAAACAAAAAAATAATTTTATTATTATTTTTTTTTTCAAAAGCGATTGTCGGCGGAGAATTCATTTCCCTGAAATTTGCAAACTAGCCTTTTTCCTGGACTTCAAATATTGGAATTTGCCCCTAAAGGGCCCGTTTGCACCAAAAGTTAAGCCTGGATAGCCGTCTAGTCAGGCGAGTCCAGCTCTAATTGTCTGGCTAGCCGATCAAAGCTGTTCTAACTAGGTCGGTATGCTGTTTGTTGGAACCTATCTAGTATTGGAAAATTTATACAGATTAAATGTATTTCTGTACAATGTAGAAATCGAAAATTATAAAATAATTTGAAATTTGGACAGGCTGAAGTACGTCTGAAAACGCTGTCCTTAAAGCATTATTTGCCCCAACTCAAGTAAATTGAGTATGCTGATAGGTTACAGGCAAATTGCTTCTAGGATACGACGAGCCTGGTGTGGGTCTGCGTTCAGCAAACACGAAGGCCCACCAAATGGAACTCAATTTCACTATTTCTGTCAGTATTACAATATAAAGGAAAAATCCCAAAAGAAGAAAAGAAGAAAATAGAAAAGTGGTTTAGACTTCTGCTCAATTAAGTTCTAATCTTTAGACGTTGGTTCGGTTGAACCGTCCTAAACCACACCGCTGGTCTGTTCTTCAAGCTAAGGTTGACACCTTGTTATGTTGCTGGATAACACTTAGAATATATGAGTGGAAAAGCTGTTTTTTTAGAATTCGTATGGAGTTGCTGGAGTGAGTTGAGATGGTTTGAAACCCATCCAGGCCCTCCTTTTATAGGTTATGGTGGCTAGGGGATTATGGTCCAGAGACTTAAATTCCATTAAGCCATTTCTGACTGTTGAAAAACTAGCCGTTTTATGGCCGTTTTTTACTGTTGTGCATGATCCATTAATCTGCTGCATGCTGACTATTGTGAGACAACAGCTAGACGTTTTCTAGCTGTTGGGTTAGTCATGCAGCAGTTACAGCTGGACTCTGCACTAATGGCTCAGCTGTTATAGTTTCTGCTGCAACAGCTCTATTCAGTCACTCTATATATACTGAGAGATCTCTCTCAGTTCTCTAGTCTCTTTGCCGACCAGCCACCCGACTTAGCCACTTAGTCGCACCGCGACTCGCTCCGGTTCGCGAAGGGAGCGACCCTCTACGACACGATGCGCACATGCGAAGTGCAAAGTGCGCCACTAGCGCCTCTACAGCCACACTGCCTCACATGCCCACGCCCTCGCACCGAGTCCGAGACCGAGCTCGTGCCCGAGCCCGAGCGCGAGCGCTTGCGCGTGCCCTTGCGCGGTGTTCCAGTGCTTCGCACTAGAACACGCAAGTCCCATTCTCTTTTGGACTATGTGGGTAAGTATTATAATACTCCACCATATTCATTTAAACCACTTTTCTTTCTCTTCTCTTTCCCATGTGGGACTATTCCCAAAGCCCCAAAAAGTTTTTTTCAAAAAATAACTTTTCATATATATTATATATTATTTTATTATTAAAATATTTTTATTAAAATCAATATTTTACAACAATCCCCCACTTAATTTTTGTAAGACCCGTATCCTAATCCGCACTGTTCCGTTGATTCCCGCGACCCTTCTCGCCAGATTCCGGCAATCCGCGACTTATGGTTGACGTTGCGCACGACCGTAAGTCGTATCCTATTCATTTGAGCCGGCTTAATCCAAGACTTGTATCGTTGCGACCGCACCGTCGCCGCGGTTCCAACGCCGCAACTCACGCACCGATCCGATACCCAGACGATGAGATACGGACCCACGTTCAGTTCGAGCAAAAACACCGCGCGTTGCAAATCCCAAGGAATCTCTACAATATGTCCCATCAATCCCATCAATCACCCATCAATCACCTCTCATGTCAAGTACACACACACCCATGCTTCCTTTCTCCACAAGTCAAGCAACCACCCAAGTCAACTAACACATCACCTCACCCATCACTCACCTCACCCATCACTCACCTCACCCATCACTCACCTCACATCACTCCATCTCTCATTAATCACACCCCTCTCTCTCTCTCATTTCTCAACACTTCAACCCAAGCAAGGGAGAGCCTCCAACGTCCAAGTCTCCCCATGGAGAGAAGTGCATATGTGAGGCCCACTTTCCACTCCCAAATCTCCCATCCTAGCCATCTAATTCCCATCTCCACCATCTAAGTAAAGCTCTAGGTGACCGGCTATCCAACGGACCAAGAAGATCAAGAGGTGGGTGCTTCTATAGGGTAGATTTATGTGTTTTTATGGTGGACCAAGTGAGGCCCACCGATCAATGGTGTGGATCTCACTTGGGACCTTTATTTGTGGCCGATGGACCACTTAGATCATCATGATCGTTCCATGATGGGGCCATTCTCCATGGACCCCATCATGATGTTTACTTCATTTCAAAAAGGTCATCTAGACCGTCCATAACGGTGGAGAATGGATCTCCACCGTTGATTTACATTTTTGATGGTCCTTCGTTCAAAGGGGTCCGTTGTTGTATGATTTCATGTAAGGGAGGGCCCATAATGACGGGGACCCTCCATCATAAGCCGTGACCCACTCTCCATGTCTCTCTCTCTCTATTTTATTTTTTATTTTTAATTTATTTTATTTTATTTATTACAAAAGAATGGGGTGGCCCACTTGAATAGATCCCATCTTGATGCATTTATTTTATCCAAGTGGGGCCCACCTTTCACACCATTTCCATGCCGCCCATCAGGTGGTGGCCCACTTCATCAGGGCCTGACATATATATATAAAAAAATAATAAATAAATTTATTTAACCGTCCAGCGTCCCAGACGCTGGACGCTGTGAAGAAAAGAAAAAGAGAGAGAAAAAGGGAAGAAGGAAAGAAGATGGGGTGGCCTCCTTGCATAGGCCCCACCCTGATGTTTTAGTCCGATCCAAGCCGTCCATCCTCTTGTCCATATAGCTTTAACCGTCAAATAAAAGAATGGGACTGATCTGAATGTCATGTGGGTCATAGCAAGGGAAACATTGGCCGTTACCGTTGGATAATTTTCTGGTATTTCTATGCTACCAAAAAAATTGAACTTCGGACTCATTTCAATTGTTACTGGCCCCTGAAACCAATGGACGGGGTGGATCTGTTGGATGTGGGCCCCAAATGCCAAAAACCCCAAAAATAAGGGATTCCATTTTTTCTTTAAAAAATTTGCAAAGAGGCTAAGCCTCTGACGTGCAGCAGGAGCTGCAGCAGGCGGGCGCGGGCTGACGTGCAGCCACCCACGGCTGCTGCCGTGGGCCCCACCATGATGTATATGTGAATCCACGCCGTTCATAAGGTGGTCCCCTCCTCAGGTGGGCCCTCCTCCTAGTTTCAACCAAATCCAACGCTCGGGTGGCCCACATCATATGAAACAGTGTGAATTGAGTGTCTACCATTGGACTCTTTTGTGGGCCACAGAAGTTTTGAATAAAGGTGAAATTTGTGTCTTCCTTTCTCTCAGGAACGTGTGACCTGGTCAACTGGTTGGATGAAAAATATATGCTATGGTGGGCCCCACATGGGACCCACAGAGAAGTGGTGTTTGCAACCCACCGTCCGTACGGACGGTGGAGCCCACTGTACATATGTGTAGGCGTGCGTGTGCGTATGTATGCATGTGTGAGTGCATATGTGTGTGTGCGTGTGTGTATGCGTGTGTGTGTGTGTGTGCATATGCAGATGCATATAACAGTGTATATATATATATATATATATATATATATATATATATATATATATATATATATATATATATATATATATATATATATATATATATATATGTACATAAAATATTATATCACATATATTGTTTATAAATTATATATTAATCATAATTTGATTGTGACGATGGGCCTTCATGTGACCCCCCCCGCCATGATGCAAATGTTGCATCTAAGCCGTCCAGTTATTGGTCGTTGTAAAATTATTTCATGGCTTGTGCCAAAATGAACTAGATCTATGGTTCAAATGGGCCACCATGGTATGTGTATAGGGCCATGTTGGCCCATTCTTGGCCATTCAATTAGGCCCACCTTGGTGCACATATAAAGCCCACGGAAATAAGCCCATTTGGTACCTATAAAGCCCATGGGATCAAGCCCATTTGATGTGCATGGGGCGCAAATAGAATGGCCCATTGGACCTATTTAAAGCTCATGTGTGTAGTCCCACTTTGATGTATTTCAAGGCCCATGGATCATGGACCATTGCAATGTACATAAGGCTCATTGGTGAGGCCCATTAATGCAACCCATTTGGTGAATGTGAGTCCCATGTAATACAACCCATTTTGATATATCCAGGGCCCAGGGATCGAGGTCCAACGGAAGTCCTTAGAGTCCATTGCAATGAACGTTTCTCATGGTTCGTGAAATGATATTTATGGCAAACCGTGCCTGGGAAACAATGTTGGTTTGACGTCCACATTGTATGTACGATGTTGGTTAAATGTCCGCATTGTAATTCTCTTTAGGGCCCATTGATAGGTCCATACCTGTTACTATTCATTGCCTAATAACATGTTTAGAATAATCTCATGGCTCATGCCCATACGCATCATATGTATGCTTGATATGAGTAATGACTGACCATAGCATACGCCATTGGGCAGACCATCTATGGGGCTCGTTAGGTGACTGAGCACCCCACATGATCGCGCAGTACGCGCTGGATTGCTGCATGTTCTGACAGCGTGATTCATGCATCTCGCATACGTATGACTTGATCACTGCACGCCCTAGCGACATCAGGGCCATGGCTCCACAGGTACATCGTGGATGGCCGTATGGGATACCGGAAATGCATATTCTAGCACTGTGGGCACTTAGGATGTCCTTGGGTGAGAGTCCCAGAACCTTTTTGGTACCAGGAGATGCTCCAACGTTTAGACCGAGTGGATACACGAGCGCCCGAGTGCCGAATACCAGTAGGCCGCGTCTCCCACTGTGTCGTGGTCAGTTGGAAGGGGGTGTAGCCTTACCCGCCTGAGTGAGAGGGCTATAAGCTAGGCTGAGTTTGACTAGCTCGCAAATGAGTCCGCTATCGACGAGCCGGGTAGGTATTGGCATACTACTGGTCAGGCGGATAGTGAGGTCTTATCCGCTTGCTTGACTGTGCAGCTAGGGAGGTGGCAGTCTCTGCGAAGTGTATTGGACCCCGGTGATATCCAGAGAGGAACTATACTGATATACGCATTTGAGGAATACCGACTTGCTTGGATTGCATTTCGCATATGACATTTGGCTATGTAGGCCTTGCATCGCATCGGTGTGGCCGATGACATTCATATCTCGCATCATGCCTTGCATTACACAGCCTTGGTATATTCATGGACTTACCGCATGCTTCCGCATTGTTCTGATACTGTACACTTGGCGTTTGCCTTACGCACACACTCACACCACCCTCTAAGCTTTTGTAAGCTTATGCACGATAGTTGCGTGCAGGTAGCGTTGGACGACAGCAGCGCTGAGACAGGAGTGCACATCAGGACCTTTTTGGAGCTTTTTGATCACCTTGTATTTCCCTTTCTGCATTGTACTTAAAATTGTTGTTATAGTGGATACGTGGTGATGTTGTTTTGTGACTTGGTTATGTCTGTGGTTATGCTCCTTTACAAAAAAAAAAAAAAAAAAAAAAAAAAATCATTCTGAAAATCCTCCTTGTAGGATCCCAGGATCGGAATCTGGCATTAGATTATCAGAAGCCGAGAATGGGGCACTACGGAGGCTGTCGACACCGGATTCGGCAATCGGGATTCATGTGAATTCGATTTTCGGGTTTGGGGCGTGACAATTTTTTATAAAAATATTTTCTCGATTAAACATACTGCCAGAATAATCAGCTTATATGCATAAAGAAAGATATCTTTCGATTTTAATCTTCCCTTAGTGTAAGTATCTCAAAACTCTATCGAAATGACTGGTAGCCGTAGCTTTGAATCAGTTATTCCTAGATAACTGAGTCGGAGAAACCACACATATATTCGCTATGTGTTGTTAGAGTTCCCACAATCTTACTCCGCACAATTAATGGTCATGTGCTTATCCTAATTCGTGAACGATCCCGAGAGAAAACTCCTAACTCTCATGAGAGACGGCACCATCTCTACGTTCATATAGTTGAAATCCTTCCAGTGTCTCCGTTACTATAAGACACTTGTCCTAAAGACTGGATTTCATTAAGAGTTTTAAGACTCAACCCTCTTTCGTAACGCTCAGCACTTATTTATTATGGATGAAGTTATATAATTTAGTGCTGAAAACTTTCTACATATCAGTGACTTGTTCTTACCCATTAAACCCAAGATTAGAGATTTTCTGACTTTAGGTTGGGTTACCATCACTGGTGGAACTTTGGTTGAAGAGTTTCAACCCCATCCTTCTAGATGTAGCCTTTACTACCTCTCTCAGTAAATGTAACACTCCGGATTTTGACCAACCTGGGATTAGACATCCCTAGGCAATGGGTCAACTAAAACACCTGGGAAGTCGCTCAGAACCCAATTTTATAGCCAAAGAAATCACTTAGGATTATTTCCTTTAGAAAATAAGTGTAAGTTAGCTAGCGCAACGCTAGAGTAGCTGAGAAATAGTCCCCGATCACTTTAAATACGTTCTACAAGACCCAAATCGAGTAGAACCAATGACTCTATAATACTCTAAAACGTCGGATCAAACTCTAAGCAGGTTTGTTCTCTGGACCTCTTTGAAACTTTGTATTGGATCTAGACCACGCGTCGAAAGTCCGATACCTACAATCTTAGACCGTTAGAACCGCCTAGCTGGACTTGACAATCATTTCGAAAATCAAGTCCAACCGACATTCGCAGGCTATTTCATTGAGCCTGGACTAAAGAGAGTGAGAATAGGGTTAGATTTGGAAATTGAAATTCAAATCTGGCACACGACTTGACGCGTCAGTATTAAGCATTCTGACCGTCAGAATTCAGCCAAATTACACCCTCAGATTGGAAAAAATTTCTATTTCATATCATGAGACTTGCAGACCTAATCTACGTGCGGTGACCGCTGAACTGAAACTGGACTGCCAGGGGCGATCTACGAACACTGCTGGATTGAAAACGGGATGTGAGCGACATTCAACGCGCATGAACTTAAGTCCGATCGCGTTCGGCCAGGGGACCACCAGAAATGGTCTTTTGGACCGAAACAGCCCCGATTTAGATATACCTTAAGTATACTTTGTTCCTAAGCCTATTTTGGGCACATTTGAGCTTATAAAAGGGGTTGAAACCCTCATTCCTCTCTCCCATCCGAATTTGAGAAAAACCCTAGATTAGGAGAGAGAAAAGGTGAGAGTTTGTGAGAGAGAGTGGGAGAGAATTTCTTGCCGCTTGTGCTACCAGTTGCTAGTGCCTAAGCAACATACTCCAATCACTTGGCCGGTGATTTCTCCGCGTTTTTAAGTAAGAAAATACCCTAGATAGTTGCTGATTTAGCATTCCTCCATTTCCATAGCATGTTAGCTTATGGATCTTGTAAATCAGGTGGTCTATTTGCCGTAGACGAAGCGTATACGCTCCGTTCGAAACGATACGCTTCTAGGAGATAAGGTGCGGATTTTAGACGCTTTGATTGACTGTTTTCAACACTTTCAATGTCGTTTAATAGTAGATTATCGACGGCAACGCCGTTTGACATGTACAACATGCTGTCCGTTTCCTGTTTCGTAAATAGGCGAAGAATATGAGATTTAGGGCATTTTAGTCATTTGTAGGAAATACTGTTTTCATCCATAATTTGCTGATGTGATTAACATGGCTTCTTATCGCATTAGAATACTAGGAATGCTTGCATAATTAGTTTGGCGAAGAGATTCGCCTAAATGCGCACTTCGAGTCGACATACTATATGTAGACTTAAGTGTGTAGTGTAAGCGTTTGTATAAATGCTTGTATTAGTATGTATTGAATTAAATGATGTTATGAATTAGTTTGAGATTGATTTCTCAATTAATATGCTGATGTAAATGATTTCCTACATGTTAGCTATATGCATGATTTCATTATATGTATGAAATGCAGGTGCTTGATGACTTACTTAAGTTGCATGCTATAACATGTGTTAACATGCTCACATTGTTGTATTTCAATTCCAATACTCTTACATGATTGCTGATGTGATTTCATAATTGTTTGGGACTATACCTAGTCCAGGCAGTTGGCAACCGAGCAAGTTCGTGGTTGGCCTATCTTTGCCACGAACGACGCGTCGATGAACGTGAGCCGTGTTCTGGAGTTGGCGGCAGTGGTTAGGCCACACGAAGTGTTTTACGCACTTCATGTCGTTCGACTTGAGATGCGATCGTGCTAGTCGAGCCCGTCAAGTAACCCGACTGGCCGTTGTATGTTCACCCTGTATGAGTCATAACTACTTGAACCTAAGGTACTGAACTTACCATTGTAAACCCTGTCAACCATGGTACCTTGATCCACGAAGACTCATGAGCCGGGCATGGTGGTATTTGACACCGTGGTCGAGCTGTCGGCCTACGCTGGGGCCACAAACCTCCCCGTAGTGACCAGTGAGCACCTATGTCTCGTGAGCAGATTATGGTGGTATGAGACACTATATTCTTGCTGTCGGCCTACACTGATCAGGCGACGAGTCCTTTGTAGTGACCGCGAGCGTATTCTGAGTCTACGGGAGGTGACGACCCTTCCGTAGCAGTGAGAGTACAGTAGGCCTGTATTGATAAGGTGATGGGGGAGCGGTGCAACGAGTGCGAGCAACAGCCCTGACAGCCCTTGCAGCGACCTACAAAATATACTTCGTATGAGATTACTAGGAGTGACGACCCTAGAGAGGATCTGTGTTGGGATTGATATAAGGAAAGTACCTTAGTTTTTCAATCCTGCTCTTTGAATGGAATAATAACAACTCGAAAATCATATCACCATTACATTACATGTGCTTGGAAGATGTGGAGCACTTGAAGGACGATTGCATGCCGCGGTCGTAAGATGGTGCCGTATGAGGGAGATCGTCGGTGAGGGCATACATCACGTCATGTCATATTGCATTAACAACAATATTAGGATTGTTTGATTTACTGCTTTACTATTATCGCATGATTGATTTGAGAACATGTTAATCCTTGCTCTATTATTCCACTGAGTTAGCTACTCACTCCCACGTTACGGGATGGTGTTTCCGGACACCCACCAGTCTCTATTTTGGTTGCAGATGATGGCGCTGCTTGAGAAGCGGAGCTGGACTTGATGATGATGAGGAGGATCACTCCTTTATGCGTGTTCTGATTGATGGGATTACAGGGAGGTTAATTAGATACCTTGACACTTGTCATTTTATATTTTCAGAGCACTCATGTATATTTTTTTTGTTTACTTTTGGAGTATACATGTATGTATATAACTTGGTAATATGTTCACACTCTAGAGATATACAACAGTTTATATATGTTATACATACTATCACAGTCTTCCGCTTGTGAATTTAACTGTCTCTGGAGTATGATATGTTGTTCTGGCTTAATCTCACTCATGTTTAATACATTAACACAGACAACATTCAATCATACATATCTATGTTGCATAAATAATATTTTGGAACTCGGGAGTTGGGTTTTTACTCGACCCCCAATTTTTGGGATGTTACAGATGGTATCAGAGCCTGATTTGGATTAAACCGGGCCTGGGTTATGATCACGCGACGTACGCTGTCGCTTTCTTTGACTTAGGTGGGTGCGAGAAGGGTCTAGAAACACGTATAGGATCGCAGATTCACCAATAGGCGAAGTCTATTCGTATCGATCGCGCGATCGAGTCCGTAACGCATCTAGGGTCGCGTGAAGCGACCTGAGTACCTCATAGGTTGTAGGTAGGTGGGTTGAGACATTCTTTAAAAGGTTCTAAACCCGTAAATGTGAATCCTTGGGCTGTGGGACAACCACAACCCCTTCATTCAATCGCTAGGGCTTAAAAACCTCGTTTCACCTAAATTCTTCGAAATTCTTCCTCTCACCACTCTATTCTTCAATTCTTTCTTATTATTTTCATGTTAGGGATTGATCCTAATGTGAAAATGACATAAAATCATACTTCGATAAAATTTTACGGTGAATAGTAAAATTTCATGAAAACTGGCCATTAGGCCATTCTAACTTTGCGATCTTTAGCAACTAATGGGCTAGATGGATGTATTAGCTCCTTCTACCCCAAAATCATATGCTTCATGATAGGGTATTGTATTCGGGTTTGCAGATTGACCTCGGAAAGCCTCGAATGCATGTTTGGGCCTATATAGGGCAATCTAGAATGAACCAAGGTGGGGCCCATAGTTTTTTGGGGTCCCTGGACCATGGGGGACCAGACGCATGTGGTCCCACCGGCCGGTGATGCCATCGCCGATGGTTGGGGCCCACTTGATCCGAAATTTCGGGCGTGGGGGTATTTTGGATAATACACCCCCCTATGTGGTTCGTCCATAGAAAACTACAAAAAGGGGTACTTCCTTCACAACAGCCCCCATCCCTAGCCCCATTTCACATTTTTCTGCTGCCCTCCTCCAAACCGTGCCTTCAAATCACTCCTAAACCTATTCCCTGTGGAAAACAACCCCACTCCATCACTCCATAGTGATTTGCAGCCCTCCCTCTTACAAATCTCGTCCGTTGGAGCTCTTACAATCTCCAAAACGAGCTGAAATCGTGAGGTGCTCCATTCCCCTTTTTCATTCTTTTTTTTTATGAAAGTCCGTCCTAGGGGAGCTTGAAGCATCCCTCTACAATGCCTAGATCTCCCTTTTCTAGTTTGGGCACCCAATTTTCTATATTTTTTCCATTTTTCATGGCTTTTGTTGAAGCCATTTTGGATCTTTTGTCTCTCTCCACCATCCTCTCTTTGATGGGAAAGAGAAAGACCACAGCGGATGAGGCTGGGCCTAGTCGCCCTGCTCAATTAAGAAGACCGCGGGGTGGTGCCGCTAGCTCAAGCGCCGCCGCAAGTCCAAGCACAGCCCGAGAGTTCCATACAAAGTGGGATTTGGATCCCCATACTCAACTTGGGCGAGTGATATTAGCATAGATGCCTCACGGCGAATACACTGACCGTAAGGTGTTGTTTGAGGCGGACGTGGAAGGACGACTCTTCGGAGAATTCCTGTTGTTTGAGCGCATTGAAGTTGCGCATTGGGTTCCGCTATTTGAAGCTCATGCTCGTGCTAATGTGAGCACCGTTCGTGCCTTCTACGCTTGTATCCAGAATCCTACACTGGAGCCATTGCAGTTCAAGATTCCTTTTGGTAGAGACCGGATGGATACGATCGATGTTCGATTGATAGCGCGACTTCTGAATGTGCCTCTTGGTGATGTTCATCCTAGTGCGAAGAATTTGAGGAGTAGGCGTGAACGAGATCGCCGTACCAGGTTTCTATGTGGTAAACTGGTTCCATGGCAGCCTAACAATAGCCTCAAGGCGTCTCATATGTCTGATGATTTGCGCCTGCTGCACCACATTTGCACGTTCAACGTGTATCCCAGGTCGACAAATCGCATTGAGTGTACGCGCCTTATGGTTAATTTCTTGTATCTGGTGGCCCAGGGAGAGAATGTGTATATGGCCACTTTCATCTTGCAACAGATTATCCTCATAGAGAAATCAAGAAGAACGTCTGAGTCGCTTCCTTTTGGCCGACTGATATGCAAGATCGCGCTTGAGTTTGCTTACAGACTTGGGCCGGAGTTGCCAGTTCCGATCCACAACATTGATGAGTCTACCATGGTCAAGATGAAGATCGGGTCTCAGTACCGTGAGACTCAGCTTGAGGAGGATAGCGAGGACGACTTTGATGATGAAGAGGATCCAAGTGAGGGAGAACCTGGAGCAGAAGTTGAGAAAGAAGTCCAAGAAGAGGTAGAAGAGGAGGCTCAGGATACAGATGAGAGCCCTCCTCCTTCTGCTCAGGCTACTGGTGATGATCGCATCCCCCGAATTGAGGAGAGCCAGGTCGCCTTGCGAAGGGAAGTTCAGGAACTTCGGACTGAGGTCGAGGATACCAAGGCCGTTATGAAGAGAAAATTCGGCAAGGTGACTCGCACCTTGAAGGCGATCCTATGCTGCTTGCAGGATAAGGGTGCTCCTCCTCCATCGCCCGACTCGGACTAGTGATCTAGATCCAGATATCGCGGGTTGTAGTTAGTTATTTTCTGCTTTTTGTGTGTAAGCCTGATAAGGCTAGTAGTTTGCTTATGTTGTTGTTGTAGTTTTAATTGTCTTAGTTCCCATGTACTTCTTGTCATGATGCCTGTAAGGAGATATCCCTTGTATTGTGGTAATTTTGATTTAATGAAATGCATGGCATTTTTCAGCTTGTTATGCGAATGTTTGTGTTGTGGTTTGGGCTTAATAAAGCCGAACTTGGTTAGATGGAATGCATACCGTTTCGTTCGCTGTAAGGTATTGTCCCTAGGTTGGGAGTATCCTGTGGTTGCCACTACTATATTGTAAATCCCGGGATTAAGCCTACAAAATTAGTTTTTATCCCACCCCACCCTCCTACCAAGCATATCACTTCCAATCCCGCCATGGGACTAGGAATGCCGTTCCATTTAATACAACTTAATGCTACTGGTCATATAGGCCCTTGGCATTTTGGACCTAGTGTTAGCACTCCTAGATTTGAAGGATCTGACGACATAGGAAATCCAATTCTATTTAGATAATCTTGACCCTAAGCGATAGATCCATTCCCTGTATTAGTAATGGTATGGAACCATTTACCATATAATCTTAGGCTTTGGATTATAGCTACTGAGTTACAGACTAGCCTACTAGGTACCTTAAGTAGTGTAAAGCTTGTATATGCTAAGGAATTGTAAGTTAGATTTGGTTGAAGTAGAACCTTATTCCTTCGATAGATCCCCTTATGACTTATAGACTTCTATTATTGCCCATAGGAAGGAACCATTCACTCTTAGGGAACATTTATAAATCTCTCAAATTGAACTTAGAATGTACTAGCACGCCCCTTAGAATTGCCTTTCCCAAGGGCTTATTGCATTCGGGAACGTGGAATAAAGGAAATGCAATTATCAGCGAAGTATTCGCGGTTTGAATCGACTTCTTAATCCTAGTAGTTACCAATGAATCCAATGCTCTGATCAAGCAGAAGATCGACATCGACTAGGATTGAGGACTGATACAACAACTTTTCTATCATCGCGGGGCAGAAGGTTTGTGTATCCGGCTCAGACCCATTACACAACTTTTCTTCCGTGTTGGCCCGACCACCTACAACCACAAGTTATTGCTTTGCCCTTGGTAAATGTTAAGGACTTAAAGTCAGTAGAGGATTCGACATCTTACCACCAACTCATACCTGCCCCTGAACTTAACCATAATAGAGATTAGGCTCATCTCTATGATCATAGGTACCAATGCCATAGAACGCATCATTAGCAAGGAAAACCATGTAGAGAAAGGTTGTTTCCTAATTCATGTCAAGGATAGCCCCTAAGTTGCACCTTGTTCTGATATACGGAGCGATGCACAGATTCTTAAACTTTAAGTAGAACTAAGTTTTAAGGGGGGTAGAACGTATTGAGTCCAATCCAGTTAGGTCAGTCAACCCTACTGTTCGATCAGAGGGGCACAGCGGAAGCATGGTTGGCCTCTTCGCCACTGACCCAGGATCGAAACATTTGAGTTAGGGTATACGTACGGTTAGGTCATTAAATAGAATTTGAACCTTCCTTAGAATGTCAAGACTGAAGTCTTGCTAGATACTCTTTACCCTTCGCCAATTTCGGGGACGAAATTGTGTTTTAAGGGGGGTTTATTGTAACACCCCGGATTTTGGCCAACCTAGGATTAGACGTCCCTAGGCAATGGGTCAACTAAAACACCTGGGAAGTCGCTCAGAACCCAATTTCATAGCCAAAGAAATCACTTGGGATTATTTCCTTTAGAAAATAAGTGTAAGTTAGCTAGCGCAACGCTAGAGTAGCTGGGAAATAGTTCCCGATCACTTTAAATATGTTCTACAAGACCCAAATCGAGTAGAACCAATGACTCTATAATACTCTAAAACCTCGGATCAAACTCTAAGCAGGTTTGTTCTCTGGACCTCTTTGAAACTTTGTATTGGATCTAGACCACGCGTCGAAAGTCCGATACCTACAATCTTAGACCGTAAGAACCGCCTAGCTGGACTTGACAATCATTTCAAAAATCAAGTCCAACCGACATTCGCAGGCTATTTCATTGAGCCTGGACTAAAGAGAGTGAGAATAGGGTTAGATTTGGAAATTGAAATTCAAATCTGGCACACGACTTGACGCGTCAGTATTAAGCGTTCTGACCGTCAGAATTCAGCCAAATTACACCCTCAGATCAGAAAAAATTTCTATTTCATATCATGAGACTTGCAGACCTGATCTACGTGCGGTGACCGCTGAACTGAAACTGGACCGCCAGAGGCGATCTACGAACAGTGCTGGACTGAAAACGGGATGTGAGCGACATCCGACGTGCATGAACTTAAATCCGATCGCGTTCGGCCAGGGGACCACCAGAAATGGTCTTTTGGACCGAAACAGCCCCGATTTGGATATACCTTAAGTATACTTTGTTCCTAAGCCTATTTTGGGCACATTTGGGCTTATAAAAGGGGTTGAAACCCTCATTCCTCTCTCCCATCTGAATTTGAGAAAAACCCTAGATTGGGAGAGAGAAAAGATGAGAGTTTGTGAGAGAGAGTGGGAGAGAATTCCTTGCCGCTTGTGCTACCAGTTGTAAGTGCCTAAGCAACATACTCCAATCACTTGGCTGGTGATTTCTCCATTTTTTTAGGTAAGAAAATACCCTAGATAGTTGTTGATTTAGCGTTCCTCCATTTCCATAGCATGTTAGCTTATGGATCTTGTAAATCAGGTGGTCTATTCGCCGTAGACGAAGCGTATACGCTCCGTTCGAAACGATACGCTTCTAGGAGATAAGGTGCGGATTTTAGACGCTTTAATTAACTGTTTTCAACACTTTCAATGTCGTTTAATAATAGATTATCGACGGCAACGCCGTTTGACATGTACAACATGCTGTCCGTTTCCTGTTTCATAAATAGGCGAAGAATATGAGATTTAGGGCATTTTAGTCATTTGTAGGAAATACTGTTTTCATCCATAATTTGCTGATGTAATTAACATGGCTTCTTATCGCATTAGAATACTAGGAATGCGTGCATAATTAGTTTGGCGAAGAGATTCGCCTAAATGCGCACTTCGAGTCGACATACTATATGTAGACTTAAGTGTGTAGTGTAAGCGTTTGTATAAATGCTTGTATTAGTATGTATTGAATTAAATGATGTTATGAATTAGTTTGAGATTGATTTCTCAATTAATATGCTGATGTAAATGATTTCCTACATGTTAGCTATATGCATGATTTCATTATATGTATGAAATGCAGGTGCTTGATGACTTACTTAAGTTGCATGCTATAACATGTGTTAACATGCTCACATTGTTGTATTTCAATTCCAATACTCTTACATGATTGCTAATGTGAATTCATAATTGTTTGGGACTATACCTAGTCCAGGCAGTTGGCAACCAAGCAAGTTCGTGGTTGGCCTATCTTTGCCACGAACGACGCGTCGATGAACGCGAGCCGTGTTCTGGAGTTGGTGGCAGTGGTTAGGCCACACGAAGTGTTTTACGCACTTCATGTCGTTCGACTTGAGATGCGATCGTACTAGTTGAGCCCGTCAAGTAACCCGACTGGCCGTTGTATGTTCACCCTGTATGAGTCATAACTGCTTGAACCTAGGGTACTGAACTTACCATTGTAAACCCTGTTAACCATGGTACCTTAATCCACGAAGACTCATGAGCCGGGCATGGTGGTATGGGACACCGTGGTTGAGCTGTCGGCCTACGCTGGGGCCACAAACCTCCCCGTAGTGACCAGTGAGCACCTATGTCTCGTGAGCAGATTATTGTGGTATGGGACACTATATTCTTGCTGTCGGCCTACACTGATCAGGCGACGAGTCCTTTGTAGTGACCGCGAGGGTATTCTGAGTCTACGGGAGGCGACGACCCTTCCGTAGCAGTGAGAGTACAGTAGGCCTGTATTGATAAGGTGATGTGGGAGCGGTGCAACGAGTGCGAGCAACAGCCCTGACAGCCCTTGCAGCGACCTACAAAATATACTTCGTATGAGATTACTAGGAGTGACGACCCTAGACAGGATCTGTGTTGAGATTGATATAAGGGAAGTACCTTAGTTTCCCAATCCTGCTCTTTGAATGGAATAATAACAACTCGAAAATCATATCACCATTACATTGCATGTGCCTGGAAGATGTGGAGCACTTGAGGGACGATTGCATGCCGCGGTCGTAAGATGGTGCCGTATGAGGGAGATCGTCGGTGAGGGCATACATCACGTTATGTCATATTGCATTAACAACAATATTAGGATTGTTTGATTTACTGCTTTACTATTATCACATGATTGATTTGAGAACATGTTAATCCTTGCTCTATTATTCCACTGAGTTAGCTACTCACTCCCACGTTACGGGATGGTGTTTCCGGACACCCACCAGTCCCTATTTTGGTTGCAGATGATGGCGCTGCTTGTGAAGCGGAGCTGAACTTGATGATGAGGAGGAGGATCCCTCCTTTATGCGTGTTCTGATTGACGGGATTATAAGGAGGTTGATTAGATACCTTGACACTTGTCATTTTATATTTTCAGAGCACTCATGTATATTCTTTTTGTTTACTTTTGAAGTATACATGTATGTATATAACTTGGTAACATGTTCACACTCTGGAGACATACAACAGTTTATATTTGTTATACATACTATCACAGTCTTCCGCTTGTGAATTTAACTGTCTCTGGAGTATGATATGCTGTTTTGGCTTAATCTCACTCATGTTTAATACATTAACACAGACAATATTCAATCATACATATCTATGTTGCATAAATAACATTTTGAAACTCGGGAGTTGGGTTTTTACTCGACCCCCGATTTTCGAGATGGTACAGTAGAGGTTTAGTGAAAGGATCTGTCAGGTTATTGCTTTATTTCACATAGTTAATAGCAATGATTCCATCTTGAATCAATTGTCTGACATAATCATGTCGAAGACTGATATGTCTAGATTTACCATTATAAGTGCCACTATAGGCTCTAGCTAATGTGGCTTGACTATCACAATGTAGTGATACAGCCGATATAGGTTTTACACAAAAAGAAATTTCTAATAGAAGATCCCTTAGCCACTCAACCTCTTTGCCTGTTGCAGTCAGGGCTATAAATTTAGACTCCATAGTCGAGTGCGTTATGCAAGTCTGTTTCTTGAATCCCTAAGATATAGCAGCACCTCCTAGGGTGAATACCCACCCTGTAGTAGATTTGTTGTCCCCATCACTCGATATCCAGCTCGCATCGGTATGTCCTTCCAATACGGCAGGAAACTCTGAATAAAATAGTCATAAGTTTTTGGTTTCTTTTAAGTAACTAAGGACTCTACTGATTGCAAACCAGTGTTCATTACTGGGGTTACTAGTAAACCTACTAAGTTTACTCACAGCATATGCGATATCAGGTCTAGTGCATTGCATAGCATACATAAAACTTCCTATAGCACTCACATATTCTAATTGTACAACAGTTCTTCCAGTATTTTCTTTTAGTTTGATACTTGGATCAAATGAGATTTTTGCTTCCTTTATATTTAGATGGTTAAACTTGTTTAGTATCTTCTCAATATAATGAGATTGACACAAATCATAACCCCCACAATGTTTTTTAACTTTAATACCTAAGATGGTATCAACTTGTCCAAGATCCTTCATTTTAAATACGGAAGAAAGAAACTTTTTTGTTTCAGTCACACCTTCTATTTTATTACTTATTATTAACATGTCATCAATATACAGACATATAATAACGATATAATTACCATCTACTTTAGAATATATGCATTTGTCAGCTACATTATGTATGAAACTATGAGATAGTATTTTGGAATCAAACTTCTCATGCCACTATTTTGGTATTTGTTTTAATCCATACAATGATTTGACTAATTTACATACTTTGTTTTCATTTCCTGGTAGAACGAAATCTTCAGGTTGTTCCATGTATACCTCCTCATCGAGGTCACCATTCAAGAATGCGGTCTTTACATCCATTTTGTGGATGTGAAGATGATGTATGGAAGCTAGCGCAGATAATATCTTAATGGATGTTATCTTAGCTATAGGTGAGTATGTATCAAAGTAGTCTATCCCTTCTTTTTGTCTAAAACCCTTAGCTACTAGTCGAGCTTTAAATGTTTGGATAGTCCCATCAGTGTGATATTTCTTCCGAAATACCCACTTACAACCTATGGGTCTAGAACCTGGAGTTAAGTTTACTAGTTCCCATGTTTGATTTGATAGTATGGATTCCATTTCATCATTTATAGCTTCTTTTCAAAAAGCTGAGTCTTTAGAGGATACAACTTTCTTATATGTTTTAGGATCATCTTCTATAGTCATTACTATAGGTATTTGTCTTATAACATTTTCTCTATCTGCTTCTACCAAATGGAAAATGATACGTTGTGAGTCTATGTAGTCATCTCCAAAACTCTTCTCTATTCTAGTTCTTTGACTCCTACGGGGTTCAATGGGAGCTTCCATTATATGTGGAGCTGTGCTATCTGGTTATCTATTAGGAGTTTGGATTTCATTATCCTTTGACTCCAAGGATAGTGAGTTCTCAAAGAATTCAACGTATTTTGATTGTATAATTGTATTAGACTCCATGTCTAGAAGTCTATAAGCTTTACTATTTTGTGCATACCCTACGAAGACGCGCTTAATAGCTCTTGGTCCTAACTTAGTTCTTTTTGGATCAGGGGTTCTGCAGTATGCAAGACACCCCCACACTTTAAGATATCCTAGGTTAGGTTTTCTACCTCTCCAAGTTTCATATGGAGATATTTTATATTTTTTTGACGGAATTCTGTTTATTATATGGCATGTTGTAAGTAGTGCCTCACCATATAGACTTAGTGGCAACTTTGCTCTTATTAGCATTGAGTTGACCATTTCTACTAATGTTCTATTCTTCATTTCAGATATTTCATTTTGTTGAGGTGTGTATGAAGCTGTACATTGATGTACCAGTCCATGTTCTTTACAGAAGTTATCGAATTCATTCGAGAAGTATTCTCCTCCTCTATCGCTACAGAGAATTTTTATCTTCTTACTTAGTTGATTCTCTACTTCTGTTTTATATATCTTAAACATGTTCAATGCTTCATCTTTGCTCTTTAATAGATAAACATACACATATCTAGAGTAATTATCTATAAAGGTTATGAAGTACCGTTTACTTCAACGAGTAAGAATACCGTTTAACTCACAAATATCACTGTGCACAAGATCCAAAATTTGAGACGATCTTTCAACACTTGAAAAAGGTTTTTTCATCATTTTGGATCATATGCACACTTCACATTTATCAATTTTATTATCTGTGTATGAAATTAAACTATTCTTAGCCATGAACTTTAAGGTACTATACCCTATATGGGCTAGTCTGTCATGCCACAGTCCAGTAGATTCAACCATATACGCAAAAGTGCTACTTTTATTCAGAGAAAACTTAACCATCCCGTTACAAGCATAGCCGTTTCCAACAAAATTTTCATTCTTGAACAGAATCAGTTTTCCTGACTCGTACACCACCCTTATTCCTGATTTTCCCAGAAGATCCCCAGAAACTAAGTTTCGCCTCATGTCTGGGACGTGCAGTACATTAGTCAGAATCACTTTCTTTCCAGAAGTGAATATCAGTTCGACAGTTCCTTTGCCGACGACCTTCGATCGGACTTCATTACCCATTTGGACTTTTTGACCATCGGTCAATTCCTCATAGGTTTTGAAGGCTGATTTGTCGTAGTACACATGTACTGTAGCGGCAGTATCATATCACCAGCCTGGAACTTTGCCTTGGATGGTATTCACTTCAGTGATCATAGCCACGATATCGCCTTCTTCTACTGCACTTGCCTCTTTTTTAGATTTGTGATATCGGCATACTTAAGCATAGTACCCGATTTTTCCACAGACATGACATGGGCCTTTGAACTTTCCGTTCATCTTTTGAGCATTTTTCTTGAATTTCCCTTTATTGAGTTTTAGGGAATCGTCCTTCTCGAGATTCTTGTTATTGGTGTTTTCTACTGCATGTACCTTGGACGAGGCATTCCCGTTATCATTTTTTTTGTCGCGGTTACGGGATTCTTCCTCAATCCTTAGGTGTTTCTGGATTTATTCTAGTGTGTAGTTCTCGGTTTTATGCAGCAACTTCTTTCTATAGTCTTTCCACATCGGTGGCAATTTAGCGATGATAACCCAACTTAGAATGATTCAGGAAGATCGATTTTGATCGCTTTGATTTTATTTACTATTAGCTGCAGTTCTTGGATTTGGGGCAGCAGCGGTTTATTATCTACCATGCTGAAGTCAAAATACCTGGCGATGAGAAATTTATTGGTCCCTTCTTCTTCAGCCTTTTACTTGAACTCCAGTGCGGCCCAGATCTCCTTTACTGATGATGTCTGTTGGTACAGATCGTACAGGCGGTCGGAGAGTGCGTTCAGAATGTGTACATGACACAAGAGTTTGTCTTCGGCTCTTTTAGCGCGGGCAGCCACCTGCTCAGGTGTGTCTTTGTCGGTTGCTTCATGCAGCGCTTGCAGATTTGGATCTAGTATGTAGTAGATCTTCAGCGCCGTCAGGAGAAATTTCAGCTTGTCTTGCCATCTTGTAAAATTGGTTCCATCGAACCGATCAAGACGTATCAAGTCCTGATTCATCAACTAAATAGATGAAATGCTATCGGCTTCCATCTTAGGAAATAACGCTTTAGGATTGTTGGGAAATTTATACAGATTAAATGTATTTCTGTATAATGTGGAAACCAAAAATTGTAAAATAATCTGAAATCTGGACAGGCTGAAGCACGTCTAAAAATGTTGTCCTTAAAGCGTTATTTACCTCAACTCAAGTAAATTGAGTATACTGATAGGTTACAAGCAAATTGCTTCTACGATACGACGATCCTGGTGTGGGTCGGCGTTCAGCAAACACGAAGGCCCACCAAATGGAACTCAATTTCACTATTTCTGACAGTATCACAATATAAAGGAAAAATTCCAAAAGAAGAAAAGAAGAAAATAGAAAAGTGGTTTAGACTTCTTCTCAATTAAGTTCTAATCTTCAGCCGCTGGTTTAGTTGAACCGTCCTAGACCACACCGCTAATCTGTTCTTCAAGCTAAGGTTGACACCTTGTTATGTTGCTGGATAACACTTAGAATATATGAGTAGAGAGGCTGTTTTTTTAGAATTTGTATGGAGTTGACGGAGTGAGTTAAGATGGTTTGAGACCTATTCAGGCCCTCCTTTTATAGGCTATGGTGGCTAGGGGGTTATGATCCAGAGACTTAAATTCCATTAAGCCATTTCTGACTGTTGAAAAACTAGCCGTTTTATGGCCGTTTTTTACTGTTGTGCATGGTCCATTAATCTGCTGCATGCTGACTGTTGTGAGATAGCGGCTAGTCGTTTTCTAGCCGTTGGGCTAGCTATGCAGCAGTTACAGCTGGACCCTACACTAATGGCTCAGCTGTTACAGTTTCTGCTGCAACAACTCTATTCAGTCACTCTATATATACTGAGAGATCTCTCTCAGTTCTCTAGTCTCTCTGCCAACCAGCCACCTGACTTAGCCACCTAGTCGCACCGCGACTCGCACACGTCTCGCTTCGGTTCGTGAAGGGAGAGACCCTCTGCGACACGATGCGCACGTGCGAAGTATGCCACTAGCGCCTCTACAGCCACACTGCCTCACATACTCATGCCCTCGCATCGAGTCCGAGTCTGAGTCAGAGACCGAGCTCGTGCCCGTGCCTGTGCCCGAGCGCGAGCGCATGCGCGTGCGTGTGCGCGGGTCCCATTCTCTTTTGGACTATGTGGGTAAGTATTATAATACTCCACCATATTCATTTAAACCACTTTTCTTTCTCTACTCTTTCCCATGTGAGACTATTCCCAAAGCCCAAAAAAGTTTTTTTCAAAAAACAACTTTTCATATATATTATATATTATTTTATTATTAAAATATTTTTATTAAAATCAATATTTTACAACATCTAGTATAGTAAAAACAAGCTTGTTTGTTGTTTGAAGTCTCTAGGTTTTATTTTCTCCTTAAAAACACTAGGAGCTCTGTGGGGACCTATCAGGCTATCAGAGTGGAATCCACTTTGTCCATCAGGATTCTCCCCTTGTAATTACTTTACAAACAAAAAATTAACTCAATAAAAAACTTAGTTGGGCCATACAACAAGAAAATATAATGTAAAATCATGGGTTAACCCCTAAAAATCAAGTGTTGTGGCCCACCTAAGTTTTCAATCATCAAAACATTTTGTATGTCCCTTCCTCTTGGTGGGAGGAACCTAATTACAGGTTGGGTTCATTTTGGACTATCATATTCACAAGCTGTGAATCTGACTGATCTGAGGGCCTAAATCACAAGGGAGGGAGGGACAGTTGTCTGAGTTTGCTATGAACTTAAATAGTTGTTGTTCTTCCTAGTGTACTTTTCCAGTTTGTTAGTGTTTTATTTCTCATGGTTGGGTAGGAATGTAATTTTTTGGAATCCAGAAATTGTGTTTATGTGTTGGGAAAGAATTGATACGAATTCTACTAGTTAATATTTATAATTAAAGAAAAAATGCGACTATTGGGAAGGAATCCATTTCCTTGGAATTTGTAGGCCAACATCTAACAAGGAACAAAACACAAAAGATAGAATCTATTTCTGACTGGAAACTGTTTCTAAGTTTCCCCATGGTCCCAAAGTAGAAATTTACCCCTACTTACGGATTCCATTTATAGATACTTTCCTAGGTAGCCAAGCAACCCCTGAGACGGGTTTTTAATTGGGTTCCAAGGTTCACATTCTCAGGAGCTTGAAATTCAATAACTTGAACAAAAATTTGAATGCTTTTGTGAGTATTACAAACTTGAAATACAAATACAGTGACTGGAAACTTGTTGATCGTATGATTATCTGCAAGATTGATGAATTAAATTTTTTATGAGTGTTTTGACTGAGCAACAATCCCCTCTTGTTTTTAAAGCAATTGGACAATCCTGTTCGCCCATGTGTCGTCTGATGTAATGGGCCATCAGTTTTGGCCAACGACCAATATAAGCTAGTGTACATTGGAACCAAAAACCTGGACCAAAAGTAGAGGAAAGAATGCTTAGAAAACATAGGGAGCCAATGCCACTTCCCTGTTTTTATTCTATTTGAGAA
This sequence comes from Magnolia kwangsiensis, assembly GCA_037074715.1. Classification (NCBI taxonomy): domain Eukaryota; kingdom Viridiplantae; phylum Streptophyta; class Magnoliopsida; order Magnoliales; family Magnoliaceae; genus Magnolia; species Magnolia kwangsiensis. Next base: position 190,299,704 of record CM073571.1, on the reverse strand, counting down.
CTCCTCCTTTATGTGAGAGTGTTTTCACGGAGCGACAATCCCCATCATGTACAATTAGTTTGAATACATTTGATTATGCAATAAAACATTCTCAATGTTCAATTTAAATATTTTAAAGAAGAAAAAAAAAAAAAACTAAGTGCACACCAAGGAAAAGTACCATGTAAATTTACTAACATCATTAATGAAATGCTCCAAGCTTTCCCAATAAAAATCTACCAACATCATTCATTATATCCAATAGCAAAACAGAGTTCGTCACTAGATATAGAAAGTACAAATTCCAAAGGATTATTGGGTACAAATATAACATAAAAAGGAACTAGAGTCCACAGATTTAATGGAGACAGGAGATTAAAAGCCAGGAAGCACATGATGAACAGTACACATTGTTGGATGACAAGACTGCTTTGATGTTAAATGCATGAAATTTGGGGTTGCCTCTAGATGATAGAAATCGCCTTTCTCTGAGTCATGCAGCAATAATCTCCCCTATTAATGTTCCTTCACAAAGAAAACAGTTGGATGAAACTCAAAGTAAAGCAAATACCAATTAGCTAGATAGGGTGACCTGGATGCCAAATGCATCTGTGTGCATGTGATCGTTTCTATATACTTAGCCACCTTGATCGTTTCTCAAATTTGAACACTCCAGAGATGGTGATCAACTAGAAGAAACTGCCGACAAGTAGGGCATGTGGGCCATTGCTATGCTTTTATAAATCATTTATTTTTTATTTTTCTTTTTGTTATGGTCAGGAATGCAGTGGAACCATCAGATGGATCACTCATCTGTACCATACATAAAGTGGAGAGGTCCTTGTGGGCATACCACTACCAAAGGAAGTAGAGCCATTAGAATCGGAATGTGGTAGCGTGTAACGCCCCGTGTTTTTAGGACCCGAGTACATGACCCATTTCCTAAAAACCTGAGTGTTAACCTTAAAGGATAGTCAAATTTGAGTACACATTTCTTTTTTATTTCATTCAGAGTAAATAGATGAGCATAGAATCGACAAATCAGCATAAAGGAAAATTTTATTTATATTTGGAATATACAAGAAGTTGTCCATAATGACTTATACAAACCAATGTCCCCATCCTTATAATTACAAAATGAAATAATATTACATGTGAAATAAAGTAAATCACAACAATATTGGAATGTGAAATTCGGTAGCAACCTTGTGAACAGCATTGGGTTGCTTACACCTGCATCAATTGTTACGATTTGATAGCATCAATGGCTATCGCAGTGAGGAGCAGCCTCTAAGATTGCACACTCATCATTCATAATCTAATATAGCTCGTAAGTCATGAAAATGAATATATTAAATAGGACAATTCATAATCATGATTATACACTCAAAAATCAAGTCAATCAAAGAATCTCATCATAAGCAAACATAATCGCAATCGTAATATAAGGATATATGTTTAAGTAATCAAATAATCAACCATATGACTTTTTATTACACCGAAAAATCACATTGTACGTGAATACCACGAGATGGCTAGGAAATCGCTAAGCAAACACCTGCCCTACCTGCAAATCATGGTACAAGTGAAATCCACAAGGTGAATAGAAAGTCAACCTTTAAACCTCTACTTCACTTGGGAATCATATCGTACGTGAACACCATAAGATGGTCAGAAAATCGCTAAGCGAACACCCGCTTCACCCGAAAATCATGGTACAACAGAATACCACAAGATGAAGAGAGAATAACATACGAACGTCTACTTCACTTGGAAATCATATCGTACGTGAACACCGTAAGATAGTTAGAAAATCGCTAAGCAAACACCCACTCCACCCGAAAATCATGGTACGACTAAACACCGTAAAATGAAAAGACAAACAACACAAACTCTAGACTACCCGAAAACCATATCGTACGTGAACACCGCAAGATGGCTAGGAAATCGCCAAGCCAACACCCGCTCCAACCGAAAATCACAATACGACCGAACACCGCATGATGGCTAGAAAACTAACATATAAACTCTAGACCACCCAAAAATCATATCGGATGTAAACATCGCAAGATGGCTAGAAAATCGCCAAGCGAACACCCGCTCCACCCTGAAATCACAATACGACCGAACACCACAAGATGGCTAGGAAACAATAACATATGCGAATATAACTATCAAGCCACAAAAGGGCACCAATGACCCATCCAAGTCACAAGGGAAAATGTGCGATTCAAGCCGTGTAGGGCAAATGTGGACCGCAGGATCATAAGTCCAAGGTAAGTTACATTCAATTCATCATTCAAGCATAAGTGGTAGCATATAAATAAATTAATACATATACAATAAAGGATTACATGTTATCATCGAACCATTCATGCATGTTATAATTTAGAAGAAACATGTGTCGTCCAACACATAAATTAATTATACAACAAGTTAACATATTCAATAGTAAAGTAAGTAACTCAGTTAAGGGAATCATGACATCATCTATATCAAGATTGATGAAATCAAGTGGGAAGCTCAAAGGGTGAGTCCTCACCTTACGTGTCGAGTCGTCCATTAGTGTCGATAGGAAACGCAGGTGTCATTAGAACCAAATCCTACCATAAATTGTAAAGTCATATCGTCAGATACAAGTTTTATACATTATTTAGGGTTAGGGTTTTGACCTAGGGTTTGGATCACTTAGGTTTAGGGTTTCACCCTAGGGTTTAGACTTAGGCTACATTTTTAGGTTTTGGTTATGGGATTTGAACTCTTATTTTATGTGGTCATGAATGATATTATTAAAGAATAATAAGTGAATAAGATTAATCAAATAAATTGGTTATTAATTTAGGAATGTTAACCATGACTACTATTATACCAAATTACCTAACAACAACCCACCATGAATAATAATACTAGTAATTCCAAAACGATTATTAATATTAACCATATCCTTAATATTAGGTAACGTGACACTAATAATCATTTGATGAGAATTAACTAGTGTGCTCTATTATTAGTGATAAAATGAGAAATAAAACACTCATATTTAATAATTGAGGTTTTGCTTAAAGCACTTATATTTAATAATTGAGGTTTTGTTTGTAGTAACTAATTTTAGTATATATGAAATTTCCTAATGGTTAATTATATCTAATTTTAATAATCCAAAAATTGGTAATAATGGTAACAATGGTAACAATGATAATTGAAATAATTTAAATTTGGGAAGCAAATGTGGGCTCACCTAGCCGACTCGGTTCAAGTCGAGTTGAATTGGAATGGTTCCCTCTCTCCACTTTTCCTCTACTTCTCTTTTCCTTTCTTCTTCTTTTCTTTCTTTCTTCTTCCTACTTTCCTTCAACGGTGGAACATCCAGCAGCGGACAGCCAGCTCGACGGGACTCGAGCCAGACATGGCTGACTCGGCAGTGAGTCAACTCGCAGTCGAACCCGACTCACTCTCTTTCTTCTCTTTCCTTCTCCTCCTCTCCTTCCCTTTTTCCCCTCCATTTTATCTTCTCCTTGCTGGGATTCCAGTGACTATTGACTCAGACAGGGCCCACCAAACGAGCCCAAATGCACTGACTCAGCCCGCAACTCGGTCGGGTTGAGCTGGCCACGGCAGAGCTCTCTCTTTCTATTTCTCTCCTTCGTTTTTCTTTCTTTCTTTCTCCTCTTCCTTTCAGTTAGAGAGGTCCAGCAACCCCTGGACTCGACCCAGTCCAACTCTGGCCGAAACAGGCCTGATCACACTCAACCCGATCAGCTGACTTAGCTCGGTCCGAGTCGGTCAGTGCAGCAATGCACACTCTCCCTCTCTGTACTTCTTCTTCTTGTCATTTGCTTCCGTCCTTTTCCTCCTTTCCCCAGCTCCGATCAACGGCTACTGGACCAGACCGCACCCGATGGACTCGGTCTGATTTGAGTCGCTTGGTGCGCCAATACGTGGAGGAAGAAGATCCGGCTCCAATGGTGAAGCCTCCTCCGACGCTTGTTTCTTCGTGTGGTTGTTCTCGGAGGGTCAGGACTGGTTCAAGGGACCTTGTAGGAGCAGAAAAACGAAGCTCCATCAGCGTTTTCCCAATGGGTTCGAGCTTGGAAGCTCTCGGCCCAACTCTCTCGGGCGGCTGCACTAGCGAAATGGGAGGACGCTGTAGCTGAATCCCCTCTCTTCTACACCTTCCCCTAATCCGCCCAGGCCGTTGGATGAAGAATAAATGGTCAGGATTGAGTTGGCTTACATTGGTCTCCAAATACGGCTGGCAAAACCAAACCATTTGTGGTTTTCCTTTTTACTGTGGGCAGAAAACCCTGGGGCGGTTTGAAATGGGCGGTTAGGATAACCCTAAATTAATGGCTGAGATTAAGAGTCTCCACTTCACACGGATCGCTGAGTTGGCTGGGAGAGGGCAGTTTCCATTTTAGGAAATGTTGGTTTTGTGGGACTGTTTTGTTCTGACGTTTGTGTGCATGTATGGTCGAATCTACATGCAAGATTCATTGATTTTAGGTTAATCCTCATCTTTGGACAATATGGACGGTTCGGATCATCCATATGATCTGTGATGGGGGCCATGGTGCGCCCCAAACGAACGCTGTCCGTTGGTGGTGAGGCACGGGTCAGCCCGTGCTGACCGGCCTGACCCGTCTGGTGCACAGCGAGTGTGCACCAGCTGTGTACGCGCACCCTACTACGTGGGGTCCACTGTGATGTTTGTGATAAATCCACACCGTCCATTCTATTTTTTGAGCCCATCCATAGACCTTTACGAAAGGTAGGGCAGATCCAAGTTCCAGGTGGGCCATATGAGTTGATTTCCTAGCTCTCTGACATTGATCTAAGGGCCGGATCTTCCTGAAATCAAATGTTAGCGGTTAAAAGACCCTAGTGGGGCATTTTCAAGTTTTTCATCATATATATTTAGCTCAAATACTAATGTTACCATAGATTTTATTACTATGGTATATTACTTATAAATGTAATGATTTCAAACCTTATACACACATATATATATAATTTTAATAATAACATACTACTATATACATGCTATTGATCACCTATCTATTAATAAATAATTTAATTATATATCGTGGAATTATTATTCCTTATGTTTACTTAATATAATATTATTTTCATTATATTTTATATACATTAAATACATACATATCATTCTATTACAATATATGTTTACATAGTATTTATTTGATAAATAAATTATTAAAATACATCCAAAATCTTTTAATCCATGTTTGTGTAAATTTTAGAATATAATAAATAGATAAAATAATATACTTAGTACATATATTATTTTGCTACTAGGTGGTTTGATGTATGGATAGGAATTACCTTCGACGGTCAGATTTAAACCAGGATGCACGTGAATGTTCACTAAGCTATGTTCACATCTTACTAAGTCAGTTCCTATGTAACACTCGAGTGCAGGAAAGTATGAGGTGTTACGTAGCACCATCCCTCTACTGTATTTTCATTGGTCATGAGCATGTGTCAACTGAGACCATCAATTGAGATCGTCCATCTAGTAGGACCCATCTCAGATCATGCTCCAAAAGAAACATTTATTTTGTTCATTTTATATATATACAAACAAACACACACACACACACAGAGCATGATAGAAGTCACATGAGTCAATGAGAGTTGCAATCAATCAAACAAGTTTCAACCTCCCCCTACATTAACCAATCAATAGAAGTTAAGCCAAGCAGCCAGATCCACTATCAAATTATTTGCCTTGTTTGTTTGAATGAATAGGAGATTTGGTTTGAGAATGTTATGAAAATGTAGCCAATTGAGATTACAATCATATGTTTTTCTAGCCTAAGAAAAGAAAATGAAGTTTTGCCTCCCTCTTGAGGGCAGTTATTCTTTGATCCTGTATTTTTTCATCTGCATCCTTAACACACATCAAACTAAAGCACATGAATGTTTATGACATAGTTTAATCATGTTCATGCATGATGCAATAACAATTCATTTGCCATCTTGCAATTGCTTTTCATTGGATCTAGGTCCAAGGAATTCTTATATCATGCATGATTGTCACATGCACCTCTACGAGACAGGTGGAAACATGACGAAATCCAGACAGCCTTTCCAGCAGCCTCAATGTGGATGCTCATGGTCAAACGGATTGACCAAAGAGATTAATTTCAGAGTTGGATGTTAAAAGAAAAGTAGATGGAAGGATTGAATGCAGCTGGAATCACCCTGCCATTGACCCTACTTGTATAAATTGACAAATTGAGGCTATCATGTACTATTCTTTCCAAGGATCATATACAATCTAGTTCATTAGACAACGTGCTTGGTGGTAACGCATGAGATAGGCGACTGAATCACGTTATTATCTATAGTATGATCAAATGGGAGGGTCTCATCAGTCTTAGTTCTCACATTTAATTGTATGCGTTGCACAGTAGTATAGCGCCCGTCTCACACGGATGGGGCCTGAATCGTACTAACCACCTACCTCACACGGACCGCTCACCACCAGTGTGCCCCTACATCTCACAAGCCACCTCATTTGAGCCCGGTATGAAAATGTTCATGCATTAATCACCCCCAATATAACACTTTAATGTAAGACAAGTAGTCACTTGCTCTGAAAGCTCAAACTAATAGAGTGTGGTAAATCAATCATTGTATCTCATAGTCCATGCTCCACATCCCGTGAATTAAGTCATTGGTCGAACACCTCATGAGCCCCAAATCAATTTCACCTCACACGAGCTACCTGCCTCACATGGGTGGGGCCTGCCTTACACAAGCTACTTGCCTCACATGGGCTGCCCACCCCAAGTGCCCCTACATCTAATAGGCCACCCCACTCAAGCCCGGTGTGAAAATGCCCTTGCATTAGTTTTTTCCTTTGAATTTATACCACTTACTATTTTACTTTTAACCACCACTTAATAGCCATTAATTGGTGATTATTGTGATTTTAGAGATATACTCCATTAACAATGGAACTTACAATTTGGATAGTCTAGATGTACACTAGTGCCATGTGAAGAGGATGAGTCTGTACATAGCCATAACTGAATTAAAAAATCCATAGCCAAAACCTTAAAGAAATTGATAATAAAAAAGAGAATTGAAAAGATTTAATGTGTTTGAGAAAATACCTGGTTAAAGAGAACAATTAAAAAACCAAAAATAGCATTGAATTGCGTAACAGGTGGGTTTGGGGCATTGGTCACCACAGAGAATTAATGAGACAAAACAAAGAAGCAGAGAATAATGCCATGTGTTTCAAGAAAGGTTTTGAACTTCATGTATTAACTGCCACCATTAGTTTGAATACTTTTGATTATGCAAAACATTTCTCACTGTTCAATTTAAATCTTTGAACAAACACTAATTGCATACCAAGGAAAAATACCATGTAAATCTACTAACATCATCAATGAAATGCTTTTCCATTAAAAAACAAAAAGTAAAAAAGAATGAGCTTTTCAGAAGAAAATCTACTAAGATCATCAATGAAATGTATCTAATAGGAAAACAGAAGTTATCACTAGATATAAAAAGTACAAATTCCAAAGGTTTATTGGCTACACTAGAATTAACATATTTAAAAGAGAAAGCCGTGATGAACCTTACATATCATTGGATGACAAGACTTAGATGATAAGTGCAAGGACTTTGGAGTTGCCATTAGATCATAGAAATTATCTTTCTTCAAGTCATGCCACAGTAATCTCCCATTCTGATGGTCCTTCATAAAGAAAATAGTTTGATGAAACTCAAAATTGAAGCAAATACTAATTAACTAGATAGGGGGATTTTGGATGCCAAATGCATATATATCTATGTGTTGGTTTGGAATCTGCCAACCAGATGGCTAGGATCATCCAATTTATATATTTTTAATCACGTTTCATTAACAACAATAGTGGCCATTAAACGAACATACTGAATTGGCACATCACCCCAGTCATGTGTACTATGGAAAGGTCTCTATAATCATATACCAGTTCCATAGCTTTGCCATCATTTCTTCCTTCTATTAGAATTATTATATGACTAATTGCACAACTAATTGGGGTATTTATCGAATCAGTACTAGGTCTATACACAGCATACATGGCATTTGTGATGTTTGCCGGGCAGCTAAGATTGCCTGAAGGTATTTGAACCAAGAATGTCGTGGGAAAAGCGTGTACATACATACCTGCTTCTGCTCCTGCTTCTTCCTCTTCTGCGGCACATTTACAAAATAAACTTAAAAAGGTAGGAAAAAGGTAGAAAAAGATGGAAGTGAGGTTAGAAATGTCTTTAAAGGAATTTATAGGTGATTTTAACACTTGAAATTTGAAGAATCTACATCTATGGTAATTGAATTCTTGAGAATTTCAGTCTGTCAAGTTGTGTTTAACACCTTTAAATTTAAATAATTTCTAAGAATATGAAAAGTAGCTTTTAGAAAGAATTGTCAATGGTTTAAAATTAGAAATTGAACTTTGGCCAAAGTCCAAATTGTCAAAAGTGAAAATTATCTCTAGAATTAAATTTTAATTTCGAAGGACAATAATTTGACCCAAAAAAAAAAAAAAAAACTCTTTAAATGTCATCAATGATAATCAAGCACTTATTTAATTATTTGTCTATTGAATTGGCGGACATTTATTGGATGATTAAAAATAAAAAAATTCAATAATGTTTTTGCTTCTACAAAAAAGTGTCCCCAAATAGAGTTTAGGATTCTTGGACCAATCTAACTTTTAGGCCATGACATAGAGACAGTGATTCCATAAGTTAATTGGTTTAATATGAGTTGAAGCCATGTGTACCATTTCTAAATGTCTGTGTATCAAGTGTCCCATGTGGCTAGAGTATTAAATAACCTGACCAGTAGTATATCAGTCATACGTCAGGTCTGTTAAAAGTGAGTCTGACCACGGAGGTTTGCTAATTTACACGTGTGGGCGTATATCACAACATGATGCATAAGTGACATCTAGATCGCCTCACACAAAAGTCAGGCCAGCTTTCCCAATTGTGATGGGCTAAAATATATAAATACAAATGAATGGTTAGAAAAAAAAAAAACCGTCAATTTACTTTGTATTGCGTGGCCCAGCTGAAGAGTGATTTGGTCTGATTTAGAGAAAATATAAATAACTCTGTGGGGCCCACCAGGGTGTTAGTGTCTTATCCACACCATCCGTCTGTTTAATTACCAGCTCATTTTAGGGTATGAGCCTATAACTGAACCCTATCCAAAGCTCAAGCGATCCACACCATAGGAAACAATGAGAATTAAAAGCTTACCGTTGAAATTTTTGTGGGGGATACAGAATTTTAGATCTCTGTCTTTGTGACCTCGTTGACAGGTTAGATGAGAAATAAACATCACTGTGAGCCCTGAGAAGGTTTCAACAGTAGATAAAGAGTCACTATCCCATTGTTTCCTGTGGTGTAGTCCACTTGAACTTTGGATATGCTTCAATCTTGGGATCGTGTACTAAAGTGATCTGGAAAAACAGATGAATGGTGTGGATAAAAAACACAGACATCCACAGTGGGCTCCACATAGTTAACTCGGTAGTTTATACTCTGGACGCAATCCGCTTATCCGGGGATTGAATGGTTAATTCGCGGCACACTTGCCAGCACGGCACACCTACGAGAGTAATAAAAAAAAGGTTTGACGTGGCATAGAGCAATGCTCGCGAATCGCCTCTTTAATGCCTCTAACGCAGGCTTCACAAATGGTTTTGGATATACAAAAAGTAATAAAGTTTGGGTTACCTTTTAATTATCAGAATCTTCTTCTTCTTTCCTCCATATCTTCTCATCCCAAATATCATCCGTAACATTGAATGGGAATGACTTGAGCTTCGGACAGTTGATAACCTTGAGGAGTCTTAGGGGTCGTTTGGCACCTTGGATTGGAGGGGATTAGAGGGGATTAGAGGGGGTTTCAAATCCCCTTGATTGTTTGGCAGCAAAAAGCAACTTGGGATTGCCAATCCAGGGGGTTCCCAATCCCCTCTTTGAGGGGGTTTGTAATCCATGGTGAGAGCTTGGATTACACCTAAAATCATTTCAATATTTGCAGGTATAAATGTATGTCACTGTACACTATCATTCTACTAGGCACATGGCCCACTAACGATGATCAGCATCGTCCAAACATTGTTCATGTAAATCAGCACTGTCCAAATGTTGTCCATATTAATCAACGATTAAAATTAAATCGTTAGTTAGTCACTCTGACATGATCTTGCACTTGCAGTCCATCTGAGACTTGGAATTTCATCATTTTTAGGCAACGCATATATTTCAGCAGGCTTATCACAACCATAGTGTCAAAAATTATATATCTCACTGATTGGAGATATTAAAGTTGATTTAGTAATTAAATTCAAACCGCCGTAAATATACCATATATGGGTATTTTTGAATTAAAGTTGGTTCACACTTCAGGGTGCCAAACACACTCAGAGGATTGCCAATCCAGGGGGTTTCCAATCCTGGGGGTTGCGAATCCAGGGGTTCCAAATCCACACTCCCAAACAAGCCCTTAAAGACGGCATTGCCCTTCGCATCCTCTGCCACTCCTCTTCCATCTCTTCTAATTCATCTAGCACCAATACCTCCACTTTCCATACCCCACTCTCGCTGTCCCAAAATCTGGGACCCATCTCCCTAATCCCTCCCTCACGAATGTAAAGAAACTGAAGAATGGGAAGGGAAGTAGGACTGAGCCACGCAGGTGTCCTTTCTCCTGGCCAGTAAGAAAGACGCAACTCTCTCAGGGATTTATGAGGAGGAGAAAGCTCACCTTCAATCTTCCTTATGACTTCATCTCTTTCAACAGAAATTCGCCTAAAATATAACCATAGAATTTGCAGATGCTGGAGCATTGATAACACATTCCATTCCCCTTCTCCTATTTCTTCCACTGACTTTATCTCCATCCTAAGTTCTCTAAGTTTTGTCAAGCTCTTCAACTCCGAAATACCGGATCCATTTTTATTCACAGGACTAAACCATCCTAACCGTTCGAGATTTGAAAGCTTTCCAAGCCCTTCCGGCATGCATTCTAAAGATACACACTCATAAATATGGATAGCTGTTAGCTTCTCTAATGTTGTGATTGACACAGGAAGCCCTTTCAAATTCCAGCAGTCCTATAAACATAGAATCCGAAGATTACGAAGATTTCCGATTGAATCGGGCAGTGATCTTAAGGCAGTAATACTCTCTATGTTAAGATAAACGAGATGCTGTAATGACCCTATCCGACTCAACCAATCGCTGCACACCATATCTCCGTCGAGATTCCTGTCTGACAATGAAAGAGATAACACCCTCAACCACCTTACTTTGCATAGTTTTGCTTTTAGACTTGCAATCATCTCTTTGCTCTGAATGTCCATCCCAACCAACGTCCGCAGCTTGGTGGGACTGTTTCCGATGCTCTCTACCGCTGTATTCCCCACAATTCCCAAACGGCGAGACCGCTCACTGAATGCGGGACTACCTCCACAGTCCAACCTCACAAAAAAGCTCTCTTCTCTTGCAATTCTTATTACCATATGTCGAACCATATCATGCATTTTGCACCAAACATAGCTTCTCTCCAACTCATCTTTATCAACTCCAAGTATCAAAAATCGATTACATAATTCTGAAAAACATTCTTTTCCTATCTCAACTGCCGTTTTCCCATTTTTTCCCCAAACAAAACCCTCACCAATCCACCAGTTAACCATGTCATGAACATTAATTTCAAAATCTTCAGGAAACATGGCAAAGCACAAAAAGCAAGGTTTTAAGTGTGTTGGGAGCTCTTCGTAGCTTAACTGTAGTCTTGAAATGATCAGTTCATCTTTCTTATCAATTCCCAACTCCTCGCACTCTGATATTTTCCTCCATTCATGGATAGAATCACTCTTCCCCAGCATCATTCCACCCACAACCTTGATTGTTAACGGCAGTACCCCGCACCTCGTAACAATCTCCTTTCCCAAGCCCTCCAAGTCTGGATTTGTGCACTTACCTCCAGTTCTTGCAAAAGCTACTTTACTGAACAAGGACCAACTATCTTCTTTTGAAAGAGTTTGGGGATAGTGTATGTGTTTGCTGGCAGCTCCCATTGATTTCGCTACCTCTTCATTCCTAGTTGTAACAATAATGCAGCTACCCTCCACTTGGGGCAAACCAGACTTCAAGCTATCCCACCACATCCCTTCATTTGTTTGCCAAACATCGTCCAAAACTACCAAGTATTTCGCATCTAATTTCCTGTTAAGACTTTCCAATAGCTCCACAATATCATTTCCCCTCAGAGATTCCTCTTCAACATCTAGCTTTTTTAGCATCTTCTTCAGCAATTCATTCAATTTGAAACTTTGAGAAACAGTAACAAAGACCAAGTGATTAAAAGAGTTTTTCACACTCTCACTGTGACATATCTTTTGAGCAAGTGGGGTTTTACCGATTCCCCCCATTCCAGCTATTTCAATCACCGTTGAGGGTCCATCTGCTTCTAAGTTCCACTTTCTAATCTTCGCTGAGTCATCTTCTAATCCTACCATTTCAGCTTCATGCATTAGGATTGGGTACATCATTCGTATATTCCCACCATCTTCATCTTTGCCGGGTTGGCGAGGAGCTGTTTGTAAGTAGGACTTCATATTCTCCTTCACCTTCCTTACCGTTTGATTTATTTTCCTCAGCCGCTTTCCCAACTTATAACGTGATTTCAAATGAGTAGGAAAGCAATAACTTGTGAAATTAGGTGCACACCCTTCGTGTTTTTTCTGGAATAGAAGTCGACAATCTGCTATTACATCTTCAGTGTCGTATACCAACTCTCTTAAGTTGCTCATTACCCTCTTGAGAATCTCATTCCTATCTCTTCTCTTCACCTGATCAGCTTCCTTGAGATAGCTTTGCATGTACTGAAGCTCCTCCTTTGTTTCCTCAAACTGGTCATCAAACTCAAGTAGCTGACGACCTTCGCTCACGAGTATTGACAGAAAATTATCTAGGAGAACACTGACAACAGCATCTGCCATTTTCCTGTGAGACAGTATTATACCATTATAAAAATGGAATTCAAAACTAGGGGGAGGAAAAGAGGAAAAACTAAAGACTACGTGGAAAATATTGCAATTAAATTGACTACAAGAAAGTAATTGCATCTCTTTATGAGCCTTGGATCTGCTCATTTTTTTGGCTTATAACTCAAAATGATATGGCCAAATGGATGAACCGTGTGGATAAACCCAGACATCACACTGGCCCCCAGCCCATGTTGAGCTCGGGACAAGTTGTACCCAATATGCGTCCCAATGGAAATGGTCACAGCAGCATACAAAGGGCATGAGTTTAGTCATGTTTCGGTCAGTCGTGACCATGGGGACCACCTCCATGTATCTGTTGCATTTCCATGCCATCCATCTGTTTTAACAGCTTATTTTAGAACACGGTGGCAAAATTGAATCATATTCAAATCTCGGGTAAATTACACTACAGGAAACAATGATCATTGGATGCCCACCATTAAAAACTTCATAAGATTTACTGTTCCAACGTATTGATAAGGTCACACGGACCTGGATGAAGGGAGAAACAAATATTAATTTGATCCAAAACTTTTGTAGCGCACACACAGTTTTTAATGGTACATTACTACGGTTTCTTATGATGGTCTCTAAGGGGCCCACAGAATGGTGTATTCCTACCGTTTTTTGTGTGCTGAGGGAGTAGATTAGGTGTGGCTCCCCCCTAATCCAAAAAGGCATCGTCCTTATTACCTTGATGTATTTAATTTATATCCATGTTGTCCATTTGTTTTGCTATATCATTTTAGGGCATGAGCACAAAAATGAAAAAGATCAAATTCTCATAGTGGATCATACTATAGGAAATAGTGGTGTTTGAACTCCCTACCACTAAAAGCTTCCTAAGGCCTACTAAAATGCGTCCATAATGTTTGTTTGCCATCCAACCTATCGATGAGGTGATCACACAAGCCAAGATGAAGGGAAAAAAACAAATATAGCTTGATCTAAAACTTTTGTGGCCTATTAATGGTCAATCACCACTATTTCCTATAGTATGGTCCACCTGCGAATTGAATCTTCTTCAGTTTTGGGTCATGTACTAAAATGGTTTGGCAAAATGAATGGACAGTGTGGATATAGAATACATGAATCAAGGTGGGCCCAATGGTAAGGGAAGCACGGTTGAGGTTGGGACGCACTTAATCCGCGAATTGGCTGAGACCCCATGGACATCGATATGGGTGGGGGCATTGTATATACATGCCATTCATCTGCCTTTTCCAGCTTATTTTAGCATGGTCCAAAAAATAAAGCATATATAAATTTCAGATGGACAACATCACAGGGAACATTAGTTATTGACAATTAAAAATCCTTTGTTGGTGACAAAAGTTTTAGATCAAAGTGATATTTGTGATTATTATTAATAATATTATTATTTTCCTTTCTCCAGGTTCACGTGACCTTATCAAATGGTTGGATGGTCAATAAACATTATAGTGGATTGTAGAAAGTTTTTAATGGTGAGCGTTCAATGACCAATATGCTTGATTACTGTTTTTTCTTAAATCTGGGTGGAATTTAGTGTGGTTCCATTTTAGTGTAAACCAAAATTAAAATAAGGCCCATTTAAAACCACAGTCCAAACTGGGTTGGATCAAATTAATTTTGAGAGGATGTGGACTTGATTAGCAACTTTTAGGCATAGTGCTGCACCATGGTCCAAAATTTGAACATTGGCCCACTCAGGTCCAATGACCCTAGGTTCGATTGGATTCACTAACACCCCTACATCTATTTAGGTAATGCAGAAAATATTCTGGAGCCGGGCTGAATCAAAATTTTGAACAGGTCTGCCCAACCGCCCTAGCTAGTCAAATTATAAGTCCAAACCAACCCAATTCAAAACCATTGGGCAATTAAATCTAAGGTTATGATAAGTGGGAAGTGAGCTAGGTGAAGGTAGTAGAACCACAGATTCTATCGCAACACCTTTCATTATTTAAATACCTATGGAGAAATGATAAGGTGCATTGTATGATGCTAGCCACTCAATCTATGAATTGTAAGATATGGACAGTCGCTAAATTTTTTATTTTATATTTTTAAAAAAGATTCCAGCATTCAAAGGGTTAGGATCCCTTCCCTTATAAGTCATGATAAAGCAGTAGAAAGAAGCATACCCTAATGAATGGAGAGCTTGTAAAAAGAGAAAGGAAGATGGCTTCTACAATCAATAGGAGAAAGAAGCGCTTAGCTTTGGTCAGACGATCCTAGCCAGTCAATTATCAGTCCCTTTTAAGTCATTATAAAACGGTAGAAAGAAGTATACCCGAACCAAGGGAGAGCTTCTCAAAAGATGAAGACGGAAAATGGATTCTGCAATCAGTTGGAGACTTAGAGAAATTGTACACGTTCAAAGCAGCATATAATGTACTTCTTACTTGAAATAAAATAAGATAACAATCATATAGACCATTTTTTTTTTTTTAAAAAAAAAACTTATAAAAGGAGAAAAACAAAGTATCATAAAAC
The DNA here is from genome assembly GCA_037074715.1 of Magnolia kwangsiensis. Lineage (NCBI taxonomy): Eukaryota > Viridiplantae > Streptophyta > Magnoliopsida > Magnoliales > Magnoliaceae > Magnolia > Magnolia kwangsiensis. The sequence continues at coordinate 190,284,153 of CM073571.1, read as the reverse complement.
ACTTCTTACTTCTAAAAGAAGAAGAAAGTCAAACAGAACACTATTTACTTCTGAAAAAGGAAAAAGAAACAGAAATAGTGGGTGGGACACTGATTGTGTGGTGTGGCAAGTGTGTTGGTCCACCATTGTATATGTGTTATATCCACACTGTCCATCTATTTTGCTAGATCATTATATAGCATGAGTTGAAAAATAAACCAGATATCAAGTGGACCACATCACAAAAAACAGTAGAGATTAAACACCTACCATTGAAAACAACATGAGGACCATACAAGTTTTTGATGAAGCTAATATTTGTGTTTTCCCTTCATCCAGGTATGTGTAACCTTATGAACAGATTGGATGGCATAATTTAAACAGTCCATTTATGGCTTGTAGAATTTGATGGACAAGATGGTTCATTAAAGATGAGTTGAGTAATGGATGTTTAGGACCACCTGATTGGTCTAGTTTTTGTAGAGTGATGAAAGAAAGATTAACCTAAATCTAATGCAACTAATGACTTCAGGCATGTTGGACGATATAAATATCAAACGACATCAGCTAAATATGCAAGAATCACATAAATCAAACGATTGAAGATCAATAGCACCCAAGATGCGTACGGTCGAGAACAACTAGAGAAAAATACGTCCTTTGACACATATAATAAAGACACATATGATAAAAGAAGCTTTTTTTTTTTCACAAAAACTGATCTTCTATTTCATATATAAGAGCCGATGTACAGTCCAATACACATTCGGACTGACCCCTCTCTTCAAAAGGAGGGGGCCAGTCCATCATATGATAAAAGAAGCTGCTTAGATTATTTATACGTTATATATATATATATATATATATATATATATATATATATATATATATATATATATATATATATATATATATATATAAAACCAAATCGTACATGATATGTTTACGGCATTTAACCAGTTCATCCGATTTTCCCCACCATTAAAATGGGAAAGCCCTAAAATCATCCTTATACCCGTGAGAATTTGGAGATTTATAGGTGGTCGTTGATTGTTTTCTTTGGCGTAGTATGTGGACGACCTGATGAATAGAATGGCTGATTTTAGAGGCATCTCATTTTCACAGTTTGATAACACTTCTGTGCTGGTTGCATTTCTTTAAATACAGCAAGCACGCACCCACAAGCAGCTAGTTGTACAGGTTTGGGACACGGATTGCCTGCTGAGTAACTCAGCTAGCCTACTGAGAAACTTTGGGCGTGTTTGGAAGTGCCCATCCCATGGGATTAGATTGTCTTAGGGTGGATGGCAAATAATGATGGCTGCGTAAGTGGATTGCTGGCAATCCCATGAGATTGCTATATCAGGAATCTACCACCGAGTATGTTTAGCCCGCCTGGCCAATCCCAGGATAACGCCCGGCCATTCCCTTCCAATACAATCTAATCCCATCCAGTCTACCCGGCCAAACAGGCCCTGAAGGCCCACCGTGATGTTTGTGTTATCCATGCCGTAAATCTGTTTACCAGCTCAAGTGACCCCACACCATAGGAAACAACAAGGATAATGACATCAACCGTTGAAACTTTCATAGGGCCCACAGTTATACGGATGGGATATATATCAGCTTGAACGCTTAGCAGAAGCTAGAGTTGCAATAGAAGAAAAAAGATTAAAAATAAATAAATAAATAAAATCCAAATTCATAAGGTCTCGTAGACATGGATGAAGGGAAAAAAATAAAAATAAAAATCCAATTTCTTAAGGTCTCGTGGACATGGATGAAGCGAAAAGCACACATATAAGCTTGAAAGGTCTTCTGCCCGAGATGTTTTAACCGTGGGTGTTCAATTCCCACCATTTCTTATAGTACGGTCCACTTGAGCTTGGGATATGCTTCAAATTTTGAGTTGATGCCTTAAAACGGAAGTGAATTGGTTGGCACACAATACACCATGCACCCACTTGCTAGTGGGTGTTGGGGGCCTTGCACAAAACCTTAGGATCTAGCCCTCCAGAACAAACCAGAATTATGGATAATAAAAGCAATGAAGTAAATCAAAGCACCAATCACACAACACCAGGAATTTTTACGTGGAAAACCCTCAAAGAGGTAAAAACCACGGGACCTCGTCCAGGTCAACAATCCACTATAAAGCAGAACGTTACAACCGATCACAAGCACACACCGCTTAGATCAAACCTTCATCACTCACGCAGGAGTGGATAAACAGTAAGAGAAACAAAGAAAAAGGAGAGATCTCACTGATTACGAAGACGTGAAAGCGCTGAGATATGGTAGATCACCTCTACGAGCATAGCCTCCCTTCCACAAGCTTCTTCTCTCTCTTTCTCTCTCTCTCTCACAACTCTAAGCCCTTTAGCAAACCCTTGCAAAGCTTTAGAAAATCCTAAAATACCCTGGAATACACCCCAATCCCGGATACACCCCTTTACATAAAAATAGAAAGAGGTAGAACCCAAATAGGAAACAAAATTCGCAAAATCTGCGCTTCCGCAATCGCATCTGTGGAAATCTTCGATCATATCGACGGTCTCTCGATAATAGTGTCGATGCCATCTGAAAGTCGCTTAATCATATCGAGACAGGACCAAAACTGTTCAGCAACCAGGAGTAAAATTCCATCAATTATCGATTCAATCGAGACACTCTCGATACATCCTCGATAACATCCTAGATATGATCGGCAGGTCACTCGATCATATCAACAGGACAAAAAATAGTCCAGCGACTAGGATTGAAAAATCCTGCAATTATCGATGATATCGAAACCCATTCGATTTCATCGATTCCACCAATGAGGAGAAAATCCCCATCAAATCTTTCCCTTTTCGACTCAGGGGGAATCCACCTTCTTCAAGCCAGTCCGGTTTCTACAAACTTCAAACTTGCCCTTGAGCAAAGCCTTGGTCATCATGTCTGACCCATTATCATCCGTGTGGACCTTCTCAAGCTGTAACACCTTCTGTTCCAAAGTATCCCTAATCCAGTGATACCAAACCTTTATGTGCTTCGACTTGGAGTGCTGACTTGGATTCTTGCTCAAGTGTATAGCACTTTAGCTATCGCAATAGACCACGTGTTGCTCTTGCTTCAGGCTAAGTTCCTGTAGGAACCTTTTCATCTAAAGCATCTCTTTACATGCCTCAGTGACTGCAATGTACTCGATCTCTGTCGTCAACAATGTTACGACCTTCTGTAGCTTGCTCTGCCAAGAAACTGCTTCCCCTGCAGACGTGAACATGAACCCCGATGTAGACTTCCTGGAGTCTATGTCACCTGCCATATCTGTATCTGTGTAGCCCTCTAACACAGATTTTTCGTCACCATAGCATACGCTCAACCTGGATGAGCCTCTTAGATACCGTAGTATCTACTTCACCGCTGCCTAATGTTCTTTACCAGGATTGGCAAGATACCGGCTGACAACACCAACCGTATATGCTATGTCTGGGCGTGTACATACCATAACATACATCAAACTTTCTACAGCTGACGCGTAGGGTATCTTCTGCATCTCTTCCATCTCTGCCTTCGTCTTGGGACACTGTCTATCGCTCAATCTGAAGTGACTATCCAGTGAAGTACTGACCAGCTTCGCTGCATTCATATTGAACCGCTCTAGGACTTTCTCAATATACCGCTCTTGTGACAGCCAAAGCTTTCTGCTACTCCTGTCACGGATTATCTCCATTCCTACGATCTGTTTAGCCGGGCCCAAGTCTTTCATCGCAAAAGACTTGTCTAACTCCTGTTTCAGCCTATCGATCTTCTTGATGTCTTTTTCCATGATGAGCATGTCATCGACGTATAACAGCAGAACTAAGAAATCACCATCTAAGAACTTACGCGTGAACACACAGTGGTCCGACTCCGTTCTGTCATACCCATGCTGTAACATGAACGAATCAAATTTCTTATACCATTGCCGTGGAGCTTGTTTTAGCCCATACAAGCTCTTTCTCAGCCTACACACCATATGCTCCTTGCCCTTGACTTCGAACCCCTCTAGTTAGTGCATGTAGATCTCTTCTTCCAGATCACCATGGAGGAAAGCAGTTTTAACGTCCAACTGCTCTATCTCCAGATCCATGCTAGCCGCCAACCCAAGCAACACCCGTATGGATGTCATCTTTACCACTGGTGAGAATATCTCCTCGAAGTATATGCCTTTCCTCTGACCAAATCCTTTCACCACAAGTCTGGCCTTGAACCTCTTCTGTGAATTCTTCTGCTCACTCCTTTTTCTGAACACCCACTTATTGCTCAAAGCTTTCTTGCCCTTAGGCAGTTTCACCATGTCATAGGTGTGGTTCTTATGCAAGGATTTCATCTCCTCTTGCATAGCTTTCAACCACTCCTCCTTATGCTCATCGGCTAGGGCCTCAGAATAATCTTCCGATTCTCCCCCATTAGTCAGCATAATGTACTCATGCGGCGAGTACCTCTTGGACGGCTGCCTGTCCCTAGATGACCTCCTCACCTGTGGCTCAACAGGCAGATCAAGTGGGGGCTGCTCCCCCGGTCCATCTTCTGTAGGAACTCTCTCGTCCTCTGCACCTTACTGTACTCTCCCGTCATCAGGCACCACGGGAGGAATAACCGAATCTATGTCCTCTGGCTCACCTGAACTAGGCTGGTTTTTCTCTGGCTTACCATTGTCTTCTATACACTGATCTTCAAAGAAAACCACATCTTTGCTCCTGACGAGCTTCCTCTCGGTCGGATCCCACAATCTGTAACCAAATTTTTCATCACCGTACCCCAAGAACACACACTGTCTGATCTTCATATCGAGCTTGGACCTCTCATCCTTCGGTACGTGAACGGATGCCCTGCATCCAAACACCCTGAGATGACTGTACGATGGATCCTGTCCAGTCCACACCTTCTCAGGTACTTCTCCATTCAACGGGGCTGATGGAGACCTATTTATCAAATACACCGCCATGTGCATTGTTTCTCCCCAGAACGTCTTGGGCAACTTCGCATGGGATAACATGCATCTTATTCTCTCAACAATGGTGCGATTCATTCGCTCAGCTACACCATTATGTTGGGGGGTCATGGGAACCGTTTGTTCATGCCGTATACCTAGGGACTTGCAGTACTCATGAAAGTCACCAATATATTCACCACTATTGTCAGTGCGGATACACTTCAATGATCTACCTGTCTCTCTCTCGACCATAGCATGAAATAATTTAAACACACCAAAGACCTCGTCCTTAGATTTCAAAGCATAAATCCAAACCCTCCTAGATGCATCATCTATAAAAGTAACAAAATACAATGCCCCACCCAAGGTTTTTGTCCTCATAGGACCACACACATCAGAATAAACCAAATCTAATACATGCACTTTATTAACATGAGAAGCAGTTTTAATGAATGAAACTCTATGTTGTTTTCCTGATAAACAATCAAGACAGGTTTTGAGAGGTGTACCTGTCACGTCTGGAAGGAGCCGCTTTCTTGCTAGCAGCTGAAGCCCTTTTTCACTCATGTGGCCTAGACGCCTGTGCCACATGTCAATAGCTGAATCTTCCGTTGCGTTCAACCCACCCTTGCACACACTAACACTTGTCTTGTAAATGGTGCAACACTTCTTTCCTCTGACTGCGATCAACGAACCCTTGATGAGCTTCCAGCGCCCACCAGCAAACCGGCTTTCATAGCCATCATCATCCAACCTTCTCGTCGACATCAAGTTGAGGCGAAGGTTTGGGATATGCCTCACATCCCTGAGAACCAATGTGCAGCCCACATCAGTCTTCACACAAACATCACCGACCCCTATGATCTTCGATACGCCAGAATTTTCCATCTTCACGGTCCCATAGTCACTTCACTTGTAGCTTGTGAAGAAGTCCCTGTGTGGAGTCGCGTTAAAAGAAGCTCCTGACTCAATCACCCAGTCAGTGTCCTAACCCGTAGCCGTGAGACAAACATCATGATCTGTGGAAAGAATAATAATAATGTCGCCATTTGAAGCGATCGCAGTAGAATCTGATTCATCTTCCTTCTCCTTTCCTTTTCCTTTCTTGTCGTTCTTATTCTTACAACATTCATGCTTGTAGTGGCCCTTCTTGCCACAATTCCAGCATTCAACATCATTTCTGTTACTCGACTTGCCTCTTGGTTTATCTCGGGCCTTCCCACCCTTCTTGTTCTTTCCTCTCTCCCGTTCCTGTGTCACAAGGGCCTCTTGATGAGTGGACCCCTGAGACTTCCTCCTTATCTCTTCATTGAAGAGACAGCTAGTAACCTGTTCCATGGATATCTTTCCGTCTGACGCGGAGTTACTTAGAGACACCACTAATGTCTCCCAACTGTCAGGCAATGAACTAAGCAATAGTAAAGCCTGCAATTCATCATCCAAGACCATCTTCATAGCGAAGAGCTGGTTCACTATATTGCTGACCTCATTCATGTGCTCGGCCACAGAACCACCATCCTTTAACTTGAGATTCACAAGTCGCCTTATCAGAAAATTTTTATTACCGGCTGTCTTCCTCTAATACAGCCCTTGTAGTTTCAGCCATAAGCTAGCGACTGAGGTTTCCATAGACACATGGTGGAACACAATCATTCAGCAATTGTCTAATAAACCCCACCGTCTTCCGGTCCAACTTCTTCCAATCATCATCAGTCATATCCTTGGATTTTGCTGATATACCTAAAATTGAAGAATATAGGTCCTTGCAATAAAGCAAGTCCTCCATCTTAGCCTTCCATATGGTCCAGTTAGAACCATTGAGGCTGATCATCCTTGATGAGCCACCTTCCATAATTTCAAACCGATCCTACCCATTCAATGAACTTAGCTCTGATACCACTTTGTTGGGGGACTTGCACAAAACCTTAGGATCTAGCCCTCCAGAACAAACCAGAATTATGGGATAATAAAAGCAATGAAGTAAATCAAATCACCAATCACACAACACCAGGGATTTTTACGTGAAAAACCCTCAAAGAGTTAAAAACCACGGGACCTCGTTCAGATCAACAATCCACTATAAAGCAGAACGTTACAACCGATCACAAACACACACTGCTTGGATCAAACTTTTATCACTCACGCAGGAGCGGATAAACAGTAAGAGAAATAAAGAAGACGGAGAGATCTCACCGATTACGAGGACGTGAAAGCGCTGAAATATGGTAGATCACCTCTACGAGCATAGCCTCCCTTCCACAAGCTTCTTCTTCTCTCTCTCTCTCTCTGTCTCTCTCTTTCTCTCACAACCCTAAGCCCTTTAGCAAACCCTTGCAAAGCTTTAGGAAACCCTAGAATACCCTGGAATACACCCCAATCCCGGATACATCCCTTTATATAAGAATAGAAAGAGGTAGAACCCAAATAGGAAACAAAATCTGCAAAATCTGCGCTTCCGCAATCGCATATACGGAAATCTTCGATCATATCGACGGTCTCTCGATAATAGTGTCGATGCCATCTGAAAGTCGCTCGATCATATCGAGACAGGACCAAAACTGTCTAGCAACCAGGGGTAAAATTCCATCAATTATCGATTCAATTGAGACACTCTCGATACATCCTCGATAACATCCTCAACATGATCGGCAGGTCACTCGTTCATATCGACAGGACAAAAAACAGTCCAGCGACCAGGATTGAAAAATCCTGCAATTATTGATGATATCGAAACCCATTCGATTTCATCGATTCCACTAATGAGGAAAAAATCCCCATCAGTGGGTTGATGTCACCAAGTTCTGTCGATCCCATCATGACGCATGTGTTATATCCAAACGATCCATCCATTTGGTGAGATCATATAAGACTTGAGCCAAAAAATAAGACAGATCTAAAGATTAGGTGATCCACACTGCAAAAAGCAATGAGGGATTCAACATCTACCATTGAAATCATTTTAGGAGTCACAAAAGTTTTGGATCAATATGATATTCGTTTTTCCTCTTCATCCAGGTCTGTGTAACTTTATGAACAGATTGGATGGAAAATAAACGTTATTATGGGCCCTATGAATGTTTTAACAGAGAGAATCATTGTCCCCACTGCTATTCGTAATGTGGTCCACTTAAGCTTTGGATATGAGTCATTTTTAGGCTCATGCCTTCAAATGATCTCGCCAAATTGATGAATAGTGTAGATATAATAAATACATCATTGTGGGGCCCATGTAACTTTGATATCCTTACCCTTGTACAACTTGAAGCTCAATAAGCGTGAGCACTCGTCTACCCACACCAATTAACTTTCCAAAAATTGAGCTGGTAAAATGGACATGGATACGGTACTACCCCACTAGTCCTTAGCTAGGACGGGTCTCTCTTAGGGGCCATCCTAATGTTTGGGTTTTACCCACCCTTGAAATCATCCTAGGGCCAGAATGATGGTTATTTTTCATCCAACCCGTTCATAAGGCCTTATAGACCAAAACACAAATATCAACTTGATCCAAAACTTCAATGGCCCTCAAAATATTTCCAACAATAGGCATTTGATTTCCGCTGTGGTCCACTTAAGCCTTAGATCTGAGTCCTTAGTAACAAGAGGATTGAGTACTACTTTTGTCCCTAATTAGAAACGAACATTTACCGTGTCCATTCATTTTGACATATCATTTTAAAATCTTTACTTTCCTGCATCATGATTGGTTAATGCCATCATTGATATTGCCAGCATTGCTACATTAAATGCAATGCATGATAACGTTATCCAATTAAAATGCAACAAGCAGGATCCTCTGCTTATAACAGGCAGAGGATCCGGATTCATCATTTTAGGATTTAGTTCCAAAACTGAGGCACATTTAAGTCTCAAGGGGACCACTCCATATGAATGCGTGACAATAATAACATCCACCGCTAAAGCTTTCTTAAGGCACGCAGTGATGGGCAATTTCCATCAAACCTGATTATAAGGCCAAGTAGACCTGAATGAAGAAAAAACTTGTAAAGCACTTAAGAAGTTTTCAATGGTAATGATTTAATCCCAATTGTGTGGTTCACTTGAGCATTGGAATTGCCTCATTTTTTAACTTTTTACTGTAAAATGACGTGGCAAAATGGATAAACGATGCAGATAAAACCCATACGTCGGAATAAGCCTTTAAAGCCCTTGTCAGCTCCTGCATTGGAACAGGCGACCGTTGTACCCAACCACGTCCAAAACGGTTGAATGACAAGATGGCAGATATAAGACGCTATGGGTCTCACCATGATATATGTGATTTATGCAAAGATGTTCATCCATTTTTCCAGCTCATTTTAGTACATCGACCCAAAAGTGAGGCATATCCAAATCTCGGCTGTATTAGAAATCGGTAGTAACTAGTAATTGAATGCCCACTTTTGAGAGCCATAAAAGTTTTGTATCAAGCTGATGCAGGATGGCAAATAAACATTGTAGTGCACCTAGGAAGCTTTTAATGGTGGGTACTTAATCACTACTATTCTCAAGAAGTGTGGTCCAGCTGAGATTTAGGTCTACCTTATTGTTGGGCTCATGTGGTGAGCTGGAAAAATAGATGGACAGGTGAATTAAAAACATACATCATGGTAGAGCCCTACGAAGGTTTGAATGGCTGGCTTCATTGTCACTGCTGCTTCCTATGGTGTGGTCCACCTTCTACTCATTTTTTGGCTTATACCTCAAAATGATATGGCCAAACGGATAAACTGTGTGGATAAACCCATATATCATAGTGGGCCCCTCAAAGCCCCAGCATATGCCAAGCTTTGGATAGGCAGGGATAACACCCAATCCACAGCAGCATGTGCCAAGCTTGGGATAGGCAGGGATAACACCCAATCCACATTGATTGAATGGTCACAACAAGATTTAAAGGGCACGGATTTTAAATAGGGAAGAACATGATGAGGTCAATTACTGACTGTCTTCTTCAGGGATAACTACTTTGAATTCACGGAGCTTCTCTAGACTCCTCACAAAGATTCCTCAAATCCTCGAGGGAAGAAAATAGAAATAATTTCTAATAATTCGAAATAAATTGATTAATGATTTAAAAAATGAAATTACAATCCTTTAAATAGTGAACGCAAACCTAGGAGGAGGTTTTAGAATCAAACTCCAACTCAAGCTCCCTGAAAATGTGATTTACTATAAACTGTAAACTTACTATTTATAGACGATCATGATTCCTACTGGACTTCAAGTTTTCAGCCAAAAATAGTAAGTATTCAATTTTGTCTAACCATGTTATTCTCTTAATTTTTCCAAGTCTTTTTCATGTTGGGCTCTACTCCTAAAATTCAAAGGATCAAAAGTAATGATCGAAATAAAACTTAATATTTATAGTAAAAACGAGAATAAAAAGGACTTTTGACCATCGATCCAATGGAACCTCTCAAATCCAATGTGGTCAACCTGACGTAGCTGAGTTAGTTGGCTAAAGTAGCTTCTCCATATGTTAGGGTTTTGTCGCTTTCCAAAGCGGTAAAGGAGCACGTGATGAAGGGCTCTAGGCTCACGCAAATAAGTCTATACAATACAACACTACTTTTATTTCTTTTATATATATATATATATATATATATATATATATATATATATATATATATATATATATCTTAGATTAGTTTTAGTCTCTACTTTTATGCAACCACGTCACATAATGTTTGAAGTTTATATTAGCTTAAATATCTATTGGCCAGTGTAATCACTATAGTACGCTTAGTAAAGTATAAATATTCGTGACCTTACGTTATCAAATACCAATTAATCAAGTCCATACTTAAAATATTAAACACTCTTATCACATCATACTAACCATTTGCTTAGATTGTTTATCCACACAAGCACTTTAGGTATTTATCACTCATTTTATTTATCTTCTCTAGTTTATTTATTTCTCGATCAATTATTCATACGTAAAATTGGCATTGTTTTTAGCGTTTTTTATTTCAAATTTATTAATCTTATTTTCATTTAGAAATACATCAGCACCAATTACTAGTGAAAGAACAAGTTCTTTAAACACAAGGCAAAATGAATCGATTCAAAATGATTAACCCCCTACCGTTCTACAAATTACCTAATCAGTATTACTATTGGTGGTTGAACGGGTAACTAGATCCTTAAATTCATTGGTCGTGAGCTGACACATTTCATTGGTCGTGAGCGAATGGGCCCAGGTTGATGTATGTGTTGCATGGATGTAGATTGCACACTCAGTAACCCAGTATGCTCTACGTGATCCATTGTGACATATGTGTCCTGTCATGTTGTTTAATAATTTTATGAGCTCATTTTAAAGCATAAGCCCAAAATTGAAGCATATCCAAAGATAAAGTAGACCGCATCATAGGAAACACTGGGGAACAAAAATAAAAATAATAAATCCATGATTGGAACCTTCTCAACACCCACAGTGCAATTTACTTGTCATCTACCTTGTTTATAAGGTCACATAGATATGGATGATGGGAAATTACAAATATAAACTTATCCAAGACTTTTGTGGCCCCTAAGAAGATATCAACGGTTCTAACATGTTGTCCACTTAGCTTTGGGATACTTCAATTATGGGATAATGCCCTAAAATGAGTTGGAAATATGGATGGACGGCCTATCTAAGACACATACATCCACGCCATTCAGTTTTTTAGCTTATTTTAGGATGTCCAGCCCAAGAAGTAGATCCAAATCTCAGGTGGCCCACACCATAGGAAAAAATGGTTATTGAACCCCTATTATTAAAAACTTCTTAGTGCCCACCATATGGTTTATTAGCCATCCGACTAGTTGGTAAGGTTAAACATGCTTGGATGAAGGGAAAACACAAATGTTACCTTTTTTTTTTCTTCCTAGAAAAACTGGGTGTATTCATATACACCACGAACAGGCTGAGAACGTCTTACAAGGAGGCATTCGGGAATGGCCGATAACAAAAAGGGAACAGGCCCCCTATCATATGGACAAGAAAGAAAGAAGAAGACAGCCACAGCCTTGGCTTACACCATTTGCAGCGAACCACAACTGACTTTGTCAAGGAGCAGAAGGCCTCGGATTGTGGCTGGAAGGGAATTATGGGAGCGGAAAGTGTTGTTGGCACAAATGTTACCTTAATTCAAAACTTTTGTGGCTCAAAATCATCACTATTTAATACATTAATGACTTTGGGCTTGTCGGATAGTTGAAGCATCAAACAAGCTAAAGATGCAAGAACCACATCAATCACATGATTGAACCTTGTGATCAATAGCATACAATATTGGAAGGTCAAGATCAATCAAAGAAAACAGGTCCGAGAATAAACTCGATGCATCTATTAAAGGGAATCTGCCTAGGAATATTTATGTTTCTAAAAACTTACTTTGGTCGGACAATGCTGGTTGCTCAATCTATGAATTGTAAAATAGATGGTAATTATAAATAAAAAAACAAAAAATAAAATGAAATCCAGCATTCAAAGGAATACATCCCATCCCTAATAAGTCATGATAAAGTGGTCGAAGAATACCCAGAAAAACTGAGAGCTCTTAAAACAAGGAAGAAGGAAGACAGCTTCTGTAATGATCAGTTAGCCACTCGAGATTAGAAATGGACAAGGCAGCATATAAAGCACTAATTACATTAGATTATTTTTTTTTAAATGCATTTTTTAAAGGTAACATTGCCAAGATTAAACTCCAATGCTTTTTAAATTATTTAGGGGGTGTTTGGATCCCAAGTTACTTAAGTAGCTTATCTTCATTTCTACTTATTAAGTAGAAAAAGTATGTTTGATAAACAACATGTTCATAACATTATAAGCAATTATCCCACAAGTTTGCTTAGTCCCCATTACATCCACCATCCATCATTTAGGGCCAACCTTCGATGTGGACCATTCATTGTGTGGGCCACACCTTTGATGTGGGTTGTCCATCATGCAAGGCCCACCTTGGATGTGGGCCATTCATCATTAGGGACCAATCTTTTATGTGCACTGCTTATTATGTAGGGCTCATCTTTGATGTTGGTCATCCATCATGTGGGGCCCACAATCAATGTTATTGTCTATCAGATGGGGCCCGTCTTCAATATCCACCAACCATCATACGGAGCCCACCTTTGATGTGTACCTTCCATCATATGGGCCTTTGATGTGGGTCGTCTATCATGCAAAGCCCACCTTGGATATGGGCCACTCATCATTAGTGCCAACCTTTGAGGTGAACCATCCATCATATGAGACCCACATTGATGTGGATCATCCATCATCCCATACTCACCATTATTAATTGTCCATCATGTGCAGCCCAACTTTGATTTGGACCATCCATCAAGAATGTGTAAAAATAAAAAATAAAAAGTTAAAAAATATCCAATGGTCGCATCTAATAATTAAAAGCTATGAGATTTTTTTAGTGAACCTGAATTTTTAGATGATGGCCAATTTGTAGTGGGGCCCACAAAATGAACGGTCTAATTTGAATTAATGCCCAAGGCATGTACAGTTCCTGTGTGAATATCAACCTGGAAGAGTAACCAACCGTGCGGACAGCATGGACCTCGCAAGTGTAGGCACAAGTGTGAGTAAATAGCCTGACCCAGAATCGGGTGGCTGTCCATGCCCTGAGTCCGGGCATGCATCCTCTTTTACATACGTTTGTGGCCCAGCCAACTAATAAACATTTCTATTTTGGGGCTAGTTCATCACATCGGGCCCATCTAACACATGGTCAAGTATGACATCGGTGGAGAAATCAACCTTGGCTTGGCCAAACTTAGAATTTTAAGAGCAGCAGTCAGCATGGAAGGTCCTACACGATGAATGATCACATGTGTAGCAGTTGGCCAATGTACTCTCAACCTTAAAGGATCTCTCCCTATCCTTAGCACAACATAGCTGTTCATCATGTGGGGTGTTCACTCGCCAAGAGAAGGGTTGTGATGTAGTAATAACTCGGTAAGACCGAGGTCGAATCCCAAGGGACTGAAACTCGTACGTTATCTGAAACTAACTAGAACTACAACTAGAATGAGATGAAATCTAAATCAAATAAAATTTAATGAAGAATTGTGAAATAATTATCTAACACTTAAGAGAATCCAGAGGAAGGAAACTAGGGATTCAGAGGATCCACTTGTAGAGATCAAGGAGATCTTATACCTGCATCAAGAATCATGGAATTTAAACTGAACTGCTATTGACATAGTTTTAAAGAGATGAAAGGTATATGAACTAGAAAGGATTCCATCACCAAACCATGCCCAGGAGACTATGGCAAACAACAGAATTAAACTAATTACCAACCAATCACATGTATGAAGGTTAGGAAGGGTACCGTCATCCGACCATGCCTAGGAGACTATGGTGAACAACAGGGCTTCCTGATGTCATAAACATAAAAGGAAAAAGAACATGATCAAAGCCATTGCAGACCCATTGTAATTTCAGTCACAATAGACCATTAAAGACTAAAAACATCCCATTAATTAAACTATATTTAAAATCAGTTCAGTGTAAATAAAAGCTCAAACAAAGTCTTCCATCAAGCTACAGGCTTCACCGCTTAGCCCTAGCTAAGAGGTTCAGCCACACATGAGTTAACGAGATCTCTTAACAAAGTAAAATAAAATAAAAATAAAAATAAAAAGAAAGAAAAAAGAAAAAGAAAAAAAAAATAACTCTCTTATCTGCTTAGCCTCCACGGCCCCTGCCAAGATCCTCAGCTATACTCTCCACGTTCTCTCTCTCTTTCCTTTTATAAGGGCAGCCAAAGTCGGTTGCTGGAGTCGGTTCCTACATAAGGCTGTTTACGCAGTCAAGAAAACAACCATTAAACCTCCCACTTTCCTCACTTCTTTTCCAAAGAACCAACGTCCCTTAGGGCATTTTTGGATGAACTACATGATGGACGGTTTGGATCATCAATATGATCAAAGATAGTGGGCCACAAAGGGCCGAAAAATCCAGTTTTCGCGGACGTGCGTAGGCTTACGCACGTACACGCGCTGACGTGTTCGGTGGGCCCCATATTGATGTTTTATAAGAAATCTGATCTGTTCATTGGATTTCCGGCGAAAAACAGGTCAGGAATGGATGGTTTTGAATTGTTTTTGACGTGTTCCACTGACGTTTTAATTCCACCGTTCATCCTGCTTTTTCTGACTATTCATGTACTTACAAGCGTATGAGCCAAAAAGGCGAGCTTGGAGAGGGGCGTGGCCGTCCTCTGGAGTGAATGGATGGTTCGGATCATCTAACTAGATGATAAGTGGGCCACACTATCAAAAACCGGACGGGCAGCGTAAAGACGCTGCCCGTTTTGGAAATTTTCAAACTTCTGTCAGTTACTACGAGTGAATGGGTGCACAGCTGGTACACGTTCACACTTTGCATATGTGGGGTCTATCATGATGTATTTACAAAATCAGTTCTGTCCATCCATTCTTCCATATCAATTAAGGCATTGAGTCCAAAATTTAGGCATTTCCAGATGTCATGTGGGCTCAAAATTGACGGTTTATAGGCTGATCTGTCCATTCAGCTACTTCTATTGGGATCCAATGGCTAAAATTTGACGTGTACCGTTAATTTATGTTCCTCAGACCATGTATATGGTTTCGAGCCGAATGGATGATGGGATCCCCGTGATCTTATATTCTACACCAATTTCAGGCCATTTAAAGGTGAACGGCTGAAATTTCTCTGATGTTCGGTGTGTAAATCCTTGATCTTGGTCCCATGGAGTCTTGTAAAATGCCTTGGTGATGCCTGAGTGTTAAATCCATGCTTTTAGTATCCTTATTCAGTCCATGCTCATAAAATCACCTCGCAACATAAACAAGATAAAAACAAGCCGTTAGACAGCACTATGTTCGTAAATCTACATAATAATTGGGTCTTATATGCAATATTTGACCCTCAAAACAACCCCCAACCAGCATTTTGCTAGTCCCGAGCAAAGTATGTGAAAAATAAGTTGAGAATTATAGGAGAATTTCTATGTACTTGAGTGAATTTTGCAAAATAATCCCGATACGAGAATTCTAAGTTATTGTATGAATGTTGAGTATTACTTTCTCCTGTACTCCAACGCACGGTAAACTTCATAGTCAAGTTTAAAGTATTAACTCATCATTAGAAAAATTCTAAACATTGAGTTTCATGAGTGTATAGTGTAATCTCGACTTATCATCATTAACATACACTTCTCTATTTCAGGATATCATTAGTAATCAACAAGAGAATTCGTGATAACCAAAATCTGCCTCATTGATCATCTTTTCATTCCTTCACCTTTTGATTTTTTCAGTAAAAGTAATGTCAAGAAAGGGAATCAAATCCTCACTTACAGGGAGCAAACCTATGGTGAAGATTGTATACCTAACCCTTTTCTCATATTACCTATGGGGAATTAAATCCACACCTATAGAGAGCAAACCTATGGTGAAGATTATTCACCTAAATCTTTCCAAAGATAACTTCTCTTACCATTTTTTTTATATCGATCCTGTTAGCTAGGCAAATGTTCCAGGCTAGTTCCTTTCATACTTAGTGATTACCAAATTAACCCTTCAATATCAAACTGAAATCTTAATGTGCAAGCGAGATGTGTCTTGTGAAATCATGACTCAATCAATGTTTACAACTTGAATTAATAACTCAAACTTAACTATAAAATCTAATAGCTACTAAATCCAAGAATCATAAATTATCAACATCACGAATCTTAAAGCTCTAAGTGCCTTAGATAGTAAATAAAAATCACTTCAAATTCACAAGAAATTTCAGAAAAATTTAAAATTTTTCATAATTTTTCACAATTTTTGCTCAAGACCAAGAAAATACTGATTAGGTAACCTAATCTCCCACCCCCAACCTAAAATCTACATTGTCCTCAATGTAAAAGATCTGAGCATGCAATGCACATGGGACAACGAAAGTAAATGAGAAGTGATGGGAAGATAGTACCTGTATAACGAATCGAGAGAGATTTTTCAAGCGATCGTTGGGAGAGAGGAGGTCAGCACAAGAGAGAAAGTAAAATAAAAATAACAATAAAATCCTACCTACATTACTTTTGCAGGTACTCTCGATTACATTTAGCGTATGCAATAAGCCTTTAAACCCCTAGGTTACCCCTAGTGGACGAGTTGTAGTCTTGTAAGGGTTTGTAGTAATGTTACCCACAAACATTGAATCGATCATGCCGTAAGGTTCCTCTTCCGGCCAATATCTTGATAAGTTTCTCAGTAAGTTCCTCAACAGGATCATCTAAAAGCCCTTTTTGTAATAGGCTTGGATGCCCTGGAGCTTGACTTTCTAGAGAAACTTATGTACCTCATTAAAAATCTATCGTTGATTCGCCTTAGGTATCCAGAGTATGTACGATTCACCTGTGTCAGAAAAAGTTTCAAAGTTAGTGTCCCATGGTGAATCAGAGACTACAAGTAGATCAAATTGAGAAAAATTTTCAAGAAGTGGTGTAGTCTCAATACGTTCCGAAGTCCAAAATTTCGGTTCAATTTTCAGCTCCTCCTCCCTTAATGGTAAACAGTGAGGATCTAGGGAGGGAGGGGCTTCAGAGTAAGGGTTCTCTCGGTCAGTGATGACTACCGAGATGTTGTCTTGCAAGGCATTCACTATGTCTTTTATCATAGAATCATTTGAATCTGCAAAGTGTGCCAAGTAATCATCCAAAGAGTTGGAACATTCAGTTGAAAGAAGTTCATTCATCCTATCGAGATCTATGATGATATGTACAATAACTCCTTTATCTTCTTCGATAGTAGAAATGAGCATACTCTCTTGTTTGTTCTCAAGGTGAGATGAAATCACCATTGGGTATGTTTCTTCTTGACCTAAATGGGCATCTTCTAAATCAGAGAGTAAAAGTTTTAGGTCAAGCTTCGGTGGCTTGAGGTTAGACAATAGAGGCATAACATCAGTTTGGGGTAATTCTTCAAATTGTGGCTTCCACTGGTTAACTTCAAGTACCAGTGCAGTATTAAACAAGACACACGTCTCCCTAATCATGTCATCATCCAAATCATGGGAGTGTTCCAGGCACGTCTCTAGAGAGTCAGAGGATAAGATTAGAGGTGTTCTATCTTCCATGAAAGAATTAATCATGTTAATATCGTGAAAATCGTCATCATCTTCTGAGTTTCTACCGTTATTGAAAAAGATGTTTGACTCTAATGTCATATTTCCGAAAGACATAGTCATGACATCATTTCTGCAATTAATAATTGCATTTGAAGTGGAAAGGAATGGGCGACCAAGAATGACGGGAATCTGAGTGCTCATGTTATTGATGGGTTCGGTGTCCAGGATGATAAAATCTACAGGGTAGTAAAATCTATCGACCTGTACCAATACATCCTCAATTATCCCTCTTGGTATACGAATGGAGGGATCAACAAGTTGTAGTTTGGTTAGGGTGGGTTTTAATTCACTCAAACCTAACTGTTTGTATACCAAGTAGAGAATCAGATTAACGCTCGCTCCTAAGTCAAGAAGCGCGTGATCAATTCGATAGTCCCCGATTATACATGATATGGTTGGGCTACCGGGATCTTTGAATTTCTGCGGCACGTCTTGCTTCAGGATGACACTCACTTTCTCAGTCAAGAAGATTTTCTTTTGAATACTTTGTAGTCTTTTGGTCGTGCATAGGTCTTTCAAGAATTTGGCATATAAAGTTATTTGTTTTACGGCATCAAGTAGAGGAATGTTGACTTTCACTTGTTTCAACACCTCTAGAATATCCTGAGAGTTAGAGAGAGGTTTTGGTGCAACCAACTATTGAGAAAATGGAGCAACTGACTTCTTTAGAAGTTCCGGTTCTAATTTTTGTGGGGCATCACTAGATCTATCATTGTTGACCTCTTCTGATTCTTGAGGCTTTTCGGGCATAACCGGAAGGGTTTTATCAGTAATCTTCCCAGTCCTAAGAGTGGTGATGGATTTAGCATGCCCCATCTGATTTGAAGAGCTTGGGTTGCTAACTTCATATTGCAGCTTTGGATTGGGAAGAGGTTGAGCTGGGAGGCTCTCCTTATTTCTAATCGTGTTTTTAGCTTTAAGTTCTTGTAATGTTTTATTAAGGTCTTGCAATACTTATAGCATACTCTGATTGAAATGATCTTGCTTTTCAAAATGTTTTAAAATCAGATCCTCTTGAGGTTTTTCTTGTTGTTGTTGTAAAGTCTGATTAAAGAAACCTTGAAGGGTAGCAGTTTGTCTATTTCTACAACTAAAATTTGGATGATTTTTTCAGCCAGGATGGTACGTACTGGATGTAGGTCCATTGAAAGGTTTTTGATAGTTATTTACGACATTGGCTTGTTCATTCAACACTTCTCGAAAGGTAGGTATTGTAGGATAATTTTTAGTTGTGTGAATGTTGCAATCACAGATGCCACAATTAATTTCATTAACCTTATCCTTCTTTCCTTTCATGGCTTCGAATTTTCTTATGAGATTAGTCATTTTATAATTAAGATCATCTTCTTCTTTCAAGAGATACAATCTACCTTTCTCCTTAGATTGAGTCAGCCTAGACGTGGTATTCGAATTTGGGTAATGGTCCCATGATTGTGTTTTTTCAGCAAGGCTATCGAGGTAATCCCATACCTCATCGACATCTTTATTCACGAATTCTCCATTACACATTGTCTCAACCAATTGGCGCATGGAAGATGTCAGTCCATCATAGAAAAAATTTGTAATGTGTCATGTTTCAAAGCCGTGTTGTGGACATAAATTGATAAGATCTTTGAACCTTTTCCAACATTGGAAGAATTTTTCATCCTCCTTTTGGGCGAAGTTCATGATTGTTTTTCTAAGGGTAATTGTTTTATGATGTGGAAAAAATTTCTTTATAAATTTCCTCTGCATATCATTCCATGTGCCAATAGATCTAGGATGTAGTGAATGTAACCACATCTTAGCTTTTTCTTTCAAAGAAAGGGGAAAGAGTTTTATCCTGACTGTGTCCTCAGACACGTTTGGAAAATTTAAAGTGGTTATAATCTCATCAAACTCTTTCAAGTGTAGATATGGTTCTTCAGATTCAAGCCCATGAAATTTAGGAAGGAATTGGATCACCCCTGGCTTGATATTCATGTGTCCCGTATTTTCTGGAAAAACCATGCATGAGGGTGTGCTTACCCCTGCCGGTTGTAAATAATCTCGTAAAGTATGAGGCGGGGGTGCTTGATGCACCTCATTGTGTTGAGGTTGATTTGCAGCCATAACCTCAATTTCGATTCTAAATTAGACCTAAAAAAGATAAATGAAGTAAAAATCTAATAAGAAAGAGGAGATTTGAAAAGAAGTTACCAGATCAGAGTTCCTAAGTTAAAAACCAGTAAAACAAATCAAAATAATTAGTATCTAAAAGATACGACCTAATCTTAAAAAAAAAAAAAAAAAGAAAAAGTAGAGAAATTCGGACGAAGTTACCAATTTAGACGATTTATAAATGACCCTACAAAACAGGAAAGTTAGTTTTAAAAAAGAAAAATCTAAAACTAAAGTTAGTAAAATTCTAATCTTAAACTAATTCTAAAACCAATTAATTTCAGAGAATCGTAGCTGTCAGTCCCCGGTAACGGCGCCAAAAACTTGTTCACTCCCTAAGTGCAGGGTTGTGATGTAGTAATAACTCAGTAAGACCGAGGTCGAATCCCAAGGGACTGAAACTCGTACGTTATCTTAAACTAACTAGAACTAGAACTAGAATGAGATGAAATCTAAATCAAATAGAATTTAATGAAGAATTGTGAAATAATTTTCTAACACTTAAGAGAATCCAGAGGAAGGAAATTAGGGATTCAGAGGATCCACTTGTAGAGATCAGGGAGATCTTATGCCTGCATCAAGAATCATGAAATTTAAACTGAACTGCTATTGACATAGTTTTAAAGAGATGAAAGGTATATGAACTAGAAAGGATTCCATCACCAAACCATGCCCAGGAGACTATGGCAAACAACAGAATTAAACTAATTACCAACCAATCACATGTATGAAGGTTAGGAAGGGTACCGTCATCCGACCATGCCTAGGAGACTATGGTGAACAACAGGGCTTCCTGATGTCATAAACATAAAAGGAAAAAGAACATGATCAAAGCCATTGCAGACCCATTGTAATTTCAGTCACAATAGACCATTAAAGACTAAAAACATCCCATTAATTAAACTATATTTAAAATCAGTTCAGTATAAATAAAAGCTCAAACAAAGTCTCCCATCACGCTACAGGCTTCACCTCTTAGCCCTAGCTAAGAGGTTTAGCCACACATGAGTTAACGAGATCTCTTAACAAAGCAAAATAAAATAAAAGGAAAGAAAAAAGAAAAAGAAAAAAAAAATAACTCTCTTATCTGCCTAGCCTCCACGGCCCCTGCCAAGATCCTCAGCTCTCCTTTCCACGTTCTCTCTCTCTTTCCTTTTATAAGGGCAGCCAAAGTCGGCTGCTGGAGTCGGTTCCTGCATAAGGCTATTTACGCAGTCAAGAAAACAGCCATTAAACCTCCCACTTTCCTCACTTCTTTTCCAAAGAACCAACGTCCCTTGGGGCATTTTTGGATGAACTACATGATGGATGGTTTGGATCATCAATATGATCAAAGATAGTGGGCCACAAAGGGCCGAAAAATTCAGTTTCCACGGACGTGCGTAGGCTTACGCACGTACACGCGCTGACGTGTTCGGTGGGCCCATATTGATGTTTTATAAGAAATCTGATCCGTTCATTGGATTCCTGGCGAAAAACAGGTCAAGAATGGATGGTTTTGAATTGTTTTTGACGTGGTCCACTGACGTTTTAATTCCGCCGTTCATCCTTCTTTTTCTGACTATTCATGTACGTACAAGCGCATGAGCCAAAAAGGCGAGCTTGGAGAGGGGCGTGGCCGTCCTCCGGAGTGAATGGATGGTCCGAATCATCTAACTAGATGATAAGTGGGCCACACTATCAAAAACCGGATCGGCAGCGTAAAGACGCTGCTCGTTTTGGAAATTTTCAAACTTCTGTCGGTTACTACGAGTGAATGGGTGCACAGCTGGTACACGTTCACACTTTGCATATGTGGGGTCTATCATGATGTATTTACAAAATCCGTTCCGTCCATCCATTCTTCCATATCAATTAAGGCATTGAGTCCAAAATTTAGGCATATCCAGATGTCATGTGGGCTCAAAATTGACGGTTTATAGGCTGATCTGTCCATTAAGCTACTTCTACTGGGAACCAATGGCTAAAATTTGACGTGTACAGTTAATTTATGTTCCTCAGACCATG
The DNA here is from genome assembly GCA_037074715.1 of Magnolia kwangsiensis. Classification (NCBI taxonomy): domain Eukaryota; kingdom Viridiplantae; phylum Streptophyta; class Magnoliopsida; order Magnoliales; family Magnoliaceae; genus Magnolia; species Magnolia kwangsiensis. The sequence continues at coordinate 190,261,894 of CM073571.1, read as the reverse complement.
TATGAAGTTTCGAGCCGAATGGATGATGGGATCCCCGTGATCTTATATTCTACCAATTTCAGGCCATTTGAAGGTGAACGGCTGGAATTTCTCTGATCTCCGGCATGTAAATCCTTGATCTTGGTTCCATGGAGTCTTGTAAAATGCCTTGGTAATGCCTGAGTGTTAAATCCATGCTCTTAGTATCCTTATTCAGTCCATGCTCATAAAATCACCTCGCAACATAAACACGATAAAAACAAGCCGTTAGACAGCACTATGTTCGTAAATCTAGGTAATAATTGGGTCTTATATACAATATTTGATCCTCACATGGGGCCTACCTTTTATGTGGACCATTCACCATGTGAGCCCTACTTCTAATGTAGACAGTTCATTATGTGGGCCTCCTTCTATATGGCCTGTGAGAGAGCCTCTTTAGACATGAAAGGTGAGAGAGAAAAGTAGATAAGTCATGAATGGAAAAGCTTTTAAAAAAAATAACTTATTAAGTAGCTTTTAACTAATAAGTTACTTTTATAACGAAGTAGCTTTTAACTAATAAGTTACTTTTATAACGATGTTTAATAAAGTAACTAAAGTGAAAAAAAGTAACTTATTGAGTAGTATCCAGACAGGTTCTTAAAGTCCTTTTTTAAAGAGAGGAAGATGCTCAGCTGGCTGGGATCTATCCATCCGACCAGCACGCGGGTAATCTACCCATCGGCAATGTAGACGTAGGCAATCTATCACTCGTATATAAAAAAGTAAAATAAAAATAAATCCAAACTATTCATCAGCTCCAACGCATAATATTTCGTGAGCTACCTTGTAATAACACTAATTCGGCAATTATTATCCATTTGATCAATGGCCTTTAATGTGGACGGCCAATATTGTCTACGCAAAAATAATTCTCCGATCCATCTACTTATTAGGCCTACCATGGATTGCATGTGTTTCTAAAGAACCACATTGGAGAATCCCATTCATGCCTTCGAAAGCGGATGGATATAGAAAATAAAGCCGAGTAGGGATGGATTCCATCAGTAGTGTAGTTTTTGCATGGTACATGTTTTGGGCTTGGGAACCGGATCTGCATATGAGAGGCGTATATATCATCTTGCAGCTGGATGCCCACTTACCACGTGTACCTGACAACAGTAGATAGATAGGCTCGTGTGCTGAGCCATACACGCGGATGGGGAAAGCTACCGATGGGGGTGACCAAGCCTCTTGAATAAGAAGTCCAACTGGTGGGACTGTAAGTTATAATACACCTTTTAAATAAGAAGTTTTCAATAGTGGGCCTACCATGATGTTTGTGAGAAATTGACCCGTCCATCCATTTTTTTCAGACAATGTTAGAGTGTGGTCCCAAAAATGAAGCTGATCCAAAATTCAAGTGGGCCTTATGACAGTAAAAATTAGTTTAAGTAATGGCTACCGCTGATGCCTTCCTAGGGTCTACTGTGATGTTTATATGCCCTCCATACCATTTATATAGTCATTCCCACTGGGATGGTTTGAAAACTATATATATATATATATAGGGAAAAGGTACCATGCGCTCGAGCTCACTATAAGCTTATCGTGACGTCGAGCTGTGTGGACCCTACTGTGATGCATGTCGACCATCAACACCGTGCATTTGATGGTTCCCATTTAAATAATGGGATATCCCAAAAATCAGCCGTATGCGGAACTCAGGTGGGCCATACCATCTAAAATCATGTGAAGACACCGTTAAAACATATAAAAGCACTTTGTGGGGCCCACATGAGTTTTTAATGCTGCCGAAACTTGGTCTGAACCCTCATACAAGTGGGAGACACATAATGGATGGGCTGGATTTGCAAACCACATCTTTTGTGGGCCCCAAAAATGATTATGAATGTTTTAATGGTTGCACGGCCCCTCTCCACTTCTGTATGTGGTGTGGCCTACCCAAGTCACGGATTGACTTTATTTTTGATTACTAAGACCACGGTGGAATGGCGCATCTGATTGATGTGGTAGATGTTCGAAAGACATCACAGTGGTGCCCACACAGCTCGACCGCATGGGTCGGAGCCATGAGCTAGAGCGCATTGTACCTTCCCCCCCCCCCCCCCCCCCCCACACACACACACACACACACACACACACACACATATATATATATATATATATAAAGTTGATATAAAACTTGTGTGGCCCCACTAGTACTGTTTCAATAGTATAAGTTCATTCCTCGTTGTTTCCTGTTGACAACTAAAGGTTGGAGTGGGCCGTACCATAGGAAAATATTAGGTCCAGCGTGGGATTACACAACTAAAGGTCAGAGTGGGCCTTAGGCCTTGATCCCAAATATCACATTGGTTTGAAACTAAAGTGGGCATTACGACAGGAAAAAAATGAAAAATCTATTTAAAACCTCTAAATTCAAGTGACGTGGTTTTCATAATACCGTTAGTTTTAGAGAGTACCCTCATCTTGTCACGAAGAGCTGAATGAATGGATTGGATGGCATATATAAAACATGATGAGCACCATAGCAACTATGGGTGGGCCTCTCATCTTGACTCTTCCTTATGATGCGGCCTAACTAAACTTTGGATGGAACTAATTTTTAATTTCAAGGTGAAAATGAGGCAGAGTAGCTAATGGATGACATCGATCTCATGGACGTTTTCCTTACATGTTGTGCTCGATTAGTTACGAGGCACACCCCCTTGCAACAACCCTAGTTAGGCTAGCTTAACTCGTAATTTTGTTTAAAGGGGACCAAAATCATCTACAACACATGATTTAAACAACGCATAGAACACCTCAGACCTTTGGGGCCAACTTATTGTATATGTGAAATCCATTTCTTCCATAAGGTGATGACTCTTATGTTCTTCACATAAACAAAAGAATAACACAACAAAAAACTATGACCGTTATTGCAATCAATTCAACCAAATTAGGCCATATGCGTGAGTGGGGGCCTATATTGGGTTTATGTGGGTGTCGTGTAGAAAGGGTCGTTGACACTATCATGTCTAAGATGGACCATAGAAGGCCCGATCGGAGGTGGAAGTCACCAAGATCGTCAAAATCCTAAAACAGTCATATCTCGAAAATCGGGATGAGTTACTCAATGTACCTTATATGATTTTGTGGTAGGATAAGCTACTTTAGCCAACCAACCTAGATTTTCTGGGTTTCCCAAGTTGAATTTGCGAGATTCCATCAGATCAACCGTCAAATTCCCTATTTAATTCCGTTTTTACTATTTTTAGTAAGTTTTGGTTTCATTGTAACTCTTCATCCGTTGGGCCTTAGTTGTTGTGTCCAACATGAAAATTGTTTAGAAAAATTAGAAGAATAACGTGGTTGTGCCACATAGGATATAAATAGTAAAATTACTATTTATAGTAAGTTACGAATTTTAGGGAGTCTTAGTTGTAGTTTAATTCCGAAACTTATTTCATGCCTTGGTATCCCTATTTAAAGGGGTGTGGACTCATTTATTTCATTCATCAATCAACATGAAAAGTGGTTCACTTGAGATTTGGATCTGAATTTTTTTTAGGTTATATTCTAAAATAATATAAAAAAATAGATGAATGATATAGATAAAACACATACATTATAGTTGAGCCTACAGAAAACACTAATAACATCATCAATCGGACATCAAAACGAACTTTTTAAAACAGGAAAACTAGGTGAGGTCTACCATAATGGTTATAAGAAATCCACCTCATCCATCCATTTTTCCGTATGATGTTAGGGCATTGGCTAAAAAATGAGGCAAATCCAAAATCAAGTGGGTCGCATGCATGACAGGAAACAATGAGGGTTAAATGTATTTGTGGGACCACAATAACTTTGAATTTGGTTCACGTTTTTGTGTTTTTAGTTTATCCAAGTAGGAATAACGTCACTCTACTTTGATCCATCTTAGGGCCAACCTCAACCAAAGCTAATGTGTTATGTGTTGCTAACAGATGTATTAAATCTGGAAAAGTTCAACTAGCTTTGAGAAAGTTTAGCTCGAAGTCCAACAACAGTGTATTTGGAATTCTCGAGGTCTTCGAGCAGTCGAAGGACATGCTCCACCAGTCGAAGGTACTCTTCGACCAATAGAAGCCCTGCTTTGACCAATAGAAGATTACGCAGATTGTGCACGGATTGTATGCGAACTTTATAAATTTGAGGTGGCTTTCAGGGAGGTGCGTAAGTGGAGTTTCCTAAACTATAAATAGGAGTCCCTAGGGCCATTCTAAGGAATTCTAAGGCTTTCTAAAGGTATTACACGGGTTTTTAAAAGGGTTTTAGGGTTTTCAAAAGGTGCAGCAAGGGTGAGATTCGAGGTTGTTCGAATCTGGTAAGTCCTCTCTCTTTATAATTTATACTTTCATAGTGAATTTCTGTCGCTTTGTGTCGTGATTTTTACCCGTAAGGGTTTTTCACGTTAAATCTGTGTGTTCTTTTATGTTTGCTTGGTGCTCTTGGATTGCTATCTTAGATCAATCTCTGTGTGATTCCACAACACAATCCCCAACAAGTGATATCAGAGATATCGTTGGGGCACAGATCTGGATCTGCAGGATTAACATCCATGGGAAGCACTAGGTATGATATTGAAAAGTACTCAGGAAAAAAATAACTTTGAGTTATAGAAGATCAAGATAATCAGTTCATTAACCAAGCAAGGTGAAGATGGTGCTCTTGAGGAGCGAAAGTCTAGTATGACTGATGATGATTGGAATACCCTTGATAAAAGGGCCTTATCCTCGATCCGTTTATGTCTCATGGATAAGGTTCTCTATAATGTTTCGAGGGAGAAAACTGCAGCTAGTTTATGATCGAAGTTAGTGAATATTTATGCGAGAAAATCCTCTGAAAATTACCTACACTTGAAGCTACAGTGGTATAACTTCAAGATAATAAAGAGTAGAGATCTGGAAGTCCACATTAACAACTTTAATAAACTGATTTGTAAATTGTTGGATATGGAGGAAGTGATCAAAGATGAGGAACAAGCATGTATATTGTTGAATTCTCTTTCGGCATCGTATGAGTCATTCAAGGACACGATGTGCACCGTAAATAAAACCTTGAGTATTGACACCGTTATCTCAGCCTTTTAAGGGAAGGCCATGAGAAAGCTAAACGGCGACATGGAGACATCTTTCGATGCATTGTTTACAAGGGGAAGAAATACTGAGCAAGATAAAGGATTTTCAAGATCTAGATCCAAATTCAAAGGCAATAGCAAAAGAAAACTTAAGTGTTGGAACTGTGGGATGATTGGACACATGAAGAAGGATTGTACTAATCCTAAATCGAAGAGAGGAGATTATGTGGCTTCTTCCAGGGAGGTCAATGTTATCACATCTAATGAAGAGACAAGCATACATGATGTGTGGTCTACGTCTATGATCAAACACTTGTTCGATAATCGTAAAGATGAGTGGATCCTTGACACAGGGGCGTCATATCACATAACTCCTCATCAGAGTTGGTTCACTAGTTACAAAGAGTGTGACAGTGGACAGGTGTTTATAGGCAATGATATTGCCTGTAATGTTGTGGCCTTCGTACAGTGTGCATCAAGATGTTTGATAGAGTGAAGCGTACCTTGACTGATGTCAGGCACGTTCTTGATTTAAAGAAGAATCTGATTTCTCTTAGTGTACTTGAGGTAATGGGCTACAAGTTCACTAGATTTGATGGTGTCCTTAAAGTATCTAAGGAGGCACTGGCAATCATGAAAGTGCAATGACTTAATAATTTTTACAGGTTAATCAAGAGCACTTCAACAGGTGGAACTGCAATGGATGTAGTAGATTCCACATTGTGGCATGCTGGGCATGGCCACATGAGCGGGCAGGGCACAAAGGCTGAGACGCGCGAATAGAGATACAGAGCAGGTGGAGCAGCCACCTATGAGAAAAATCACACCACATAATCGTATGTAACCGGCGAGGTACATAGATAACTCCAATATCGCATATACTCTTGTTACAGACGAGTGGGATCCGTCTATTATTCAGATGACTCTAAGTGAGCCTAGTGCTAAGAAGTGAAAGGTGACTATGTATGATGTGATGGACTCGTTGTACCAGATCGACACATGAGAGCTAGTGGAGCTTTCAGTGGGTCAGAAAGTGATTGGATGCAAGTGAATCTTCAAAAAGATATATCATAGATACAGAGCGAGGCTGGTAGCGAATGGTCATGCTCAGAGTGAATGAATCGACTTCTCAGATATATTCACATCGGCGGTATAACAGGTGTCTATTATATTCACATTGACGCTAGTTGCCCAATGCGATCTCGAGCTGGAATGGATGGATGTGGAGACTACATTTCTACATGAGAAATTGGAAGTGTTGTTATTCATGAAGTAACCAAAGCGATTCGAAGTTAAAAGGGTAGAGAACAAGGTTTGTAGGAGGTCGTTGTACGACCTGTCGTCTAGGTAGTAGTATAAAATTTTAATTTCTTCATGTGGTAAGGTAGAAATTTTCTAGGAGTGAATACGATCATTGTGTCTATTACAAGACATTGAGTGATGACACGTTCATCATCTTGGAATTATATGTTGATGACATGTAGATTGCCAATCATGACATGTCTGAAATCAATGTATTGTAAACTCAGTTAACAGGGATATTTGAGATGAAGGATCCGGGGGCTGCAAAGATGGTTCTTGTCATTGATATTCATATAAACTAGAAGAGGAGCAGGCTTTGGTTATCACAAGTAGAATACCTTGAATAAGTATTGATCAAGTATGTGATGGACCAAGCAAAGCCGGTGAGCGTTCCCTACGCGGCTCACTTCAAGCTTTTTTCAGGATAATATCCCAAAACAGATAAGGAAAAGCATGATATGTCTTACGAGCCTTATTCGAATGTAGTTGGCAGTGCATGCCATGGTCTATATTATATTGGTTATTTCATAGGCAATCGATATTGTGAGAAAATACCTTGATAAGCAACATTGGGAGACGGTAAGATGATTACTTCGATACATTCGAGGTACAGAAGACTACGTCTTAACTTTTGAGAAGATAGGAGCAAAGTTGGTAGGGTATGTAGATTTAGATTACGCAGGCAGTATAGATTCCAGAAAGTCGACTTCAGATTACTCGTTTGTATTAGTGGGATGAGAAATTAGTTGGATGTCGAAGCTTCAATCCATGATAGCTCTTTTCACTACCTAAGCTGAGTATATGGCAGTAGTGGAAGCTTTTAAGGAAGGTGTTTGGTTGAGAGGCATGGTAAATTAGTTGGGGCTTCAGCAAGAAGCCGTGCCGGTTAATTGTGACAGCAAGAATGTTATCAATTTGGCTAAAAATTTTGTTATCACTCACATACTAAATACATTGATTTTCGTTACCACTTTATTGGACAAGTGCTTGAAGAACGAGACATAACACTGAAAAAGATTCACACCAGTGTGAATGCAGCAGACATGCTCACAAAGGTCGTTCATATAGAGAAGTTCAAGTTCTATGCAACTTCTTTGGGCTTGGTGATGACGAAAAAGAAGAATAGAGTATACACAAGAAGTTATGATGTGATGTAGAGATAAGATAACAGGTCAAGAAGCTACATGGTTAAAGATTGAAGACATGCTAGAGATTGTTGTTAACAGATGTCTTAAATTTAAAAAAGTTCAACTAACCGTGAGAAAGTTTGGCTCGAAGTCCAACAACTGTGTATTTGGAATTCCCGAGGTCTTTGACCAGTCGAAGCCCTACTTCAACTAGTCGAAGGTTGCGCATATTGTGCGCGGACTACGTAAATTTGAGTCGATTTTTAGGGATATGTGTAAGTGAGGTTTCCTAAACTATAAATAGGAGTCCCTAGTGCTATTCTAGGAAATTCTAAGGCTTTCTAAAGGTATTACACAGGTTTCTAAAAGGGTTCTAAGGTTTCAAAGGGTGTAGCAAGGGTGAGATTCAAGGTTGTTCGAGTCAGGTAAGTCCTCTCTCTCTGTAATTTATGATTTCATAGTGGATTCATGTCGCTTTGTACCGTGGTTTTTTTCTGTAAGGATTTTTCACGTTAAATCTTTATATTCTCTTGTGTTTGCTTGGTGCTCTTCGATTGCTATCCTAGATCCATCTTTATGTGATTCTGCAACACCATCCCCAACACTATGTGCCTTGGAACTCACAATTATAAATGGTTTCAGCTACCATATTATTGCTAGATGGCTTATAGATTGTTCCCTCCCTTGCAAAGATTAAATCCTCGTCTTAGATTGTGTGATCAGCTCTTACTCAAATCCTTCACAAATTCAGAATTGCCAATGGAAACCATCGATCAGGTCACTAATTGTGGAGAGAGATCATGGAACACATGTGATTGGGTGATCAAAAGATGAACTTGTTTCCAATCACATGAACGGTGTGGATGGCATATAAAACATCGTAATGTACCCAGGGAGGTTTCAACGTTAGGCATTTCCCTGGTCACTTTTTCCTATCCTGCATCTGACTCGTTTTTGGCCAATCGTCCTGACATCATCTGAAAATATGGATGGATGGGGTGGATTTCTCACAAACATCACCGACAGGCCTCACCTAGCTTCCTGTGCAACAGGCTGTGCAGGGAGCGGATTAAGTACGGCTCTGTTCACGGACCCGGTTTGGTGTATCACACACCACCAACCTGGCTAGTGTGTTGATGTCACCAAGTTAGGTGGGTCCCTTCATGAGGTATGTGTTATGTCCAAACCGTTCGTTCATTTGGCAAGCTCGTAGTAAAGCTTGCTTAAAAATACAAGACAGATCCAGTGATCAAGTTCAGCACATTGTAAAAAGCAGTGGAGAATTCAACGATTACCATTGAAATCTTTTTGAGGTCGGAGGAGTTTTATATCAATATGATATTTGTTTTTCCTCTTCATTCGGGTCTGTGTAAAGTTACAAACAGATTAAATGGTAAAGAAACCATAGTATGTGTAAAGTTATAAACAGATTAAATGGTAAAGAAACGTTATGGTGGGCCTTAAAAATGTTTTAACGGTAAGAATCACTGTTCCACTTCTATTTGCGGTGTGGTACACCTGAGCTTTAGATATGTCTCAATTTTGAGCTCATGCTCTAAAATGATATCGCCAAATGGATGAACGGTCTGGATATAATAAATACATCATTGTGCCCTGTGTAACTTTGATCTCCTTTGAACGATTGGTATAGCTTGGAGCTCGAGGAGCGTCAGCGCTCTTCTTCCCGGACGCGGATTGAGTCCATTCCCCAGGCGGGGCTCTGCGGGCCCACCATTATGTAAACACTGTTCATAGTTTTTATCATATAATTTTAAGGTATGAGCCAACAAAAATATGAAGGTACAGGGCTTAAGTGGACCACAAAGTGGAGATTGAATGTACACCATTAAAAACTTCTTGGGAGCTGGAGAAGTTCCGGATCAAGCTGATATTTATTTTTTTTCACTTAATCCACGTCTACATGACCTTATGAATAGTTTGGATGGTAAAAAAAAACATCACCGTGGCCCTTAGAAAAGTTTCAGCGGTGAGTGTCACTGTCACTGGAGCTTCCTTTGGTGTGGTCCACTGGAGTCTGGAGCTGTGGACCTAGTTCATTTATAGGATAACTACTTAAAATGATCTCAGAAAAGCCAGCGTAAATAATTACAACACGGTGGGTCCCACTGAGCCCTGCCGGGGCCGAATTACTGGGTAGGACGCAATCCGCGTCCCTTCTTCCCAGGACACGTATCCACACCAGTAAGATCGGTGGTGTGTGGTACACCAGCCAATCCGCTTCGTGGTCTCCCCAACATAGTATAGCCCTCACAGTGGGGCTACTTAAGGTAACTATTATATATCCATTACGTCCATTTTAGGGCATGATCCAAAAAATAAAGCATATCTAAATCTTGGGCGGGCCATACTATAAGGAATAGTAGTGGTTAAAATGTTTTACCATTAAAAACATCTTAGAGCCCGAGCAATGTTTATTTTGCCATCCACATTGTTGAAAAGGCATATAACTTTGATGAAGTGCAAAAACAAATATAAGCTTGCTCCAAAACTCTTTTGACACATGAGAAGGTGTTAATGGCCAATCACCATTGTGTCCTATGGTTCGGTAATATTAGATTTGAATGCGATTACTTTTGGGCTCATGCCCTGTAATGATCCGGCAAGATGGAAAGACTGAGTGGATATACAGTATATACATTGAGGTGGGCCCCACAGTAAGGGCCAACCATTTTTGGTGAAGCCAGCACGCACCTAATCAGCTCTCCCTGTGCTAAGCCCAAAAATTAGAACGACCTTTCATTAAGTGAGCCACAAGGTTATTCAAGTTGAAAATGAACGCTTACCATTGGAAACTTCTCGAGGGTCAAAAAGTTAGGGATCAAGCGGATATTTGCGGTTTTCCATAATCCATATATGTGTGATATTATGAACTGGTTGGATGGCAAATTAACATCATGGTAATCTTTAGATGGTTTCAACTACGGGTTTCATTGTCCCCACTATTTTCCTAGTGTGTTCTATTGGATCTTTGGATTTACCTCATTTTTAAACTCATGCCCTAAAATGACCGGGCAAAATGGGTGGATGGCATGCATATAATCCTGTTGAGGCCCACAGAACTTTGCCATGTCAACGCATTACCAGGTAGGTGCGTGCTCTTTAAGTGGGTATTTACATTCAAGTAATTAAGTTAATGATCTGGTAGGCATTTTTGACATTTTATTAAAAAGACATCCCAGAAGTTAGAGAAAACAATATGAAGGCAGGCCTTTGACAATTATATAGTTTAATGAAAAGCTAATTTTAAAAAGTATGGGGATGTAAATACTATATTAATGAGGTATTATTTTGTAAAATTCACTTAAATTTAATCGACTCCTTCACCATAAACAACTTAATAATAATAATAATAATAATATCAGATAAACAGTAGGAACAAATATCATCCTAATACAAAACTTTTGTCACTGTCAGACGTTCAATCCCCACTGTTCATGTGGTATGGCCCACCTGAATTTTGGATCTTCCTGATTTTTATACTTCAGCCCTATTGTCAAGAACACCTCTGTGGACCCACACGGTCCCAGGCACGGAGACATCTCTGTTCCCAGGGTTACACCTAATCCCTTCCTGTAGCGTGGTGTGTATATATATGCCTAAAAATCATCCTCATCCCACCATCAGGCGGGCCACGTACCACGTGTATACAGAGGTTTATGGGTGTCTGTCCATTGTTTTTGTTTTTTTTTAAAATAATAATAATCATGTAGAGTGCGAACCACCTGATGAATGACAGCTACTTGTATAGTTTTCTCGTATACAGATAGTTTCACGTGAAACTTTAATATTATATAACGCCAGTTATCTTACAAGTCATGATAAAATGACAGAAGGATGCATACCGTAATGAATGGATAGCTTGTAAAAAGATAAGGAAGATGGCTTCTGCAATCAATCGAATTAGAAGGAGACACTTTAGTCAAACGATGCTACACACTCAATCGTCAATCCTTTATAAGTTATGATAAAGCGGTAGAAAGAAACATACCTGAATAAATGAATGGAGAGCTTGTAAAAAAGAGGAAGGTGGAAGATGGCTTCTGCAATCAGTCAAAGGCTCAAAAAGATTGGAAATAGACAAGATAGCAAATAAAGCACTTTTTACCTTGAAGAAGAAGAGCACATAAAGAGGGAGTGGGATGCTTTGCTGAGAATCTATCCATCTCAGGTGCACGCAAGGAACTTACACATCTGCGCTGAAACGCAAGGAATATGTCAATCTGTCATGAAAAGAATAATAGATTCCAAACACATTTCATAGGTTACCATGAAATCGTGACACCAATTTAACAAATATTAGCCATTCGTCAATATTGTTTACACAAAAATAATTCAAATCAATAATATGATCCATACTAGGAATTAATATTAGGAACATACAACTCACACTATAAATAGCCTCGCGTAAGAGAATATATTTTATCGACATAGGGATTCCGGCACTAAAACTTTCGCTTTGATACCATGCTAAATAACCAATTTCTCTAAAATCATTTAACTATAACAATGTATATATATCAAGGGACTTAATACTCCAACAATAGATATAGAATATAACGCCAAGTAATGAATTGGATCATTTCATCAATGTTATTTTTTGTGTGTTTTCCTATTGGAAACCTTGGTCCGAAGGGCATCCCGGTCTCCTCAATCATGTAGCTGGGGTGTACAAAAATATGGATAGCTAAAACAACAACAACTAATGGGGCTGATGGAAGGCTAAAATGAAACAAATGGACGGCTATACAATGTCTGTTTGGTTCCATTTGTTTCTGCCACAGTAGCCAACTTGATTAGCAGAACAGGGACCGGCGTATAATCCACCTCATCCATCCACTTCTCCAGCTCATTTTAGGGTATGAACTGAAAAAAATTGCGGCAAATCCAAATCTAGGTATCCACACAAAAAGACTATTAAAAACTTCTCGTAGGCCATGCCAATGTTTATTTGCCATCCAACCTGTTGATAAAGTCACAAAAACCTGAATGAAAGAACAACCTAAATATTAGGTTCATCCAAAACTTTTGCAGCCCACGAGAAGTTTTTTAGGATCAATCACCACTGTTTCCTGTGGTGTGGTCCACCTGAGATTTCAATCTGCTGTATTTTTTGGATCATGCTTAAAATGATATGTTGAAACAGATGGATGGCGTGGATATAAGAAAAGTACATCACGGTTGGCCACACAATCAGAGATCCACCGACCTCGTGATCTGGGAATCCACCAGGGAACTCGATCTGCATATGAGGTCGGTGTAGATATGATATTGCTGACAGATGCCAGCAGACTGATCCATGTAACATATAGATAAATAGGCTAGCAGGGCTGAGACATTCAAGCAGATGGGTAGACCGAACCTTTTAAATAAGTGGTCTCAAGTCCACGCGGATGTTTGGGACCACATGATTGCTGTAGTTTTTGTATAGTGATGAAAAAATGAAAAATCTATTACCCTAGATCTGATGAAATTAATGTCTTTGGATATGTTGGACGGTTGAAACAACAAATGTACGACATCAGCAAAATATGCAAGAATCACATCAAATAAATGATTGAACCATCCAATCAATGGCATGGAAGATTGAAGGGTCAAGAACAATCAGAGTAAGAAGGTCCAACCAGAAACTTGGTACGGTTTTCTCATATACAGCTATTTGCAAGTGTGGGACACGGATTGCCTGTTGGGTCACTAAGCTAGCATTGTGAGTAAACTCTAAAGGGCCCACCATGATGCACATATCTTATCTATGCTATAAATCTGTTTTATTAACTCATTTTAGGGCATGAGACCAAAATAGAGGCATATCAAAAGATCAAATGGACCTCACCATGGGAAACAATGGGATAATGATATCCACCGTTAAAACCTTCATAGGGCCCACAATGATGTTTACTAGTCAGAAGATGGGGATACCAGCTTGAATGCTCTAAGTAAAAGCTGCAGTAGTAACAGAGTGACATGGATGAAGGGAATATCAACTTGATCCAAGAATTCTAGCCTCGATAAGTTTTCAACAATAAGCATTTAATTCCTATTATTTCCTGTGGCATAGTGTAACTGCGTTTGGATTATGCTTCAATTTTGGGTTCATGCCCTAAAATGAGGGGTAAAAGGATGGATGGCGTGGGTAATTAAGACATACATCGTAGTGGCCCATAGAGTTTACTAGCATGTGGCCTTAGTGCAGGGATTGGGTACCACTCCTAGTAGAGCCTACCTAGAGATAGATGGTCCTGCGAAGAGCTCCGTGGAGCCCACTATGATATATGTGTTTTATCCATGCCATCCATCCATTTTAGGTTCTGAGGTCAAAAATGAGGCCCCATCAAATGCCTAAGAGGACCACACCACAGTAAATAGTGATGATTGATTACCGACTGCTGAAAACTGATTGAGGGCATCAAGTTAATATTTATATTTTTCCTTCGTCTACTTCTATGTGATCTTATCAATAGGTTGGATGGAAAATAAAATTCACAGTGGGCTCTATAAGGAAAATAAAATTCACAGTGGGCCCTATAAAGGTTTCAATGGTGGGAGTCATTGTCACTATTACTTTGTGTGGTGAGGTCCACTCGACCCTTCACTCTACCTCCTTTTTCATGTCCTAAAAAAAATCTCTCAAAATGGATGCATGGCTCGGATAAAACTAATATATCATGGTGACCCTACAGAGCCACTGATAGGACTGTTCATCTCTAGTTAGGTCCTCATGTGGTAGTACTCAATCCATGCTCATCCTTAGCTAGGAGCAGGCTTTGAGGGGCGACCATGATGCGCAACTTTTATCCACACTATCAATTCATTTTTCCATGTCATTTTAGGCCATTAGTTAAAAAATGAGGCATATCCAAGGCTCAAGTGGACCACACCACAGGAAATGATGACAATGACAACCACCCTTGAAACCCTCGTAGGCCTCATCATGATGGTTAAGTCCCATCCAACCTGTTCATAAGGGTACATGAACCTGAATGAAGGGAAAACACAAATGTCTGCTTGATCCAAAACTTTTGTAATACTTAAAATGCTTTCAATTGTAGGCGCATAATCCTTACTATGTGGTCTACTTGAGCCATGGATAGCAGATTGGGTGCTACGTACCACCCTGCCTGTCCTTGTCTAGGAACTACGAGGGCCTCTAAGGGGCCATCATGATGGGTTTCATCTACATGGCCATATTCATTTTAAGTTACAACTCCAAAAATGAGGCAAATCCAAGGCTCAAGTGAACCACCCCATATGATCAAGTAGGCCTACTAATGAAACCTTCCTATGGCCTAAGGCCCATTTGATGGTTAATTTCAATTCAACCTGATCATAAGGTCACATAGACATGGATGAATAGAAAATACAAACATCAGCTTGGTTCAAAACTTTTGTGGCCCCTAAAAAGTTTTTGAGAGAAAGTTTTTTATTGTCATCATGTGGTCCCCTCGAGCTTTGGAATTTCTTGCTAAGGAATTGAGGTTAAAAGTGTGTTTTTAACTTCAGTTATTAAGAAACCAAGGCTAAAATTTCACTTTTTTACCTCAGTTGCTAGGGAACTGAGGCTAAAAGTCCACTCTTTCCACCTCGGTTGCTAGGGAACCAAGGCTAAAAGTTCGTTATTTTTCCTCGGTTATAGAGAAACCGAGGCTAAAAGTTTATCTTTTCGCCTCGGTTGCAAGGGAACTGAGGATAAAAGTCTACTCTTTCGCCTTGGTTGCTAGAGAACTGAGACTAGAAGTCCGCTTTGTTGCCTCAGTTGTAGAGAAACTGAGACTAAAAGTTTATTTTTTCGCTTCGATTGCTAAAGAACTGAGGCTAAAAGTCCGCTCTTTCGTCTCGGTTACTTGAGAACTGAGGTTAAAAGTTGGCTCTTTCGCCTCAGTTGTTAACAAACCGAGGCTAAAAGTCGGCTACTTTGCCTCGGATGTAGAGAAATTGAGGCTAAAATTTTACCTTTTCGCTTTCGTTGCTAGGGAACTGAGGCTAAAAGTTCTTTCTTTCGCCTTCGTTGTTAGGGAGCTGAGACTAAAAGTCCATTCTTTTGCCTCGATTGTTAAGGAATTGAGGCTAAGAGTCGGCTATTTTGCCTCGGTTGTAGAGAAACCAAGGCTAAAAGTTTACTTTTTTGCCTCAATTGCTAAAGAATTGAAGTTAGAAGTTTTCTTTCTTAACTCGGTTGTTAAGGAATCGAGGCTAAAAGGCTTCTTTTTCACCTTGAATGTTAAGGAACTAAAACTAAGACTCCACTTTTTCATCTCGGTTGTAAATGAACCGAGGCTAAAAGTATGCTATTTTGCCTTTAAGTAACCGAAGCTAAAGGTATACCTTTTCACTTCAGTTGCTATGGAGCCGAAGCTAAAAATCGGTTATTTCGCCTTAATTGCTATGAACCGAGGCGGATAACTTACTATTTTACCTTGGTTGCTAGGTAACTGAGAAAGTCATCATTTTCACCTGCCGAGGAATCGAAGTTAAAAGTCAGGAGCCCATAAATGAGGCATATCTAAGCTTTGAGTGGACCCCACCATAGTAAATGGTGGGGATGGAGCTACTATAGTTGAAAACCTGTTATGGGCCACAAAATTGTTGAATCAAGCTGATATTTATTTTTTCCCTTCATCTAAGTCTATGTAACCTTATGAATAGGTTGGATGGCAAATCAACGTCACAGTGGGCCATAAGAAGGTTTCAACGGTGGGCATCATTGTCACCACTACTTGTGGTGTGGTCCACTCAAGCCTTCAATCTGCCTTCGTTGTGAGCTTGTGCTCCAAAATATATTATTAGATTGGATGGATGGCGTGAATAAAACACATGCAGCATGGTGGGCCCCAAAGAGCCCTACTGGGTCCAAAGCTCAAGTGGACTCCCCACATAAAACAGCGTTACTATCCCATTTGAAACATTCTCAGGGCCTGCATGATGTTTATTTGAGATATGTCCTATTCATAAGTTCACATCGTCACAGACATGGACAAAGGGAAACACAGATGTCAGTTTGATCAGTGGTCCTCTTGAAGTTTTTAACAGTGGACATTTAATACATTGTTTCATGTGGTGTGGTCCACTTGAGATTTGGATCTGCCTCATTCTTTGGCTCGCTCCCTAAAATGATTTCTCCAAATGAATGAACGGTGTGGAAGCAACACAAACGTCATAGTTGCCCCCACCGCTTCCTGTGGTGTGGTCCACTTAAGCCTTCAGCATGCATCCATATGAGTTCATGCCCTAAAACGATTCTATAAAGTGGATAGGCGACGTGGATAAAGCATATACATCATAGTGGCCCCCACAGAGCCCCTGATGGGACGTCCGTTTCTAGCTAGGTCCAGTCCGAAAGAAGATTACCACACCAGTTATATAGCTGGTGTATTAAAGTCAGCAAGTTCTATGGGTCCTATGTGTTATATCCAAACCATCCATCCATTTGGCGAACTCGTCTTAAGGCTTGAAATAAAAAATAATACACATATAAAGATAAAAGTTGACCACATTGAAAAAAACAGTGGGGTATTAAATGTATGCCATTGAAACCTTTTTGGGGTTTATCGAAGTTTCAGATCAATATGAAATTTGTTTTTCCTCTTCATCTATGTATTTTTGACCTTATTAACAAATTGGATAGAAAATAAACCTTATGGTGGGCCTTACAAATTTTTTAACGGTGAAAATCATTATCCTCGCTACTATTTTTGATGTGGTCCATTTAAGCTTTGTATATGATTCATTTTTTTCTAATGCTCTAAAATGATCTCAAAAAATGAATGAAACATATGGATATAATAAATACATCATTATAAGGCCCATGCAACTTTGATCTCATTTGAACCGTTTGTACAACTCGGAGTTGGAGGAGTGTCTGTGCTCCTCTTGGCACGACACAGCTACAACAGCTATATAGCTAGTGTGTGGTACACCAGCTAATCCGCTTCGGTCTGATCCGGGCTCAATAACCAAGGGAACGGAATGGCCACTCCCCTGCCACCACTGGTGGTCGGTGCTTTGTGGGCCCACAATGACACTACAAGAAATAGGGTTTTTAGCAACGAATATTAATTTCGTCGCCAATACCAACTTTTAGCGATGAAAATACATTTCGTCGCTAAAAGATTACTTTTAGCGACGAAAAAATAAATTCGTAGCTAAAAGTCACTTTTAGCGATGAAACTCTTCGTCAACAAATGTTTTAAAAATTTTAGGCTAACTTTTAGCCCTTTTTCTGGCGACGGACAAAAACCGTCACCAAAAAATTTATACTGATGAAACTATTCGTCGCTAAAAGTATTGTAAAACTAAATTACGCCCTTTTTGCCCGGACTTTTCGCAACGAAATAAAACTGTCGCCAATAATATTTTTAGCAACGCAAATGTTTGTCGCCAAAAGTGTTTAAACTTTTATTTACCCTGAGATTTAACGACGAATGAAACTCGTCGCCAATAATATTGTTAGTGACGAAAATGTGCGTCGCCAAAATTTTTTAGCCCTATTCTCTAGGACTTTTCGCGACGAACCAAAACCGTCGCCAATAAAATGTTTAGCAACGAATAGTTTCGTCTCTAAAAGTCTTGAAACAATAAAGGTGCTAAATGACGTTTAGTGACGAACTAAAACCATCGCAAATAATATTTTTAGCGACGCAAATGGTTGTCGTCAAAAGTGTTTAAACTTTTATTTACCCTGAGATTTAACGACGAACGAAACTTGTCGCCAATAATATTATTAGCGACGAAAATGTGCGCCACCAAAATTATTGAGCCCTATTCTCTACGACTTTTCGCGACGAACCAAAACTGTCACCAATAAAATAATTAGCGACGAATAGTTTCGTCTCCAAAAGGCTTGAAACTATAAAGGTGCTAAATGACGTTTAGCGACAAACTAAAACCGTCCCGAATAATATTTTTAGCGACGCAAATGTCCGTCGCCAAAAATATTGACATTGTTATTTGCCCTGACGTTTCGCGACGAACAAACACGTCGCCAATAATATTTTAGCGACGACGGTGTTCGTCGCCAAAATTCAAAAACCGGACTTTTAGCTACGAAAATTTTCATAGCTAAAAAAAAGTGTTTCGGTCTTTTAGCGACAAAAATTTTCGTCGCTGAAGGGTCTCTTTTTTTAAAATATTCCATCTGAAATTTCATCATATTTTTCCTGATATACACCTGTTATATAATATATTTCATCATATTCATATTCATATTCACATCCATCTAAACCCAAACTATGTAAATCCATTCAAACAAACTACATTCATCCAAACACAAACAATTCTACAGAAAAAAATAAATGAAAAGAGAGAGAACATATGAGAGGTGATCCCGAAAAATAAAAACAAAAACAACCTAAACCTATGACCTACACTTATAGGTTTAGATTTAGGTTAAAGTTTAGGTTATAAGTTTATGTTATAGGTTATGGGTTATAGGTTATAGGTTAAGGTTTAGGTTATAGGTTTTGGTTTAGGTTAAGGTCATAGGTTTTGGTTTAGGTTTTAGGTTTAGGTTTAGGTTTAGGTTTTAGTTTATAGGTTTTGGTTTTAGGTTTGGGTTAAGGTTGTAAGTTTAGTTTATAGGTTATAGGTTATAGGTTAAGGTTTTGGTTTATGTTAAGGTTATAGGTTTTAGTTTTGGTTAGGTTTAGGTTTTGGGTTTAGGTTAAGTTTATAGGTTAAGGTTAGGTTTAGGTTATATGTTATAGCTTTGGGAATTGAGAATAGGTTAAGGTTTAGGTTTAGGAAATCGGGTTCGGGATCAGGTTTAGGTTTGGATTTTCAAGTTTAGGTTTAGGTTAGGGAGTTGAGATTAGGATTTTGTGTAGGTTTAGGTTTAGGGATTTGAGAATAGGTTAAGGTTTAGGTTTAGGAAATCGGGTTCGGGATCGGGTTTAGGCCTGGATTTTCATGTTTAGGTTAGGGAGTTGAGATTAGGATTTGGTGTAGGTTTAGCTTTAGGGAATTGAGAATAGGTTAAGGTTTTAAGTTTAGGTCTAAGTTTTAGCTTATAGGTTTAGGTTATGGTTTTAGGTTTAGGTTAAGGTTATAAGTTTAGGTTATAAGTTATAGGTTTTGGTTTAGGTTATAGGTTTAGGTTTAGGTCTAGGTTTAGGTTTTAGTTTATAGGTTTAGGTTATAGGTTTAGGTTATATGTTTAGGTTTAGGTTTTGGTTTTAGGTTTAGGTTTAGATTAAGGTTATAGGTTTTGGTTTAGGTTAAGGTATAGGTTTTAGGTTTAGGTTAAGGTTATAGGTTTAAGTTAGGTTTAGGTTTAGGTTATAGGTTATAGGTTATAGCTTTGGGAATTGAGAATAGGTTAAGGTTTAGGTTTAGGAAATCGGGTTCGGGATCAGGTTTAAGTTTGGATTTTCAAGTTTAGGTTTAGGTTTAGGTTAGGGAGTTGAGATTAGGATTAAGTGTAGGTTTAGGTTTAGGGATTTGAGAATAGGTTAAGGTTTAGGTTAAGAAAATCAGGTTCGGGTTCGGGATCGAGTTTAGGCCTGGATTTTCATGTTCAGGTTTAGGTTTAGGTTAGGGAGTTGAGATTGGGATTAGGTATAAGTTTAGGTTTAAGGATTTGAGAATATATTTAAGTTTTAGGTTTAGATTTTAGCTTATAGGTTTAGGTTTTGGTTTTAGGTTTAGGTTAAGGTTTTAAGTTTAGGTTATAGGTTAAGGTTTGGGTTATAGGTTAAGGTTTAGGTTAAGGTTATAGGTTTTGGTTTAGGTTATAGGTTTAGGTCTTAGTTTATAGGTTTAGGTTATAGGTTTAGGTTTTGATTTTAGGTTTAGGTTAAAGTTACAAGTTTAGGTTATAATTTATAGGTTATACGTTATAGGTTAAGGTTTAGGTTATAGGTTTTGGTTTAGGTTAAGGTTATAGGTTTTGGTTTAGGTTAAGTTTTAGGTTTTGGGTTTAGGTTAAGGTCATAGGTTTAGGTTATAGGTTAGGTTTAGGTTATAGGTTATAGGTTATAGGTTATAGCTTTGGAAATTGAGAATAGGTTAAGGTTTAGGTTTAGGAAATCGGGTTCGGGTTCGGGATCAGGTTTAGGTTTGGCTTTTCAAGTTTAGGTTTAGGTTTAGGTTAGGGAGTTGAGATTAGGATTTGGTGTAGGTTTAGGTTTAGGAATTTGAGAATAGGTTAAGGTTTAGATTTAGGAAATCAAATTCGAGTTCGGGATCGATTTTAGGCCTGGATTTTGATGTTCAAGTTTAGGTTTAGGTTAGGGAGTTAAGATTGGAATTTGTTGTAGGTTTAGGTTTAAGGATTTGAGAATACATTTAGATTTTAAGTTTAGGTTTTAGGTTATAGGTTTAGGTTTTAGTTTTAGGTTTAGGTTAAGGTTCTAAGGTTTAGGTTATAGGTTAAGGTTTAGGTTAAGGTTATAGGTTTTGGTTTAGGTTATAGGTTTTGGTTTTAGGTTTAGGTTTTGGTTTTAGGTTTAGGTTAAAGTTATAAGTTTAGGTTATAGGTTATAGGTTATAGGTTAAGGTTTAGGTTATAGGCGTTGGTTTAGGTTAAGGTTATAGGTTTTGGTTTAGGTTTTGGGTTTAGGTTAAGGTCATAGGTTTAGTTTATATGTTAGGTTATAGGTTATAGGTTATAGGTTATAACTTTGGAAATTGAGAATAGGTTAAGGCTTAGGTTTAGGAAATCGGGTTCGGGTTCGGGATCAGGTTTAGGTTTGGCTTTTCAAGTTTAGGTTTAGGTTTAGTTTAAGAAGTTGAGATTAGGATTTGGTGTAGGTTTAGGTTTAGGGATTTGAAAATAGGTTAAGGTTTAGGTTTAGGAAATCGGGTTCGGGTTCGAGATTGAGTTTAGGCCTGGATTTTCATGTTCAGGTTTAGGTTTAGGTTAGGGAGTTGAGATTGGGATTAGTTGTAGGTTTAAGTTTAAGGATTTGAGAATACATTTAGATTTTAGGTTTAGGTTATAGGTTTAGGTTTTGGTTTTAGGTTTAGGTTAAGGTTCTAAGTTTAGGTTATAGGTTAAGGTTTAGGTTATAGGTTAAGGTTTAGGTTAAGGTTATAGGTTTTAGTTTAGGTTATAGGTTTAGGTTTTAGTTTATAGGTTTTGGTTTTAGGTTTAGGTTAAAGTTATAACTTTAGGTTATAGGTTATAGGTTATAGGTTAAGGTTTAGGTTATAGGTTTTGGATTAGGTTAATGTTATAGGTTTTGGTTTAGGTTAAGGTTTAGGTTTTGGGTGTAGGTTAAGGTCATAGGTTTAGCTTATAGGTTAGGTTTAGGTTATAGGTTATAGGTTATAGCTTTGGGAATTGAGAATAGGTTAAGGTTTAGGTTTAGAAAATCGGGTTCGGGATCGGGTTTAGGTTTTGGGTTTTCAAGTTTAGGTTTAGGTTTAGGTTAGGGATTTAAAAATAGGTTACGGTTTAAGTTTAGGAAATCGAGTTCGGGTTCGGGATCGGGTTTAAGCCTGAATTTTCATGTTTAGGTTTAGGTTTAGGTTAGGGAGTTGAGATTAGGATTTGGTGTAGGTTTAGCTTTAGGAAATTGAGAATAGGTTAAGGTTTAGGTTTAGGAAATTGGGATCGAGTTCGGGATCGGGTTTAGGCTTAGGTTTTCAAGTTTAGGTTTAGGTTTAGTTTAGGTTATAGGTTATAACTTTTGGAATTGAGAATAGGTTAAGGTTTAAGTCTAGGTAATCGGGTTCGGGTTCGGGATCGGGTTTAGGTTTTAGGTTTTCAAGTTTAGGTTTAGGTTTAGGTTAGGGAGTTGAGATTAGGATTAGGTGTAGGTTTAGGTTTAGGGATTTGAGAATACATTTAGGTTTTAGGTTATAGGTTACGGTTATAAGTTTAGGTTAAGGTTAGGTTATAGGTTTAAGTTTAGGTTAAGGTATAACTTTTGGGATTTGAGAATAGGTTTAGGTCATAGGTTTTAGGTTATAAGTATAGCTTTTAGGATTTCAGAATAGGTTTAGGTTATAGGTTTAGGTTTAGGTTATAGGTTATAAGTTTAGGTAATTGAGAATAGGTTTAGGGTGTGGTCCCTGCAAAAAATAGATATAAATATGGCCTATCCAAATGGTCAGGCCCTTCCAATGATGTGCATAGGAAATGGACAGCTTCATCATGGTCATAAAAGCAGTTCCTACCTTTCAGGGACCCCCGCTCATCCGCATAGCTCCGACGCACATCCGGGTCTGCTCCATTAATTTCAAGCAAATACATAAACATGGCCTGTCTAAATGGTCCGGTCCTTCCAATGCTGTCCATAGGAAATGAACAACTTCATCATGGTCATAAAAGTGGTTCCCACCTTCCAGGGACCCCCGCTCATCCGGATAGCTCCGACGCACATCCGGGTCTGCTCCATTAATTTCAAGCTAATACATTTTAAAAATAAGGTAGACATCTATTTTTTTTATGGATGAGAACCAATATTCCAAACTATTCATCAAGCAATCCCTACAATGGATTGTAGTTGGATATTGAATAATTAAAAGCATTAACCACTTCTGTTACTTTTTTGCATATACACAAGATTCATAGGCTGAAAAATTGCCATTGAGTTCTTGTTTTATGTTCGGTTAGTTAAGAAGGACAAGCTCTTTATACCAGATGATCTACAGCTGATGAAAATTTTCAAGTAAATTGTACGAAGTTTACAGTAATCTTGGAGTGCAGAAAATTTCCAAGTTTGTGCAATTCGGTCTGACTTATTTCTCTAATCATGATAGCCTTGGGAGGGTCAATACGAGAGATGGGTTGATTGCAAAAGGCCTGATTAAAACTCTATTGGGTTATCTTGCCAGACATAATCATTTCAGGACCAGCAAGATAACTCAATATAGTTTTAATCGGCCTTTTGCAAACCCATCCCTCGTATCAACCTTCCCAAGGCTATCGTGATTAGAGAAATAAGTCAGACCAAATTGCACATACTTGAAAATTTTCTGCACTCCAAGATTACTGTAAACCTCGTACAATTTACTTAAAAATTTTCATCAGCTGTAGGTTATCTGGTACAAAGAGTTTGTCCTTCTCTACTAACCGAATTTAAAACACGAACTGAATACAATTTTTCTAAGGCATAAGTAGTGAACTTACACTATGCGGTGGAGAAGGAACAGTTGAACATTTTGAATTTTGTCATGGTAACTTGATCTCCACTTCTTTCATATCATAGACACCTCATTCTTTTCATTCATGCAAGCATTAATTGAGCTCTGCTCTGTTGCCAGCACATGTACGGATGCTCCCACAACTTAATAAGACAACAAGAATGAATTAATTAAACACAGTACTGAAAAGAAGAAATTTTCTTAGCCTAAACCTATTCTCAATTACCTAAACTTATAACCTATATCCTAAACCTATTCTGAAATCCCAAAATCTATACTTATAACCTAAAACCTATGACCTAAACATATTCTCAAATTTCAAAACCTATACTTATAACCTAAACCTATTCTCAAATCCCAAAAGCTATACCTTAACCTAAACTTAAACCTATAACCTAACCTTAACTTAAACTTATAACCGTAACCTATAACCTAAAACCTAAACCTAAAACCTAAATGTATTCTCAAATCCCTAAACCTAAACCTACACCTAATCCTAATCTCAACTCCCTAACCTAAACCTAAACCTAAACTTGAAAACCCAAAACCTAAACCCGATCCCGAACCCGAACCCGATTTCCTAAACCTAAACCTTAACATATTCTCAATTCCCAAAGCTATAACCTATAACCTAAACCTAAACCTAAACTTGAAAACCTAAGCCTAAACCCGATCCCGAACCCGAACTCGATTTCCTAAACCTAAACCTTAACCTATTTTCAAATCCCTAACCTAAACCTAAACCTAAACTTGAAAACCCAAAACCTAAACCCGATCCCGAACCCGAACCCAATTTTCTAAACTTAAACCTTAACTTATTCTCAATTACCAAAGCTATAACCTATAACCTATAACCTAAACCTAACCTATAACCTAAACCTATGACCTTAACCTAAACTTAAAACCTAAACCTTAACCTAAACCAAAACCTATAACCTTAACCTAAACCAAAACCTATAACCTAAACCTTAACCTATAACTTATAACCTATAACCTAAACTTATGACTTTAACCTAAACTTAAAATGAAAACCTAAACCTATAACCTAAACCTAAAAACTAAAACCTAAACCTATAACCTAAACCTAAACCTTAACCTATAACCTAAACCTTAACCTAAACCTAAAACCAAAACCTAAACCTTAACCTAAACCTATAACCTTAACCTAAACCAAAACCTATGACCTAAAACCTTAACCTATAACCTATGACCTAAACTTAAACCAAAACAAAAACCTATAATCTTCACCTAAACCAAAACCTATAACCTAAACCTTAACCTATAACCTAAACTTGAAAACCCAAACCCGATCCCGAACCCGAATCCGAACCCGATAACCTAAACCCAAACCTTAACCTATTCTCAATTCCCTAAACCGATAGCTTATAACCTAAACCTTAACCTAAACCTATAACCTTAACCTAAACCAAAACCTATGACCTAAAACCTTAACCTATAACCTATGACCTAAACTTAAACCAAAACAAAAACCTATAACCTTAACTTAAACCAAAACCTATAACCTAAATCTTAACCTATAACCTAAACTTGAAAACCCAAACCCAAACCCGATCCCGAACCTGAACCCCAACCCGATAACCTAAACTCAAACCTTAACTTATTATCAATTCCCTAAACCTATAGCTTATAACTTAAACCTTAACCTAAACCTATAACCTTAACATAAACTAAAACCTATGACCTAAAACCTTAACCTATAACCTATGACCTAAACTTAAACCAAAACAAAAACCTACAACCTTAACTTAAACCAAAACCTATAACCTATAACCTAAACTTGAAAACCCAAACCTAAACCCAAACCCGATCCCGAACCCGAACCCGAACCCGATAACCTAAACCTAAACCTTAACCTATTCTCAATTCCCTAAACCTATATCTTATAACCTAAACCTAAACCTTAACCTATAACCTATAAACTATAACATAAACTTATAACCTATAATCTAATCTTAACCTAAACCTAAACCTATAACCTAAACCTATAAACTAAAACTTAAACCTAAACCTAAACCGAAAACCTAAATGTATTCTCAAATTGTTAAACCTAAGCCTACACCTAATCCTAATCTTAACTCCCTAACCCCTAAACCTAAACATGAAAACCCAAACCTAAACCCGATCCCGAACCCAAACTCGATTTCCTAACCTATAACCTATAACCTAAACCTAAACCTTAACCAAAACCTATAACCTTAACCTAAACCTTAACATAAACCTAAACCTAAACCTTAACCTAAACCTATATTTATAAATCTTAATTTATTTTATAAAAGTTCATTTATGGTTAAGTTATTTTCTTAATAAGTTTATTGCTTTAATCTATTATTTACGAAATTGCAGGATAAATTTGACTTGGATTTCAGTCTTCCGCACATCTCCCATGCCATCGACAACATGATGAAGGAGCGGTTCAAGGATTACCGCGGTAAGTTATACCAGCGGTACAAGCGATGCGCGAGCAACGAGGAGGCCGCACAGTCCGCACCACTTCACGTGACCGATGAGAACTGGCGGATACTTTGCGATAGGTTTTCATCTGATTCTTTTTAGGTAATATTTATATATTTACGATATCTTAACGTAATAATTAAATTCGTAATTAATAACAATATATTATAAATAATGTGTGCAGAAAAAGAGTAAAATAAATTCCGACAACAAGGAAAAGTTAAAAGTGAACCACGTAGTTGGTTCAAAGTCATTTGTATGACTTCGTCACGACATGGTAAGAAATTACTGGTAATTATTACATTTATATATTCTTTCCATGCATTTATATTAACTCTATTTTTCTTTCGATTGCGCAGCGAGATTCCATCACTGGCTAGGAGCCCGGGCCAATAGACTTCTACAAAGGGACTCACTGTCGCTAGGCAACGGGATCTTAGGTACATCATAGAGCCAGCGAGATTTGGGTAAAAATTCTTACATTGTAAAATTTAATTGTATTAAATTATAATAATGTCATTTATTATGAAAATTCATATATTTTCATTACAGGAGGAGATGAACACCTTACGCAGTCAGCCCACTCCCGATGGTACTCAGCGGAGTGAGCCAGAGATCCTAAGTCAGGTGCTTGGCAGCCGTTCTGGATATGTGCGTGGGCTTGGCCATGGTGCCAAGCTCAGCCTCCAGCCGATCTATCGTCGTTGGCGACAGCGCCACCCGCCGAGCTGATATCGCAGAGAGAGAGGTTCAGCAGCTACGGGTCGTCATCCATGACATCAAAGAGCAGCTGGAGAGGAAGAGTGAGCAGCTGGAAAGGCAGATGGAGGAGCAGGAGAGGAGGTTGGAGGAGCTGGCGAGGCAGAGGGATGAGCAAGAGAGGAGGAAAGAGAAAGAACAGAAGAAGAAGAAGGAGGAGCAGGAGAGGAGAAGGGAGGAGGAGCAGGAGAGGAGGATGGAGGAGACGCGGGTGGAGCATGAGCGACGAATGATGGAGATGTTTTATTCTCTCGCTGCACGCTTACCCACCGATGTCCCACCACCTCCGCCTTCATCTTTGTGATTTTTTCTATTTTATTTATGATTTTAAACTTATATGTATTTATACGTGAATGAATGTGATGTGCATAAAAGATTGTTTGTATTTGGATCAATGTAGTTTATGTTTGAATGGATTTACTACTTTAGGTTTAGATGGATGTGAATGTGAATATGATGATATAACAGGCGTATATTAGGATGAATATATTGTAACAGGTGTATATCAGGAATTTTGTGTTGGATATTTAAAAAAATAAAAAACTTTTACCTACGAAACTTTTCGTAGGTAAAAGTTTCCTAATTGTTTTTAGCGACGAAAATTTTCGTCGCTAAAAATGGAGGAAATATATTTTCGCCGCTAAAAGTGGAGCAAATATTTTTCAGCAGCGAAACCATTCGTTGCTAAAAACCAACAAAAGTTTTTTAGTGACGAATAGTTTCATTGCTAAAAGTTGAACATTTTTTTGGCATCGAAAGTTTTTCGCTGCTAAAAGACTGGTGCAGCTTTTTTAGCGACGAATCATATTGTCATAAAAAGGCGGAATGTTTTTTGGCAGCGAAACTGTTCGCTGCTAAAAAGTCTCGTGCAGTTTTGTTAGCAACGAAAATTGTCGTCGCTTATGTTAAAACAATTATGTTTGGCAGCGAAACTTTTCGCTGCTAAAAAGTCTTCTGCAGGTTTGTTGTCGACGAAACGTTTCGTCGCTATTAGTAGAACGGTTTTTTGGCAGCGAAATTTGTCGCTGCTAAAAGTCTTTTGTAGTTTTTTAAGCGGCTAAATTTTTTGTCGCTAAAAGTCGGTCGACTTTTTTTGGTAGCGACGATATTCGCTGCTAAAAGTCTTTTTTGCGACGAAAATGGTTGTCGCTAAAAGTCCCACATTTGGCGACGATTTTAGCTTTTTCGCTGATAAAAGCCTAGCGCGGCAGTCTTTTAGCGATGAAAATATTTGTCGCTAAAAAACATTAGCTACGAAAAGTTTGGTTTTAGCGAGAAAATGATCGTCGCTAAAAGTGTGATTTGTTGTAGTGTGATATATGTGTTTCATCCATGCCATCCATCTATTTTTTCAGTTCTTTAGATCTTTTTATGAGATGAGACAAAAAATAGGTATATCCCAATCTCAAGTGGACCACATTACAAGAAACAATGTTGAATAAGTGCTGACCATTAAAAACCTTTGGGGGGCCATAAAAGTTTTGGATTAAGTTGATCTTTGTTTTTTACCTTCATTTGGGCCTGCATGACCTATTCAACAGATCGGATGTCAAATAAACAATACAGTGGGCCTTAGGAGGATTTTAATGATGGATATCCAATCAATATTGTTTTCTTGTGGTGTGGTCCACCTGAGATTTCTATCCATATCATTTTTGGGATCAAGCCCTAAAATGACCTGTAAAAACGGATTAATGGAATGGATGAAACATATACATCATGGTGGAGCCCACAGAGGACCGACCATCAGCCACGGGGCTGGTGGCATGGGAGTAGCCAACCGTTTCCCCAATTGGGGCCCCTCACACACATCAGGCGGGCACGGATTAGGTACTACCCGGCCTGTTCCGAGCTCTCCATAGGCGGAGGCCCCACGTGCCACTGAGAGGCCACCATGATGTATGACTTCTATCCACACCGGCCATTAATTTTTACATATCATTTTAAATTATTGGACCAAAAATAAGGCTGATAAAACGCTCAAGCAGACCACACCACAGGTAGTAGCAGTGCTAAGGACACCCACCATTGAAACCTTCTTAGGGTCCATTGTGTCATTTATTTTCCATCCAACCTGTTGATATGGTCATATACATCTGGATGAAGTGAAAAAATAAAATATCATCGTGATCCATAACTTCTGTGGTCCCTGAGAATTTTTCAACGGTAGGAATTTAAGTCCATTT
Organism: Magnolia kwangsiensis; assembly: GCA_037074715.1. Classification (NCBI taxonomy): domain Eukaryota; kingdom Viridiplantae; phylum Streptophyta; class Magnoliopsida; order Magnoliales; family Magnoliaceae; genus Magnolia; species Magnolia kwangsiensis. Next base: position 190,232,858 of record CM073571.1, on the reverse strand, counting down.
AAAACTTAGATGTGTTTTATTTTTGGTACAGAATTATAAAATGATATGGGAAAATGCTTAACGCCTCTCCATCCGTAGTGCTTCTATAGTAACTGTCTTCGAAGGCAAGCCTCGGATCTCCTTCTTTCATCTTCTCTTAGGGATTCTCAAACCGCAGCTCCTTCTATCTTGATTGATTCTTTGTTCTCGCCCGAGGATGTCGAGATCGGATCCCGACCGTTGAATTTCTTCCAGTTCATCACTTCGGAGCGGGTGAAGGTCATCTCGATACTCGGGCTGGCACTGGTGATGTCGATGGCGATCGTTCCGCTGTTGCCTGTGTCGTTCAGGTAAATTCGACTTTGTAGGCTTGATTTCTGTTGTGATTTTCGTGGATTGAGGATTTTTTTAATCTTTTTTTTTTTTTTTTCTAATTGAATGAAATTAGGGATTTGTGTTTGGAAGTTGCATTTATCCTTATTAAGTTAAGCTCTTTGTACTGAAATTGATTTCTGATTATCATCAACTCATTTTCTCGCATATTTTTCTTAATTATGTGAAACGGCTTAGAACGATATTTTAAAATATGTCTTTAGCCTAGGCAACCAATAGGTTGAATTTCATTGACTGGCATAGTTAAGATTTCAATATATCCAAATAAATAATGCAGAGGGATTCAGATCAACAGAGCACTCTGACATTCGGGCATTCCACTATGCATTGGAAGAACGCCTCTGGCCATTTGGGACGACCTGATAGAAAGATTCAAGGCAAAGCTAGCCATGTGGAATGACAGAACACCATGAATGGGGTAAGTTGGTGAAGGCAGCCCTTACAAATGTACTTGTGTACATGAGGTCATTTTGTTTTTTTTTTTTTTTTTTTTTTTTTTTTTTTTTTTTTTTGAAATGTACCTAATGCATTATTTAAACACCGATATTTGATTGTGGCCAAGTTGGGTTAATTTCAAAAGGAATTTTTTGTGAAATGATAAGTTAGTCTATCATAAATAACATTCACTTTGTTAGAAAGAGGGGTGTAAATCCAAGACGAATGGTGGTCCTCAGAATAGGTCAATTAAACAGGTCAATCTGGCTCTTTTAAGTGGTAGTGGTGGATTGGGGGACAAATGAAGTGCATTATGGTAGATTATTCTCATAGAGAAATATGGGTGACAGAGAATGGCTTGGCAATTTAATGTAGTAACTATAGAATGGGATCTGCCATATGGAGGGCTATATGGCCAGTCGAGGGGCAGGTATATCAGGTATAGAATTGGAATATGCAATTTAATGTAGTAACTGCTCCACGGGTGCTTGATGTGCCTAGCACAAGAAGAGAACGAACTTCACCGATTACTGCCCTGGAGATTTGCAGGGGGACATTTGAGTGGCAGTTTTGTAGCATTTTGGGTTTGCATGGATTATTCCAGGATCAATGCAGGTTTTTTCTCCAGTTGGTGGAATATCAATTTCTCCTATTGACCTCCCCTTCGGAAAATCACAATTCAAACAACTTTATGGAGTTTATGGCTGGAAAGAAGTAGGATAATTTTTCATGGGAAAGCTATAAATGTAGCAGAGGTATCTGACAGAATGTTCACTTGTACAATGGATCGGAATAATACCAACAGGAAGCTGCATGGGATATCGAAGCACATGCTCAAAATTGGAGTAAAGCCAACAAGAAGAAGAAAAGAAAATGAAAAGGAGAAAAAAAGAAAGAAAGAAAGATGGCATGTGCCCCATAAAGGGTAGTTCAAGATGAATTTCAATAGTTCCTTGGGAACCTGGGGCTGGCTGGTGTGAGCAGGATTTTTATAAACCATCAGGGTACCCATATTATTTCATCCTCAGGCCAGGTGATCATCAAGATGCAAATTTCACTGAGGCAGAACCTATACTTCAATGCATGAAGATTAAAATAGAGCATTGGATTGGCTCACTCATGATAGAAGGGAATTCTGCAAATGCTATCAGTGGGCGTAGGCATCAATATTTGCTAGGTGTACATTTGAACCCAATATAGCAAATTGCCTTATATTCTACAGTTTTATATGGAAAATACCTCAAAATTCTGTCACTTTCTTTCCTTTCCCTTATCAGTGATCTGTATGTTTTGTATAGTATGTGGCAAACCTTTATGAGATCCGAACTCTCATCAGGTAGGCTGGCCCTACCTTAGATAGTTCTTATCCCTAAATTCTGACCGATTGGACAATTCCGACCCTTCGCTTGGAAAAACTGAAATGGTCAAATTAACTTTGTTTAACACTTCTTATAACCAACCTTAGATGGAACCCTTTGCTTGGAAAAACTGAAATGGTCAAATTAACTTTGTTTAACACTTCTTATAACCATATAATTTCTTTCCATAAAGGTTCTCTAATAGAATGGTTAGGATTGTTAAATCAGTTTGATATATATATATTTGGGTTATGGCCCATTCAATCTATAGGCTACCTTATGATTGGTTTGGATCTCATAAAGATGGTGAGAAACACCTTAGTATAGCATATTTTACATGTAATCACAACAGAAAACCTAGTTAAGGGTGTCAAAAAGTCAGATGTATGCACCCACCAGCTAATCATCCTGACTGCTTCTAAGTGGGGTGTGGGCCACACTATCTGCAACAAATCAGGTTCAAAAATCAATCTAAATTGCCTATAAAGTCCAGATGACGTTTTTATTGGCTCAAACATCACATTGATCAGATGATCCAACCTATCTGTGATTTGTCCATATTCTTGTAGCCATCCTTTCCCCGGGCAATGGATGGATAATTATGATTGTCCAACAAAAGTGACTTTTTTGAATCACAAGCAATCTATGATGAGTTTTGACACATCTCATTTCAATCTTTTTGCTAGTTGCATTCGGTAGCAGCTACAAAGAAGGGATGCGGATATTCCAACTGCAAACAGAACAAGCCGAGCTTCTCATCCAGTCCATTCATATACTATACATCCCTGGCTATAGGTGCATTTTTCGTTCATCTTCATTTCTCAGTGCATGTGTTAAAAACCAAGAAAAAGACATACCAGTAGAGCAATTGCATTGGAGAGCAATCATCCTAGTACAGTTTCTGCTCTGGTACTGTTGATACGGATATCCAGCAGATTCTGTACTGCTGATCTTAGGCCATGTTTGGATGTGTTGAAGTGCAAGAATGATCAATTTCCCCAATACAAGATACAATGTGAGCACTGTCTCACAAAGGGGGCGTTTGGATGGTAAGTTAAGGTAAGCTACCTTATAGAATATCTATTCCCTCATTTGATACCATATCTTAACTGTTGTCTCTTAGTCTCTTAATTACTTCTACTCATTCATTCTAGATTCTTAGGTTGGTGGGCAGTCTTACATCTTTGTAATGTGCTTTTTAGATATTTGTAAAATGCATTGTTTCATGTGCAACTGGTGCTTTGATTTTTGCTCTTTGTTATAAATTTCCAAAGCATGACTCACACGTTCCCTTACATGGGATTTTGTACCAAGATACTCCACTGCCCATTTGGTGGTTGGTAGGAGTTCCATGCAAATTTAAGTTTCTATTAATGCCAGTTTTTTAAAAAGTGGGCAAAAAATGTGGATAGGTAGTTGGATGTCTGTGACAGTCTCATGTATGGACGGGTAAAGATCTTTTCCAATTTCCTAATTCTTAAGATACTACGAGTTTTAGAAGGCATGTTTAGATACTATTGGATGGCTGTCATGTTTTTTGAATTAATGGATGCCAAGAAAAAATGAAATATTTTTGTGCAGTTTTGATTCGATGGAATCTTTTGACAGGATAATCCTTAGATGTGGTTTTTTACTGAAAATTTTGGATGGTATAGTTTGTGTTAAATTTTTTTAAAAATCCTTTTTGGCACAAGAAGCATATCTCTTTTCAACTCCACTTCACCCCACTTTGAATTATATGGTAGCAAAATCTTCCAATGTATTCTTTTATTTGCATGCCATGTAATTTGAACATTCATGATCCACGTTTACTGGCTTTAGCTATATGATTTCCACTGTAGCTTTGATACTTTTTGTGTGAAAATTCCAGTAACTGAGATTTTATTGCCGCATGTCAGGCATGTTTCTGAACTTTGGATTTGTTGTTTAACCATGCCTTCTGTATTGGTGAATAATATAGGAGATCTATCCTTTTATCCTCTCTTTCGTTAGTAAAATTTATTAAACACTACCGGACACCCTCATGATGGATTTCATGAGTTTGTGACTGTGGATTCAATTGCTATCTAACTAGTTCCACAACTTTTTCATGTGTGGTGTGTTTGGCTGATTGCCAAGTGAACAGCCATTGCCGAAATCCACCTTTGTGGCACCCCACTTTGGCCTTACGATACTCTCGTCGAATCCCATTCTCAGGCTAGCTTATTTCCCCTTAACCCTCTCTTTTCATTTTCATTCTTCTCTATGACTGGCCACGACATTGCTCCACATCCTATTTCACTTGTGAAGTTCAAGCACCATTTGAAAAACGACCACACCAACCTACATTGTATGGATTATGTGACTTCTATTAATGGAGCCCTACATGGGGGAAAGAACTACAAGGAAGGGCTAGATTCCAACATTAGTTTTTCACCATTTAAAATGTGGTGGTGACTGATCGCCATGGTGTGCCGTAAAGGTCATTACGGGGCTGTAAAGGCCGTTATGTAAAGGTAACAGTGGCAACCGTTACACGTTACGGGGTCGTAACGGCCGTAACAGCCGGTTTAGAAAAAATGACCCGTAATTGTTGTTAACAGCACGTTACATCCCCTATAAAGGCCATAATAACCCCGTAATGGTCTATTATGGGACATATACAGGTTTTTCATACTTTTTAATCAACATTACAGGTCATTCGAGGGGGGGGGAGGTTTCAATAAATTAAAAAATAAAAAAGAGAGACCATAATTGCCGTTATGGGGCTGTAACAGCTGTTATGCCCCGAATCGTAAAGGTAACGGTGGTGGCTGTTACGGTCACCATTACCGTTACGGAACATCTTGCTCATCCCCTCTTAGGCAGCGTTGACATACTGCTATCTAGACCATCCAAATTGTGTCCGATTGTGAATGTAGTATGTAGCTAGAATCACTCCAATCAACAAATTCTGACCATCAATTTATGACTACCAAATGGATGGTTAAAAGTAAATACTGAGGTGTCCAAATTTAAAGGTAGATGGTCAATATTGTCATATTAGTGCAATCTCTGGCTATGCTTCATTCACAGTTTGGTCAGGGATTTGGTGTGTCTGGATTGCTGTAGAACTGTGCCATGTTTGATATGTGTTTTGGGTGATTCAACTTAATTCATAACAAGCTAATGCTATTTTACAACCATATTTGTTTTGGGAGGCCTGAGTTACATAACTTACGTTGTGCATTATTTTCTTTGGACATGGTAGTTAATATGTTATTGCTCTCAATGCTCATTGTAAATGGTGTTCGTGCTACAGGGGTGTTGCTAGATGACCTGCTTGTGGCTGAAGATCTAGCTACTGCTGAAACAACAAGTGCTGCTTCACATGCTGCAGCAGCAGCTGCTGCAACCAATGTACAAGCAGGGAGATTACCTGCAAGATATACATTTGTTGATGAAAGAACAAGACAAGAAATTCCTAAAGCAGGTGTTAATGGTGCTGTTGTGTTGGGTAGCCTGGTTGCCCCTCGTATAAATGGGATATGTACACTGATATAAGTGCTGAGAATGCAATGCTTGAAAGGTAAGCTATTGGAGGTCTATATTTTGTTTAATAGATCAAATTTTGTTTTGATATACTCTACGACTGTATTGCCTGAAGACCCGATGCAAATTATTGAATAGCACTTAAAAATATCTTTCTCATGTGTGAGCTTCTTGGTGAATTGTACGTAGTTTAGATCATACTGCAGGAGACTTAGTAAAGGGGTTGAATACTTGGTTGAGGTCAGCTGCAGAAGCTGGGCCTATAAGTGCTACATTAGCTGCTGCCAAGGCCTGACAAATTAATGAAGAGATTGAGTAAATTACAGATCGGGATCATGGAGCAGATGTTACACCAAGTGGGAAACAAATTTCTACCCTGATTAAGGTGTCAGATTCCACCTTAACAAATAACATCCCACCATCTGGAGTTTGGCTGCATCGCAGAGCTGTCAGTAGTTAAATACTGCCTATTTGAATCGATTTTAACTTACTAACATGAAATTGCTTCTATTCCTGTTTGTTGACTCAGAAATTACTCAATTTGCTTATTAATTATCCGCAGGTTGTTGCTGTAGAGGGGGGAAGCTTTGGGTGGTATGGTCAGGTAGCTTTCCATTGATCAGTTTGAATATGAAGGCTGGTGGATTAGCTATGGTACTCCAGAGAATGCAACTGCAGATAACTTTTTTATTAGTATTGTGCCTTTATGAATGATTTTTTTTTTTTCTTTTTTTTTTTTTTTCTTTTTAAATTTTAAATATTGGTATTTTGCCAATGGATTAAAATGAATGATTGTAACAAATGATTGTATTTGATTGATTGAATGAATGATTTTGCATATGTTTATAAATGGATTAAAATAAATAATTTAACCTCAGTTGTTGAGAATTAAGGTTAAAATTTGAATTTAACCTTAGTTGATGCCAACAGAGGCTAAATTTATCTTTAGCCCCATTTATCCAAACTGAGTCTACGACTCCCATGGCCTGAGGCTTTAGCCTCGGTTCAAAACTATGGCTAAAACGGTTAAAAACTGCGGCTAATTTAGCCTCAGTTTTGCCTCATTTATCCAAACTGAGGTTGGAACCCCCGTGTCTAAAGGCTTTAGCTTCAGTTTTAACAATCAAGGCTAAAATGACTTTCATAGTCTCGGTTCTTCAAGTGAAGCTAAAAGAACCTTTTTAGCAGTTTCAGTTGTCTCGAAATGAGGATAAATTAAAATTTTAGCCTATGTTGTTTTCAACCGAGATTAAATCTAAATTTTAGCCTCAGTTGCCTTTAACCGATGCTAAATTTATTTTTAACCTTGGTTCTCAACAACCGAGGCTAAAGTCTTCCGTGTAGTGCAATGAAACAAAGTTAGGAAGTGTCCCAGGTCTTTCCTAAATATTCAAGAAGTCTTGCCTCAACACTAGGATCTGCTAGTTCAATTATCTGTCATCTAAAAGTTAATCCAATAGAGGAAGTTGGTTGGGTTAGGAGTAGGGTCAGAATGAGGGTCGTTGGACAGTCTTTTTTTTTAGGATGTCTAATTTTTCTGTATCTTTCTAACATTTCAATCAAACTCAAAACACAGTTCATTTAACACATTTCTGACATATCATCTATCATAATTCACATTCTTAGTGATTCTTTTTCTATACATCAGTTTATCTGTTTTGTTCGCTTGTCGGGGTTGCATGATTCCACGTAGCAAGACTAATACTTATTCTATTTTTACTTGTCAGATCGTCTGATAGAATTATACAAAGCATGGCTAGACGTATAATATTGTTACAAATTTAATTTCTCTTGAAATTTGTATGTCTGGTAGAAAAGAGACTACACAATATGTGGGCATAAGAGGGTGTTTAACACCTTATATATATATATATATATATATATATATATATATATATATATATATATATATATATATATATATATATATATATATATGACGCAGGGAAGGACGTGAGGTCGAGCACCGTCTTCCTCAAGATGATAAATATTCCGAATCCACGGAACTTCTTTGGACTCCTCACAGAGACTTCTTGAATCCACGAGGAAAGAAAGCAGAAAATAAAAATAATTTCTAATAAATTTGAAATTGATTAATGAATCACTAAAAATGAGTTTACATCCCTTTAAATAAAGGAACCAAGCAATATGAAAGAAATCAGACTCAAACTACAACTAAAACTCCTAGAATTCGCAGCTTACTATAAATAGTGAATTTACTATTTATAGACGGTCGTGATGTCTACTAGTGCGCAAGGTTTTCGGCCGAAAATAGTGAGTGTACTATTTGGCTTCACCAAACTGTTATCCTAATTATCCTAAACACTTTTCATGTTGGACACAACTCCTAAAGCCCAACGGATGAAGAGTTATACTCAAACTAAAACTTACTATTTATAGTAAAAACAAAAATAAAATGAGGAAACGACCGTCGATCAGGAGGTTTCTCGCAAATCCGGGCTGTGTAACCCGGCGTAGCGGGGTTGGTTGGCTAAAGTAGCTCGTTCTATCCCAAATTCATATATTTTACGTCGGATAACTCATTCCGGATTGTGAGATATGCCCAATCTAAGGTCTGATGGTCCGGATCACTTCTGTCGCCGACCGTGCCTTTTTTGATCCATCTTGGCCATGAAATTGTCCACGACCCGCTCTACATCAATATATATATATATATATATATATATATATATATATATATATATATATATATATTAAATTCTTCCTATTTTGCCACTTAAACCCTTATCCAGATTTACTAGGCCAATTATACGAGTCATTTAGATCAAGGGGTTTCACGATCTCCCGACGGACTCTTGCTAAACGTGGATACGAACGAACCTGGTTGGCTAGTGGCAACTCCAGAAATTTGAACATACCTTTTTTTAGCCGCTTTTAAAAGGTATTGCAAAACCAATGAATAACATATAGCCAAGTCAAATCATAAACAGGGAACAAGCCCATGGGCAGCATTCACAATTACTGACACCCATGTACTATGTAAAATGTACTAGGAGGATGGGCCTGAGCAGCCCAAACTAGGCATCATCGACCCTCACCCAACTGGGCCCAAAAAATGGGCTTAGATTTCAACCTCTTGGGCCAAGCAGCTTAGGTCATTACGACCTCTATTACTAACAAAGACCCAACTCGAAAAGACAGTGTTTGGGTTGATCCATTTGCCATACGGTTCGGTTTGAATTGTGTTTTGTCAACCCGAAATTGAGCGGGTTAGGTTTCGGTCTACTAAGCCACACCGAACAGGTGATGAATATGGTCTGCATATGTATGCTATTTATATATCTTTTCTATAAAGTGGAAATTTTATTTTTTTGGAATGTTTACTTTATTTTCAAATTTAATTAAATGGTCAAATACGTTGGGTTTAGGTTCAACCACTTATAAGATGAGTTTGAGTGGGTTGATATTTTTAACCTGTTTAATAAATCTTGATTGAATTTAGGTTAGACCCATCCTCGTTATAATCCAAGCCTAACCTAATCAGAAATCAACCAGACCAGACCCACTCTCAGCATTAATTTTGTCCCATGAGCTCTACTAAGTCCACATGCATACACAAGGCAGGTTACGTACACGCCATCACAGGTTCCGCGTTGGTCAGCAGGTGCAATATGTATATGTAAACCGTCTATGAAATAGACCTGACCTTGTACATGTTCTCATCGAAAAATAGATCTGGTCGATTAAGCAGGTGGACCGTGATGTCATCAACAACACAACAGTTTAAAAACGTTCAGCCAGAGTTTTGCTATAACTAAATAATTTATTTTATAAAACTGTGGCAAACATAATGACGTGGATGGACCTGATTCTAGGGAAAAGTGCATTTACATATAGAGTAACAATGTGCCATGCTGGCACATACATGGCATGTACATGACTTGCCTTGTGCACACGTGTGGCTTATAAAAGCTCGTTAGTCTATGCACCAAGGGAGGTGGATAGCTTGCCATTAGATTTTTTTGTTTATTTATTAATTCTAAGGTTGGCACTGCAACCTGGCCAGGCTAAGTTTGGCTCAGCCTCAACACTTAAGTCCAACCAAGCCTAGCATAAGACTAGAACAGTAGCCCAACCCTGAGCCTGAAAAATTGATAAGGCCTGAGCTTGACCTGTCCTAAATTTCCTCGCTTATATTCCTAATCTATCTATTTATCTATTGACAAAGTGGGCCACACATGCACAAAGAAGCAGACACTAAGAAGAACGAAGTCAACGATCTACATGCAAGATAAGATACATGTGTAAGACAGGTACATCTGATGTGGGGTTGGGCAGGGCTTGTCCGAGCCGGGTCGAGCTAAAATGCCTCTTGCCCATGCCTGGCTAGAAAATTAATTGGACCATGCCTTCTAAGCCTGAGGAAGGCCCAGCTAATAGGTCCAAACCATGTCCAGAGCTGGGTCAGGCTCATCAGGCCAGCAAGCTGGCTGACCCATCTCCTCTCTGAATGCAAAGAGGATTGGAACCTCATGCCTTTCACATCAATTTTCTGTCTTGGAAGCCACACTTTATTTATCCTCATCACAATTTTTGAAGTTTTTAATGGAAGCATATATGAGGTACGTCAAATAAGGTATTCCGGTTTGCAAGATATGCCTGTTTTAGTGTTCTGATGGTCCTGATCACTTTCGCCTTTGATCAGGCCTTCTTTGTTCCATCTTGAGCATGAAAGTGTCCGCGACCTGCTCTATAGCGTAATCCTCCACAGGAAATAGTTTAGTCAGGTGTTTAGCAAAAGGACCGGAGCTCCCTTCAGTTGTTGTTGTCACTGCCAATGCCACTTTTTGGTAACACTCTTCTGGGAAGGTCCCATGTTGTCAGGCAAATTGATCAATGAATGGAAGCATTTAGGATGAAGCGAATTAAATTACAGGGCGCATATAAGCAAGCATGCAGCCAGCTGAAAAACTACTAGGCATGCTAGCATGCAAGTCTCTTAAAGGCTTCCCCTTCCTTTCTTGTGCTACATGAGAATGGGGAGCATAATCTCGATTCAGATTTGGGAACGAATTCAATTAATCAATCATCGAGTGATTTGGTGTAGTAAGGTAGCTAGATGCATCATGCCTTACTTGGATGAAGAATTGAAAGAATCATACCTAGCTGGCCTCCTCATCAACTCTGTCTTTCAAACACACCTCACCGATGAGAAGCATTGAGGACTCACTCTGCATAAATTGACTAAATGCAGAAAGCCTTCCACAAGCAGGCGATCGTGTTTTTCACAGGTAACCTTAGTCCAGTATATCAGAAAGCACATCCATCTTTCCTAGACATAAGGAGTTAAGACTCAGCCTTGATATATGAGCAAGGTCAAAGCACCAAAGCGAATTTCGTTCAACCCACATCAGACCTTGTGATTGTTGTTCCAACGTTACACAATGACAAAGGGCTGATTTTTTAATAGGAAAAAGAATGGATCTACAAGGTCCCAAATGAATTGTCTTACTAAAAAAAAAAGGCATTATTCTTTTAATGGGCCCTCAATAAATAAGCCGCCTTTTAAAAAAAAAAACAAACTTAGTGTTTTTCAGCTTCAAAATGATTATTATGTGAAAGATGCTAGCGTGCAACAGCTCCATAGGAACCACGAGATTACCCCAAAGATGCTTTCGACATCCAAGGGTCATGGACTGACCAGTTAGGCAAAATAATCATGGTGGTCAGAAGAATCAGAATGCCGACCATCACCTAGATAGGGGCAAAGCAAAATCAAAACAGAGTCTCTGTCCATTCCTAGCTAGGGACGGCCAGGGGTAGTACCCAATCAGCGTCCCCCTTATCCAGGGTAAAGCCCTATAAAGAGAAGAAAAAATATATAAGTGAAAATCACTAATCTATTTAAAATAAACTGCCAAAATCAGGTAGGGTCCACAAAGGTAGGCAATGTGGTGTGGGATGAAATTGTTGAATAGAACAGCTTGTTCCAATTTCAGTTATACACTTGTTCCAATTTCAGTAATGCATAGGAGAGAAAGCTAAGCCCAGTCGGAAGATTCTTTGATCATTTAAACTGGTGGTCCATTCCAAGTTCGACGTCTGTTGTCCATCTATAGTCATCGAAAATCTCATCTAGTAGTCAGCCTTAACTTTCCAACCATTGGACTTTTGAGAACTTGGTCTAGGTGGCCCAGCTGAATAAGCCAGTCCAGTCCCAAACCGATATAGGCTGGTGTATATTGGAACCAAAAACCTTGACCAGAAGTAGAGGAATGTATGCTTTGAATACAGAAGGAGCCTATGTCAATTCCCTGTTTTTATTTCATTTGAGAACTCTTCCTCGTGTATTTCCTTCATGAGAGTGTTTCTACTGAACAATAATCTCTATCATATGCTTGCCAACTCTTTCATGGGGATGATGTTGGTTCGTAGGGATGGCCGACCCCAAATCTCATTGTTCAGGTGATCTCTATCTATACAGGCCGATTCAAATGGGTGGGTCTCATCAGTCTTAGTTCCTTACATTTAACAAATGGTGGTGACTCTTTAAATGCACGCATTACATAATTGTATAGCAGTCTAGACTATCCAAATCACTGACCCAACTGTCAACGTGAGCATAAATGAAAATTTTGCACTTGTAATATAATATTAACCATTTGACTTTTCCCTTCAAATTTGGACCACTCCCTACTTATAGCCATCCATTTGATGGCCATTAATTGGTGATTATTGTGATTTTAGAGATATCCTTCATCCACAATTTGGATGGTCAAGATGTACATTAGTATACACGTGAGGTGGATCAGTCAATACATAGCTCTAGCCTAATTAAAACATTCATAGCCAAAACCCCAAGAAATTGATAATAAAAAAAGAGAAATAAAAAGAGTTTCTGTATGTTTGGAAAAAGTAGATGGTTAATGAGAAAAATTATAACATTGAATGGCATAATTGGTGGGATGTGGCCATCAGACACCATAGAGAATCATGGAGACTGTACAAGAGAGACCGTGAGTATTACCACATAGTTCAAGAATGGTTTTGAATTTCCTGTATTTACCACCACCAGTGGCTTGAATACTTTTGATTATACACGCTCAAAGATATTCTCAATATTCAATTTAAGTATTTGAAAAAACAAAAGTGCATGCCATGGAAAAATACCATGTAAATCTACTAATATCAATGAAATGTATCTAATAGCGAAACCAAGTACATCCCCAGGTATCAGAAACTATCAATTCCAAAAGTTTATTGCCTAATAATATATTATAAAAAAGAAGTTTAAGACTTCTGCCATCTAAGAGGAGGAACAAGAGTTCACAGATTTATCAATGGAGACGGGAAGTTGAAAGTGAGAAAGCTGATGATGAACATTGGATGATAAGCGCCAGAAATTTGCATTTGCCTCTAGATATAAATCTCCTTTCCTCAAGCTACTCAGAAAAAATCTCCTGTATCGATGTACCTTTGCAAAGAAAGCATAAAGTGAATACCAATTAGCCAGATCGTGACTTGGATGTGAAATGCATCTGTATGCATGTGAAGGTGGTTTCTGTACACTTAGCCAACCAAATCATTTCTCAAATCTGAACACTACAAAGATAGTGATTGCTGTGCATATGAGACATTGCTATACATTTCTAAATCAGTTATTTTATTTTCATAAATGAGTGGCCCACCAGATGAATTCTCCTACTTGTTTTTGTTATGGTCATATATGCATTAGAACCATCAGATGGATTGCTCATCTGTACCATACATAAAGTGGGAAGGTCCTTGTAGTCATACCACTACAAAAAGAAATGGTAACAAAACAAGAAAGTTGACAAAGCAGAGCCATTAAACCCCTTTACTATACATGGGTTATGGTCATGTGTCAGTTGAGTCCATCTAGTAGGACCCATCTCAGATCATGGTCCCCAATAAAAATATTTTGTTAGGCGATCCAAGCTTAAGTTTCTTCTCCTCTCACCAAATGCGAGCTATAACCATTTTTTGGACCGTTGGTTTGGAATTTGTCAACCAGATGGCTAGGATCATCTAATTTATGTATTTCTATTTATTTTCCATCAACAACAGGGCAATTAAATGAACGTACTGAATTGAAAGTCACCCCTGCCAAAATGAACATGGAATATTGAAAAGTAAAATTTGTAATGACTCATGCTCAAATTCAAGATTCAAATAATTAATAATGCAGATTACAAGAAAGTAACATGTCTATATGGTAGTGGTAAGAACATAAACAGTTCAAATCAATCTAAGAAAGTACCTTGGCTATTGCCAACCCCATAAAAGAACGCCCATCATGTCTCCTTTCTATTAGAATTATTATATAACCAAAAGCAGAACGAACGGGGGGATTATAAATTCAGTGAGTGCATACAAAAATGGTTATTCCCTACAGGTGTGACACATGAAACATGGGATCTATGATGTTGTGAGATGAGCATGTGACAGATGATTGATAAAGGAAATGGAAAAAATCTTATCACCTTCTTCTTCTCTAGCAAAAGAATAAAACTTGTCACCTTCTTCTTCTCTGGAAAAAGAATTAAACTTATCTCCTTCTTTTTCTTCTTCTTCAACAGCACCCGTAGCTTCAAAGAGCGAGCATAAAGAGTTAGAGGGAGATGGAAAAGAGGTTGGAGATGTCTTCAAAGGAATTGAGGTGTGGCTTGGCAACTAGAATTTTGAAGAACCCACATCTAGCAATTGGATTCTTAAGAATTTCAGTGTATCAAGTTGTTTTTGATGACTCGAAATTTGAATCCAATCTCTGAGAATTTGAAAAGCTGTGTTTAGAAAGAATTATAAATCGCTTAAAATCAGAAATTGAATTCGGGCCAAATTCTAAGTTGCCAAAAATGAAAATTAGCACTAAAAGAATCTGAATCCTCTGCTGTTGGGAAACAGGGATTTCCTACTTACTGCATTTTCATTGGGAAGTGAGTAATCCCTGTTTCCCAGCAGCAGAGAATCCGGACTCAATCTAGAATTAAATTCTAATTCCAAAAGACAATGATTTGGAAAAAACATAGATACTCTAGCAGAATGTCATCGATGATAATCAGGCACTTAAAAAAAATCTAATGTTTCTATTTCAACAAACAAGTGTCTTAGAATTGGCGTTTAGGATTATTGGACCAATCTAACTTTTGGGCTATAACTCAGAGACAGTGGTTCTAACTTGAGTTGATGCCACGTGTACCATTTCTAGATGCCTGTGTATCAAGTGTCAAACATAGCTAGAGCATCAAATAGCTTGACCAGTAACATATCAGTCCGTCCATCAGAAGTGATAGTCCCACAATGGAGGTTTGCTAATTTATACATGTGGGCATGTATTACAACATGAGACACGTGTGACATCTGAGCTTTCCATTAGCTGTGATATTGTGTTTGGATCTAGATCGCCTCGCATAAAAGTCAGGTCAGTTTCCACAACTCAGATGTGCAACGTATCAATAGTTGGCTGGTGATCCCAACACAAGCCAGGTAGTTGGTGTTAAAGCTCAATGGGTGCAGAGTGATGCATGTATTTTATCCACACCATCCAATCAAAATTTCAGCTACTTTTAGAGCACAAGCTCAAAAATGAAGAAAATCTAAAGCTTAAGTGGATCACGCCATAGGAAATAGTAGGGATTGAATGCTTACCCTTGAAAACTTCTTGGGGGCACAAAAGTTTTTGATCATGCTGATATTTATGTTTTCCCTTCATATATGTCAATGTGACCTAATCAACAGGCTGGGTGACAAAAACACATCACTATATATATATCGTTTCTGTACATCGATGCCAAACATGTCTTGGTTTCTACACTTGGCTAAATATATCGTTTCTCAAATTTGAACACTCCAAAGATGGTTATTAATTAGAATAAACCGCCCGCAAGTAGAGCATGTGACCCATTGCTATAATTTTCTAAATTATTATTATTTTTTTAAAATTTTATTTTAATAAATGTGTGGCTTACTTGATGAGTTGCCCTACCTGTTTTTGTTATGATAATGTATGCATTGAAGCAACAGATGGATCGATCATCTGTAACGGGGGAGGTCCTTGTGGGCACACCACTACAGAAGGAAATGTAAACAAAACAAGAAAGTTGACAAGGTAGAGTCATCCCTTTACTGCACATAGGTTATAGTCATGTGTGAATTAAGATTGTCCATCTAGTAGGACCCATCTTAAATCATGTTCCCTTCATTATTTCTTTTTGGTTATGTAAACCTAGCAGAAATTTCTTCGGACAGTTGGTTTGGAATCTGCAACCAAATGGCTAGGATCATCCAATTTATATACTTTTAATCATATTTCATCAACAACCGGGGCAATTAAATGAATATACTAAATTGGCACGTCACCTCTGTCATGTTTACTATGGAAAGGTCTCGGTAATCCTACATCATTTCCACCAGCTTTGCCATAATTTCTTCTTTCTATAAGAATTATTATGTGACTAAAAGCACAACTGATGGGGGTATTTATCGAATCAATACTGGGTTCACACACAACATACGTGGCATTTGTGATGTTTGCCTGGCAGCTAATATTGCCTGAAGATATTTGAGCCAAGAATGATGTGGGAAAAGCATGTACATACATACCTGCTTCTTTTTCTTCTACTTCCGCGACACCTTTAAGACGCAAGCCTAAAAAAGTAGAAAAAGATAGAAGTGAGGTTAGAAATGTCTTCAAAGGAATTTATAGGTGGTTCTAACACTTGAAATTTGAAGAATCTACATCAGTACTTGGATTCTTGAGAATTTTAGTGTGTCAAGTTGTGTTTAACACCTTGAAATTTAAATAATCTCTAAGAATATGAAAAGTAGCAGCTTTTAACAAATAATTGTAAATGGCTTAAAGTTAGAAATTAAACTTTGGCCAAATTCCAAATTATCAAAAGTGAAAATTAGCTCTAGAATTAAATTTTAATTTCAAAGGACAATAAATTGAAAAATAAAAATAAAAATAGAACCCTTTAAATGTCATCAATGATAATGAAGCACTTAACCTATTTAATTATTTGTCTATTGGATTGGCAGACATTTATTGGATGATTAAAAATAAAAAATATTCAATAATGTTTTTAATTCAACAAAAAAGTGTCCTGAATTAGAGTTTAGGATTCTTGGACCAATCTAACTTTTGGGCTGTGACATAGAGACAGTGATTCCATAAGTTAATTGGTTTAATTTGAGTTGATGCCATGTGTACCATTTCTAAATGTCTGCGTATCAAGTGTCCCATGTGGCTAGAGTATTAAATAACCTGACCAGTAGCATATCAGTCATATGTCAGGTCAGTCAAAAGTGATAGTCTGAAGAGGTTTGCTAATTTACAGTGTGGGCGTGTACCACAACATGATACATGCGTGACATCATAGCTTCCCCATGAGGTGTGATACTGTGTTTTGATCTAGATCGCCCCACACAAAAGTCAAGCCAGCTTTCCCAACTCAGATGGGCTACAATATAAATACAAATGAATGGTTAGAACAAAAGTGACGCAGGGATGAACGTGATGAGGTCGATCACTGTCTTCTTCAAAGATAACTACTCCGAATCTACGGAGCTTCTCTGGACTCCTCACAGAGACTTCTCGAATCCACGAGGAAAGAAAGCAGGAAAATAAAAATAAATTCTAATAAAATTCAAAATTAATTGATGAATGAATATAAATGAGTTCACGACCCTTTAAATAAGGGTACCAAGCAATAGGAAAGAAATCAGAATCAAACTACAACTAAAACTCCTAGAATCTGCAGCGTACTATAAATAGTAAACTTACTACGGTCGTGATGTCTACTAGTGCGCAAGGTTTTCGGCCAAAAATAGTGTCCTATTTGGCTTCACTAAACCGTTCTCCTAATTATCCTAAGCACTTTTCATGTTGGACACAATTCCTAAAGCCCAACGGATGAAGACTTATAATCAAACTAAAACTTACTAATTATAGTAAAAATGAAAATAAAATAGGGAAACGACTGTCGATCAGGGGATATTTCTCAAATCCGGGCTGCGCAACCCGACATAACAGGGTTGGTTGGCTAAAGTAGCTCATTCAACCCCAAAATCATATATTTTACGTCAGATAACTCATTCCGGATTGCAAGATACGCCTGATCTAAGGTCCAATGGTCCGGATCACTTCTTTCATCCACCGGGCCTTTTCCAATCCATCTTGGCCATGAAACTATCCGCGACCCGCTCTACATCAAAAAGGAAAAAATAAAAATAAATCATCAATTTACTTTGTATTGTGTGGCCTAGCTGAAGAGTGAGTCCGACGCAAGGAAAATCTAAATAAACTTTGTGGGGCCCACTGTGATGTTGGTGTCTTATCTACACCATCCGTCTGTTTAATTACCAGCTCAATTTAGGGCATGAGCCTGGAATTGAACAACATCCAAAGCTCAAGCGAACCACACAACATGAAGTTTAAGATCAAGCTGATATTTGTGTTTTTACCTTAGATCTATCCCATTGTTTCTGTGGTGCGGTCCACTTTAACTTTGGATCTGCTTCTATTTTAGGCTCTTACCCTAAAGTGATCTGGAGAAACAGATGAAAGGCGTGGATAAAACACATCCATCCACAGTGGGCCCCACAGAGTTAACTCGGTAGTCTATACTCTGGACGCAATCCACTTCCGGAGATTGAATGGGTAATCGCGGCACACTTGCCAGCACGGCACACGTACGAGAGTAATAAAAAAAGGTATGGCGTGGCATAGTGCACTGCTCGCGAATCGCCTCTTCAATGCCTCTTTAACGCAAATGGTTTTGGAAATACAAAATTAATAAAGTTTGGGTTACCCTTAAATTACCTGAATCTTCTTCTTCTCTCCTCCATATCTTCATATTCCAACGACCTGTAACAGCGAATGGGATTGACTTTAGCTTCGGACAGTTGTTAACCTTGAGGAGTCTTAAAGACGGCATTGCCCTTCGCATCCTCTGCCACTCCTCTTTCAATTCCTCCAAATATTCTAGCACCAAGACCTCCACTTTCCATACCCCACTCTCGCTGTCCCAAAATCTGGGATCCATCTCCCTAATCCTTCCCCCAATAATATCAAGAAACTGAAGATTGGGAAGGGAAGTAGGACTGAGCCACGCAGGTGTCCTTTCTCCTGGCCAGTCCCAAAGATACAACTGTCTCAAGGATTTAAGAGGAGGAGAAAGCTCACCTTCAATCTTACTTACAACTTTACCTCTTTCAACAGAAATTCCCTCAAAATCTAACTTTAGAATTTGCAGATGCTGGAGCATTGATAACACATTCCATTCCCCTTCTTCTATTTCTTCCACTGACTTTATCTCCATCCTAAGTTCTCTAAGTTTTGTCAAGCTCTTCAACTCCGAAATACCGGATCCATTTTTATTCACAGGACTAAACCATCCTAACCGTTCGAGATTTGAAATCTTTCCAAGCCCTTCCGGCATGCATTCAAAAGATACACACTCATGAATTTGGATAGCTGTTAGCTTCTCTAATGTTGTGATTGACACAGGAAGCCTTTTCAAATTCCAGCAGATCGATAAACATAGAATCCGAAGATTACGAAGATTTCCGATTGAATCGGGCAGTGATTTTAAGGCAGTAATACTCTCTATGTTTAGATAAACAAGGTGCTGTAATGACCCTATCCCACTCAACCAATCGCTGTACACCACATCCCCATCGAGATCACTGTCTGACAATGAAAGAGATAACACCCTCAACCACCTTACTTTGCATGGTTTTGCTTTTAGACTTGCAATCATCTCTTTGGCCTGAATGTCCATCCCAACCAACGTCCGCAGCTTGGTGGGACTGTTTCCGATGCTCTCTACAGCTGTATTCCCCACAATTCCCAAACGACGAGACTGCTCACTGAATGCGGGACTACCTCCACAGTCCAACCTCACAAAAAAGCTCTCCTCTTGCAATTCTTATTACCATATCATGCATTTTGCAAGTAATATAGCTTCTCTCGAAGAAATCTTTATTCACTCCAAGTATCAAAAATCGATTAAATAATTCTGAAATACATTCTTCTCCTATCTCAACTGTCGTTTTCCCATTTTTTCCCCAAACAAAACCCTCACCAATCCACCAGTTAACCATGTCATGAACATTAATTTCAAAATCTTCAGGAAACATGGCAAAGCACAAAAAGCAAGGTTTTAAGTGTGTTGGGAGCTCTTCGTAGCTTAACTGTAGTCTCGAAATGATCAGTTCATCTTTCTTATCAATTCCCAACTCCTCGCACTCTGATATTTCCCTCCATTCATGGATAGAATCACTCTTCCCCAGCATCATTCCACCCACAACCTTGATTGTTAATGGCAGTCCCCCGCACCTCGCAACAATCTCCTTTCCCAAGCCCTCCAAGTCTGGATTTGTGCACTTACCTCCAGTTCTTGCAAAAGCTACTTTACTGAACAAGGACCAACTATCTTCTTTTGAAAGAGTTTGGGGATAGTGCATGTGTCGGCCAGCAGCTCCCATTGATTTAGCTACCTCTTCATTCCTAGTTGTAACAATAACGCAGCTACCCTCCACTCGGGGCAAACCAGACTTCAAGCTATCCCACCACATCCCTTCATTTGTTTCCCAAACATTGTCCAAAACTACCAAGTATTTCGCATCTAATTTCCTGTTGAGACTTTCCAATAGCTCCTCAACATCCTTTCCCCTCAGAGATTCCTCTTCTACATCTAACTTTTTTAGCATCTTCTTTAGCAATTCATCCAATTTGAAACTTTGAGAAACAGTAACAAAAACCAAGTGATTAAAAGAGTTTTTCACACTCTCACTACGACATATCTTTTGAGCAAGTGTGGTTTGACCGATTCCCCCCATTCCAACTATTCCAATCACCGTTGAGGGTCCATCTACTTCTAAGATCCACTCTCTAATCTTCACTGAGTCATCTTCTTATCCTACCATTTCAGCTTCATGCATTAGGATTGGGTAGGTCATTCGCATATTCCCACCATCTTCATCTTTGCGAGGAGCTGTTTGCAAGTAGGACTTCATATTTTCCTTCACCTTCCTTACCCCTTGATTTATTTTCCTCAGCTGCTTTCCCAACTGATAACGTGATTTCAAATGAGTAGGAAAGCAATAACTTGTAAAATTAGGTGTACACCCTTTGTGTTTTTTCTGGAATAAAAGTTGACAATCTGCTATTACATCTTCAGCGTGGGATACCAACTCTCTTAAGTTGCTCATTACCCTCTTGAGAATCTCATTCCTATCTCTTCTCTTCACCTGATCAGCTTCCTCAAACTGGTCATCAAACTCAACTAGTTGACGACCTTCGCTTATGAGTATTGACAACAAATTATCCAGGAGAACACTGACAACAGCATCTGCCATTTTCCTGTGAAATAGTATCATACCATTATGAAAATGGAATTCAAAACTAGGTGGAGGGAAAGAGGAAAAACTAAAGACTCTAGAAAATATTGCGATTAAATTGGCCACAAAAAAGTAATTGCATCTCTTTATGAGCCTTGGATCTGCTCATTTTTTGGGCTTATAACTCAAAATGAAATGGCCAAATGGATGAACCGTGTGGATAAACCCAGACATCACAGTGGCCCCCAGCCCGTGTTGAGATAGGGACAAGGAGAGTTGTACCCAATCTGCATCCGATTGGAAATGGTCACAATAGCATACAAAGGGCATGAGTTCATTCATGTTTCAGTCAGTTGTGACAGTGAGGACCACCTCTATGTATGTGTTGTATATCCATGCCGTCCATCTGTTTTGCCTGCTTATTTTAGAACATGGTCACAAAATTGAATCATATTCAAATCTCAGGTAAATTCCACTACAGGAAACAGTGATCATTGAATGCCTACCATTAAAAACTTCATAGGATTTACGGTAATGTTTATTTGCCATCCAACCTATTGATAATTAAGGTCACACGACCAAGATGAAGGGAGAAAAATAAATATCAACTTGATCGAAAACTTTTGTAGCCTACACAGTTTTTAATGGCCTATTACTACAGTTTCTTATGATGGTCTCCAAGGGAATGGTTTATTACTACCATTTCTTATGTGTTGAGGAAGCAGATTAGGTGTGCCCCCCTCATCCAAGAAGGCGTGGTCCATACCGTGGGGCCCACCTTGATGTATTTAATTTATATCCATGCTGTCCATTCATTTTGCTAGATCATTTTAAGGCAAGAGCACAAAAATGAAGAACATCCAATTCTCAGGTGGACTATACCATAGGAAATGGTGGTGATTGAACCCTACCATTAAAAGCTTCCTAGGGCCCACTGTAATGTTTCCATAATGTTTGTTTGCCATCCAACCTATTGATAAGGTGACACAAGTGTAGATGAAACTGAAAAAATAAATATTGGTTTGACCTAAAACTTTTGTGGCCCATTAATGATCAATAACCACTATTTCCTATAGTATGATCCACCTAAGAATTGAATCTTCTTCATTTTTGGGCTCATATGCTTAAATGATTACGTAAAATGGATGGATGAAGTGGATATAGAATACATAAATCAAGGTGGGCCCAATGGTAAAGGGCGGTGCGGTTGAGGCTGGGCAATGCCTAATCCACTTGCTTGTGTTGAGCGTGAGTTAACTGCGACCCCAGAGCTAGTGATGTAGATTGGGCATTGTATACACGCCATCCATATACTTTTCCATCTTATTTTAGGGCATGATCTAAAAAATGAAGTATATACAAATTTCAAACGGACCACATCACAGGAAACATTAGTTATTGATAATTAAAAATCTTTTGTAGGTGACGAAAGTTTTAGATCATCAAGGTGATATTTGTTATTATTATTATTATTATTCTTATTATTATTTTCCTTTCATCCAAGTTTATGTGTCTTTATCATATGGTTGGATGGTCAATAAACATCATGGTGGATCTTAGGAAGTTTTTAATGATGCATTCAATGACCAATATGCTCAATTACTGTTTTTCTTGAATATGGGTGGAATTTAGCTTAGTTCCATTTTAGTCTAAACCAACATTAAAATCAAGCCCATTGAAAACCACAATCCAAATTGCATTGGATCAATTTGAGAGGACCTAGACTTGACTTACTAATTAGCAACTTTTAGGCTTAGAGCTGCACCCTGGTTGATGCAAGGATGAATATGATAAGGTCGATCACCATCTTCTTCAAGGATAATTACTCCAAATCCACGATGCTTCTCTGGACTCCTCATAGAGGCTTTTCGAATCCACGAGGAAATATTAAAAAAATAGAAATAATTTCTAGAAAATTTGTAAATTAATTGATGATATAAATAAATAAGTTTACAACCCTTTAAATAGAGCTAGAAATTGTGACTTACTATAAATAGTAAACTTACTATTTATAGACGGTCCTGATTTCTACTAGTCATCATGGTTTTCGGCCAAAAATAGTAGGCGTCCTATTTGGCTCAACCATGTGATACTCCTAATTATTCCAAGCACTTTTCATGTTAGATGCAACTTCTAAAGCCCAAAAGAGATATAATCCAACTAAAACTTATTATAAATAGTAAAAACAAAAACAAAATGAAAATTCGATCGTTGATATGGTGGAATCTCACAAATTCGGCAGGGGAAAATCAGCTTAGCCAAGTTGGGTGGCTAAAGTAGCTCGTCCTACCCCAAAATCATATATAGTACATCGGATAACTCATTCCAGTTTGCAAGATACGCCTGTTTTAAGGTCCTGATGGTCCTGATCACCTCCGCCTCCGATCAGACCTTTTCTAGTCCATCTTGGCCATGAAACTATCCGGGACCCGCTCTACATCAATGGTCCAAATTTTGAACATTGGCCCAATGACCATAGGGTGATACACTTGCACCCCTACATCTCTATTTAGGTAAGGTATAAAATATTCCAAATTTTTGAATAGGGCCTGCCCAACAGGCCTAGCTAGTCAAATTATGGGTCGAAACCAACCCAATTGAGAACCGCTTCTGCAATTAGTCAGAGAAAGAAGCGCTCTGGGCAGACGATACTAGCCACTCAATTATCGGTCCCTTATAAGTAATAATATATAAAACGGTGGAAAGAAGTATACTGGAGAGAAGGGAGAGCTTCTCAAAAGAGGAAGATGGAAGATGAATTCTACAATCAG
The DNA here is from genome assembly GCA_037074715.1 of Magnolia kwangsiensis. Lineage (NCBI taxonomy): Eukaryota > Viridiplantae > Streptophyta > Magnoliopsida > Magnoliales > Magnoliaceae > Magnolia > Magnolia kwangsiensis. The sequence continues at coordinate 190,209,085 of CM073571.1, read as the reverse complement.
TCGGAGACTTTAGAGAGATTGGAGATGGCCAAGGCAGCATATAAAGAACTTTCTACTTTAAAAACAAAAAACAATCGTATAAAGTCCTTTTTACTTATAAAAGGAGAGAGAATAAAAAGTATACAAATCAAAGTATATAAATCACCTTTTACTTTTAAGAGAAGAAAAAAGGTATACATAACACTATATACTTTTGAAAATGGAAAAAAATAAAAAAATAAATAGCGGGTGGGACACCGATTGCGTGGTGTGGCACGTGTGTTGAGCTGGCAAAAAATAAAAATAAAAAACTCTTAAATTAGGCATATCAAAGGCTCAAGTGGACCATAAAGTGGGGATTTAACTATCTGTGAATTGGATCTGCCCCATTTTGAATTTAATATAATTAAATGGTCTGAAAAAATCAGATAAATGGCATGGATAAAACCCTTGCATCAGGGTGGACCCCACAGAGCCCTTGACTAGACCGAGTTCCATCAGGCGGGAGCAGGACACAATCGGCTTCCGTCCGGTGGAGTTGGTTACCCAGCCGGCGTCCAGACAGGATGCGGACTGGGTATACCTAGCTCCCGGGCCTCATCAATACGGTGGGGCCCACCTTGATATATGTGTTACATATCCACACCGTTGATCCGTTTTGCTATCTCATTTTAGAGCACAGATCCCCATCTCAGGAAAATCACACCACAATAAACAGTGGTAATTGAACACCACTATTAAAAACTTCTTATAGGACAACATTGTTGGATCAAGCTGATCTTTGTATTTAACTTTTATCTAGGTCTGTTTGACCTACTCAACAAGTTGGATGAAAACTAAACATTACAGTGGGCCCTACAAAGTTTTTAATAGTAGGTATTATAATTCATCATTATTTTTCTATGTTGTGGTCCAGTGAGTTATTGATCTGCCTCAATTTTAAATTCATTTATTAAAATATTATGGAAAAATAGATTTACAGTGTGTATAGAACATATACATTTTGGTGGGCCCATATCGAACTGACCAGCAGGGAGGTTAGCTGTGGCACGGTCATCATGCAATCCACGCAAGGCTGCAGCGTTCCGGAACCAAGGGTAAGAGAAGAAGGAAGATGGCTTCTAAAGTCAATTGGAGATATTAGAAATGACAGTGGCCCGACCTCACCCACAGCGGTCCAGCCTTCATGATGAGCCCACCTTGATGTATATATTTTGTATTCATGCCGTTCATCCATTTTTTATTTTCATATTGTTTTAGGGTATTAGCCCAAAAATGAAATAGATTCAAATCTTAGAAGGATCATGCTGTAGGAAACAGTGGTGATTGACAATTAAATACTTCTTGTGGGCTACAAAAGTTGTAGATCAAGTAGATACTTAGCTCCCCTTCATACATATTTTTTTTAACCGTGTCAACAGGTTAGATGGCAAATAAACATTACAGAAACAAGACAGTAGGCCTTGAGAAGTTTTGAATCGGTGGGGCACTCAATCACCACTGTTTCTTATTGCATGAGATTTTGATTAGTTTCATTTTTTGGCACGTAACCTCAAATGATCCGGCAAAACTGAATGGACAGCGTGATACAAAATACATACATCAAGGTGGGCCCACCGTAAGGGTCGCACCATCTTAAGGCAAGTCTGGGACACACCTACTCCACTCCTATCTACACCTACTCCACTCCCATCAGAAATGGGAGCAGATTGCCTGTGACCGGGGCCAAGTCTGTGCGGGGTCCACAAATATATATGTGACAAATCCACTCCATCCATCTATTTTTAAAGACCACGATAGCTTAGGCTTCTGAAAATAGGCAGATCCAAGATTAAGGTAGGCCATACCAACCAAACAGTGAGAACAACAACATCCACCATTGAAACCTTCCTGCAGCTGATCATGATGTTTATATGTCATCCGAACCGTTCTTAGAATTATAAATAGGGCTGTCAATTGGCCAGGTAGTCCCAACGGTCCTTCGGGCTTGGCCCACTTGGGCTGGGTTTGGGGTAGTGTATCAGGCCCGAAGGTCGGGCCCATGTTAATATCAGAACCCTGATTGTAAAATTGGACCGGATTCGAACTTAGCACTCTCGATCTCATGAACCCGGCCTGGCTGATAGCTCTTTTCTAAACCTCATTTGCCCCTTTTCTTTCATTCTCTCCCTCTCTCTCTCACACATGAGACACACCAAAACATCATTTATCTACTGAGATATTCAAGGCTCAGGCTTGCGCAGACTCATGTTAGGCTTTGTGAAAATGTCTTGGGTCAGACTCAGGCTAGACTATTTTAAGCCGGTGATGTAGAGCGGGTCGCGGACAGTTTCATGGCCAAGATGGATCAGAAAAGGCCCGGTTGATGACAGAAGTGATCCGGACCATTGGACCTTAGATCAGGCATATCTCGCAATCCGGAATGAGTTATGTAACACCCCGTACCTTTGATACTCGGGTGTTACCTTTTAAACCCACGATTATTAAAACTTGAGACCTGTCAATTGAATGACTAGACACACTACAGGGCAGGAATTCCCAAGCAGCTTTGTGACGATCTGCTGCGACCCGGGAGACTCAGCTTACACCTCACACCAATAAAGGAGGTTAGTGGGATTGAAAAACTTAAGCTCAATCAGTTTTTGAAATCATGTGTGTTAGCATTACTCTGGAAAGTCAACCCACACAAATCTGAAAGTCAACCCACGCAAATCTGAAAAGTCAACCCACGCAAATCATATGTGACCGCTGTGTTAGGACCGAACGTGACCCGAGTTTCAGGCCCTGTTTAAGGCCAAGTAACGTCATGCAAATGGCCCCAGCTAGGGGTTGAAACTACATCCAGAACCAGCTCACGAATAGCTCTGTTTGAGCCACAACATGCACCGAAAGTCGGACTAAAAGTGATCCAAAAATGGGGATGAAACGACCCTGTTCCAAGCCATGCTTGAACAGTGAAAGTGGCAACTACCGTAGTACTGAGATGGGTTGAAAAATGGCCTGACAGAGTGCCACGTTTGAGTCGAAAAACAGGCCGAGAATAGCCTCCAAAAAGGACTGCAACAGTGACTGCTTCACGTCAAATACGGGAGGCAGCCATGCACGTTGAAGCCGAAGGTGGGCTGCCTGTGGGCTTTGCCAAAATGCAGGTGGGCCTTATCCAAAACATGTGAGCTACCTCGATATTACCCTGCATCTGCAGGTGGGCCCTACCTGACAGTAATGGTGGATCACGCAGGTGGACCCCACCTCAATGATGAGGTGTGTTTGGGCCGTCCGTCAAGGGTCAGGTCTGAACGTAAGCTCCTACATTTGTTTTTAAAATAAAGAAAAAATATATGTATATATAATACATGCATGCACCTGTACGTGCATGTAAATATTAGATCATATGTATTTCTGATATATGCAACTTGGAGTATGTAGATTTCATCCAATCCGTTCATCCATTTCCTCCTGCCCTGGACACCACAAAAAAAAAAGGGTATGCATGAAGAGGCATGTTTCATCTGCGAACCACTCTGCATGGGCTACCTACAAACATTTTTGAACTCATCATATCTTATGATTATCGAAAATCTGAACGGCCCACATGAAGCAGAACCTCATAAAACCCCTGGGTACCAATTTTTACTTTGAACCAAAACTTTGGTGGGCCATGAAAATGCAAACAATTTCTTCCCTTGATTTGAATTTCTCTTTACTATGGCCCACCAGAATCTTAGATCCGGGTGAAAATTCACCACCTAATATTTCATGGGATTACACATCTTGTGGACTGTTCAGATTTGACACCCATGTCACGTGTGGAAAGGTGTGCAGGCCTACGTGCGTAGGAGAGCATGCCTCATGTAAATGTACTGCGTGCATGAGGATAAACTATTGATACGTGTAATAAAGTATTACATGTGGGCTCCACACCCATGTGGAACCAGGATAATATAATATTTAGATTTATATAAGGTACTTATGAGTTATAACATTTATATATGTATCAGATGCATGCAACGCTGGAATATACATCTGATGCATGTAATATATGATATTTAAATATATGTGCAAGTGGAATTAATATAATTACATGTATAATGGGCATGTGGTGGGCCTCACTAAAAAGCTAGTGGCCTGCACTTTTAGTGGGCCGCACCATCAAGCCACAGTGGGCCGCACAATGATCTAACGCCCATCTAAAAACGATGTGCCCAGGACCGTCCATCGAAAGACGTCCTAAGCTGGGCCTCCCTACACGTTCAAATAATAATAATAATATATAATATGTTGTAAAATATTGATTTTAATAAAAATATTTTAATAATAAAAAAAAAAAGTTATTTTTTGAAAAACGTTTGGGGCTTTGGGAATAGTCCCACATGGGAAAGAGAAGAGAAAGAAAAGTGGTTTAAATGATAATAGTGGAGTACCATAATATTTGCCTACCTAGTCCGTGGACCATGGGACTTGCGTGTTCCAGTGCGAAGCACTGGAACACCGCGCACGCGCACGCGCTCGGGCTCGGTCTCGGTCTCGGTCTCGGTCTCGGGCTCGGGCTCGGGCTCGGTGCGAGGGCGTGGGCATGTGAGGCAGTGTGGCTGTAGAGGCGCTAGTGGCGCACTTTGCACTTCGCACGTGCGCATCGTGTCGCAGAGGGTCGCTCCCTTCGCGAACCGCAGCGAGACGTGTGCGACTAGTGGCTAAGGCAGATGGTTGGTTGGAAGAAAATCTAAAGGACTGAATGAGAGTCCCTTAGAATATATAGAGGGCTGAAAAAGAGCTGTTGCAGAAATTCTGTAACAGCTGTGCAATAAGTGCAGGGTCCAGCTGAAACTGCTGCATGGCTAGCCCCAACAGCTATAAAACGGCTAGCTGCTGTCTCACAACGGTCAGCATGCAGCAGCTTAATGGCCCATGCACAACGGTCAGAAAACGGCCATAAAACGGCTAGTTTTCTCAACAGCCAGAAAACGGTCATGGAATTTATTTCCCTGGACCATAACCCCCAGCCACCATAGCCTATAAAAGGAGGGCCTGGATAGGTTCCAAATCCATCTCAACTCACTCCAGCAACTCCATACGAATTCTAGAAAACAGCCTCTCAATACAGCAAGGTGTCAACCTTAGCTAGAAGAACAGACCAGCGGTGTGGTCTAGGACGGTTCAACCGAACCAGCAGGCTGAAGATTAGAACTTAATCGAGCAAACCACTTTTCTATTTTCTTCTTTTCTTATTTTGGGATTTTCCTTTATATTGTAATACTGCCAGAAATAGTGAAATTGAGTTCCATTTGGTGGGCCTTCGTGTTTGCTGAACGCAGACCCACACCAGGCTCGTCGTATCCTAGAAGCAATTTGCCTGTAACCTATCAGCATACTCAATTTACTTGAGTTGGGGCAAATAACGCTTTAAGGACAGCGTTTTCAGACGTGCTTCAGCCTGTCCATATTATTTTCGGTTTCCCTATTATACAGAAACTACATTAATCTGTATAAATTTCACAACAATCTTAAAGCGTTATTTCTAAAATGGAAGCCGATAGCATTTCATCTATTAAATTGATGAATCAGGACTTGATACGTCTTGATCGGTTCGATGGAACCAATTTTACAAGATGGCAAGACAAGCTGAAATTTCTCCTGACGGCGCTGAAGATCTACTACATACTAGATCCAAATCTGCAAGCATTGCCTGAAGCAACCGACAAAGACACACCTGAGCAAGTGGCTGCCCGTGCTAAAAGAGCCGAAGACGAACTATTGTGTCGTGGACACATTCTGAACGCACTCTCCGACCGCCTGTACGATCTGTACCAACAGACATCATCAGCAAAGGAGATCTGGGCCGCACTGGAATTCAAGTACAAGGCTGAAGAAGAAGGGACCAACAAATTTCTCATCGCCAGGTATTTTGACTTCAGCATGGTAGATAATAAACCGCTGCTGCCCCAAATCCAAGAACTGCAGCTAATAGTAAACAAAATCAAAGCGATCAAAATCGATCTTCCTGAATCATTCCAAGTTGGGGCTATAATCGCTAAATTGCCACCAATGTGGAAAGACTATAGAAAGAAGTTGCTGCATAAAACCGAGGACTACACACTGGAACAAATCCAGAAACACCTAAGGATTGAGGAAGAATCCCGTAACCGCGATAAAAAGAATGATAACGGGAATGCCTCGTCCAAGGTACATGCAGTAGAAAACACCAATAACAAGAATCCCGAGAAAGATGATTCCCTAAAACCCAATAAAGGGAAATTCAAGAAAAACGCCCAAAAGAAGAACGGAAAGTTCAAAGGCCCATGCCATGTCTGTGGAAAAATCGGGCACTATGCTCGAGTATGCCGATATCGCAAATCTAAAAAAGAGGCAAGTGCAGTAGAAGAAGGCGATATCGTGGCTATGATCACTGAAGTGAATACCATCCAAGGCAAAGTTCCAGGCTGGTGGTATGATACTGCCGCTACAGTACATGTGTGCTACGACAAATCAGCCTTCAAAACCTATGAGGAATTGACCGATGGTCAAGAAGTCCAAATGGGTAATGAAGTCCGATCGAAGGTCGTCGGCAAAGGAACTGTCGAACTGATATTCACTTCTGGAAAGAAAGTGATTCTAACTAATGTACTGCACGTCCCAGACATGAGGCGAAACTTAGTTTCTGGGGATCTTCTGGGAAAACCAGGTATAAGGGTGGTATACGAGTCAGGAAAACTGATTCTATCCAAGAATGGGAATTTTGTTGGAAAGGGATATGCTTGTAACGGGATGGTTAAGTTTTCTCTGAATGAAAGTAGCACTTCTGCGTATATGGTTGAATCTGCTGGACTGTGGCATGATAGACTAGCCCATATAGGGTATAGTACTTTGAAGTTCATGGCTAAGAATGGTTTAATCTCATACACAGATAATGAAACTAATAAATGTGAAGTGTGCATACAATCCAAAATGACGAAAAAACCTTTTCCAAGTGTTGAAAGATCGTCTCAAATTTTGGATCTTGTGCACAGTGATATCTGTGAGTTAAACGGCATTCTTACTCGTGGAGGTAAACGGTACTTCATAACCTTTATAGATGATTGCTCTAGATATGTGTATGTTTATCTATTAAAGAGCAAAGATGAAGCATTGAACATGTTTAAGATATATAAAGCAGAAGTAGAGAATCAACTAAGTAAGAAGATAAAAATTCTCCGTAGCGATCGAGGAGGAGAATACTTCTCGAATGAATTCGATTACTTCTGTGAAGAACATGGACTGGTACATCAATGTACAGCTCCATACACACCTCAACAAAACGGAATAGCTGAAAGGAAGAATAGAACATTAGTAGAAATGGTCAACTCAATGCTAATAAAAGCAAAGTTGCCACTAAATCTGTGGGGTGAGGCACTGCTTGCAGCATGCCATATAATAAACAGACTTCCGTCTAAAAAATATAAAGTATCTCCATATGAAACATGGAGAGGTAGAAAACCTAACCTAGGATATCTTAAAGTGTGGGGGTGTCTTGCATACTGCAGAACTCCTGACCCAAAAAGAACCAAGTTAGGACCAAGAGCTATTAAGTGCGCCTTCGTAGGGTATGCACAAAATAGTAAAGCTTATAGACTTCTAGACATGGAGTCTAATACAATTATAGAATCAAGAGACGTTGAATTCTTTGAGAACTCACTATCCTTGGAGTCAAAGGATAATGAAATTCAAACTCCTAATAGAGAACCAAATAGCACAGCTCCACATATAATGGAAGCTCCCACTGAATCTCGTAGGAGTCAAAGAACTAGAATAGAGAAGAGTTTTGGAGATGACTATATAGACTCACAACGCATCATTTTTCATCTGGTAGAAGCAGATAGAGAAAATGTTATAAGACGAATACCTATAGTAATGACTATAGAAGATGATCCTAAAACATATAAGGAAGTTGTATCCTCTAGAGACTCAGCTTTTTGGAAAGAAGCTATAAATGATGAAATGGAATCTATACTATCAAATCAAACATGGGAACTAGTAAACTTACCTCCAGGTTCTAGACCCATAGGTTGCAAATGGGTATTTAGGAAGAAATATTACACTGATGGGACTATCCAAACCTTTAAAGCTCGACTAGTAGCTAAGGGTTTTAGACAAAAAGAAGGGATAGACTACTTTGACACATACTCACCTGTAGCTAGGATAACATCCATTAGGATATTATTTGCGCTAGCTTCCATACATCATCTTCACATCCACCAAATGGATGTAAAGACTGCTTTCCTGAACGGTGACCTCAATGAGGAGGTATACATGGAACAACCTGAAGGTTTCGTTCTACCAGGAAATGAAAACAAAGTATGTAGATTAGTCAAATCGCTGTATGGATTAAAACAAGCACCTAAACAATGGCATGAGAAGTTTGATTCCAAAATACTATCTCATGGTTTCATGCATAATGTAGCTGATAAATGCATATATTCTAAAAAAGATGGTAGTCATATCATTATTATCTGTTTATATGTTGATGATATGTTAATAATAAGTAATAAAATGGAAGGTGTGACTGAAACAAAGAAGTTTCTTTCTTCCGTATTTAAAATGAAGGATCTTGGACAAGTTGATACCATCTTAGGTGTCAAAGTTAAAAAACATTGTGGGGGTTATGCTTTGTGTCAATCTCATTATATTGAGAAGATACTAAACAAGTTTAACCATCTAAATATAAAGCAAGCAAAAACCCCATTTGATCCAAGTATCAAACTAAAAGAAAATACTGGAAGAACAGTTGCACAATTAGAATATGCGAGTGCTATAGGAAGTCTTATGTATGCTATGCAATGCACTAGACCTGATATCGCATATGCTGTGAGTAAACTTAGTAGGTTTACTAGTAACCCCAGTAATGAACACTGGAATGCAATCAGTAGAGTCCTTGGTTACTTAAAAGCAACCAAAGACTTAGGACTATTTTATTCAGAGTTTCCTGCCGTATTGGAAGGATATACCGATGCGAGCTGGATATCGAGTGCAGGGGACAATAAGTCTACTACAGGGTGGGTATTCACCCTAGGAGGTGCTGCTGTATCTTGGGGATCCAAGAAACAGACTTGCATAACGCACTCGACTATGGAGTCTGAATTTATAGCCCTAGCTGCAACAGGCAAAGAGGCTGAGTGGCTAAGGGATCTTCTATTAGAAATTCCTTTTTGTGTAAAGCCTATATCGGCTGTATCACTACATTGTGATAGTGAAGCCACATTAGCTAGAGCCTATAGCGGTACTTATAATGGTAAGTCTAGACATATTAGTCTTCGACATGATTATGTCAGACAATTGATTAAAGATGGAATCATTGCTATTTCATATGTGAAATCAAGCAATAACCTGGCAGATCCTTTCACTAAACCTCTACCGAGAGAGGTAGTAAAGGCTACATCTAGAGGGATGGGGTTGAAACTCTTCAACCAAAGTTCCACCAGTGATGGTAACCCAACCTAAAATCAGAAAATCTCTAATCTTGGGTTTAATGGGTAAGAACAAGTCACTGATAAGTGGAAAGTTTTCAGCACTAAATTATATAACCTCATCCATAATAGATAAGTGCTGAGCGTTACGAAAGAGGGTTGAGTCTTAGAACTCTTAATGAATTCCAGTCTTTAGGACAAGTGTCTTACAGTAACGGAGACACTGGAAGGATTTCACCTATATGAACGTAGAGATGGTGCCGTCTCTCATGAGAGTTAAGAGTTTTCTCTCGGGATCGTTCACGAATTAGGATAAGCACATGGCCATTAATTGTGCTGAGCAAGATTGTGGGAACTCTAACAACACATAGCGAATATGTGTGTGGTTTCTCCAACTCTGTTATCTAGAAATAACTGGTTCAAAGCTGCGGCTACCAGTCATTTCGATAGAGTTTTGAGATACTTACACTAAGGGAAGATTAAAATCGAAAGATATCTTTCTTTATGCATATAAGCTAATTATTCTGGCAGTATGTTTAACCGAGAAAATATTTTTATAAAAAAATCAAGTGGGGGATTGTTGTAAAATATTGATTTTAATAAAAATATTTTAATAATAAAAAAAAAAAGTTATTTTTTGAAAAACGTTTGGGGCTTTGGGAATAGTCCCACATGGGAAAGAGAAGAGAAAGAAAAGTGGTTTAAATGATAATAGTGGAGTACCATAATATTTGCCTACCTAGTCCGTGGACCATGGGACTTGCGTGTTCCAGTGCGAAGCACTGGAACACCGCGCACGCGCACGCGCACGCGCTCGCGCTCGCGCTCGGGCTCGGGCTCGGTCTCGGTCTCGGTCACGGTCACGGTCTCGGGCTCGGGCTCGGTGCGAGGGCGTGGGCATGTGAGGCAGTGTGGCTGTAGAGGCGCTAGTGGCGCACTTTGCACTTCGCACGTGCGCATCGTGTCGCAGAGGGTCGCTCCCTTCGCGAACCGCAGCGAGACGTGTGCGAGTCGCGGTGCGACTAGTGGCTAAGGCAGATGGTTGGTTGGAAGAAAATCTAAAGGACTGAATGAGAGTCCCTTAGAATATATAGAGGGCTGAAAAAGAGCTGTTGCAGAAATTCTGTAACAGCTGTGCAATAAGTGCAGGGTCCAGCTGAAACTGCTGCATGGCTAGCCCCAACAGCTATAAAACGGCTAGCTGCTGTCTCACAACGGTCAGCATGCAGCAGCTTAATGGCCCATGCACAACGGTCAGAAAACGGCCATAAAACGGCTAGTTTTCTCAACAGCCAGAAAACGGTCATGGAATTTATTTCCCTGGACCATAACCCCCAGCCACCATAGCCTATAAAAGGAGGGCCTGGATAGGTTCCAAATCCATCTCAACTCACTCCAGCAACTCCATACGAATTCTAGAAAACAGCCTCTCAATACAGCAAGGTGTCAACCTTAGCTAGAAGAACAGACCAGCGGTGTGGTCTAGGACGGTTCAACCGAACCAGCAGGCTGAAGATTAGAACTTAATCGAGCAAACCACTTTTCTATTTTCTTCTTTTCTTATTTTGGGATTTTCCTTTATATTGTAATACTGCCAGAAATAGTGAAATTGAGTTCCATTTGGTGGGCCTTCGTGTTTGCTGAACGCAGACCCACACCAGGCTCGTCGTATCCTAGAAGCAATTTGCCTGTAACCTATCAGCATACTCAATTTACTTGAGTTGGGGCAAATAACGCTTTAAGGACAGCGTTTTCAGACGTGCTTCAGCCTGTCCATATTATTTTCGGTTTCCCTATTATACAGAAACTACATTAATCTGTATAAATTTCACAACATAATATAATATAATAAACTGTATATATATATATATATATATATATTAAAAATAGAGTGATGTAATTAGGATGTAATGTATATCACATGTGTTGTGGTAGGGACCACTTACATATAAATTCACCCAGCCGTCCATCCGTTTTCTTCTGGACGGTGGATTTCACTGATTAACTGACACCAGTAAGATGGGATGCCATCTTATGGTATGTAATACCTCTCAACTGTCCAGACTGCAGGCCCCATTTGTCATGGGCTTGTGGTGCATCCACACCGTCTAAAAGGCTGAGTCATATCCTTGGTGGGCCATGCCCCTGAGGTATATGTGATATCCCAACCGTCTAGGAAGGATTAACGGTATGACAGGGGAGTGCTCTGATGTATGTATGCACAACGTCCATCCTTGGACTGTAGTGGGTGGACCACCACGTCGCACATACCTCATCCACGCCACCCAGTCTAGCCAGACGTGGGCCCTAATTACATAGGACCCACCCTAATGTGTGTGTTATGCATCCACTCCGTCCTTCAAAAACCATGGACCCTGGCCCGTCCATCAATGGACGTTGCCAGATCGTCCATCTATAGACATCTAGCGCCAGACGTGAACACCCAAATCCATAGCTCCACTGGTAGGCTGTGTGGAGATATCTCACTTCAACACTTGAGTTTTTTTTAAGTCTAACATGGAGTGTGTGTCCTATCAGGGGTAGAGACAGTGCCATCTAAACCATCCAGTAGATATGCCCCATGATTGGTCAGAGATGGCCGAGATATCAAACTACCTTCTAAAACTTCTACATGTCATACATGTGGACTCCACCCTGCTATACATGATTCATCCAAACTGCCATCTCATGTGGTGTTGCATATCCGCACCTTTCATGGGACTTTACTGTGATATATCTATTATTCCAAATTGTGGGAATACCTAACAAATGTAAATTATAATTCTAGGAGACTCCCCAAGAAACCCCGGACCACAACAAGGCTTATACCAAGTTCAAGAACACTACCATACAGGTGATGACTTTTCCCTTGGGCTTTCCACTTCTAAATTAGTTAAACCTAGTTTGTATTAAATCACCATTATTGTGATACTTGCTCACATGCTAGTTAATCCTTGATCACTATTTACATGACTTGGTAATATATTCTCATTAGTTATTAATTCATGATGCTTCCTTACATGCCTTATTTATATTTTCACATGTTAACATGATTTGTCTTTGTACATAACAACTTAATACGACTCATGGAGAATTCCATGATTGTATGCAAACCACATTGGGGATGAAATTAGACAAAATGTGTGGGAAGATAGGACCCTTGAACTGGTGTCATTTTAACCAAGGGATCTTTATTAAAACATCCCAAGGTGGAGAACCTCATGAGCCGAGGATGGTGGTAATGAGATACTATGCTCGAGCTGTCGGCCTACGCTGGGTCACGCGCCCCCCGTAGTGACCATTGAGTTACTTTAATTGGTTGATTGTAACTGGATTAATAATGGCTTGCTAATCATGCATTCATAGCATATCGGCGATGACGGATGGCTAATCTGGATGCTGTAGCATGCGCCCCAGAGTTGTTGGGGCATCGTTTCGCTAGCTCCCAGACCATCAACTATCAACCCCTATCCAACTGGATGATTTTTCCAGGTCGATGTTGCATGGGTGGCAAACCCAAGTCCGGCTGGATGTGCATCCTCAGGCCGATATGCATTCATGCATCCATACAACTAATAAGACTGCATATTGCTTGTTTTGGATTACTGCTTGTTTTTCCATTTTAACTATGTTTGCTAAGGCGGAGGTGTGTAATCTTAAGGAAAATTCACACTGAGCTGGCCACTCATCCATCAACTATCCAACCGTACAAAACATGCAGGGACAGATGTAGAAGGAGTCGGTACCGGCCTTGATGATGCCGCCATGGAGCAAGAGGAGGAGTATCATGAGGACGAGCCGCATCAGGACGTAAAGGCATATTTTGGTGTTAATCAGTAGCTTGATACTTTAGTAGTTTGATATTTTAGACTTTTGAAATTTTGTAACGAAGACCTCCAGCTGAGTGGGTCAAATATTGGGCTCTCTTGAATATACATGCTTCTTTTGGCTATCGCACTCTGAGTTTATATTCCTTTGTTTCTCTGATTCATTAACTCCCAAATTTCTGAAAACGAGTCTCGTACTCGGGTTTTAGAAATCAGGGTGTTACAAGTTATCTGATGTAAAATATATGATTTTGGGGTAGAATAAGCTACTTTAGCCAACTAACCCCGCTACGCTAGGTTGCATAGCCCGGATTTGCGAGAAACCCCCTGATCGATGGTCGTTTTGTTGTTTTATTTTCATTTTTACTATAAATAGTAAGTTTTAGTTTGAGTATAACTCTTCTTCCGTTGGGCTTTAGGAGTTGTGTCCAACATGAAAAGTGCTTAGGATAATTAGGAGAACGGTTTAGTGAATCCAAATAGGACACTTACTATTTTTGGCCGAAAACCTTGCGCACTAGTAGACATCACAATCGTTTATAAATAGTAAGTTTACTATTTATAGTAAGTCACGGATTCTAGGAGTTTTAGTTGTAGTTTGATTCTGATTTCTTTCTTGTTGCTTGACACCCTTATTTAAGGGGTTGTGAACTCATTTTTATTCATTCATTAATTAATTTTAAATTTTTTTAGAATTTATTTTTATTTTCCTGCTTTCTTTCCTCGTGGATTCAAGAAGTCTCTGTGAGGAGTTCAGAGAAGCTTCGTGGATTCGGAGTAGTTATCCTTGAGGAAGACGGTGATCGACCTCATCACGTTCATCCCTATGTCAATTTGGTATCAAAGTGAGGTTTCTCCTCGAGCTGATGGCAAACAACGAAGGTATGAATTAAAATCCTGTGGACGGTGATCCAGGGATTCGTTATCTTTCGGAAAGAATGAAATCTTTTCATCGGGAGAGTCAGTTGACCATGTAAGGGCTGCAGGCAACCCTCGACCGTCTTACGGATGCGCTACTTCTACCCCGAGCCCTAGGCGGTGCTCCACCACCTGTGGTTGCTATACGATATGACCCTAATTATCGCAGAGCACTACCAGCGACAAACCGTACGGCTACACCAGATGATTCTAGTTCCAGCGACGAGGACATTAATGAGAGTTTTGCCTGACGACCAATCCATGGAGGCGATCATCTAGATCGTGTTGAAAGAGACTATCAAAGTAAGGCTGAACTTCCTAATTTTAACGGTTTATTACGTATCGAAAATTTTCTCGATTGGCTAGCCGAAGTAGAGAGATACTTCGATTATATGGATGTGTCAGATCATAAAAGGATGAAATTGGTAGTGTTTAAATTAAAATCTGGTGCTTCTGCATAGTGGGAACAATTACAACTCTCGCGAGCCCTCCAAAACAAGGTACCCATCGCATCATGACCTCGAATGAGACATCTTCTTCGATCACGATTTCTCCCCAGTGATTACAAGCAGATATTATCTACCAATACCAGAATTGCAGACGGAGAAATCGAACTGTTACAGATTACACTGAAGAATTTCAGTGGTTGGCTACACGAAACGATCTGTTAGAATCTAAGTCACAGTAAGTAGCACAATTTATAGGTGGGTTGCGACTGACAATTCAGGACCGAGTTCAGATGTACCCAGTTGGGACCGTGGATGAAGCAGTTCAATTGGCGGGGAGGGCAGAAACACAACTTGCAAGATCTCCTGCTCGTCCCTATCCTTTAAATCGACCCCCATGACAAGTCCCACACAGGATCTAGTGCTGGCTCGAGGAAAAAATCCGGTAGGAGAACGTCCTCAAATTCCTCCACCCGCAAACTGTGATATGGGGAGCGGATCATCCAAACCTCAACGGGCAGCACCCACGACAGCGGGCCCGAGTAGGATTCCAAATCCTTATTCTCAGCTAAGGCCGAATAATTGTTACCGCTGTGGCCAACCAGGCTACTTATCAAACACTTGTCCTCAACGTCCCGCCGCACACTTGACTATAAAAGAAAGGGGCATTAAAGATGATGCCGCAAAAGAAGATCATAGCTTTGATGAATATGAACAAACCACTAAAAAAATAGCAGGTGGCGATGAATTGACGAGCAAGAATCGTGGCGAATCTCTAGTTGTGAGGCGACTACTGTATACCCTAGGAACGGAAGTACACCCACAGCGACACAATATATTTCGTACTCGGTGCACTATCAACGAAAAGGTCTGTGATGTGATCATAGACAATGGTAGCAGCGTGAACATCGTTTCAAGGGTAATGGTGGACAAGTTGCCGCTACCAACGATAAGACATCCTTCCCCGTACTCAATTGGCTGGATAAAAAAAGTGAATGAGACCAAGGTAACTGAACAATGCAATATCTCATTTTTAATTGGTAAACATTATAAGGATCAGATACTTTGTGATGTGGTCAATATGGAAGCTTGTCATATGCTACTCGGTAGACCTTGGCAGTCAGACCATGATGCGACCCATCGGGGACGAGACAATGTCTACATATTCGTAAAGGATAATTGAAAAATAATCCTTGTCCCCCTATGGCACCAGAGAACCACCCTGAAGCCTCTAAAGTGGAGGAGAGTTCTCTCTTGACCGTTCAAAATTTCATGGAGGAATATAAGGAAACTGGCGAGGTATACGCCGTAGTGGTGAAGGGCGAGGAAAAGGAACCCTCAAACATCCCTCCAAGTTTAAGACTGTTGCTAAATGAATTCAAAGAAGTCTGGCCTGAAGATTTACCTGATGGATTGTCCCCCATGAGGGACATCCAACATCACATAGACCTCATCCCTGGGGCTAGTTTGCCCAACCATCCTCATTATTGGATGAGTCCGAAGGAGTGTGAGATACTTTAAGGGCAAGTGGAGGAATTGATCCGTAAGGGTCTATTGAGAGAGAGCATGAGCCCATGTGTTGTACCAGCATTATTCACGCCAAAAAAATATGAAAGCTGGGGCATGTGTGTCGACAGCCGAGCAATCAATAAAATTACCATCAAATATCGGTTCCTAATACCACGGTTGGACGACATACTTGATATGCTAGGAGGGGCCAAGGTGTTATCTAAACTAGATCTAAAGAGTGGGTACCATCAGATTCGTATCCAACCCAGTGATGAGTGTAAAACGATATTCAAGACAAAGGAAGGATCCGTTCATTGGCCAATTTGTGGTAGTATATTTTGATGACATATTGATATATAGCCAGAATGAGGCGGAGCACAAGAAACATCTCAGGCAGGTGCTGCAGGTCCTATAAGATAACAAGTTGTACCTCAACTTGAAAAAGTGTAGTTTTTTAACTGACAGCCTATTGTTTCTAGGATTTGTTGTAACGTCCACAGGCATTCGGGTAGACGATGAAAATGTGAGAGCTATTAGGGAATGGCCGATCTCGACAAACCTTCATGAGGTGAGGAGTTTTCACAGGTTGGCGACTTTCTATCATCGATTTGTATGATATTTTAGCACTATAGTCGCGCCTATAACAGATTGCATGAAAAAGGGATCGTTCTAGTGAACCGATAAAGCTGACAAGAACTTTCACGAGATCAAGTATCATTTTTCTACAACACCGATCTTAGTGCTTCCTAATTTTAACAAATTGTTTGAGGTTGAGTATGACGCTTCATATGTCAGAATTGGGAGAGTATTATCACAGGAAGGCAGGCCAGTAGCCTTCTATAGCAAGAAATTTAGCAAAGCTTGAAAGAAGTGGTTGACTTATGAGCTTGAGTTGTATGCAGTTGTTCAGGCGCCGCGACATAGGCAGCATTATCTAATTCAAATGGAGTTTGTTCTGTACAATGACCATCAAGCATTAAAGTTTATTAGTAGTCAGACTAACATAAATCATGTGCATACTAGATGAGTTGTGTTTTTATAGGAATTCACATTTGTTCTAAGGCACAAGTCAGGATAGCAGAACAAGGTGGCTGATGCACTTAGCTGTCGTGCATCACTACTTGTTACGATGAGCAATGAGGTAGTCAGCTTCGACTGTCTCAAGGAACAGTATGCCGAGGATGAGAACTTCAAAGACTCTTGGATAAAGTGTCAAGAAGGTCACCCCAGTGACCTTCATATACAGGACGATTTTCTCTTCAAAGGGAATCAATTGTGTATCCCCTAAAACTCTCTGAGGGAGCAGATTATTTAGGAGCTACATAGCGGTGGCCTTGGTAAACACCTAGGGCGAGACAAAACGCAAACTCTTGTGGAAGAGCAGTATTATTGGCCACAATTAGTATGCGATGTGAGAAGAGCTGTACAACGTTGTCATATTTGCTAGACCTCCAAGGGATAATCTCAGAATACGAGCCTCTACACCCCGTTACCTGTGTCAGACAGTCCTTGGAAGGATTTATTGATGGACTTCGTGCTTGGTTTCCCACGAACACAACGCGACATGGATTCAGTGTTCGTGATGGTTGATCGTTTCTCTAAGATGGCGCACTTTATTCCATGCAAGAAAACCCTCGTTGCAACACACATGGTGAACCTATTCTTTAGGGAAGTCGTACGGCTACACGGGGTCTCCAAGACCATTACTTCTGATCATGACACGAAATTCATTAGCCACTTTTGGCGGACTTTGTGGACTCGATTCGATACACGACTTCAATTCAGCAGTGCTTACCACCCACAGATTGATTAGCAGACCGAAGTTGTGAATGGCACGTTGGAAAACCTCCTTCACAGTATTGTAAGAGAAAAGTTGAAGCAGTGAGACTTAGCCTTATCTCAAGCAGAGTTTGTATTCAACAACATGGTGAACCGCTCGACAGGAAAATCACCGTTCCAAATTATCTACAAACGAGTGCCTCGTCACACACTTGATTTGGTCCCTCTGCCCAAGCACTCAGGCACAAGCATTGCAGCAGAACATATGACAGATAAGATCATGAGCATCCATGCGGAAGTGCAGGCTAAGCTACATGCCTCGAATGAGAAGCATAAGGAACAAGCGGACAAGCACCGGTGACAAAAGGTGTTCGAGGTGGGCGACCGCGTTATGGTCCATCTGCGTAAAGAAAGATTCTCGACCGGGACATACAAAAAGTTAAAAAATAAGAAGATTAGACCCGTCCCAATCATTCAAAAGATCAATGATAATGCTTATTTTGTTGATCTTCCAGATGACATCACGATCTCACGGACTTTCAATGTCGCGAACCTAACCGAGTATCATGAACCAAAGCAGGATGTGAACTCGGGGACAAGTTCTTTTGAAGTGGAGGGGACTGATGTAGAGCGGGTCGCAGACAGTTTCATGGACAAGATGGATCAGAAAAGGCCCGGTTGACGACAGAAGTGATTCGGACCGTGGGACCTTAGATCGGGCGTATCTCGCAATCCGGAATGAGTTATCTGACGTAAAATATATGATTTTGTAGTAGAACGAGCTACTTTAGCCAACCAACCCCTCTAGGCCGGGTTGCGCAGCCTGGATTTGTGAGAAACCCCCTGATCGATGGTCGAGTATAACTCTTCATCCGTTGAGCTTTAGGAGTTGTGTCCAACATGAAAAGTGCTTAGGATAATTAGGAGAACGGTTTGGTGAAGCCAAATAGGACACTTACTATTTTTGGCCGAAAACCTTGCGCACTAGTAAACATCACGACCGTTTATAAATAGTAAGTTTACTCTTTATAGTAAGTCGCGGATTCTAGGAGTTTTAGTTATAGTTTGATTCTGATTTCTTTCTTGTTGCTTGGTACCCTTATTTAAAGGGTTGTGAACTCATTTTTATTCATTCATCAATTAATTTCAAATTTTTTTAGAATTTATTTCTATTTTCCTGCTTTCTTTCCTCGTGGATTTGAAAAGTCTCTGTGAGGAGTCCAGAGAAGCTCCGTGGATTCAGAGTAGTTATCCTTGAGGAAGACGGTGATCGACCTCATCACGTTCATCCCTGTGTCAGCCGATCACGGGCCTGGGATGGATTTAGGCTTAGGTTCAGAATTGCAAGTTGAGCTTGGATAGAGCTCAGCCTGGTCCTAACTCAGCCCATTGACAGCCCTAATTATAAACACTCAGAATGAACTGTAGGAATACATATTATCCTAATAATAAAAAAAACTTCTGGTACTGTTGGGCATACAATCCTCAATGTTTTGTGCTCACATAAGTTTTGGATCTGCCTGATTTTTAAAATTCTGCCCTACTGTGGTCTTTTAAAATAGATGGGTGGAGTGAATTTGGCATGAACATCTTTTGGACCTCACATAGCTGTGGGCCAGAGATGGGCCAGAGATATATGGGTAATCCGCTCCCATAAGAAATGGTCGAGGCAGCGTATAAAGCAAGTTTAACTTTTCAGTAGAAATAAGAAACAAATGGAAAAGACTTTTTACTGTAGAGAGACAATATGAAGCACTTCTTACAAAAATAAATAAATAAATAGTAAGACATATAAAGCTCTTCTTAAAGGAGAGCCGCCACATTTCATAGGTCATGAGAGAATGGACCCAAGTTGATGTATGTATTGCATGGATGTAGATTGCACACTCATTAACTTAATACAATCTATGGGGTCCATTGTGATGTATGTGTCTTGTCATGTTGTCTATTCATTTTATGAGCTCATTTTAAAGTATAAGCCCATAATTGAAGCATATCCAAAGTTGGAGTGGACCGCATCATAGGAAACATTAGGGGATCAAAAAGAGTCCATGATGGAAACCTTTTTAACCCCCATGCACCGTGATGTTTATTTGTCATCTAACTCGTTTCTAAGGTCACACTGATATGGATGATGGGAAATTACAAATATCAACTTATCCAAGACTTTTGTGGCCCCTAAGAAGATATCAACAGTTTTGTGGTGTTGTCCACTTAGCTTTGGGTATACTTCAATTATGGTATAATGCCCTAAAATGAGTTGGAAAAACAGATGGTCAACCTACCTAAGACACATACATCCAAACCATCTATCCAGTTTTTAGCTTCTTTTAGGATGTCCAGCCCACGTAGTAGATCCAAATCTCAGGTGGACTGCAGTACCATAGGAAAAATGGTGATCGAACACCTACCATTAAAAACTTCTTAGTGCTATGATTTATTAGCCATCTGGCTGGTTGGTAAGGTCAAACATACTTGGATGAAGGGAAAACACAAATGTTACCTAGATTTAAAACTTTTGTGGCTCAAAATCACCACTATTTAATACATTGACGACTTTGGACATATAGGATACTTGAAACATCAAACAACGTCAGCCAAAGATGCGAGAACCACATCAATCAAATAATTGAACCTTGTGATCAATAGCATACAAGATTGGAAGGTCAAGACTAATCAAAGAAAAGAGGTCCTATCATAAACTTGATGCATCTATTAAAGGGAATTTGCCTAGGATTGTTTATGTTTCAAAAAATCAACTTTGGTCAGACAATGTTGGTCACTCAATCTATGAATTGTATAATTGATGGTAAAAAAAAGAAAAAGAAATCTAGCATTCAAAGGAATACATCCCATCCTTAATAAATCATGATAAAGCAATAGAAGAATACCAGAATAAATGGAGAGCTTGTAAACCGTAGAAGAAGGAAGATGGCTTCTGCAATCAGGTGGCCACTCGAGATTAGAAATGGATGAGGTAGCATAGAAAGAACTAATTAATTAAGATTATTTATTTATTAAAGCAATTTTCGAAGGTAACACTGTCAAGGATTAAACCCAAGAATGCTTTTTAAATTATTTGGGATCCCAAGTTACTTAAGTAGCATATATTCATTTATAATTATTAAGTAAATAAAGAATGATTTTTAAACAATATACTTATCAGCCAAAAAGTAGAAAAAGCATATTTGGCTTCCAAAATTATAAGTAATTATCCCTCAAGTTTGTTTGGTTCCCCTCACATCCATCATTCATCATTTGAAGCCAACCTATGATGTGGACCATTCATTGTGTGGACCCTACCTTTAATGTGAGGTTGTCCATCATGCTGTGCCCACCATGGATGTGGGTCATTCATCATTAGAGACTAACCTTTTATGTGCATTGTTCATTATGTAGGGCCCATCTTTGATGTTTTTCATCCATCATGTGGGGCCCACCATCAATGTTATTGTCCATCATGTGGGGCCTACCTTCAATATCCACTAACCATCATATGGAGCCTAGATTTGATGTGTACCGTCTATCATGTAACCCCCACCTTTGATGTGGATTGCCCATCATGCGGAACCAGCTTTGGATATAGGCTAGTCATCATTAGTGCTAACCTTTGATGTGGACCGTCCATCATATGGGGCCCATGTTGATATGGATCATCTATAATGTGAGGCTCACCATGATTAATTGTCCATCATGTGGAGCCCAACTTTGATGTGTATCATCCATCATGAATGAGTGTGTGTGTGTGTGTCTATATATATATATATATATATATATATATATATATATATATATATATATATATATATATATATATATTAAAGGTACAATGCGCTTGAGTTCATGGGTCCGTCCCATGAGGTCGAGCTGTGTGGGCCCCACCATGATATGTTTCGAACATCTACCCCATCAGTCAGATGCGCATTCCACCGTGGATGTAGGTCTCAAAATTCAAGTCAATCCGTGACTTGTGTGGGCCACACCACATACAGAAGTGGAGAGGGGCCGTGCAACCATTAAAACATTCATAATCATTTTTGTGGCCCACAAAAGCTGTTGTTTGCAAATCTAGCCCATCCATTATGTGTCTCCCACTTGTATGAGGGTTCAGACCAAGTTTTAGCAGCATTCAAAATTCAAGTGGGCCCCACCAAGTGCTTTTATATGTTTTAACAGTGTCTTCACATGATTTTAGATGTTATGGCCTACCTGAGTTCCGTATAGGGATGATTTTTGGGATATCCCATTATTTAAAGGGGAACCATCAAATGCATGGTGTTGATGGTCAACATGCATCATGATGGGGCCCACACAGCTCGATCTCACAATAAGCTTATCGTGAGCTCTAGCGCATAGTACCTTTTCGCTATATATATATATATATATATATATATATATATATATATATATATATATATATATATATATATATATATATATATATATATTAAAGTGAAAAAATATCCAATGGTTGTGCTATGAGAATTTTTTAGTCAACATGACTTTTTTAGATGATGGCCAATTTGTAGTAGGCCTCACAAAAAGAACTGTCTAATTTGAGTTAATACAGGAGATGTATAGTTCGCGTGTGAGTATCAACATGCAAGATTAAGCAACCATGCGGGCAAACATGGGCCTTGCAAGTATAGGCACCAGTGGTTACATGTAAATTGCCTGGCCAAGAGTAAGATGGCTGTCCATACCATGAGTCCAGCATGCATCCTCTTTCAGCCTCGAAGGTCCTACACGATGAATGATCACATGTAGCAGTTGGCCAATGTGCTCAACCTTATTGGATTTTTCCGTCCTTAGCACAGCACATCCGTCCATCATGTGGGGGCCATCTTTTATGTGGACCATCCACCATGTGAGCCCCACCTCTAATGTAGATATACCATCATGTGGGGCCTCCTTTTATTTGGCCTATGAGAAAGCCTGCTTAGACATGTACCGTGAGAGAGAGTAAAAAGGTCATGGATTGAAAAGCTTTTAAAAAAATTTTATTAAGTAGCTTTTAACTAGTAAGTTATCTTTACAGCGATTTTTACCAAACTAACTAAAGTGAAAGATATTACTTAATCATGAACATTAAAAAAAAAAAAAAAAAAAAAAAAAAAAAAAAAAAAAAAACCCTTACTTATTTGGTATTATTCAAAAAAGCTCTAAAAAGCACTTTTTAAAGGGAGCAAGATGCCCAGCTGGCTGGGGATCTATCCATCCGACCAGCACGCAGGTAATCTACCCACCTGCAGTGTAGACTTCGACAATCTATCAATCTTTCTCAAAAATAAAAATAAAAGTCTAAACTATTCACTAGGTCCAACACATTTTTGGTGAGCTACCTTGTAATCAAAACACTGATTTTGCAATTGTTATCCATTTGATCCCTGGCCTTTAATGTGGACAGTCAATATTGTTCACACAAAAATAATTCTTCGATCCATCTACTTGTTAGGGCCCACCATGGATTGCCTGTGTTTCTAAAGAATCACATTGGAGAATCCCATCCATGCTTTGGAAAACGGATGAATATAATAAATAAAGCTGAATCGGATGGATTGGATCATCCCATCAGTGTAGTTCTTGCGTAGTACAGGTTTTGAGCCTGAGAACCTGATATGCATATGAGAGGCTGATATCATTTTGCAGCTGGATGCCCACTTGCCACGTGTACCAGACAACAGTAGATAGATGGGCTAGTCTGCTGAGCCATACACGTGGACAGGACAGCCACGGATGGGGAGACCAAACCTAGCTCTTAAATAAGAAGTCCAACAGGTGGGACTGTCGAGTTATGATACACACTCAGTGGACAACTTTCAATCTTTATATATATATATATATATATATATATATATATATATATATATATAAGGTACTATGCGACTCGAGCTCACGATAAGCTTATCGTGAGGTCGAGCTGTGTGGGCTCCACTGTGATGTGTGTCGACCATCAACACCGTGCATTTGATGGGTACCCTTGAAATTATGGGATATCCCAAAAATCAGCCGTAAAAGGAACTCAGGTGGGCCATACCATCTAAAATCATGTGAAGACACCGTTAAAATATATAAAAGCACTTGGTAGGGCCCACCTGAGTTTTGAATGCTGCTGAAACTAGGTATGACCCCTAATCCTAGTGGGACACACATAATGGATGGGCTGGATTTGCAAACCACATCTCAGTGGGACCCAAAAAATGATTATGAATGTTTTAATGGTGCACGGCCCCTCTCCACTACTGTATGTGGTGTGGCCCACAGAAGTCACGGATTGACTCTATTTTTGAGATCTAGGTCCACGATGGAATGGTGAATCTGACTAATGGAGTAAATGTTCGAAATGCATCACGGTGGGGCCCACACAGCTCGACCGCATGGGACGGAGCCGTGAGCTCGAGTACCTTTTTCATATATAGCCAACTTATTGGAAGGTTTGGATGTCACATCTACTTAATTGATTGAAACGTATCCCATGAGCAGACTGTAGCTTGTAGTCCAACCAGATGAACTTGGAACTTTGATTCAGAGAAAGTCAACCTTAAATTACTAGGATTGAATCTTCAAAATCACCCCAGCTTCTACGCAATCTCAATTGATTATACCAACTAATGTAAATCCTTTTTTCTTTAAAAAAAAAAAAAAAAAAAAAAAAAAAAAAAAAAAAACAACCCTCATAATCTATGGTTGTAACAAATATGTGTACTCCTTGTATTGGTTATAACCCTACATGATGATACAAGAAAAGATATATTGAGAAAAACTAATTTCTTCACATACGGTAACATCACTGTTTACCATTCAACTTTGGAGATGCTGATGCAAATTTCCTGCTGATTTTTCAAGCCATTTAATAAATAAATAAATAAAGAGCTTATTTTAAGGCATGAGCCCCATATCTAAAGCTCAAGTGGACAACACCATATCAAAGAGTGGGGATAATGACATCCACCCTTAAAACCTTCCAAGGGCCACGCTGATGTGTATCTGTCATTTAACCTGTTCATAATTAGGTCACGTAGACATAGAGGAAGGGAAAACACAAGTTGATAAAACAGATTGACGGTGCTGATACGACACATCGTGATCATAAGCCCCACAGAATTTACTCAGTGCACTAGAGAGGAAGAGGATTACAAATGAATGTTAGCTTGCCACGTGGACATGCAGAGAGGACCTAGATAGATGGCTAGTAGGCGGAGCCATATGTTGCACACCACCATCTCCACCACACATTTGGCTATCTTTGATAACAACTGTACAGACCATTTGAATGAAAACGATATAATTGTGCTGCGGGAGTAGATTAGTTGAAGCCTGGCCTCACTCAAGATAGTGTGGTCCATACCATGTGGCCGGAATTGATGTATGTAGTCTATGCTGTCCATCTGTTTTCCTAGATCATTTTAGTTATAAGCCCCAAACCGAAGAAGATACAAATCGCAGGGGAAATATGCCATAGGAAATTAACAATGGTGTTTAATATGCTACCACCCACCATAATGTTTCCATAATATTTATTTGCCATTGAATCTATTGGTTAGGTAAGCTTGATCCAAAAATTTTGTGGCTTATTAATGCTCAATTGCCACTATTTCTTATGGTATGGCCTGCCTGAGAATTGGATAATTTCATGGCCTAAAATGATCGGGCAAAATGGGTGAATAGTGTGGATATATATATATATATATATATATATATATATATATATATATCAAAGCACCCCATGGAAACGACCGCACCTAATCTACTCTTAGCCTAGATGGATGGCTAGCGGGCCGAGCAATATAACACAGGACCAAGGTCTCCCTTTACCATTCAACTTTGGCAGCTAACAGGTTGTCCACATCTCAACCACCTGTGGCCATCTTGGATTAATTACATATCTACGCATACCATTGACATGGGGTGGATGAAAACTATATAATTGTGTTGAGGGAGTAGACTAGGTGTGGCCCTTATTGTGGGGCCCACCTTGATGGAGTTATTTATATCCATACTTCCATTTTGCTAGATTATTTTTGGGCATGAGTATAAAAATAAAGAACATCCCATTCTCAAGAAGACCACACTATAGAAAGCAATGGTAATTGGCTATTTATGGGTCACAAAAGTTAATGATGAAGTTGATATTTATTTTTCCCCTTTATTTAGGTTTGTATGACCTTATCAACAGGTTGGATGACAAACAAACATGACGAAAACATTACAATGGGCCGTAGGAAGCTTTTAATAGTAGGGGGTTCAATCACCGTTGTTTCCTATCAAATTGTCCACTTGAGACTTGGATGTCTTTCATCTTTGGGCTCAAGCACTAAAATGATTTGGCAAAAATAATGGTCGGCGTGGACATGGAATACGGACATTGAGGTGGGCCCTATGGTAATTAAGGGTAGCATGGGTGAGGCTGGGCCACACCTTATTTGCTCTCTTGTGTTGAGCACAAGTTGGATGCAACCTTGTAACCAGCTTGTGGGTGAGACATTGTACATCCATGCTATCCATCTGTTTTCCGGCTTATTTTAGAACATGGTCCAAAAAATGAAGGAGATACAAATATAGATTTCAAGTGGACCACATCATAGGAAATATTGATTCTTGACAATTAAAATCATTTGTAAGTGACAAAAGTTTTAGATCAAGTTAATATTTGTTTTTCTTTCTTTCATCCAAGTTTTGTATGATCTTATTAATAAGTTGGATGGCCAATAAACATTATGGTGAATCCCAAGACATTTTTAATGATGGACATTCAATGACCAATATGATCAATTACTGATTTTCTTGAATCTGCATGGAATTTAGCTTGGTTCCATTTTTGTATGAACCAAAGTCAAAATCAGTTCCATTTAAAAACTGGCTCCGAATTGGTTTCAATAAAGTTGATTTTGAGGGGACCTAGGCTCATTTACCAACTTTTCCACTTAGTCCCACTCAGGTCCAATGACCCTTGGGTCCATTGGGTACACTTGCACCCCTACATCTATTCAAATAAGTTGTGGAAAATAATCTAGGCTGGGTTAAATCAAAATTTTGAGCAGACCAACAAGCCTAGCTTGTCACATCAACTATCCTAATCATTCCTGAGATCCAGCCTGCTCTCCGTAGACAGCCTTCTCAATATCGTACGGAGATTGGCTGGTGTACCACACACCACTGATTATGCTAGTGTGTTGACGTCACCAACTTCCGTGGGTCGTATCATGAGGTCTGAGTAATATCCAGACCATCCGATTCACTTGGTGAACTCGTTGTAAGGCTTGAGGCTAAAAATAAGACCGTTCTAAAAATCAAGTGGACCAAACTGTAAAAAGCAGTGGAGTATTGAATGCTCGCCATTGAGAACCCTTTTAGGGGTTACAGAAATTTTAGATCAATATAATATTTGGTTTCTATCCTCATCCACGTATGTGCAACCTTATGAATTGATTGAATGGAAAATAGACGTTACAGTGGGCCCTATGCATGTTTTAACAGTGAGAATCATTGTCCCTACTATTTTTTATGGTGTGGTCCACTTGAGCCTTGAAAATTACTTATCTTTTGGATCAAGTTTTAAAATGATCTCAACAAATGAACGAACGGTGTAAATATGATAAATACATCATTATGGGGCCCATGTAAGTTTGATCTCCTTTGAACCGAGCATCAGTCGCTTATCTTCACACACGACAAGTACCCACACGAGCTATGTTCATCGTGTGTACTACATCAGACAATCAACTTCCATCAATATCATAAATGATCAGATGATTTAAACAGTCAAATCAGTGGCTTGCAGAGATTGATAGACAAAATTATTCATTAAAGATAGTCAATGATGGATGTTTCTGACCACATCCTGATTGTTATAGTTTTTACTTGGTGATAAAAGAAGATTAGATCGATCAGATGTAATGGAATTCACGACTTTGGATATATTCTCAAAACATGGGACAACGTCAGCTACAGATGCAGGAATCACATAAATTAACTGATCCAATGCCCTAATCAATATCATGCAAGAATAGAAAATCAAGATTGAGCAAAAAAAACTAGGTGTAATGATAAACTTGTGCATATACTCATCTATCAAAGATTGTTTATGTTTCTAAAAGAATACTGAATTGTAAAATGGACAGTTAATATAATAAAAATAAAAATAAAAATAAAAATTCCAGCATTAACAGGGATAGAATTCCTCCCCTGCTGAGAAATGCATATCTAGTGATTGAGAGCTTGCAAAGAGAGCAACAGGGAAGATGACTTTTTGCAAATCCGTCTGAGAGAGAAGCACTTGGGTGAGACGATGTTAGCTACTCAGATCATAAGTAGTCAACGTAGTCATGATAAAGCAGTATTAAAAAACGCACCATTATCTACCCATCCGCGGCGTACAATCCTTCAATAGGTCCAACACACATTTCATGGGTTATAATACAATCCCCACAGCAATTTGAACTATTAGCCATTTGATCCATGGCCTTTAATGTGGACGGTCAATATTATTTGCACAAAAATAATTAAAATTAATAACCTGAGGCATCTATTTATTAGGGCCAATCATGGATTGCTTGTGTTTCTAAAGAATCAAAATGTAGAAGCCCCATCCATGCCTTGGAAAGCAGATGAATGTTCACTCCCCAAGTGCAGGGTTGTGATGTAGTAATAACTCGGTAAGACCGAGGTCGAATCCCAAGGGACTGAAACTGTACGTAATCTAAAATTATCTAGAACTAGAACTAAGCTAAGATGAAATCTAATCTGATTGAATTTGAAGGAATACTGGTGAAATAATTATCTAAACTTGAGAGAAATTAGGAGAAGGGAACTAGGGATTTAGAGGATCCACTTGTACAGATCAGAGAGATCTTATGCATGTTTCATGAAAATTAACTGAACTGTCATTGATCTAGTTTTCAAGAGATGAAACGTATATGAATTAGAATGGATTCCATCACCAAACCATGCCCAAAAAAACTATGGCAAACAACAGAATTAAACTAATTACCACCCAATCACATGTATGAAAGTTAGGAAGTGTACCGTCATTCAACCATGTCCAGGAGACTATAGTGAACAACAGGGCTTCCTGACATCATAAACATTAAAAAGAACGGAAATATTCAAAGCCATTGCAGACCCATTGTAATTTCAGTCACAATAGACCATTAAAAACCTAAAACATTCCCATAATAATTAACTAAAATCAACGTCAATTCATGAATTAAAATTAAAATAAAATCAAATCTCCCATCTCACTACAAGCTTCACCTCTTAGCCCTAGCTAAGAGGTTTAGCCAGACATGGATGGCTAAATCTCTACAATTAAAATAAAATAAAAAGAAAATACTCTTTTTTTCTGCTTCACGTCCCTGCCTGAGCCTCCACGTCTCTCTTTTTCTTCCTTCCTATACCTGAATGAATGCTCCCCATGTCCAAAACCTCCTTTTATAGCTGCTGGAAGGCTGGAGTCAGTGACAGAGTTGTAGTAGGACACGGAGTGCAATTTTCACAGTCAAGTTCGGTGCCTCGAAACACGCCACTTTTCTCGCTCAAATTCTAAAGAAACACTGTCTCTTAGTACTTTCTTGGGTCCTCTACATGATAGACAGTTCAGATCTGTCATACGATCAAAGATGGTGGGCCAAAACTGTCCGAAAAGTCGGTTTTCGCGGATGTGCGAAACCTTTCGCACCATTTAGCTGTTGTGGTCGGTGGGCCCCACAGAAGTATTTTCTGGAAAATCCACCCCGTCCATTGGATTCAGAACGAAATTTCAGTTAAGAATGGGTGGTTTTGAACGTCCATTGACGTAGCCCAGAGAAGAAATCACTAAAAGATTAATTTTGAACGTCCCAAGGTAGCCCTTTTGTGGCCTCTGTAACGCACACCTGTGCACGCATGGGTGAAAATTGATAATATGGTTTTGTAGTGCTCGAAGCCCTCTACACGGTGGACGGATCAGATCGGCCATACGAGCAATGAGTGGGGCCCACTACCATCCGCAAAACGGACACCGGCCGTCCGTTACGCAGCCGTTTTTTTTTTTTCGGTCAGAGACCGTCTCTGCCGTTTCCCATGCACGTGTAGTGCACTTGTGCACTATGTACACTTTATTCATGTGGAGTCCACTGTGATGATTTTCAAAAATCTTTACCGTCTAAATTATTTCTCATCTCATTTAAACCGTCAATAACAATTTTGAGGCAGCCCCAACTGACAGATCAGCTCATAAACTATTGATTCTGGGCCCACCTGATATCTGGAACTGCCTCAAAATTGTTATTGACGGTTTAAATGAGATGAGAAATAATTTAGACGGTGAAGATTTCTGAAAATCATCACAGTCTAAATTATTTCTCATCTCATTTAAACCGTCAATAACAATTTTGAGGCAATTCCAGATATCAGGTGGGCTCAGAATCAACGGTTTATGGGCTGATCTGTCAGTTGGGCCACTTCCCGAGATCTTCAATGTGTAAAATTTTATATGTACGGTTAATTTATAGTCCTCAGGCGACGTATGAAGTTTCGAGCCGAACGGATGGTGGTAACCTCGTGATCTTGCATTCTGGACGTCCTTCAGGCCACTTGAGCTTCAATTTCTAACTTTTCTCGGATTTCTGACTGTGCATATTTGTCTATCTTGGTCCCTTGGAGTGTGTCCCTTGCTTTTGGCGTCATCAGATCGTTAAATTTTAACTTTTAACGTCCTTTTTCCATCCATGCTCATAAAATCACTGTGCCACACAAGAATGAAAAAACGAGCCATTAGACAGCATTATATTCGTAAATCCAGACAATATCTGGAGTCTAATATGTAATATTTGACCCTCAACAATGAACATAAAAAATAAGGCTGAGCATTATGGTTTTTGCATGGTTTAGGTTTTAGGCCAAGGAACATGAACTGCATATAAGGGATGGATATGATCTTGCAAACGGATGCGCCAGCTTGCCACGTGTACCCGATAACACGTAGATAGATGGATGCATATTGACATCACCAAGTTCTGTGGGCCCCACCATCATATATGCGTTGTATCCACAGCGTCCATTAGCCAAATTCGGTACTGAATGTATCAGTAGTTAAATCGCCTCCTAGATAGATGGGCTGCCAGCTGTGCCATACACGCTGATGGGCAGACCGAACTACTTAAATAAGGAGGTATTCCGTCCAACTGGTTGGGCTATAGTTATAAGTCTATCCAGTGAATAACTTCGAATATTTCTTATACTTGCCACATCCAACTCGTCCAGTAGGTTAGCCCTATCAGGACGATCACGTTAGTAAAAATTCAGAGATATCCCTTCGTTGAATTAACTAGATTTTTATTTCTTTATTTATCAATGGTAGAAATTGTTTTCTGTTGCCTAGCCCATGTGATGATTATATAGACTGATTTTTGTACTAGCTGATATTTGCAGTGAGGCTAACCTATTTTAAGGAGTAGATGTTACTTGCCCTTAACAGGTTAAGAATTTTTTTTCAAGCTAGACCGTACCCTGATCCAACTGGTTGGACCTAAGACACCTCTTAAATTATATAGACACCCCTGTAAGAGCTCCATTTACTATTCAACTTTGTCGGCTAACAGGCTGTCCGCAACTCCACCACAGGGGTGGCTATCTATGGTTACATCTATATAAACATTTACATAGACGTAAGTGTGATTGGTAGCCTTCAAACATATAATAATCAGCCAGGAGACCAAGGACACGGCCATGGATGCAAACACAGAGAAAATCGTGGTGTGGACTGATGGCTCCGCTTTAAAAAATGAGTTTTCCCCATTTTGTTCAATCATAATTATGAATTAAAGATCATAGTTTATACAATTACTCACTATATTCTTAACCCCAACTCGAAAAAAATAGAAAGAAACTCTCTAAACAGTATTACAATTAAGTAAAAAGAGATGAAGTCAATTTTAATTTGGATACCATCAAATAAGAAACTTTTTCTACTTACTCGCAAATAAGCAACTTATTTTAGATAAGTAAGTTTGGTTTATGATCTATTAGAAGTAAGTTTTTTTGCTTTAAGTTAGTTAATCACTTCTGCCAAATTTTTTATTTTTTTTTTATACTTTTCATTATTTGTTGAAGATAGACAAAAAAGAGAAAAAGCTAACTTACAAATATATTGTTTACCAAACATACTTATCTACTTGATAAGTATAACTAAAATATATTACTTAAGGCATAAGTAACTTATCATAATTAAATTATGATCCAAATATCCACTAAGTGGCACAAAGCAGTCGCTTGGGTTTATTGATGACAGACTCACAGGGTTTAAGACCGTGTCTCATCCAAGTTGACTTGGACTTGGTCCAAGCTGGTTCGATAGCGTAAGTACCCTCACCTGACTCGGGTGAGTTCCGACTTGATGAATCAGTCTAAGTCTCCTGTTCACTCCCCAAGTGCAGGGTTGTGATGTAGTAATAACTCGGTAAGACCGAGGTCGAATCCTAAGGGACTGAAACTTGTACGTATTCTGAAATTAAATAGAACTATAACTAGACTAAGATGAAATCTAAATCGATTGGATTTGAAGGAATAGTGGTGAAATATTAAATTAAAACTAAAGAGAAATCAGAGGTAGGAAAACTAGGGATTCAGAGGATCCACTTGTAGAGATCAGGGAGAACTTATGCTTGCATCAAAAATTATGGAAATTACTGAACTGCCGTTGATCTAGTTTTCAAAGAGATGAAAGGTGTATGAATTAGAATGGATTCCATCACCAAACCATGCCCAAAGACTATGGCAAACAACAGAATCAAACTAATTACCACCCAATCACATGTATGCCAGTTAGGAAGGATACCGACATCCAACCATGCCCAGGAGACTATGGTGAACAACAGGGCTTCCTGACATCATAAACATTAAAGAGAACAGAAATATTCAAAGCCATTGTAGACCCATTATAATTTCAGTCACAATAGACCATTAAAAACCTAAAATATTCCCATAATAATTAACTAAAATCAATGTCAATTTATGAATTAAAATAAAAATAAAATCAAATCTCCCATCTCACTACAAGCTTCACCTCCTAGCCCTAGCTAGGAGGTTTAGCCAGACATGGATGACTGGATCTCCTAAATGAAAACAAAAGAAAGAAGAAGAAAAAGAAAAAATAATAAATAAGAAAGAAAACCAAAAACCTCTGTTTCTCTCTCTTCTCTCTAATCCACGTCCAAACCCAAGCCTCCACGTCTCTCTTTTTCTTCCTTCCTAGCCTTTAATGAATGCTCCCCACGTCCAAAACCTCCTTTTATAGCTGCTGGAAGGCTGGAGTTAGTGACAGAGTTGTAGCAGGACACGAAGTACAATTTTCGCAGCCAAGTTCGGTGCCTCGAAACACGCCACTTTTCTCTCTCAAATTCCAAAGAAACACCGTCTCTTAGTACATTCTTGAGTTTTCTACATGATAGACGGTTCAGATCTGCCATATGATCAAAGATGGTGGCCTAAAACTGCCTGGAAAAGTCGGTTATCGCGGATGTGCGAAACCTTTCGCACCATTTTGCTATTGTGATCGGTGGGCCCCACAGAAGCATTTTCTAGAAAATCCACCCCGTCCATTGGATTCAGAACGAAATTTTAGTCAAGAATGGGTGGTTTTAAATATCCATTGGCGTGTCCCAGAGAAGAAATAACTAAAAGATCAGATTTGAACGCTACTGGGCAGCCCTTTTGTGGCCTCTGTATCTCACACGTGTGCACGCATGGGTGAAAAGTGTCAACATGTTTTTGTAGTATTCGAGCCCCTCTACACGGTGAACGGGTCAGATTTTTCGTACGGTCAATGGGTAGGGCCCACAATCTTCCGCAAAAATGGCCAGCGACCGTTCGTTACGCGGTGCGTAATTTTTTATTTTTTATTTTTTTTAAGAAGAAAGTCGGTCAGCGTCTTTCTGACCTACTTGACTCGTTTGGTGCACGACGAGTGCACATGTGCACTGTACACATGCTACACTAGATGGGCTCTATTATGATGTTTATGATCAATCCAGTCCATCCATCTCGTAAATCAGATCTTTTTAACAGTTGGGACAAATTTTGAGGCATATACGGATAGTAGGTGGGCTTCAGATGGACGATTTATGGGCTAATCTGGCTGTTGGGACACTTCCACAGGGATTAAATGGATGAAATTCGAAGTGTACGGTTAATTTATGGTCCTCAGGCGACGTATGAAGTTTCGAGCCGAACGGATGGTGGGAACCTCGTGATCTTGCATTCTGGACGTCCTTTAGGCCACTTAAGCTTCAATTTCTTACTTTTCTCGAATTTCTGACCATGTATATTTTTCAATCTTGGTCCCCTGGAGTGTGTCCCTTGCCTTTGGCGTCATCAGATCGTTAAATCTCAACTTTTAACATCTTTTTTCCATCCCTGCTCATAAAATCACCTTGTAACACAAGAATGAGAAAATGAGCCATTAGATAGCATTATATTCGTAAATTCAGATAATATCTGGGGTCTAATATGCAATATTTGACCCTCAACACAACCCCCAACCAGCATTTTGCTAGTCCCGAGCAAAATATGCGAAAAATAAGTTGAGAATTATAGGAGAACTTTCTATGAAATCGAGTGAGATTTTGAACAAAATACGAGAAATTTAATATCCATGAATGTTAGAAATTGTTTTCTCCTGAGCTCAAGTGCACGGTAGACTTCATAATCAAGTGTAAAGCATTAATCCATCAATTAGAAAAATTTTAAACATTGAGATCCATGGATGTATAGTCTAATCTCGGCTTATCATCATTAAGAGATCCAATCGTCAATTTCATGATATCATTGGTAACTGTTGAGGATCAAATAGTACATAGTATACCCTAGTTATTACCTGAATTTACGAACATTGTACTGTCTAATAGCCCGATTTAATCATGTTTGTGATGCAGGGGTCCTTATGAGCTTGAACTGGAAATGGATGTTAAAAACATGGTTTTAACGCTCAAGATGCACCAAGACAAGCGACACACTCCAGGGGACCAAGATCGACTGAAATTACACGCCAGGGATCCGAGAAAATCAAAGAACTGAAGCTCAAATGGTCTAAAACTCATGCAGAATGCAAGATTACAGGGTTTCCACCATCAGATCAGCTCCAAACTTCATACATGGCATGAAGGCCATAAATTAACCGTACACGTCAAAAATCATCCATTGAATCACCCTAGAAGTTTCCCAACGGATAGATCAGCCCATAAAATCTCAAATTGGGGCCCACCTGAGTTGTGGATATGCTTCAAAAGTGTTCTGGACGGTTAAAATGATATTACAAAGTGGATGGTCGGTACGGATTTTTTTATAAACAGCACAGTGGGCCCCACCTGAGTGGTGAGTGCACCGTGCACAAGTGCACACGCCGTGCACGGCAACCCCAAAACCGGCTGACCCAAGTTGACCCGTCTCTGGCTCTCCTCTCTGCGTAAAGCGGCCAGCGAACGGACGCTGGCCGCTCGTTTTTTCGTTGTAGGACCCACACATCATCTGGTACGATGATCCGAACCGTCCAATTGTCTCAGGAGGTGGCCACAATCCTCACCTAGGTGACTTTTCGAGACCATGCAAAAGATTGCAGGATCCTATCCGTTCAACGCAGGATGGACGGCAAAATAAAAAAATTATTGTGGGCCACACTAGAATCAAACTGGTCTCAGCATTCCTGGACGGTTTTTCGTCCTGAAGCCAATGGACGTTGTGGATTTTCGAAAAGAAAGCTAAGTGGACCCCATCGATCATCACAGCGGAAGAAACTTCCGCTTTCGCACCGCGTCATGCACGGACGCTGGCCGTTTTTGCGATCAGCTGCGTGCCCCACACGTGCCCCATAAGCTCAATCCAAACCGTCCACCGTGTAGACAGCCGCGAGCACTACAAAACCATGTTGTCACTTTTCACCCATGCGTGCACACGTGTGAGATACAGAGGCCACAAAAGGGCCGCTCGGTAGCGTTCAAAACTGATCTTTTTGTGATTTCTTCTCTGGGCCACGTCAATGGACGTTCAAAACCACCCATTCTTGACTGAAATTTTGTTCTGAATCCAATGGACGGGGTGGATTTTCTAGAAAATGCTTCTGTGGGGCCCAACGACCACAACAGCGAAATGGTGCGAAAGGTTTCGCACATCCGCGAAAACTGACTTTTTCGGACAGTTTTGGGCCACCATCTTTGATCATATGGTAGATCTGAACCATCTATCATGTAGAGAACCCAAGAAAATACTACGGAACGGTGTTTTTTTAGAATTTGAGCGAGAAAAGTGGCGTGTTCGAGGCACCGAACTTGACTGTGAAAATTACACTCCGTGTCCTGCTACAACTCTGTCACTGACTCCAGCCTTCCAGCAGTTATAAAAGGAGGTTTTTGGACGTGGGAAGCATTCATTCAGAGTCTTGGGAGAAAGAACAGAGGACTCGAGCTTGGGTTTCAACGTGGGCAGAAGAGAGAGAGGAGCTTGGTTTTTTCTTTCCCTTTTCTTTTCCTTTTCTTTTTCTCTTTATTTATTTGGATTGAGCCCATCCATGGCAGGCTAAATCCTCCTAGCTAGGGCTAAGAGGTGAAGCTTGTAGTGAGATGGGAGATTTGATTTTATTTTTATTTTAATTCATGAATTGACGTTGATTTTAGTTAATTAATATGGGAATATTTTAGGTTTTTAATGGTCTGTTGTGATTGAAATTATAATGGGTCTGCAATGGGTTTGAATATTTTCATTCTCTTTAATGTTTATGATGTCAGGAAGCCCTGTTGTTCACCATAGTCTCCTGGGCATGGTTGGATGTCGGTACCCTTCCTAACTTTCATACATGTGATTGGGTGGTAATTAGTTTAATTCTGTTGTTTTCCATAGTCTTTTGGGCATGGTTTGGTGATGGAATCCATTCTAATTCATACACCTTTCATCTCTTTAAAAACTAGATCAACGGCAATTCAGTAATTTCCATGATTTTTGATGCAAGCATAAGTTCTCCCTGATCTCAACAAGTGGATCCTCTGAATCCCTAATTTCATATCTCTGATTTGTTTCCCAAGTTTTAGATTAATTATTCTACAAGTATTCCACCATTGCTAATTGATTTAGAATTCATCTTAGCCTAGTTCTAGTTCTAGTTAGTTTTAGATAACGTACAAGTTTCAGTCCCTTGGGATTCGACCTTGGTCTTACCGAGTTATTACTACATCACAACCCTGCACTTGGGGAGTGAACAAGTTTTTGGCGCTGTTGCTGGGGACTGTCGGCTACGTTTTTCTAAAATTAATTAGTTTTAGGATTAGTTTAGGATTAGATTTTCTTTTTAGAAATTTTTAATTCTAGGTTTAGAAGCTTAATGATTTTCTTTATTAGAAAATTTTCCTAACTTTAGAAATTTTGCTATTCTTCCTTCTATCTGATTTTTAGAACTAACTCAATTTTTCTGTTTTGTAGGAAACTTCTAATTTAGTAAGCTCTTTCTAATTTTTTTCTTTTTTTTCCTTTCTCTAGAAATTAGTTTACTTTTAATTAGAACTTTCTATTCTTAGAAACTAATTTATTTTGTTTTGTTTTTTAGATTCTTAACCTAGGACTCCAACTTTGGTAACTTCTTTCCATCTTTCCCTTTTATTTTCTAGATTTCTACTTCTTCCTTTCTCTTAGGTTTAATTTAAAATTTGAGGGCTGAGTGTGTTTTATGCCCCAGTGGGCACGCGGCAACACTCGACGTCTCGTGACTGAAGGAGGATTAGTTGAGGGGTTGACTGTCCATCGCAGGACTAGACACCACTTGAATTCCCCTGAGTTAGAAGACGTTATGGCTGAAAATCAACCTCAAGCACTACCCCAACCAGGGGTTGAGGAAGTACATGATGAGAATGAGGTGCATCAGGCACCCCCGCCTCGTACTTTACAAGATTATTTACAACCGGCGGGGGTGAGTACGCCCTCATGCATGATTTTTCCTGAGAATACAAGACATATGGACATCAAGCCAGGAGTTATCCAACTCCTTCCTAAGTTCCATGGGCTTGAGTCTGAAGAACCATACTTGCATCTGAAAGAGTTCGATGAAATTATAGGCACCTTATACTTTCCTAATGTATCTGAGGATACTATTAGGCTGAAACTCTTTCCATTTTCCTTGAAAGAAAAAGCCAAGACGTGGTTACATTCACTGCGTCCTAGATCCATTGGCACATGGAATGATTTGCAGAGGGAATTTATAAAGAAAATTTTCCCACATCATAAGACAATTACCCTCAGGAGAGCAATCATGAACTTTGCTCAAAAGGAAGATGAAACATTCTTCCAATGTTGGGAAAGGTTCAAGGATCTGGTTAATGCATGCCCACAACATGGCTTTGAAATATGGCGCATTACGAATTTTTTCTATGATGGGCTAACATCTTCCATGCGCCAAATGGTCGAGACAATGTGTAACGGAGATTTTATTAATAAAAATGTCGATGAGGTATGGGATTACCTCGATAGTCTCGCGGAAAAAACACAATCATGGGACTATTACCCAAGAACGAACACCACGTCTAGGCCGACTCATTTAAGGGAAAAATGAGGAATATATCTCTTGAAAGAGGATAATGATCTTAACGCTAAGGTGGCCAATCTCACTAGAAAATTTGAGGCCATGGAAGGAAGGAAGGAAAAGCTTAATGAAAGTGTTTGCGGCATCTGTGATTGCAACATTCATACTACTGAAAATTGTCCTTCAATACCTGCCTTTCGAGATGTATTGAATGAACAATCTAATGCCGTAAATAACTATCAAAGACCTTTCAATGGACCACCCTCTAATACATACAATCCTGGCTGGAAAAATCATCCAAATTTTAGTTGAAGGAAAGGACAAACTGCTACCCCTCAAGGTTTCTTCAATCAAAATCCAAATCAGGGGAAACCTTAAGAAGAATCGGTTCAATTTTCCATACAAGAGCTGACTCGGACAATGTAAGGAATTTCAGATTTTATGCAAAAAATAGATTCACGTATGACGGCTATGGAAAAAGGGATGCTCCCTGCACAATCACTCCCTAATCCGAAACCGCAATACGAGACAGGTGATCCCAGCTCTTCAAATCAAATGGGACATGCTAAATCCATCACTACTCTTAGGAGTGGGAAGGTTATTGATAAAACCCTTCCGGTTAGGCCCGAAAAGCCTCAAGAACCAGAAGAGGACAACAATGATGGATCTAGTGGCGCCCCACAAAAATTTGAACCGGAACCTCTAGAAAAGACAGTTGCTCCGTTTCCCCAACGGTTGGTTGAACCAAAACGTCTATCTAACTCTCAGGATATCCTAGAGGTGTTGAAACAAGTGAAAGTCAACATTCCTCTGCTTGACGTTGTAAAACATATTCCTTCATATGCTAAATTTCTAAAGGATTTATGCACTACCAAACGACGAAAAAATGTTCAAAAGAAGATCTCCTTGACTGAGAAAGTGAGTGCCATCCTGAAACAAGATGTGCCGCAAAAATTCAAAGATCCCGGTTGCCCAACCATATCATGTGTGATCGGGAACTATCGAATTGATCACGCACTTCTTGACTTAGGAGCAAGCGTCAATCTGATTCCTTACTCGGTATACCAACAGTTAGGTTTGGGTGAATTAAAACCCACTCGAACCATACTACAACTTGCTGATCATTCTGTTCGTATACCAAGAGGGATCATCGAGGATGTGTTGGTCCAGGTGGATAGATTCTACTACCCTGTTGATTTTATCATCTTGGACACTGAACCCATCAATGACACGAGCACTCAGATTCCCGTCATTCTTGGTCGTCCATTCCTGTTTACTTCAAATGCAATTATCAATTGCAGGAATGGTGTCATGACTATGTCCTTTGGAAATTTGACATTGGAATCGAATATCTTTTTCAATAATGGCAGCAACTCAGATGATGATGACGATTTCCACGATGTTAACATGATTGATTCTTTTGTGGAAGATAGAACACCTCTCACCTTATCCTCTGATCCTCTAGAGACGTGCCTGGCCCACTCCCATGATCTTGATGACGATATAATTAGGGAGACGTGTGCCATACTTGATACTGCACCGGTACTTGAAGTTAACCGGTGGAGGCCACACATTGAAGAATTATCCTAAACTTATGTAGTGCCTCTACCGTCTAACCTCAAGCCACCGAAGCTTGACCTAAAACCTTTACCCTCTGATTTAAAATATGTCTATTTATGTCAAGATGAGACATACCCGGTGGTGATCTCTGCCCACCTGGAGAAAGAACAGGAGAGTATGCTGATATCTACTCTCATTGAGCATAAGGGAGCTCTTGGATGGACGATAGCGGACCTCAAGGGAATTAGCCCATCGATTTGTACTCACCGTATATATCTTGAGGACAATGCAAAGGCTGTTCGGCAATCACAACGTAAACTAAATCCAAACATGAAGGAAGTGGTTAAGGCCGAGGTTCTCAAACTATTGGAAGTGGGGATCATTTACCCAATATCCGATAGTCAATGGGTGAGTCCAACTCAGGTGGTTCCTAAGAAGTCCGGGATCACCATCGTAGCCAATGCCAATAATGAACTCGTTCCGAACAGAGTTACTACTGGTTGGAGAATGTGCATTGACTACAGAAAGCTGAATACCGTCACAAAGAAAGACCACTTTCCTTTGCCCTTCATTGATCAAATCCTGAAAAGGCTAGCTGGTCATTCCTATTATTGTTTCCTTGACGGGTATTCAGGTTATAATCAGATTGAAATCGCCCCTGAGGATCAGGAAAAGACCACATTTACATGTCCCTATGGTACCTTTGCTTACAGAAGGATGCCATTCGGGCTATGTAATGCCCCTGCCACCTTTCAGCGATGCATGACGAGTATCTTTTCTGACATGGTGGGGAAATATCTAGAGGTCTTCATGGACGATTTCTCTATTTTTGGTTCATCTTTCAGCGAATGCTTAGCAAGTCTTAAATGTGTGCTGAAAAGATGTGAAGAAAAGAATTTGGTACTTAACTGGGAGAAGTGTCATTTTATGGTTCAAAAGGGAATTGTCCTTGGGCATATCATCTCGTCCAAAGGAATCGAGGTAGATAAGGCAAAAATCGATCTTATCTCTAACCTACTTCCACCCAAGAACATCAGAGATGTGCGATCCTTCTTAGGACACGCAGGCTTTTACAGACGATTCATAAAGGACTTTAGTCTCCTCTCTCGTCCTTTATTTAATCTTCTTCAAAAGGATACACCATACGAGTGGACTGAGCAGTGCCAAGAAGCTTTCACTAAGCTTAAGGGCATGTTAACCACTGCACCTATCATGCAGCCACCCGACTGGAGTCTTCCTTTTGAACTTATGTGCGACGCCTCTGATTATGCTCTTGGAGCGGTTCTAGGCCAGAGAAAAGATAAGCAGCCTTACGTTATTCACTACGCAAGTAGTACTCTAAATCCTGCACAAGTGAACTACTCGAATACGGAAAAGGAACTCTTAGCCGTAGTGTTCGCTTTGGACAAATTTAGATCTTACCTGATCGGATCTAAGATCATCATTTACACAGACCATGCAGCACTTAAGTATCTTCTTTCTAAGAATGATTCTAAGCCCCGCTTGATACGATGGATCATTCTACTCCAAGAATTTGATTTGGAAATTAAAGATAAAAAGGGAGTAGAGAACGTAGTGGCCGATCATCTTTCTCGCCTTAATACCTCTGATTCTCTTGAGACGACCCATATTAATGACATGTTCCCTGATGAACAACTGTTTAGAGTCTCCCATTCACCTTGGTTCGCTGATATTGCTAATTATCTTGCTACAGGTGCCATACCGACACACTGGACGTCATAAGATAAGAAGAAACTCTTTACCTAACTTTTTCTGGGATGATCCAAATTTGTTTAAATATTGCCCAGACCAAATCTTAAGGAGATGTGTGCCAGACGATGAGCATCAGAGTGTCATCTCCTTCTGTCACTCATAGGCCTGTGGTGGTCACTTTTCTGCTAAAAAGACCACGGCCAAGATTTTACAGTGTGGCTTCTACTGGCCCACTATATTCAGGGACACTCATGAGTTTTCCAAGGCTTGTGAGCGTTGTCAGAAATTGGGAGCATTGTCCCGTCGAAATATGATGCCCTTGAATCCCATCCTTATTATAGAAGCATTTGATTGTTGGGGCATTGATTTCATGGGACCATTCCCCCAATCATTTAGAAATATGTATATTTTGCTCGCCGTAGACTATGTCACTAAATGGGTCGAAGCAATTCCGTGCCGCAAAAATGACCATCGCACGGTCATTAAATTTTTGAAAGAAAATATCCTATCGCGGTTCGGAACACCTCGAGACATCATTAGTGACGGGGGCTCACACTTCTGCAATAGACCATTCGAGAGTTTAATGAAGAAATACGGTATCTCTCATAAGGTGAGCACCCCATGCCATCCACAGACAAGTGGACAAGCTGAGATTTTCAATAGAGAGATCAAACTCGAGAATT
The DNA here is from genome assembly GCA_037074715.1 of Magnolia kwangsiensis. Taxonomy (NCBI): domain Eukaryota; kingdom Viridiplantae; phylum Streptophyta; class Magnoliopsida; order Magnoliales; family Magnoliaceae; genus Magnolia; species Magnolia kwangsiensis. Next base: position 190,166,698 of record CM073571.1, on the reverse strand, counting down.
TACAAGGACAGGATGAAGGCGTTTCATGATCAACATATTCTACGAAAATCATTCACGCCTGGTCAGAAAGTCCTCTTGTATGACTCTCGCTTACATCTCTTTCCGGGTAAGCTTCGATCTCGTTGGACCGGCCCTTACATTGTTGTCACTGCTTATCCTCATGGGGCCGTCGAGATAAGAGATCCCGATAATAGCAAGGAGTTTAAAGTAAATGGACATCGATTAAAGCCATTTGTTGAGACATTTGATTCAGAGGACATGTCCATGCCTCTGATTGCTCCTGTTTACCAGGACTGATCTCCTAGTCTGATGGAGGTATAGGTAGGTTTATCGCTTTCATAGGTTTAGGATAGTCGCTTTCATAGGTTAGTTAGTTCAATGTTTGTGGGTGACATTACTGCAAACCCTCACGAGACTACAACTCGTCCGCTAAGGGTAACCTAGGGGTTTAAAGGCTTGTTGCATACGCTAAATGAAATCGAGAGCACCTGCGAAAGTGGTATAGGTAGGATTTTATTTTTGTTATTTTTGTTCTGCTTTCTCTCTCATGCTGACAAGCTTCCATGCCATGATCTATTGAAAACTTTCTTGATTTGTTATTCAGGTACTATCTTTCCATCACTTTTCATTTACTTTCGTTGTCCCATGTACATTGCATGCTCATATCTTTTACATTGAGGACAATGTAGATTTTAGGTTGGGGGTGAGAGATTAGGTTTCCTAATCAGTATTTTCTTGGTCTTGAGCAAAAATTATGAAATTTTTTTTTAAAAAAAAAATTTTCTGAAAATTTCTACAAATTCGAATTGATTTTGACAAATATCCCTAATTTAGATTTTCAAGGTACATAATGGTGGATTTATGACTCTTGGATTCCATATCTGTTAGATTTCATAGTTAAGTGAATTATTAATCCATGATTAGAAGTTGTAAACATTGATTGAATCATGATTTCAGGACACGTATTGCTTACACATTAAGATTTCAGTTCCATATCGAAGGATTAACTTGGTAATCACTAAGCACGAAAGGAACCAGTCTGAAATATCTTGCCATCATGGTATAAAAATTGAAAAGGTTGGATAATTAATCTTCACCATAGGTTTGCTCCCTATAGGTGTAGAGTTAATTCCCCATGAATGATATGTGAAAAAGAGTCAGGTGTACGATCTTCACCATAGGTTTGCTCCCTATAGGTGAGGATTTGATTCCCCTTCCTTGGCATTACTTTGAATAGAAAAATCACAAGTTAATAGGTTAATCAATGAGGCAAGTTTTGGATTAGGTTTTGGTTGTCATGAATTTTCTTGTTGGTTACCAATGATATCATGAAATTGACGATTGGATCTCTTAATGATGATAAGCCGAGATTAGACTATACATCTATGGAACTCAATGTCTAAAATTTTTCTAATTGAGGGATTAATGCTTTACACTTGATAATGAAGTTTAATGTGTGCTTGAGTCCAAGAGAAAACAATTTCCAACATTCATGAATATTAAATTTCTCATATCTTGTTCAAAACCTCACTCGATTTCATAGAAAGTTCTCCTATAATTCTCAACTTATTTTTCGCATAATTTGCTCGGGACTAGCAAAATGCTGGTTGGGGGTTGTGTTGAGGGTCAAATAGTACATAGTATACCCTAGTTATTACCTGAATTTACGAACATTGTACTGTCTAATAGCCCGATTTAATCATGTTTGTGATGCAGGGGTCCTTATGAGCTTGAACTGGAAATGGATGTTAAAAACATGGTTTTAATGCTCAAGATGCACCAAGGCAAGGGACACACTCCAGGGGATCAAGATCGACTGAAATGACACGCCAGGGATCCGAGAAAATCAAAGAACTGAAGCTCAAATGGTCTAAAACTCATGCAGAATGCAAGATTACAGGGTTTCCACCATCAAATCAGCTCCAAACTTCATACATGGCATGAAGGCCATAAATTAACCGTACACGTCAAAAATCATCCATTGAATCACCCTAGAAGTTTCCCAATGGATAGATCAGCCCATAAAATCTCAAATTGGGGCCCACCTGAGTTATGGATATGCTTCAAAAGTGTTCTGGACGGTTAAAATGATATTACAAAGTGGATGGTCGGTACGGATTTTTTTATAAACAGCACAGTGGGCCCCACCTGAGTGGTGAGTGCACCGTGCACAAGTGCACACGCCGTGCACGGCAACCCCAAAACCGGCTGACCCAAGTTGACCCGTCTCTGGCTCTCCTCTCTGCGTAAAGCGGCCAGCGAACGGACGCTGGCCGCTCGTTTTTTCGTTGTAGGACCCACACATCATCTGGTACGATGATCCGAACCGTCCAATTGTCTCAGGAGGTGGCCACAATCCTCACCTAGGTGACTTTTCGAGACCATGCAAAAGATTGCAGGATCCTATCCGTTCAACGCAGGATGGACGGCAAAATAAAAAAATTATTGTGGGCCACACTAGAATCAAACTGGTCTCAGCATTCCTGGACAGTTTTTCGTCCTGAAGCTAATGGACGTTGTGGATTTTCGAAAAGAAAGCTAAGTGGACCCCATCGATCATCACAGCGGAAGAAACTTCCGCTTTCGCACCGCTTCATGCACGGCCGCTGGCCGTTTTTGCGATCAGCTGTGGGCCCCACACGTGCCCCATAAGCTCAATCCAAACCGTCCACCGTGTAGACAGCCGCGAGCACTACAAAACCATGTTGTCACTTTTCACCCATGCGTGCACACGTGTGAGATACAGAGGCCACAAAAGGGCCGCTTGGTAGCATTCAAAACTGATCTTTTTGTAATTTCTTCTCTGGGCCACGTCAATGGATGTTTAAAACCACCCATTCTTGACTGAAATTTCGTTCTGAATCCAATGGACGGGGTGGATTCTCCAGAAAATGCTTCTGTGGGGCACACCGACCACAACAGTGAAATGGTGCGAAAGGTTTCGCACATCCGCGAAAACTGACTTTTTCGGACGGTTTTGGGCCACCATTTTTGATCATATGGCAGATCTGAACCATCTATCATGTAGAGAACCCAAGAAAATACTAAGGGACGGTGTTTTTTTGGAATTTGAGCGAGAAAAGTGGCATGTTTCGAGGCACCGAACTTGACTGTGAAAATTACACTCTGTGTCTTGCTACAACTCTGTCACTGACTCCAGCCTTCCAGCAGCTATAAAAGGAGGTTTTTGGACGTGGGAAGCATTCATTCAGGGTCTTGGGAGGAAGAACAGAGGGCTCGAGCTTGGGTTTCAACGTGGGCAAAAGAGAGAGAGAGGAGCTTGATTTTTTCGTTCCCTTTTCTTTTCCTTTTCTTTTTCTCTTTATTTATTTGGATTGAGCCCATCCATGGCAGGCTAAATCCTCCTAGCTAGGGCTAAGAGGTGAAGCTTGTAGTGAGATGGGAGATTTGATTTTATTTTTATTTTAATTCATGAATTGACGTTGATTTTAGTTAATTAATATGAGAATGTTTTAGGTTTTTAATGGTCTGTTGTGACTGAAATTACAATGGGTCTACAATGGCTTTGAATATTTTCGTTCTCTTTAATGTTTATGATGTCAGGAAGCCCTGTTGTTCACCATAGTCTCCTGGGCATGGTTGGATGTCGGTACCCTTCCTAACTTTCATACATGTGATTGGGTGGTAATTAGTTTAATTCTGTTGTTTTCCATAGTCTTTTGGGCATGGTTTGGTGATGGAATCTATTCTAATTCATACACCTTTCATCTCTTTAAAAACTAGATCAACGGCAGTTCAGTAATTTTCATGATTTTTGATGCAAGCATAAGTTCTCCCTGATCTCTACAAGTGGATCCTCTGAATCCCTAGTTTCCTATCTCTGATTTGTTTCCTAAGTTTTAGATTAATTATTCTACAAGTATTCCACCATTGCTAATTGATTTAGAATTCATCTTAGCCTAGTTCTAGTTCTAGTTAGTTTTAGATAACGTACAAGTTTCAGTCCCTTGGGATTCGACCTCGGTCGTACCGAGTTATTACTACATCACAACCCTGCACTTGGGGAGTGAACAGTAACCAACAAGAAAATTCATGACAACCAAAACATAATCCAAAACTTGCCTCATAGATTAGCCTATTAACTTGTGATTTTTCTATTCAAAGTAATGCCAAGGAAGGGGAATCAAATCCTCACCTATAGGGAGCAAACCTATGGTGAAGATCGTACACCTGACTCTTTTTAGATATCATTCATGGGGAATTAACTCCACACCTATAGGGAGCAAACCTATGGTGAAGATTAATTATCCAACCTTTCCAATTTTTATACCATGATGGCAAGATATTTCAGGCTGGTTCCTTTCGTGCTTATTGATTACCAAATTAACCCTTCAATATCAGACTGAAGTCTTAACGTGAAAGCGAGATGTGACATGTGAAATCCTGATGCGATCAATGTTTAAAACTTCTAATCATGGCTTAGCAACTCGATCTTAACTGCAGAATGCCACCGATACAGAATCCAAGAGTCATAAATTATCAACATCATATATCTCACAATTCTAAATCAACGATATTCGTCAAAATCACTTCGAATTCATAAAAATTTTCAGAAAAATTCAAAAAATTTTCACAATTGTTGCTCAAGACCAAGAAAATACTGATTAGGTTACCTAATCCCCTACCCCCAACCTAAAATCTACATTGTCCTCAATGTAAAAGATATGAGCATGCAATGCACATGGGACAACGAAAGTAAATGAGAAGTGATGGGAAGATAGTACCTGAATAACGAATCAAAAGAGTTTCCAATAGATCACGGCATGGAAGCTTGTCAGCATGAGAGAGAAAGCAGAACAAAAATAACAAAAATAAAATCCTACCTATACCACTTTCGCAGGTGCTCTCGATTGCATTTAGCGTATGCAACAAGCCTTTAAACCCCTAGGTTACCCCTAGTGGACGAGTTGTAGTCTCGTGAGGGTTTGCAGTAATGTTACGCACAAACATTGAATCATCTACTAAAGAATGAAAAGGAATAAAAAAAAGCTGGGTTGCCTCCCAGAAGCGCTAAATTTATCGTTTTCAGCCAGACAAATAAAGCAACAATCCTAGACCTATGAAAGCGATAAACCTACCTATACCTCCATCAGACTAGGAGATCAGTCCTGGTAAACAGGAGCAATCAGAGGCATGGACATGTCCTCTGAATCAAATGTCTTAACAAATGGCTTTAATCGATGTCCATTTACTTTAAACTCCTTGCCATTGTTGGGATCTCTTATCTCGACGGCCCCATGAGGATAAGTAGTAACAACAATGTAAGGGCCGGTCCAACGAGATCGAAGCTTACCCGGAAAGAGGTGGAGTCGAGAATCGTACAAAAGGACTTTCTGACCTGGCGTGAATGATTTTTGTAGAATATGTTGATCATGAAACGCCTTCATCCTGTCCTTGTAAATTCTCGAGTTCTCATATGCATCGTTCCAGATTTCTTCCAGTTCATTTAATTGAAGTTTGCGTAGCAAACCAGCGTTGTCCAGATTGAAATTTAGATTTTTGATCGCCCAGTATGCTTTATGTTCCAATTCCACAGGCAAATGACAAGCCTTTCCGTAGACAAGTCTAAAGGGAGATGTTCTAATAGGAGTTTTGAAAGCAGTACGGTACGCCCATAAGGCATCGGTCAATCGGATTGACCAGTCCTTACGATCAGGGTTAACCGTTTTTTCTAGGATATGTTTGATCTCTCTATTGAAAATCTCAGCTTGTTCACTTGTCTGTGGATGGCATGGGGTGCTCACCTTATGAGAGATACCGTATTTCTTCATTAAGCTCTCAAATGGTCTATTGCAGAAGTGTGAGCCCCCGTCACTAATGATGGCTCGAGGCGTTCCGAACCGCGACAGGATATTTTCTTTCAAAAATTTAATGACCGTGTGATGGTCATTTTTACGGCATGGAATTGCTTCAACCCATTTAGTGACATAGTCTACGGCGAGCAAAATATACAGATTTCCAAATGATTGGGGGAATGGTCCCATGAAATCGATGCCCCAACAATCAAATGCTTCTATAATAAGGATGGGATTCAAGGGCATATTTCGACGGGACAATGCTCCCAATTTCTGACAACATTCACAAGCCTTGCAAAACTCATGAGTGTCCCTGAACATAGTGGGCCAGTAAAAGCCACACTGTAAAATCTTGGCCGTGGTCTTTTTAACAGAAAAGTGACCACCACAGGCTTGTGAGTGACAAAAGGAGATGACACTCTGATGCTCATCGTCTGGCACACATCTCCTTAAGATTTGGTCTGGGCAATATTTAAACAAATGTTGATCATCCCAGAAAAAGTTACGCACCTTGGTAAAAAATTTCTTCTTATCTTGTGATGTCCAATGTGTCGGTATAGAACCTGTAGCAAGATAATTAGCAATATCAGCGAACCAAGGTGACTGGGAGACTCTAAACAGTTGTTCATCAAGAAACATATCATTAATATGAGTCGCCTCAAGGGAATCAGAGGTATTAAGGCGAGAAAGATGATCGGCCACTACGTTCTCTACTCCCTTTTTGTCTTTGATTTCCAAATCAAATTCTTGGAGCAGAAGGATCCATCGTATCAGGTGGGGCTTAGAATCATTCTTAGAAAGAAGATACTTAAGTGTCCCGTGATCTGTATAGATGATGATCTTGGAACCGATCAGGTAGGACCTAAATTTGTCCAAAGCGAACACTACGGCTAAGAGTTCCTTTTCCGTAGTCAAATAGTTCACTTGGGTAGGATTTAGAGTCCTACTTGCGTAGTGAATTACGTAAGGCCGCTTATCTTTTCTCTGGCCTAGAACCGCTCCAAGAGCATAATCAGAGGCGTCGCACATAAGTTCAAAAGGAAGACTTCAGTCGGGTGGCTGCATGATAGGTGCAGTGGTTAACATGCCCTTAAGCTTAGTGAAAGCTTCTTGGCACTGCTCAGTCCACTCGTACGGTGTATCCTTTTGAAGAAGATTACATAAAGGACGAGAGAGGAGACTAAAGTCCTTTATAAACCGTCTGTAAAAGCCTGCGTGTCTTAAGAAGGATTGCACGTCTCTGATATTCTTGGGTGGAGGGAGGTTAGAGATAAGATCGATTTTTACCTTATCTACCTCGATTCCTTTGGACGAGATGATATGCCCAAGGACAATTCCCTTTTGCACCATAAAATGGCACTTCTCCCAGTTAAGTACCAAATTTTTTTCTTCACATCTTTTCAACACACATTTAAGACTTGCTAAGCATTCACTGAAAGATGAACCAAAAACAGAGAAATCGTCCATGAAGACCTCTAAATATTTCCCCACCATATCAGAAAAGATACTCATCATGCATCGCTGAAAGGTGGCAGATGCATTACATAACCCGAATGGCATCCTTCTGTAAGCAAAGGTACCATAGGGACATGTAAATGTGGTCTTTTCCTGATCCTCAGGGGCGATTTCAATCTGATTATAACCTGAATACCCGTCAAGGAAACAATAATAGGAATGACCAGCTAGCCTTTCCAGGATTTGATCAATGAAGGGCAAAGGAAATTGGTCTTTCCTTGTGACGGTATTCAGCTTTCTGTAGTCAATGCACATTCTCCAACCAGTGGTAACTCTGGTTGGCACGAGTTCATTATTGGCATTGGCTACGATGGTGATCCCGGACTTCTTAGGAACCACCTGAGTTGGACTCACCCATTGACTATCAGATATGGGGTATATGATCCCCACATCCAATAGTTTGAGAACCTCGGCCTTAACCACTTCCTTCATGTTTGGATTTAATCTACGTTGTGATTGTCGAACAGCCTTTGCATTGTCCTCAAGATATATACGGTGAGTACAAATCGATGGGTTAATTCCCTTGAGGTCCGCTATCGTCCATCCAAGAGCTCCCCTATGCTCAATGAGAGTAGATATCAGCATACTCTCCTGTTCTTTCTCCAGGTGGGCAGCGATCACCACCGGGTATGTCTCATCTTGACCTAAATAAACATATTTAAAATCAGAGGGCAAAGGTTTTAGGTCAAGCTTCGGTGGATTGAGGTTAGATGGTAGAGGCACTACATCAGTTTGGGGCAATTCTTCAATTTGTGGCCTCCACCGGTTAACTTCAAGTACCGGTGCAGTATCAAGCATAGCACACGTCTCCCTAATTATATCATCATCAAGATCATGGGAGTGGGCCAGGCACGTCTCTAGAGGATCAGAGGATAAGGTGAGAGGTGTTCTATCTTCTACAAAAGAATCAATCATGTTAACATCGTGAAAATCGTCATCATCCTCTGAGTTGCTGCCGTTATTGAAAAAGATATTCGATTCCAATGTCAAATTTTCAAAGGACATAGTCATGACACCATTTGAAGTGGACAGGAATGGGCGACTAAGAATGACGGGAATCTGAGTGCTCGTGTCATTGATGGGTTTGGTGTCCAAGATGATAAAATCAATAGGGTAGTAGAATCTATCAACCTGGACCAACACATCCTCGATGATCCCTCTTGGTACACGAACAGAATGATCAGCAAGTTGTAGTGTGGTTCGAGTGGGTTTTAATTCACCCAAACCTAACTGTTGGTATACCGAGTAAGGAATCAGATTGACGCTTGCTCCTAAGTTAAGAAGTGCGTGATCAATTCGATAGTTCCCGATCACACATGATATGGTTGGGCAACTGGGATCTTTGAATTTTTGCGGCACATCTTGTTTCAGGATGGCACTCACTTTTTCAGTCAAGGAGATCTTCTTTTGAACACTTTTCCGTCGTTTGGTAGTGCATAAGTCCTTTAGAAATTTAGCATATGAAGGTATCTATTTTACAACGTCAAGCAGATGAATGTTGACTTTTACTTGTTTCAACACCTCTAGGATATCCTGAGAGTTAGACGTTTTGGTTCAACCAACCGTTAGGGAAACGGAGCAACTGGCTTTTCTAGAGGTTCCGGTTCAAATTTTTGTTGGGCGCCACTAAATCCATCATTGTTATCCTCTTCTGGTTCTTGAGACTTTTCGGGCCTCACCGGAAGGGTTTTATCAATAACCTTCCCACTCCTAAGAGTGGTGATGGATTTAGCGTGCCCCATTTGATTTGAAGAGCTGGGATCACCTGTCTCGTATTGCGGTTTCCGATTAGGGATTGGTTGTGCAGGAAGCATCCCTTTTTCCATAGCCGTCATACGTAAATCTATTTTTTGCATAAAATCTGAAATTCCTTGCATGGTCCGAGCCAGCTCTTGTATGAAAATTTGAACCGATTCTTCTTGAGGTTTCCCTTGATTTGGATGTTGATTGAAGAAACCTTGAGGGGTAGCAGTTTGTCCGTTCCTTCAACTAAAATTTGGATGATTTTTCCAGCCAGAATTGTACGTATTAGAGGGTGGTCCATTGAAAGGTCTTTGATAGTTATTTACGGCATTAGATTGTTCATTCAATACTTCTCGAAAGGCAGGTATTGAAGGACAATTTTCAGTAGTATGAATGTTGCAATCACAGATGCCGCAAACACTTTCATTAACCTTTTCCTTCCTTCCTTCCATGGCCTCAAATTTTCTGGTGAGATTGGCCACCTTAGCGTTAAGATCATTATCCTCTTTCAGGAGATATATTTCTCCTTTATCCCTTGAATGAGTCGGCCTAGACGTAGTATTCGTCCTTAGATAATAGTCCCAAGATTGTGTTTTTTCAGCGAGACTATCGAGGTAATCCCATACCTCGTCGACATTTTTATTGATGAATTCTCCGTTACACATTGTCTCGACCATTTGGCGCATGGAAGATGTTAGCCCATCATAGAAAAAATTTGTAATGCGCCATATTTCAAAGCCATGTTGTGGGCATGCATTAACCAGATCCTTGAACCTTTCCCAACATTGGAAGAATGTTTCATCTTCCTTTTGGGCAAAGTTCATGATTGCTCTCCTGAGGGTAATTGTCTTATGATGTGGGAAAATTTTCTTTATAAATTCCCTCTGCAAATCATTCCATGTGCCAATGGACCTAGGATGCAATGAATGTAACCACGTCTTGGCTTTTTCTTTCAAGGAAAATGGAAAGAGTTTCAGCCTAATAGTATCCTCAGATACATTAGGAAAGTATAAGGTGCCTATGATTTCATCGAACTCTTTCAGGTGCAAGTATGGTTCCTCAGACTCAAGCCCATGGAACTTAGGAAGGAATTGGATAACCCCTGGCTTGATGTCCATATGTCCTGTACTCTCAGGAAAAATCATGCATGAGGGCGTACTCACCCCCGCCGGTTGTAAATAATCTCGTAAAGTACAAGGCGGGGGGGCCTGATGGACCTCATTCTCATCATGTACTTCCTCAACCTTTGGTTGGGGTAGTGCTTGAGGTTGATTTTCAGCCATAACGTCCTCTAACTCAGGAGAATTCAAGTGGTGTCTAGTCCTGCGATGGACAGTCAACCCCTCAACTAATCCTCCTTCAGTCACGAGACGTCGAGTGTTGTCGCGTGCCACTGGGGCATAAAACACACTCAGCCCTCAAATTCTAACTTAATCCTAAGAAAGGAAGTAGAAATCTAGGAAATAAAAGGGAAAGATGGAAAGAAGTTACCAAATTTGGAGTCCTAGGTTAAGAACCTACAGAACAAACGAAACAAGTTAGTTTCTAAGAATCGAAAGTCATAATTAAAAGTAAACTAATTCCTAGAGAAAAGAAAAAATTCCTAAAAAAAAAAAGAAAAAAAAAGAAAGTGAAATTAGAAAGAGCTTACTAAATTAGAAGTTTCCTACAAAAGAAAAAAATTGGATTAGTTCCTAAACAACAAAAAAAAAACTTATGGAAAAATTCTAAAACAGAAACAAGGTTAGGAACCTAAAAAGAATTAGAATTAGAATCTCACTAAAAAGAAGAAATAAATCTTAATCTAAATCTAGAATAGAAAGAAAGAATTTAAGACAGAATTTATTAATTTAGAAACTATCTTAGAAGCCTATAAAACAAGAAAGACAAGTTAATTTTTAAAAATTAAGAAAATCTAAACCTAATCTTAAACTAATCCTAAAACTAATTAATTTCAGAAAAAACGTAGCCGATAGTCCTCGGCAACGGCGCCAAAAACTTGTTCACTCCCCAAGTGTAGGGTTGTGATGTAGTGATAACTCGGTAAGACCGAGGTCGAATCCCAAGGGACTGAAACTTGTACGTATTCTGAAATTAAATAGAACTATAACTAGACTAAGATGAAATCTAAATCGATTGGATTTGAAGGAATAGTGGTGAAATATTAAATTAAAACTAAAGAGAAATCAGAGGTAGGGAAACTAGGGATTCAGAGGATCCACTTGTAGAGATCAGGGAGAACTTTTTCTTGCATCAAAAATTATGAAAATTACTGAACTACTGTTGATCTAGTCTTCAAAGAGATGAAAGGTGTATGAATTAGAATGGATTCCATCAACCATGCCCAAAGACTATGGCAAACAACAGAATCAAACTAATTACCACCCAATCACATGTATGCAAGTTAGGAAGGGTACCGACATCCAACCATGCCCAGGAGACTATGGTGAACAACAGGGCTTCCTGACATCATAAACATTAAAGAGAACGGAAATATTCAAAGCCATTGCAGACCCATTGTAATTTCAGTCACAATAAACCATTAAAAACCTAAAACATTCTCATAATAATTAACTAAAATCAACGTCAATTTATGAATTAAAATTAAAATAAAATCAAATCTCCCATCTCACTATAAGCTTCACCTCCTAGCCCTAGCTAGGAGGTTTAGCTAGACATGGATGGCTGGATCTCCTAAATCAAAACAAAAGAAAGAAGAAGAAAAAGAAAAAATAATAAATAAGAAAGAAAACCAAAAACCTCTGTTTCTCTCTCTTCTCTCTAATCCACGTCCAAACCCAAGCCTCCACTTCTCTCTTTTTCTTCCTTCCTAGCCTTTAATGAATGCTCCTCACGTCCAAAACCTCCTTTTATAGCTGCTGGAAGGCTGGAGTTAGTGACAGAGTTGTAGCAGGACACGGAGTACAATTTTCGCAGCCAAGTTTGGTGCCTCGAAACACGCCACTTTCCTCGATCAAATTCCAAAGAAACACCGTCTCTTAGTACATTCTTGGGTTCTCTACATGATAGACGGTTCAGATCTGCCATATGATCAAAGATGGTGGCCTAAAACTGCCTGAAAAAGTCGGTTATCGCGGATGTGCGAAACCTTTCGCACCATTTTGCTGTTGTGATCGGTGGGCCCCATAGAAGCATTTTCTGGAAAATCCACCCCGTCCATTGGATTCAGAATAAAATTTCAGTCAAGAATGAGTGGTTTTGAATATCCATTGGAGTGTCCCAGAGAAGAAATAACTAAAAGATCAGATTTGAACGCTACCGGGCAGCCCTTTTGTGGCCTCTGTATCTCACACGTGTGCACGCATGGGTGAAAAGTGTCAACATGTTTTTGTAGTATTCGAGCCCCTCTATACGGTGAACGGGTCAGATTTTCCTTACGGTCAATGGGTAGGGCCCACAATCGTCCGCAAAAATGGCCAGCGGCCATTCGTTACGCGGTGCGTAATATTTTATTATTTTTTTTTTTTAAGAAGAAAGTCGGTCAGCGTCTTGCTGACCGACTTGACTCGTTTGGTGCAAGACGAGTGCACATGTGCACTGTACACATGCTACACTAGATGGGCTCTATTATGATGTTTATGAGCAATCTAGTCCATCCATCTCGTAAATCAGATCTTTTTAACAGTTGGGACAAATTTTGAGGCATATACGGATAGTAGGTGGGCTCCAGATGGACGATTTATGGGCTAATCTGGCTGTTGGGACAATTCCACAGGGATTAAATGGATGAAATTCGAAGTGTACGGTTAATTTATGGTCCTCAGGCGACGTATGAAGTTTCGAGCCGAACGGATGGTAGGAACCTCGTGATCTTGCATTCTGGACGGCCTTCAGGCCACTTGAGATTCAATTTCTTACTTTTCTTGGATTTCTGACCGTGTATATTTGTCAATCTTAGTCCCCTGGAGTGTGTCCCTTACCTTTGGCGTCATCAGATCATTAAATCTCAACTTTTAACATCCTTTTTCCATCCATGCTCATAAAATCACCTTGCAACACAAGAATGAGAAAACGTGCCATTAGATAGTATTATATTCGTAAATTCAGATAATATCTGGGGTTTAATATGCAATATTTGACCCTCAACATCTCCATGTCTTTAAACCATGGACTATGGTCAGACTCTACATTTTTATACCCTTGTTCTTCTATTCTACTTGTTTTTTAGCTATAATTGGGGTGACTGAGAAGTTTCAAAGCATCTCCTTCAAGTTTCTGTATTTTTTGTTTCTTCCCATGCTTGATGCTTTTGCATTAGCATGTTTTTGTGGGTTTTTAGCACCTTTTCAAGGAATATTTGTTTCTTCCTATGCATGTTGCACATGCAATAGCATGTTTTTGTGTGTTTTTAGCACATCTTTTCAAGGAATATATTTTATCTTGCGGTTGAGATGCCACTGCATGATATTTTAGCTCAAGCACTGGAGTGTAAAGGTTTTACAATGTGGCATAAAAACTTCCTTCAGTGCGGCAAGCGATATTTAGCAATGTTATGTAAATGGAACCACGCCTCACCATTTTTATTGGCAGTCCAGTTCAAAAGGGCCTAACAAGCAATCTAGCTGATTAACATGAAGCATGTATTAATAAATAAAATGACAGTGATTTATAAGTTAAACATTCATAGAGCACTAGTTTGAGCCTTGTATAGGTTGCAGGTTTGAACACCATGGCTTGGATTGGTGGAATTCTCTTTCCTAGCATGGAAATGAGTTTTAAGAAATTGTATTCCTCAGATGTAACATTTTCTGCCCATTGTGAAAATAAAGACAGACATGAAAATAATTTTCATTTCCATAGCTTTTCAAAGTGAAGTGTGATTTCTATTTCATAAATAAATAAATAATCTCAAGAAAGTGTGTTTTCTATTTTATCGGAAACAAACATCTAAACGAAGTATGATTTCTATTTCAAAAAATAAAATAAAATCTTATTATATTGAGATTTTTATGTTTTTGATAAACTGACTCTACCTTTTAGACTCTTAACCTTTCTACATTAGCATGAAAATGCTTGTGCTGAAACAAATGAGGTTTAATTGACTTTATTTATTTATTTATTTACTGTGAATTTTTGTTTGATCCAACACATGAACAATAAGAAATTTGGGATTTTTATTTTTTTTTTTAATTTTTTAAATTTTTATTTTTATTTTTTATTTTTTATTTTTTGCATCCAATCAATGCTACTAAAGCTTGGAAATGAAGCAACCAAAAAACCTTTTTTATAACCCAAGTGGCCCATTAATCACTACCTTTATTTTTTTGTTTTGTTTTTTTTTTGTTTTTTTTTTGTTTTTGTTTTTGTTTGTTTGTTTGTTTGTTTGTTTGTTTGTTTTTTTGTGTTTTTTTTTGTTTTTTTTTTTGCATCCAATCAATGCTAACCAGAAAACCTATTTTATAACCCAAGTGGCCCATTAATCACCATCTTGGGGCATTGTAGACACCCATGTAGGCGCTTAGTAGTCTGCGTGGAAAGGGTTGGTCATTGTGCAAAGCCGGTGTAGGGTGAACAGGTTTTGAGGACACCCGGCACACCCACCACCGGTTTTAGGTAGAGATCAAAGTTACATAGCCCCACAATGAATCCAAACCGTTCATCCATTTGGCAAGATCATTTTAGAGAATGAGCCCAAAAATGAGTCATATCCAAAGCTTAAGTGGACCATACCACAAATAGTATTGGGACAATATTTCTTAAAACATTCGCAGGGCCCACCATAACATTTATTTTCCATCCAATCTATTCATAAGGTCACACGGACCTGAATAAAGGGTAAAGACAAATATCATATTGATCCAAAACTTTTATGACCCCCAAAAGGGTTTCAATGGTAGATGTTTAATTCCCCCTTGCTTTTTACATTATGGACTAGACTACTTGATCTTTAGTTCTGTCCTTTTATATATATATATATATAGCTCAAGCCTTACGAAGATCTCCCTAATTGGACGGATAGTTTGGATATAACACATACCTTATGATGAAACCCACAAAACTTGGTGATGTCAACCCACTAGCGAGGTGTTTTGTTGTTCCTTGGCTCAAATTTTACTTTAGGCTTGGAATTAGGCTTGGTCTAGACGACCCTCATTTTTAAGCAATGGGAAGGTTTTGTTCATACAAGCCTAACTCCTAAAACGAGCCTTTGGCTTGGGAGAGCTAAGCCTGGCCATACATCTCACTAGAACTCCTAAACAGTGGTCTTTGCTTTCACAAGAGAGGGAGTTAGATCGAGGGGCCGAAGAGAGACAGATAGCAAGCGGGCTCTAAAGACAATGCGAAAGAGCCAGAGTGGGAGAGATAGAGGTAAAGCTTTTGTCCCTAACCTCTTCCATCCAAAAGCCAAATCTCGACTTATATATATTCTTAATCTCTTCTATTCTATTTAAACTTTAAATCCAATGTTGTATTCTCACTTTATCTCTTTTCGGTCTGTATGTTTCAGCCTCACTACTTTGAACACCCGAGGCAATAGACTCTACTTTAACATCACGTAAAGTATGCCCTATCGTTGCCTCACTTGAGGATTTTTTGTATTAGAATACGTGACTTGAAGGAGTAATTGAAAATTCTATATTATGTTTCTTTTCCATACTTCTATCAAAAAACCTTTTTTCTACCATTATCATTTTGTTTTCGATTTAGCTTTTATAGTGTAGATATGTAAAGTTTAATATTTTACTAGAAGTTATTTGAATCCCCTTTGAAAGCGTACAACCTAGTAAAGTAGAGACAGAGTTTGACACGTGCAAAAAAATGGTGTTTAGCATCCCCTTCCTTTTTTGTAACTAAGGCTATTATCCGGAATCCACAATACAGATCCATACAAGAGTCATTCGAACCAAAAATTCTTTGATTTTTTCGATCTCTAGGCAATTTCACGGATTCTAGGCTACCATGGATTCTAAAACCTTCCATTTGGCTAGTGGCGACTTTAGTCAATGCATAGACATAAGTTGCATAAGGTGTTATGAACAATATAAATATAATTACTAGCTTCCCTTCTTAACCCCTTAGTAAGGTTCGGATATGGAGGTCTTCATCAAGGATTTCATTGGATCTTGATAAACATTGGATATAAGTATTTATATGCTACTTCCAATATCAACCTAATACCTAAAACTATTAATCTTCTCTTCTCAACCCATTTGCGAGGTGCGGGTATGGATGTCTTAGTTATAAGTTTCACTAGATTTAAATAGACTTCAGATCTTGTCCTTCATATTTTACTATACGTATTAACTAAACATACAATAATCATATATCTACCACTATATATCATTTGACTCAGGCAAGCATCTTACTGTCCGACTCGGAAACTTAGTGGAGCAGCCCAAGGAAAACTTTCCCTAGCCTTCCACGGGAATGTATTTACCACATTAATGACCAAGGATAGAGGAATTCTGACATGCAACCATACCAAAGGTGACAACCCGTGGCTCAAGCTTGGGCTGACACAGGCAGGCAGATGGGCATGTACGTCGGGTTTTTATATATTATATATTTATACATGAGAAGGTTTTAGCTCCAACTGATTGGACTACAAGTTATGATCCACCGAATCCATAACTTCGAAACAATTAAGTGCACGTGACATCCAACCATTCTAATAAGTTGACTAACCATGAGGATCAGATATCAGTTACCTCAACTTATCAAAAGCGTCCACCATAGAAGACAATGCTTATTCATTAATAAATACTAAAATATAAGTGCGGTCCACTCAGTAAACTTGTATGGCTGAATTTTGCATAAGGTGATCCTCGTGGTTGGGCCAACACGTTTGGATGTCTCTCCCACATAAAAGGTTGGAATTTATCAATTGGATGGACTGTAACTACAGTCTAATTTGCATGACGTGAGACCTTTATATATATATATATATATATATATATGTGTGTGTGTGTGTGTGTGTGTGTGTGTGTGTGTGTGTGTGTGTGTGTGTGTGTGTGTGTGCGCGCGCGCGCACGAGCGCCTAACGTTTTAATTAATTTATAATAAATAATTTACATATAGTGGTGCAGGCAGATGCAATATATATATATATATATATATATATATATATATATATATATATATATATATATATATATATATTGCTGCATGATGCCTGGATTTCCTAATGTGTGTGCCATCCAATTCCTATTGGTGTGTTCGATTTGTATGATATCGATCTAACCTATCTAATAAGGTGACCTACTGTGAAATTGAGATGGCCCATCATCAATGGATGTTATTTATAAGTTTTTTCAAATATGATGTACAACGTGTCACAGATCCATTCCTAGCATGGTTGGGCCAAAAGAAGATGGACCGTAAATTGACCATAACTTTTGACCTGGGTATCGTTACGGGGCATACAACATATCAATCTTTACTGAAACGGGCCATCCGAGGTGAACTGACCCACAAAGTGGGTCACATCTGTCCGTTTCGTCAGAAAACGCGCGCTTCCAGCTCAAAAATGAAATTTTAGAAAACTTTTACTATTTTTAATAATTTCGATTTTTAAATATTTTTAGAGTTTTAGATTTTCTTTCCTTTTAGAAATAACTTTTAGTTATACTAGGACTCTTTTAGAGAAAGTTTATTTACAATTTTTATTTTTAGAAATTAGCCTTAGAAGAGTTTTATTAGAATTAGAATTTTTGTTAGAGTTAGAATTGTGCTATTTTTGGTAATTATGAATTTTAGTTTATTTTTTTCTATATTAATGGTGTAAGGAGACACATTAGAGAATCATTAATTATTCATTAATCAATTTTGAATTTATTAGAAATTATTTTTATTTTCTGCTTTCTTTCCTCATGGATTCAAGCAGTCTCTGTGAGGAGTCCAGAGAAGTTCCGTGGATTCAGAATAGTTATCCTCTTGAGGAAGACGATGCTCGACCTCACGTCCTTCCCTACGTCAGTTTGGTATCAGAGCGAGGTTTTCCTTCTGGCCGATAACAAATAATGAAGGTATGAATCAAAATCTTGTGGACGGTAATATAGGGATTCGTTATCTTTTAGAAAGAATGAAAGCTTTCCATCGGAAGAGTCAATTGACTATGCAAGGGCTGCAGGCAACCCTCAACCGTATTACGGATGCGCTAATTCCGCCTCGAGCTCAAAGTGATGCTCAACCGTCTGTGGCTGCTGTACGACACAACCTTAATTTCTACAAGGCACCATCAGATGATGGTAAATCACAAACCACCACTTCGATTATGAGGAAGCCATTATACATGCCAAAGGTAGAAATACAATTACAGAGAGACAACATATTTCGAGCAAGGTACACTGCATACAAAAAAGTCTGTAATGTGATCGTCGATGTCAAGAGCAATAAGACTTTCGTGTCGAAAACAATGGTAGAAAAGCTACAACTGAAAACAGAAAGACACCTATCTCCATACACGATTGGATGAATTAAGGAGATCAATAAAACAGAGGTAACTGAACAATATCGTGTATCTTTTTCCATTGGTAAATATTATAAGGATGAAGTAATGTGTGACGTGGTCGACATGGAAACTTGTCACATGTTACTTGATCAACCCTGACAAAATAATATTAATGTTACACATAGGGATCGGGATAACCTATTTATCTTCTTTATTAAAGATGATAAAAAGATTATCCTCGCCCCTATGGGAAGGGAGAACTAACCCAAGACTTCTAAAGTTGAGGAATAGTCTCTCACAACTGAACAGGGTTTTGTTAAACAATTTGAGAAAACAGGAGATGTATATCCATTAGTTGAAAAGAAAGAATATATGGAGTCTGTGAATATCTCAGAAGATTTGAAGCCAATGTTAAAGGAGTTCAGAGAGATTGTGCTCGATGAATCCCCCCCAATAAATTGCCTCCCATACGAGATATACAAAATCACGTTGATCCCGTCTCAGAGAGAAGTCCACCTAATTGCCCACATTATCAGAAAAAATATAAGATCTTGAAGACAGATGTGAAGGAACTAATCAATATTAGTCAAGTCAAGGAAAGCATGAGTATATGTATTGTGTCAGCTCAAGAGCTTAATGTCAAGTATAAAAAAAAAGGCTAATGAACATCGGCATCAGAAGTTATCTCAAACTCATGGGTCAAGTCTCTTGTGTAACTCGAGGATGAGTTTTTTTCAAGTGGAGGAGTCTGATGTAGAACGTGTCACAGATCCATTTCTAGCATGGTTGGGCCAAAAGAAGATGGACCGTAAATTGACCATAACTTTTGATCCGGGTATCATTACGGGGCATACAACCTATCAATCTTTACTGAAACGGGCCATCCGAGGTGAACCGACCCACAAAGGGTCGCATCTGTCTGTTTCATCAGAAAACGCGCGCTTCCAGCTCAAAAATAAAATTTTAGAAAACTTTTACTATCTTTAGTAATTCCGATTTTTAAATATTTTTAGAGTTTTAGATTTTCTTTCCTTTTAGAAATAACTTCTAGTTATACTAGGACTCTTCTAGAGAAAGTTTATTTACAATTTTTATTTTTAAAAATTAGCCGTAGAAGAGATTTATTAGAATTAGGATTTTTGTTAGAGTTAGAATTGTGCTATTTTTGGTAATTACGAATTTTAGTTTATTTTTTTCTATATTAATGGTGTAAGGAGACACATTAGAGAATGATCAATTATTCATTAATCAATTTCGAATTTATTAGAAATTATTTTTATTTTCTACTTTCTTTCGTCGTGGATTCGAGAAGTCTCTTTGAGGAGTCCAGAGAAGTTTCGTGGATTCGGAATAGTTATCCTCTTAAGGAAGACGGTGCTCGACTTCACGTCCTTCCCTGCGTCAAAATATAAAATAACATATTACAGGTTTTCTTTCTTTCTTTCTTTTTTTTTTTTTAAAAAAAAAAAACAAAAGCTTTCTTTCTTTATGTCTTTTTAGAAAAAATTATAGGTTTTTGAGGTCATGTTTAATAGATGCAGAGGAATCTCTAGTATAGATATGAAAGCTCATTTCAAGCATAACATGATAACATAGGACCCGCCCTGACGCCGGGATGAATGTGATGAGGTCGAACACCGTCTTCCTCAAGGATAACTACTCCGAATCCACGAAGCTTCTCTGGACTCCTCATAGAGACTTCTTGAATCCATGAGGAAAGAAAGCAGAAAAATAGAAATAAATTCTAATAAATTTGAAATTAATTGATGAATGAATAAAAACGAGTTTACATCCCTTTAAATAAGGGAACCAAGCAATATGAAAGAAATCAGACTCAAACTACAACTAAAACTCCTAAAATCCGCGAATTACTATAAATAGTAAACTTACTATTTATATATGGTCGTGATGTCTACTAGTGTGCAAGGTTTTCGGCCAAAAATAGTAAGTGTCCTATTTGGCTTCACCAAACCGTTCTCCTAATTATCCTAAGCACTTTTCATGTTGGACACAACTCCTAAAGCCCAACGGATGAAGAGTTATACTCAAACTAAAACTTACTATTTATAGTAAAAACGAAAATAAAATGGGAAAATGACCATCGATCAAGGAGTTTCTTGCAAATCCGGGTTGCGCAACCAGGCATAGCGGGGTTGGTTGGCTAAAGTAGCTTGTTCTACTCCAAAATCATATATTTTACGTCGGATAACTCATTCCGGATTGCAAGATATGCCCGATCTAAGGTCTGATGGTCCGGATCACTTCTGTCGTCGACCGTGCCTTTTCTGATCCATCTTGGCCATGAAATTATCCACGACCCGCTCTACATCATGCCCTGACCTGAACTCGGCCATTACCACCCTAAACCATACGCAATGCATTTGAGATGTAAAAGAGGTTGGCCCTGTTATGATCAAAGATCACTTGGTACAGAGGATAGGTGGATGTAGCGTGAGTTTTGGAGTGTAGCCATACAAACTAGGGCCCAATAGATGAACCGTCAGAAAATCTTTCTTATCGTGACCCTCGTATAATAATAAACACCACTAGCATATTAAATCCCATGGGAGGTTTATGTTCGGAATAGTGTAGACAAACGGGGTTGGGGTCCATTAGGACATTAGGAAGAAGCAGTAGGGATCCGGTTGTTTTTTGGATCTCTGTAGGTTGTTTAGTCACATGATAGGCCCCCTCTTCTTAAATTTTGACAGGGGTTGCCCGAATATCTGACCAGGTCGTGTAAAGTTTATAAGTGAAATGAAAATCTTATTTTATTTATTTATTATTAGTTTTTTTTTTAAAAAAAGGGGGTACAATGAGATTGGACTTCTAAATGATGTAGTTCCTGTTGCATGGAAATCGATTACATATTTAGAATGTATGTAGTTTATCTACGCCATTCATTTTATTATTATTATTATTTTGTTTCAGATCATTCTGAGGGTTGAGCCCAAAATTAAATCATATCAAAAGCTCAACTGACCACACCACAAAGAAACAGTGGGAATAATGATTTCGCATGTTGAAACTTTGCTAGAGCCCACGGTAATGTTTGTTTGTCATCTAACCTGTACATAAGATCGCACAGACCCAAAAAAAAAAAAAAAAAATCATCCAAAACTTCTGTAGCCCCAAGAACTTTTCAACCATAGACGTTCAATGCACACTGTTTCCTGTGGTATTGTCCAATTTATAACCTTTGGATATGCTTCATTCCTGGGCTTCAACCCCTAAGCCAGAAATGGATGGACCGATTGGATAAAACATATAAAACACGGTGGACCCACAGAATTTACACGGTACGCAATCTGCTACATGGAGCTGGATTTAGTGCCTCTCGATGGATGGGAGGTAATGTGCCTTCATGTTGTTTCTACAAACGTGGCTTGCATGGACAAGATCGGAACCGTTAATTTTAGAGTTGAAGTAGGTAACAGTCCATTGTCTAAAAATGGCAATATTTGGACATTCCCATCCCCTAAGCTAGTGGGCACACAGAAATGGCTCACATTGATGAGAAAAGGGCCACTCATTTGATGGTCAGAATGGTCGGATGATAGTGAAATTTGATCAGTAGTCAATCAGTGCTGGATTCGGTGGGATGCCTAGTTCGGATTTCTATCCCGATGCCAGGTGTGTCAGACATCATTAGGAAATACTATTACTTAAATATTTTCGATTATAGAGTATTAGTGGTTAAAAAGCCAGTAAATAAAGTAAAGCGTTTTTCGTGGGCAAAGCCTCGGAGTGTGTGGGATTCCTGAATGTGGGCCCACCATGAAATATGTGCCTTACGTGCCGTCCATCTTCATTGAAAACTCATGTTAGGCCATGATAAAATAATTTTTTTTTTTTTTTTTAAATGAAGCAAATTCAAATCTCAGCTGGACCATAGTACAGGAAGTAGTAAATGATCATTGAAACTTCTTGTAAGCCACCAAAATTTTGGATGCATGTTATATCGGTCTCCTCATCCACGTTTTTGTGACCTTATCAATAGGTTGGATGATGGATCCTCACCCTTGCTCCGGTGGCAGACTCTTAGGAGTTTCAACACCCATTTAAGGGTTCGAGTATCCATAGGTGGTGAAATCCCACTTCGGGTGTGAACCCTATAAATTTTTTTACGGTGGGCCACATCACACCATACGAAACAGGAAAAAGTAAAGATTGAATGGTGAAATCCCATTATGGGTGAGTGTGTGTGCGTGTAAAAAGAAGAGGGAAAAAAAAGGTTATATGATACATATCCAGGTGGACCCTATAAAAATTTTTAGGGTGGGCCACATCACACCACAGGAAACAGGGAAAAGTAAAGATTGAATGGTGAAATCCCACTACGGGTGAGTGTGTGTGCGTGTAAAAAGAAAAGGAAAAAAAAATAAAAAGGTTATATGATACATATCCTGGTGGACCCTATAAAATTTTTTACGGTGGGCCACATCACACCACAGGAAACAGGAAAAAGTAAAGATTGAATGCTTACCATTGAAACTTCTAGAGCCCACAGATGTTTTTGTATCAAGCTGATATTTATGTTTTCCCTTCATCCGTGCTGGAATCACCTTATGAATGCGGTAGATGGCATATAAAAATCACGGTGGATGCTAGAACAGTTTCAATGGTGGGCATCTTTATCCCCACCATTTCCTATGATGTGGTCCACTTGAGCTTTGGATGTGCCTCATGTTTGGGTTCATGTCCTAAATGGAGCAGGCCAAACTGATGGACACAGTGGATATATTCGGCACATACATCATGTTGGACCCATAGAGCTAGGACTGCAGGACCTTGCCAGAGGCAATCAGTAGTACCATGCATGAATCATAAGCCCTGCTGTCGTGGTTGCCATTGGTTAAATCTACATCAGTTTAACCTGGGTTGGGTCAGGCCTGATACAAACCATGGGTTTGACCTATGGATCGGGGTGATTTGTGATTGATTGGCGAACATTACTTGCTAAAGATGGACGATGATGATAGAAAACTGTTTGTTGTATTTATGGTTGGATGGATACCTGCTGTCGATGTGATGTAGTTTTCTGGTTAAACTTTTTTAGACCCTTGAGTACCCGCACAAAGAACAAAACAAGAAAGACCCTTACTAGTGCAAGGAACCTTCTAATGCCAAAGTCAGGAATGTGGGCCTCATAAAAGTAGTTTAACATTTGGTGACCATGTGTGTGTACCTTTCACCATTAAATGTACTTCTATTTATAATTATGGAGAGGTAGTAGTGTAGGGGAAACTTTCCTATTTAGTAGGTACATGTCCTAGATGGATTAGGATCCATATCCTATGGGGAGTCTTCCGAGACTCTCGGCGAAGATCTCGGGACCACTTATCACAGATTAGCTTTCATGATCCTTAGAGAAGACAATGGACTACTCCCTTGGATAAGGTCAGACTGTGAACGCGGATAAGGTCGGACTATGAACGCGAATAAAGTCGGATGAGTTCCCCCTCAGTTGCTGACCTGTTTTTTGAATTAAGAAGATCATTCTTTTTTTTAATTATTATTTTCCAAATAAAGGGTGAGACCCAACTTCCCGGGCCTCCCCGATTCATTACTCAACAGGGATAATTACATTTGGCCTAGGCCGCAAACAACCAAAAAAGACTGCGGCCCCGCCTATCATAAAAACTATACAGAAGGAGAGGTACCCCACTACCCAACAAAAGAACACTTCCAACAAAACTACCAGGGAGGGGCTGCCAAGAAGAAGATAACCCTGCCCTGACCAAGCCCGATCACACCTAGCGCACCGACTCCAGAATTTTATTATTTTATTATTATTATTTTACAACAAAAAAACAGGGGGCTCGCCCAGAAAAGACCCGAGGCTAATGACTGAAAACACATTCGGGACGCCCGCCTCAAGGGGCCTCCTATCATATCAACTAAAGAAAACCGCTAAAGCTAAGAAAAACGAACTGCACCCAGACCTGCCCTGTCTAAGACCAGCTCCCTACGGGAGATAGTGGGGAGGTCGGCTACTGTCTGGAAACACCTGTTCTGCTGATTTGCATTGCCCCAATGGACTAAGCTATCTGCCACAGTGTTGGCTTATCTGGGAGTATACTTGATGGACAAGGATACAGTGGCACTGAACGTGTCGAAGTGATTCTTCCAATAGAATGTAGCCCAAGGGATATTCCCCACATTGGAGAAAAGGCCAACCACCCCCTGAGAATCTGTCTCCACCTCAACACAGGAAAACCCAACGTCTTTACAAAATCTGATGTCTTTGCCATAAAACTGGACCCCACCCATAACCTCTAGAAAAGGCAAACTTGAAAATGCCTTTGTGATGTTCAATTTTTGTAACCTTTGTGATGTCCGATTAAGAAGATCATTCTTACATAAAGTCTTTGTGATGTCTAATTTTTGTAACCTTTGACTTCTTCATGAGTCCTGATAGTCTTTTCAGGTCGTTCCTTGGAACGTCCATTTTGGATCATGTCGAGCATTAAGCCAACCTTAGTCGTGCCGACCATTAGGCCAACCTTGGTCGAACTGGCCATTTAGGCATCAGGGCGTGTCGGGTCTCAACCTGACTTTGCCTCCACGGGTTGGTCCGTTTTTCCGTAACACCTATGTTACATACTTGGTTTATGTCAGTAATAAGGGCATATGTGGTCTCAAAGCGACTCCATGATGCTATTACTGGAAGTCAAATAATCTTCGTGTGGTAGTTGAGCTACCCCCTGCAGTGAACATCATGAAATTGCCATGTGACATGGAGGTGTATGTTAAGCTAAAGCTGAGCTACCCTACAAGCAGCTGCAAAGTAACCATTCTTTCACAAGTATATTATAAGTTCTATTTTTATAATTTTTATTTATTTGGCTAGGTTTTCTGAGTTTAAATTTTAATTTGATCAATTTAACATCTAAATTTTCACGTTACACTATTTTGGAGGTGATTCCGTACCTCTATGGAGTGCATGGCATTTTTGCTCCTCAAATACCATATATGTGGTACATCATGTTTACGGGGATCTGAAATAGGCATCTTAAGGGCTCTGCCATTGATTGGTTACTAATAAAAAATAACTCCAATTGGATTATCTTAACCATCTGAAAATAAACTTCTCTTGCTTAATGCCGGCCACCATAGACATTAGACATCCATCTCTTAAGATAAGTTACTTATCTTGATTAGGGCCCGTTTGGATTGTTAGTTACTTCTCAGATAAGCTACTTATCTTGGTTTCTACTTATAACATGGATGAGTATGTTTTCAAAAAGTAAAAAAGGTATGTTTAGTTTATTCTAATAATACAAGTATTTATCCTTCAAGTATGCTTGGTACTCCATCCACTGTACTTGAGGTTGGACTAACCTTTTATATGGACTGCTCATTCTGTGGGTACACTTGAGATCAGAGTCATTACAATTTTGGGTCGTACTATAAAGTGAGCTGGAAAGAAAATTGGATAGCCAGCTTGGTCATACAACGCATATAACAACACGGCCTGGGAGGGTTTTAATGGTGTGGATTTAAATCCTCACTGATTTTATGTTGTGGGTCCATTCACTAGATCTTGGGAGTGTTTCAACAGTAGAGATTTTATCCTCATTGTTTTCTGCTGGAAGGGACCTACTTAATTAGCTCAGATGGCAAACACATTACAGTGGGTCCTAGCTATGTGCACCATTTCAGTGGACCTTAGGGAACTAATGGTGGTCGGCATTACATAAATAGGAAAAACCGATGGATGGCATGGATATACAACAAATACAAAGAGAGGGCCATTAGGGTATACGCAACAGTGGGTGTCATTACTTCTTGCCGCTAGTGGTGGGGTTAATTTGTTGGACAGTGTGGATTCCTCAAAATTAAGTTGGGTCCCACTATCCCACGTGGTGGGACCTACACTCAAAAGGATCTTGAGAAAGAGAGGTTTCAGCGGCACGTAGGTGCTTTGTCACCACCATTTGCAGTGGGGTCCACAAACTTATGGCCCCACTGTTGATACATTAAGCTGGTGTTAGTTTGCACGGTTTTTATGCCCAGCACCAAGTTGGGTTGCAATCAACCTATTGTGACACAAAAAATAAAAAATAAAAAATAAAAATTGAAGGAAATAAGTTGCCTTGGGAAGCAAAAAATAAAAATATAAAATATAAAAAAATTGTTGAAAATACTTATGTAATTTTCAATAAATAAGTAATTGATATTAATTTTTAACCAAATTTACTTATCCTATATAGGTAACTTAACTCCTGCTATTAGCAGAAAAAGTTACTTATCTGGCTGTATCTAAACGGGCACTTGATGTTCTTTTGTGATCCACCAACTGAAGGGTTATGATTGCCCCAAAAGTGTAAGTTATAGACCATGGCAGATTTAAGTACTGGACCAATTAAATGGACGGTTGTGATTTAGTCTATGTATGCCATGTGGATAACAATGGCACTAGATCAGGTCCCATAGACAATGTCACGTATATATACAAATATAGGTGGAGTTAATTATAGACGAGAAAATGACCACTGTAGACAAAACCTTTTGTCCAGCGGTTTTTATGAAGGAGTACAAACTTAAGTTACCAATTAGACTAGCACGTGAGGACAGCGCCTTCGAGGACGAAACTACCCCTCCTTTACACTGCCGTTGCGTTTCGTCTCGTTCCCTTCTCCCGTTCATTTTCAAAAAACAAGAGGCGAAAAGTCAAATCCTGCGCTGCGGAGTTGCTTGGATAGTACCACCTTCGAGGTGGATCCCACCCTTTCTATTCATCAGTATTATCTCGCTTTTATGAAAATAGTCCAACCATGGAAGAAAGTACACACTACAAGTATAATGTAGTACATTTACCTAAATGGTGTAAATTTTTTGTGGGCCATTGAACTACTGGATGAAGATTGTATCTTGGTTTTTAGTTCATCCATGCAAAAAACATCCCGTGAACGTGATGGATTACAAATAAAACATCATTGTGGGGGCATAACAAGTTTTTTATGATGGAACCATTATTTCCTGTAGTATGATCCACTTGATATTTCGATATGCCACCATTTAGGGCTGAAACCCTTACATTAGATGGAAAAACGGATGAACGTCCTGGATGGTCCACATACATTCAAGGCGGGCCCAACTCAGTTTTGGTTTTTGTTTTTTTTTTTTTTTTTTGGGGGGGGGGTTAGCTTGTTAATACACACCCATGTCAGTACACACACTCCATGTTAGCCACCCCCGCTAGGTATCGATACCAAGACCTCAAGTGTTGACACGAGGTGTCTCCACACAGTCTACCAATTGAGCTATGGATCTGAGTGTGCCCAACTCAGTTAACTCAGCACTATAAGAGCGTACTGAGCAGACTATAAATTCAATTTGCGACAGGTTTGGTTGCCTCACTGAATTCGTACCTTGCCTCGCTCAATTTTTAGGTACCCTCGCTCAATTTCTAGCTTCCCTCGCTCAAATACTTAGTTGCCTCGCTTAATTTCTAGCTTCCCTCGCTCAATTCCTAGGATTTATCACTTAATTCCTAGGTTCCCTCGTTCAATTCATACGTTGTCTTGCTCAAATCGTAGGTTGTCTTGCTCAATTTCTATGTACCCTCGCTCAATTTCTAGCTTCCCTCGCTCA
This sequence comes from Magnolia kwangsiensis, assembly GCA_037074715.1. Classification (NCBI taxonomy): domain Eukaryota; kingdom Viridiplantae; phylum Streptophyta; class Magnoliopsida; order Magnoliales; family Magnoliaceae; genus Magnolia; species Magnolia kwangsiensis. Next base: position 190,138,612 of record CM073571.1, on the reverse strand, counting down.
AATCCTTAGTTGCCTCGCTGAATTTCTAGGTTCCTTCGCTTAATTTCTAGCTTCCCTCGCTCAAATCCTAGGTTCCCTCGCTCAATTCCTAGGTTTCCTTACTCAATTTCTAGTTTCTCTCGCTCAATTCCTACGTTGCCTCAATGAATTCCTACCTTGGCTTGCTCAATTTTTAGATACTCTCGTTTAATTTGTAGCTTCCCTCGCTCAAATCCTTGGTTGCCTCGCTGAATTACTAGGTACCCTCGCTCAATTTCTAGCTTCCCTCGCTCAAATTTAGAGGTAGGCATCAAGCCGAGTCTAGTCGAGGTGGGCTAAGCTCGGCTCGGGTTGTCCATGATGTAGTCGAGTTCGAGCTCGAGCTCGAGCTTGGCCTTGAGCTCAACATTAAAGCTTGGCTTGTTTACCAAAGCTATTGAGTCGAGTTCGAGTCGAGCTGGTGGTTCGAGTCGAGTCGAGTTTACCTCGAGTCGAGCTCGAGCTTGTCGGGTGAGAAAATAATGGATTCTGTTCTTGATCCTCCTCCATTGATGAAAAATTCAAAAATCTTAAGAGAATCAAAGCAAAACCTGATGAAAAAACCAAACAAAGTTTCGAATTGAATGAGGAAACCTGGTGGTGGTGGTCCGGGCAGGCGTGCGACTGGCAGTGGGTAGAGACTCTAGGGTCTGTTTGTTTTATTTTTTTTTAAAAAATAAAACTTAAAACTTATATTAATATAATATATATGTATATTATATAATATATATAATATATAATATTTAATATTTAATATATTTATTAAATGAGCCGACTCGAGCTCGAGTTCGAGTCGAGTTGAGTTGAAATGCCCCCTGGTCGAACTTGGCTTAAACTCAACTCGAGCTTCAAATAATTAGCTTAGCTCGGCTTGAATCAGCCATTCAAGTCGAGTTAATCTGAGTTGACTCGAGCCGAGTCAAGCGAGTTTTTCGAGCTAGCTTGACTCGTGAACAGCCCTACTCAAATCCTTGGTTGCCTCACTGAATTTCTAGGTTCCCTTGCTTAATTTCTACCTTCCCTCACTCAAATCCTAAGTTTCCTCGCTCAATTTCTAGCTTCCCTCGCTCAATCTCTACGTTGCCTCGCTCAATTCCTAGGTTCCCTCGCTCAATTCCTACGTTGCCTTGCTCAAATCCTAGGTTTCCTTGTTCAATGTCTAGCTTCTCTTGCTCAATTCCTAGGTTACCTCGATGAATTCCTACCTTGGCTCGCTTAATTTCTAGATACCCTCGATCAAATCCTTGGTTGCCTCGCTGAATTTCTAGGTACCCTCGTTCAATTTCTAGCTTCCCTCGCTCAAATCCTTAGTTGCCTTGCTAAATTTCTAGGTTCCCTCACTTAATTTCTAGCTTCCCTCGCTCAAATCCTAAGTTTCCTCACTCAATTTCTAGCTTCCCTCGCTCAATTTCTACGTTGCCTTGCTCAATTCCTAGGTTCTCTCGCTCGATTCCTACGTTGCCTCGTTCAAATCCTAGGTTTTCGTGTTCAATTTCTAGCTTCTCTCACTCAATTCTTAGGTTGCCTTGATGAATTTCTACCTTGGCTTGCTCAATTTCTAGATACACTCGCTTAATTTTTACCTTCCCTCGCTCAAATCCTTGGTTGCCTTGTTGAATTTCTAGGTACCCTCGCTCAATTTCTAGCTTCCCTCGCTCAAATCCTTGGTTGCCTCGCTGAATTTCTAGGTTCCCTCGCTTAATTTCTAACTTCCCTCGCTCAAATCTTAGGTTTTCTCGCTCAATTTCTATGTTTCCTGGATCAATTCATAGGTTCTCTCGCTCGATTCCTATGTTGCCTCGCTCAAATCCTAAGTTTCTTGTTCAATTTCTAGCTTCTCTCGCTCAATTCCTACATTGCCTTGATGAATTCCTACCTTGGCTCGCTCAATTTCTAGATACCCTCGCTTAATTTCTAGCTTCCCTCGCTCAAATCCTTGGTTGCTTTGTTGAATTTCTAGGTACCCTTGCTCAATTTCTAGCTTCCCTTGCTCAAATCCTTGGTTGCCTCACTGAATTTCTAGGTTCCCTCGCTTAATTTCTAGCTTCCCTCGCTCAAATCCTAGGTTTCCTTGCTCAATTTCTAGCTTCTCTCGCTCAATTTCTACATTGCCTCGTTCAATTCATAGGTTCTCTTGCTCAATTCCTACGTTGCCTCACTCAAATCCTAGGTTTCATTGCTTAATTTATAGCTTCTCTCGCTCAATTCCTAGGTTGCCTTGATGAATTCCTACCTTGGCTCGCTCAATTTCTAGATACCCTCAATTAATTTTTAGCTTCCCTCGCTCAAATCCTTGGTTGCTTTGTAGAATTTCTAGGTTCCCTCGCTTAATTTCTAGCTTCCCTTGCTCAAATCTTAGGTTTCTTCGCTCAATTTCTAACTTTCCTCGCATAATTTCTACGTTGCCTCGCTTAATTCCTAGGTTCCCTCGCTCAATTCCTACGTTGCCTCCATCAAATCCTAGGTTTTCTTATTCAATTTTAGCTTCTCTCGTTCAATTCCTAGGTTGCCTCGATGAATTCCTACCTTGGCTCACTCAATTTTTAGATACCCTCGCTTAATTTCTAGCTTCCCTCACTCAAATCTTTAGTTGCCTCGCTCAATTTCTAGCTTCCCTTGCTCAAATCCTTGGTTGCCTCATTGAGTTTCTAGGTTCCCTTGCTTAATTTCTAACTTCCCTCGCTCAATAACCTAGGTTTCCTTGCTCAATTTCTAGCTTCTCTCGCTCAATTCCTACGTTGCCTCGATGAATTCCTACCTTGGCTCGCTTAATTTCTAGATACCCTCGCTTAATTTCTAGCTTCCCTCGCTCAAATCTTTGGTTGCCTCGCTAAATTTCTAGTTACTCTTGCTCAATTTCTAACTTCCCTCACTCAAATCCTTGGTTGTCTCGCTGAATTTCTAGGTTCCCTCGCTTAATTTCTAGCTTCCCTCGCTCAAATCCTAGGTTTCCTTGCTCAATTTCTAGCTTCCCTCGCTCAATTTCTACGTTGCCTCGCTCAATTCCTAGGTTCTCTCGCTCGATTCCTATGTTGCCTTGCTTAAATCCTAGGTTTCCTTGTTCAATTTCTAGCTTCTCTTGCTCAATTCATAGGTTGCCTCGATGAATTCCTACCTTGGCTCGCTCAATTTCTAAATACCCTCGCTTAATTTCTAGCTTTCCTCACTAAAATCCTTAGTTGCCTCACTGAATTTCTAAGTACCCTCGCTCAATTTCTAGCTTCCCTCGCTCAAATCCTTGGTTACCTTGCTGAATTTCTAGGTTCCCTCAATTTCTATCTTCCCTCGCTCAAATCCTAGGTTTCTTCACTCAATTTTTGGCTTCCCTCGCTCAATTTCTACATTAACTTGCTCAATTCTTAGGTTCCCTCGCTCAATTCCTACGTTGCCTTGCTCAAATCCCTCGCTCAATTCTTGGGTTAGGTTTTCATTTTTGTCGATTTGGGTGAAATAAGAGCTTAAAATGAGGAAATGGAAGCAAATGAAGTTGGGTTATGGAATTTGTGCGGAAGTAGAGATGGAATTGAGAAAATGGAAGCAAATGGGGATGGGTTTTTAGGTGTGGGTGGAAGTAGAGAAGGATTTAAGAATATGGAATAAAATAGGGATGAGTTTTTGGAGTTATAGAGGATTTATAGAGAAGGATTTGAGAAAATTGAATTAAGTAGGGATGAGTTTTGAGGTTTTAGGACTGTGGAAGAAGAGATGGGTTTGGCTCTTCATAAAAGAGATGTGAGAGGATAAATAGGGTGATCGACCGGACCAACCGTGTTCGAGCATATCAGCTCCGTTTCCAGCATCTCAGGGTCGACCGAGTATACCCGGTCGACCGAGTAAATTAAACAGTGTGTCGGGGTCGACCGGGTCAGGATTGATGCGTTCGCTTGGCCTTGCGATATTTTCTTTACATTTTTATGTATTTATGAATCTCTTTTATTGTAGTTTCATGATGTAAGTTCACTTAAGTCGATGATACGAGATTTGAAAACCAATCAACGTAGGAGTGAATATTAAAAACAAATGAAAACTTGATTGCATTGGACTTTAGGATGATATATGGGTTCTGTCAGAAGTTAACCAATCACACAATCCTAGAAGAGTCTAAATCCTTTGAAGTTATTAGCCCTTTTGATCCATCAGTTTGATTCAGCTATGTTTATGTTCATAGTGGGTCCAATGTTGAACAGGTTCTAAAATTAGAAATTGGAATTATATGTGTTGTCAATCCATACGAATTCCTTAGATCATTTTTCATTTTCTTCTCTAAGAAATTGATTGCTTCTTGTTATTTGTGAAAGTATTGAATTTAGGAGTGAAAAAGTTGTTGCTAGTAGTGGTCATGGGGGGTTTTTTTGGCCATTGCACTTTCAAAGATTTGAACTTGTAACTGTTCGTAAACTTTGGGAGATGGTTCTTGTTGGCATTGGTATGTCATTTGTGTGTAAAAACTCTTTGTTGCAAAAACTTTACAAGCGTCGACCGGCTTAAAGTTGGACATCCAACCTTCTAAATCAATCTTGATTCTCCTTACAACTATACTAACTGAACTATGGAGGTTGCGAAAGCAAAAATTATTCCTTTCCCCCCAAATAGCCCAAAGTGAAGCCATAAGAACCAGCTTATAGAAGGATTCTGAAATTCGAATAAGCTTATAGAATGATTAGATCAAGAACCGACCTGAGGGACCATATTTCCACATGATTAAGTCTTCCTCTCCCAAGGAAAGATGATAATGTTGCAATTGTCGGAAGAGTTGTTGGTCTTCTAATTCTTCCTTTGAGAGAGCCCTTTGTTGCGGAGGAGGCCAAATCGTGGTATGAGTATCTCCTTGCTTGGACACACAATGAGAAACGAAAATAATAAGAAGTGTTCATGTTATGATTTGAAGTTGTTGGTAATTGGTAGTTTAATGTTGAAGACAAGCTTTGTGCTGGTGATAATTTTTTCTGTTCAATCTATTATGGTAATTGAAGCTAAAGGAATGTTATTGTTTAAGTTCTGGAAAGTTGGCAATGATCTTCCTACATGTAGCACTGCATTATACGGAAGTTTGGGAGATAATTTTCAGGCAATTGGGGCGTAGTTGGTTTGGTGAAGAGGTACTTGGTTTCATGAACCTTACTTACCTTGACACTCAGAAGTGGGTGCTGTCCCCATTTACAACACTTCAATTTTTGGTGTAAATGCCATATTTGAGCTGCGGAGGGTGCCATACGTAGTTAACATAGCTGAGAACAGAACAAGCAATATCTAAACTTATTAGTAGTCTTTTACTGAACAGGAATTGTTTTTTCTTGGTTGATTAATCTTGTATGGGAATCGTAGGGACAAGGAAAGATGTGTTATAGTGATTATCTAGACTTATTATCAGTCCTTTACCGAATGCAGGGTTTTGTGGACGTGAATTGTTTGTTCTTGGTTGATGTATCATGTGTGAGAATTGCAAAGATAGGGAGAGATGTGCCAATATTTTATTTTTTTTGTCTTTTCTTGTGACTGCTTGGATTGAAGGCATCAAGGGATTGTAGACCTTGTTAGATTTCTCTAATTAGTGCTTCATTGTAATCCTTCATGAAAGAAATTGCTTGATGCACGAAATCCATAAATCCTTAAAATTTTATGCCATTTAAACAAATGATTTCCATGTCAAATAACCTAGGATTTTAGAAGATACAAGCAAGCCCCAACCTAGGTAAAGGAGGGTTGATTTTAGGTAGGTAGCCCATTGTTGGACGTTTGTGAAGCACTCATGAGACATTCTGTTTCAAGATGATGATCTAAGAACTATGAATATAGGCTCAACAGCCAGTGAAATCTACCTCCACTTAGACAATTAGAACTTATTTCAGAGGATTTCTAATCATCTTGGATTTTCAAGTGTGTTTCTTGGATTTCAGAAATTCTAGGAGGGAGCTTGGATTTTGATTCTTCGAATTTCTAATCATCCTGTCTAGTTGTACCTGGTTCAATGATCTGATTAGCCTATCAGCCAAATCAAAGATCTGGCAGATCCAAATGTCCATATTGAAGATCTGGACGTTAATCAAAGTTTGATGTTCTCAACTGTTCAGCTGTCCATATTGCTGATGTAAACCACATCATGTTCCCAACTTGGTTTCCTAAGGAATATAGACCAGATAAAAGTCCTTAAAGTGTATCTGGGCATCATGGCCATGTGAAGATTTGTCCAGATTCATCCTTATTGTTTGAGTTCATCCTTGCTTACAAGCAGCTTTGAAACTATTATAGTGACTGAGTGGACAATGAAATGCTTGTTATTGGTGAATCCCAAAATTCTGGACTCACGACTTTAGGTAATCGTGGGTCAATTCTGGCTTGCCTTACTAGCAGCCTCCGTGAAATGAATTGGAATTTCTCCCAATAAGCCTTGCCAAATTTCAAAGCATTGTCACTGAATGGCTAACTCCTATAAATCACTGGGATAGTGCCAATTCAACACATAACTAAACAGGTGATTCTTCCTCGATTCTTTTATTGTAATATTCCAGCATGCATCATCTGCACCATCAAATCTTATTTCACTTCGACAAATTTCATATGTCCCATAAAGGGCCATTCTCGAAGTTATTCCTAATTTAAAATTCCTTGTTAAAGACGGTTTGATATTAACACCAAGATGAAGTTTATTTAGTACTAATCAACCCCAGGTGCAAGTTTGCTAAGATGGCATATAAGGAGATATTCATCACTAGCAATGCTTTGCAACAAAGGGTTCAGTTTCGGAAGCTACAGTGGATCCTTCACATACAACACTAGATGATATCCAGTAACTAGAAGAATAAGGTGCATGTACCAAATTCCCAACATATGTGAATAACAAAGATTCATGGAACTCCACAACGGCATCCGGTGAATATGAGAACATCCATACACTACTACACATGGTACAACAACAAAGTGGAAACAATTTCATTGATAATCTGAGATTGTCGAAAATACATTTCATTCACTTCGCAGTCAAACTAGAAATTGAGTGGGGCAAACATGAAATTGAGTGGGCAAATTAAAAATTGAGTGGGGGCAAGGTAGGAATTGAGTGAGGGAACCTAGAAATTGAGCGAGGGAAGGTAGGAGTTTAGCGAGGGAATCTAGAAATTTAGCAAGGGAACCTAGAAATTAAGCGAGGCAACCTAGAAATTGAGCGAGGGAACCTACGATTTGAGCTAGGCAACTTAGGAATTGAGCGAGGGAAGTTAAAAATTGAGCTAGGGAAGCTAGAATTTGAACGAGGGAACCTAGAAATTCAGTGAGGCAACCTAGGATTTGAGCGAGGAAAGCTACAAATTGTGTGAGGGAACCTAAAAATTGAGCGAGACAACCTAGGATTTGATCGAGACAACATAGGAATTGAGCGAGGTAACGTAGAAATTCAGCGACGAATCCTAAGAATTGAGCGAGGGAAGCTACAAATTAATTTTATTTTTTATTTTTTTACAAGGAGAACATTTTTCTCCTTACATTTTTCTCTAATATATAATTATGTAAATATGTATATATAAGTATGTAAAAATATTTTTCTATCTTTTAATTCATTTCTTTATCTATTTATTTAACACGCATATCTCCTAAACTAAAATTAATTACTTAACGTACAACATATGATTTTGGGGTAGGAGAAGCTAATTTAGTCAACCAACCTAGTTATTTTCCAAGATTTCATCGGGTCGATGGTTGAAAATCCATTTCATTCACTTCGGGATCAAACTAGAAATTGAGCGGGGCAAACATGAAATTGAGCGGGGCAAGGTAGGAATTGAGCGAGGGAACCTAGAAATTGAGTGAGGGAAACTAGAAATTAAGCGAGGCAAGGTAGGAATTCAACGAGGGAAACTAGAAATTGAGCGAGGGAAGCTAAAAATTTAGCGAGGCAACCTATGAATTGAGCGAGGGAACCTAGAAATTGAGCAAGGCAACCTAGGAATTGAGCGAGACAATATAGAAATTGAGCGAGGGAACCTAGAAATTTAGCGAGGAAACCTATGATTTGAGCAAGGCAACCTACGAATTGAGCAAGGGAAGTTAGAAATTGAGCGAGAGAAGCTAGAATTTGAGCGAGGGAACCTAAAAATTCAGCGAGACAACCTAGGATTGGAGCGAGGGAAGTTACAAATTGTGCAAGGGAACCTAAAAATTAAGCAAGGCAACCTAGGATTTGAGCAAGGCAACGTAGGAAATGAGCAAGGCAACATAGAAATTTAGCAAGGAATCCTAAAAATTGAGCGAGGGAAGCTAGAAATTAAGCGAGGGAACCTAAAAATTCAGCGAGGCAACCTAGGATTTGAGTGAGGGAAGTTACAAATTATGTGAGGTAAGGTATAAATTCAGCGAGGAAACCTAGGATTTGAGTGAGGTACCCTAGGAATTGAGCGAGGGAAGTTAGAAATTCAGCGAGAGAAGCTAGAATTTGAGTGAGGGAACCTCGAAATTCAACAAGGCAACTTAGAATTTGAGCGAGGGAAGCTACAAATTATGCGAGGAAAGCTAGAAATTCAGTGAGGCAATATATAAATTGAATGAAGGAACCTAGGAATTGAGCGAGGCAACCTAGCAATTGAGCGAGGCAACATATAAATTCAGCGAGACAACCTACGAATTGAGCGAGAGAAGCTAGAAATTGAGCGAGGAAAGCTAAAAATTCAGTGAGGGAAACTATAAATTGAACGAGACAGGCTAGGAATTGAGCGAGTGAAGTTAGAAATTCAGTGAGACAACCTAAAAATTGAGCGAGAAAATCTAGGAATTGAGTGAGGGAACTTAAGAATTGAGCAAGGAAAGCTAAAAATTGAGCAAGGCAACCTAGGAATTGAACGAGGGAAGCTAGAAATTCAGCAAAGGAACCTAGGAATTGAGCAAGGCAACCTAAAAATTGAGCGAGACAATGTAGAAATTCAACGAGACAACCTAGGAATTGAGCGAGAAAAATTAGAAATTGAGCAAGGCAACATATAAATTGAGTGAGGGAACCTAGCAATTGAGCGAGGCAACCTATGAATTGAGCGAGGCAACCTAGGAATAGAGCGAGGCAAGACCTAAGAATTGAGCGAGGAAGCTAGAAATTCAGTCAGGCAAGTATAAATTGAGCGAGGGAAGCTAGGAATTGAGCGAGGCAATGAAGGAATTGTAACGGAGCAATTCATAAATTTAATGGAGATATCATAAAAATATGATGGGGAACTTCCACGGATTCATGTAATGTAATGGAAAATTTTATGAAACGCTTGATCAATTTCATTAATTGCTCGGTAAAATTCACCGAAGAGAATTTCATGTAAAGCTCGGTCAATTTCATTAACTGCTCGGTCAAATTCACCAAAGAGCAAATTATTAGGCTAGGTCAATTACATTTAAAGTTCATTTCAATTCATGTTAGCCTCATCCAATTTCAAGCTTGCCTCGCTCAAATTCATGTTTCCCTTGCTCAATTTCTAGGTTGCCTCGCTAAATTTCTACGTTGCCTTACTTAATTCCTAAGTTCTCTCGCTAAATTTCTACGTTGCCTTACTTAATTCCTAAGTTTCCTCGCTTAATTTCTAGGTGGCCTCGCTCAATTTTTAGTTATCCTCGCTCAATTCAGAAGACTTTTTTTTTTACTGCATAAATCTTATCTTCCAAAACCTCAGCCGAGGAATGAGGATAATCTCATTTGGCAGCTCAATCCTCACGGTCATAATTATGCTAATTCTGCCTACAAATCTCTTCAAGTGATTAAGAGGGCCCCTTTTTCCAGTAGATGAGATTAAGATGAAAGGTATTATCTCAACGCTTCTTTTCTGTCTTGCTCTTAAAAATCATTGAATCCAAAGCCCTCGGAGAAGAAAGATCTCTCTCCTGATAAAAATGAGAGGGATTTCTCTTCTATATTATATTTATGAGGAAAGATATAAAGATCTTCTCTGTTCTATCTATTCCTCTATCTATGAGAGGATATATAGTCTCTCAAAAAAAGTCGTTCTCATCTTTATTGATGATTTAACTAGCGCTCAATCTATTGATTGCCAAGCTGAATTTCTACGTTGCCTTGCTGAATTTCAAGGTTCCCTCACTCAATTTCTAGCTTCCCTCGCTCAATTCTTAGGTTGCTTTACTGTATTTTTACATTCCCTCGCTCAATTTTTAGGTTCTCTCACTCAATTTTTAGGTTGCCTCACTGAATTTCTAGCTTGTCTCGTTCAATTTATAGGTTGCCTTACTGAATTACTAGGTTCCCTCTCTCAATTTCTAGCTTCACTTGCTTAATTTCTAGCTTCCTCTAGCTTACCTAGCTCAATTTCTAAGATTCCCAACTGAATTTTCACGTTGCATCGCTTAATTCCTAGGTTGCCACGCTCAATTTATACTTTGCATCGCTAAATTTTTAGGTTCTCTCGCTCAAATTCTAGCTTCCCTCGCTCAATTTCTAACTTCCCTCGCTCAATTCTTAGGTTGTCTCGCGCAAATCCTAGGTTTCCTCGTTGCATTTCTAGGTTCCCTCGCTCAATTTCTAAGTTGTCTCGCTCAATTTCTACGTTGTCTCGCTCAATTTTTAGCTTTTCTCTCTCAATTCCTAAGTTGCCTCATTCAATTGATAGTTTGTCTCGCTCAATTTATAGGTTCCCTGGCTCAATTTCTAGGTTCCTTGCTTAATTCCTAGGTTGAGTAAATTAGCTTCTCCTACCCCAAAATCATATGTTGTACGTTAAGTAATTAATTTTACCTTTAGAGATATGCTTGTTAAATAAATAGATAAAGCAATGAATTAAAAGATAGAAAAATATTTTTATATACTTATATACATATTTACATAATAATATATTAGAGAAAATTGTAAGGGCAAAAAAGTTCTTGTAAAAAAAAAAATAATAAATAAAATTAATTTGTAGCTTCCTTCGCTCAAATCCTAGGTTGTCTTGCTGAATTTCTACGTTCCCTCGCTCAATTTCTAACTTCCCTCACTCAATTCCTAGGCTGCCTTGCTCAAATTTTAGTTTTCCTCACCGAATTTCTACCTTGCCTCACTCAATTTCTAAGTTCCCTCACTCAATTTCTAGCTTTCCTCGATCAAATCCTAGGTTGCCTCGCTGAATTTTTAGGTTCCCTCGCTTAATTTCTAACTTCCCTCGCTCAATTCCTAGGATTCCTCGCTGAATTTTTATGTTGCCTCACTCATTTCCTAGGTTCCCTCGCTCAATTCCTATATTGTCTCGCTCAATTCCTATGTTGCCTCACTCAAATCCTAGGTTGCCTCGCTCAATTTCTAGGTTCCCTCGCACAATTTATAGCTTCCCTCGCTCAAATCCTAGGTTGTCTCGCTGAATTTCTGGGTTCCCTCGCTCAAATTCTAGCTTCCCTCGCTCAATTTCTAACTTCCCTCGCTCAATTCCTGGGTTGCCTCGCTCAAATTATAGGTTGCCTCGCTGAATTTCTACCTTGCCTCGCTCAATTTCTAGGTTCTCTTGCTCAATTTCTAGCTTCCCTCGCTCAAATCCTAAGTTCCCTCGCTTAATTTCTAGCTTCCCTCGCTCAATTCTTAGGATTCCTCATTGAATTTCTGTGTTGCTTGGCTCATTTCCTAGGTTATCTCGCTCAATTCCTATGTTGCCTTGCTCAATTTCTAGGTTCTCTCGCACAATTTGTAGCTTCTCTTGCTCAAATCCTAGGTTGTCTCGCTGAATTTCTAGGTTCCCTCGTTCAAATTCTAGCTTCCCTCGCTCAATTTCTAACTTTCATCGCTCAATTTCTAGGTTGCCTAGCTCAAATTGTAGGTTCCCTCGCTCAATTTCTAGGTTGCCTCGCTTAATTTCTAGGTTGTCTCGCTCAATTTATAGCTTCCCTCACTCAATTTCTAGATTCCCTCGCTGAACTCTTACCTTGCCTCGCTCAATTTCTACGTTTCCTCGCTCAATTCCTACCTTGCCCCTGCTCAAATTTCAATTTGTCCACTCAATTTCATGTTTGCCCCATTCAATTTCTAATTTGACCGCGAAGTGATTGAAATTGACCGCAAAGTGAATGAAATGTATTTTCGACCATCGACCTGATGGAATCTTAGAAAATAATTAGGTTGGTTGGCTAAAGTAGCTTCTCCTACCCCCAAAATCATATGTGGTACGTCATGTACCTAATTTTAGTTTAGAAGATGTTCTTGTTAAATGAATAAAGAAAGTATATATATATATATATATATATATATATATATATATATATATATATATATATATATATATATATATATATATGAGAAAAAGGTAGGTAGAATAAAGTTCTCCTTGTAAAAAATAAAAAGAGAAAAAAGTGGATTGCATTACAGTTATTCTACGGTTATAATCCGTAGCCATAGGCCCAGCTTTGACCCGGTCAACCCCAACACGCTGGTTTCTTCTTTTTTTCCCTGATGTAATCTCCACCGATTTTTGTGGGTCCCATCATGAGGTCTATGTTATATCCAAACCGTCCATCTATTTGGCGAGCTCATATTAAGGCTTGAGATGAAAAATAAGACAGATCTAGCTATCAAGTGGACCACACTGTAAAAGGCAGTGGGGAATTGAATGTCTACCATTGAAACCCTTTTAGGGGTTACAGAAGTTTTGGATCATTATGAAATTTGTTTTTCCTCTTCATCCAGGACTTTGTGACCTTATGAATAGATTGGATGGAAAATAAATGTTATGGTGGGCCCTACAAAATTTTTAATGGTAAAAATCAATTTCCCCGCGGCTCTTTGTGGTGTGGTCCAGTTGATCTTTGGATATGATATTTTTTTTGGATAATGCTCCAAAATGATCTCGAAATATGGATGAACGTTGTGCATATAATAAATACATAGCTGTGGGGCCATGTAACTTTGATCTCTTTTAAGCCGTTCGTACAGCTCTCAGTTGGAGGAGCGTTAGCGCTCGTCTTCGCAGTGAAAAGGAGGGGTAGTTTCATACTCAAAGTCGATGTCCGCACGTGGTAGTCTAAGTTGGTAACTTAAGTTTGTATTCCTTCATAAAAATCACTGGACAAAAGGTTTTGTCTACAGTGGTCATTTTCTCGTTATAGACCCATTCTCGATATGTATGGTCCCACCATGTTTTAAAGGGAAATTAGGCCATCTGGACTGGTCAGGACAAAGACCAATCAGGCTGTTCTTCAACTCAGGTGGGCCCTAGATAGAACCAAGGGTGGGCATCCCTCTTCACCATGCTCCATGAGCTCTTGCGCACCAGATTTTCCGAATGAGTGAATTTTCAGGCCCCTGGTTAACATGTGGGGACATATCCGATGGATTAATTAAATGGAATACATACACTACTGATGTAGAGCGGGTTGCAGACAGTTTCATAGCCAAGATGGATTAGAAAAAGCCCAATCGACGACAGAAATGATCCAGATCGTCGAACCTTAGATTGGGCGTATCTCATAATCCGGAATGAGTTATCAGGCGTAAAATATATGATTTTGGGGTAGAACAAGCTACTTTAGCCAACCAACCCTGCTATGGTGGGTTGCGCAAGATGGATTTGCGAAATACCCCTGAATCGACGGTCGTTTCCCTGTTTTAATTTTGTTTTTACTATAAATAGTAAGTTTTAGTTTGATTATAACTCTTCATCCGTCGAGCTTTAGGAGTTCCGTCAACGTGAAAAGAGCTTAGAATAATCAGGAGAATGGTTTGATGAAGCCAAACAGGACACTTACTATTTTTGGCCAAAAACCTTGCGCATTAGTAGACATCACGACCATATATAAATAGTAAGTTTACTATTTATAGTAAGCCACAGATTCTAGGAGTTTTAGTTGTAGTTTGATTCTAATTTCTTTCTCATTGCTTAGTACTCTATTTAAAGGGTTGTGAACTCGTTTTTATTCATCAATTAATCAATTTCAAATTTATTTCTATTTTCTGCTTTCTTTCTTGGTAGATTCGAGAAGTCTCTATGAGGAGTCTAGAGAAGCTCCGTGGATTCAGAGTAGTTATCCTCATCACGTTCATCCCTGTGTCAACTACATGGCCCCACATTTGCCCTGTACCACTATAAGCCTATGGTACGTATTGGTACCACTAGAGGGATCCTCCCCATCAGAAAAAATCCAGTCGTACATCCGTCCTATTTCAACAAACAAGTGTCCCAAAGCAGAGGCTGGGATTGCTAAACCAATCTGAACTCAAATGAGAATCTCAAATTCTTTCAGGCCATTTTAAAAAAAAAAAAATTATTTAAAAGATGCAATTCCAACTTAAGTCAATCATGGGACTTATATTATTCATTCTCATCTTATATCACATACATTAATACATATGGACCAAAAAGGCTAAATTTTCATTTCAACAGACTTGGGTTAGATTTTCCAATGTGCTCTACACCCCATCACACATGTTTATTATGAACATTTGGCAAGTGTGCACATGGCCCAAATACCTGGCCACACTAAAAGCTTATGGACCAGCCAAGCCCTTTAATAACCCTAGTGATTGTGGTCGTCCAATTAATATGATTTCGGCATATTTTGGACCAACAAAGATTTGTAAGTCCATATTGTCACAAATAGTGAATTGGAAATCATGATTTAGAAAAAGCTTGTGGACCATTGTTGTAATCTAGCCCAAAAGAAAAATAACCATAGATGCTCCATGATAGCTTTTCCTTGAATTTGGGTGGGGTTGGTCAGATTTAGTTTAGTCTTTTAACCCAAATTAGGTCCATTTAATAACTGTTTCCCAACCATGTTGGATCAAGTTGATTTTGAGAAGACCTAGATTCATTGAGTAACTTGGATCAAACTTTTAGACCTAGAGCCACCTCGTGGGTCCAAATTTTGACATAGACCCAATTGGGTCCAATGACCCTTGGGTCCATTCAACACATTTGTACCCGTGCATATATATATATATATATATATATATATATATATATATATATATATATATATATATATATATATATATATATATATATATATATATAGTTAAAGGTGAGAAATATGATGGGCTGGGCTGAGTCAAATTAAAATTTTGAATAGGGCTGGTTCAACCGGTCTAGCTAGGCAAATTATGGGTTTAAAGGAACCCAAGTCCAGCCCATTTGGCACGGATACCATGGTTATCAGTGATGGGGAAATGGGCTAAGTGAGAGTTAACGGACCGGCCTAATAATAGAAGGCCTATGCTTAATCCCGACGTGAGCCCTCGTGTATCTTAATGGCCCAAATCCAACGTTTGACTTATCTGGTCCTAAAGATCATTTTTTATTTTCTTAATTTACCAATATGTTATAACTTGCTATTTTAAATGTAATGAATGAAATTTTTTATTATAATGGTCCACAAATGGCCAGACTCATGCAGTCATGCTCAACAAACAGGTCCGAGCTTGGCCCACCTAAGTCTGTTCAAGCTTGGGTCAGTTCGTTGGGCGTGCCCATCATGCATGAGATGTGACAAAAATGACTTGAAATCTAAATAGGCGAAATCTAAATAGGCTGCATTGGGACATACTCTAGCAGTTCTCATGGTCTCTTTGCAACGGGCTTAAACTTTTTGCTAGGCTGAGTCCTTGGGCCTAATATTTTAACCCGAACATGGGCTGAAGTGAGCCAGGTTTGTAGCTCAAGGACTCAGCCCGCACCAAAGGCAGCCCCAGAGGAAGGAATGCTAAGGATTGTCTCGATTTTATCAATCATAGTTTATCTAAGACAGCCTACTATGTGAATGGTCCGAATCCCTATTCACCATTGACCCTTCCCCATCGACGGTGATGATATAAACAGGGAGTTGTCAGGGACTCGGATTGCCTGGTGTATCAGACAACACCTACTGGAAATGCTATGTGGGCCCACCGTGATGTGTGTCTTTTATCCACGCAGTCCATCTATTTTTCCAGCTCCTTTAAGAGCATGGGTTCATAGGATCACTCTCAAGTGAACCACATTAGAGGAAACTGGTGATTGACGCATGGTACACTTGAAATTTGGATCTACCTTATTTTTGTGCATGAGCTTTCAAAATCAATAAACGACGTGGATGAAATATGGACACGAATTAGCTACTGTCATGTGATGTATCCACACCATTCATCCATTTGGAGAGATCATTTCAGTGCATGAGCGAAAGAATGAAACAGATCCAAAGCTCTGGTGTACTTCACCACAGAACAAACTGGGGAGACTGACGCCCACCGTTGACACCTTCCTCGGGTCCCCATGTTTACTTGAGATCCAACCTGTTCATGAGTTAACACAGATATGAAAGAAGGGATTGATTGAAAACTTCTGTGGCCCTGGGAAGGTTACAACGGTGGGTGTCACTCTCCTCTCTGTTTCCTGTGGTGGGGTCCACTCGAGCTTTGGATCTGACTCGTTCTTTGCCTCCTGCACTAAAATTATCTCTACAAATGGATGGACGGTATAGATATAACAAATACTTCATAGTGGGGCTCACAGAACTTGGTGACGTGTCGCTGCTCTTAACCTTTCAGTAGGTGCTTTTCCAGTTGCACACAGGACGGAAGAAGGTGTTGCTGTGTGCTACCTACGCAATCCTTGTCCATTCCTCCATCTCCATTCATCTCTCCCCAAAACTCCCCCTTCTTCAACACCTCCATCGTTCTCTCTCTCAATCCCCCCACAAGAAAGAGTCCCACCACAAGAGCTTTCACAGGCTGGCAAGAATACGAGGAAGCCGTCAAAGACAAGGACCTCGCCCAAACACTTCGCTTCTTGAAATCCATCAAATCCCTTCCCCTCCAATCCTCTCTCGATGGCGGCAGCAGCACCGGTCTTTTGCAGCTACAGTGGGCAAAGAGGGACTGGGAGGTGCTCGACGCTTGCTTGAATGCCGATGACATGAAGCTCGTCAGCAGTGCCTACTAATTCCCCCACTGCAGGGGCTTCCTCCCTAATATTGGAAATTGCAAGAACATCGGTAATTCTGTGAATATGTTTGTTTCGGAATCTTGAATTTCTGTTGGAATTATTTTATTGTGTGTTGAGGAGAAGCCTTCAATCTTCAAGTTTTCATGTTGCTCGACCGGTCGTAAGTTCGAGCCCTGGCTCAACTCGAAGTCCAGCGAGTTGTGCTGTGTTTTTTTCCAGAGCCTAGGACTGGTCGTAGGGACTGTAAGACCGGTCGTAGTACGACCGGTCGTAACTCTCCTAGGACCGGTCGTAGGTTACGCAGTTTGTTCCGCAATTTTGCGCGAAACTGCGGATTTGAGTCCTTTCGCAACCGGGATGTGAAAGGAAAGTTGCCTAAACTATAAATAGGTGTTCCTAGGGCTTTTCTAAGTATGACAAAAGCTTTCTAAAGGGGTTTTAGCGTTTCTAAATGGTGTAGCAAGGGTGAGATTCGAGGTTGTTCGAATCGGGTAAGTCCTTTCTCTTTGTAATTGATGCTTTCATAGTGGAGATCTGTCGCTTTGTGCCGTGATTTTTTCCCGAAAGGGTTTTCCACGTTAAATCTGTGTTCTCTTGTGCGCTTGGTGCCATTGGATTGCTATCCTAGATCTAGATCTGTGTGATTCCTCAGGTTCAGAATCCCAAACAACTGGTATCAGAGCTATCGTTAGGGCACAAATCTGAATCTGAGGGATTAGTAATAATGGGGAGCGCCAGGTATAAGTTTGAGAAGTACTCAGGGAAAAATAATTTTGAGTTATGGAAGGTTAAGATGATTATCCTATTAACCAAACAAGGCGAGGATGGTGCTCTTGAGGAGCGGAAGTCTACTGTGAAAGATAATGAATGGAATATTCTTGATAAGAAGGCTTTATCATCGATCCGTTTATGTCTCACGGATGAGGTTCTCTACAACGTCATAAGGGAGAAAACTGCGGCTGGTTTGTGGGCGAAGTTAAAGAATATCTACGCGAAGAAATCCTCAGAAAATCGCCTACACCTGAAGCGGCAGTGGTATAACTTCAAGATGGCAGATTGTAGAGATCTGGAGGCTCACATCAGCAACTTTAATAAATTGGTTTGCAAATTGCTGGATATGGAGGAAGTGATGAAAGATGAAGAACAAGCATGTATATTGCTGAATTCTCTCTCGGCGTCATATGAGGCATTCAAGGACACTATGTGCAGCATGAATAAAACCCTGAGTGTCGATATTATTATCTCAGCCCTTCAAGGAAAGACTATGAGACAACTGAATAATGACATGGGGACGTCTTCTGATGCACTGTTTGCAGTGGGTAGGAATTCTAGACAAGGTACAGGTTCTTCTAGTTCTAGATCCAAATCCAGGGGCAAGGGCAAAGGAAAGGTAAAGTGCTGCAATTGTGGAAAAGAAGGACATGTGAAGAGGAATTGTGAAAATTCTAAATCGAAGAGGGAAGATTCTGAGGCTTCATGCAGGGAGGCCAATGTTGCCACGTTAGATGAATCGAGTGGATGTGATGGTGATGTTTTATCTGTGTTTTTGATCAGACGGTCATACGATGATCGTAAGGATGAGTGGATGCTAGACACAGGGGCATCTTTTCACATGACTCCTCATCGGAGTTGGTTCACTAGCTACAGGGAGTGCGATGGTGGACAGGTATTTATGGGCAATGACATTGCCTGTAATGTTATGACGGTTGGTTCTGTGCGCATCAGGATGTTTGATGGGGTGGAGCGTACCTTGACAGATGTGAGGCACGTTCCTGATTTGAAGCAGAATCTGATTTCTCTTGGTGTGCTTGAGGTAAAAGGATGCAAGTACACAGGTATTCATGGTGCTCTTAATGTATCTAAGGGGGCACGGGTAGTCATGAAGGCGCAACGACTCGGTAACTTGTATAGGTTGATCAGGAGCACTTCAAAAGGTGGAGCTACGGTGGATGTAGCGGATTCCACCTCTTCACATGTGTGGCATGTTGGACATGGCCACATGAGCGGGCAGGGCAGGAAGGCAGAGACGCGCGGATAGAGATACAGAGCAGGTAGAGCAGCTACCTGTGTGAAGAATCACACGGCATGATCGCGCGCAGGACATCGGCGAGGTATATGGACGACTCCAATATTGCAAGATATTCATCTTCTATTCAGATGGCTCTAGGCGAGCCTGTTGCTGAAAAGTGAAAGGTGACTGTGGGTGATGTGATGGATTCGTTGTACCAGACCGATATCTGAGAATGGGTGGAGCTTCCAGTGGACCGGAAAGCGGTTGGATGCAGGTGGATCTTCAGGAGGATACAGCATAGATGCAGAGCGAGGTTGGTGGTGATGGGTTATGTTCAGAGAGAAGGGATCGACTTCTCAGAGATATTCACACCGAGAGTATAGCAGGTATCTATTAGATCCTTGATTGGCGTTGATTGGCCAATGTGATCTTAAGCTATGATGAGATGCAGAAATAAGAGAAGAGGTCAAGGAGCTACACGGTTGAAGAATGAAGACTTGGTGGAGATTGTTGAGGAGAAGCCTTCAATCTTCAAGTTTTCATGTTGCTCGACCGGTCGTGGGAGGTGCTCGACCGGTCGTAAGTTCGAGCCCTGGCTCGACTCAAAGTCCAGCGAGTTGTGTTGTTTTTTTTCCAGGGCCTAGGACTGGTCGTAGGGACTGTAAGACCAGTCGTAGTACGACCGGTCATATATCTCCTAGGACCGGTCGTAGGTTACGCAGTTTGTTCCGCGATTTTGCGCGAAACTGCGGATTTGAGTCTTTTCGCAACCGGGATGCGAAAGGAAAGTTGCCTAAACTATAAATAGGTGTTTCTAGGACTTTTCTAGGTATGACAAAAGCTTTCTAAAGGGGTTCTAGTGTTTTTAAAGGGTGTAGCAAGGGTGAGATTCGAGGTTGTTCGAATCAGGTAAGTCCTTTCTCTTTGTAATTGATGCTTTCATAGTGGAGATCTGTCGCTTTGTGTTGTGATTTTTTCCCGAAAGGGTTTTTCACGTTAAATCTGTGTTCTCTTGTGTGCTTGGTGCCATTGGATTGCTATCCTAGATCTAGATCTGTGTGATTCCGCAGGTTCAAAATCCCCAACATTGTGGTGATTAAGATGGTAATTTGATGATTTTGTAGGGATTATTTATATGAATTATGGTGATTTTTTGTTTATTTATGCGAATGCTGAGGTGGGTTTTGGGGACTACTTTCTTTTGCATTTTTGTGGGCCCTGAATTCGACTAATTTGAACAAGAAACTTGTTTATGTGATTCAAGAAATGTTGAAACGCAAATGATTCCAGCAGCTCAACATTTTCATGAGATCTGGATGATTATTTAGTTGGGTTTTGCGAAATTTTTAAGGGTTTGTTTGTCTCCCTGGAATCAAAAGGGCCTAAGGGGTCCTCTGGCAACTTTGAGAAAGAGATTCTGTTGGTCATGGTTGGGTACTGGAATGTAATTATGTGGAATTCAGAAACTGCAGTTATATAAATAAATAAATAAAATAAAAAAATAAAAAAACACTAAAAAAGTGACTGTTGGCAGAGAATTCATTTCCCTGAAATTTGCAAACTAGCCTCTTTCTAGGACCTCAAATATTTGGAATTTGCCCCTTAAGGGCCCGTTTGCACCAAATATTAAGCCTGGAGAGCCGTCTAGTCAGGCGTGCTGTGCTCTAATTGTCTGGCTAGCCGATCAAAGCTGTTCTAACTAGGGCGGTCTGCTGTTTGTTGGAACCTATCCAATTAGGCCGTCTGGACCTGACCAGACAAATATCTATCAGGCTGTTCTTCAACTCAGGTGGGCCCTGGTTAGAATCAAGGGCGGGCATCCCTCCTCATTCTGTTCCATGAGCTCTGGCCCACCAGAGTTTCCGATTGAGTAAATTTTCAGGCTCCTTGGTAACATGTGGGGATACATCTGATGGATCAATTGGATGGAATACATACACTATATGGCCCCACATCTGCCCCGTACTACTATAAGCCTATGGTAGTATTGGTCCCTCTAGAGAGATCCTCCCCATCAGAAATAAAATAAAATAAAATAAATCCAGCCGTACATCCTACCTATTTCAACGAACAAGTGTCCCAAAGCAGAGGCTGGGATTACTGAACCATTCTGAACTCAAATAAGAACCTCAAATTCTTTCAGCCAAATTTTTTTCTTTAAAAAAAAAATGCAATTCCAACTCAAGTCAATCATGGGGATTATATTATTCATTCTCATCTTATATCACATACATTAATACATATGGACCAAAAAAGCCAAATTTTCATTTCAAGAAACTTGGGTTAGATCTTCCAATGGGATCTACAGTACTCCATCACACACGTTTATTATGAACATACGGCAAGAATGCACATCGAAGCCCCATCTTTACCAGGCCTATGCTTAATACAGTGTTTATGCATAACACATACATTGGAGATATACAGACCCAGGCTAGGGGTAGCCTAAGCTTGTCCTATCATCCAGCTATCGTATCTAAGCCAAGCCTATCCCATGAACCTAAAATGTGTCCCTAAGCATGACCCAAATACCTACCCGCACTAAAAGCTTATGGACCAGCCAAGCCTTTTAATAACCCTAGTGATTGAGGTAGTCCAATTAATATGATTTCGGTATATTTTGGACAACAAAGATTTGTAAGTCCATATTGTCACAAATAGTGAATTGGAAATCTTGATTTAGAAAAAGCTTATGGACCATCCTTGTAGTCTAGCCCAAAAGAAGAAAAAGCCATAGACACTCAATGATAGCTTTTCCTTGAATTTGGGTGGGGTTGGTCAGGTTTAGTTCAGTCTTTTAACCCAAAATAAGGTCCATTTAATAACTGTTTGCCAACCATGTTGGATCAAGTTGATTTTGAGAAGACCTAGATTCGTTAAGTAACTCGGATCAAACTTTTAGACTTAGAGCCACCTCATGGGTCTAAATTTTGACATAGACCCACTTGGGTCCAATGACCCTTGGGTCCATTCATCACATTTGCACCCCAATATATATCTAGGAAAAGGTGAAAAATATGATGGGCTGGGCTGAGTTGAATTAAAATTTTGAATAGGGCCGGTTCAATCGGTCTAGCTAGGCAAATTATGGGTTTAAAGAAACCCAACGCCAGCCCATTTGGCACTGATACCATGGTTTTCAGTGATAGGAAACCGGCTAAGTGAGAGTTAATGGAGTACCGGACTAATAATAGAAGGCCTATGCTTAAGCCCGATCTGGGCCCAAATCCAACTTTTGACTTATCTGGTCCTAAACATCATTTTTTATTTTCTTAATTTACCAATATATTATAACTTGCTATTATAAATGTAATGAATGAAAATTCTTATTATAATGGTCCGCAAATAGCCAGACTCATGCTCAAAGAACAGGTCCAAGTTGGCCCACCTAAGTCTGTTCAAGCTTGGGTCAGTTCATTGGGTGTGCCCGTCATGCATCATATGTTACAAAAATGACTCGAAATCTAAATGGGCTGCATCGGGACATACTCTGGCAGTTCTCGTGGTCTCTTAGCCACGGGCTTAAACTTTTGGTTAGGCTAAGTACTTGGGCCAAATAATCCAACCCGAGCGTGGGCTGAAGTGGGCCAGGTTTGTAGCTCAAGGGCCCAGCCCGCACCAATGGCAGCCCCAGAGGAAGGAATGCTGAGGATTGTCTCAATTTTATCAATCATGGTTGATCTAAGACAGCCTACAATGTGAATTGTCTGAATGGTAAGAATACAAAGAAGCCGTGAAAGACAAGTACCTAGCCCAAACACTTAGCTTCTTGAAATCCGTCAAATCTCTTCCCCTACAATCCTCTCTCGATGGCAGCAGCAGCGCCGGTTTGTCGCAGCTACAGTGGCCAAATAGGGACTGGGAAGTGCTCGACGCTTGCTTGAATGCAGACGACATGAAGCTCATCAGCAGCGCATACAAGTTCCCCCACTACAGGGGCTTCCTCCCTAATATTGGGAAGTGCAAGAACATCGGTAATTCTGTGATTATGTTTGTTTCGGGGTCTTGAATTTCTGTTGGAATTATTTTATTGTGGTGATTAAGATGGTAATTTGATGATTTTGTGGGGATTGTTTATATGAATTCTGGTGATTTTTTGTTTATTTATGCGAATGCTGAGGTGGGTTTCTGGGATTACTTTCTTTTGCTTATTTGAGGGCCCTGAATTCGACTAATTTGAACAAGAACTTGTTTATGTGATTCAAGCAATGTTGAAATGCAAAGGACTCGAGTAGAAGCTTGACATTTTCATTAGTATCTGGATGATTATTTAGGTGGGTTTTGCGAAATTTTAAAGTGTTGTATGTCTCCCTGGAATCAAAAGAGCCTAAGGGGTCCTTTGGCAACCTTGAGAAAGAGATTCTGTTAGTCATGGTTGGGTACTGGGAATGTAATTCTTCCTAGTGTACTTTTCCAGTTTGTCAAACAATCACCAAAGAATATGTTTCTATGAAAGAAAATTCTTGAGAAAGTGTTTTGTTTCTCATCATTGGGTATTAGGAATGTAATTTTTTGGAATCTAGAAATTGTGTTTATGTGTTGGGTAAGAATTGATACGAATTCTACTAGTTAATATCTAAAAAAATTTTAATTTATTTTAAATGTGACTATTGGAAAGGAATCCATTTCCTTGGAATTTGTAGGCCAACATTGGACAAGGAACAAAACACAAAAGATAGAATCGGTTTTTGACTGGAAACTGTTTCTAAGTTTTCCCATGGTGCCAAAGTCGAAATTTACCCCTACTTATGGATTCCATTTATAGATAGTTGCCCAGGTAGCCAAGCAACCCCTGAAATGGGTTTTTAGTTGGGTTCCAAGGTTCACGCTCTCAGGAGATTGAAATTCAGTTTCTTGAAGGAAAATTTGAATGCTTTTGTGAGTATTACAAGCTTAAAATACAAATAAAGTACTGGAAACTCATTGATTGTATGATTATCTACACAGTTGATGAATTACAATTTGTTATGAGAATGTTTTGACAGAACAACAATCCCCTCTTGTTTTGAAAGCAATTGGACAATCCTGTTTGCCTCATGCGTTGGCTGGTGTAATGGGCCATCAGTTTTGGCCAACAACCAATATAGGCTGGTGTACATTGGAACCAAAAACCTGGACTAAAAGTAGAGGAAAATATGCTTAGAAAACATGGGGAGCCAATGCCACTTCCCTGTTTTTATTCTATTTGAGAACTCTTCCTTTATGAGAGTGTTTCCACAGAGCGACAATCCCCATCATGTACAATTAGTTTGAATACTTTTGATTATGCACTAAAACATTCTCAATGTTCAATTTACATCTTTGAAAAAAAAAAAAAGAAACTAAGTGCACACCAAGGAAAAATACCATGTAAATCTACTAACATCATTAATGAAATGCTCCAAGCTTTCCCAAAAAATATATATATACTAACATGATTCATTGCATCTAACAGTGAAACAGAGTTCGTCACTAGATATAGAAAGTACAAATTCCAAAGGTTTGTTGGCTACAAATATAACATAAAAAGGAACTAGAGTCCACAAATTTAATGGAGACAGGAAATTAAAAGTGAGGAAGCACATGATGAACTGTACACATTGTTGGGTAACAAACAAGACTTTGATGATAAATGCTAGAAATTTGGGGTTGCCTCTAGATGATAGAAATCGCCTTTCTTTGATTCAGGCAGCAGTAATCTCCCCCACCGATGTTCCTTCACAAAGAAAACAGTTGGATGAAACTCAAAGTGAAGCAAATACCAATTAGCTAGATAGGGTGACTTGGATGCCAAATGCATCTCTATGTGCATGTGATGGTTTCTATACACTTAGCCAGTTCGATCATTTCTCAAATTTGAACACTCAAGAGATAGTGATCACTAGAAGAAACTGCCGACAAGTTGGGCATGTGAGCCATTGCTATGCTTTTCTAAATCATTTATTTATTTATTTTTCTTTCTTTTTATAAATGTATGGCCCACCTGATGAGTTGCCCTACCTGTTTTGTTATGTTCAGGAATGCTGTGGAACCATCAGATGGATCGCCTATCTGTACCATACATAAAGTGGGGAGGTCCTTGTAGGAATACCACTATGAAAGGAAAGTAGAGCCATTAGAGCCGGAATGTGGTAGCTTCATACCTCTACTGTATTTACATTGGTCATGTTCATGTGTCAACTGAGACCATAAATTGAGACTGCCCATCTAGTAGGACCCATCTCAGATCCTGTTCCAAAAGAAACATTTATTTTGTTAGGTAATCTGAGCCTAAATATCTTCTCTTCTCACCAAATGTGGGCCATTAACCATCTTCAAATTTTTTTTATTTTTTATTATTATTAAATAAATAAATTAAAAAAAAAAGAAAAGAAAGGAAAAAAAGATAGCACTCATCTATAAACACCAACCACAAGTGCCTCAGAATTGCTAACAGCATATGTGTGAGATCATGATCGTTCATCATGTGAGCCCCACATTGTGTGACAGCCAAAATCTCAGTCAATCAACTCATCAGGTGAGACATATTTATTGAATGTGTACTATTTTTTTCAATCTTTTTGCCTGCTTTTCTGGCATGTACCTAGCAAACTTGAACAAGTGGACTGGTGGTTTTTTGAGCTGGAGCACATTCACTGTTGTGGCTTACTGATGGATGGCATGGATCTCTCACATGTATGCCACACCAGAACATGTCGGGCAGATGTTTCTGGAATTTTAAGAGGGTTGCAATTAGCATTCTAGTTCTCAAAATGATCCTGAATCCTTAGAAAATCTTGCATATATAACATGTGCAACTTGTCATGTGGCATTCTTGTTAGAAGCTGTATAAGAACAGTTCATGGATTTCCCTAGAATATATAGCATGATAGAAGTCACATGAGTCAATGAGAGTTGCAATAAATCAAACAAGTTCTAACCGCCCCCCGCGTTGACCAATTAATAGAAGTTAAGCAAAGCACCCAAATCCAATATCAAAATGTTTGCCTCGTTTGTTTGAATGAATAGGAGATATGGTTTGAGAATGTTATGAAAATGTAGCCAATTGAGATTTCAATCATATGTTTTTCTAGCCTAGGAAAAGAAAGTGAAGTTTTGCCTCCCTCTTGAGGGCAGTTATTCTTTGATCCTGTATTTTTTTCATCTGCATCCTTAACACATATCAAACTATATATAGATCTGCGACAGCCAAAATCTCATATATTGGTCAGCCTTAACTATCCAACCATTTGACTTTTGAGCACTTGCTTTTGGGCCACTGGTGGTGCAGCTTTTGAAAGGTCTTATCAGTGATAAAAACCAATTTAACAGTACTTGCGTTGGATGGGTTGTCTACTTGTCTTAGACTTGTTGCCTGATTAATGAGATATTGTATCATTATCCATCCATGAGATGGCCTAGCAAAATAAGTCAGTCCAATCCGAAGTGATATGCTCAGTGTAAAATGGACAATAACCTGGACATTGTATGCTGTACAATACCTCTTGTTTTTACAGCAATTGGACAATCCTGTTTACCCTATGTGTGAGCCGATCTAATATGCCATCAATTTCGGGCAACAACAGATGTAGGCTCGTGTATATCAATCGGAACCAAACACCTTGATGGGAGTAGAGGAATGTATTCTTAGAAAACATAGGAAGCCAACGTCACTTGCTGGTTTTTATTCCATTTGAGAACTCTTCCTCCTGTAATTCCTTTACCAGAGTGTGTCTACCAAGCAACGATCCCCATCACATTCATGTTGGTTAGTAGAGATAGGTGACCCTAATCCCATTATTATCTATAGTATGATCAAATGGGAGGGTCTCATCATCTTTGCTCTTACATTTAACAAATGGTGGTGAATCTTCAATTGTATGAGTTCCATAGTAGCATGGCACCTGCCTCACACGGGTGAGGCCTAACTCATATGAGCCACCCGTCTCACACGGGTTGCCCACTCCAAGTGTGCCCCAGCATCTCAGAGGCCACCCCACTCAAAAAATTCCCTTGCATTACTTTTTCCCTTCGAATTTGGTCCACTTGGTATTTTACTTTTAATCTTCCATTTAATAGCCATTAATTGGTGATTATTGTGATTTTAGAGATATGATCCATCCACAATGGGACCCCACAATTTGGGTAGTCTGGATGTACATCAGTGCCACATCTGAAGAGGATGAGTCAGTACATAGCCTAACCAAATTAAAACATTCATAGCCAAAACCTTAAGAAATTGATAATAAAAAAGAGAATTGAAAAGATTCACCGTGTGTTTGAGAAAATACCCAGTTAAAGAGAAAAACAACAGCACTGAATGGCGTAACAGGTGGGATGGGGGCATTAGCCACATAGAGAATTAATGAGACCCTTTGATAAGGGGTATGTGGACAAGAGAAACAGAGAATAATGCCATGTCTTTCAAGAAAGGTTTTGAACTTCATGTATTAACCGCCAACATTAGTTTGAATTCTTTTGATTATGCAAAACATATTCTCAATGTGCAATTTAAATCTTTGAACAAACACTAAGTGCATACCAAGGAAAAATACCATGTAAATCTGCTAACATCATCAATGAAATGCTTTCCCATTAAAAAAAAAAAAAGCACTTTCCCAAGAAAATGTACTAACATCATCAATGAAATGTATCTAATAGGGCAACAGAGCTTGTCACCAGATATAGAAAGTACAAATTCCAAAGGTTTATTGGCTAAAGTTCACATATTTAAAGGAGAAAGGAAGTTAAAAGTGAAAAAGCACATGATGAACCATACATATATATTGTTGGATGACAAGACATAGATGATAAGCGCAAGGAATTTGGGGTTGCCACTAGATGATAGATATCGCCTTTCTTCAAGTCATGCCTCAGTAATCTCCCATACTGATGTTCCTTCACAAAGAAAATAGTTACATGAAACTCAAAAGTGAAGCAAATACCAATTAGCTAGATAGGAGGACTTGGATGCCAAATGCATCTATGTACATGTTTTGGTTTCTATGCACTTAGCTAAATAGATCGTTTCTCAAATTAGAACACTCCAAAGATAGTGATTAACGAGAAGAAACTGCCGACAAGTAGAGCATGTGAGCCATTACTATACTTTTCTACATCATTTATTTTTTTTATTTTTATAAATGTGTGGCCCACTTGATGAGTTGCCCTACCTGTTTTTGTTATGATCATGTATATGCTTAGAAGCATCAGATGGATTGATCATATGTAACGGGGAGGTCCTTGTGGGCATACCACTACAAAAGGAAATGGTAACAAAACAAAAAAGTTGACAAGGCAGAGACAATAGAACCCCTTTACATGGGTAATGGTCATGTGTCAATTGAGTCCATCTAGTAGGACCCATCTCAGATCATGCTCCCCAATAAAAATATTTTGTTAGGCAATCCAAGCTTAAATTTCTTCTCTTCTCACCAAATGCAAGCTATATATTAACCATTTTTTGGACCGTTGGTTTGGAATTTGTTAACCAGATGGCTAGGATCATCTAATTTGTGTATTTCTATTTATTTTCCATCAACATGGCAATTAAATCAACGTACTGAATTGACAAGTTTATAAATTCAGTGGGTACGTAAAAAAAAAAAATAGTTATTCCCTACACGTGTGACATATGAAACATGGGATCTATGATGCTGTGAGAAGAGCATGTGACTGATGATTGATAAATGACAAAAGGGAAAAATCTTGTCACCTTCTTCTTCTCTGGCAAAAGAATAAAACTTGTCTCCTTCTTCTTCAACGGCACCCGTAGCTTCAAAGAGCGAGCATAAAGAGTTAGAGGGAGATGGAAAAGAGGTTGGAGATGTCTTCAAAGGAATTTAGGTGTGACTTGGCAATTAGAATTTTGAAGAACCCACATCTAGCAATTGGATTCTTAAGAATTTCAGTGTATCAAGTTGTGTTTGATGAATCGAAATTTGAATCCAATTGATGACTTGAAATTTGAATCCAATCTCTGAGAATTTGAAAAGCTGCGTTTAGAAAGAATTGTAAATCACTTAAAATTTAATTGCGGCCAAATTCCAAGTTGCCAAAATTGAGAATTAGTTCTAAAAGAATCTGGATCCTCTGCTGTTGGGAAACAGGGATTTCCCTACTTACTGCATTTTCATTGGGAAGTAAGTAATCCCTGTTTCCTCAGCAGCAGAGAATCCGGACTCACTCTAGAATTAAATTCTAATTCCAAAAGACAATGATCTGGAAAAACACATAGATACTCTAGCAGAGTGTCATCGATGATAATCAGGCAGTAAAAAACAATCTAATGTTTCTATTTCAACAAACAAGTGTCTTAGAATTGGCGTAGGATTTTTGGACCAATCTAACTTTTGGGCTATTACTCATAGACAGTGGTTCTAACTTGAGTTGATGCCACGTGTACCATTTCTAAATGCCTGTATATCAAGTGTCAAACATCGGGTCAAGGGTTCGAGTACCCATGGTGGTGAAATCCCACAGTATGTGTGCGTGTGGCGTGAGTGTGTGGAGGTGTGTGCGCGTGTAAAAAAAAAAAGAAAAAAAAAAAAAAAAAAAAAAGTGTCAAACATCGCTAGAGCATCAAATAGCTTGACCAGTAACATATCAGTCCGTCCGTCAGAAGTGATAGTCCCACAATGGAGGTTTGCTAATTTACATGTGGGCATGTATTACGACATGATACACGTGTGGCATCTGAGCTTTCCATTAGCTGTGATACTGTGTTTGGATCTAGATCGCCTCGCATAAAAGTCAGGTCAGTTTCCACAACTCAGATGTGCAACGTATCAATAGTTGGCCGGTGATCCCAACACAAGCCAGGTAGTTGGTGTTAAAGCTCAATGGGCACAACATGATGCGTGTATTTTATCCATACCATCCAATCAAAATTTCAGCTACTTTTAGAGCACAAGCTCAAAAATGAAGAAAATCTAAAGCTTAAGTGGACCACGCCATAGGAATTAGTAGGGATTGAATGCTTACCCTATAAAACTTCTTGGGGGCACAAAAGTTTTTTGTCAAGCTGATATTTGTGTTTTCCCTCATCTATGTCAATGTGACCTAATCAACAGGTGGGGTGACAAAAAAATATCAATATATATATATATATATATATATATATATATATATATATATAGGGAAAAGGTACTATGCGCTCGACCGTCCCATGAGGTCGAGCTGTGTGGGCCCCACCGTGATGCGGTTCGAACATCTACCCCATCAATCAGATGCATCATTCCATCGTGGGCCCAGGTCTCAAAAATCAAGTCAATCAGTGACTTTTTTGGGCCACACCACATACAGAAGTGGAGAGGGTCCGTGTACCATTAAAACATTCATAATCATTTTTTGGGCCCACCGAGATGTGGTTTGCAAATCCAGCCCATCCATTATGTGTGTCCCACTTAGATGAGGGTTTAGACCAAGTTTCAGCAGCATTCAAAACTTAGGTGGGCCCCACCAAGTGCTTTTATATGTTTTAACGGTGTCTTCACATGATTTTAGATGGTATGACCCACCTGAATTCCTTATACAGCTGATTTTTGGGATATCCCATAATTTAAAGGGAACCATCAAATGCACAGTGTTGATGGTCGACACGCATCACGGTGGGGCCCACACAACTCGACCTCATGGGAGCTTATCATGAGATCTAGCGCGTAGTACCTTTTCCCATATATATATATATATATATATATATATATATATATATATATATATGGGAAAAGGTACTATGCGCTCGACCTCACGAGTCGGTCCCATGAGGTCGAGCTGTGTGGGCCCCACCGTGATGCATTTCGAACATCTATCCCATCAGTCAAATGCACCATTCCATCGTGGGCCTAGGTCTCAAAAATCAAGTCAATCCGTGACTTGTGTGTGCCACACCACATACAAAAGTGGAGAGGGGCCGTGCACCATTAAAACATTCATAATCATTTTTTGGGCCCACCGAGATGTAGTTTGCAAATCCAGACCATCCATTATATGTGTCCCACTAAGATGAGGTGGGCCCTACCAAGTGCTTTTATATGTTTTAACGGTGTCTTCACATGATTTTAGATGGCATGGCCCACCTGAGTTCCGTATACGGCTGATTTTTGGGATATCCCATAATTTAAAGGGGACCCATCAAATGCACAGTGTTAATGGTTGACACGCCTCACAGTGGGGCCCACACCGCTCGACCTCACGGGAGCTTATCGTGAGGTCGAGCGCATAGTACCTTTTCCCTATATATATCGTTTCTATATATTGATGCCAAACATGTCATGGTTTCTATACACAGCTAAATATATCCTTTCTCAAATTTGAACACTCCAAAGATAGTGATTAATTAGAATAAACCGCCGACAAGTAGAGCATGTGAACCATTGCCATAATTTTCTAAATCATTTACTTTCTTATTTTTATAAACGTGTGGCCCACTTAATGAGTTGCCCTACCTGTTTTTGTTATGGTCATGTATGTATTAGAAGCATTTGATGGATTAATCATATGTAACAAGGGAGGCCTTGTGGGCATACCACTACAAAAGGAAATGGTAACAAAACAAGAAGGTTGATAAGGTAGAGCCATTAGAACTGGAATGTGGTAGTGCCATCCCTTTACTGCACATGGGTTATGGTCATGTGTCAATTGAGACCGTCCATCCAGTAGGACCCATCTTAAATCCTGTTCCCTTTTATTTTTTTATTTTGTGAGGTAATCCTAACCTAAATTTATTCTCCTCTTCTAACCAAATGTGGGTCATTGACCAATTTCTTTTTTTTCTTTTTTTGGGAGGCACTGTTAGTTTGGAATCTGCCAACCAGATGGCTACGATCATCCAATTTATATATTTTTAATCATGTTTCATCATCAACAATGGCAATTAAATGAACATACTAAATTGGCATGTTACCCCTGTCATGTCTACTATGGAAAGGTCTCTATAATTCTATACGAGTTCCACCAGCTTTGCCATCATTTCTTCTTTCTATTACAATTATTATATGGCTAAAAGCACAACTTAGGTATTTATCGAATCAGGGTCTATACACACCATATGTGGCAATTACTAATGTTTGCCAAAGATTGCTTGAAGGTATTTGAGCCAAGAATGCCAGGGAAAAGCATGTACATGCATACCTGCTACTTCTACTGCTTCTTCTACCGCTTCGGTGACACCTTTAAGAAGCAAGCCTAAAAAGGTAAAAAAAAGGCAGAAAAAGATGGAAGTGCAAATTCCAAATTGTCAAAAGTGAAAATTAGCTTCAGAATTAAATTTTAATTTCAAAGGACAATAAATTGAAAAAAAGAAGAAAGAACTCTTTAAATGTCATCAATGATAATGAAGCACTTAACCTATTTAATTATTTGTCTATTGGATTGGGCAGACATTTATTAGATGATTAAAAATAAAAAATATTCAATAATGTTTTTAATTCAACAAAAAGTGTCCTGAATTAGAGTTTAGGATTCTTGGACCAATCTAACTTTTGGGCTGTGACATAGAGACAGTGATTCCATAAGTTAATCGGTTTAATTTGAGTTGATGCCATGTGTACCATTTCAAAATGTCTGTGTATCAAGTGTCCCATGTGGCTAGAGTATTAAATAACCTGACCATTAGCATATCAGTCATGTGTCAGGTCTATCAAAAGTGATAGTCTGAACACGGAGGTTTGCTAATTTACACGCGTGGGCGTGTACCACAACATGATACGTGCGTGGCATCATAGCTTCCTTTGCGCTGTGATATTGTGTTTTGACCTAAATCCCCTCACACAAAAGTCAGGTCAGCTTTCCCAACTCAGATGGGGTACAATAGATAAATACAAATGAATGGTTAGAAAAAAAGGGGGAAAAAAAGCCATTAGTTTACTTTGTATTGTGTGGCCAGCTGAAGAGTGAGTCCGATGTAGAGAAAATCTAAATAAACTCTGTGGGGCCCACTGTGATGTTAGTGTCTTATCCACACCATCTGTCTGTTTAATTACCAGCTCAATTTAGGGCATGAGCCAGGAATTGATAAGCATCCAAAGCTGAAGCGAACCACACCACAGGAAATAGTGGGAATTGAATGCCTACCGTTGATAATATTGTAGAGGCTACGGAGTTTTGGATGAAGCTGATATTTGTGTTTTACCTTAGATCATTGTCTTTGTGACCTCCTTGACAGGTTGGATGAGAAATAAACATCACTGTGAGCCCTGGGAAGGTTTCGACGTCACTGTACAATTGTTTCCTGTGGTGTGGTCTGGTTGAACTTTGGATATGCTACGATTTAGATCTAAAGTGGTCTGGAAAAACAGATGAAGGGTGTGGATAAAACACATTCATCCACAGTGAGCCCCACGGATTTAACTCGGTAGTCTACTCTGGACGCAATCCGCTTTTCCGGAGATTGAATGGGTAATTCGCGGCACACTTGCGAGCACGGCACACGTACGAGAGTAATTAAAAAAGGTTTGGCGTGGCATAGTGCAGTGCTCGCGAATCGCCTCTTCAATGCCTCTTCAACGCAGGCTTCACAAATGGTTTTGGATATACAAATTTAATAAAGCTTGGGTTACCCTTTAATTACCTGAATCTTCTTCTTCTTTCCTCCATCTCTTCTCCTTACAAGTATCAACTGTAGCATCGAATGGGAATGACTTGAGCTTCGGACAGTCGTAAACCTTGAGGAGTCTTAAAGACGGCATTGCCCTTCGCATCCTCTGCCACTCCTCTTCCATCTCTGGTAAGGATCGTAGCACCAAGACCTCCACTTTCCATACCCCACTCTCGCTGTCCCAAAATCTGGGACCCATCTCCCTAATACTTCCCCGATAAATCTCAAGAAACTGAAGATTGGGAAGGGAAGTAGGACTGAGCCACGCAGGTGTCCTTTCTCCTGGCCAGTCCCAAAGATGCAACTCTCTCAGGGATTTAAGAGGAGGAGAAAGCTCACCTTCGATCTTCCTTACAACTCCATCTCTTTCAACAGAAATTCTCTCAAAAGCTAACTTTAAAATTTGCAAATGCTGGAGCATTGATAACACATTCCATTCCCCTTCTTCTATTTCTTCAACTGACTTTATCACCATCCAAAGTTCTCTAAGTTTTGTCAAGCTCTTCAACTCCGAAATACCGGATCCATTTTTATTCACAGGACCAAACCATCCTAACCGTTCGAGATTTGAAAGCTTTCCAAGCCCTTCCGGCATGCATTCTAAAGATACACACTCATAAATTTGGATAGCTGTTAGCTTCTCTAATGTTGTGATTGACACAGGAAGCCTTTTGAAATTCCAGCAGTCCGATAAACATAGAATCCGAAGATTACGAAGATTTCCGATTGAATCGGGCAGTGATCTTAAGGCAGTAATACTCTCTATGTTTAGATAAACAAGGTGCTGTAATGACCCTATCCCACTCAACCAACCGCTGCACACCACATCCTCATCGAGATCACTGTCTAACCATGAAAGAGACAACACCCTCAACCACCTTACTTTGCATAGTTTTGCGTTTAGACTTGAAATCATCTCTTTGCTCTGAATGTCGATCCCAACCAACGTCCGCAGCTTGGTGAGACTGTTTCCGATGCTCTCTACAGCTGTATTTCTCACAATTCCCAAACGACGAGACTGCTCACTCATGAATGCGGGACTACCTCCACAGTCCAACCTCACAAAAAAGCTCTCTTCTCTTGCAATTCTTATGACCATATCTCGAACCATATCGTGCATTTTGCAACTAACATAGCTTCTCTCCAACTCATCTTTATCAACTCCAAGTATCAAAAATCGATTGCATAATTCTGAAAAACATTCTTTTCCTATCTCAACTGCCGTTTTCCCATTTTTCCCCCAAACAAAACCCTCACCGATCCACCAGTTAACCATGTCACGAACATTAATTTCAAAATCTTCAGGAAACATGGCAAAGCACAAAAAGCAAGGTTTTAAGTGTGTTGGGAGCTCTTCGTAGCTTAACTGTAGTCTCGAAATGATCAGTTCATCTTTCTTATCGATTCCTAACTCCTCGCGCTCTGATATTTCCCTCCATTCATGGATAGAATCACTCTTCCCCAGCATCATTCCACCCACAACCTTGATTGTTAATGGCAGTCCCCCGCACCTCGCAACAATCTCCTTTCCCAAGCCCTCCAAGTCTGGATTTGTGCACTTACCTCCAGTTCTTGCAAATGCTACTTTACTGAACAAGGACCAACTATCTTCTTTTGAAAGAGTTTGGAGATAGTGTATGTGTCCGCTGGCAGCTCCCATTGATTTAGCAACCTCTTCATTTCTAGTTGTAACAATAACGCAGCTACCCTCCACCCGGGGCAAACCAGACTTCAAGCTATCCCACCACATCCCTTCATTCGTTTCCCAAACATCGTCCAAAACTACCAAATATTTCGCATCTAATTTCCCGTTGAGACTTTCCAATAGCTCCTCAACATCCTTTCTCCTCAGAGATTCCTCTTCTACATCTAACTTTTTTAGCATCTTCTTTAGCAATTCATCCAATTTGAAACTTTGAGAAACAGTAACAAAAACCAAGTGATGAAAAGAGTTTTTCACACTCTCACTATGACATATCTTTAGAGCGAGTGTGGTTTTACCGATTCCCCCCATTCCAACTATTCCAATCATTGTTGAGGGTCCATTTGCTTTTAAGATCCAATTTCTAACCTTTCCTGAGTCATCTTCTAATCCTACCATTTCAGCTTCATGCATTAGGATTGGGTAGGTCAATGGCATATTCCTACCAGCTTCATCTTTGCCAGTGTGACGAGGAGCCGTTTGCAAGTAGGAATTCATC
Source organism: Magnolia kwangsiensis (assembly GCA_037074715.1). Lineage (NCBI taxonomy): Eukaryota > Viridiplantae > Streptophyta > Magnoliopsida > Magnoliales > Magnoliaceae > Magnolia > Magnolia kwangsiensis. The sequence goes on along the minus strand of CM073571.1, from coordinate 190,102,972 downwards.
TTCCCTTGCACCACTTTTATTTTTTTATTTGTTTCCATCAACCGCTTTCCCATCCGACGGCGGGATTTCAAAAGGGCAGGAGAGCAATAACTGATAAAATTGGGTGCACACCCTCGGTCTTTTTTAGGGAATTGAAGATGGCAATCTGCTATTACATCCTCAGCATCATATACCAGCTCTCTTAAGTCTCTCATTATCGTCTTGAAAGTCTCATTCCTCTCTTTAATCTTCACCTGATCAGCATCCTTGAGATAGCTCTGCATGTACTTTAGCTCCTCCTTTGTTTCTTCAAACCGGTCATCAAATTCAAGTAGTAGTCGACCTTCACTTTCAAGTAATGACACCAAATGATCTAGAAGAATACTGACGACAGCATCTGCCATTTCCCTGTGCAATAGTTTCATACATTTATGAAAATGGAATCCAAAACTAGAAGGTGGAGGAAAGGAGAAAAGAATAAAAACTAGGCAGAAAATATTACAATTGAATTGGCTATAAGAAAGAAATTGCACAATTACTTCTACAATAGATTTATTTTCACTTTATTCCGATCATTTTTCCTTATGTGTAATGCATTTTTTAGAAACTTGGCTGAGTCAATTTAAAACTTGACAATGTCAACTTGGATCGGCATGAAAATCTGCCAACTTCCTATATGACTCAGGTTGTTACAAAACTCGTTAGATTTCTCGAAACTTGCCCGAGTTTTGCACTAATTCCATGGAGTTGTCCAGTTTTTTGTTACTTGGCTGAGTTTTATAGAGTGAAAAGGTTTGATTTAAACTTTATATATATAAAAAAAAAAGTAGGGGTTTGAACCCACCACCACCTCTAATATAAACAAAGGCCTTGACTAAGTTTTGTTACAAGAGTCGTCTGGTTTCCTCTTTAACTTGCCCATGTTATGCACTAACTTGTTAGACTAATCGAGTTTTATGTTACTGGGGCTACTTTTTTACAGTGAAAAGCTATGGTGGGAAAAAAAAAAACTTACAAACAAAGCAACATGATTATATGAACTGAGCAAATAATAGGCACCATTAATTCTATCTAAGAGCAAAGAACGGACCCAATGTTTTGGTTGATGCTCCATGAACTGAGCCTAGATAAAATTGCTGAATCGACACACCAACCATTGTTACTGTGGTACTGCATTACATCCCGATGGATTGTTGTAAGCTCGACCATTTCCCAGTTGGGAGTGTTACTATGTCTCTTATATTGAGCGATGTCATGAGAGCCTTTCGCATGACCATTTCCCACCAGTCCTCCTCTTCCTTCTCCTCGGTTGCTGACCTCCCATCAGAGATCAAGGGGCTTTTATTCCTTGATAAGGTGGGCCTGGGGGCTGTTAGAGAAAATTAGCCTTCCTCCTTTTGTATCTTTTGTGAGTATTTTGGTTTTGCTCTCATGTTGAGAGCTATGATAGGTTGCCCAGCTTTTCCTGGGCATACCCGAATGTACATCCTCACATTTTGAAATGATATCAGGGCCTGGCGGCCTTTAGTTAAAAAAATAATAATAATAAATAAAAATTGTCTCTTATATTGGTTGGCATGAACTACAGAACATCTTCCCTGTCAAAACAAGGAAACTCAATTTGGATGTGTCTCTTGGATGCAACAATGAGACGTTCCAGTTAATGATGAAACCTGTCTCTGTCATCGCCTGCTCGCTAGTGGGAAGTTTTTATGACTTTGTGTTGGTTGGACACCTTAAGAGATATGGTCCCAATAGTATCACTCCATCACCAGTAGAGATATCTAGGATGGACGAAGGTCGGATCCTGGTGAATGTCACCCAGCATGAGAGATGTGCGTGGGCAACATGAAGAGATGAAATCACAACCCGGATGTGGAATGATTCGCATCTACTGGGTCATCGAATTTAATTTCTTCATAACTTGTTGTCGAATTTAGTTTCTTACAAAACAAACCTCCTATGTGAGCGCAAGAGGAATATAGGATCCAGATGATTAGACAAATCACACAATGAATCTAAACGAAGACACGGTCATTCTCTCATCTTAATACTATGGAGATAGTGGTCCAGAAATCCGATGGTCATATGAAAGTTAGGAAGTAGTGAATATGACCCAGCAAAGCATGACAGTGAAGGCCAATAACTCGTCCAACACTATCAACTCTAAGAAGAAGGCTAAGGTTTCCCAACCACATGATCAAATTAGAAGTGGGATAACTGAATAGTGCAGATTATTCCAAAACTTGGTATGGTAGAAGGATTAACTTCGGAACATGTACTTTTAGCGACAAAGTTACTTTCGTAGAAAGAATTATATGGGGCAGCTTTTTTCACCCTATGGGAACATATGAAGAATCATGAGGATGAATGATATAGATGTTTTAATATGCCAAAATAACAATCTACTCAAGGATTTGAATGGCATGGATGTTGATGAAGCAGCGTAATGATCCTCATGTGTATGAGGAACCCAATTATAGGTAATATCGAGAAGAACATTCTTCTTCACTCAGTAGTAATTCTCCATAAATTGATTTTGATTAGTTATCTTCCCTGGACTTGTTTAAAATACCTGAAGCAGGAATGTGAAGTTGAGGGTAATGCCTACTGAGGTGTTTCCTTGCTGATTTCTATTGGTAATCACATACTCACTTTCCCCATTATGTTCATGTTATATCTACAACATTCATCCATTTTTTATTATTTATTTTCCATATGAATATGGGGTATGAACCCAAAAAGGAAATCTGATCCAAATCATGTGTGGACCACATGACAGGAAAGAGTGGTAACTGAATGCCCACCATTAAAAAGTAAAATCCTCTTTAGGGCTAGAAAAAGGGGTGCGGCTTACGTGGTTCCCCTGACTGATGTAGCTTACATTAATGCCATCCATCCATTTTAACGATTCATTTAAGGTCATTATTCCAAAATTGAAGCATATCCAAATCTCAAGTGGACCACACCACAAGGAAATAGTGGTAGTTGATCATGAAAAACTTCTTATGAGCTACAAAAGTTTTTTTTTATACATTCCATTGGGTCTTAAGAAGTTTTAAATGGTGGATATTCAATCACCTGAGACTTGGATCTACTTCATTAGTGGTGATCATGCCCTAAAATCAGATTTCAAAACAGATGGACAGCATGGATGTAAGTCTCATATATCATGGTGGGCCCTACAGTCAGGGGTCCACCCACTCCGGTGGATCCAATGATCCACCCAAACTGCACCTAGAAAAAGATCCATCCACTGTGGAATTATCTCTTTGGTCCTTCATGTAGGTTTGTATGACTGGGATGAAAAGCAAAGATGGCTCACAACAGGACAGTGGACTGTATAAAAAGTGTAATGGTCGGTGTTTAATTTATCCCCACATTTTGATGATGGTGTGGTCTTCCAGGGGTTGTGATCTCTTTCATTTTTGGGATCATTTATTATACGAAGCTTGCAAAATAGATGAATGGCATGGATAGATCACATCATCATGGGTGGGGCCCCCAAGCTGACGCAGGGATGAACGTGATGAGGTCGATCACCGTCTTCCTCAAGGATAACTACTCTGAATCCACGGAGCTTCTCTGGACTCCTCACAGAGACTTCTCGAATCCACGAGGAAAGAAAGCAGGAAGATAGAAATAAATTCTAATAAATTCAAAATTAATTGATGAATTCCCAAAATCGAGTTCACAACCCTTTAAATAAGGGAACCAAGCAATAAGAAAGAAATCAGACTCAAACTACAACTAAAACTCCTAGAATTCGCAACTTACTATAAATAGTAAACTTACTATTTATAGACGGTCATGATGTCTATTAGTGCGCAAGGTTTTCGGCCAAAAATAGTAAGTGTCCTATTTGGCTTCACCAAACCGTTCTCCTAATTATCCTAAGCACTTTCCATGTTGGACACAACTCCTAAAGCCCAACGGATGAAAAGTTATACTCAAACTAAAACTTACTATTTATAGTAAAAACAAAATTAAAACGAGGAAACGACCGTCGATCAATGAGTTTCTTGCAAATCCGGGCTGCGCAACCCGGCGTAGCGGCGTTGGTTGGCTAAAGTAGCTCGTTCTACCCCAAAATCATATATTTTACGTCGGATAACTCATTCCGGATTGTGAGATACGCCCGATCTAAGGTCAGATGGTCCGGATCACTTCTGTCGCCAACCGTGCCTTTTCTGATCCATCTTGGCCATGAAATTGTCCGCGACCCGCTCTACATCACAAGCACTATCCAGTATTCCACCACCACTTCAGTAAGCAATCCAAGGACGCAGTTTGGCCAGTGATGCTGCCACTAGCCAAGTGGCTAATAGTCGGTGCTCTGTAGGCTCCATCATGATGTATGTGTTTTATCCATGCCATCCATTAATTTTTTCAGATCATTTTAGGGCAAGATTCAAAAAACGAGGCAGATCTAAATCTCAGGTGGACTGTACCACAGGAAAATAATAATGATTGAATGTCCATCATTAAAAACCCCATGGGCTTGTTATATATAATGTTTATTTGATATCTAACCTATTGATTTGGTGTACAAACCTAGATGAAGGGAAAAACAAATATCAGCTTGATCCAAAACTTTTCTAGCCCCATAGAAGCTTTTAATGGTGCGCATTCAATCAACAGTTGTTTCCTATGATGTTGTCCACTTAAGATTTCGATATACCTCATTTTTGGGCTCATACCATAAATTGGAAGGCATGGATAAAACACATACATCGTGATGGGGCCCACAAAGCACCAACCACTTGCCATTGATAATTCCCACATAACTCAACAGGAAACAGACGGTACATATGCGTCAACTTACTTTGCCATTTTGCATTGCCCATTTCCTATGATTTATCATAAATCATGATTTGAGAAAACAAACAAGGTAGGATGCAAGATTGCCTTGTGTGCCACACAACACCAACTTAGTGGTGAGTTGACGTGGCAAAGTTTTGTGGCCCCACCATAATGTATGTATCATATCCATACGATCCATCCATTTTTTGAGATCAATTTTTAAAATGATCGCAAAAATGAGGCAAATCCAAACCTCAAGTGGATCACACCACAGAGGATAATGACATCCACCATTGAAGCCTTACTAGGGTCCACCAATATTTTTATTTTCTATCCATCCTGTTCATAAGGCCACACAGACCTGGATGAAGGGAAAGCAGAAAAATCAGGTTGATCCAAAACTTCCTGTGGCACTGAAGAAGTTTTCAATGGTAAGTATTCAATCTCCACCACTTTTTATGGTGCGTTCCACTTGAGGTTTGGAACTGCCACATTTTTGGGGCTCATGTATTAAAATGATTTTACCTCAATCACAACAATCCATTTATTAAAATCTAAATCACAAAACCACACATTCTATCACAACAACTTTCATTATTTAAATACCTATTGTGAAATGATACCGTGGACTATATGAATGGAAACCTTCCCATGCACATGGTTGTACTTGGAATTGTTGAAATCCACATCAACTACCTGGACCGTCCACTAGGTCCTGCCCGATCTTCATAGACAACCTTTAAAATATCATAATGGTCAGATGATTTAAACCATCCATTCAGTGGCTTATAGAGATCGATGGACAAGATTTCTTATTAAAGATGAGCCACAGTAGCGGATGTTTCAGACAATGTGATAACTAAGGTTTTTTTTATTTATGTTTTGTTTTTTTTTTTTTTTTTTTTTTTTTCGTGATGAAAGAGCATTAGACTAGATGTAATGGAATTAACTACTTTGGAGATGTCGGTCAGTCGAAACAAGAAACAACAACGGCTAAAGAAGCAAGAATCACATCAATCAAAATGATTCTGATCAATAGCATGCAAGGTTGGAAGGTCAAGATCGAGCAGAGAAAAACAGGTCGAATGATAAACTGGATGCATCTACACATCTTCTAAAGGTGAGTTGCATAGAATTGTTTATGTTTCTTTATAAAAAAAAAAAAAAAAAAAAAAAAAAAAAAAAAAAAAAAAACACTTTGGCCACTAAATCTAAGAATTGTAAAATGGACAGTTATTTAAATAATAAAAAATAATAATCCTGCATTTAAAGGGATAGGATCAGTACTCTTCTCATAAGCCATGATAAAGCGGTAGAAAGAAGCATACCGGTATGAATGATGAGCTTGTAAAAACAAGAGAGACGGAAGATGATTCTTCAATCAATAGGAGAAATAAGCACTTTGGTCAGATAATATCCACTCAATAGTCGGTCAACTCATTAAATGTTGTTATAAAAATGTAGAGAAAAAAAAAAAAAACATACTAGTTATCTATCCATCAGTGTAATCTATTAATCTCTCATGAAAGAATAATAAAATTTTAAACTGTTCATTAGGTCCAACACACATTTCATGGGCTACCATGCAATGTCACACCAATTTGACAAATATTAGCCATTTAATCCATGGCCTCTAATGTAGAAGGTCAATATTGTTTATAAAAAAATAAATCAAATCAACGGTATGATACATCTACTTAGTAGGGGCCATCATGGATTGCTTGTGTTTCTAAAGAATTACACTTGAGAAGCCCATCCACTGTTATGTTTATTCTCCGTCCAACCATTGTTTCTTATGATGTGGTTCATATGAGATGTATATCCGGTTCATTTTTGGGCTCATGCACTAAAATTAGCTGAAAAAAAAAATGGACTGCATATATCCAAAATGAGCACATCAAGGCGGGCCCACAATCAGGGCCGCACTATGTTGGGCGGCAGCGTGCAATGCACACCCGGCAGCAGCGCTCCGGAACCAAAGGGTACGAGAAGGAAGATGGCTTCTAAAGTCATTCGGAGACTCAAGAGACATGATAAATGGGAGCGGATTAGGTGTGGCCCGGCCTCACCCGGCCATGGTCCGACCCTTATCATGGGGCCCATCTCGATGTATATATTTTGTATCCACACCGTCCATCTATTTTTCCATATTATTTTAGGGTATTAACCCAAAAATAAAACAGATCCAAATCTTAGAAGGACCATGTCATAGGAAACAGAGGTCATTGACCATTAAATACTTCTTGTGGGCCACAAAAGTTTTTGATCAAGTAGATACATAGCTCTTCCCTTCATACAGATTTTTTTAACCATATCAACAGGTTGGATGGAAAACAAACATTACAAAATAAGACAATGGGCCTTAAGAAGTTTTTAAGGGTGGGGCACTCGATCACCACTGTTTCGTATGGCATAAGATTTTGATTGGTTTCGTTTTTGGGCTCATAACTTAAAATGATGAGGCAAAAGTGAATGAACAATGTGGATACAAAATACATACATCAAGGGGGGCCACAGTAAGGGTCGCACCATCTTAAGGCAAGTCTGGAACACACCTACTCCAGTTCCATAAGAAATGAAAGCGGATTGCCTGTGACCGGGGCCAAGGCTGTGTGGGGTCCACAGAGATATATGTGACAAATCCACTCCATCCATCTATTTTTAAAGACCACAATAGTGCAGGCTTCTAAAAATCAGGCAGATCCAAGACCCAGGTAGGCCACATCAACGAATCAGTGAGAACAGCAACATCTACCATTGAAACCTTCCTGCGGCTGATCATAATGTTTATATGTCATCCAAATCGTTCTTAGAATTATAAATAGGGCTGTCAATGGGTCGGGTAGTCCCAACGGTCCTTCAGGCTTGGCCAAATTGGGTTGGGTCTGGTGTTGTGTATTAGGCCCAACTGGTCAGGTTCGAGCTAAAATCAAAACTCTGATTGTAAACCGGGCCGGACTCAAACTTAACACTTCAAAGCCCATGAACCCGGCCCGGCCTGATAGCTATTTTCTAAACCTAATTTCTCCTTTTTCTTTCATTCTCCCCTCTCTCGCACATGAGAAACAGCAAAATATCATTTATCCACTAAGATACTCGAGGCTTAGGCTTGGGTAGACTCATGGCGGGCTTTGTGTAAATGTCTTGGGTCGGACTCAGGCTGGACTATTTTTAGCCTATCATGGGCCCAAGCTGGATTTAGGCTTAGGTTCAGAATTATAGGCTAGGCTTGGATAGAATTCGGCCCGGTCCTAACCCAGCTCATTGACAGCCCTAATTATAAACACTCAGATAAACTGTAGGAATACATATTATCCTGATTTAAATAAATAAATAAATAAATAAAACCTTCTTACTGTCAGGCATTCAACCCTCACTGTTTTGTGTAATGTAGCTCACATAAGTTTTGGATCAACATGATTTTTAGAATTCCGCCTTACTGTGGTCTTTCAAAATAGATGGGTGGAGTGAATTCGTCACTAACATCTCATGAGATATATAGGCAATCCGCTCCCATAAGAAATGGCAGAGGCAACGTATAAAACAAGTTTAACTTTTATGGCGGACCCAAGTTGATGTATGTATTGCATGGATGTAGATTGCACACTCGATAACCTAATACAATCTATGAGGTTCTGTTGAGGCATAAAAAATATTCCATTAAGGTGGTCAGAGAATTTCATGGTGCGGATCTTTTCTAAGGTTGTGCACTCCGTATTTTGGTAAAAATCCATGTCCGGGTATTTTGGTAAAAATCAGCTCCGGGGGTATTTTGGTAAAAATCAGTCTCCAGGGGTATTTTGGGTATTTTGGTAAAAATCAGTCTCTGAGGGTATTTCGGGTATTTTGGTAAAAATCAGTCTCCGAGGGTATTTTGGTAAAAATCAGTCTCCGGGGGTAGTTTAGGTATTTTGGTAAAATTTCATGTCCGGGAGTAGTTTAGGTATTTTGGTAAAATTCCATGTCCGAGGGTGTTTTAGGTATTTTGGTAAAATTCCATGTCCAGGGATAGTTTAGGTATTTCAGTAAAAGGTATTAAAAATGGTGTTTTGGTAATAAAGGATGCACATGTGTTATTTTAATGGAGAGAGGTTGTACACTACCATTTAAGGGAGAGTTTGGTGGACACCATTGTTTAAGGGATGAAGATGTACATATGTGAAGGGATAAGTGGTGGTGATCACCACTTTGTAAAAGACCAAGAGCCTATAAATACCCCTCCCCTGCTTCATTTGAGGGGTTGGTCAGTTGATTGGTTAAAAAACAAGGAGGAAGAAAGTAAGAGAGGGAGCAGAAGAAGCAGTTGAGCGACCCGCGCAACTGAAGGAAAGTGTTGTACGACCCGCACAACTAAAGAATATGTTGGAGAAGTGTTGTGCGACTCGCGCAACTGAGGAAAGCTGTTGTACGACCTGCGCAACTAAAGGAAAGTGTTGTGCGACCCGCGCAACTGAAGGATATGTTGAAGAAGTGTTGTGCGACCCGCCCAACTGAGGAAAGTTGTGCGACCCATGCAACTGAAGTAGCTGTTAAAGAACGTGTTGTGGGACCCGCACAACGGAAGAAGTCGTTCCACCACCCGCATAACCCCCATCTCCTTGAAGATTGGCTTATCAATTCAACATTCCTCCTAAGTCCTAGAAGATGATTGAAGCAACTGTCGAAATGCTACCGAAATTTCCATCAGGCTGTCTTATCTGCTTTGATTAATTGTACTTTATCTTAAGAATCAAGGGAATCCGAGGATGTAAATGAACTTAGAATAAATGTGATCAATATTCTCTCATCAAATTCTTTGTTATCATTGAATAAATCCTCCAAATCAAATGTATTTGTTTTCTTGTCGAAACAACATGGCGACTCCACTAGGGACTTATTATTTAGTGGTAACTTAGAAAATATTCAGAAAATATTTATCACTTTTTGATATCTGTATAGACACCAAAATGGCGACTCTCAGTGGGAACATCCTCCCCTTCATCTCTGAGATAAAATATTTTATCACTTAGATGCTAATTACGATTTCGTATCTTTGTCTCCAGGTAAGTAGAAAGTGTCAAAGAAAACAAAGTCTGTTTTGATCAAGAGTAAGGAATTTCATGTAATGGACGGAATGAAGGAGGATGGAGAATAGTAACCTCCAAAAGACGAAAACTTTGATCTACTTCCGCAAGAAGCATCATCTCGCCAAGTACCAGGTCGATTATGCGAAGTGTCATGAGACAGTCTTGCTTCGGTTATACAATCATCTCATTCAATCAAAACAGAAAGGCCTGTTACTCCAAAAGGTCTTTTGATATTGTCAACTATAACCGTAAAGACATCTTCCACAGAATCATTACGAGTTCAGAAAAATAAAGGGAAGGCGATCGTAACCAGCAAATATTCACTCACAGCACCTCATACAAAAGATTTCAAGCAAACTTATGCATTATTAATGTCACAATTTGAGTCAGCTAGTCCTTCGAAGCGACAGTACGCTGATTTCAAATCAAATAATAGTTCATCTTCTTCAATAGTATCAGCAACGCGATGCTCGCTTCCTCCTTCAATATCAAGACAATCGAAGTATAAAGAAACAAAAGGCTCGTCGATAAATATTAATTAGCTTGATCAGTTTTCGCTAAATGAACATGTGACTGAAGAAGTCCCTCATATTCGGATAGTGACTGTTGTGAACAACATTGAATCGCAAGAAGAAAGGCCACAACCGCAATCGGTTAGATTTCAAGAACTGACGCCTAATATTACTCAGAATATAACGCAGGAAGAAATTCGACAGATGGTCATTGAAGTCATTCATTTAGAACAGAAGCAAGATCAGAATTAAAATTTTTGATATTAGACACCATATCCACGTGAAATAGAAGAGATGCCCCATTTCATTGAAGTTTTTGACAAATGGTCATTGAAGTCATTCATTTTGTTTCGACAAGAAAACAAATGCATTTGATTTGGGGGATTTATTCAATGATAACAAGGAATATGATGAGAGAACACTGATCACATTTATTCTGATTTCATTTACATCATCAGATTCTCTTGATTCTGAAAACAAAGTACAATTAATCAAAGCAGATAAGATAGCCCGATGAAAATTTTGGCAGCATTTCGACAGTTGCTTCAATCATCTCCTAGGACTTAGGAGGAATGTTGAATTGATCAACCAATCTTCAAGGAGCTGGACAGTCCGATGGCAATTTCGGCAGCATTTCAATAGTTGTTTTAGTCATCTCCTAGGACTTAGGAAGAATGTTGAATTGATAAACCAATCTTCAAGGAAATGAGGGTTGTGCGGGCGGTGGAACGACTTCTTCCATTGTGCAGGTCGCACAACACTTTCTTTAACAACTACTTCAGTTGCGCGGGTCGCACAACAGCTTTCCTCAATTGCGCGGGTCGCACAACACTTCTTCAACATATTCTTCAGTTGTGTGGGTTGCAGAACAGGTCCATTGTGATGTATGTGTCTTGTCATATTGTCTACTCATTTTATGAGCTCATTTTAAAGTATAAGCTCAAAATTGAAGCATATCCAAAGTTGGAGTGGACCACATCATAGGAAACATTGGGAATATAAAAAATTCCATGATGGAAACCTTTTTAACACCCACCGATGATGTTTATTTGTCATCTAACTTGTTTATAACGATGGGAAATTACAAATATCAACTTATCCAAGACTTTTGTGGCCCCTGAGAAGATATCAACAGTTATTTGGTGTTGTCCACTTAGCTTTGGGTATACTTCAATTCCGAGAAAATGCCCTAAAATGAGTTGGAAAAATGGATGGACAGCCTACCTAAGACACATACATCCACGCCATCTATCCAGTTTTTAGCTTATTTTAGGATGTCTAGCCCAAGTAGTACATCCAAATCTCAGGTGGACCACACCATAGGAAAAATGGTGATTGAACACCTACCATTAAAAACTTCTTAGTGCTCACCACATGGTTTATTAGCCATCTGGCTAGTTGTTAAGGCCAAACATGCTTGGATAAAGGGAAAACACAAATGTTACCTAAATGTAAAACTTTTGTGGCTTAAAATCACCACTATTTGATACACTGACGACTTTGGACATATCGGATAGTTGAAACATCAAACAACATCAGCTAAAGATGCAAGAACCACATCAATCAAATGATTGAAGTTTGTGTTCAATAGCATACAAGATTGGAAGGTCAAGATCAATCAAAGAAAACAGGTCCGATATCATAAGCTTGGTGCATCTATTAAAGGGAATCTGCCTAGGATTGTTTATGATTCAAAAAACCAACTTTGGTCAGACAATGCTGGTCACTCAATGTATGAATTGTAAAATTGATGATATATATAATCGTATTCAACGGATTAATACATCCCATCCCTAATAAGTCATGATAAAGCGATGGAAGAATGCTAGTATAAATGGAGAGCTTGTAAACAGTAGAAGAAGGAAGAATATGGCTTCTGCAATCAATATTTGGCCACTCGAGAATAGAAATGGAGGAGGCAACATATAAAGAACTAATTACTTAAGAATAAAAAAATGCATTTTTTAAAGGTAACACCATCAAGGATTAAACCCTCGAATGCTTTTTAAATTATTTAGGGGGTGTTGGGATACCAAGTTAAGTAAATAATGTATATTTGGTAAATAACATACTTATCAACCAAAATTTGGAAAAATCATGCTTGGCTTCCAAGATTATAGGTAATTATCCCTCAAGTTCGTTTGGTCCCTCTCACGTCCACCATCCATCATTTGGGGCCAACCTTTGATGTGGATCATCATTGTGTGGACCCCACCTTTGATGTAGGTTGTCCATCATGCAGGACCCACCATGGATGTGGGTCATTCATCATTAGGGACTAACCTTTTATGTGCATTGTTCATTATGTAGGGCCCATCTTTAATGTTTGTCATCCATCATGTGGGGCCCACCATCAATGTTATTGTCCATCATATGGGGCCTACCTTCAATATCCACCAACCATCATTTGGAGCCCAATTTTGATGTGTACCATCTATCATGTGGGCCCCACCTTTGATGTGGGTTGTTCATCACGCGGAGCCAACCTTGGATATGGGCTAGTCATCATTAGTGTTGACCTTTGATGTAAACCGTCCATCATATGAGGCCCATTTTGACATGGATCATCCATTGTGAATGAGTTTTATATATATATATATATATATATATATATATATATGTATATATATATATATATATAAAGTAAAAAAGTATTCAATGACTTTTTAGATGATGGCCTATTTGTAGTAGGCCTTGCAAAAAGAAAGGTCTAATTTGAGTTAATGCGGGAGGCATGTAGGCATAAATTGATGTGTCTATTCTATATCCACGCCGTCCATGTGTTTTCCTATATCACTTTGGTCATAAGACTAAAAACTGTAGAATATACAAATCTCATGTGGACTACACTATCGGAAACAGCGGTGTTTAATGCCCTACCGCCCACCATAATGTTTCCGCAATGTTTATTTGCCATTGAACCTGTTGGTAAGGCCACATAAACTTTGATGAAAGGAAAAAAAAAACAAATATGAGCTTGATCCAAAAAATGTGTTGCTTATTAACGGTCAATTGCCACTATTTCTTATGGTAAAGCCTGCCTAAGAATTGAATAATTTCATGGCCTAAAATGATCCAGCAAAATGGATGAATGGTATGGATATAGAATATATATACATCAAGGCACCCCATGGAATGGGCGGCACCTAATCTACTCTCAGCCTAGATAGATGGCTAGCAGGCTGAGCAATACAGCACGGGACCAAGGCCTCCCTTTAGCATTCAACTTTGGCAGCCAACAGGTTGTCCACATCTCAACCGCATATGTGGCCATATTGGATTACATCTATGTATATCATTAACATGGAGTGGATGAAAACTATATAATTGTGTCGAGGGAGTAGATTAGGTGTGGCCCTTATTGTGGGGCCCATCTTGATGTAGTTATTTTATATCCATACTTCCACCCATTTTGCTAGATTATTTTTGGGCATGAGCATAAAAATAAAGAGCATCCCATTCTCAAGTGGACAATACTATAGAAAACAATGGTGCTTGGCTATTAATGGATCACAAAAGTTTATAACGAAGTTGGTATTTATTTTTCTCGTTCATTTAGGTTTGTATGACCTTATCAATAGGTTGGATAGCAAACAAACATTACAGAAACATTGCAATGGGCCGTAGGAAGCTTTTAATAGTAAGGGGTTTAATCACCATTGTTTCCTATCAAATTGTCCACTTGAAAGTTGGACCTTCTTCATTTTTGGGCTCAAGCACTAAAATGATTTGGCAAAAATAATTGACGGCGTGGATATGGAATACATAAACTGAGGTGGGCCCTATGGTAAGGGTGTCACACCTAATCTGCTCTCTTGTGTTGAACTCAAGTCGGATGTGACCCTGCAACCTGCGTGTGGGTGAGACATTGTACATCCGTGCCAATCCATCCGTTTTCCAGCTTATTTTAGGACATGGCCGAAAAAATGAAGTAGATACGGGACCACACCATAGGAAACATTGATTATTGACGGTTAAAACCTTTTGTAATGACAAAAGTTTTAAATCAAGCTTGGTTCCATTTTAAACATTGATTATTGACGGTTAAAACCTTTTGTAATGACAAAAGTTTTAAATCAAGCTTGGTTCCATTTTAGTATGAACCAAAGTCAAAATCAGGTCCATTTAAAAACTGGCTCTCAACGGGTTTGAACAAGTTGATTTTGAGGAGACCTAGACTCATTTAGCAACTTTTAGACCTAGAGGCTAGAGCCACCCCATGGTCCAAAATTTTCACTTAGGCCCACTCAGGTCCAATGACCCTTGGGTTGATTCGGTACACTTGCACCCCTGCATCTATTCAAGTAAGGTGGAAAATATTCCAGGCTGGGCTAAATCAAAATTTTGAATAGAGCCTGCCCAACACGCCTAGCTAGTCTCATCAACTATCCGAACCATTCGTGAGATCCAACCTGCTGTTCGTTGACAGCCTTGTCAATGTTGGAAGCGGATTGGCTGGTGCACCACACGACTACCGATCTGGCTGGTGGGAGTTTTGTGGATCTTATCATGAGGTATGAGTAATATCCAAACCATCCGTCCAATCGGTGAACTCCTCGTAAGGCTTGAGAAGAAAAATAAGAAAGATCCAAAAAAATCAAGTGGACCACACTGTAAAAAGCAGTGGGGTATTGAACGCCTGCCATTGAAACCCTTTAGGGGGTCACAGAAATTTTGGATCAATATGATATTTGTTTTTTTTTATCTTCATCCAGGTCTATGACCTTATGAACAGATTGGATGGAAACTAAACATTACGGTGGGCCCTATAACTGTTTTAACGGTGAGAATCATTGTCCTATTGTTATTTGTGGTGTGGTATACTTGAGCATTGAAAATTACTCATTTTTGGGATCAAGATCTGAAATGAACTCGCCAAATGGATGAACAATGTAGATATGATAAATACATCATTGTGAGACCCATGTAATTTTGATCTCCTTTGAACCGTCTGTATAGCACTCGTTTTCGCACGACAAGTTATCACACCAGCCAATATCAAAAAGTTATTTTAACCGCACTAACACTATTGTATGGTCGATTGGAAGACTGGAAGATCAAGATCGAGCAAAGAAAACGAGATCTAATAATAAAATGGTGCATCTACGCATCTAACAAGATGGTTTATGTTTTTAAAATAACACTGTATTATAAAATGGATGGTTATTATTAAAAATAATAAAAAATAAATAAATTCAGCATTCACATGGATAGGATTCCACCCCTTATGAGTCATGATAGAGCAGCAGAAAGATGCATACCGGAGTGATTGGAGAGCTGTAAAGAGAGCGATGAGGAAGATGGTCTTTGCAGATCAATCCGAGAAAGAAGCACTTGGGTCAGACGATGTTAGCCACCCACTCAATCATAAATCTTTGCAGTCATGATAACGTAGTAGAAAAAAAGTGGGTCGATGTTAGCTACTCAATCATAAGTCTTTGCAGTCATGATAACGCAGTAGAAAAAAGCATACCAGTTATCTACCCATCTGCCAGTGTACACGCAAGTAATTTACTTATCTGCTGTGAAAGACTAATAAAACTCCAGACCGTTCATTAGGTCCAACACGGACGCGGATTGCGTCCTGCCCCCGCCCGGACGGTAATCCGTCCGGGCAGGGATCTGTGGGGCCCATTGTGATGTAAGTATTTTATCCACACTGTTAATTATTTTTATATGATTATTTTAAGATATGAGAAAAAAATTAAGGTAGGTTCAGGGCTTAAGTGGACCACAAATTGTGGATTAAACTTTCACCATTAAAAACTTCATCGGAGCTGGAGAAGTGTCGGATCAAGATGAAATTTGTGTTTTCACTTCATCCAGTCTTCATGACCTTATTAATAGGTTGGGTGGTAAAAAACATCACGGTGGGTCTTAGAAATGTTTCAATGGTGGGTGTCATTATCATTGTAGCTTCCTTTGATGTGGTCCACTGGATCTGTTTATCTACTTCATTTTTTTTGCACAATGTCTTAAAATGATCATATAAAAACGATTAACGGTATGCATAAAATAATTACAACACGGTGAGCCCCACAGATCTCTGCCCGGACTTATTACCGTCAGAGCGGGGGCAGGACGCAATCCGCGTCCGGTCCAACACACATTTCATGGGCTAGAATGCAATTGAGACACCAATTTGAACCATTAGCCATTTGATCTATGGCCTTTAATGTGGACGGTCAATATTATTTACACAAAAATAATTAAAAGCAACAATCTGAGCCACCCACCTGTTAGGGTCAATCATGGATTGCTTGTGTTTCTAAAGAATTAAAATGGAGAAGTCCCATCCATGCCTTGGAAAGCAAATGGTATAGAAAATAAGGCTGATCATTGTGGTATTTACGTGGTTCAGGTTTTAGGCCAGGAACGTGATCTGCATATAAGGGATGGATATGATCTTGCGGATTAGCTACTCAAATAGTCAGTACCGAATGCTACTGAAGTGACATCACAATCATGTATGTTGTATACACAGCGTCCATCCATTAATTGGAGACATCATTTTAGCGTTTCCCCTTCTTCTATTTCAGTCTTGAATTATGAACAGGTTTGACCTCAAATAAGCATCACGGTGGGCTCAGGAATGTTTCAAACGTAGACATCACTGTCCTCACTGCTTTCTATGGTAGGGTCCACTTGAGCTTTGAATTTGCTTCAGTCTTTACCACATGTACTAAAATGATCTCCCTAAATAGATGGACAGTATAGATACAACGCATACATCATGGTAAGTCCACGGAACTTAGTGACGTCACTTCAGTAGCCAAATTCAGCACTGAATGTATGAGTGCCCAATCCGCCTCCTTTAAGAAGCTCGGGAAGCGGGTTGGCTGGTGTACCTCACACTGTATTGACTTCGTCAAGTTTTGTGGGTTGATCATTATATCTAAACTGTCCATAAATTTTTTGAGCTCGTCTTAAGTCTTGAGACAAAAAATAAGACAGATATAACTCTCAAGTGAACCACACTGTAAAAATCAGTGGGAGATTGAACGTCTACCATTGAAATTCCTTAGAGCCAGTTTGGCCGGTTGGATTGGATGGTATTGGAAGAGATTGGAAGTTGAATTCCAGGAATGGCCGGGCAACCCAAACAGAGTCAGTGATCAGATCCCAATCCTATAAATCTCAAGACAATCCACCGACAACACCTTCATTACCTTTAAATCCCATCCAATTCACCTTAATCCGTTCAAATTTACCCGGGACGTGTTTGGTTCATGGGATTAGAAGGAATGAGAATGTTTAATCCCCAGATTGGCCAAGCATGCCAAACGGTCCGAATATAGCAATCCCATCGATCCGAAGACAATCCACTGACAACACCATTATTACCTAGAAATCTATGCCATCCACCCTAATACGATTCAATCCCTTTCAATTTACCCAGCCAAACGGGCCCTTGTTGGGACACAGAAGCTTTGGATCGATATGAAATTTATTTTTCCTCTTCATTCATGTCTTCGTGACCTTATGAATAGATTGTATGTAAAATAAATGTTACGGTGGCCCTATAAATTGTTTAATAGTGAAAATCATTATATACACTACTATTTATGATGTGGTCCATATAACCTTTGGATATGATTTATTTTTGAATAATACTCTAAAATGACCTCCAAAAATAGGAGAATAGTATAAATATAATAAATACATCACTGTAGGCCGCTATAACTTTGATCTCCTTTGAACTATTCGTACAACCGGGAGTTCGAGGAGCGCCAGTGCTCGTCTTCGCATGACACGTACTCACAGCAACTATATAACTGATGTATGGTGGACCAGTATCCGCTTCCGTTCTTAAATAAGGGGTTCTCCTGTCCAACTGGTTGTGTCATGGATAACTTGCAATATTTCCTGTACGTGCCACATCCAACTCGTCCAGTAGGTCGGCCATATCAGCATAATCACTTTAGATAAAATTCAGAGATATTCCTTCTTTGAATAAACTGGACTTTTGTTTCATTATTTATCAATGGTAGAAATTGTTTTCTATTGTGTAGCCCATGTGATGAGTATATAGAATTATTTTTGCATTAGTTGTTATTTACCGTAAGGCCAACTAATTGCAAGGATTGGATGTTACTTGTACTTAATAGGTTAGCATTTATTTTCAAGCTAGACCGTATCTTAATCCAATTAGTTGGGCCTAAGATACTTTTTAAATTGCATGGAGACTACAGACAGATCTCTATTTTCCATTCAACTTTGGCGGCTAACAGGCTGTCCGTATCTCCACCACACACGTGGCTATCTATGATAACATCTCAAGAAACATTTGCGTAGATGGTTGATATGATTGGTAGCCTTCAAACAGACAATAATCAGCTAGGAGACTCAAGACACGGCCATGGATGGATACACCGAGAAAATCGTTATACGGCCTGTAGACTATCTTGGTTTGGACCGATGATTCCCCTTAAAAAAATAAGTTCTCCCCATTTTGTTTAATCATAATTATGAATTAAAAATCATAGTTTATACAATTATTCATTATATTCTCAACTCTTACTTGAAAGAAAAAGAAAGATTTTTTTTTTTTTTTTTTTTTTAAAAGAGAGAAAGTAAGAAAGAAAAGGAAATCTCTAAACAGTATTACAATTAAGTAATAATGAATATAGTTTATACAATTATTCATTATATTCTTAACCCGACATGAAGAAAAAGAGAAAAAAGAAAGAAAGAAAGAAAGAAAGAAAAAGAAATCTCTACACAGTATTACAAATAAGTAAAAAGAGACTAACTCAATTTTAAGAGCTCATTTGGATACCACCAAATAAGTTACTTTTTTTACTTACACCAGCAAATAAGTAACTTATTTTAGATAAATAAATTTGGTTTATGATCAATTATACGTAACTTTTTTACTTAAAGTTACATAATAATCACTTCTGCTAATTTTTTTAAATTTATTTTTTATATTTTTCATTAGTTGTTGAAGATAGAATAAAGCCAAACAAAATAGAGAAAATTATGATAAGTATATTATTTACCAAACATACTTATATGCTTGATAAGAAAAAACTAAGATAAGCTACTTAATGCATAAGTAACTTAGGATCCAAACATTTCCTAAGTGACATAAAACAATCCTTTGGGTTTATAGAGGAAAGACTCATGGGATTTAAGACCATAACTCATCCAAGTTGACTTGGACTCGGTCCAAGCTGGTTTGATACCGTAAGTATACCCTCACCCCTGACTTAAGTGAGTCCAGACTCGATAAATCAACCTCTCCAAGTCTTTTAACCATGGACTATAGTTAGACTATTGTGTTTTTATAATAAAAATAAATTTCAAAAATAAAAATTATTTTTAGTAAGTAAATAAATATATTAATTATTTAAACTCTTCATAAAAAGTGTGTATATCCAGTTAGTAAGAGAAGGGGTTTTGGCTTCTGCGACTAGGATTCGAATCTCTTCAACACCATCTAGGGTTTACCTTGAAGTATTATTACATTTGTGTCGATTGAGAGTAATTATGACATAGTTATACATGTGGTACTTGTATAAATCCTATATACTATAATTCAAAAAGTGATCACAGTCTTTCCATTTTTTAGATAAACCATCCATTGCCAAGTATTCTCAAATTTGATATTTTGTTGTGTATATTCAAAACTTTTTAAAGGCATATCGGTGTTAAAAAATTAGAGATATATGTTCAACACGTGAATGTGCAAATTTTCGTTCATTGTATCGTGAAGATAATTTATAGATTTTCTTCTTTTGCACTTGCTGGAACTACTAAAAAAAGGGTAACAAACTTATCTTGAGAAACTGACTATTCAAGTCGAGTCTTGAACTCGAGTCTTGAAACTGATAGATTTGATTGTCTCATTATATTTTTTTTCCCTTATTCTCCTTGTGTTCTAGTTTGTTATCATTTCCAACACAGACTCCACTTTTTTAAACCCTTGTTCTTTTATTCTATTTGTTTCAGCTATATTGGAGTGATTGAGAAGTTTCAAAGCATCTCCTTCAAGCTTCTGTAATTTTGTTTCTTTTAATGCATGATACCTGTGCATTAGAATGTTTCTATGAGTTTTTAGCACATATTTTCAAGGAATATTTGTTTCTTCCAATGCATGATTCATGTGCACTAGCATGTTTCTTTGGGGTTTTAGCACATCTTTTCAAGGAATATATTTTATCTTGCGGTTGAGATGTCACTGCATGATATTTTAGCTCAGGTAATGCATTGGAGTCTAAAGGTTTTACAATGTGTAGCATCAAAAATTCCTTCAATTATGATGCCATTGCTAGTGATCTTTAGCAATGTTTCGAAAATGGAACTGGGCCTTACCATTTTTATTGGCAGTCCAGTTTAGAAGCACCTAACAGGGATTAATATGGCCGATTAACTCGAAGCATGTATTAATAAGTAAAACGACAGGGATTTATAAGCTAAACATTCATAAAGCACTAATTTGATCCTTTTATTGGTTGCGGGTTTAAACACCATGGCTTGGATTGGTGGAATTCTCTTTCCTAGCATGGAAATGACTTTCATGAAATTGTTTTTCTCAGATGTAACATTTTTTTCCCATTGCAAAAATAAAGTCATACATGAAAATTGATTTTCATTTCTGTTGGTGTATTTTTATGGAACAGCTCCTCTGGATCGGATCTTCTTCCACCTGCACAATTAACACTATCAAGGGGACCCTGGCTAGAGCCGGGAAGCCTCCGATGCTTAAGTCAGTCGTTTTTTTTATAGCAAAGGGTTTTCTCAATTTTGTGTCTCGTACCTTTCTTTGTAGAAAGCTTCGATATTTATAAGTCTTGGGAATCCTCATCATACGAGGATTCTTCTCCTGATTATCTGGAGATTTCACTGATCACTCCCGATCCCGAGAATCTTGGGATCGGATATCCGTATTCCTGAATTTTCGGAGCGGTATTTGCATTCATACCGCATTCTCTTGTCTCGGCTCAGTCGCTACCGACTCAAGGGGAGTCTCGGTCGAGTCGGAAACATAAGTTTTTTGCCTTATCACGGATGGAATAGTCTCGGTGATTATCCGTCGTCCTTCCTTACTCCGTGGCCGACAGAACCAACTCGTTAGGTCGGTTTTATTCTATCGGTCGGGTGGCTTATAACATACTTGGCCTTCTGTAGGCTTATGCAGACGAGGTTATCTATCCGACAGAGTAACTTTAATCGTCTCTTGCTTATGCCTCTCGGCCTATCCCTTATTCCCTCGGCTTTGACCGTTGTCTCGGACTCTTCAGGCAGTGTCAGCGGAGCCGACCTACTTACAATCCGAGTCTCCGGACTGAACGTATTTTTCCCCAACAGTAAGCCCCCCTTACTCCTTGTGTCGTTCGCGGCATCAAGGGATAACGAGTTTTTAGGTCGGTTCATGTGAGAGTCCGAGGTTATGATGAGGCGTTTAATGCTCCTTGAGTCGTCTCTAACGTATGACGTTACGTTCCCCGAGGCCGCACGTGTGGCCAGCCGTCAGATCGTTCCGTCCGGGTATGAGATTTGGACGCGTGGCGAAGACGTTACCGCTGTCAGTCAGCGTGTGCCACGTGTCGAGCGGGGGAGACAAGACGAACGAAAGTTCACTTTTTCATTAAAAGCCTTGCCACATGGCACATATATAAAAAGGCTGGGCGGGAGGACTGTGCGAATTTTATTTTCACGTTCCTCCCTCCCGCTCGTATCTGCTTCCGAGTCTTCTTTCTCTTCTTCCTTCTTTCCTCCGCTGTCGTTTCTTGCTTCGTCAACTTTCTTTGCGTTCGCTGTCATTTTTCCCGGTGAGTTCTTTCCTCCCATTTCTTTAAACTGTAATGGCTGCACGTGGCTCTCAGAGCCCCCGGAAGGAGATTTTCGGCGATGAGGGTGTGTCCCAACATCTTTGGGACGTTGCGGAACCGCCCTCCCTACTGACGGAGTTTGCCGTCGGCGCTGATGCCGTATTCCGGCTTGTAAGAGAGGCCGATGACTCATCGGCTGAATGCCCCGCTCAGGCCGGTCCGTTCAGTAGTGAAGTGTCTCTGGTAACCCATCCAGGGAGACCTAACCTCGGGATGGATCAGCAGGAGGAAGAAGAAGTAGACGAAATTATTATAGGTGAAGAGGTGGCTGTTACAAACCCCGTGAACCAAACTATGGAAGCCTCTGAATCCTCTTCGAATGGGGAAGAAGGTGAAAACGAGCCGAGTGGCCTCATCGGCTCAATTTTAACCGAATCCGACCTAAACCGGATCTGGGCCGGATATCATGTCCCTGACTCGCTCGTACTCCTTCTCTCTCATTCGGGAGATTTGCCTGACCATCCTCCTGTGGGAATGGTCGTAATTTTTCAAGTCGCGATGTAATGTAGCTTGTGCTTGCCACTTCAGCCCATTGCTCGTGATTTCTTATCCCGAGTCAAAATAGCTCCCGGTCAAATTGTCCCGAACGCATGGAGGAGTTTGTTCGGGTGTGTCGTGCTGTGGGCCGAGTTAGAACAGTCTCCGCTAACAGTCGACGAGTTTCTCTACCTCTACCAAGTCCGACCAAATCCAAACTTCTTTAGCCTCTACTTCCTGAGTGCATGGAGAGGCAAAGGGAGTCTTTGATAACTGACCCACCCACTTCTAACAAGTTCTGGAAGGAGAGGTGGTTTTGGGCTTGCGGTCAGTGGGAGTCGGCCGATACGTGGCTGTACGAGCCTCAAGTCCCTCACACGTTTCGGAGAGCAGGTGATTCGGTGACCCGTCCCGATAATCTCTCCCTTTTTTTTTATAGCTGATTTGACCTCATAATGTCTTGCAGATATTTTGAAGAAGAGGAGGAAACTTGAGTACGGGGCTCTAACTCGGATAAGAGAGCTGAGGAAGCTGAGCGCAGAGGAACGGTCTTGGAAGTTGCTGCTGCAACCCGAGCGCCTCCATCTTGCGGGTCTAGACTCATTCGTCTCAGGTAACTCGTCCCGCTCTGCTTCGTCCTTTCGGTTTCCTGTCAAACTCTTCATTCTTCTTCATTCATCTTTGTAGACCTTCCCGAGGCTCGTCCTTTTCTCAGGTCGGCTCCTGCTTTTGATAGCATGGCCAGATCTCGTCCGTCCCTAAAGTCGATTTCCAAAGTGAGGGCCCCTCCGATGTCGACCCCTTTGTCAGGGCCTCGGCCTTCGAAGCAGTAGAAGACTGCTGCAAAAAACCAAGGAGCCAACTGCCTCGCCTGCTCCCGTCTCTGTCGCCCCACAAGTGGTCGTGCTTTTTAACCCCGATGAGAGGGTGGAGGAAGCGGAGCCGATCTCTCAGTTGGTTCCCGAGCCGGGACCCATGGTAGAAGAGGCCCCGAGGCCGAGAGAGGTGCCTTATGCGGAGTCCTCGAGAGGAGAGACGACTCAATAGGAGTCTCCCTTAGCCAAAGTCATCTCGAGGATGATTCCTTGGGCTCTCGCACACGGGGGCGAGAAAGACTTCGCCAGCTACTATAATGCCCCGGCTGTGCAGACTCTCGGGCATACGGCAAGGTTGCTCTTTGAGGTAAAATCCTTTCTCTCTACTTTTTCGTTACTTTTTACTACGTCCTTATTCATAACTTACAGTCTTTTGCCCGCAGCTGATTCCTTGCCTTATTAAAGCCTGCTCGGAGCTAACTGTTGCTCAAAAACTCACGGCCGAGACAGAGACTGTAAGGAGGATTGTGGCCGAGGCAGAGGGTCGGAGAGAGATTGTCGAGGGTCGCATCGGCATCATGACCGGCGATCTGTCAATCGCTCGGAAGGCGGCAGAAAATACCAGGATGGCTCTCAAAGGAGCCAAAGCTGACAATGCCCACTTGACCTCACTTCTGAAAGAGGCTGAGGAAAAGCACCAGCATCTTCTCCGAGTTCACAACGCCTGTGAGGGCACTCTCGCCCGGGCTAAGGCTGAGGCTGCGGCCCTCATCCGTGAAGCACAGGAAGAAACCCGTCTAGACAAGGAGGTCGAAGAGCGCGCCGTAGACGCCTTCCTTCAGTCACCAGAGCTTGCAGAAGAAAGGGACCGCCTTTACCAAGGCAGTTATAGGGCTTGCGTTTTAAAGATGAAGGCTGCCTTCCCGGACCTTGATCTCTCTGCTTTCGATGCCGACAGTCCTGAGGCCGAGGCTACTGGCGACGACACCACTGACGGGGAAGCCCCTGTTGCTGCTGACGGGGCCGGCCCTTCTGGGACTGCTTGAAGAACGGTCCTTGACCGAGGGAGATGACTCTCTCTGTCGGCAGTTACGTTGTATTTTTAAACTAATCTGTAACCCGACGCTAAACACTTTAGAAAAAATGAAATTTCTTTATTTTTATTGAATCGACTTCAATTACATCTCTCGTCCATTATTCTTTAACGCTTTCTATTCTGTTTCACGGGTAATAGACCTTGAGATGTTCGGCATTCCATGGGTGAGGCAACAGTTGCCCATTTAGGTCTTCCAGGCGATATGTTCAAGGGCGGATGGTGCTGGAGACAACATAGGGACCTTTCCAATTGGGTCCCAATGTGCCCGCCCCAACTTCCTTCGTGTTTGGGAATATCTTTCGGAAGACCATATCATCGGCTCGGAATCGTCTGACCTTGACTCGTCTATTATAAAATCGAGACACTTGTCTCTGTCGATCCATCATTCGTAATCGAGCTCCTTCTCTTCTCTCTTCCAACAGGTCGAGCCCGACTGATAAAAGTTCATCATTTTCTTTTTCGCCGAAAGTATTGACTCGGGCCGAGCTAATACCGATCTCAACTGGGGCCACAACTTCTAAGTTAAAACAAAGGGAGAAGGAAGTTTCTCCCGTGGCGGTCCGAGCTGTAGTTCGATAGGCCCACAATATATTGGGAGTTCCTCGGCCCATGTTCCTTTTGCTTCATCGAACTTCGTTCGGAGATGTTGCTTTATGATTTTGTTAACGGCCTCGACCTGTCCATTTGTCTGAGGATGATGAGGCGAGGCATATACGTTTCGGATCCCGAGATTGCTGCACATCTTGCGGAATTGCTTATTATCGAACTGCCTCCCATTGTCGGTAATTATAATCCGAGGTATCCCGAACCAACAGACGATATTTTTTCAAACAAAGCTAGTGATCCTCTGCTCGGTAATCTTCGCTAATGGCTCAGCCTCGGCCCACTTCGTGAAATAATCTACTGCAACCACCGCAAATTTGGTCTAACCCTTCCCCACGAGGAAGGGTCCAATGATGTCGATCCCCCACTGTGTGAAGGGCCACGGTCCGGACATCTGAGTGAGTTCCTCGGGGAGTTATCTTGGGACAACCGCAAATCGCTGACACTTGTCGCACTTTTGGACGAACCTCTTAGAATCATGTTGTATCGTCGGCCAATAATACCCTTGTCGTAACACTTTGTTGGCGAGCAAACATCCGCCTGAGTGATTCCCACATATTCGTTCGTGTATCTCCCGTAAAACATAATCGGCTTCATGGGAGTCCACACATCTTAATAGGGGAGCGTGAAACCCTTTCTTATACAGTATACCATTCAAGATGGTATAACGCGATGCTCGTACCTTCAGACGCTGTGCCTCGGCGTGATCCTCTGGTAGTTCTCCATCATTGAGATAACGAACGATTGGATCAAACCAAGTGGGTTCCGACATGATAGGAAGTATGGCCGAGTTTGTCGGCTCATTTATACTTAGTTTTGCAACAAACTCGATCGGAACCAACCGAAGTATGGTGTCTTCGTCGGCCGAAGCGAGTTTGGCTAGCAAGTCAGCTTTGGCATTGTCGGCCCTGGGTATCCGAATAACTTTGCATTCCTGGAACTTGCTGATTAATTCTTTGGCTTTTTTCATGTACGCCTTCAGTTGTTCTTTCCGAGTTTGATAAACGCCAGAAACTTGGTTAACGACCAACTGCGCGTCACGAAAAACATTGAGATAAGTGGCGCCTAAGCTCGCGGGGAGTCTAAGGCCGAGTAACAAGGCCTCGTACTCTACTGTATTATTTAACGCTTGAAATCCAAGTCGCAAAGCATACTGCATACAAGTTTATTGAGAGTTTTTAATACCACCCCGACCCCACTTGCTTTGGAGTTGGAGAAACCGTCGACGAATAGCTTCCAGGGTGTCGGGCCAGGCAAGGGGTCCAGAGAGGAAGAAGCCACTGGATCAGTAACCTACTCTGAATCATGTGTTGTGTTATGATTGGAGGTTACTTCAACAAGAAAATCAGCAACAGCTTGTCGTTTTATGGCCATTCTCGGCCTGTACTGTATATCAATTCGACAGCCCACTTTGTAAGTCGGTCGGAAGCTTTCGGCTTTTGAAGAATCTGGCGCAGTGGTAAGTCGGTCACAACAATGATGGTGTGAGCTTAAAAATACATCCGGAGTCACCGTGAAGATACAACCAGAGTTAAGGCTACTTTCTCGAGCTGAGGATACCCTGTTTCTGCCAGTAGTAAAACTTTGCTAACATAGTACACTGGCAGTTGCCTCCTTTCGTTCTCTCGTATTAAAGCCGAGCTGACTGCTGCATTGGATACAACCAGATATAATAATAAAGCTTCTCCTGGCTCGGGCTTAGACAGTAGTGGTGGGGACCCGAGGTAAGTCTTTAGTTCTTGAAATGCTTTGTCACATTCGTCCGTCCACTCCATCGTCTGTCGTCCCTTTAATTGCTTGAAGAACGGGATACATTTGTCTGTGGCTTGGGACAGGAAGTGGTTAAGCGCGGCTACTCTCCCTGTCAACCTTTGGATGTCTTTGATTATTTTCGGAGACTCCATATCAAGTAAAGCTTTGATTTTCTCAGGATTCGCTTCAATTTCTCGCTAGCTAACGAGGAAACCGAGGAATTTTTTCGAGCTTACATCAAAAGCACACTTGCCTGGATTTAACTTCATTCCATACTTACGTAAGGTCAGGAACATTTCTTTCAGGTCCGCCACAGGGTCGACTGCTTGTACACTTTTGACGAGCATATCGTCGATATATACTTCCATCGTTCGGCCGATTTGTCGAGTGAACATTTTGTTCACCAACCTTTGATAGGTTGCCCCGACGTTCTTTAAACCAAATGACATCACTTAATAACAGTAAAGGCCTTTGTCAGTGACAAAGGTAGTTTTTGATTTATCATTTTCGTGCATTACAATTTGATTGTAGCCCGAGTAAGCATCCATAAAACTAAACAATTCATGGCCCGCAGTACTGTCTACCAGCTGATCAATGCGAGGAAGAGGGAAGCTATCCTTAGGGCAGGCTTTGTTCAAATCTGTATAACTATACAGACTTGCCACTTTTCATTGACTTTTTTCACGAGTACAACATTGGTTATCCACTCTGGATAGTATATCTCCTCGACGAATTTGGCTTTAAGGAGCTTACCGACTTCCTCCTCAATGACAGCGTACCTTTCCGGGCCTAGAGGGCGACGCTTCTGTCGGACGGACTTATAAGTCGGGTCGATGTTGAGTCGGTGCGTAATGACCGAGGGATCGATCCCGGGCATGTCTTCGTGGCTCCAAGCAAATATATCGGCGTATCGCCGAAGCAAGGCGATAACTCGTTCCTTAAGAGGTAGACTCAGAGACGAGCCAATTTGCACTACTTTCGACATGTCTGTTTCGGATAACGGTTCCGAGACGAGTTCTTCCATCGGTTGCCCTCGTTCATGAGATTCGATTCGAGGGTCCAGCGATTCGATCATCGATACTTTCGTCGGCGTCTTGACTGTGGTGGTATAGCATCTTCGAGAATCTTGTTGATCTCCTTTCACAATTCCTACTCCCGACTCAGTTGAAAATTTCATGAAAAGGTGGTAAGTGGAAACCATGGCTTGAAGGAGGCTTAAGGAAGGTTGACCGAGTATAGCATTATATACCGATGGTTGGTCCACAACCAGGAAGTCAACCATTGTAGTTGTCTGATGAGGTGCAGTCCCGACAGTGAGTGGTAGTGAGGCGATTCCCTCGGGGAGTACCTATTCACCCGAGAATCCTATCAGTGGGGTACGGACCGGCCGTAAGGTCGATCGTCCGATGCCTATTTTGTCGAATGCTTGGGTGAATAGTACATCCGCCGATGACCCAGTGTCTACCAGTATTCGGAACACCTTTCTGTTGGCGATGGTGAGAGCAACGACAAGTGCATCATCATGGGGATGATGAATGCCTCGGGCGTCATCCTCAGTGAATGAGATGCAGTATCATCTCTCTTCTGCTCCTTTGAAGGTTGGGACAGCAGAAGAATCTCAGACTCTGGGCGATCGATGCTTCTAGCGTGATTTTTCCTAACGTTATTTGAATCTCCGCCGCCCTGATGCCCTCCAATGATCATTCAAATTTCTTCCGTGGGACGATCTTTACTTGGTCCTGCTGGAACACCAGATCCTTCTGTATGTTCTCTAAGTCGGCCTTCTTTAATTAGCCGCTTGATCTCATCCTTCAACTGGTAAAAGTCACTCGTATTATGACCGTGATCACGATGATAGTGGAAGTATTTATTCTTGTTCCGTCGATTCGGGTTTCCTCAGAGCTTTCCGGGCCAGTTGACGAAACCTTCGTTCTTGATTTCCATCAACACTTGTTCTTGAGATTTGTTCAGGAGGGTGTATGTGGAAAATCTCCTGTCGGGTCGCTTTCCTGACCTACCGTCGTCTCGCGTCCTGTCATCCTTTCGCTTCTTCCCCCCGACTGAGTCAGCTTCTTTCTTGGCTGGATCTTTAGCTGAGTGTTTCGCATTCTGGACCTTCTCTCATAGGAGTCAGGTCTCTTCAGCGTCAGCGTATTTGTCCGACTGAACCATGAATTCGCCCAAGGTCTCGGGAGGATTCTTATCTAACGACGCCAAAAAGGGTTTATCTCTCACACCTTGCATGAGAGCGTTAAGAGCTGTCTCCTCAGAATGCTTTCGAACCTGCAGAGATTCGAAGTTGAAGCACTTGATATAGTCCTTTAACAACTCTCCTTCCTTCTGAACTATGTTGTTCAGATGTGCGGACGGCTTTAGCTTCTTCTTTCCGCCGATAAAATTATTGAGGAAGGCGTCACCGAGCTCGGCGAACGACTTGATTGACCTCGGTTTTAATTGTTTAAACCAAAGTCGGGCCACATCAGTCAGGGTGAGAGAGAAGGCCCGACACATAACAACATCCGAGGCATCGTGCAACTCCATATAGGTTTTGAAGCATTCGAGATGCTCTGTCGAATCGATTTTTCTGAAAAAGGGAGTTATCTGAGGTAGACGGAACCTTTCCGGCAACCTCACCTGCATCATCTCATCCACAAATGGAGAAGCCTTTTCCTCGAATTTGGTCCGGTTTGAGTTCCGACCGTGCTTCATGCCTACTATCTCTTTTTCCATCTTTTCACGGACCTCGTTCTTAAAATATTGCATATCGACTTTCCAGGGTTTCGTACTTTCTGTTGTTTCTTCTACAGGGAGCCGACTTCGCCTCCTCTAATCTATTCTATATCGTAGATCAGAGGGAGGCAGAATGGTCGTTGCAGAGCGAGCCGGTGCTGGCTGACTCGGTCCTTGATGCTGACTCGGTTCCTGGGGTCGATTCGGTTGTTGAGACAACTGTGGAGCAGCAGGCTGCGCTACAGATGTTGGCGGGAGAACCTGTGCCGACTCGTGATACTGCTGCATCTGCTGATTGCATATTTGTTCCAGCATGTGTTTCATAACTGCCATCTCGGAACGCAGCTCTTGGACTTCCCGATCCAAGTGCGCGTTCTCTCGGCTAGGTTGGCTGGTAGTCACAGGCGGTGCTGTTAGGGGAGCTCCCTGAGCTGTACTATCAGCGGCCTCTCCCGCTTCATCTGGATCTGTCCTCCTGGTTCTTGTCATTCAATGAATTGCAGAAAATGGCTTTTTGTCCGTTTCCCACAGACGACGCCAAACTGTTGGTGTATTTTTATGGAACGGCTCCTCTGGATCAGATCTTCTTCCACCTGCACAATCAACACTATCATGGGGACCCTGGCTAGAGCCGAGGAGCCTCCGATGCTTAAGTCAGTCATTTTTTTTATAGCAAAGGGTTTTCTCAGTTTTGTGTCTCGTACCTTTCTCTGTAGAAAGGTTCGATATTTATAAGTCTTGGGAATCCTCATCATACGAGGATTCTTCTCCTGATTATCTAAAGATTTCACTGATCGCTCCCGATCCTGAGAATCTCGGGATAGGATACCCGAATTCCTGGATTTTCGGACCGGTATTTGCATTCATACTGCATTCTCTTGTCTCGGATCAGTCGCTACCGACTCAAGGGGAGTCTCGGTCGAGTCGGGAACATAAGTTTTCTGCCTTCTCACGGATAGAATAGTTTTGGTGATTATTTGTCGTCCTTCTTTACTCCGTGGCTGACAGAACCAACTCGTTAGGTCGGTTTTATTCTATCAGTCAGGTGGCTTATGACATACTTGGCCTTCTATAGGCTTATGAAGACGAGGTTATCTCTCCGATAGTGTAACTTTAATCGTCTCTTGCTTATGCCTCTCGGCCTATCCCTTATTCCCTCGGCTTTGACCGTTGTCTCGGACTCTTCAGGCAGTGCCAGCGGAACCGACCTACTTACAATCCGAGTCTCCGGACTGAACATATTTTTTCCCCAACAATTTCCATAGCTTTTTGAAACGAAGTGTAATTTCTATTTAACAAATAAATAAATAATCTATAGAAAGTGTGTTTTCTATTTCTTCATAAAACAAAACATCTAAATGAAGTATGATTTCTATTTCACCAAAAAATAAAAATAAAAAATCTTATTATATTGAGATTTTCATGTTTTTTAGATATGACTCTACCATTTTTACTATTAACCTTTCTACGTTATCATGAAAAGTGCCCGTGCTAAAACAAATGAGGTTTTTTTTTTTTTTTTTAAAAAGCTTTTTTATTTAGTGTGATTTTTTGTTTGATCAACAACACATATGAAGAAAACGGAATTTGAGATTTTTGTTTTAGCCAAATTAATGATAAATTGACCTGACTCACCCTATAAATGTTCCCTCCCCCTTTTTTAATGCATTCAATCAATGCTACAAAAGCTTGGAAATGAGGCCACAAGAAAACCTATTCTATAACCCAAGTGGCCCATTAATTACCACCTTAGGGAACTGTAGACACCCCATGTAGGTGCTTGACAGTCTGCGTCAAAAGGGGTTGGGCTTTGTTCAGAGCCAGTGTAAGGTGAACAGGTTTTGAGGACACCTAGCACACCCACCACTGGTTTTAGGTGGAGATCAAAGTTACATGGCCCCACAATGAATCCACCCTGTTCATCCATTTGGTGAGATCATTTTAGAGCACGAGCCCAAAATGAGCTATATCCAAAGCTCAAGTGGACCATAGCACAAATAGCATTGGGACAATGATTTCTTAAAACATGCATAGGGCCCACCATATATAACCTTTATTTTCCATCCAATCTATTCATAAGGTCACACATACCTGGATATAGAGAAAAGGCAAATATCATATTGATCTAAAACTTCTATGACCCCCAAAAGGGTTTCAATGGTAGACGTTCAATTCCCTGCTTTTTCGTTTGTTTTTTGTTATTATTATTATTATTATTATTTTAACAGTATGGAGTACATGATCTTTAGATTTGTCTTTTTTTTTTTTTTTTTTAAGTTCAAGCCTTATGACGAATAGTTTGAATATAACACATACCTTATGATGGAACCACCACAAAACTTGGTGATGTCAAACCCACCGGCCAAGTGTCCTATTCTTTGGCCCCAGTTCTGCTTTAGGCTTTGGATCATGCTCGGTTTAGACGAGCCTCATTTTTAAGCAATGGGAAGGCTCTCTTCAAGAAAGCCAGCCTAACTCCTAAAACAAGCCTTTGGCTTGGGAGAGCCAAGCCTGGCCATACAAGGAGGTCTCTGCTTTCATAAGAGAGGGAGCTAGAGCGAGATGCTGAAGCGAGACAGATTGTGAGCTCGCTCTAAAGACAGCACAAGAGAGTGGTAAAGTTTCTTCCTTGACCTCATCCATCCAAAAGCCAAATCTCGGCTTATATTTAAACTTCAAATCCAATGTCATGTTCTTGATTTATATTTCAGTTTGTATATTTCAACGCTTTGAACACCTGTTTTGCTTATGCTCTACCGTTACCTCTCTTGAGGATCTTCTATATCATAATACGTGACTTGGAGAAGTAATTAAAAATTCTACGTTATTTTTCATTTCCGTACTTCTATCGGAAAACCCTTTTTCTACCATTGTCGTTTTATTTTCAAATTTTTTTTTTTATAGTGTAGACATTTAAAGTTCTTTGAATCACCTTTAAAAGCATAAAGTCTAGTAAAGTAGAGACCAAGTTTGACACGGACAGAAAACGGGTGTCTAATCTTTTCCTTTTTCGTAATCAAGGATCTTATCCTAAACCCACAACGCAAATCTATGTAAGAGTTACTCGAGCTAGAAATTCTCCAATTTTCCTGATCTCTAAAAAATTCTAAGGATTTTATGCAACCATAAATTTTGAAACATTCCCATTTGGCTAGTGGCGACTCTGATCAATGCATAAACACAAGTAAGTTGCATAAGGTATTATGAAAAATATAAGTATAATTACTAGCTTCTCTTCTTAAATCCTGAATGAGATTCAGGTATGGAGGTCTTGGTTATAGGTTTCACTGTTTCTTGATGGACATCGGATATGAACCTTTATATGCTACTGCTTATATCAACCTAACACCTAAAACCATTAATCTTCTCTCAACCCATAAGGTTTGGGCTTGGAGGTCTTAGGTATAGCTTTCACTGGATCTACATAGACTAAAGATCTGAATCTTAAAATGTTATCACATATATCAACTAAGCATATAATATTCCTATATCTACCATTATATACCGAATTATATACTTTATTACAAAATATTATAAAATAGTAGATTACAGGCTTTATTTATTATTTTTTAAAGAAAAATATGAATGCTCATTTCAAGCATAACATGATACAGTAGGACCTGACATGAAAAATTGAATCACATCCAAAGCTCAACTGGACCACACCATAAGAAATAGTGAGAATAATGATTTCCCATGTTGAAACTTTTCTAGAGCCTACAGTGATGTTTATTTATTGTCTAACCTATTCATAACATCACACAGACATGGATGAAGGAAAAAAAAAATTATATCAGCTTGATCCAAAACTTCTATGGCTCCAGGAAGTTTTCAACCGTAGATGTTGAATGCACAATGTTTCCCGTGGTATTGTCCAATTTAGCTTTGGATACGCTTCATTACTGGGCTTCAACTATAAGCCAGAAATGGATGTACCAATTGGATAAATAACATAAAACAAGGTGGACCCCACAGAGTTTACTCAGTACGCAATCTGCTACATGGAGGTGGATTTAGTCCCCATCAAGGGATGGGAGGTAATGTGCCTTCATGTTGCTTCTACAAACGTGGCTTGCATGGACAAGATTGGAACCGTTAATTTTAGAGTTGAAGTAGGTAACAGTCCATAGTCCAAAAATGGAAACATTTGGACATTCCCGTCCCTTAAGCCAGTGGCACACAGAAATGGCTCATATTGATGAGAAAAGAACCACTCATTTCACTACGGGAAAAAGATGCAGAGCCGACGGTTGGGGTTACCGTTTGCCGGCCGCCAGTTTTACGTGCCGCAGGTAAAGGGGCCCATAAAAAGAAAAAAGGGACGCCATTATTCATTTCTCCCCGATCGACTCTCTCTCTATTTTAAAATTGAAGAGAAAAAGACTCTCTCTCGTTCTCTCTCTCGATTGCAGAATCGAGGAATAACAACAGTCAAAAACAGTAAACCTAACCCTAGTAATCTCTCTCTCTCTCTCTCTCTCTCTCTCTCTCTCAACCCTAATTCTTTCAAAATCAGGGTTACTGAAGACTAGGGTTTTTGGATGTGAGATCGTTCGGATCCGTCATGGCCGATCTTCCTGGCGACGTAGAGGCAGCAGCGAGGGCTTCTCCCCAGCAGCGCTGAGCAATGGCCATACGGATGCGCCGCCGCTGACGGTGTTGGGATCTTTCAAGGGGTCGAGGAGGCGGACATCAGTCCGGCCAAGCCTCGACGCAGATGAGTTCATTTGGTTTGTTTAGATTTCAAAGGGAAGTTGGGATTCTTCCCTAGATCCAATTTTTTGCCAAATCCAACCTCTGTAGTTCCTTGAGCTGACCGATTTCAGGTGGAATTTCTCCGGAGATCTAATTATGGCTCAAATTCAACAAAGCCAAGTTGGTAAGTCAACCGATTGAGGCAGTTATGCTTCCATAGATGCGATTCCTTCCCATGTACAAACTCTTGAGATTGGTTGAAAGATTGCTGATTGTTTCAGGAATTAGGATGTCGAGATGTTAGGATGTGTTGGAATAAAATCAGTTCCTTTCTATATTTTGTTTTTTACTTTTTAGGATCTGTTGGAATAAAATCTGTTCCTTTTTATATTTTAAATGAGTTTTTTGTCAGGATCTTTTGGAATAAAATCAGCTATTTCTGTGCTCTGTATTTTTTTTTTCCTTAAATTGGAATATGATTCTTTTCTTAATTGAATGGCTACAAACGTTGCATTGGAAATTCTTTTTAATGCATTTTCTTTTTCTTTTTCATTTCCCTTGTATTCAGGCAAATAAAGGCCACAGCAGTTGAAGTGCTACGCCACCATTCACAAGAAGAAAAGTCAAAAAGTGTTAAAGGGAAAATTGGGCCCTCTTTCTTGTCATTGAAAAATACAAGGGGCCGATTTTGTCATTTCAGAGCAGCCCTCTTTCCTGTTGGAAGAGAAGATGTCAAAAGCACATGGATGTTCTTCTCATGTCTTCATGTTGGAAAGGAAGCTGCAATTGACTTCATGTTCTATTTTTTTTCCCTAATGACAGCATGCATTGGTTGATGAATCTTTCTCCAATCAAATGTTACAGACTCTAGTTTCGTTCTGCCGCTGATTTACGCATGCATGGGGAGTTCGCGTGACATTGCCATCGGGACCAGTAGCAGTTGTGTCTCTCCTTCTGGGGACTTTGCTACAAAATGAGGTTGATTCTGTTAAAAATCCAGATGAGTATCTCCAGCTTGTATTCACTGCAACAATCTTTGCTGGGATCACTCAAGTCACACTTGGATTTTTTAGGTAATTGAACGATCTGTTTTACAAGTTTTCCATACCCTTGTTAACTTAAAAGGTCGGTATTCTTTGTTATAACATTGACGATTCTGGTAATGTCTACATATTAGGATTCTTGATCGACTTCCTATCTCATGCGGCCATTGTTGGGTTCATGGGTGGGGCAGCCATCACAATTGCTCTGTAACAGCTCAAAGGTTTCCTTCAAGTAACATTATGCAATGATTTGTGTATTGGGAATTTTTGAGTTTTGAATCCCTAATTAGGGATTTGTAGTGTCAATTCCCTAATTGTGGATTAGCGTAGAGGTGTTGTCTAAGAGAAGACAGTCATGTATCAGAGGTCCATTTGCATGAAGATGCTGATATCTTAGTCCATGAGCCTGTAGCATTCATTTGGTTATGCATTATATAAGATGCTGAAGTTGGTGGGCCATCATTGATCAAATTGACTGCATTGTTTGGATTGGTCCCGTGAGATTGGAGGATTATGCGTATCCAGCAGGCCTGATTGGTAGACATATGGGTGCTTAAAGTAAAGAGACCATATTGATTTCTTGTGTTGTGCCTGATTTGTTAGCTTTTGTGAGAAATGCTGCTGCTGCTATGCAGGAGATTCTGGCTGTAAAATCTTTTGTTTATTGGCAATGTTACATGGTTTATCAATTCTTCTCTGTTGTATACTGAGTTTTCATTGGTTTCTACTGTGTTTGGTTATAGTTAACAACGAGAGATACAAGTGGAACTGCAGGCATTGGGATTCCATCAATGCCTGGAAATGCAAGCTTGCTTCTTGGGTGAGTTGCTTGTCTTCTCCTGTTGGATTCCTGAGTTCCTTATGGTAATAGTGGTAATTGCCTCTAATATGTTATTATCTTGTTCTTTTCCTTCTTGTTTTTTTAAGTATAGTTAGACAAATTCCTCGGCATAAGGGGTGACTGCTTGTCATTTGTTGCTCACCCCTTATGCCTCACGACATGGTGAACCAGTGTTCATCAAGTAGTCCTCACCATGGATGAGCCATAAGGAAAAATCCCACTGATCAGTTTGGATTGCCCTACAGTGATGCCAGGCAAGCAACCATGGGAGAGTGACAAGGGCAAGCAATGGTAGTGAGTCTCTACTTGGACTCAGATATCATTGTTTTCTTTCTCCATTCCAGTGCTAGAAGTTTTGCGTGTCGACATATTACACAATGGCTAGAATTTCTTTCCACTATTTTATGTTCTTAGTCATGTTAAAATTAAAATAGTGTCGTACAAGAATGGATGTAACCTGGGCTGTCTTCTTACTCCAAATACATTAGGAAGTAGACCTCCTACTATATTTGAAATCGTACCTGATGCTCCACAGTGAGTGGCATATACCCTGTCATTAGGAAATGACATCTTGGAGTCGGGATCAAACAGGCAAGAAGACCAACCAGGTCATTGTTCATGTATCCTGGATACCGAAGAGTAGTAGTGCTTGCGGACATTACAGTAGGAACCAATGAATTTGTTTGTGCAAAGGTAGGATTACTTAGATGAAGGCGCTCCACAGCAATCCTGTTTAGTGCAGTGTTGTCAAGAATAACAACACAATCAGCATTTAGAGTCAATTGTTTGAGAGTCAAAAGCGAGTTGTGTGGCTGGACCACAACATCACTCGTCTCCATCTGATTGGGAAATACACTATATGTCTGAACAAGCCTTTTGCTATAACGATCATTTAGGGTCTCCAAAAGATATGAACCCATTCCTGCACTAAAGCAATAGATGGGTGTCATGCCCAAAACACACACATTGTCGCCCTTTCATATTATTGTTTCATCGATTTTAGGTTCGTACATGTGAGCTCTGCGGGAGTTACTTGGCCTGACAGGCCTGGACTTGATTTAAGCAAACAACCTCCTGCCTTCCGCTTGAATAAGGAGTTGGACTTCATTCTCACATTCAAATTGAAGGTTTTGAATTGTCACC
Source organism: Magnolia kwangsiensis (assembly GCA_037074715.1). Lineage (NCBI taxonomy): Eukaryota > Viridiplantae > Streptophyta > Magnoliopsida > Magnoliales > Magnoliaceae > Magnolia > Magnolia kwangsiensis. Next base: position 190,065,580 of record CM073571.1, on the reverse strand, counting down.
ATGCATGCTACACTTCTTTTTATCCATTAGCATGTGAAAAGTGCTGCTTATGCCTGATGAAGAGTAAAATTGTAGCATTTTGAATTCAGAGTTTGTTAACAGATACACAAACAAGTTCATTGAACTAATTGAGTGCCTTTCTTTACCCTAGATCTTGCATTTGTGGACTAACTGAATAAAAATTGAGCTAACTTGACTAAATTTTATTTCCCAAATAACAGCCTAAAGAATTAACTCCATTTCTCTCTAAAGAGGATGTTTATTAATTTACAGATGTATCATGTTACACGCAGTAGAGATTGCATTGAGTGTTAACTCCACTTTTATAGGTAATGACCCCATTTTTGGAATTGGGACCCAATATGATATTAAGACTTGTCCTCTATGGCGAATTTTGGAATAGCTCCATCCACTATTGGATGCACCATAGGAATGATTTTGATGACCAAAAGGTGACCCCCAATATTGACATTGCAGTTTATTGGGCCATGCAAATGCCAATCAGACATAGGCGTAGATTTCCTCAAATTTACATTGGTTTTGCTTTTACTTAGATGTCAACTATTCTATGCACATAAACTTCATAATGAGATGGGAACAAAGGTATGTGATGAAGAAATCGATTTGAAGGAGATCAAGAAACATCTGACTGAATGAACATCAATTAAGTGAGCAGTTTTAATAGAAAAACTAGTGCATTTTATAAAGCATATATATTGTTAGATTTGATGGGATAGCTAGGCTGGGCGTGACCCTGTGCTTCAACTTCTTCAGGGGGAGGATTTGATGCGGGAAAGTGGAATTCCATATACAATGGTAAGGCCTTGTGTGCTTACTGAAGAGCCTGCTGGAGCTGATCTGATTTTTTACCAGGGAGATAAATAACGGTATTCATTCTCATCTCAGTTTTTTTTTTTTCATTCATCTTATAGTTTTCTGGTGGTTATTGACTACTCTTTCCTATATGTGGTAATGTCAAGTTATCAATTACTTTCCATATATTCTCAATAGCATGCTTGAACAGATTTGTCGCTTGCAGCAATCATAGATCTATACCCAGTGGTTTCTGACCAGAGCATTCTTAATCATGTGATGAATACAGGGGAAGATATCGAGGGAAGAAGTTGCTTATATATGTATTGCTGCTCTTGAAAGCCCATATGCACGCAACAAGACATTCGAGGTTATAAATTCGTCCACTTTTGGCAATTTTTGTCATGAGATATGGAGTATCATGTGCATTATTTGTTGGTTTTAGCAAAATAGATGCCATCTATCTCTCTAACAAAATTAAACTAACTTTTTTAACTCTTGTAACTTAAACATGGTCATTTATTGGTGCTAGGCTTGGATACAAGGTGTTGGCACTACAAGAAATATAGGCTTAGCCGACGGTTGGGGTTACCCTTTTCCAGCGGCCAGTTTTACCGGTCACCAGTAAAGGGGCTTATAAATTCACAACACGGGACACCCGAATACTTCATTTGCAAAGCTCGCCCTAATAAGTCTAGACTCTCTCTCTCTCTCTCTCTCTCTCTCTCTCTCTCTCTCTCTCTCGCTCTCCCTATCCACTCGCTCTCCTTCTCTCTCTCTGCCTCTCCCTCTCCCTATCCACTCGCTCTCCCTCTCGTGTCCGAATGCCCCTTTTCCACCAGCGTTAGCCAACATTTGTACTTTGACCCTTCGAAAACCCCCCAAACCCTCTCTCTCTTGATCGACTCTCCCCTTCTCTCTCTGATCGATCTCTCTTCCTCTTCCTCTCCCTCTTACATCGGCCAGCGACGTTCTACCGCAACCCAGTGGCGCATCAGCCGCATCGTGACGGAGATCCAACCATACCTCGGCATCCAACGAATAGGGTTTCTACCCTGGAAGGTAATTTGTTTTCTTCATCTTGTTTATATGCTTGTAGTGGGGATTGGAATTAGTGTTTTCAATTTGGGATTGGAATTAGGGTTTTTTCCTTTTGGGATTGGAATTTGGTTTTTCGTTTGTGATTGGGATTTGGATTGGAATTGGGGTTTTTCATTTGGGATTGGGATTGGCAAACTTTTCCCCCATCACATAATCTCAGCCATCTTATATACAAGTTGCTGGTTACATAGGCGATTCATATTGGTGACCTTTGACACTGAGTCAACTTGGCTGAGTCGTGACAACCAGGCCATGTCTTGGCTGGATGCCATGATCCTTTTTTCCATGTGCTCTGGTGGTTTTATTAGTTATACTGCCAGTATCAGCTGACATTTGCATTTATTGCACTTCATGTACTATGTTATCTGCTTTGATATTCTCTTGTTTGAGAAGCACCATCTCCCTTGGATGCAGAAAATATCCGAAGAAAAGATAACCGACAGTATGAAGGATGACATAAAAAATTCAGTTCATGCAGGCATTCCTGCTCAGAATTATGAAGTTGACATATTGCCAAGATATAAGGAAGCTTTATCCCTGTGCCTGAGTTTGTACAAGCATCACTTGCAGAAAACAAAGATAACTGCATCAACAGGTTCTGTTTTCAAAGTATGCTTCTCTGTTTGTAATGTCTTTTTATGTGCTTGGTTTTTAGATCTAAAGCTGATTATTACTATTTTTAAAGTGTTGACTGTCCAAAGAGACATGATTTAGCTTTTTCTGCAATCTGTGATATTAATCAATAACAATGTCATATGTACAAAGCCATACCTTGGTGACTTTAATTGCTCTTCACTGCCAACTTCTCCATTTGATGAAGATAATGTCCTTTTTCTCTTTTCAACAAAGATAAATTCAGCTTCACTGTGAAAATTAAGCAGCCATATATATTGCCTCTATTCTCATTCTCCATGAATGAACCAAACATATAGAACTTCATTGTCACTTTGTTTGAGAGAAGCTGACAGCTAAAATTCTACATACTGCATTTGTTCGTTCCAAAGATCAGTATGTGGACATTTTCACCAAGGCATCATCATCTCACCACTTCAAGCACATTATCGGCAAGCCTGGCATATATGATGATATCCATGCACCAGCTTGAGAGGGAGTGTTAGAGTACATGGTGCTTTCTTATATGTGCAGAGCTCCATCCCAGCATATTCTAGCATACATTGCTCTATGGTACTTCGAAATACCCTATACTTCAAATTCTTGCAAGCAGAAACAAATGGTTGATACTTTTGACCTTAACCGGGAAGAAGGAATCAAATCTGCATACATCAGATGAACTGATGGTAAGTCCTGAATCCACTGAAAGTTGCACATGTAGCTTGAACTGACAGTGGGTGTACTAACAAGCTAACCAAAAAAAAGAAAATGCTTTTCTAAATAATTTATTTATTTATATCCTAAATGTGGAGCCGACCAGATGAGTTGCCTTACATTCTATCGCATATTCATACCATCATATGTACTATACATAAAGTAGATATATAGTGCTTGTGCATTCCCTTTCCTGGCAGGTGGGCCTGGCTTGTGCATTCCCTTTCGTGTTCAGTTACGTATTTTATCAGACACACATGTTACTATTGACATAGGAAATAGAAGATGGTGAGGCTTATTCGTTGACCCACATCGGAGGTGAGCCTACATGATGGATGGTTCCAGGCGAAATTCTTGGTATTCTTGGTCATCATACCATGGGCTTTAAATTTTGTGGTTCATGACTACATTCTCATGCTAGGTAACCTTTTCCTATCATGCTGGCTGTATCTCATGATTTCTCGTGCTGTTCAGTGTCAGAATTCAAAATGCGTGTTTTTCTTCTGCTGCCTATCATGCTGCCTGTTCAATTTATATTGTTTTCAATTGGCATCTGTCTATGTAGTATGTATTGTAATGGATCTTCTGCTCTGCTCCTTCGACGCTTCTACTGCTGCAGCAGCAGCACCAATGGAGCTTCTGCTCTCGACCCAACAAGGAAGAAGAAGCAACTCGTTTTCATGGGCTCTCCTCAGGCATTTGATTCATCTCCTCTCTCTCGCCGCTTCGTCAATTTATACACCATTTCTCTATATATATCCTTCCATTTTTATTTTTATTTTTATTTTGTAGGTCTCAGCATCAGTTCTAGACATTCTAATGAATGCTTCTACAGAGCCCAACTTTTCTTTCTTTTGAATGTTTCTTAGGTAAGAGATTGTCTGTGATGATATCTTTTTAACATACAGTGGCCTACATGCATATGCCTTACTGTAAAAGATGGTGATGGTTCCTATCATTGCCTTGCTCGGATGGTAATTTTTCTCTAACATTGAATTTGAAGGTTACTAAATTTTTCTCTAGTCTTTGATTTATATAGAAAAAAAAAATCAAGAAAAAAAGTTGTGCAGATTTTGGTACGGAAGAACTCAATCAAAAGCTATTTGGAATTGTGTTTCTCTTGTTTCTTTTATTTCCAAGGACTCTTTTAAGTACACAAAGAAAATTTTGCAGACTCGTTGCTATAAACCCAATCAAAAGCTATTTGTGGAATTGGGTTTCTATTGTTTCTTCAATTCCAATTTTATGCAGGGGTGAGCCCCCGACGGTTCAAGCTCCAGGAACGTAAACCCTAAGTTTCTGCTATGTGTTTGACATGGTATGTTGTAGATACTTTCTTCCTCCTAGACTTTCAGTATTATGCAAAAATGACTTTTGTTTGAACTATAATAGTTACATTTGTCATGTATTTCTTTGACAAACTTCTATCAATTGATTAATTCACTACCTGTCTAGGGGTCGGTGGAGTTCTAGGGGTTGACTGGGAGTTGCTTGCTTTTTGAAGTCCTAGTGTGTTGCTTTTGGAGGCGCTGACCTCCCTTTTTTCTCCTTATTCTTTCTTCCTTTTGTTGTTTGATCATTGTTTTGGGCCATGTATTTATGTTCGGCCTATTGCTTAAAAAAAGAATATTGGAGTTAGAGAGAAGGTGAATGTGCTAGAACATATGCACTATATGTAACTCATAATAGTCATAGACTGGAATATGCAATTGACATGAATTATCATAAAGTAGGTTTCAGTTTCTTCTAGTTGTTTGCTGCGTGTATCCATCAATTGTACCTTTAAACGGGGTGTCCTTCTATGCAATGGTACGAATGGGATGCTGTCAAGGTGGAATGGCAACTGCTTTATTTTTCTCTGAAAGAGTATCTTATAAAAATCCATTTTCTTATATTGTCATGCTGTTTTTTGGCTTTATTGTTTCTTCAGATTGAATCAAGTTTGCTCGTTAGTGTGGTGATGTTATTTGGGTAATTCTATTTGACTGGGGATCCGTAATTAATGAATTTTACTATTGAATAAATTGGGTGATTGTGTTATTGGGCAGTTGGCTGGCCGCAGATATAATGAATGTGGACAACCACTTTCTTCTTGAAAGTTATGCGCCCCTTGCAGATGAACCTTGGACAACTGGAATTGGCAACAAGGAGATCATTGACATTAACCAAGGTATGTTAGTTGCTTAGACTGGTGTAACAAAAAAAAAAAAAAAAAAACTAGGATGCATGTGGGTCACCTTTTCTTTTTCTTTTTTTCTTTTTTTTTTTTTTTAACTTTTTGATAGGAAAGATTCTCCCTATTGCTACAAATTGTTTGTGGCTATGATTTCTATAGCTACGGATTTAATCCGTAGAAAATATTTAAAGAGCTACGGTACAGATGGCTACGGGCACATTGTCGGCTTGTCATTTCTAGCTACGAATTCTATCCGCAGATGTAGACCGATTTTCTGGTAGTGTAGCTAAACGCTGGCGACTTAGCGGCGTCTAGCACAATCTCTAGCCGCAGATGTAGACCGATTTTCTGGTAGTGTAGCTAAAAGCTGGCGACTTAGCGGCGTCTAGCACAATCGTCAGTAAAGGTCCTGACCACCGGTAAATCGTTTACCGACCGAGGCTTTGCCGGCTGTTAGCTGACTGCGGGAAAAGGGTTTTCCGGCGGTTTCGACCACCAGTAAATGCTAGTTTTCTTGTAGCGTTGTTGGTCAGAATGGTCGGATGAAAGTGATATTTGATTAGTGGTCAATCAATGCCGGATTTAGTGGGATGCCTAGTTCGGATTTCTATCCCGACAAGCCATGTGTGTCGAACATCATTAGGAAATACTATTACTTAAATATTTTCGATCCTAGAATATTTATGGTTAAAAAGTCAGTAAATAAAGCTTCTTTCATGGGCAGAGCTTTGGAGTGTTTGGGATTTCTAACTATGGCCGCACCGTGATAAATGTGTCTTACATTCACGCTGTCCATCTTCATTGAAAGCTCATTTTAGGCCATGATAATAAAAAAAATAAAAAAATAAAGCAAATTCAAATCTCAGATGCACCTAGAGGTGTGCACGAGTCGAACTGAGTCGAGCTTGGCATAGCTCGACTCAGCTCGGCCACTAGCTAACCCCAGCTCGAACTCACCTCGGATCGGTCCTCGAGCCTGATTGGCCAACTTGGGTCAGTTTGGTCAGCAGCTCGGGCCAATTCGAGCTAATATCGAGTCGAGTTCGCCTATGCAGTATTTTCACAAACACATGGACTGCAAATTCAAATTCTCACTGCATAAAAACCAACAGCAGTCGTTTCACAGGTATTTCATCAAACACCTTATAGGCAACATTAAAATCAAGAAAAAAAGGATACTTGTTTCATATACATACCTTCCTTGCCACCAGCTGATACTTCGTCGAGTCATTTCATCAAACACTTGGTGAGCAACACCAATACCAAAGTAGCAGAGTCACTAAATTGGTTCGATTCGAGTTTGATTTGAGTTGGGTTCGATCTGTGTCGAGTCGAGCTTAGGCAATCTCAAACTCGGTTCGAAATTTTTTCGTTCTCAAAAAATCAACTCGACTCAACTTGAACTCAGCTTCAAACCGAGTTGAGTCGAGCTTTTTCGAGTCAAGTCGAGCTAGCTAACTGAGGTAACTCGGTTTGTGTACAACCCTAGGCGCGTCATAGTACAGGAAACAATAGTAAATGATATTATTAAAAACTTCTTGTGAGCCACCAAAATTTTGGATGAATGTTAATTATATCTGGGTGGTCTCCTCATCCACGTTTTTGTAACCTTATCAATAGGTTGGATGATACATATCCCGTGGACCCCATAAAATTCTTTATGGTGGGGATTCAATCACAACATTTCAACCATCATGTTATATGTGCTATATCCACTACATATCCCGTGGACCCCATAAAATTCTTTATGGTGGGGATTCAATCACAACATTTCAACCATTGTGATATATGTGCTATATCCACTTGGTCTATTATTTCACCAGCTCATTTTAGGACATTAGCCCAAATATGAGGCAGATCCAAATCTCAAGTGGACCAGACCACAGGAAAAAGTAAAGATTGAATTCTTATCATTGAAAACTTCTTGAGCCCACAGATATTTTGTATCAAGCTGACATTTGTGTTTTCCCTTCATCCATGATGGAATGACCCCATGAATGTGTTAGATGGCATATAAATATCACGGTGGATGCTAGCTAGAACAGTTTCAATGGTGGGCATTTTTATCCCCACTATTTTCTTTGATGTGGTCCACTTGAACTTTGGATGTTTGGGATCTTGTCCTAAAAGGAGCAGGCCAAACTGATGGACACGGTGGATATAGCACATAAATCATGTTGAACCCCATAGAGTACTTAGGATTGCAAGATCTTGCAAGAGGCAATCAATGGTATTTTGCCTGAATATCATTAAGTCCTACTGTCATAAATGCCATTGGTTTAATCTACACCATTAAAAGTTTCAGCAAGTCTCCCTCAAAGGCATACTTTAAAATTGCCATCGTGACACACACACACACACACACACACACACACACACACACACACACACACAAAATCCTTAAATATTTTGAAAAATCATTTCTACCAACGAATTAAGCACAGATCAAAGACGGTGCAAATGCATGTGATGGGCCTACGTATACTTGACACTTCTCAGGCGCATCTACGAGCCTAAGGAGGATTCTGAATTCAATTTGACCTGGGTCAGGCCTGATACAATTAAACCAGGGGTTTGACCCATGGCTCGGGGTGATTCCTGATTGATTGACCAGCATTACTTGCTAAAAATGGATGATGATGATAGAGATAAGTTCTTTATTGTATTCATGGATGGATGCCTGTGTTACAGACTTGGATTCTATCTGTAACAAGGGCATATGTCATCTTAAGGTGACTCGGTGATGCTATTACTTGAAGTCAAATAATGGTAGTTGAGATACCCTCTGCAGTGAACATCATGAAATTGCCATGTGAGACGGAGGTGTATGTTAAGCTAAGCTAAGCTACCCTACAAGCAGCTGCAAAGTAACCATTCTTTCACAAGTATATTATAAGTTCTATTTTTATTATTTTATTTATTTGGTTAGGTTGTCTGATTTTAAATTTTAATTTGAACAGTTTAATGTCTAAATTCTCACGATAAACTATTTTGGAGGTGATTCCGTGCCTCTATGGAGTGCATGGCATTTTGCTTCACAAATACCATATGTGTGGTACATGATCTGAAATAGGCATCTTGAGGGCTGTGCCATTAATTGGCTACTAGTAAAACTAGCTTCAATTGGATTATCGTAACCATCTAAAAATAAACTTCTCTTGATTAATGCCGGCCAGGCGATTGTCAACACTAGACATCTGTATCTTAAGATAAGATAAGTTACTTATCTTGATTAGGGCCCGTTTGGATTGTAAGTTACTTATCAGATAAGCCACTTTGCTTGGTTTCTACTTATAAAATGGATAAATATGCTTTCAAAAAGTAGAAAGGTATGTTTAGTTTCCAATAACACCAGTATTTATCCCTCAAGTATGCTTGGTACCCCTTGCGTCCACTGTCCTTCAGGTTGGACCAACCTTTGATGTGGGACGCTCATTCTGTGGGTCCACTTGAGATTGGAGTCATTATAATTTTGGGCTGTACCATAAAGTGATCTGGAAAGAAAATCAAAAGAAGGAAAATTGGATAGCGAGCTTGGTCATACAACACATATAACAACATGGCCTGGGAGGGTTTTAATGATGTGGATTTAAATCCTCACTAATTTTATGTTGTGGGTCCATTCACTAGATCTTGGGAGTGTTTCAACAGTAGAGATTTTATCCTCATTGTTTTCTGCTGGTGGGACCTACTTAATTAGCTCAGATGGCAAACACATTACAGTGGGTCCAAGCTATGGGCACCATTTCAGTAGACCTCAGAGAGGCTATGGTGGTGGGCAATACATAAATAGGAAAACGGATGGATGGCATGGAAGCTATGGGCACCATTTCAGTAGACCTCAGAGAGGCTATGGTGGTGGGCAATACATAAATAGGAAAACGGATGGATGGCATGGATATACAACAAATACAAAGAGATGGGCCATCAGGGTATTTGCACCAGTGGGTATCATTAATTTACTTCTTGCTGCTAGTGGTGGGGTTAATTTGATGGACAGTGTGGATTCCTCAAAATTATGTTGGGTCCCACTATCCCACGTGGTGGGACCCACACTCAAAAGGATCTTGAGAAAGAGAGGTTTCAGCGGCATGTAGGTGCTTGGTCACCACCATTTGTAGTGGGTTCCACAAACTGCTGGCCCCACTGTTGATCCATTAAGTTGGTGTTGGTTTTCACGTCAACTGGGTTTTTATGCCCAGCACCAAGTTGGGTTGCAATCAACCTATTGTGACACAAAAAATAAAAAATAAAAAATAAAAATTGAAGGAAATAAGTTGCCTTGGGAAGTTGAAAAGTAAAAAAAATAAAAAAATAAAAAAAAATTGCTGAAAATACTCATGTAATTTCAGTAAATAAGTAATTGATATTAATTTTTAACCAAATTTACTTATCCTATAGATAGGTAACTTAACACCTGCTATCAGTAGAAAAAGTTACTTATCTGGCTGCATCTAAACGGGCACTTAATGTTCTTTTGTGATCCACCAACTGAAGGGTTATGATTGCCCAAAAAGTGTAAGTTATAGACGTAGATTTAAGTACTGGACCAATTAAATGGACGGTTGTGATTTAGTCTATGTATGCCATGCGGATAACAATGGCACTAGATCAGGTCTCATAGACAATGTCATGTATATATACAAATATAGGAGGTGGAGTAATTGACCCATTCTTGATATGTACGGCACCACCATGTTTTAAAGGGAAATTAGGCCGTCTGGACCGGTCAGGACAAAGATCAATCAGGCTGTTCTTCAACTCAGGTGGGCCCTAGTTAGAATCATGGGCGAGCATCCCTCCTCACCCTGTTCCATGAGCTCTGGCGCACCAGAGTTTCCGATTGAGTGAATTTTCAAGCCCCTGGGTAACATGTGGGGACATATCTGATGGATCAATTGGATGAATACATACACTACATGGCCCCACATCTGCCCCGTACCACTATAAGCCTATGGTAGTATTGGAACCACTAGAGGGATCCTTCCCATCAGAAAAAATCCAGCCGTACATCCTTCCTATTTCAACAAACAAGTGTCCCAAAGCAGAGGCTGGGATTGCTGAACCAATCTGAGCTCAAATGAGAATCTCAAATTCTTTCAGCCCATTTTTTTTTTAAAAAAAATTTAAAAGATGCAATTCCAACTTAAGTCAATCATGGGACTTATATTATTCATTCGCATCTTATATCACATACATTAATACATATGGACCAAAAAGGCTAAAATTTCATTTCAAGAGACTTGGGTTAGATCTTCCAATGTGATCTACACCCCATCACACATGTTTATTATGAACATTTGGCAAGAGTGCACATAGCCCAAATAGCTGGCCACACTAAAAGCTTATGGACCAGCCAAGCCCTTTAATAACCCTAGTGATTGTGGTAGTCCAATTAATATGATTTCGGTATATTTTGGACCAACAAAGATTAGTCCATATTGTCACAAATAGTGAATTGGAAATCTTGGTTTAGAAAAAGCTTGTGGACCATTGTTGTAGTCTAGCCCAAAAGAAAAAAAGCCATAGATGCTCAATGATATCTTTTCCTTGAATTTGGGGTGGGGTTGGTCAGGTCTAGTTTAGTCTTTAAACCCAAAATCAGGTCCATTTAATAACCGTTTCCCAACCATGTTGGATCAAGTTGATTTTGAGAAGACCTAGATTCATTAAGTAACTCAGATCAAACTTTTAGACCTAGAGCCACCTCTCGGGTCCAATGACCCTTGGGTCCATTCAACACATTTGCACCCCTATATATATATATATATATATATATATATATATATATATATATATATATATATATATATATATAGGTAAATGTGAAAAATATGATGGGCTGGGCTGAGTTGAATTAAAATTTTGAATAGGGCTGGTTCAACGGGTCTAGATAGGCAAATTGTGAGTTTAAAGAAACCCAAGTCCAGCCCATTTGGCACTGATACCATGGTTGTCAGTGATGGGAAATGGGCCAAGTGAGAGTTAACGGACTGGCCTAATAATAGAAGGCCTATACTTGAGTCCGACCTGAGCCCTCATGATCTTAATGGCCCAAATCCAACTTTTGACTTATCTGGTCCTAAACATCGTTTTTTGTTTTCCTAATTTACTAATATGTTATAACTTGCTATTTTAAATGTAATGAATGAAAATTCTTATAATAATGGTCCACAAATGGCCAGACTCATGCTGAGTCCTTGGGCCTAGTATTCCAACCCAAGCGTGGGCTGAAGTGGGCCAGGCTTGTAGCTAAGGGCTCAGCCCGCACCAATGGCAGCCCCAGAGGAAGGAATGCTAAGGATTGTCTCAATTTTATTAATCATGGTTGATCTAAGACAGCCTACTGTGTGAATGGTCTGGATCCCTATTCACCATTGACGCTTCCCCATCAACGGTGATGATATAAAAGGGGAGTTGTCAGGGACACGAATTGCCTAGTGTATCAGACAACACCTACTGAAAATGCTACGTGGGCCCACCATGATGTGTGCGTTTTATCCACGCAATCCATCTGTTTTGCCAGCTCCTTTAAGGGCATGGGCTCATCAAATCAATCTCAAGTGAACCACGCTAGAGGAAACTGTAGTGATCGACGTATGGTACACTTGAAATTTGGATCTACTTTATTTTTGGACATGAGCTTTCAAAATCAATAGACGGCGTGGATGAAATATGGACATGAATTAGCCTATGACAGATTAAGCAGCAAGAATGGCTACTGAAGTGACGTCACCAAGTTCTGTAGGCCTCACTATAATGTATGTGATGTATCCACACCATCCATTCATTTGGAGAGATCATTTCAGTGCATGAGGGAAAGAATGAAGCAGATCCAAAGCTCTAGTGGACCTCACTATAGAACAAAATGGGGAAACTGAGCGCCCCCCCCTGACACCTTCCGCGGGTCCCCATGTTTACTTGAGATCCAACCTGTTCATAAGTTAACACAGACATGAAAGAAGGGATTGATTGAAAACTTCTATGGCCGTGGGAAGGTTACAACGGTGGGTGTCACTCTCCTCTCCGTTTCCTGTGGTGGGGCCCACTCAAGCTTTGGATCTGACTCATTCTTTGTCACATGCCCTAAAATTATCTCTCTAAGTGGATGGACGGTGTGGATATAACAAATACTTCATAGTGGGGCTGACAGAACTTGGTGAGGTCACTTCAGTTAGAGCTGGGCAATCCTAACCCAATTCGACCAGATCCGACCGCCTGGATCGGTGCGGATCGAGTAGTGTAGTCCAAATCCGAAAGCGTTTCGGGTTGATTCCGGATCCATACCTACCCGGGCCGATTCGATTGGGTCCGATTCAATCCGATCGGACCCAATCCGAAGATGTATGTGTTTCATCCATTCCATTCATCCATTTTACAGATCATTCTAAGGCTTTATACAAAAAACCGATTGGGATATAAATCTCAGGTGGACCACACCACAGGAAAATAATAATGATTGGATATCCACCATTATAATCCTCTTAAGGCCTATTGTAATGTTTATTTGACATATAATCTGTTAATTAGGTCATAAGGACCCAGATGAAGGGAAACAATAAATATCAGCTTGATAAAAAACTTTTATGGCCTCCAGAACGTTTTTAATGGTCAACAACATTCATTCAACAGTGTTTCCTATAATGTGGTCCACTTGAGATTTCGATATACCTCATTTTTTTTCTCATAAATAAAATGATCTATAAAAATAGATGGAGCGCATGGATGAAACACATACATCATGGTGGGGCCCACAGAGCATCGACCCTCAGTCAGTGGCCGGTGGCAAGGAGAGTAGCAGTCCGTTCCGTATGGCGTCTGGCACTCCTCGAGCTTCGAGTTATACAAACGGTTCAAAGGAGATCAAAGTTATATGGGCCCCACAGTGATGTATTTATTATATCTACACTGTTCATATATTTTTAGAGATAATTATAGAGAATCATCCAAAAAATAAACAATATCCAAAGATCATTTGGACCACACCGGAAATAACAACAGAGAATGATTTTCACCGTTAAACAATTTGTGTGGTCCACTTGATAGTTAGATCTATCTTATTTTTCATCCCAAGCCTTAAGACGAACTCGCCAAATGGATGGAAAGTTTGGATATAACACATACCCCATTATCAGACTCACATAACTCACAAACGTCGATTAAAAAGTCATTATGTGGACACTGTGCTTGCATGAGAAGCAAGCCATTGCCATTTCGTGCAGTACACCATGCATGTCAAAAGTTCAAATCCAATAAAAACATGTACAGTGTCCATTTTGACATATTATCTTAGACCATAGGCTTAAAAATTCATATATTAAAGGTTGAAGTGGACTACACCATATGAAACAGTTGGATTAAAGTTCATACGATCCAAATCATACCCAACCCAATCCGACTCGGATTCCCTGACTGAGTTGGACTCGGTTCAGGTCAGGTCAACCATTCATCAGATCGGTCCGAATCTAATGACTCAGATTCGGCCTTGGATCGGATCGGATCGAGTTCGGGTCAAGTCATTAGGATTTCGAATCGGATCGAGTTGTACGTGATCCGATCCGATCTGAACCGGTGCCGAGCTCTATTCTTCAGTAGCGAGTCTCGCTACTCTTAACCTTTCAGTAGGGGCTTTTCCAGTTGCACACAGGACGGAAGGTGTTGCTGTGTGCTACCTACGCAATCCTAGTCCGTCATCTCCACTTATAAATCTCACTCATTTTTAAAGTTACAGGTTGTTTTGATTTTCATCATCTTTTAATTCTCGACAGATCTCTTTGATCATGACGATATCCTCAATGTTCTTCTCCTTCTCTTTCTCTCCCCCATCCATCATCTCTTCCTCCATCCGCATCTCCATCTCCATTCATCTCTTCCCAAAACTCCCCCTTCTTCAACACCTCCATCGTCCTCTCTCAATCCCCCACAAGAAAGAGTCCCACCACAAGAGCTTTCACCGGCCGGCAAGAATACGAAGAATGTTGAAATTTATTTTAAAATAATATTTAAATTTAATTTTTCAAACTTTCGATGGTTTCCCTCCACAATTAAATTTTGGTGCTTTTAAAGTATGAATTTTGTCCCACATCGGATTTGACAAAAAAAATTCTCTTATTTATAAGATAAGCTTTTTGCCTTGGGCTTGAGCCCCTTTCTGGGGGCATATGAATTTGGTCTTGTGGGGGGCTATGCTAATAGATCTAATCTATGCCATTGACCACACGCGCGCGCGTCGAGCTGAGTCGTGCCATGTCGTGCCGAGTCCTAGTTTGAGTCCGTATCCATGTGCGTGTGTACAACGCGACGGGACAAGACGAGCTGGGCCGGCCTAGGCTGGGCGTGGGCGTGGGCAAGGGTGCGATGTGAGTGTACTCGCGTGGGTGTGTGTGTATGGGTACTCGCGGGACTTTATTTGCGAGAGTGTACTCGCACTTGCACCTTTTTATTTTAAACCAGAGAGATGCATCCGTTCCGGTTGGTCGCACCTCTTGGGTTTAAAACCAACAAATCTAACCTTTTGTAAAGGGTGTTTATGCACCACTTTAGAGTCTATATAAAGACTACCGATTTCAGTTTTATATATACGAAAATATTATATCTTTTATAAAACTCACTTTGTTATTCTGGTTTAAGATTTTTACTGAGTTCATTGCTGAGTCAACTCAATACCTTCGGATTAAACTGCAAGTGGTTCGAGCCCGTGTACAGTGAGTGCACCGCTAGGACCAAGTCATAGCCATTGTATCCTGGAGGTCGATTGCTCTGGAAACCTGTTGCACTTGGGACGCTATCCAAGAGGAGCAAATTCGATTTTAACCCGAGTGACTCAGTCACACCTCGACTCAATTTAATAAGTTCTTCTTTCTCAAAATTTTATTTTCTTTTCTAGTTCTCGATTTTAATAATCTATTTAATTTAACCAAATATTTTAACAATCTTGAAATCGAATTGTTGAATTATATAGATTATGGCTACAGTAATAATAAATGTTTTTGCTGAGTTAGTCAAAATCGAACCGTTCGCTAGACAACGCTTTAATCCGTGGAAATAAAAACTGATGTTTGCACTAACCACTCTTAAAGTTTTATACATTTTATCTGAATCATTTACTATAGATCCAGCAAATCAAACTGAAGAAACAGATGAAAATAATTGTAAAAATTATATTTTAAACTCTTTATCTAACAAACTATATGATGTGTACGCTTGTTACGTGTCTGCTAAAGACATATGGACTATTTTAAAAAAGAAATACATATTAGAAAATGCAGGCGTTAAGAAACATGCAATTGCTAATTTTTTTCATTATGAAATGACAAACGATAAACTTGTCACAAATCAGATTCATGATTTTCAAACTCTAGTTCACGAACTATCGATAAAAGAAATTAAGTTGAATGAAATGTTTCTGTCAGGGGCTCTAATAGAAAAGTTACCGCCTTCCTAGAAAGAATATAAGAATAGAATAAAATATAAAAAGAACAGTGTTTCTTTGGAAACCACTATCGTACACATACGAATAGAGGAGGTCAATAGAATCAAGGACCAAAAAGAAAATGGAAATGAGATTAATTCAAAGGCAAATCTTGTGAAATCAAGTCGGACAAATAATAAGAAAAAGATCAACTGTCATAACTGTGGTAAACCTGAACATTACGCAAATGAATGCAGGCTCAAAAAGAAGAATGCAAACAATCAATTCAAGAAAAAGAAAAACTGCTATAACTGTGAAAAGCCTGGGCATCATGTTAAAACCTACAGGCTTAAGAAAAACAAAGATAAGCTGCAGGCTAATCTTACAGAAATAGGCAATGAGTCTGACATGGTAGTAGCTGTGGTGTCAGAAGTCTTCCTTGTAAACAACTTGGAGTGGGTACTAAACACTGGTGCAACTAGGTACGTGTGCAATCTTAATATGTTTACCTCCTACCAAGTATTAGGAGATGATGAACAAGTGTTCATGGGTAATGCTAGAACGTTTCCAGTTGTAGGGAAAGGGAAAGTACTTCTAAAAAGACTCTAATGTTGAATGATGTCCTACATGTGCCTGACATTAGAAGAAACTTGGTCTCTAGTTCGCTCCTCATTAAGGCTGGTGTCAAGTTAGTATTTGATTCAGATAAACTTGTAATGACTAAGAATGAAACTTTTGTTGGTAAGGGACACTATAACGATGGTTTAATTATTCATTGTAAATGTATCCAATGATAATAATAACAAGACATCTAGTTCTGTTTATATCGTTGAACATTTTTATCTATGACATAGAAGATTAGGTCAGGTGAATGTAGTATCTTCAAAGAAAATGAAAAAATTAGGTTTATTACCTAATATATCTAATGAAGGATTCGATAAATGTGAAATATGTGTATAATTAAAATTCATTAGAAAACCCTTTAAACGAATATAAAAATCATCTGTTCTATTAGAGTTGATTCACAGTGACTTAGGTGATTTTAGAAATCACACGTCTAGAGGTGGAAAAAGATATTACATAATTTTTGTAGATGACTACTCTATGTTCACTAGAGTCTATCTATTAAGGAACAAAGATGAAGCTTTATATGTTTTTTCTAAATACAAAATTGAAGTTGAAAATCAGTTAAATATAAAAATTAAAAGACTTCAAACCGATAGAGGAGGTGAATATGAACCTTCTTAATTCAGAGAATTATGTAAAAAGAATGGAATAGTTCACGAAAATATAGCTCTTTATACATTAGAACAGAATAGAATAGTAGAACATAAGAATAATACTTTTAAAAAAATAATAAATGATATGTTAAATAATTCAGGCTTACCCTCAAATATATGAGAAAAAGTAATTTTGTCTGCTTGTTATATCTTAAATAGAATTCTTTCTAAATCTTCTTAACTAACACCTTATGAACTTTGGAATAATCATGTTCATAGTCATAAATATATTAAAGTGTGGGGATATTTTGCTAAAATAAGATTACCTGAAACTAAAAAAAAGAAAGTTAGGTTATAAAACGATCGACTGTATATTTATAGGGTACGTGCAAAACAGTGCGGTCTATAAGTTTCTAATTTTAAAAATAAAGGATAATATTCTATATCTTAATACAATTATAGAAGCTAGGGATGTAGAATTCTTTGAGAACGTATTCCCTATAAAATCTAAATATATAGAAATTGAGGAAGTTAATGAATCAGATATTACGTATAATAGTAAAAATGCTTACGAGAAAGTAGTAGAAGAGATACAATCAAGAAAAAGTACTAGGGTTATAAGAGAAACTAACCTAGGAGATGATTTTTTCACCTTCTTAGTAGAACATGATCCTACAACATCTATAGAAGCAATTAACTCTTCAGATGCAACATTTTGAAAGGAAACAATAAATGATGAGTTAGAATCTATTATTTCTAATAACATTTGAAAACTTGTAAACCTACCACCTGGAAACAAACCAATAAGATGTAAATGAGTGTTTAGAAAGAAACTAAAACTAAATGGAACTATTGATAAGTTTAAGGTTAGGTTGGTAGCGAAAGGCTTTTAACAAAAGGAAGGAATAGATTATTTTGATACATATTCTCATATAACTAGGATTACAATTACTGGGGTCTTAATAGCGATAGCCTTCATATATAAACCGGTGGTATACTAGATGGACATTAAGACAACTTTTCTAAATGGACACTTAGAAGAAGAAATAAAGTAATCCTAGTATGTAACCTGATGGTTATAAGATATCAGGTAAAAAAAATAAAGTATGTAAACTAATTAAATCACTATATGATTTAAAACAAGTTTCCAAACAATGGCATGAAAAATTTGATGGTGTTTTAAAATCAAATGGTTATCATATAAATGATGTAGATAGTTGTATATATAGTAAAATTTCTAGAAATGATTATGTTATTATATGCCTTTATGTTGATGACATGCTTATTTTTGGAACTCATATTAAATTAGTTAATTCAACTAAGAAATTCTTGTCATCTAAGTTTGACATGAAAGACTTAGGAGATGATAGTGTAATCTTGGGTATTGTAGTAAATCAGAAAGATGATATTATTATATCATCACAATTTCATTATATTGAGAAAATATCAAGAAAGTTTAACCATTTTGACTATTTACCTGTCAGTACTTCTTATAATTATAGTGTAACTTTTATGAAGAATACAGAAAATAGTGTATCTCAACTGAAATATTACAAAATAATTGGTAGCCTCATGTATCTAATAAACTATACTAGACCAGATATAGCTTTTGTAATAGAAAGGCTAAGTAGATATACACATAACCTTAGAAAAGAGCATTGAAATGTCTTGTTTAGAATTTTGAGATACCTAAAAGACAATATGACATATGGTTTACATTATAATGAGTTTCCTGTTATATTAGAAGGATACAGTGATACTAACTGAGTTAATGATTTAGATGAGACAAAATTTACTAGTGCATATGTCTTCACTTTGGGTGGAGGAGCAGTCTCTTGGAAGTCTACCAAGCAGACATGTATCGCTCGTTCGGCTATGGAATCCGAGTTTATTACCTTAGTAAAGACTAGATCAAAAGCCGAGTGACTTAGAAATTTCTTAGCTGATATATCATTGTGGACAAAGCCTGTATCGGTTGTGTCTATTCATTGTGACTGTCAACCAGTTATAGCAAAAGTAAAGAGTAAAATATATAATGGAAAGAGCAGACATATTAGAATCAGACACAACATAGTAAAACACATGTTGTGTGATGGAGTCATATCTATTGACTTTGTGAGGTCAGAAAAGAATCTAGCAGATTCTCTGACCAAAGGATTATCTAAAAAGTTAGTCAATGATACATCGAAGGGAATGGGGTTGAGCTTAATATATGATCAGCCAGTGTCGGCAACCCAACCTATACAAGTGGAGATCTCATTAGATGAGTTCAATAGGTAAACAACAAGACACGAGGTAGACGATTACACTGAGTTATCTGAGCCCCTTCTATGGTGAACAGTGCTAGCAGTAACACAAAAGGATGAGTTTTTAGAACTCTTAATGGATCCATAGCCATATATTTGGTTGTATATATAGTTGTTGCATATGCTTGATGGAATTCACCTATATGAGTGTGGAGGTGGAGGCCGCTTCTTATGAGAATCTAGACGAATTCTCTAAATCACTCATGAAATTCAGGTAATAATGTATGACCGAAATGCACCGAACCACAAAATCACTTGCAGAAGAAGAGTTGTGTGAGTGACATGTATTTGCGATCTACATTAAAAGGATTCATGTTCAAGACTATGGTGTCACTTGATTCCTGTAGACCTGTCTTGCTTACTCTAATGTCGATTCAAGTTTAGGGTGACATCGGAACCATTGCACAACTATTACGTTTTAATTCAAAAGAGTTTTATTTTAAAACATGTGGGGGATTGTTGAAATTTATTTTAAAATAATATTTAAATTTTGATTTTTTAAATTTTCGGTGGTTTGCCTCCACATTTAAATTTTGGTGCTTTGAGGTGTGAGTTTTGTCCCACATCGGATTTGACAAAGAAAATTTTCTTATTTATAAGATAGGCTTTTTACCTTGGGCTTCAGCCCCTTTCAGGGGGCATGTGAATTTGGTCTTATGGAAAGTTATGCCATTAGTTCTAATCTATGCTATTGAATACATATGCGTGCGCGCGCCGAGTTGAGTCGAGCCGTGTCGTGCTGAGTCTAAGTTCGTGTGCGTGTGCACGTGCGCAACGTGACGCGACGGGACGGGATGGGCTAGGCTGGGCGTTGGCGTGGGCGCGGGTGCGGTGTGAGTATACTCCCATGGGTGTATGTATATGGGTATTCGTGAGACTTTATTTGCGAGAGTTTACTCACACTTGCACCTTTTCGTTTTAAACCAGAGAGATGCATCCGTTCTAGTTGGTCGCACATGTTGGGTTTAAAATCAACGGACCTAACCTTTTATAAAGGGTGTTTGTGCAGCACTTCGGAGTCTATATAATGACTACCGATTTCAGTTTTATATATACGAAAATATTATCTCTTTTATAAAACTCTCTCTGCTATTCTGGTTTAAGAATCTTACTGAGTTCATCGCGAAGTTAACTCAGTACTTTCGGATTAAACTGCAAGTGGTTCGAGCTCGTGTATAGTGAGTGCACCATTGGGACCGGGTCATAATCGCTATATCCTAGAGGTTGATTGCTCTGAAAACTTATTGCACTTGGAACGTTGTCCAAGGGGAGCAAATTCGATTTCAAGCCAAGTGACTCAGTCATGCCTCGACTCAATTCAATAATTTCTTCTTTTTCAAAATTTTATTTTCTTTTTTTATTCTCGATTTTAATAGTCTATTTAATTCAACGAAATATTCCAACAAAGAAGCCATCAAAGATAAGGACCTTGCCCAAACACTTCCCTTCTTGAAATCCATCAAATCCCTTCCCCTCCAATCCTCTCTCGACGGTGGCAGCAGCACTGGTCTGTCGCAGCAACAACGGCCTAATAGGGACTGGGAAGTGCTCGATGCGGGTCCTTACTCTTGCTCCGAAGGTAGACTCTTAGGAGTTTCAACTCCTAGTCAGGGTTCGACTACCCATAGATGGTGAAATTCCACTACGGCGTGAGTGAAAAAAAAAAAAAAGTGCTCGATGCTTGCTTGAATGCCGACAACATGAAGCTCGTCAGCAACGCCTACTAGTTCCCTCTACTACAGGGGCTTCCTCCCTAATATTGGGAAGTGCAAAAACATTGGTAATTCTGTGAATATGTTTGTTTCGGGGTCTTGAATTTCTGTTGGAATTATTTTATTATGGTGATTAATATGGTAATTTGATGATTTTGTAGGGATTGTTTATATGAATTCTGGTGATTTTTTGTTTATTTATGCGAATGCTGAGGTGGGGTTTCTGGGACTTCTTTATTTTGCATATTTGAGGGCCCTGAATTTGACTAATTTGAACAAGAACTTTTTTATGTAATTCAAGAAATGTTGAAATGCAAATGACTGAGTAGAAGCTTGACATTTTCACGAGTATCTGGATGATTATTTAGTTGGGTTTTGCGAAAATTTAAAGGGTTGTTTGTCTCACTGGGATCAAAAGGGCGTAAGGGGTCCTTTGGCAACCTTGAGAAAGAGATTCTGTTAGTCATGGTTGGGTATTGGGAATGTAATTCTTCCTAGTGTACTTTTCCAGTTTGTCAAACGATCACCAAAGAATACGTTTTTTGAAACAAAATTCTTGAGAAAGTGTTTTGTTTCTCATCATTGGGTATTGGGAATATAATTTTTTGGAATCCAGAAATTGTGTTTATGTGTTGGGTAATAATTGATACTAATTCTACAAGTTAATATCTATAAATTTTTTTTATTATTTATTTATTTATTATTTTTAAATGTGACCATTGGAAAGGAATCCATTTCCTTGGAATTTGTAGGCCAACATCTGACAAGGAACAAAACACAAAAGATAGTATTGGTTTCTGTGCCAAAGTAGAAATTTACCCCTACTTACGGATTCCATTTATAGATACTTGCCCAGGTAGCCAAGCAACCCCTGAGATGGGTTTTTAGTTTGGTTCCAAGGTTCATGTTCTCAGGAGCTTGAAATTTAGTAACTTGAACAAAAAATTGAATGCTTTTGTGAGTATTACAAACTTGAAATACAAATAAAGTAACTGGAGACTCGTTGATCGTATGATTATCTGCACGATTTATGAATTACAATTTTTTATGAATGTTTTGACAATCCCCTCTTGTTTTTAAAGCAATTGGACAATCCTGTTCGCCCATGTGTCATCTGATGTAATGGGCCATCGGTTTTGGTCAACCACCAATATAAGCTGGTGTACATTGGAACCAAAAACCTAGACCGAAAGTAGAGGAAAGAATGCTTAGAAAACATAGGGAGCCAATGCCACTTCCCTGTTTTTATTCTATTTGAGAACACTTCCTTTATGTGAGAGTGTTTTCACAGGGCGATCATCCCCATCATGTACAATTAGTTTGAATACTTTTGATTATGCACTAAAACATTCTCAATGTTCAATATAAATATGTGAAAAAAAAAAGAAAAGGAAAAGTACCATGTAAATTTACTAACATCATTAATGAAATGCTCCAGGCTTTCCCAATAAAAATCTACTAACATCATTCATTATATCCAGCAGTAAAACAGAGTTCTTCACTAGATATAGAAAGTACAAATTCCAGAGGTTTATTGGGTACAAATATAACATAAAAAGGAGCTAGAGTCGATAGATTTAATGGATGCAGGAAATTAAAAGAGAGGAAGCACAAAATAAACCGTACACATTGTTGGATGACAAGACTTTGATGATAAATGTAAGAAATTTAGGGTTACCTCTAGATGTTAGAAATCGCCTTTCTTTGAGTCATGCAGCAATAACCTACCCTACCGATGTTCCTTCAAAAAAAAAAAAAAAAAAAAAAAAAAAACTGTTAGATGAAACTCAAAGTAAAGCAAATACCAATTAGCTAGATAGGGTGACCTGGATGCCAAATGCATCTGTGTGTATGTTGATGGGGTTTTCCTCATCAGTTCAGAGGAGACACGGTACAGTGGTTGAATTTTTGGAGGGTTTCATCGCGCTGCTTGACTGGTCATAGGTGATCTTCGACTGGTCGTGGGAGGTGCTCGACCAGTCGTAGGTTCGAGCCCTGACACGACTCAAAGTCCAGCAAGTTGTTGTTATTTTTCTCCGCAGTCTACGACTAGTTGTGTGTGAGCTACGACCAGTCGTAGTGGCTAGGACCAGTCGTAGGTTACGCAGTTTTTGCGAAAAACTGCGGATTTGAGTCCTTTCGCAACAGGGATGCGGAAAGGAGTTTCTTAAAACTATAAAAAGGGTATCTAGGGTTTTTCTAGGGTATGAGAAAAATACAAGAGATTTTTCTAAAGGCTTTGCAAGGGTTTTGCTAAAGGGATTAGGGTGAGAGTATGAGAGAAAAGAGAGAGAGGAAGCTTGTGAAAGGGAGCCGTCGTCTCAACACTTCTACGTCCTCGTGATCGGTGAGATCTCTCAGTTTTCTTTTTATTCTCTTATTGTTTATCTGCTCCTGCGAAAGTGAAGAAGGTTGTAACATTCTACTTCATAGTGGATTGTTGATCTTGACGAGGTCCCGTGATTTTTACCTCTTTGAGGGTTTTCCTCGTAAAAATCTCTTGTGTGGTGTGTGATTGTTGCTTTGATTGTTTTCATTGCATTATTATCCCATAATTCCAGTTTGTTCGGGAGGGCTAGATCCTAAGGTTTTGTGCAAGGCCCCCAACAAAGTGGTATCAGAGCGCTAAGTTCATTGAACGGGTAAGATCAGTTTGGAATTATGGAAGATGCCTCATCAAGGATGATCAGCCTCAATGGTTCCAACTGGACCATATGGAAGGCTAAGATGGAGGACTTGCTTTATTGCAAGGATCTATATTCTCCAATTTTAGGCATATCAGCAAAATCCAAGGGTATGTCTGATGATGATTGGAAGAAGTTGGACCGGAAGGCGATGGGGTTTATTAGACAATGGTTGGATGATTCTGTGTTCCACCATGTGTCTACAGAAACCTCAGCCGCTAGCCTATGGCTGAAACTACAAGGGCTGTATGAGAGGAAGACAACTGGTAATAAGATTTTTCTGATAAGGCGACTTGTGAATCTCAAGTTCAAGGATGGTGGTTCTGTGGCCGGGCATATGAATGAGGTCAGCAATATAGTGAACCAACTCTCTTCTATGAAGATGGTCCTTGTAAAACCCGTATCTTAAACCATATCGTTTGGTAGACTTCCGTGGTCTTTCCGGCCGAATCCCAGTAACCTCGACCCTTAACCTTTGCGCACGACCCTAATTCACACGTCGTTAACCCGAGTCGACTCAACCCGAGACTTATACCCTAGCGACCGCATCATCGCTACAGTTCCGATGCAGCGTCTCGCGCGCCGAGGTGATACCCAGGCCAGGAGATGTGGGCCAGCGTTCAGTTCGAGAAAACGCCTCGCATTTACAAATCCAAGACAATCTTTCAAATCAATTACATTACATCACATCATATCAATCAAGTACCACATCACATCTCATGTCAAAGTACAACCCCATCCCCAAGTAACCCCAAAGTTAAACTCTCTCTTAAACAAAGTACACCCACCACATCACTCACCCATCTCTCTCTTTCAATCTCTCTCTCACTCCCTCTCCCTCATTCTTTCCAAGCAACCATCCATGGCTTCCATGGGAGAGAAATTAATGTGGCCCACCTTCCAACCTTCCATTTCCACCGTCCAAGTCTGATTTCAACGATTGAAGTCCATCCATTCGAGCTCTAGATCGCATTAGCGGAAGAAGTAAGAAGAGATCTTGAGGTGGGTGCTTCTTTCTTTCTTTATTTCTCTCTTCTTTTTTTTTTTTTGTTTTGTGCGTGATTTTATGGTTTTTCCACCGTTGATTTCGTGATTTGAGGGCCCACATGTGGTGGGACCCATCTTGATGTGTGTATTGTATCAAGGAGGGGCCCATAGTGGCGGGGTCCCTCCATCACCATCCGGTCTCTCTCTCTTTTCTCTAACTCTCTCTCTCTCTCTCCCCTTCTCTTTTGGTGTTGGAATGTGGCCCACCTTGTTGCTGGATCTTTGACAGGCTCGGGGTTTAAGGGAATCACATGTTTCAGTCTGATTCAATGGTGGGCCATGCTGATGTGGGTCCACCATGATGTAATTATTATACGGCCACACATTGGTGTTGGCATTGCATATCCAACACCGTCCATCTGTTTTGCCAGATCAGTGAACCCACCTCAATGCACGTGCCGATCCATGTCGTCCATCTCTGGTGGGTCAGCATCCTTAGCTGCGCCTGGCGACAACAAGATCTGTGGGTCCCAACCGCACTAACGGTAGTAAATTTTGTGGGACCCACCGTTTCATCCAGACCGTCCAGTTAGTGGACGTCCAGACGCTGCTGGACTATGCAGGGTAAACACAGGTAGTAGCTTGACGTTGTAGATGGTGGGCCACTCACGTGGACCCCACCTTGCTGCACGTGCATACCCCCCCCCCCCCCCACATCGTCCATCAATTCTAGCAGCATGTGGACGGTGGTGTGGGACCCACCTGGATAGGTATTTTTTTTTATCTAAACCCTCCGTCCGTTTGGAGGTTTCATCCATGCTGTGCATTTATTTTGGCAGCAGCAGTAGCAGTTGCTGCTGACGTCTGCAGTTGGTGGGGACCACCATATATCATGGGTTTCACGATCAGGCCGTCTGTGCCTGGACGGTTTTGGGGCCCTAACAGGAGGTATGTTTTATATCCACGCAATCCTGACCGTCCATCATCTGGATGGTGGATGTGGAATACCTCACGTCCAGTTCCTGGACATGGGACACCACCAGAATGTACGTATTTTATTCACGCCATCCTTGTTTGTGGGGGCCACATGTTGTGTATTTTGATCTAGCAGCATCCACCTGTCACACGTGGGTACACATTGATGCACGTGCTTGATCTGCATCGTCCAGTGCAAAGGCCTGGATGGTGAGATCCTCATTGATGTATGTATTTCATACACACCGTCCATCCTTTTTTTATTTTTGGGTATGGAACCCACCCACACGTGTTGCACGTGTGGGGTGGAACCCTACCTTGTTTAATGTATTTGTACTTGCACCGTCCATCTCTGGACGGTGCCATGTGGGCCACTCCTTGATGAATTTATTCCATCCACACTGTCCAGACGTATTGGATGGTGCTGGACTGTTTGGACGGATCCTGCTGCGCTACATGTGATTTATTTCACGCTGTCTGTCTATTTATAATGGTGGGACCCACCCTTGATGTATTTATTCTATATCCGGGTTGTCTATCAGGTGGGCCACACTGCAAAAGACAGTGAAAGTTGAGCCTCCACCATTGAAACCCTTTTTGGGTCACAGAAGTTTTGGATTGATATGACATTTGTTTTTCTTCTTGATCCAGGTCTTTGTGACCTAATGACCAGATTGGATGGAGAATATACGATATGGTGGGCCCTACCTTGATGTATTTTGTGACCCATTTGTTAGGCCCACATTGATGCATTTTTGTGGCCCATCCGTCCAGCCCACCTTGATGTATTTTGTGACCCATTTGTCAGGCCTACTTTGATGCATTTTGTGGCCCATTTGTCGGGCCCACTTTGAAGTATTTTGTGGCCCATTTGTCGAGCCCACTTTGATGTACCTTGTGGCCCATCCGTCAAGCTCACTTTGATGTATTATGTGGTCCATTCGAGGTGCCCACCTTGATATACTTGTGAGCCATCTGTGAGGCCTACCTTGTTATATTTATGGGGCACATTAGTACGGCCCAATGATGCGACCCACTTACATTAGGCCCATTAGTGCGGCCCATTGATGCAGCCTAATTGATGTATATGAACCCATTGGTGCGGCACGGAGACACCTTCCACTTAATATATATGAATTTTATGAGGCCCACTGGTTTGGCCCATGTGATATGGCCGACTCGATATAGATGAGGCCCATTAGTGCGGCCCATGGATGTGATCCACTTGATGTATTTGACGGCCCATGGGTTGAGGCCCACTATAATGTATATATGGGCCATGAGTGAGGCCTAATGAGACGTATGTGGGGCCTTCATATGGGGCAGAATGTGATGTATATGAGGTCCATTATGATGTGCGATTACTTCCTGATGTATGTAATGATGATTATACGGGCCACTCATTGGGAACAACGTTGGTTAAATGTCCACATTGATGGGCGATGATGGTTGAATGTCCACATTGTGACCTTCCATTAGGCCTTGTTAGGCCCATTCTCACCGATTTTAGTTGTCGAGGCCGATTCAGATTATCGATCAATTCCGATTACCGTGGCCAATTAACGATTTTGATTATCGATTGATCCTGATTGTTGTGACCGATTTGCCTATTCTGATTATCAATCGATCTGTGTCGATCCCGATTTACCGACTCTAATTATCGATCGATCTGTGTCGTGACCGACTTGCCAATTCTGATTATCGATTGATCCCGATTTGCCGACTCTGATTATCGATCGAGGTTGATTACCGATTCTGATGACCGATTACCGATTATCAATCGAGGTCGATTATCAATTATCGATTGAGGTTGATTACCGATTCTGATGGCCGATTATCGATCGAGGCCGATTGCTGATTATTGATCGAGGTCGATTACCGATTCTGATGGTCGATTACCGATTCTGATTTGTCGTGGCCGATTGTCGATTATCGATCAAGGTCGATTGTCGATTATCGATCGAGGTCGATTATCGATTCTGATGGCCGATTACCGATTCTGATTCGTCGTGCCCGATTGTGGATTATCGATCGAGGCCGATTACCGATTTTGATTTGTAGTGACCGATTGTCGATTCCGGTTGTCGGGGTCCAATATGATGTACATGCGACCCGTATTTGAGGCCCGATGTGATGTGTATTCAGCCCGTGTCTAAGGCACAATGTGGTGTATATTTAGGACTAGGTGATAAAGCCCATTGTGATGCATTTGAGGGCCAGGCGAAAGAGCCCATTGCGATGTATGTTAGGCCCATGAGCAAGGCTCACCTGTTGTGTACATGTAACCCTTGAGTAAGACCCATTGTGTTGAATATTAAGCCCTTGTGTGAGGCTATGGGCCCATTATATGTTTGGATCTATGTGGATCATTCTTTGGGGCAATGTTGGTTAAATGTCCACATTGTCGAGGCCGATTATTGATACCGACTATGAGTATGTGACAACATTGCATCATGGTACATGCTCATATGCATCATCTGCATGTTTGTTATGAGACGTGATTGACCATTACATATGCTATATGGCAGTTTGTTCATGGGGCTCCCCGATAGGCGGAGTTGCCCCACATGAGAGCACGGCATGCGCAGGATTGATGTATGATTAGACTGTGTGACTCATGCATCTCGCATTTATATGACATGACCACCATACGCCCTAGCGACATCAGGGTTGTAGCCTCCACAGGTATTTCGTGGATGGCCAGATGGGACACCGAAAATCTATTCTACATGGGGTGCTATGGATATCCCTGGGTGAAAGTCCTTAAACCCTCTTGGTTCCAGAGGTTGCTCCAATGTCTAGACCGAGTGGATGTATGAGCACATGAGGGCCGTATACCATTAGGCCGCGTCTCCCACTGTGTCGTGGTCGGTTGAAAGGGGGTGTGGCCTTACCTACCCGAGAGGAGGGGGCAATGCTAGGCTAAGTCTGACCAGCTCGAGGAATGGGTCCGCTATCGACGAGTCGGGCCTGATATTGGCAGGCAGATAGTGAGGTCTCTTCCACTCACCTTGTTACACTCAATGGGGTGGCAATGTAGTTTGGAGTGTAATAGACCCTGATAATTTTTTAGAGAGGAACCATACTGATATGTGGACTTATTGGATAGGAGTTGCATGTTCATTCATTCATTCATTCACTATCCACTCGGGTTGGTGGTGCGTAACTAATCATTGTATACCTTCGTTATGGTAAGAATTTCGGTTGGGCGCGCGACTAACCTGAGATCAGGGGCTTACCCCTTTGCGTCTGACTATCTAAATTTAGGTATGAGACTGATTTGGATAGAAGTCCCTTGTGGTGGACCCCGTAGCCCACGATACTAGGTACTATCATCCCGACTTCACACTCCAACATGGTCATTTCATTCGCATCGCATATTACATTACATCCGCAGGCATATGGCATTTTGGGTTGCTATGTTTCTGCACTTATATGGCCTAGACAGACTTAACAGGATTTGTATATTGCATTCATCCTCGGCATCTGATATTTGACTCTTTATGACTCCTTAGTGCATAGCTGTTTTATATTACGTATTCTGATATTAATTGACTTATGAACTTATCCATACTTCTGCTCACTCTATCATTGTATGATTTATGATCTTGTCAGTATTTCTGCTTATTCTGATAATGTACGATTTATAAATTACCAGTAGTTTCGGTATTGTATAATGATGGTATTGTATTGAATACTTGACACTTACTTTGTGCACACACTTACACCACCCTCTAAGCTTCCTATAAGCTTATACACGATAAATGCGTGCAGGTGATGTTAGGTTGCAGCCGTGTTGAGCTTGGAGTGTACAGCGGTCTTCTAGAGCTTAATTTTCGATTTATGTATTTTTCCTTCAGCATTGTACTCAAATGATTATATTAGTGGATATGTGATGATGATGTTGCTTTTGTAATTTAGGTAATCTTGTGGTTATACTTATTATGATTTAAATATATATAAAAAAATCCTCCTTGTATGATCCCAGGAACAGAATCTGGCGTATGAACGCTAGGAGCCGAGAATGGGGTACTATGGAGGCTGTCGGCACATGATTCGGCAATCGGGGTTCCTGTGAATCCGATTTTCGGGTTGGGGCGTGACAGTCCTAGATGATGAATTGCAGGCTTTGCTATTGCTTAGTTCATTACCTGACAGTTGGGAGACATTGGTGGTGTCTCTAAGTAACTTTGCGCCAGATGGAAAGGTATCCATGAATAGGTTACTAGTTGTCTCTTCAATGAAGAGACAAGGAGAAAGTCTCAGGGGTCTACTCAGTAAGAGGCACTTATGACACAGGAACGTGGGAGAGGAAAGAACAAGAAGGGCGGGAAGGCTCGAGATAAATCAAGAAGCAAGTCGAGTAAAAGAAAGGATGTTAAATGCTGAAACTGTGGCAAGAAGGGCCACTACAAGCATGAATGTCGTAAGAATAAGAATGATAAGAAAGGAAAAGGAAAGGAGAAGGAAGATGAATCAGATTCTACTGCGGTCGCTTCAGATGGCGACATCGTTATTATTCTTTTCATAGATCATGATGTTTATCTCACGGCTACGGGTCAGGACACCGACTGGGTGATTGACTCAGGAGCTTCTTTTCACGCGACTCCACACAGGGAATTCTTCATAAGCTACAAGTCAGGTGACTATGGGACCATGAAGATGGAAAATTCTGGCGTATCGAAGATCGTGGGAGTTGGTGATATTTGTGTGAAGACCGATGTGGGCTGCACATTGTTTCTCAGGGATGTGAGGCATATCCCAGACCTTCGCCTCAACTTGATGTCGACGGGAAGGCTGGATGATGATGGTTATGAAAGTCGGTTTGTTGATGGGCGCTGGAAGCTCATTAAGGGTTCGTTGATCGCAGCCAGAAGAAAGAAGTGTTGCATCCTTTACAAGGCAAGTGTCAGTGTGTGTAAGGGTGAGTTGAACGCAGTGGAAGATTCAACTATTGGCATGTGGCACAAGTGTTTAGGCCACATGAGTGAAAAGGGGCTTCAACTACTAGCAAGGAAGCGGCTCCTTCCAAATGTGACAGGTACACCTCTCAAAATCTATCTTGATTGTTTATCAGGGAAACAACATAGAGTTTCATTTGTTAAAACTGTTTCTCATGTCAATAGTGTATGCATTATATTTGGTTTATTCTGATGTTTGTGGTCCTATGAGGACAAAAACCTTGGGTGGGGCATTGTATTTTGTTACTTTTATAGATGATGCATCTAGGAGGGTTTGGATTTATGCATTGAAATCCAAGGACGAGGTCTTTGGTGTGTTTAAGTTGTTTCATGCTATGGTCGAGAGAGAGAGATAGGTAGATCATTGAAGTGCATCCGCACTGACAATGGTGGTGAATACATTGGCGACTTTCATGAGTACCGCAAGTCCCTAGGTATAGGGCGTGAACAGAAGGTTCCCAAGACCCCCCAACATAATAGTGTAGTTGAGCGAATGAATCGCACCATTTTGAGAGAATTAGATGCATGATATCCCATGCAAAATTGCCCAAGACGTTCTGGGGAGAAGCAATGCACACAGCGGTGTATCTGATAAAAAGGTCTCCATCAGCCCCGTTGAATGGAGAAGTATCCGAGAAGGTGTGGACTGGACAGGATCCATCGTACAGTCATCTCAGGGTGTTTGGATGCAGGGTATCCGTTCACGAATCGAAGTACAAGAGGTCCAAGCTCGATATGAAGATCAGGTAGTATGTGTTCTTAGGGTACGGAGATGAAAAGTTTGGTTACAGATTGTGGGATCCGACCGAGAGGAAGCTCGTCAGGAGCAGAGATGTGATTTTCTTTGAAGATCAGTATATAGAAGACATTGGTAAGCCAAAGAAGAACCAGTCTAGTTTAGGTGAGTTAGAGGACATGGATCCAGTTATTCCTCCCATGGTGCCTGATGATGGGGGAGTACAGCAAGGTGCAGAGGACGAGGGAGTTCCTACAGAAGATGTACCAGGGGAGCAGCCCCCACTTGATCCACCTGTTGAGCCACAGGTGAGGAGGTCATCTACGGACAGACAGCCATCCAAGAGGTACTCACTCCATGAGTACATTATGCTGACTGATGGGGGAGAGCCAGAAGATTATTCTAAGGCCCTAGCCGATAAGCATAAGGAGGAGTGGTTGAAAGCTATGTAAGAGGAGATAGAATCCTTGTATAAGAACCACACCTATGACATGGTGAAACTGCCTAAGGGCAAGAAAGCTCTGAGTAACAAGTGAGTGTTTAGAAAGAAGGTTGAGCAGAAGAATTCACAGACGAGGTTCAAGGCCAGACTTGTGGTAAAAGGGTTTGGTCAGAGGAAAGGCATAGACTTCGAGGAGATATTCTCACCAGTGGTGAAGATGACATCCATACGGGTGTTGCTTGGGTTGACGGCTAGCAT
Source organism: Magnolia kwangsiensis (assembly GCA_037074715.1). Lineage (NCBI taxonomy): Eukaryota > Viridiplantae > Streptophyta > Magnoliopsida > Magnoliales > Magnoliaceae > Magnolia > Magnolia kwangsiensis. The sequence continues at coordinate 190,033,472 of CM073571.1, read as the reverse complement.
GGATCTGGAGATAGAGCAGTTAACGTTAAAACTGCTTTTCTCCATGGTGACCTGGAAGAAGAGATCTACATGCACCAACCAGAAGGGTTTGAAGTCAAGGGCAAGGAACATATGGTGTGTAGGCTGAGGAAGAGCTTGTATGGGCTGAAACAAGCTCCATGGCAATGGTACAAGAAGTTCGATTCGTTCATGTTACAGCATGGGTATGGCAGAACGGAGTCAGACCACTGTGTGTTCACGCGTAAGTTCTCAGATGGTGATTTCATAGTTCTGCTCTTATACGTTGATGACATACTCATCATGGGAAAAGACATCAAGAAGATCAACAGGCTGAAACAGGAGTTGGGCAAGTCTTTTGCGATGAAAGACTTGTGCCCGGCTAAACAGATCCTAGGAATGGAGATAACCCGTGACAGAAGCAGTAAGAAACTTTGGCTGTCAGAAGAGCGGTTCAATATGAATGCAGCGAAGTCGGTCAGTACTTCACTGGATGGTCACTTCAGATTGAGCGACAGACAGTGTCCCAAGATGAAGGCAGAGGTGGAAGAGATGCAGAAGATACCCTACGCGTCAGCCGTAGGAAGTTTGATGTATGCTATAATGTGTACATGCCCAAACATAGCATATTCGGTTGGTGTGGTCAGCCGGTATCTTGCCAATCCTGGCAAAGAGCATTGGGCAGCGGTGAAATGGATATTGCGGTATCTAAGAGGTTCATCCAGGTTGAGCCTATGCTATGGTGACAGGAAACCTGTGTTAGAGGGATACACAGATGCAGATATGGCAGGTGACATAAACTCCAGGAAGTCTACATCGGGGTTCATGTTCATGTTTGCAGGGGAAGCGGTTTCTTGACAGAGCAAGCTACAGAAGGTCGTAGCATTATCGACTACAGAGGCCGAGTACATTACAGTCACTGAGGCATGTAAAGAGATGCTTTGGATGAAGAGGTTCCTACAGGAACTTAGCCTGAAGCAGGAGGAGCACGTGGTTTATTGCGATAGTCAAAGTGCTATACACTTGAGCAAGAATCCAAGTCAGCACTCCAAGTCGAAGCACATAGAGGTTCAGTATCACTGGATAAGGGATACTTTGGAACAGAAGGTGTTACAGCTTGAGAAAGTCCACACGGACAATAATGGGTCAGACATGATGATCAAGGTTTTGCTCAAGGGCAAGTTTGAGGTTTGTAGAAATCTAGCTGGCTTAAAGAAGGTGAATTCCTCCTGAGTCGGAAAGGAGGAGATTTGATGGAGTTTTTCTCCTCAGTTCAGAGGAGAGACGGTGCAGTGGTTGAAATTTCGAAGGGTTTCATTACGCTGCTCGACCGGTCGTAAGTAGTATTCGACCGGTCATGGGAGGCGATCGACCGGTCGTAGGTTCGAGCCCTGGCACGACTCAAAGTCCAGCGAGTTATTGCTAATTTTCTCCGCGGTCAACGACCAGTCGTGGGTGAGCTACGACCAGTCGTAGGCAGATAAGACCAGTCCTGGAATTTCTAGGACCAGTACTAGGTTACGCAGTTTTTATGAAAAACTGCGGATTTGAGTCCTTTCGCAACAGGGATGCAGAAAGGAGTTTCTTAAAACTATAAAAAGGGTCTCTAGGATTTTTCTAGGGTATGAGAAAAACACAAGAGGGTTTCCTAAAGGCTTTGCAAGGGTTTTGCTAAAGGGTTTAGGGTGAGAGAGTGAGAGAAAAGAGAGAGAGGAAGCTTGTGGAAGGGAACCGTCATCTCAGCGCTTCTACGTCCTCGTGATCGGTGAGATCTCTCATTTTTCTTTTTATTATCTTATTGTTTATCTGCTCCTGCGAGAGTGAAGAAGGTTGTAACGTTCTACTTCATAGTGGATTGTTGATCTGGACGAGGTCCCGTGGTTTTTACCTCTTTGAGGGTTTTCCACGTAAAAATCTCTTGTGTGGTGTGTGATTGTTGCTTTGATTGTTTTCATTGTATTATTATCCCATAATTCTAGTTTGTTCGAGAGGGCTAGATCCTAAGGTTTTGTGCAAGGCCCCCAACACATGTGATGGTTTCTATACACTTAGCCACCTCGATCATTTCTGGAATTTGAACACTCTAGAGATAGTGACCAAATAGAAGAAACCGCTGACAAGTAGGGCATGTGAGCCATTGCTATGCTTTTCTAAATCATTTATTTTTTTAATTTTCTTTTTGTTATGGTCAGGAATGCAGTGGAACCACCAGATGGATCACTCATCTGTACCATACATAAAGTGGGGAGGTCCTTGTGGGCATACCACTGCCAAAGGAAAGTAGAGCCATTAAAACCAGAATGTGGTAGCACTATCCCTCTACTGCATTTTCATTGGTCATGATCATGTGTCAACCGAGACCATTAATTGAGATTGTCCATCTAGTAGGGACCTATCTCAGATCATGTTCCAAACGAAACATTTATTTGGTCATTTTACACACACACACAGAGCATGATAGAAGTCACATGAATCAATGAGAGTTGCAATCAATCAAACAAGTTCCAACCACCCCCTGCATTGACCAATCAATAGAAGTTAAGCCAAGCAGCCACATCCAATATCAAATTATTTTCCTTGTTTGTTTGAACGAATAGGAGATTTGGTTTGAGAATGTTATGAAAATGTAGCCAATTGAGATTACAATCATATGTTATTCTAGCCTAAGAAAAGAAAATGAAGTTTCGCCTCCCTCTTGAGGGCAATTATTCTTTGATCCTGTATTTTTTCATCTGCATCCTTAACACACATCAAACTAAACTACATGAATGTTTATGACATAGTTGAATCATGTTCATGCATGATGCAATAACAATTCACTTGCCACCTTGCAATTGCTTTCCATTGAATCTAGGTCTGAGGAATTCTTATATCATGCATGATTGTTACATGCACCTCTATGAGACAGGTGGAAACATGACGAGATCCAGACAGCTTTTCCAGCAGCCTCAATGTGGATGCTCATAGTCGAACGGATTGATCAAAGAGATTAATTTCAGGGTGGGATGTTAAAAGAAAAGCAGATGGAAGGTTTGAATGCAGTTGGAATCACCCTGCCATTGACCCTATACTTGTACAAATTGACAAACTGATGCTATCATGTACTATTCTTTCCAAGGATCATATACAATCTAGATCATCAGATAACGTGCTTGGTAGTAACACATGAGATAGGCGACCCGAATCACATTATTATGTATAGCATGATCAAATGGGAGGGTCTCATCAGTCTTTGTTCTTACATTTAACAAATGTTGTTGAATCTTCAATCGTATGAATTGCATAGTAGTATAGCACCCGCCTCACATGGGTGGGGCTTGACTCGCACGAGCCGCCTACCTCACAAAGACTACTTGTCAAATAACCATTTACTCAAAAAGCTTAAGCTGTCAAAGTGTGGTGTTTCAATGTATATCAAGGGATTTTATTACTTCAACACCCCCCCGCACGTGCGGGGTGGGAACTCCACATGGGAATATACTGACAAGGGTGGAGACCTGGAGGGACACTCACACCATAAATAGGCCGGGCTTGATTTCCTAGCCCCTGTGCCAGACCAGATTTTCCTGACCCACCGTGGGAGAATAATATATTAGTGAGACATATTGGCTGCTCTCGAGATTCGAACATAGGATTTTTTGCTTTGATATCATGTCAAATAACCATTTACTTTAAAAGCTCAAGCTATCAGAGTGTAGTGTATCAATGTATATCAAGGGACTTTAATCACTTCAACAACCAATTTGAAAACAAAGACTACGAATATGCATATATTATATAAAGAGTATATACACAGCCACTAAGTCCTATCGCAATGGCTGGCCTGTGAAACAAAAGAGTATTTCATAGATTTAGTATGATGGGTTATGAGTCATGTTTCCCTATCATAAACATAACGACTACAACAACAACATGGTTAGTATAAGACGTGATCTTTTCCGGTTAGATTAAGTAGACAGAAGAGCCAATGGCAGTGATCTAGCAACCCTTTTCCCTGCTAGACCAACTGCAATCAAAACAAGCACTACTGAGAGATGTTAGAACCGAGTGGAATGCAATTCTGAGTACAGATTGCGGTTTACCCATTGTAGCAAAAGAACCTTCATTTCCAAAGTTTGACGAATTTGTCATGGCTCGCAGAAGCCACCAACCCTGTCATGTTTGACACTGCCAAGGCAGCAATCAGCCCCTCATGCGCAGACAGCGTCATAGTCTTGTTCTCAGCCATGTTCCAGAGCTTTAGAGACTGGTAACAACCAATGACCAGCAATGAAGGATAAGTTGGGTGGAAAACACATGAGTGGAATTTGTTGTCGTTACAGCTCAAGTCATGGACGCACTCGCCTTCACTTCCAGAGCCAAGCGACCATACCCTGATTGAGTCTTCTCTAACAGATGCTACATAATCGCCTGTGGGATCCCAACACACAGAATGGACAGGCCTTGTGTGTCCCTGTAATGAATGCCGACAAGCTTGTGTCTCAACATCCAGTATTGATACAGCATTTTCAGCAGCAGCCGCAAGGTACCTACCAAGACGGGGCTGCAATCTCATCTGGGTTGTCCCACCCTTGAAGACTCTAGCACAGCTACCATTATTAATACTGCAGTACCGTATTTCACTGTCCCCGTCACAAGCGCAGATGAGATCCTCTTTGTTCGGGTGGAAGTCCAGGGACATAACAGGGGCAAAATGTCCAGTGAAAGTGCGAAGTGAATAGCCTGGATTGTCAGCATCCCAAACCCGGACAGTTTTGTCAAAAGAAGAGGTAGCCAGTCGAGTCATGCTTGGACTGAAACGAACGTCAGTAATCAACAAAGAATGCTCTTCCAGTGCAGTCTTTGGCTTTAAAGTCTCCGTGTGCCACAACACAGCCTTTTTATCATGGCCACCGCTAGCAAGCAGCTTTCCATCTGATGAAAAGTGGCAGCAGACAACTTTACTTGAACTTGCTCGGATACAACCAACCTCAGTAAATGTGAACCCTTTGCTGACATCCATGCAGCGGCCAACTGCATCTCTGGGGTCTGCATCGTCATGAGATAAGAATGACTCCACGTTACCATCCAAAGAACCATCCTCCACGAATCTATCCATATCAGCCTGCAATTCAATATCTTTATCATCCCACAATTGATTCGATGGTGAAGTAAGAGTTCTAGGTCCATCAGAGCCAAACATACTCAATGGCTTTGATGAGCTACCATTATGAGGCAAAGAAGGCATTGAAATCACATCTCCCGGTGTATGAGTGGAGGGTGTTGAGGGAGCTGAACTTGGAGAGGGTCCGGTCAATGTGGCATGATAGATGAACCTTAGCAATGTGGGCTCCACATGACGAAGGTCCACATCGAAGGTTGGTCCTAATGATGAATGACCCACATCCAATGCGGCAGATTCCCCTCGATGGACAACCTACTTTGAAGTTGGGTCTTGCATGATGGATGGTCCACGTTAAAGGTAGGCTGACATGATGTATGAACATATCGAAGGTGGGCCTCTCATGATGAATAGCCCACATCAAAGGTAGCCTCACAAGGAAGATGATCCACATTGAAGGTAGGCCCCACAGAATGGATGATTCACATTAAAGACAAGGCCAAGGTAGGCCCAATATAATGGAAGTCCACATGATGGCCGATGGATATTAGGGCTGAACCAAACAAACTTGAGAAACAAGTACTTATGTGATGTTGGAAACCAAACATATATATACTTTTCTACCGTTTGATTTATAAGTATGTTGCTTACCAAATATACTTATTTTCCAAATAATTAAAAACCAAAATAAGTTACTTAGGCATAAGTAGCTTAAGTAACTTGAGATCCAAATACTCAAAAAGCCTACTTAGATTCTAATTGAAAGCAAACCTCATGTTATATCCGTGATTGTTAGTCATACTAGGTAAATGGTAGATATTAACATATGTACTTGTGTGATTAATATGGACTCTTTTCCCATTTCATTTTTCCAACTTATAACATTGGATAAGTAGGACAACAGGTTAAGCAGGTGTGTAGATGAAATCCATGGATAGTGAATTGTCTCTCCCACTGTGTAATGTAAGGCGAAGATTCGAATTGTTAAATGAGAAGTCATTACATAAATTAGGGCCATTGCAAGTTTAAAAGCGCAAGAAAAATAACTTTATTACCCTTCATTGAAAAATCACAATATAATCCAGTGGTATATAGGCCTAAAAGTGATTTACAATATTCTACTCGGTATTTAATTGAGCATCATGAGTTCCCCAATTATTTATTCTTCACCACTCACAAATATCATAGTATCACATTACTTCTTAGATAAATGGTTGTTGGATGCAAGAGAACTCTTGTATTTGTTCTGCCAAAAATCATTTTTAATATGTCGTATCCACCCAATTTGTCATCTAGTATGTTGATTAGTGGAAATGCCCATAGATCCTAATTGATGACTGAGCCCATCTCCTCCATCACCTACTATCTAATGAAAAGATTTTATAATTATAAAGTTGGGTAGTCCGTATCATTAATAACATTCCCAATCCTTACTAACCCATCTAACTTAGCCTCGATGCCTGTTGTAAGTTGCTCCCTCATAGTGCTTCTTTGTACTCTCTTTAATTTTAATATCTTTATTTAAGATTCTAACTGCTTAAAACTCTTCTATCAACAATGCTTTAAAAACAATTTGTTAAACAGTCGCAAGAAAGTTATGATGAAATTATAGCTGTTAATTAGAAAAAAAAAAAAAAAAAGAGGAAGGAAGGAAGGAAGGAAGGAAAGAGAGATAAGGCAAAAAGAGAAGTTCATCTATTTGGTGGGAGGTCCTTCACCTTAAGCCAAAACTCATGCTTTGGTCTCTGTTGTATTAGATGTAAATGAATTCATTCCTTGAAGGTAGCTCTCTCTCTCTCTCTCTCTCTCTCTCTCTATATATATATATATATATAGTCATGCTCACCCGCGCACCTTCGCACATGCGTACATTGGCACACGTATCATTGGCGTCTAATGTGAACGATTCATGTGATGCGGAATCCCATAAAACCTTACGAAAAAAATTTTACCCTGGTCTAAAATTCTAGTGGGCCATAACAAAGAAAAATGCAAATCAAGGGAGGAAACTGTTTTCACTGTTCATGGCCCACCAAAGTTTTGGATCAAAGTAAAAATTGGGCCTGAGAGGTTTCGCGAGGTGCTTCTTCACGTATCACATGAGTTCCATGTGGACTAGTGCGCAGCTGATCATTTTGATATATATATAAACACACACGAGGTCGAGTTGTGTGGACCCTACTATGATGCGCGTCGAACATCTACCCCATCAGTTAGATGCATGATTCCATGGTGGGCCTAGGGCTTAAAAATCAAGTCAATCCGTGACTTTTGTGGGCCACACCACATAAAGTTGAGAGGGGTTACCCTCCATTAAAACATTCATAATCATTTTTTGAGCCCACCGAGATGTGGTTCACAAATCCAGCCCATCCATTATGTTTGTTCCACTTGGATGAGGGGTCAGACCAAGTTTTAGACATATCCAAATTTTAGGTGGGCCCCACCAAGGCTTTTATATGTTTTAGACATGTCTTCACATGATTTTAAATGGTATGACCTACCTGAGTTCCGTATAAGATTGAATTTTGGGTTATCCCATAATTTAAAGGGGACCTATCAAATGCACAGTGTTGATGTTCAAAACACATCATGGTGAGGCCCACACAACTCGACGTCATAGGAAGTTCCCATGATCTCCACCACATGAAACCTTTTCTACACGCACATGTGTGTGTGGAAAATGGTTCTATATATGCCGTCGAGCTCATGGGAGCTCTCCATGAGGTTGAGTTGTGTGGGCCCCATCGTGATGCCTGCCAAACATCTACCCTATCATTCTAATACAAAATTTCATGGTGGCCTCGCGCTTAAATATCAAGTCAATGCATGACTTGTGTGGGCTACACTGCATACAAAAGTTGAGAGGGGTTATCCTCCCATTAAAACATTCATAATCATTTGTTGGGCCCACCGTGGAGTGGTTCACAAATCTACCATGGTGTGGTCCATTCATTTGGTGATTTCGTTGTAATACTTTAGCCTAAAAATAAGACTGATCCAGAGATCAAGTGGACAACATTGCAAAAAACAATGGGTGATTGAACATCTTCCATTGAAACCCTTTTAGGGTCACATAAGTTTTGCATCTATATAATATTTTGTTTTCCTCTTTATCCAGGTTTGTGTGACCTCATGAACAAATTGGATGGGAAATAGGGGTCATGATGGGCCCTACTAATATTTTAACGGTGAGAATCATTGTCCCCATTTCTAATTATGGTGTGATCCACTCGAGCTTTGGATATGACTTATTTTTGGGCTTAATCTCTAAAATAATCTCACCAAATAGATGAACAGTATGGATATACTAAATACTTTTATTGTGAGCCCATATAACTTTGAACTCTTTTGATCCGTTCCTTACTGCCGGAGCTCGAGGGTCGTCACTTGTCTCACGACACATACGCACGTCGGTGGTTTGTAGTACACCCAGCTAATCCACTTTCAGTTAAAAAGGGAAGCGGACTGGCTGGTGTGTTCACGTCACCAAGTTTTATGGGTCCATCAGGAGGTATGTGTTATATCCCAACCGTCTTTCCATTTAGTGAGCTCTGTAGTAACTAGTAAGGTTTGAGCAAAAAAAAAACGTTTACAGATCCAAAGATCAAGTGGATTACACTGTAAAAAGCAGTTGGGGAATGAATGTCTACCATTAAAATCCTTCAGGGTTCACAAAACTTTGGATCAATACGTAATTTATTTTTCCTCTTCATCCAGGTCTGTGTGGCCTTATGAACAGATTGGATGGAAATTAAACGTAATGTAAAGCCCTACTGCTATTTGTGGTGTGGTACCCTTTAGCTTTTGATCTGAATAATTTTTGGGTTCATGCTCTAAAATGATATCGTAAAATGGATGAACGGTGTGGATATAATAAATACATAATTTTGAGGGCTATGTGACTTTGGTCTCCTTTAGCCAATCCGGAGTTCGTAGAACGGCAGCGATCGTCTTCGTACGACACATACCCACACCAGCCAGATTGGTGGTGTGGGTTACACCAGCCAATCCGCTTCCCAGTTAAAGATGCAAGAATCACATCAATCGAATGATTGAACCTTCCGATCAATAGCATGGAAGATTGAAAAGTCAAGATCAAGCAGAGAAAAACAGATCCAATGATAAACTCGATGCATCTACTAAACGGGAGCTGCCAAGGATTGGTTATGTTTATAAAAAACCACTTTGGTCAGACGATGCTGGCCAATCAACGTATGAATTGTGAAATGGACGGTTATTATATATATATTTTTTTAAAAATTCCAGCATTCAAAGGGATAGGATCCCTCTCTTTGTAAGTAATGATCATAAAGCAGCAGAAAGAAGCATACCAAAATGAATGGAGAGCTGGTAAAAAAAAAGAAGGATGGAAGATAGACTTCTGTGCAATCAGTCGAAAAAACAAGCACTTTGGGAAGATAGACTTCTGCAATCAGTTGGAAAAACAATCACTATGGTGAGACGATGCTAGCAGGTAAGCATCAGCTCCTTATAAGTCATGATAAAACGGTTGATAGAATACCAAAACGAATGCAGAGGTTGTGAAAAGAGGAAAAAGGAAGATGACTTCTACAATCAGTAAGACAAAGATTGGAAATGGCTAAGCCAGCATTTAAAAAACTTTTTAACTTAAAAAATAAATAAATAAAAAGGCAAGTAAGGTACCTTTTTAAGAAATTGGATTGCGTAACTCAGTGCGCTCTTATCGTACTGAGTAAACTCAGTCGAGCCCACCTTAAATGTATGCGATCTATCCACACCATCCATTCGTTTTTTCATCTAATTTAAGGGGTTGATCCAAAAATCAAATCATATCCAAAGATCAAGTGGACCATACCACAGGAAACAGCGGGGATAATGATATCCACCGTTGAAACCTTGCTAGGCCCAACAATGATGTTTATTTGTCATAAGATCATACAGATATGGATGAAGGGAAAAAATAAATATAAACTTGATCCAAAATTTCTGTGGCCCCTAAGAAATTTTCAACGGTAGACGTTCAATTCAACCGTTTCCTATGATGTGGTCCATTTGAGCATTGTATATATTTCATTTTTTGGTTGAAGCTCTAGAATTATCTTTTAAAATAGATGAATGGAGCAGATAAAATATATAAATTATGGTGGACCATACAGAGTTTACTCACTACCTAAAGCGTAGTGAGTTACTCAGTGCGCAATCGGCTTTTTTAAGGGAGAGATGACTTAAAAAGAAACGAAAAGGAAATAATAAAAGGTAAAGCACTTTTTTAGAAGGACAGATGCACGGCGGTGGAAATTTATCTGTACGAGGTGAACGCAGGTAACTTACCTATCAGCGGTGTAACTGCAATGAATCTATCAATTTGAGGCAGATTTACTGAAAACGCCTTCTCGAAACTTAGGTGGGGCCACCATGATGTTTGTGATAAATCTAACATGTCTAGTCATTTTTTAAGCTCATTTCAGTACATGGGGCCAAAAATGAATCTGATACAAGACTCAAGTGATCCAAAAACGTGTGGATTGAACTTCCACAGTTGAAGAATTCGTTGCGTCAAATAAGTTTCGAATTAGGATAATATTTGTTTTTTCAGCTCATCCCAGTAGGAATGATGTTATGAACGGTATGGATTGCGTGTGAACATTACTGTCGAGCCCAAGGAGGTTTCAACAGTTGAAATTTCCTTAACCTCCTTTTCCATGTGTGCGGCCTACTTGAGTCTTGGATCCTGTTTGATCTTTGCCTCGATCCTAAAATGATCTTTAAAAAACGGATGGACAGGATAGATTTCTCACAAACACCACGTTGACCCCCACCTAGGTCTCAAGGCAGTAACTTATGCCAAAGGATTTAGCAGGAAATCGCTTCCTATCAATTTCCCGGGAAATAATAATAAATTCTCAACTGTTCATTAGTTAAACGCACATTTCATGGGCTATCATGCAATCTTCACACCAATATTGTGACAACTATTAGCCATTTGATCCATTGGCTTTAAACAATATGATCCATCTATTTGTTAGGCCCATCATGGATTGTGTGTTTCTAAAGAATCACATTGGTTAGAAAATCTTAAATAGCCCATCCACGAGGGATGGATATTAAAAATAAGGCAAGTGAAGATGAATTGGATCATCCCATCAGTGTAATTTTTGCATGGTTTCCTTGGGCTGTGGACGGCTAAAACAAACGGACGGATACACCCGTTTGGTCGTATTTGCTTTCTTAAGAGGGGGCCTGACGCAGATGGCATATGACGGGGAGTTCTTGTGCTGAGAAGTCAGGTCCCGTGGTCGTGCTTTAGGGACGCGGATTGCGTCCTACCCCTGCTGGGACGATAACCTGTCGGGGCTGGGCTCTGACAGATCTAACTATCAAGTGGACTATCAAGTGGACTACACTGGAAAGTGGGATTGAACGTCTACCACTGAAACCCTGTTTGGGGTTATGGAAGTTTTGGATCAATATGAAATTTGTTTTTTTTCTTGATTCAGGTCTTTGTGACCTTATGATAAGATTGGATGGAAAGTAAATATTATGGTGGGACATATGAATTGTTTAATGGTGAAAATCATTATCTCTGCTGCTATTTGTGCTGTAGTCCATATGATATTCGGATGTGATTCATTTTTTTAGATAATGCTCTAAAATGATCTCCAAAAATAGATAGATGGTGTAGATATTATAAATGCATCACTCGGAGGCCATGTAACTTTGATCTCCTTTGTACGATTCGCACAACTCAGAGTATGTGATTGCGTGTGGAAAAAAAAAACCAAGAACCAAAAAGCGGGGTGGCCCAGCGAATTTAGCTTTTGGACAGAAAAGTCAGGCCTTAAAGGAAGAGTGGAGCCAAAAAGAAAAGGGCAACGAAAGGACTGCATATGCATGCCAGCTTTTGGACTCTCCAGGAGAAAAGATTAATGAAAGGCTCCACATGCTGGCTGGCCCACAGAAATTACAAAAGCTCGAAATTGTGGCAAAAGGACCACCTATAATTGCATCCACACATGTGCCGGTCTGTTTTATTTTCTAAAGTAAATGTAAATGCGTTACAAATGGTTAATAATTATTTCTTTTGGTAATTATCACATTTTGGGAGGATTGATTTCACTCTTACTTTTTTAACACTAAAATTGAGAATGCTGCTAAATATTTATGGGGCCCACCATGATATATTAGGATTATCCACACTGTCCATTTGTTATGCCAATAGAATTTAGAGCATGAGCAAAAAAAAAAAAAAAATAGAGCCAAATTCAAAGTTCAAGTGAACCGCACCATAGGAAAAAGGAAATCCAACACACCCACCATTAAAAACTTCTTAGGGCCACTTTTTTACTTTAGTGTGGGCCACTTGATTGTTGGATTTATCTCATTTCTCGGCTAATGTCTCAAAATGCTATGGTAAAATGGATGGACGACACAGATATATCATATACATCGCGGTGGAGCCCACAAATTTATGTTAGCCCTTTTGGACAGTTTCCTCAAGTGAAAATACACGTCTATTTCCAAACAAATTAAGTGAAATTGTAATAAGCAATTATTTCCGGAGCGAATTTCGAGAATCAAACAGGCTTTACCACATAAAACTGTCAAGATTATAGGAATGCCACCTGCACTTAAAGCCTAGGCCGACACCCACCTGGGATGGGTGTAGCTGAGGACCTGTTAGGATCAAGGGCCTGTTGGGGAGCGTGGATTTGAAATACTCCTGTTATGTTTGGCATCCTGGATGGGAAATCAACTTCAATCCAATATCTCATGTGCAGTACATCTGAGTTGTGGAAAAGGTTGGCCCTTTATGAAGATCACTTAGCATGGAGGACAGGTGGATTTATTGTGTGTTTTGGAGTACGGACCAAACAAACTAATGCCCAACAGATGAACAGTCTGGATATCTTTCCTGTCTCGCCACTTTATATATATATATATATATAGAGAGAGAGAGAGAGAGAGAGAGAGAGAGAGAGATGCTCACATACTAGTTGGACAATTAAAATTGGTCTAACTTGCTAGCATTAAATAGAAAAAATAATTCTCTTCATTTACATGTAATGCTTACTTATGAGATGATACATGACATCAAGTTTTATATAGGTATAATAAAATATGGGTCGCTAACAGTATATCTAATAAGGCATGCTAATTTAATTTTATCTCCAAAAAAATATTAAATGATCCTAATTGCTTAATCCACACATGCAAGTTAAATCTGAACTGTTGGAATGAATTTCTATCAACTCACTTTTCTTATAAATATTACAGTAAAATAATAATTTTATATGCTTCATATGCTTATAAAGGACCATAAATATTTAAGGGACTGGAATTGTTACACAAATGATACATTTCCTGGATAAATCACAAGAGCTCAACTTCTCTAGATATTCCATTTTCTTTTAAAACAAACATCTCGTGCTCCCCTCTCTTTCTCTTCATTTAATCCCAATTTGTCGACACTCTCTACCCCGGGTTATTGGAAACAGAAGCCTACATCCTTCCGCTGCAACTGAAGCTAGTTGGGGCACACCGTGATGTTTTTGATAAATTTAGACCGCTCATCAGCTTTGATAGGTCATGTTATGACATGGACCTAACAATGATATAGATCCAAATCTTGAAAGGGACACACACAAGGAAAAAGGTGAGAATTGAACTTCCACCATTAAAACATTCAAGCATCTACAAAAGTTGTTTAAATGCGGTAACAAAAGTTTTGGATCATGTTAATGTTTTATAATTTCAGTTCATCCCAGTAGGAATGACCTCATGCACGGTATGGATGGCATATATACATCATGGTGTGCACAGGGAGGTTTCAACGGCAGTGATTCCCTTAACTACTTTTTCCAGACGTGCAGTCCACATTAGTTTTGGATCTGCATCATTTTTGATACACATTCTAAGATGATCCGGAAAAATGGATGAATGGGTGGATTTATCATAAACATCATGGTGTGCACCACCTAGCTTCGCGTGTAAGGAAGTTCCTGCCAATAGCTTTTCCGCATCCGCGTCCATTTGGAACGGACGCCAAATGGACACCTCCATCGGCCATCGCTGCCCAGGAACGAGGATTAGGTCCTAACCCCACCCATCCCTGGCTAGAAACAGGCATGGTCTCTAAGGGCCCACCTTAATATATGATTTTTATCCACACCGTCCATTTATTTTTTTTCATATTAATTTAAATTAAATTCCAAAAAATATGGCAAATCCAAGGCTCAAGTGGAACACACCAATGGAAGTAGTGGGGATAATGACACTCACCGTTAAAACCCTCTGAGGGCCCAGTTTGAGAATTTAATCTGATTGAATTTTTTCCTTCGTGGCCTAAAGTACCTGGTAAAACGGATGGACGGTGTGGATATACAATACATGCATCAACGTGGGCCCCTCGGTGTGAGGCCAGCCGCACCTAATCCACTGCCGAAGCGTGGGACATTTTTGTAGCCCCCAACATGATGTATGTGATATATTCACGCCGTTCATCCATTTTTACAGATAATTTTGAATTATGAACCCAAAAATAAGACACACTTGATGCCCAAGTGGACCACACCATAGAAATTAGTGTGGATTGAGCGCTTACAATTGAAAGCTTCTTCGAGGGCCATAGAAGTTTTGGATCAAGCTTATATTTCTGTCTTCCCTTCATCCAGGTCTGTGTGACCTTATGAACAGGTTGGATGGAAAATAAGCATCATTATGGGCTGTTTCAATGGTAGGCATTCACTATCCACCGTTTCTTGTGGTGTGGTCCACTTTAGATTTGGATCTGCCTCAATTTAGGAAGTTGCACTAGAATGATTTGTAAAAACTGAGGAACGACCTACATATACAGCACATATATCATGTTGGGTCCTATGATTGGAGAAACACTAGCTGCCCATGTTGCTCGGTTAACCCCTAATCCACTTCCTATGTTCTGGTGATTAAAAATTTTACCTAACCAACAATCGTTGGACGGACACACACTTTTTCATTTCTTTTAAAGGGTCACCATGATGTGTTCATGAGATCCACTTGGATCATTGGATGTGTAAAGCTATGTTGGGCTCAGAGCCAAAAAAATCAGGCCATGCATGCAATGATTTAAAGTGGGTCATACCAATTAAAACAGCTAGGAGAGACATCCAACCTTAAGTTTCACGTGGCCCACCTTGATGAGCATGTAAAATTTACTCCAACATTAGCTTCCGCAGGGAATGTTAGTCCTTTGACACAAAAATGAGGCCCATAATTAATTCATGTGGCCCACACCAAGGTAGAGAATTTGGAGGGTAAGCTTTCTATCTACACTTTCTCTAATTGTGTGGTTCACGTGAATCAGGGAAGGGGCTGATCTTTTTGCACGGGGTCTAACATATAGTGACGCACGTCATGATTGGGTGGTTTTCACATTAATGCTACAATGAGCCCCATATAAAAAAACTCATTTCTTTTCATCAATTACATGGAAAGAGTTTTAAAATTAACTACTCATTTAATGACCCATCTAGTTGCACCAATTTGAATGGTCCAACTATGAGTCTCTCTCTCTCTCTCTCTCTCTCTCTCTCTCTCTCTCTCTCTCTCTCTCTCTCTCTCTCTCTCTCTCTCTCTCTCTCTCTCTCTCTCTCTCTCTCTCTCTCTCTCTCTATATATATATATATATATATATATATATAGACCTGTAAACCGTAACAGCCCCATGATGGTTTATTATGAGGTAAATATAGGTTTTTTTTATTTTTCTTTTTCTTTTTTTCTTTTTTTACTTCAATATTATGGGACATACAGGTTTATGGTGTTTTTTTTTTCTTTCAATAAAAAAAAAAAAAGAAGAGAGAGAGACCATAACAACCCTTATGTGGACCACAACAGCCATACAACTCGTATCGTAAAGGTAACGGTGGAGGCCGTATGGCCACCGTTACCGTTACGAATAAAGTGCTCCGAGTACTGAAGAATCACTTGTTTGTTGCACTGAAAGCTCTGGTCAATTCTTCATCCAATCCCTGCATCAACTTCTTTCTCATCCTATCCAAAGGGATCACTAGCATTGCACTTCGGATATCTGGCCATATGGGTCTCCTCCTAAAGTTTCATTGTTTGCCTATCTCATAAGAAGAAACAAAATACTCACTACGAAAGGTTTTTCGGCGTTTAATAATTTTCCCTAATGTGTGTTTATTATGTTTGAGTGTTGAGGAATCTGTCGATCATCTTTATATCCACTGCTCCTCTAGAGTGGTTTAATCAGTTTTCTTCGATTGATGGGAATTAGTTGAGTGATGCCTAGTTCTATTAATTGTCATTTTAGATCTTGGCATGAGGGAGGGGGATATTCACTTGGCTCTAGCAAATGGATGCTGGCTCTGCTTGCACTATTGTGGTCTGGTTGGAAAGAAACTTCCATAACCAGGGGTGTTCTCTCGGCAGGGTCCTCAGTTAGGATCTTTTGTGTATTTCAAAATAGGTGGGTTGAGTCCATATATTTTGGGTTATTGTGCAGGGTTTTAGTTGATTTCCTATTTGTTTCTTCTTGCCTCTCACTTTTTTCTTTGTTGTTGTTCCGTTTTCTTTTTGGCTGTTTGGCTCTAATAATATTGCTTCAACCTTTTAAAAAAGGATTAACCCTTAAAATCGGGTGTTGTGGCCCACCTAAATTTTCAATCATCAAAATATTTGGTATGTCACTTCATCTTAGTTAGAAGAACCTAACCGTGAGTTTGGTTCATTTTAGGCAATCTTATGGGCCCCATGCACAATGTTTGGTCACTACACCAAAATCGTAATTTAGGAACGGTTTTAAACCGTTCCTAAATGCTTCAAGACCGTTCACGAATCTGGCGTCGCAGAAAATCAGGAACGGTTCAGAACCGTTTTGGGTACCGTTTTAGGAACGGTTTTAAACCGTTCTGATGCCAATGGTCAAATTTTAGGCACAATTTTAGAAACAGTTTCGAATGCTTATTAATGTTGCCAACAGTCAGATTATAGAACGGAATTTTAATAACAATTTTAAACCCCTTTGTTCATTGTATAAGAGAGAGAGTGGGGTATGTAATCTACTTATATTATATGTAAGATAATTACACAAATAGAAGAAAAAAGAATGATTGTCACAATAATCTTTAACTACAGAGACTGCAGTAGCAACTAATAACCATCTCTGCAGCTAACCAATCAATATAAAATCCACCAACTACATCCATCCAATCGTCCACCATCTACTTCAACATCCTGTCCCTCCATCAATATACCCCACCCAAGATAAGTACAAAATACAACATACAAGATCTCCCATTCTCAATTTTTTAATTCCATTTATGTCCTTCTCTGCTCCTGGAATCTTCTCAAGGCCCCTTCTAGGGAAACATCAAACGCATCCTTCATACCGGCCAACCCCTCTTTGGGGGCGGCGTACACAAACTTCGGTGTATACTCAATATCTTATCTTTCATCCTCTTCACTCTTTCCACTCTCAGCCCTTCCAAAACGGCTCGAATTGAGGTTTCGTTGTTCACAGCCCTTCTATCAATGAAAACCGAGTACGATTCCGGGTCTTTCGGTAAATGCCACTTGTACTGCAGGTAGGCTGTATGCCTCCAGAAGAAAATCGGGATCAAACCGGCGATCATACAGTCGAAGATGGACCATCTCGTGAAGCTATCACCTTACGGTTGTACCTATAAATGTGTTGAAGGAAACTAAACGTGTCAAAAGCACATATGGACATATATCTAACCATAGGGAAATTAGATTTGTGTGCTTTACCTATAAAGGCTGCTCTCTGATAACTTTGGGCTCTTCAACTCTGGCATCACTCCTTCCATCAACAAAGAGATAGACATGACTTTATTTTTAGAAGCTATTTAAAAGAAACTGAGAGGAAGAGATGGAAGAAGAGAAGCATACCAAGAGCTTCCATAATAGAAAGGGAGCCATCAGATTTCAGTGGCATTACAAACAACTGGGAGTAAAGGGCCCCACCTTGTGTTTCCATCTGAGGAGCTAGAAAGAAGCTGGTTGGAACTGTAGGAGAAACAGCAGTTGCAGCTTGCGTTTGATGATAATGATGATGATGTTGCTGACGATGGTGGTAATGATGCTGATGCTGATGTGAGTCTGTAGATGCATCCATGTTCATGTGAGGAGAGTGAGAAACCCAACCAGTTATTGTTATCATTATCATTATCATTCATGCCCTTCATCTCTCTCTCTCTCTCTCTCTCTCTCTCTCTCTCTCTCTCTCTCTCTCTCTCTCTCTCTCTCTCTCCTCTTCTCCTCTTCTCTCTCTCTCCATAGAGAGTTAGATTCCTACCAGGATCTGTTGTTGCAAGGAATCCCAATCGTTGGAAAGCACAGACAAACGACATATCTTAGCAGTCAGGCCAACAATTAAAAAAACTCAAACCAAAAAACAAAAGGAAAGAGGGCTCCTACTGACCTTGTAACACCTCTATACTGTGATACCGAGTCTCCTTTAACTTTGCCTGTAACATTGAATGTAAATACAAGGCCATATTAAAAATCTGTAAAAGGATGCTAGCTATTTGATGTGCAAGATGATAACAACAATGGAACAAAAAACAAAAATACCCCTTTATTCAACTTAGTAAAATCAAAGATGCCAGCAGCCATATCACAGATAAATATTGGAACAGCTTATCAGTATCACATCGTGATTTCTTTTATCAGTATCACAGATAAAACAGTATCACATCCTGATATTATCACAGTTGAACTTTAGAATGCATGTAGTTAGTAGATACATTCCGATACATTGCTCTATCTTGATACATGTCACACAATGAATTTATTGCAATGCATTCCCAATATGGTACAATACAATCTGATATTGAACCTTACTATGATGTGATAGTATTCTAAAGTCAGTCTATATAAGTTGCCTATAGTTAGGTGATCCAGATAGTTGATCTGAAGGGCCCCAAAGTGGACGTGCTATGACCCGGAGTCTCCCTTGATGGTACGACCCTAACTATTGGATTTGTGAGCTACAGGGTAAAGAGAAGATGGTGAAAAGGTCCACATCCAACAGTAAAATGCCCAAAAGATTGGATGGCTAGTGTCTTCCAGCCTGAGAGAAATTTGAGGAATGGTTTATGCAAGGTGGGGCACATCAGATTAACAGTCTACATCACTGTAAACAGGCTCCCCATAGAGAAACTTAAAATCCAAGGATAACAAGCATTTCTCTAGGATCATACAGTTTTTACTCTCAAGACAATGCTTAAAATTCAAAAACTGCATATTAAGTTGATGCACATCAGACATTTCCACATCTTTTCTCAAGATGCTAAAATATCAAGAAAATATGATCAATGACCAATCCAAGCACCACACTACCTGCCACACAAACTCCCCTTGGTTGAGATCATGCGCAACAAGAACCCCTATAGCTTCTGGATTAAATAGAAAGAATAACATTCCAGGCCTCTGATGCAGTAGGAATTGTCCAAGATCTCTGCTTAAGAAATGGACACTGAAAAGCTTCTGCAAGTCCCTTTTACCTTTCATATCTATGCCGACCAGTTTTCTCACATTACTTCTGGCACCATCTGAACCAACAAGGATATGGCAGTGGATGTTTCTCTGTAGCTTTTTACCTTAAGAAAGGAAGCACCTACCATGACACCATGAGCAGTGCGATCAATTGATATGCATTCATGACCCATCAAAATCTCCCTTTCCCATGTGGAACCTTTGTTTGGGACTTATGACCCATCACAGGTATAAACATGAAAGTTTGTTTGGGACTTGTGACCCATCACAGCTTGCTACATGCTTAAATGCAAGATTGGACATAAAAATAAACTGGCTAAAGACCCACTTATCACGAACAGGCCCTTCTTAACCATGAACTTTTTGATAGTATCGCCTTTTAAACATGGAGATGTTCTCTGTGGGATTAATATTCTCGTTTCCTATCGGTCTAAGTTTATTCGGGATTTTATTGCATACAAAAGCTTGTATATGATCCAATCTAATTTATAATATACTAAGTAACGAGTGATTAATGTTTTTAACCTAAATTGCATTTCTACTTTGATTGGAAATAAAATTTAATGAGGATGAAATTCATTCCAACTAAAGAAGAAATGTATTCCAACCATAGATGAAACTTGTCCCAGCTCCAATTGAAGCATGTATAAGCAGCAAGCGAACTTGCTTGTCCCACTATAACATACACAGCTCAGAGGATACAAAAAATTAAGAAAGGATTGGAGAGATTGCAATTACCAGGATATTGCAGTTGATGCATCTCTGATTCGGAGGAAGTTTCATCAAACCTTTGATAATCTTCTCGTTCTGCTCCTCTTCCTTCCTACTGCTCATTTTCTGCAATGGAATTGAAGAATCGAACCGAAAAAAACCCAGAGATTTCATATTTTCAGGCCGGTGATCATTGGATTGGACAGTTGTGCTCAAAATTAATTCAAACTGTCCAGATTGTGATAGATGGATAAACTGAGAATTATGCAGATGGCCATTTAATGGCCTGTTAAAGCATATGTTATCCAGTGATCTGACTACTTCAAACTAGTTGGATGGCACAACCTATTATCTATTAAAAGAGCATCCACCAATTTCCTTTCATCGATTTATCCGTTAAAAGAGAATAAAGCTAAAACATACATATGGGGGACTGTTGTTAGTTGACTCACCTGATTTTTGGATATGCTCGATGCACTCCTGACCCGAGGGGAGCTCGTTCTAGACCAAGCGAGGCAAACTTGTTCACTTGCTAGATTCGAAAATGCATCTCCTGTGAAATCTATAATAACATAAGAACACCTATGGTAGTTCAACAAGGAAACTTCGACAATCATCACTTGTAATGCATATAAAACTAGCAAAAGGTAGAGATGCTGAAAATTTCTGCCGAGGAATGTTCAAAATCCAGAATGGAATACTCTAGATTCTTATGAGAAATGCATCATGTACATTGTAAACAGATATTTGGAATGGCATTGCAGGTATAATTGGACTTACTTTCCAGGCTGATTTGGAATGGAATTGTAGGTATAATCAAGAATAGAAATCAGACCAAGGTTATTAAGTTTTCTAGAATGTATTTCTGAAGAGGAATGGGTTAGAAGCATTGCCTTCAGCTTCATCTTCCCATCATTAGCCATAAACCTGCAGATTACATTAAAATATTAGTTGTCAATGTGCACATATCCCATAAACCAAAAAGAACCAGGCTAACAAACTGAGAGCCCCTTGGGTGGAACTTCCATAAGATCCACCCCATTAAAATATTAGTTGTCAATGCACACGTATCTCCCACAAACCTGCAGATTACATTAAAACCATTCTTCTAATGTTCCTTGTCAGGATGAAAAAACCTACCTAAAAAGTGCAGTATTCCAAAAACTAGGTAGGCCACACCATAGGAAACAAAAGAATATTGATGACTTGGAAAGAAGAGAAGGAACACTGTGGGGCTCCACAATGAGTTCCCTAGTTATTAAACTTTCAAATCCCAAAAGCGGCATATGCATGAAGTTGGAAATTATCATTAGTATGGTTTCTATAATTTAAAGGACAAAAAAAGAAACAAAAGCCATCATTAGTATGGTTTCTATAATTTGAGCAAAAATTATGTTGATGAACCTGCAAAGAAGTGTCACGAGAAAACAAAAATTGAACATAAAGAGCAATAAAAGTTCTTAAAGAAAAATAAATTTGATTTAAATAGCCATTCATTTCTTCAACAATCTGAGCAATGTTTGATTTAAATAGCCAACATGCAGTCTAATCATAAGGAAATGGCAAAAGAATTAATAATGATGTTTCATGCTATTCATATCATAGTAAAGAAGGTGACGGTATGCAGAATGTCCTAGAAAAGAAGCACTATTTGAAGTACCTTCCAAATATACCACATTTAGAATGCTCATAAGGTCTTTGGAGTACACAATCTCATCATTGGCTGAATATGACATTCCATAAAAGAGATCCACCTAGGTATTCATAGTAATCCTCGACTATGGCACATTAATGCATGGATATGGAAAAGTTACCATTCCTCATTATTACAAAACAAAAAAGAAAAAGGAAAAAAAAAATGTCCTATTCATGAATTCCCAAAACACACTTACTCAAGCTGACATGTAGTGAAGACCGTTTCATTATTATGAAAAACACTTCTATTTATGATTTGATCTCAACATTCAAGGAAAAATTTAATGTCATGGTTTGGGCAGAATTTGGGTGACTTTAAAATAAAATAAAATAAAAAGCTCTTCAAGTCGAGAGAATGATATTTGCATCCATGTAACCTGATGTCGAATGCCATGGGATTCATCAGCTTATCCAGTACCCTACATGGATCTACATTGTTGTTGTGCACCAGATAAACGATTGAAGCGTGGGTTCAAATTTTGATGAGGTTTGTTCATGAGACAGGCAAGATGAGATTAGTATTCCATAAGCAGAATGAGCAAGAAATATTCAGTATCAGAAACCCCAACAGAACTGTGTTCTGTTCTTATGTCTTGATTACTTGGAAGTCCAAAAGGAATTGGCAGTCTTGCAACCTAATGTTGAAGGATAATATCAAACCAACCATGCCAAAGCGAGCTTTCTTTGTTGCATCAAATGAGAAGATTAGCTTCCCACCCTTCACCATTTCCTGAAAATAGGAGTAAAGCAAGCAAACAATTCTAGTTAATGTAATGGAACTAGCTTCACAACTATTGATTGCTCCAACCATTAACAAAAGGCACCTATGCATCATGTTTATCAAAATATCCCAAATATCACAAATCATATAAGATTCCAAACAATTTAGAATTGATCAATCACTGTGAAATGCCAAGTTCTTTACCCAAGGCGTACACGATCCATATACTGCACCTATGCATCATCTACATGGCCCAAGTAAATACATTAGTATTTCCATACAAATTGAAACAAATCTAGCATCTCTTAAGTACCTTTCCAGCAGATGAAAATTCTGCACTCTACATACACAGATGCCAAACACAACTTATTCAACCACCCACCCGTGCCAACATTGCCCTGAAATACCAAGGGATTTATATATATCTTGCTACATATGAAGATATTCAACCAAATACCTTTCCAAACACAATATTCTTGTGTGAGAATCTGAAAATATAGAAGGAAAAAAAAAAGTGGGATCATGTATCCCCTTGTTTTAACTTATGAGAATCTGCAAATACAAAAGGGTAAAAAAAAAGTGGGATCTGCAAATGTCTTGAATGATGTTGATATTTGATAGTGGTGGTGCAACTAAAGTGAATTCAGTATCATTTCATATTTTTAATTCATGTCCATTTAGTTTGCTATGGGTACTAGTTCGGGTACCACCAATG
The DNA here is from genome assembly GCA_037074715.1 of Magnolia kwangsiensis. Classification (NCBI taxonomy): domain Eukaryota; kingdom Viridiplantae; phylum Streptophyta; class Magnoliopsida; order Magnoliales; family Magnoliaceae; genus Magnolia; species Magnolia kwangsiensis. The sequence continues at coordinate 190,010,027 of CM073571.1, read as the reverse complement.
GTTACAAAAGCAGATGCAACAGAGTCTAAAGTACTTAAATCCAAGGCCACACAACCTAATCAATTTCCATACAATGGATCAATCAACTATGAATCTCATTTTATAGATGGACCTGGAAGTTAAAAGAATGTAAGTGCCTATTGTAGTTCTCCACTCCAAGGGTTGAGAAACCTTTGACAAGGAAGTGATCACAGAATCGCCCTTTCTTTGAATAATGAATGCATATTCCACAATGCAATTTGAGAATGAGGAGGTTTTTTAGTTTCTCCAACAATGCATATGAGCACAGATTTACATAGAAAGATTTTAAAGATTGTAAAATAGAGTAAATGATTATATTCACTTCAAAGTATCGATTAAGAAGAAAAATGTAAATGATGACGGGAAAGAAATGTCACCAATTTAGACCACCAAGGAGTTCGAGATCAGAGGTTATAGTGTTGTCACCACCTGAACAAAGCAACATTTTCATAAGAATACTCTTCAGCAAAACTTAAAGCAAGGCTGCTCAAATGGGCTGGTACTACTACCTACGTGACTACATCGAATCAATTGGCAAAGAAAGCTAAGGAAGAAACAACTCTTCCCCAAGATTTATTCATATACATAAATAACCAATCCATATTCATTACATGTCCAGTTAGAAAGTCCAACATATGATACAACTGGAAAATAAAAACCCACACCTTATTACATCCAGGAACTAGATCTTGGAGAATCTTCATACGCTCGCTGATCTTTTCTCTCCTAGCCTGTTCAATAGACAGATTCAAATCAGGGAGATTTGTTCAATTGGTATGCATCTCATGAGGACCGATATTTTTCCTCTCAAATGTTTTTTTTTTTTTTTTTCCTCACACAATTTTACCATCTTTGCCATATTCTACTTTGAAAGGTGCAAAATTCTATAATGATTTCAAGTTCTATAAAATGGAGAGTAAGTTCCGAATTCTCTGTAGCAACTCGGAACTTCCCATGTATGGAAAGTCCAGTCCCTCCTCCCATGATGAATCCATTAAGAATTGAAACCTTGAACCATGTTTCTTAGTTAGTATTGAAGTTTTTTGTATTTTACAAATAAAGAAAAAGAGAACTGGACTTTGCACTCCTAAACATGCAATTTTCAATAAGAGTAACCATGAAGAAAATGCCAAAATTAAAGATTTATTACCTGAATTTTCCTGTATGTTGCCAATATATAATTAAAGACGTATCCATTCCAAGAAAAATTTGCACCAAAACTCCAATGACCTGAAGCGTACAAGTAAATCTATCAAAAGCGGCATAAAAATTGAGGGAAACATCATAAAATGTTTTTAGTTGGGATGAAATTATGTTGATGATGATGATTCACTAGTTCTACTTCTTTGTTACCAAAGCATGAATAGAAATAAAGATAAACAAGATTTTGTTTTCAATTAGATCACTCTCTATCATTGGATTTCAGGAAACCAATAAATTGCTCCAACCAGCTGACAAGACTCTGAAAACGATGGCAATAGAATTTGCAGTGTCAGGTGCGGTCAAAGTGATAAGTTTTTATTTTCCATCTGCAGAGTTGCTAAATCTTGTACAACATTTGATTGATCAATATATCCAAGTCAACTATATAGCGAAATTTATACATTTATAATCTACAGGAGTAATCAGTTAATGAGTTGAGAACTTTACCAAGCGTGCATGGACATTCTGTCAACTAGAAAATGCACATTCCCTCAACTTGAAAATATGAAGAGAAACATTAGAAAATCAAACAATTGCAATCATGAAGAAAGTTACTGATAGTTCGTCCAAAACATATGCAGGAATTGCAAGGCCCAATGAAAGTAAAGAGCGAGGTTCTTCTTCAAAATTTCAGAGTGTTTTTGGATATGATTAACTGTAACATGCTCCAAATAGTATGCGTTCATTTCCTTCCTGCAATGCAAATAATGAAACATTATCATTCTAGTAAGAAGTGGAGTAGTATGCTCTAGGAATGGCATTTACAGACTGAAAAAAGGTAATCCTGTGAGGCAGGAGGATAATCCTATTACAACAACAACAAACAAAACAAAAATAAAAACAAAAAAAAAAAAAAATCATGTTAAAGTAAAAGATTTGCTGAAAAGGAACCCATTCTTAGGTAAGCATACATTGTGGACTGACAGTCTAAACATGTATTGGAAAAGGAAAAGCTCTTTTATATCCACATGAGTATCGATTCTTAATCATCAAATATTCTAGTAAGAGTAGGAATCCCAAAGCAAAGTATTTTTCTCATGGCCTGAGCCAAACTCAGCCTTAACCACAGAGAAATACAACCAACGAAGTGACAAACAAAAATCGACCAAATGGTTAGCCATGCATATGAGCCAGGAGTATGTAGCATTGCAGAGCTCATAAAGGAGGAAACCAAAGAGCCTAATGCCATTATTATTTTCTTTCTCAAATAGAATACCCATGATTGATCATTGTGGAGGGTCGTGACAAGATGATTGTGGTAAACAAACTAATATCGGAACCCGCACATCCTGACAAGGAGGCTTCGTTTTCTTGCTGAACTCATATTCCTTTTTAAGTTGCACAAATCATGGTTTAATCTATATAACATATATTATAACATTCTTTTGAATCAGTTTCAGAAATCACCATAAGCAACAACAAAGGCCTTGTTTCACATGTCATTCGCATCACCTCTTTGACTGCTTTTTCTCTAAGGCGTTTTGAGTACTTTAATGCCTTGATTTCTGGCTGTGCATCTGCCAATTCCCTATCTTTATCTGGAAAAAAATATTAGAAAAAAAAATTCAATCAATGTAAAAGACAAACCATCAACCTTGGATTACATAGAAACAAATAAACTAATAGACAATCAGCATCAGCACAACACGAGGCAAACCACTGAGACATGCCATTGTTTTTAACAATTGACAATTTCCCTCCAAATCTTTTGATTCACTGGAAATCTCAAATAACCTGCAGAATGTCCTTTTTAGCCTCAGTGTTGGTCTAGTAAATTAGAACTAGAGCATCTCTGGATAGGAGAAAGAGGAAAATAGTGTTTCCATAAATTTCCTAACAAAGAACCAAATGTGAGTTTAATGAGAAATAATGTTTCTCTTCCTTTCTTTTCCATGTATCCAAACAGGTCCTTAATGTCAAGATAAATAAAATCATGAAATTTCAAAAGCTATGCATAATCCCAAAATCTTGCAATATTATCATGACAATATCATTAATTATATTTACCTCAATAACATTGCAAAAATTTCAAATAACATTATTTGTCACATGCCATTTGGATCCCAAATTGCCACATGAATGGCACTTGTCCTTTTGTCATATGAGACCTGGTTGGCTCTTAAGAAATTCTTATCATGGATTGCTGGTCCAAACTTAGATATATGTGATGTCACACACCACAATCTGTGCATTGGGAGATGTAGCTATATGATATCTGGCTGGCCTATATCTCAAAATTACAAAATTACAACCAAAAAGTCAAATGCATATGCACTACATTAGTCAGCAGTCAACCTGTTATCTTTTGAAGAAAACTAATGTAGGAAGATATCTACAACAAAAAAGCTCGAATTCATATGCACTACATCAGTAGCAGTAGTAACCCATCTCTTGGGTCGGCCTACCACATTTGACTGAAGAACACCATAGATAGTAGCATCAGAGCAACACTTTCCAGTAGGAGAGGCAAATGATAGTCAAGAACCAATCTGTGCCCGAGCAACCAAACCAATTGTACTTGTAAATGTGTACCGAATAAAAAATGTGTACTGAATCGCCTTCCATGTTATGCACAGAAATGATTCAGTGAGCAATGCAAACTTCAAAAGTCAACAATAGCTCAGTAAGCACAAATCACACAATTGTTATAGGAGCCAAAATGTGGAAACCTTCACTAAGTCGGATGCAATGCAATTGTGTGAGCATTATATCAAACCTCACCTGAAGCAACTCTATCTTGCTCTGTAATAATGTGACCTTATCTTACCTCTCTTGAATGATCTTTTCCATCTTTGCAATGCTCTCAGCCTTGTTTTTCAATTCTCGAGTTCTCTCCTCAATCGTTGATTCTTCAAAGAAAAGGGCAAAAGTAAGCAACCCATGAACTAAGAAAATTAAAACCACCTTGCAAGGAAAGAGAGGTATTCTACAATGCCTGGCCAGAGTTGGTGGTGCTTTCAGGCCAGCATTTTGTACAGATGAGGTGGCCCACCTTCCAATGCTCCAGACCATTATCTAGTGGCACAAAGTGGAGATGGGACAAAAGTACACCCATTAACCAATCCTTGCGATGCAATCACTGAACTTCTTCTCTAGAAGCTCATGATCATTGATGTACATAAATATGCAAAGGTAACTTTTTTGAACCTCCATTCTCTGTATAGTTCTAGCTTCAGATACGAATTTTGATTGGCTAAGGTGGAGAAGGTCAAGAAGACAATTAGAAGGTTAAATTGGAAGCCAAGAAGTTTCTCCATCACATATTAACAACGGTCAAACAATCTTCAAGCTGAATGAATCCATTAAGGTAAGGGAAAGGTAATTTCTTGAGAAAATGAAGAAGAAAGGGAGAGAGCTGAATGAATCCATCAAGTTTTTTTTTTTTTTTTTTAACCATATATTGTGTACTCCTTTAAGCATGCCAATAATGCGCTGCAATTTAGAACACTAGCTGCAAAGACAGCCCCTTACCAACCAAAAAACTATTAAGAACAAGAACTGTTGGGAGGTTGAAGATGGAAACTGAAATGTCAAAAACTAAGGGAATTTCTCACAATAACTAAGATAAAATAGTAGTGAAACATGTTCTTCAATTGAATGCCACTTCTATAACTCATATAGTACAAAATAATTCTATTTACAAAGCTCTCGTATTGTCAAAAGGTTGAAAAATATATTTCACCTTCGCTTTTCCTTTGCAGTTGCATAATTCCACCGGTATAAGAGGAAAGATATATCAGAATGAGGACAGTACAAATTATTGCAGCATCTGAATAGCAGAAATAAGCAAAACATTAAAGGATGAATGTTGGGCCCAAACTAGAGGAATTTTGGTTGCATCAGCATTCCATATGGGAAGGGCATACTTTTCAGAGACCCAAAATTGTTCATCCAAAGCCGCTAGACAACTCTAGTTCCAGACATCCAATTGTTGCCCGAAAATGGATGGTTAAGAATAAAATGGAGTCCACAGATCATATGCAATAGAACAAGAAGGCCCACCAATCTGATGGCTGGGAGTATTCTAGAGGAAACTTTCATGCCTTCGAGCATCAACAATGAACCCATTGAAATGCAGTCTGGATCACTTAAATGTGTCCACCCTACCCATATGGCATGATGCCCAAATAAAAACCATCTCTGCTTTGGGGAGGCATTATACGATTCTGGCAGCATTCTATAATAAGGAATTATACGATTCTGATCCGAAACAAGTAGTGCATTCAGTTCTACAGAACAGCAGTACAAACGGCCCATCTCTCAGACATCCAGGCAATTCATACGGACTTGTGCATCATCATGGATATTTCATTCCCTAAAAGTACCAGCAATTGAGCAATCTCAACGGTTGGATTGATTCATACAGGTCGACAGGTAGCCAATAGCTAATCAACCAATCATATGACTAACAATTTTTTAAACTGAACCCATGCACGGTGGGGCCCAGCAGATAAATGGCCAAGATCAGGGGTTAACCCACTTCCACCAGTATAACACCTCTTAAAGACTTAAAAAACAAAAGCAATATCAGTTTTACTATAAACGGCTCACATTGATTCATTTACCACGCGAATCGGCTTAAATCAGTTCAATCTTCCAATGCAATTGGGGATTTCATAACACAAATACAATCTGATAGTCACAAAGGAATAGTTGAAAATGATGAAAGAGGCCCTATTCTTATTTTTTTCCTTTTTACCTCGTTAGTGGCGAAATTAGGGCTGGCGGAGCTCCTTTGAGTGTCAGATCTCTGCGTGAAAATGTGTTCGGTTCTCAGGATCCTTTGGATGACAGCTAAATTAGGTCGAAGACGCCCTGCCAAAGCCATTGAAGAAGAAAAGGCAAACCCCTAAAAATTTTCGCTGATGACAGAAAGGGAGAGAGCTTAGGCCCAAGAAGAAGATGAACCCGCAATCGGAGATGGAATGCTTGGATCTTGAGAGGGAGATTGAGAGAGGGAGAGGGAGAGGGAGAGAGAGAGATCGAGAGAGGGAGAGGGAGAGTTTAGGGCGTTTTGGCGTTAGGAAATGAGGGTTTAGGTTATTTTGGCGCTTCGGTAGTCTGCGGCAGATTACAGTAATGTGACTCTTGGGCCATGTGGGGTCCACTTAGACAGTTCTAATAGAATCCATTCCGTCCATATGTTTCGAAATAAAACAATAAAACACAATAATAATAAATAAGAAGATTCAACACTCAATTGGGACACACCGACAAAACAGCGGAAATAACAACGTATACCGTCAAAACAGCAAGAAATTTGAGTACGGTTCGTTACAGTTTCAAAATCAGAAACGGCTTAAAGCCGTTTCTGAACCAAATTCCCAACCATTTCAGTATTTCGATTTTGGTGTAGTGGGTGATCTCCATCCCCATTGTTGAGTGTCATGTGACCCTCTCAAGTTGTGAATCGGGCTGATATTTGATTCGAGGGCTTAAAATCATGATTTGAATGTGATTGACGAATGAGATGTCACCACACATGGGTAGATAAAGGGAGAGAAATAGAGAAAGGGAGAGAATGTTGTCTGGGTTTGCTAGGAACCTAAACTACTCCCGTAGAGACAAGGAGGACCTGTCTAATTCTACAAAAGAAAATATCTGTCAAGCCCGAATTCTTCCCTAAACTCCTTGACTTTTCTTGTTAGTATACTTTTTCCCTAAACGTCTCCGTGAGATTCATCACTGAGGTCTTGGGTTCAAGTGTCCATTGTGGTGTGTGTGGGCGTGAGCGTGTGTAAATAAATAAAAGTCGTCAGCATTCAAGACCAAAGAATTTGTCAGAGTTTAAATTTTAATTTGGACCAACATCTAAATTTTCACCATACAATATTTTGAATGTGATTCGTGCCTATATGGAGTGCATGGCATTTTTGCGCCTCAAATACCATACACACGGCACATGTTTATGATGATCTGAAATAGGCATCCTGAGGGCTCTACCATTGATTGGCTACTAATAAAAAATAACCATCTAAAAATAAACTTCTCTTGATTAATGCCCGCCATCATGGACATTAGACATTAGTCTCTTAGGCCTCGTTCAGATTGTAAGTTACTTAAGATATGTTACTTATAAGATAAACTACTTAAGATATGTTACTTATAAGATAAACTACTTATCTTAATTTTTTTGTATTAAGTAGATAAATATTTTTGGTAAACAACATATTTATCGGCCGAAAAGTAAAAATATATAAAAATGTATGTTTGGTTTTCAACAATACAAGTATTTATCCTTCAAGTATGCTTGATACTCCTTGCATTGGTCCATCCTGATGGGCCAACCTTTGTTGGGGATCATTCATTGTGCGGCTCCACTTAAGACGGGAGTCGTTACAATTTTGGGTGGTACCATAAAGTGAGCTGGAAGTTACTTGTCTGACTGCGTCCAAATGGGCCATTAATGTTCTTTCCTGATCCAACAACTGAAGGGTTATGATTGCCCAAAAAATGTAAGTAAGTTTTAGACCATGGAAGATAATTACTCGACCAATTAAATGGACGATTGTGATTTAGTCCATGTATGCCATGTGGACAACAATGGCACTAGATCAGGTCCCATGGACAATTTCATGTATGTACAAATATAGGAGACAGAGTTATTGAACCATTCTTGATTTTGTACGGGCCTCGGGCCCTGGTTAGAATCAAGGGCAAGCATCCCTCCTCAAGCTGTTGAAGAGCTCTGGCCCACCAGAGTTCCCGATTGAGTAAATTTTCAGGCTCGTGGGTAATATGTGAGGATACATCAAAAAATGAGATGGAATACATAAACTACATGGCCCCACATCTGCCCCGTGCCACTATAAGCCTATGGTAGTATTGGTACCACTAGAGGGATCCTCCCATCAGACAAAAATAAAATAAAAAATCCAGCTGTACATCCGTTCTATTTCAACAAGTGTCCTAACGCAGGGGGCTGGGATTGCTGAACCAATCTGAACTCAAATGAGAATCTCAAATTCTTTCAGCCCATTTTTTTTTTTTTTTTTGTTTTAAAGGATGCAATTCCAACTTAAGTCAATCATGGGACTTATATTATTCATTCTCATCTTATATCAGTGTATCACACACATTAATGCATATGGACCAAAAAGGCCAAAATTTTATTTCAATAAACTTGGGTTAGATCTTCCAATGGGCTCTACACCCCATCACACACCATTTATTATGAACATATGGCAAGAGTGCACAGGGCCCAAATACCTGGCCACACTAATAGCTTATGGACCAGCCAAGTCCATTAATAACCCTGGTGATTGAGGCGGTCCAACTAATATGATTTCCGTGTGTTTTGGACCGACAATGATTTGTAGTTTATATTGTCACCAGTAGTGAATTAGAAATCTTCATTTAGAAAACGCTTGTGGACGACCGTTGTAGTCCAGTCCAAAAGAAAAAAGCTATAGATGCTTATTGATAGCTTTTCCTTGAATTCGGGTGGGGTTGGTCAGGTTTAGTTTAGTCTTTTAACTCAAAATTAGGTTAATTTAATAACTACTTCCCAACCATGTTGGATCAAGTTGATTTTGAGAAGACCTAGACTCATCAAGTAACTTGGATCAAACTTTTAGACCTAGAGCCACCTCATGGGTCCAAATTTTGACATAGACCCACTTGGGTCCACTGACACTTGAGTCCGTTCAACACATTTGCACCCCTATATATATCTAGGTAAAGGAGAAAAATATGATGCGATAGGCTGTGTTGAATTAAAATTTTGAATAGGGTTGTTTCAACAGATATAGCTAGGCAAATTATGGGTTTAAAGAAACTCAAGTCCAGCCCGGGAAATCGAGAATAAATAATCTGCAAAAGGAAGGTAATTTCTCCATCTCTCTTATTCACAGAAAATCAATGGGCCGGCTGATGGGCTTGCTCGATTAGTAGCTGCCAATCAGGGATCTTTTCGGGCGGACAGGTGAACGGACCTCCCTAGGCTGATCAGGGGGCTCTATTTCCTCGACAGAGCGGGCATTGGAGCTTTAAGGGAGAGTTAATTTCTGACTTATCTTTCTTCGATCTTTTGTTTAGCCACACGAACAGGGCCTCTTTTTTGTCTGCCCATGTGCGCCCAAAATCCTTTTCCTGTAACTTTGTTGATGATTATGAATGGGTGATTTTCCTAAGAAAAAAAAAAAAAACCCTAAGTCCAGCCCATTTGGCATTGACTCGGATTGCCTAGTGTAGCAAGCGACACCTGGAAATGGTCTATGGGCCCCACCATGATGCATGTGTTTTATCCCCAGTCCATCCATTTTGCTAGCTCCTTTTAGGGGCTTGGGCCCAAAGATGAGATAGATCCAAATCTTAAGTGAACCACACAGGAGGAAACGGTGGTGATCGACGTGGTACACTTGAAATTTGGATCTGCCTCATTTTTGGGCATGAGCTTTCAAGATCGATGGACCGGCGTGGATGAAATATATGCATCATGGTGGACCCACAGCTTTTCCAGTTGCACTTAGGATGGAAGAAGGTGCTGCTGGCTACCTAGGCAATCCAATTCCGTCATCTCAACTAATAAATCCCACTCATTTTGAAGTTGCAGGTTGTTTGGATTTTCATAATCTTTTAATTCTCAGCAGATCTCTCTGATCATTACGATATCCTCAATGTTCCTCTCCTTCTCCTCTCTCTGCCGTCCATTATCTCTTCCTGTACCCCCACCTCATCTCCATCTCCATTCATCTCTCCCCAAAACTCCCCCTTCTTCAACACCTCCATCATCCTCTCTCTCTCAATCCCCCACAAGAAAGAGTCCCACCACGAGCTCTCACAGGCTGGAAATAATACGAAGAAGCCGTAAAAGACAAGGATCTCGCCCAAACACTTCGTTTCTTGAAATCCGTCAAATCCCTTCCCCTACAATCCTCTCTCGATGGCGGCAGCAACGCCAGTCTTTTGCAGCTACAGTGGGCAAAGAGGGATTGGGAGGTGCTCGACGCTTGCTTGAATGCCGACGACGTGAAGCTCGTCAGCAGTGCTTACAAGTTCCCCCACTACAGGGGCTTCCTCCCTAATATTGGGAAGTGCAAGAACATCGGTAATTCTGTGAATATGTTTGTTTTGGGATCTTGAATTTCTGTTGGAATTATTTTATTGTGCTGATTAAGATGGTAATTTGATGATTTTGTAGGGATTATTTATATGAATTCTGGTGATTTTTTGTTTATTTATGCGAATGCTGAGGTGGGTTTCTGGGACTACTTTCTTTTGCATATTTGTGGGCCCTGAATTCGACTAATTTGAACAAGAAACTTGGTTATGTGATTCAAGAAATGTTGAAATGCAAATGACTCGAGTAGAAGCTCAACATTTTCATGAGCATCTGGATGAATATTTAGTTGGGTTTTGCGAAATTTTAAAGGGTTGTTTGTCTCCCTGGAATCAAAAGGGCCTTAGGGGTCCTTTGGCAACTTTGAGAAAGAGATTTTGTTAGTCATGGTTGGGTAATGGGAATGTAATTGTGTGGAATTTAGAAACTGCATTTGTGTAGTGGGAAATAATGTGGGCTGTGCAGGTCCATTTAATTTTAAAAATAAAAAATAAAAAATAAAAACACTAAAAAAGTGACTGTAGGCAGAGAATTCATTTCCCTGAAATTTGCAAACTAGCCTTTTGCTAGGGCCTCAAATGTTGGAATTTGCCCCTAAAGGGCCCGTTTGCACCAAAAGTTAAGCCTGGATGGCCGTCTACTCAGGCCTGTCTTGGTCTTGTCTGGCTAGTGGAAGTTGTTCTAACCAGGCCGGTATGCTGTTTGTTGGAACCTATCTAGTGTAGCAAAAACAAGCCTATTTGTTGTTTGTTGAAGCATCTCTAGGTCTTATTTTCTCCTTGAAAACACTAGGAGCTCTGCGGGACCCATCAAGCTATCATAGTGGAATCCACTTTGTCCATCAGGATTCTGCCCTCATAATTACTTTACAAACAAAAAATTAACTCAATAAAAAACTCAGTTGGGCCATACAATAAGAAAATATAATGTAAAATCATGGGTTAACCCCTTAAAATTGAGTGTTGTGGCCCACCTAAGTTTTCAATCATCAAAATATTTGGTATGTCTCTTCATCTTGGTGGGAGGAATGTAAGACCCGTATCGTAGACCGTACTGTTCCGTCAACTCCCGCGATCCTTCCCATCGAATTCTGACAATCCGCGACCTGTAATCGACGTTGCATACGACCATAAGTCGTATCCTATACATTTGAGTCGGCTTAATCCGAGACTTGTACCATTGCGACCGCACTGTCGCCGTAGTTCCAACATCGCGACTCACGCACCGATCCGATACCCAAACGAGGTGATGTGGACCCACGTTCAGTTCGAGGAAAAACGCCGCGCGTTGCAAATCCCAAAAGAATCTCTACAAGGTGTCAAATCAATCTCATCAATCAATCCCATCAATCACCTCTCATGTCAAGTACAAAGCAACCATGCTTTCTTTCTCCACAAGTCAAGCAAACTCAAAGTCAACCAATCCATCACCTCACCCATCACTCAGCTCACATCTCTCTTTACATCTCACCTCTCTCTCTCTTATTTCTCATCACAATTCCAAGCAACCAAGAGAGGCTCTCACGTCCATGCATTCTAAGTGAGAGAGTGCATGTTGGTGGCCCACTTTCCCATCCCAAAACTCATCATCTTAGCCATCCATTTTCCATCTCCACCATCAAAGTGAAACTCTAGGAGACTGGCTTTTCAACAGACCAAGAAGATCAAGTGGTGGGTATTTCCATAGACTACTTTTTCATGTTTTTAAGATGGGCCAAGTGAGGCCAACCGATCAATGGTTTAGATCTCACTTGGAACCCTAAGATGTGGCCGATGGCCCACTAGGATCATCATGATCGTTCCATGATGGGGCCATTCTTCATGGACCCCTTCATGATGTTTATTTCTTTGCATTAGAAAGGTCATCTAGACCGTCCATATTAATGGAGAAAGGATCTCCACCATTGATTTTCGATTTCGGTGGACCCATGTGTAAAGGGACCCATTTGATGTATAATTTGAGATATTGATGGGAGGGCTCATAGTGGCGGAGCCCTCCGTGCACGTGTGTTTCTTTCTTTCTCTCTCTCTCCCCTTCCTTTCATTATTTTGTGGCCCACATGATGTGCATGTGGAATCTAAACCGTCCTTCAAGCGGACCCTATGGCCATCCAAGCTATATGGGCCCCACTTTATGGGGATGGGAAAGCACAAATATCATATTTTTATGGGTGGGCCATGTTCAAGTGGGGCCCACCTTAATATGTGTTATATCCAAAACCGTCCAGCGTCTGGGACACTGGACATCAGAGAAGGAAAAAAATAATAATAATAATAAATAAATTTGGTGGTCCACTTGTATAAGCCCCACCTTGATGTATGTTTCTAATCCAATCCATCCATCCTCTTCCCCGACTCATTTTAAGCGTTGAGCCGAAAAATGAGGATGATCCGAGTATCTAGTGGGCCATGGTTTTAAAAACATTACCATTACCATTGAAACCTTTTTAGATTCTTTTTATACGCTGAAAAATGGCCGATATTGGTCTTGATGGATGGGTTTTGGCCCGTAAAATCCAACGGCTGGAGTGGATGCACCTAATGCGGGCCCTATCTAGAAAAAATCGCAAATGACTCAGTTTTAAAAATATATATATAAAGAAGAAGCAGCAGAGGTTGCTGCCTCTGGACGTGTCAGACGCACAGGTGTCCTGCACGTCAGACGCACAGGTGTCCTGCGCTCACAACAGATGGACGCAGGGAGTCCCACGGCTGACCGTGTGGGCCCCACCTTGATGTTATTTGTCATCCAACCCATTGATGAGGTGGACCACCCCCTGAGGTGGGTCCCCTCCAAAAATTAGGCCCATCCAAATCTCAGATGGCCTACACCACGAGAAACAGCAGTGATTGAACTTTACCGTTGAAACTCTTTTTAGGCCCCACAGAAGTTTTGAATCAAGCTGAAATTTGTATTTTCTCTTCACCCAGGTCTCTGTGACCTTATCAACAGGTTGGATGGTAAATAAACATTATGGTGGCCCCCCCACGTGGGACCCACTATCCACGCCAGTCCCTAGCTCACTGGCGAACTGAGTGGAGATACCTCGTTTCAACAGCGGTCTTGACATCGATCTCTGGTGGTAGCTAACATGGAGTGTGTGCTGGCGTGGGTGGGACCCACCAATGATGTATTTATTTTATTCACACCGTTTGTTCGGACGGTGGAGCCCACTGCATTGTATGTATCTCCACACCGTCCAGCCATTTCTTTGGCTGCTGGACGGTCAGTAGACCCCCACCATGATGCATGAATTGTATCCTAACTGTCCATCCATTTTGAGAGCTAAAAATGAGTCAGATCTATGGTTCAAGTGGGCCCACCTTGACATGTGTATAGGGCTCTTATTGATTTAACTGTGACCATTCATTGAGGCCTATCTTGGTATATATCTGATGCCCATGGGATTAAGCCCATTTGGCATGTATAAGGCCTATGGGATTAAGGCCATTTGGCATGTATAAGGCCTATGGGACTAAGCCCATTTGACATATATAAGGCCTATGGGATTAGGCCCATTCGATAAGGCCATAAGATTAAGCTCATTTGATACATATAAGGCTCAAGTTTTGAGGCCCACTTTGAAGTATTTCAAGGCCCATGGGTCATGGACCATTGTAATGTACATAAGGCTCATTGGTGAGGCCCATTAATGCAGCCCATTTGATAAATGTAAGGCCTATGTGATACGGCCCATTTAATGAATCTAACGCCCATGGGTCGAGGCCCAATGGGATGTCCTTAGGATCCATTGCAATGTGCGTTTCCCATGGTTCATGTAATGACATTTATTGTGGGCCGTGCCTTAGGAGCAATGATGGTTTGACGTCCACATTGTAAGTACAATGTTGGTTAAACGTCCGTATTGTAACTATCCTTAGGGCCCATTGATAGGCTCATACTTGTTGATAGTTCATCACTGTATAACATGCTTAGTATAACTCCATGATTCATGCCCATACGCATCATATGCATGCTTGATATGAAAATTGTATGATCATAGCATAAGCCATTGGGCCGAGTCATTTACGGGACTCCTTATGAGATGGAATGCCCCACATTATCGCGCTGTACGCACAGGATTGCTGCATGACTGTACGGTGTAATTCATGCATCTCGCATATGTGTGACTTGATCACTGCACGCCCTAACGACATCAGGGCCGTGGCTCCACAGGTACATTGTAGATGGCCGTATCAGATACCGAAAATACTTGGTTCTAGCACTGTGGGCACTTATGATGTCCTTGCGTGAAAGTTCCAGAACCTTTTTGGTACTAGGAGTGCTCCAACGTCTAGACCGAGTGGATACACGAGTGCCTGAGTGCCGAATACCAGTAGGCCGCGTCTCCTACTGTGTTGTAGTCGGTTGGAAGGGGGTGTTGCCTTATCCGCCTGAGTGAGGAGGCTATAAGCTAGGCTGAGTTTGACCAGCTCGCAAATGAGTCCGCTATCGACGAGCCGGGTAGGTATTGGCAGACTACTGGTCAGGCGGATAGTGAGGTCTATTCTGCTTGCTTGGCTGTGCAACTAGGGAGGAGGCAGTCAGTGTGAGTGTATTAGACCCCGTTGATATCCAGAGAGAAACTGTAATGATACATGTACTTAATGAGTATTGACTTGCTTGGATTGCATTTCGCATATGACATTCGGCTATATAAGCCTCGCATTTGCATCGGTGTGGCCGATAGCATTCATGTCTCGCATCGCATGGCCTTGGTATGGCCGATATCATTCATGCCTTGCATCATATAGCATTGGTATGGTTGGTTTTATTCATGGACTTACCGCATACTTCCGCATTACTCTGATATTGTACACTTGGCGTTTGCCTTGCGCACACACTTACACCACTCTCTAAGCTTTTGTAAGCTTATGCACGACAGTTGCGTGCAGGTAGCGTTGAACAGCAGCAGTGCTGAGGCAGAAGCGCGTATCAGGCCATTTTAGAGCTTTTTAATCATCTTGTATTTCCCTTTCCGCATTGTACTTAAAGTTTTTGGTATAGTGGATATGTGGTGACGTTGTTTTGTGACTTAATTATACTTGTGGTTATGCTCTATTACAAAAAAAAAATTTCATTCTGAAAATCCTCCTTGTAGGCTCCCAGGATCGGAATCTGGCATATGATTGTCAGGAGCCGAGAATGGGGCACTACGGAGGCTGTCGGCACTGGATTCGGTAATCGGGATTCATGTGAATCCGATTTTCGGATTTGGGGCGTGACAAGGAACCTAATTACAGGTTGGGTTCATTTTGGACTATCATATTCCCAAGCTGCAAATCTGACTGAGATTTGATCTGAGGGCCTAAATTACGATTCGAATGTGATTGATGGGAGGGAGAGAGGGAGGGAGTATTGTCTGGGTTTGATAGGAACTTAAATCGTTGTTTTTCTTCCTAGTGTACTTTTCCAGTTTGTCAAATGATCACCAAAGAATATGTTTCTATGAAATAAAATTCTTGAGAAAGTGTTTTGTTTCTCATGGTTTAGTATTGGGAATGTAATTTTTTGGAATCCAGAAATTGCGTTTGTCTTTTGGGAAAAAATTGGTATGAATTCTACTACCTAATATTTATAGTAAAAAATGTGACTATTGGGAAGGAATCCATTTCCTTGGAATTTGTAGGCCAACATCAACACAAAAGATGGAATCTGTTTCTGACTGGAAACTGTTTCTAAGTTTTTCCATGGTCCCAAAGTAGAAATTTACCCCTACCTACGGATTCCATTTATAGATACTTGCCCAGGTAGCCAAGCAACCCCTGAGATGGGTTTTTAGTTGGGTTCCAAGGTTCACATTCTCAGGAGCTTGAAATTCAGTAACTTGAACAAAAATTTGAATGCTTTTGTGAGTATTACAAACTTGAAATACAAATAAAGTGACTGGAAACTCGTTTATCGTATGATTATCTGCACGATTTATGAATTATAATTTTTTATGAGAGTGTATTGACGGAGCAACAATCCCTTCTTGTTTTTAGAGCAGTTGGACAATCCTGTTCGCCCATGTGTCGTCTGATGTAATGGGCCATCGGTTTTGGCCAATGACATATAAGCTGGTGTACATTGGAACCAAGAACCTGGACCAAAAGTAGAGGAAAGAATGCTTAGAAAACATAGGGAGCCAAAGCCACTTCCCTGTTTTTTATTCTATTTGAGAACTCTTCCTTTATGTGAGAGTGTTTTCACGGAGCGATAATCCCCATCATGTACAATTAGTTTGAATACTTTTGATTATGCACTAAAACATTCTCAATGTTCAATTTAAATATTTGAAAAAAAAAAAAAAACTAAGCGCACACCAAGGAAAAGTACCATGTAAATTTACTAACATCATTAACGAAATGCTCCAAGCTTTCCCAATAAAAATCTACTAACATCATTCATTATTTCTGACAATAAAACAGAGTTTGTCACTAGATATAGAAAGTACAAATTCCAAAGGTTTATTGGGTACAAATATAACATAAAAAGGAGCTAGAGTCCACAGATTTAATGGATGCAGGAAATTAAAAGCGAGGAAGCACATGATGAACCCTACACATTGTTGGATGACAAGACTTTGATGATAAATGCAAGAAATTTGGGGTTGCTTCTAGATGATAGAAATCGCCTTTCTTCGAGTCATGCAGCAGTAATCTCCCCTACCGATGTTCCTTCACAAAGAAAACAGTTGGATGAAACTCAAAGTAAACCAAATACCAATTAGCTAGATAGGGTGACCTGGATGCCAAATGCATGTGTGCATGTGATGGTTTCTATACACTTAGCCACCTCGATCATTTCTCAAATTTGAACACTCCAGGGATAGTGATCAACCAGAAGAAACCGCGGACAAGTAGGGCATGTGAGCCATTGCTATGCTTTTCTAAATCATTTATTTTTTATTTTTCTTTTTGTTATGGTCAGGACTGCAGTGGAACCATCAGATGGATCACTCATCTGAACCATACATAAAGTGGGGAGGTCCTTGTGGGCATACCACTACCAAAGGAAAGTAGAGCCATTAGAACCGGAATGTGGTAGCGCCATCCCTCTACTGTATTTTCATTGGTCATGATCACGTGTCAACTGAGACCATCAATTGAGATGGTCCATCTAGTAGGACCCATCTCAGATCATGTTCCAAAAGAAACATTTATTTTGCAATCACACACACACACACACACACACACACACACGAGTCAATGAGACTTGCCCCTGCATTGACCAATCAATAGAAGTCAAGCCAAGCAGCCACATCCAGTATCAAATTATTTGCCTTGTTTTTTTGAACGAATAGGAGATCTGGTTTGAGAATGTTATGAAAATGTAGCCAATTGAGATTACAATCATATGCTTTTCTAGCCTAAGAAAAGAAAATGAAGTTTCGCCTCCCTCTTCAGGGCAGTTATTCTTTGATCCTGTATTTTTTTTTGATCTGCATCCTTAACACACATCAAACTAAAGTACATGAATGTTTTTAACATAGTTCAATCATGTTCATGCATGATGCAATAACAATTCACTTAATTGCCACCTTGCAATTGCTTTCCATTGAATCTAGGTCCAAGGAATTCTTATATCATGCATGATTGTCACATGCACCTCTATGAGAGATAGGCAGAACGTGACGAGATCCAGACAGCTTTTCCAGCAGCCTCAATGTGGATGCTCATAGTCAAACGGATTGATCAAAGAGATTAATTTCAGAGTGGGATGTTAAAAGAAAAGCAGATGGAAGGATTGAATGCAGTTGGAATCACCCTGCCATTGACCCTACTTGTACAAATTGACAAACTGACGCTATCATGCACTATTCTTTCCAAGGATCATATACAATCTAGATCATCTGATAACGTGCTTGGTGGTAACACATGGGAGAGAAAACTAGCCCTGTTGTTAGCCATAAAATCTCCTTTGGCAAAAGGGTTTTCCTGTCGGGAGAGTCAGCTTCTTTGATCATTTAAACTGGTGGCCAATCCGAAGTTCGATGTCTGTGGTCCATCAATGGTCATTGAAAATGCCTGTACACTGGACCTTACTATAGATGGGTTGGACATTGTATGCGGTATAATACCTCTTGTTTTTATAGCAATTGGACAATCATGTTTGCCCTATGTGTGGGCCGATCTAATATGCCATCAATTTCAGGCAACAACAGATGTAGGCTGCTGTATATCTCGGAACCAAAAACCTTGATGGGAGTAGAGGAATGTATGCTTAGAAAACATAGGGAGCCAATGTCACTTGCTGGATTTTATTCCATTTGAGAACTCTTCTTCCTATAATTCCTTTATGAGAATGTCTACCAGGCAAAAATCCCCATCACATTCATGTTGGTTCGTTGAGATAGGTGACCCGAATCACATTATTATCTATAGTATGATCAAATGGGAGGATCTTATCAGTCTTAGTTCTTACATTTAACAAATGTTGGTGAATTTTCAATTGTATGCGTTGCATAGTAGCATAGCACCCTCCTCACACGGGTGGGGCCTGACTCGCACGAGACACCTACCTCACATGTGCCGCTCACCGCCAGTGTGCCCCTGCATCTGACAAGCCACCTCATTCGAGCCCAGTGTGAAAATGTTCATGCATTAATCACCCCCAATACATCACTTCAATGTAGGACAAGTAGTCACTTGCTCTAAAAGCTCAAATTGATAGAGTGTGGTGAATCAATCCATGTATCTCATAGCTCAGGCTCCACATTCCATGAGTTAGGTCATTGGTCGAACCCCTCATGAGCCCTACATCATATGGGTTTCACCTCACACGGGTGGGGCCTGACTCACACAAGGTACTTGCCTCACATGGGCTGCCCGCCCCAAGTGCCCCTGCATCTAATAGGCCACCCCACTCGAGCCCGGTGTGAAAATGTCATTGCATTAGTTTTTTCCTTTGAATTTATACCACTTACTATTTTACTTTTAACCATCCATTTAATAGCCATTAATTGGTGATTTTTTGTGATTTTAGAGATATACTCCATTCACAATGGGACCTTACAATTTGGATAGTCTGGAAGTACATTAGTGCCACGTGAAGAGGATGAGTCAGTACATAGTCATAACCGAATTAAAAAATCCGTAGCCGGAACCTTCAAGAAATTGATAATAAAAAAGAGAATTGAAAAGATTTAATGTGTGTTTGAGAAAATACCTGGTTAAAGAGAAAAAAACAAAAAACAAAAATAGCATTGAATGGCATAACAGGTGGGATGGAGGCATTGGTCACCATAGAGAATTAAGAGACGAGAAGCGGAGAAGCAGAGAATAGTGCCATGTGTTTGAAGAAAGGTTTTGAATTGCATGTATTAACTACCACTATTGGTATGAATACTTTTGATTATGTAAAACATATTCTCAATATTCAATTTAAATCTTTGAACAAACGCTAATTGCATACCAAGGAAAAATACCATGTAAATCTACTAACATCATCAATGAAATGCTTTTCCATTTTAAAAAAAAAAAAAAGAAAAAAAAGAAAGAAAAAAAATCTACTAAGATCATCAATGAAATGTATCTAATAAGGAAATAGAGCTTGTCACTAGATATAGAAAGTACAAATTCCAAAGGTTTACTGGCAAAACTAAAGTTCACATATTTAAAGAAGAAAGGAAGTTAAAAGTGAGAAAGCACTCGATGAACCATACATATTGTTGGATGACAAGACAAAGATGATAAAGATTGCCTTTCTTCAAGTCATGCCTCAGTAATCTCCCATACTGATGTTCTGTTGAGGGTCAAATATTACATATTGGACCCTATTTATTCCTCAAGTCATGCTTAATGTTTTATTTTAATCATATTTGTGTTGCGAGGTGAATTTAAGAGATTGGATTGAAAAGGATGCTAAACATATGGATTTAACGCTCAAGAATTATCAAAGCCAAGGATGGATCTTATGGGACCAAGAATGAAGAATTCACATACCAAAGATTCAAAAAAATCAAGTGAGGAAGGAAGAGCATTGAAGACTTGAAGTGAAGAAAAGGAACCCTAAAAATTGGCCTGCTCGACCAGTCCTGGCTCCTACTCGACCAGTCCCAGCCCTGCTCGACCAGTCAAGGATTCTTAGACTCAAACTCCAGTGGCAAAATCATCTAAAATCGGGTCACCCTCGACCCGTCGATTGAAACCCTCGACCAGTCGAAGGTGACCCTCGACCAGTCAAGGCTTGTCCTCGACCAGTCTAAGGTTACGTAGCTAGCACATGAATTGCACAAATTTGAAGTGGTTTTTGGAATTTTTCAACACAGTGCGAAAGTTTGAGTTGCAAAACTATAAATTGGGGTTCCTATGGCATTCCTAGACATCGTTTAAGGTTTGAGGGGTGGAGCACAAGCGTGGAGGAGCCGTCGCCAAGAGTTTTTCTTTCCTTAGTTGTTTTTATGTTTTTCTTAAGAGATTTTAGTCCAATCATGTCTATAATTGGCTAAACTTCTTAGATAGGGCTAAGAGGTGAAGCTTGTAGCATGATGGGATGTTTTCTATTGCTTTGATTCATGTTTAAGTTGAACTATCTTTGATTCTAGTTTGATATTTAAGAAATACTTTTAGTTTTTAATGGTTTGTTGTGACTCGAATTACAATAGATCTACGATAGCTATGAGTATGTTCTTTTCATGTATTGAGATTGTGAAATTAGGAAATCTCGTTGTTCACCATTGTCCCAAGGGCATGGTTGGGTGATGGAATGATGCAGGACAATTAACCACTTGCTCTAAAAGTTCGAACTGTTAGAGTATGACGAATTAATCCCTTTATCTCATAGCCCAGGCCCCATATCTCATGGGTTAGGACCTCAGCCGAACCCCCTTCGTGGTCCCCAAATCACATCGGCCACTCCACCCCGAGTGTGTCCCCGCATCCCACGGGCTATCGAGCCCGGTGTGAAATACGCATTAATCACCCCTGGTAAGGAGTCTCAAACATGAGACCTCCCCCGTGGGCCCCAAATCGCATGGGTCACCCACCTCGAGTGTGCTTCTGCATCCAACAGGCGACCCCACTCGAGCCCAGTGTGAAAATGCCCCTGCATTATGAAATCATACCTAATCTTCTCAATTCTCTTATGATTGGTTGTGGGATTGGTAATCATGTTTTTGCCTTGTCTCCTGGGCATGGTTTTTTGATGGAATCACTTCTAGTTCTCACACCTCTCATTCATTGAGAATTAGGTCAAAGGAAGTTCAGATTTGGTTTTACTGAGATATCTTTCAATTGAATAAGATGGGAGTCTAATTCTAGTTGTATCCTTGAATCAAGCATAGATCTCCCTGATCTCTACAAGTGGATCCTTGAAAACCCTAGTTTTTCACCTTTGAATTTCTTAAGTTTTTCATTAAATATCTCACAATTACTTTCTACACTTTTAAATTTATGTTTTCATCTTTTTCTAGTTCTAGTTCTAGTTACTTCAAAAATGTACGAGATTAGTTCTTATGGATTCGACCTCGGTCTCGCCGAGATTATTACTGCATCGTAACCCTACACTTGGGGTGGTGAACATGTTCCTTCACAAAGAAAGTAATTGGATGAAACTCAAAAGTGAAGCAAATACCAATTAGCTAGATAGGGGGATTTGAATGCCAAATGCATCTATGTACATGTGTTGGTTTCTATACATTTAGCAAAATAGATCGTTTCTCAAATTTGAACACTCCAAAGATAGTGATTAACTAGAAGAAATTGCTGACAAGTAGAGCATGTGAGCCATTACTATACTTTTCTAAATCATTTTTTTAAAAAAATAAATGTGTGGCCCACTTGATGAGTTTCCCTACCTGTTTTTGTTATGATCATGTATGCTTAGAAGCATCAGATGGATTGATCATCCGTAACAAGGGAGGTCCTTGTGGGCATACCACCACAACAGGAAATGGTAACAAAATAAGAAAGTTGATAAGGTAGAACCATCCCTTTACTCACATGGGTTATGGTCATGTGTCAATTGAGACCGTCCATCTAGTAGGACCCATCTTAAATCATGTTCCCTTCATTTTATTTTATTTTATGGTCATGTAAACCTAGCCTAAATTTCTTCAGACTATTGGTTAGGAATCTGCCAATCAGATGGCTAAGATGATCGAATTTATATATTTTTAATCATGTTTCATCAACAACAGGGGCAATTATATGAACATACTAAATTGGCACGTCACCCCTGTCATGTATACTATGGAAAGGTCTCTATAATCCTACACCGGTTCCACCAGTTTTGTCATCATTTCTTCTTTCTATTAGAATTATTATATGACTAAAAGCACAACTGATGGGGGTATTTATGGAATCAGTACTGGGTCCATACACAACATACATGGCATTTGTAATGTTTGCCGAGGCAGCTAAGATTGCCTGAAGGTATTTGAGCCAAGAATGTCGTGGGAAAAGCATGTGCATACATACCTGCTTCTTCTTCTTCTTCTTCAGCGGCACCTTTAAGAAGCAAGCCTAAAAAGGTAGAAAGAAGGTAGAAAAAGATGGGAGTGAGGTTAGAAAAGTCTTCAAAGGAATTTATAGATGGCTTGGACATTTGAAATTTGAAGAATCTACATCTATAGTAATTGGATTCTTGAGAATTTAGTGTGTCAAGTTGTGTATAACACCTTGAAATTTAAATAATCTCTAAGAATATGAAAGTAGCTTTTTAGAAAGAATTGTAAATGGCTTAAAATTAGAAATTAAACTTTGGCCAAATTCCAAATTGTCAAAAGTGAAAATTAGCTCTAGAATTAAATTTTAATTTCAAAGGATAATAATTTGAAAAAATAAATAAATTAGAACTCCTTAAATGTCATCAATGATAATCAAGCACTCAACTTATTTAATTATTTGATGATTAAAACTAAAAAATATTCAATAATGTTTTTATATTAACAAAAAAGTGTCCCCAATTAGAGTTTAGGATTCTTGGACCAATCTAACTTTTGTGATATGAGGTAGATACTGTGATTCCATAAGTTAATTGGTTTAATTTGAGTTGAAGCCATGTGTGCCATTTATAAATGTCTATGTATCAAGTGTCCCATGTGGCTAGAGTATTAAATAACCTGAGCAGTAGCATATCAGTCATATGTCAGGTCAGTCAAAAGTGATAGTCTGAACATGGAGGTTTGCTAATTTACACGCGTGGGAGTGTATCACAACATGATACATGCGTGACATCATAGCTTCCCATGAGGTGTGACATTGTGTTTTGGTGCAGATCGCCTCACACAAAAGTAAGGCCAGCTTTCCCAACTCGGATGGGCTACAGTATATAAATACAAATGAGTTTTTAGAGAGAAAAAAAAAAAACCCATCAATTTTGGACGCGGATTGCGTCCTACCCCTGCCCGGACGGTAATCAGTCCGGGCAGGGATCTGTGGACCCACTGTGATGTAAGTATTTTATCTATGCCGTTAAATGCTTTTCTCAGATAATTATAGTATGTGAACCCAAAAACAAGGCACGTCTAAGGCTTAAGTGGACCACAAAGTGGGGATTGAACGTCCACCATTAAAAAAATTCTTGAGAGCTGGAGAGGTTTCGGATCAAGCTGATATTTGTGTTTTCACTTCATCCACGTCTACATGACATTATTAATAGGTTGGATGGTAAAAAAACGTCACGTTGGCCCTTAGAAAGGTTTCAACGAGGGGTGTAATTATCATTGCAGCTTCCTTTGGTGTGGTCTATAGGAGTTGTGTACATGCCTAATTTTTATTATCATTCTTTAAAATGATATGCCAAAAGAGTTGAACGGCGTGGATAAAACACTTACATCACAGTGTGCCTCGCAGAGCCCTGCCCGAACCGATTACCGTCCGGGCGGGGGTAGGACACAATCCGCGTCCATCAATTTACTTTGTACTGCGTGGCCCAGCTGAAGAGTAATTTAATCTGATTTAGATAAAATCTAAATAAACTCTGTGCCAAGTGTGACGTTGGTGTCTTATCCACACCATCCGTCTGTTCAATTATCAGCTCAATTTAGGGCATGATCGCGGAATTGAACAGCATCCAAAGCTCAAGCGAACCACACCACAGGAAATAGTGGGAATTGATTGCCTACCGTTGAAAATTGTGGGGCTACAGAAGTTGAAGATGAAGCTGATATTTGTGTTTTACCTTAGATCTATCCCATTGTTTCCTGTGGTGTGGTCCATTTGAACTTTGGATATGCTTCAATTTTGGGCTTGTATTCTAAAGTGATCTGGAAAAACAGATGAACGGTGTGGATAAAACACATACATCCACAGTGGGCCCCACAGAATTAACTCGGTAGTCTACACTCTGGACGCAATCCGCTTTTCCGGGAATTGAATGGGGAATTCGCGGAACACTTGCCAGCACGGCACATGTACGAGAGTAATAAAAAAAGGTACGGCGTGGCATACTTCAGTGCTCGCGAATCACCTCTTCAATGCCTCTAACAAATGGTTTTGGATATACAAAATTAATAAAGTTTGGGTTACCCTTTAATTACCTGAATCTTCTTCTTCTCTCCTCCATACCTTCCACTTCCAAATATCAACTGTAACATCGAATGGGAATAACTTGAGCTTCGGACAGTTGCGAACCTTGAGGAGTCTTAAAGACGGCATTGCCCTTCGCATCCCCTGCCACTCCTCTTCCATCCATGGTAACCTACCTAGCACCAAGACCTCCACTTTCCATACCCCACTCTCGCTGTCCCAAAATCTGGGACCCATCTCCCTAATCCTTCCTCTCCAAATCTCAAGAAACTGAAGAGTGGGAAGGGAAGTAGGACTGAGCCACGCAGGTGTCCTTTCTCCTCGCCAGTTCCAAATATACAACTCTTTGAGAGATTTAAGAGGAGAAAGATCACCTTCAATCTTCTTTACAACTCCATCTCTTTCAACAGAATTTTCCCCAAATTTTAACCATAGAATTTGCAGATGCTGGAGCATTGATAACACATTCCATTCCCCTTCTTCTATTTCTTCAACTGATTTTATCTTCATCCTAAGGTCTCTAAGTTTTGTCAAGCTCTTCAACTCTGAAATACCGGATCCATTTTTATTCACAGGACTAAACCATCCTAACTGTTCGAGATTTGAAAGCTTTCCAAGCCCTTCTGGCATGCATTCTAAAGACTGAAAATCAATTCGGATAGTTGTTAGCTTCTCTAATGTTGTGATTGACACAGGAAGCCTTTTCAAATTGGGGCAGAGCCATAAACGTAGAATCTGAAGATTATGAAGATTTCCGATTGAATTGGGCAGTGATATTAAGGCAGAACTACTCTCTATGTTAAGAAAAACAAGGTGCTGTAATGACCCTATCCCACTCAACCAATCGCTGCACACCACATCTCCATCAACACGACTGTCTGACAATGAAAGAGATAACACCCTCAACCACCTTACTTTGCATAGTTTTGTTTTTAAACTAACAATCATCTCTTTGTTCTGAATGGACACCCCGACCAACGCCCGCAGGCTGGTGGTACTGTTTCCGATGCTCTCCACAGCTGTATTCCCCACAATTCCCAAACGACGAGACCACTCGCTGAATGAGGGACTACCTCCACAGTCCAACCTCACAAAAAAGCTCTCTTCTCGTGCAATTCTTATTACCATATCTCGAACCATATCATGCATTTTGCACCAAACATAGCTTCTCTCGAAGGTATCTTTAACCACTCCAAGTATCAAAAATCGATTAAATAATTCTGAAAGACATTCTTCTCCTATCTCAAATGCCGTTTTCCCTTTTCTTCCCCAAACAAAACCCTCACCAATCCACCAGTAAACCATGTTCTCAACATCAATTTCAAAATCTTCAGGAAACATGGCAAAGCACAAAAAGCAAGGTTTTAAGTGTGTTGGAAGCTCTTCATAGCTTAACTCTAGTCTCGAAATGATCAGTTCATCTTTCTTATCGATTCCCAACTCCTCCTTCAAGTGCTCTGATATTCGCCTCCATTCATGGATAGAATCACTCTTCCCCAACATCATTCCACCCACAACCTTGATTGCTAATGGCAGTCCCCCGCACCTCGCAACAATCTGCTTTCCCAAGCCCTCCAAGTCTGGATTTGTGCACTTACCTCCGGTTCTTGCAAAAGCTACTTTACTAAATAAGGACCAGCTATCTTCATTTGAAAGAGTTTGGGGATAGTGTATGTGTCTGCTGGCAGCTCCCATTGATTTAGCAACCTCTTCATTCCTAGTTGTAACAATAATGCAACTACCCTCCACTCGGGGCAGACCAGACTTCAAACTATCCCACCACATCCCTTCATTCGTTTCCCAAACATCATCTAAAGCTACCAAGTATTTCGCATCTAATTTCCTGTTGAGACTTTCCAATAGCTCCTCAACATCCTTTCCCCTCAGAGATTCCTCTTCTACATCTAGCTTTTTTAGCATCTTCTTTAGCAATTCGTCCAATTTGAAACTTTGAGAAACAGTAACAAAAACCAAGTGATTAAAAGATTTTTTCACACTCTCACTATGACATATCTTTTGAGCGAGTGTGGTTTTACCGATTCCCCCCATTCCAACTATTCCAACAATTGTTGAGGGTCCATCTGCTTTTAAGATCCAATTTCTAACCTTTCCTGAGTCATCTTCTAATCCTACCATTTCAGCTTCATGCATTAGGATTGGGTAGGTCATTGGCATATTCCTACCATCTTCATCTTTGCCAGTGTGACTAGGAGCTGTTTGCAAGTAGGAATTCATCTTCCCTTGCACCACTTTTATTTTTTTATTTGTTTCCATCAACCGCTTTCCCATCCGACGGCGGGATTTCAAAAGGGCAGGAGAGCAATAACTCATAAAATTGGGTGCACACCCTTGGTCTTTTTTATGGAATAGAAGATGACAATCTGCTATTACATCCTCAGCATCATATACCAGCTCTCTTAAGTCTCTCATTATTGTCTTGAAAGTCTCATTCCTCTCTTTAATCTTCACCTGATCAGCATCCTTGAGATAGCTCTGCATGTACTTTAGCTCCTCCTTTGTTTCTTCAAACCGGTCATCAAATTCAAGTAGTTGTCGACCTTCACTTTCAAGTAATGACACCAAATTATCTAGAAGAATACTGACGACAGCATCTGCCATTTCCCTGTGCAATAGTTTCATACATTTAAGAAAATGGAATCCAAAACTAGAAGGTGGAGGAAAAGAGGAAAGAATAAAAACTAGGCAGAAAATACTACAATTTAATTGGCTATAAGAAAGAAATTACACAATTACTTCTACAATAGATTTATTTTCACTTTATTCCGATCATTTTAACTTATGTGTAATGCATTTTTTAGAAACTGGGCGAGTCAATTTAGAACTTGACAATGTCAACTTGGATCAGAATGAAAATCTGCCAACTTCCTATATGACTCAGGTTGTTACAAAACTCGTTAGATTTCTCGAACCTGAGTTTTTCACTAATTCCATGGACTTGTCAAGTTTTTTGTTACTTGGCTGAGTTTTATAGAGTGAAAAGGTTTGATTTTTTTTATTTGTTATTTTTTTAAAAAAAAAAAAGTAAAGTAGGGGTTTCAACCCACCACCTCTAATATAAACAAAGGCCTTGCCTGAGTTTTGTTACAAGACTCGTCTGGTTTCCTCTTTAACTCGCCCATGTTATGGGCTTACTTGTTAGACTAATCAAGTTTTATGTTACTCAGGCTACTTTTAGAGTGAAAAGGTATGGTGGAAAAAAAAAAAAAAAAAACTTACAAACAAAGCAACTTGATTATATGAACTGAGCAAATAATGGGCACCATTCTATCTAAGAGCAAATAACAGGCCAAATGTTTTGGTTGATGCTCCATGATTTAAGCCTAGATAAAATTGATGAATTGACATGCCAACCATTGTTACTGTGGTACTGCATTACGTCCCGATGGATTGTTGTAGGCAACTATGACATTCTAGTTAGTGATGAAACCTGTCCCCGCCATCGCCTGCTCGCTAGTGGGAAGTTTTTATGACTTTCTGTTGGATGGGCACCTTAAGAGATATGGTACTCCCAATAGTATCACTCCATCACCAGTAAAGATATCTAGTATGGACGAAGGTCGGATCCTGGTGAATGTCACCCAGCATAAGAGAGGTGCGTGGGCAACAGGAAGAGACGAAATCACAACCCGGATGTGGAATGATTCGTATCTACTGAGTTGTTGAATATAATTTCTTCAAAACAAACTGCCTACTGTGAGTGCAAGAAGAATATAGGATCTAGATGATTAGACAATCACGCAGTGAATCTAATCAAAGACACGGTCATTCTCTTATCTGAGGACTATGGAGATAGTGGTCCAGACATCCTATGGTCGTATGAAAGTTGGGAAGGAGTGAATATGACCTATCAAAGACCAACGGTGAAGGCCAATAACTTGAAGAACGTGTCCAACACTTAACTCTAAGAAGAAGGCTAAGGTTTCCCAACCATATGATCAAATTAGAAGTGGGATAACTGAATAGTGCAGATTATTCCAAAACTTGGCATGGTAGAAGGATTAACTTGGGAACAGCTACTTTTAGTGACAAAGTTACTTTCGTAGAAAGAATCATATGGGGCAGCTTTTCTCACCCCAAGGGAACATATGAAGAATCAGGAGGATGAATGGCATGGATGTTGATGAGGCAGAGTAATGATCCTCATGTGTATGAGGAACCCGATTATAGGTAATATTGAGAAGAACATTCTTCTTAACTCAGTAGTAATTCTCCATAAAATTGATTTTGATTAGTTATCTTTCCTCAACTTGTGTAGAATACCTCCACATGCACATATGTAGCAAAGGAGGAATGTAAAGTTGAGGGTAATGCCTACTGAGGTGTTTCCTTGCTGATTTCTATTTGCAATCACATAGTCACTTTCCCCATTATGTTCATGTTATATCTACAACGTTCGTCCATTTTTATTTTTATTTTTGCCATATGAATACGGGGTATGAACCCAAAAAGGAAATCTGATCCAAATCATGTGGGGACCCCACGACAGGAAAGAGTGGTAACTGAATGCCCACCATTAAAAAGTAAAATCCTCTTTGGGGCTAGAAAAAGGGGTGCAGCTTCAGTGGATCCCCTGACTAATGTAGCTTACATTAATGCCGTACATCCATTTTAACGATTCATTTAAAGTCATTATTCCAAAATTGAAGCAGATACAAATCTCAGGTGGACCACACCACCGGAAACAGTGGTAGTTGACCATGAAAAACTTTTTATAGGCTACAAAAGTTTTTTTTTATACATTCCGTTGGGTCTCAAGAAGTTTTTAATGGTGGATATTCAATCACCACTGTTTCCTATGGTATATAGTCCACCTAAGATTTGGATCTACTTCATTAGTGATGATCATGCCCTAAAATCAGCTTTCAAAACAGGTGGACAGCATGGATGTAAGTCTCATATATCACGGTGGGCCCTACACTCAGAGGTCCACCTACCTCGGTGGATCCGATGATCCACCCAAACTGCACCACAGAAAAAGATCCATCCACTGTGGAATTATCTCTTTGGTCCTTCATGTAGGTTTTTATGACTGGGATGAAAAGCAAAGATGGCTCACAAGAGGACAGTGGACTGTATAAAAGTGTAATGGCTGGTGTTTAATCACCACATTTTGACGATGGTGTGGTCTTCCAGGGGTTGTGATCTCTTTTATTTTTGGGATCATTTATTATACGAAGCTTGCAAAATAGATGAATGGCATGGATAGATCACATCATCATGATGGGGGCCCCAAGCACCGTCCAGTATTCCACCACCACTTCAGTAAGCAATCCAAGGACCTAGTGATGCTGCCCCCAGCCAAGTGGCTAATAGTCGGTGCGCTGTGGGCTCCACCATGATGTATGTGTTTTATCCATGCCATCCATTAATTTTTTCAAATCATTTCAGGGCAAGATACAAAAAACGAGGCAGATCTAAATCTCAGGTGGACCATATACCACAGGAAAACAGTAGTGATTGGATGTCCATCATTAAAAACCTACTGGGTTTGTTATAATGTTTATTTGATATCCAACCTATTGATATGGTGTGCAAACCTAGATGAAGGGAAAAACAAATATCAGCTTGATCCAAAACTTTTCTAGCCCCATAGAAGCTTTTAATGGTGCGCATTCAATCAACAACTGTTTCCTGTGATGTGGTCCACTTAAGATTTTGATATACCTCATTTTTAGGCTTATACCTAAATTGGAAGGCATGGATGAAACACATACATCATGATGGCACCCACAAAGCACCAACCACTCACCATTGATAATTTCCCCATGACTCAGCAGGAAACGGACGGTAAATATGGGTCAACTTACGTTGACATTTTGTATTGCCCATTTCCTATGGTATTGCCCATTTCCTATGATTTATACATTTCCTATGGGCTCCATCATAGATTTGAGAAAATAAACAATGTAGGATGCAAGATTGCCTCATGTGCCACACAACACCAACTTAGTGGTGAGTTGACGTGGCAAAGTTTTGTGGCCCCACCATGATGTATATGTCATATCCATACCATCCATCCATCCATCCATTTTTTGAGATTAATTTTAGGCATGACCACAAAAACGAGGCAGATCCAAACCTCAAGTGGTTCACACCATAGAGGATAATGACATCCACAGTTGAAGCCTTACTAGGGCGCACCAATATTTTTATTTTCTATCCATCCTGTTCATAAGGTCACACAGACCTCGATGAAGGGAAAGCAGAAAAATCAGATTGATCCAAAACTTCCTGTGGCACCTAAGAAGTTTTCAATGGTAAGTATTCAATCTCCACTGCTTTCTATGGTGCGGTCCACTTAAGGTTTGGATCTGCCACATTTTTGGGTTCATGTATTAAAATAATTTTACCTCAATCACAACAATCCATTTACTAAAATCTAAATCACAAAACCACACATTCTATCACAGCAACTTTCATAATTATTTAAATACCTATTGAGAAATGATACAGTGGGCTATATGAATGGAAACCTTCCCATGCACATGGTTGTACTTGGAATCGTTGAAATCCATATCAACTACCTGGACCGTCCATTAGGTCCAGCCCGCTCTTCATAGACAACCTTTAAAATATCGTAATGATCAGATGATTTTAACCATCCATTCGGTGGCTTATAGAGATCGATGGACAAGATTCCTCATTAAAAATGAGCCACAATGATGGATGTTTCAGACGATGTGATAGCTTAGTTTTTTTTTTTTTTTTAGGTTATTTATTTATTTATTTTATTTTTTTCGTGATGAAAGAACATTAGACTAGATGTAATGGAATTAACTACTTTGGAGATGTTGGTCAGTCGAAACATGAAACAACAACGGCTAAAGAAGCAAGAATCACATCAATCAAAATGATTGAACCTTCCGATCAATACCATGCAAGGTTGGAAGGTCAAGATCAAGCAGAGAAAAATAGGTCGAATGATAAACTGGATGCATCTACACATCTACTAAAGGTGAGTTGCATAGCATTGTTTATGTTTCTTCTTTTTTATTTCTTAAAAAAAAAAAAAAAAAAAAAAAAAAAAAAAGAACCACTTTGGCCACTCAATCGAAGAATTGTAAAATGGACGGTTAGTTAAATAATCAAAAATAATAATTCGGCATTTAAAGGGATAGGATCACTCTCCTTATAAGCCATGATAAAGCGGCAGAAAGAAGCATACCAGTATGAATGTTGAGCTTGTAAAACGAGAGAGGAAGAAGGATTCTTCGATCAAAGGGAGAAAGAAGCACTTTGGTCAGATAATACTGCCCACTCAATCGTCAGCTCCTTAAAAGTTGTAATAAAACTGTAAGAAGAAACAAAAACATACCAGTTATCTACCCATATGCAGTGTAATCTATTGATATCTCGTGAAAGAATAATAAAATTTCAAACCGTTCATTAGGTCCAACACACATTTCATGGGTTACCATGCAATGTCACACCAATTTGACAAATATTAGCCATTTGATCCATGGCCTTATGTAGACGGTCAATATTGTTTATAAAAAAATAAATCAAATCAACGGTATGATACATCTACTCAGTAGAGGCTATCATGGATTGCTTGTGTTTCTAAAGAATCAAACTTGAGAAGCCCATCCACTGTTATGTTTATTCTCCATCCAACCGTTTGGTAAGGTCACACGTACCTAAATGAAGGGAAAACACAAATATCTACTTGATTGAAAACTCGCGTGATGAGAAGTTTTTAATGATCAATCACCATTGTTTCTTATGATGTGGTTCACATGAGATGTAGGTCTGGTTCATTTTTGGGCTCATGCACTACAATGAGCTGAAAAAAATAGATGGACAGCATGGATCCACAATGAGTACACCAAGGCAGGCCCACAGTCAGGGCTGCGCTGTGTTAGGAGAGGCCACAGCCACCTACTGTCTCCGCCACGCTGGAGGGAGCTTACCAAATCCGCATGTAAGCAAGCAGGAACGGAAGACTAGGTGAGTCGGTGGAGCCTGGCCATGGCTACAGGGCCCCACCTTGATGTATGTGTTGCATATCCACACCGTTGATCCATTTTTGTTATTTCATTTTAGATCACAGACCCCAATCTCAGGAAAATCACACCACAGTAGACAGTGGTAATTGAACACCACTATAAAAAACTTCTTATGGGCCACAACATTGTTGGATTAAGCTTATATTTGTATTTTCCTATTATTTAGATCTGTGTGACCTACTCAACAAGTTGGATGAAAACTAAACATTACAATGACCCTAGGAAGTTTTTAATAGTAGGTATTCAATCTGTCATTATTTTTCTATGTTATGGTCCACGTGAGATATTGATTTGCCTCAATTTTAGACTCATGCCTTACAATAATACGATAAAATAGATGTACGGAGTGGATAAAACATATACATTTTGGTGGGCTATATTGCACTGATCATCAGCTAGCTTAGTTGTGGCACCCGCAGTCAGCATGCAATCCACGCTCGGCAGCAGCTTTCCGGAACCAAGGGTAAGAGATGGAAGATGGCTTCTAAAGTCATTCCAAGACTCACAGATATTATAAATGGGAGCGGTTTAGGTGTGGCCCGGCCTCACCCGGCCGCGGTCCAGCCCTTATCATGGGGCCCATCTTGGTGTATATATTTTGTATCCACAATACTGTCCATCTATTTTTTCATATTATTTTAGGGTATTAACCCAAAAATAAAACAGATCCAAATCTTAGAAGGACCATGTAGTAGGAAACAGGGGTGATTGACCATTAAATACTTCTTGTAGGTCTCAAAAGTTTTGGATCAAGTAGATACTTAGCTTTTTCCTTCATACTTTAACCATATATCAACAGGTTGGATGGCAAATAAACATTAGAAAACAAGATGGATGCCTTAAGAAGTTTTTAACGGTGGGGCACTCAATCACCACTGTTTCATATGGCATGAGATTTTGATTAGTTTCATTTTTGGACTGATAACTTAAAATGATCAGGCAAAAATGAATGAAAGGTGTGGATACAAAATACATACATCAAGGGGGGCCCACAGTAAGGGTCGCACCATCTTAAGGCAAGTTTGGGATACACTTACTCCACTCCCGTCAGAAATGGGAGCGGATTGCCCGTGACCGGGGCCCAGGCTGTGTGGGGTCCATAGAGATATATGTGACAAATCCACTCCATCCATCTATTTTTAAAGACCACAATAGTGCAGGCTTCTAAAAATCAGGCATATCCAAGACTCAGATAGGCCACATCAACAAAACAGTGAGAACAGCAACATCCACCATTGAAACCTTCCTACGGCTGATCATGATGTTTATATGTCATCCAAACCGTTCTTAGAATTATAAATAGAGCTGTCAATGGGCTGGGTAGTCCCAACGGTCCTTCGGGCTTTGCCAAATTGGGCTGGGTTTGGGGTTGTGTATCAGGCCCGACTAGTTGAGCTCAGGCTAAAATCAGAACCCCGATTGAAAACCTGGCCGGACTCGAACTTAGCACTCCAAAGTCCATGAACCTGGCCTGGCCTGATAGCACTTTTCTAAACCTAATTTCCTCTTTTTCTTTCATTCTCCCCCTCTCTCACACATGAGACACCAAAATATCATTTATCAACTGAGATACTCGAGGCTCAGGCTCGGGCTCAGGTGGACTCATGCTGGGCTTTGTGTAAATGTCTCGGGTCGGACTAAGGTTGGACTATTTTTAGCCAGTCACGGACCCACGCTGGATTTAGGCTTAGGTTCAGAATTACAGGCTGGGCTTAGATAAAGCTCGGCCCGGTCCTAACCCAGCTCATTGACAGCCCTAATTATAAACACTCAGATAAACTGAAGGAATACATATTATCTTGATTTAAATAATTTAAAAAAAAAAAAAAAAAAAAAAAAAACTTTTGTTAGTGCCAAGCATTTAACCCTCACTGTTTTGTGTAACATAGCACACATAAGTTTTGGATCTGCATGATTTTAGAATTCCGCCCTACTGTGGTCTTTCAATATAGATGGGTAGAGTGAATTTGTCACTAACATCTCATGAGATATATAGGCAATCCGCTCCCATAAGAAATGGCAAAGGCAGCGTATAAAGCAAGTTTATCCTTTCAATAGAAAAAAGAAACAAATGGAAAAGACTTTTTATTATAGATAGTATTGCATGGATGCAAATTGCACACTCGATAACCTAACACAATCTATGGGTCCATTGTGATGTATGTGTCTCGTCATGTTGTCAAATCATTTTATGAGCTCATTTTAAAGTGTAAGTCCAAAATTGAAGCATATCCAAAGTTGGAGTGGACCACATCATAGGAAACATATATTGGGGATTTTTTTAAAAAAATCCATGATGGAAACCTTTTTAACACCCACCATGATGTTTATTTGTCATCTAACTTGTTTATAAGGTCACATGGATATGGATGATGGGAAATTACAAATATAACTTATCCAAGACTTTTGTGCCCCCTAAGAAGATATCAATAGTTCTGTGGTGTTGTCCACTTAGCTTTGGGTATACTTCAATTCTGGATTAATGCCCTAAAATGAGTTAGAAAAACAGATGGACAGCCTACCTAAGACATACATCCACGCCATCTATCCAGTTTTTAGCTTATTTTAGGATGTCCAGCCCAAGTAGTAGATCCAAATCTCATGTGGACCACACCATAGGAAAAATGGTGATTGAACACCTACCATTAAAAACTTTTAGTGCTATGGTTTATTAGCCATCTGGCTAGTTGGTAAGGTCAAACATGCTTGGATGAAGGGAAAACACAAATTTTACCTAGATTTAAAACTTTTGTGGCTCAAAATCAGCACTATTTAATACATTGACAACTTTGGACGTATCGGTCAGTTGAAACATCAAACAACATCAGCTAAAGATGAAAGAACCACATCAATCAAATGATTGAACCTTGTGATCAATAGCATACAAGATTGGAAGGTCAAGAGTAATCAATGAAAAGAGGTCCAATCATAAACTTAATGCATCTATTAAAGGGAATATGCCTAGGATTGTTTATGTTTCAAAAAACCAACTTTGGTCAGACAATGATGGTCACTTAATCTATGAATTGTAAAATTGATGGTAATTAAAATAATAATAATAATAATCTAGCATTTAAAGGAATACATCCCATCCTTAATAAGTCATAATAAAGCGATAGAAGAATACCAGAATAAACGGAGAGCTTGTAAACCGTAGAAGAAGGAAGATGGCTTCTGCAATCAGTTGGCCACTTGAGATTACAAATGGATGAGGTAGTATAGAAAGAAATAATTACTTAGGAATTTTTTTTAAAAAATGCATTTTTTAAAGGTAACACTGTCAAGGATTAAACCCAAGAATGCTTTTTAAATTATTTGATATCCCAAGTTACTTAAGTAGCTTATATTCATTTATAATTATTAAGTAAATAAAGTATGTTTGGTAAACAATATACTTATCAGTAAAAAGTATATAAAAAAAAATATATGTTTGGCTTCCAATATTTTAATAGAGGGGCACTCAATCACCATTGCATCTTATGCATGGTACACTTGAGATTTTGATTAGTTTTATTTTTGGGCCCATGACCTAAAATAATCAGGAAAAAAATGAATAGACAGCGTAGTTACAAAATACATACATCAAGGTGGGCCCACAGCAAGGGTCCCACCATCTTATGGCAAGTCCAGGACACACCTACTCCACTCCAATCAGAAATGGGAGGGGATTGCCTGTGACTGGGGCCAAGGCTGTGTGGGGTCTACGGAGATATCCGTGACAAATCTACTCCATCCATCTATTTTCAAAGACCACAATAGCCTGGCTTCTAAAAATCAGGCGGATCCACGACTCAGGTAGTCCACACCAACAAAACAGTGAGAACAGCAACATCCACCATTGAAACCTTACTATAGATGATCATGATGTTTATATGTCATCCAAACCATGATGTTTACATATCCAAACCGTTCTTAGAATTATAAATAAGGCTGTCAATGGGCCGGGTAGTCCCAACGGTCCTTCGGGCTTGGCCTAATTAGGATGGGTTTGGGGTTGTGTATCAGGCTCGATGGTTGGGCTTGAGCTAAAATTAGAACTCTGATTGTAAACCGGGCCCAACTCAAACTTAGACTCCAAAGCCCATGAACCCGCACTCAGGCTGGACTATTTTCAGCTGGTCACAGGCCCAGGTTGGATTTGGGCTTAGGTTCATAATTGCAGGTTGGGCTAGGATAGAGCTCAGCCTGGTCCTACCCCAGCCCATTGAAAGCCCTAATTATAAACACTCAGATATAAAACTGTAGGAATACATATTATCCTGATAATAAATAAAACTTCTGGTACTACCAGGCATTCAATCCTCACTATTTTGTGTAATATGGCTCACATAAGTTTTGGATCTGCCTGTTTTTTAAAATTTTGCCCAACTGTGGTCTTTCAAAATAGATGGGTGGAGTGAATTTGTCATGAACATCTTATGGACCCCACACAACTCTGGGCCAGAGATATATAGGTAATCCGCTCCCATAAGAAATGGCCGAGGCAGCGTATAAAGCAAGTTTAACTTTTCAGAAGAAAAAAAGAAACAAATGGAAAAGACTTTTTACCATAGAGAGAGAATATAAAGCATTTCTTACAAAACTAATAAAATAAATAAATAAATAAGACATATAAAGCACTTAAAGGAGAGCCACCCCATTTCAGATGGGCATGAGCGAATGGACCAGGTTGATGTATGTACTGCATGGATGTAGATTGCACACTCAATAACCCAATATGCTCAATGGGGTCCATTATTATATATGTGTCTTGTCATGTTGTCCATTCATTTTATGAGCTCATTTTAAAGCATTAAGCCTAAAACTGAAGCATATCCAAAGTTGGAGTGTACCACATCATAGGAAACATTGGGGATAAAAAGAAATTCCATGATCAAAACCCCTTTAACACTAACAGTGACATTTATTTGTCATCTAACTTGTTTATAAGGTCACATAGATATGGATGATGGGAAATTACAAATATCAACTAATCCAAGACTTTTGTGGCCCCTAAGAAGATATCAGCAGTTCTGTGGGCCGGGTTGTCCACTTAGCTTTGGGTACACTTCAATTATGGGATAATGCCCTAAAATGAGTTAGAAAAATGGATGGACACCCTACCTAAGACACATACATCCACACCATCTATCCAGATATTAGCTTATTTTAGGATGTCCAGCCCAAGAAGTAGATACAAATATCATGTGGACCACACCATAGGAAAAAATGGTGATTGAACACCTACCATTAAAACCTGCTTAGTGCCCACCATATTAGTCATCTGGCTAGTTGGTAAGGTCAAACATGCTTGGATGAAGGGAAAACACAAATGTTTCCTTGATTTTAAACTTTCGCTGGCTCAAAATCACCACTATTTAATACATTGATGACTTTGGACACATCAGATGGATAGTTGAAACATTAAACAACATCAGCTAAAGATGCAAGAACCACATCAATCAAATGATTGAACCTTGTGATCAATAGCATACAAGATTGTAAGGTCTAGATCAATCAAAGAAAACAGGTCTGATCATAAACTTGATGCATCCATTAAAGGGAATCTGCCTAGGATTGCATATGTTTCAAAAATCCAACTTGGGTCAGACAATGCTGGTCACTCAATCTATGAATTGTAAAATTGATGGTAATTAAAAAGAAAAATCTAGCATCCAAAGGAATACATCCCATCCCTAATAACTCATGATATAGCGATGAAAGAATACCAGAATAAATGGAGAGGTTTACAGATATAGCGATGAAAGAATACCAGAATAAATGGAGAGCTTGTAAACCGTAGAAGGAAGATGGCTTCTGCAATCAGTTGGCCACTTGATATTAGAAATGGATGAGGCAGCATATAAAGAACTAATTACTTAAGAATAAAAAAATGCATTTTGATGTGGGTTGTTCATCATGTGAAGCCCGCCTTGGATATGGGCCAGTCATCATTAGTGTTGACCTTTGATGTGGACTGTCCATCATATACGGTCCACGTTGATATGGATCATCCATCATGTGAGGCTGATCACCATTATTAATTGTCCATCATGTGGAGCCCAACTTTGATGTGATCATCCATCATGTATGAGTAAAAATAAAAAATAAAAAGTAAAAAAATATATCAAATAGTGGCGTCTAATAATTAAAAGCTATGAGATTGTTTTAGTCAACCTGACTTTCTAGATGATGGCTAATTTGTAGTGGGCACCACAAAATGAACTGTATAATTTGAATTAATGCCCTAGACATGTGCAATTCTTGTGTGAGTATCAACCTACAAGATTAAGTGACCGTGCAGGAAAACATGGCCTTGCAAGTGTAGGCACCAGTGGTTACATGCAAATGGCCTGGCCTAGAATCAGTTGGTTGTCCATGCCCTGAGTCCAGCATGCATCTTCTTTTAGTGTGGAAGGTCCTACACGATCGATGAATGATCACTCGTGTAGCAGTTGGCCAATGTGCTCAACCTTAAAGGATTTTTCCGTCCTTAGCACAGAGCAGATGTCTATCATGTGGGGCCCACTTTTTATGTGAACCATCCATCATATGAGCCCCACCTAGTCCATCATGTGGAGCCTCATTTTATATGATCTGTGAGAGAGCCTCCTTAGACATGGCCGGTGAGATAGAAAAGAAGAATAGTCATGAATTGAAAAGTTTAAAAAAAAAAAAAAAAAAAAAAAAAACCTGACTTATTTGGTATATTCAAACAAGCTCTTAAAAGCACTTTTTAAAGGGAGCAAGATGCTCAGCTGGCTGGGGATCTATCCAACCGACCAGCCTGCAGTGTAGACTAAGGCAATCTATCAATCTTTTGCAAAAACATACAATAATAATAATAAATTCTAAACTATTCACTAAGTCCAACACATTTTTTGTTCTAAACTATTCATTAGGTCTAACACATTTTTGGTAAGCTACCTTCTAATCATCACAATAATTTGGCAATTGTTATCCATTTGATCCATGGCCTTTAATGTGGACGGTCGATACTGTTTACACAAATAATTTTCCCATCCATCTATTTGTTAGGGCCCACCATGGATTGCCTGTGTTTCTAAAGAATCACATTGGAAAAGCCTATTCATGCCTTGGAAAACGGATCATCCCATCAGGGTGGTTTTTGCATGGCACAGGTTTTGGGCATGGGAACCTGATCTGCATATGAAGGCAGATGTCATCCTGCAGCTGGATGCCTTGCCACGTGTACCTGACAACAGTAGATGGATGGGCTAGTCTGTTGAGCCATACATGTGGATGGAAAAAGCCACGGATGGGGAGACCAATCCTCTTAAATAAGAGGTCCAACTGATGGGACTTTAAGTTATGATACATTCAGTGGATAACTTTTAATTTTTAATATATACACACACGAACACGCTATTTCTGTCAAGAGGATCACCTTGTACAAAATTTAGAGACATCCACTCATTGACTGAACCAAACTTTCATTTTGCTATTTATCTATAGAAGAAATTGTTTTCAAATATGTAGCACATATGATTGGTATATAGGTACTGATAGTAAGGCTAACTTATTGGAAGGTTTGGATGTCACATCTGCTTAATAGATTGTAACTTATCCCGTGGGCAGAGTGTAGTTTGTGATCCAACCCATTAAACTTGAGATACCTCTTAAATGATATGGGTAATACCGTAAAGGAATTTTAATGATTTAGAAAAAGTCGACTTCAAATTAGTAAGATTGAATCTTCAGAATCACGCCAATTCATACACAATTTCAACTCATGATCCGGCCAACTTATATAAATCTATTTTTTATTTTTTTTAATATCTTCAAAATCTATAGTTGCAACAAATCTATCTACTCTATATATTTGTTATAACCCTACATGATAATACAAGTAAAGATATAGTGAGAAAAACTAATTTCTTCATATACAATAACATCGAAGTTTATCATTCAACTTTGGAGATGCGGATGCAAATTGCATACTGATTTTTCAAGCTGTCTGTTCATTTTTTAAAGCTCATTTTAGGGTACGAGCCCTATATCTAAAGTTCAAGCGTTGAAACCTTCAAAGGCCATAGTGATGTTTATTCGTCGTTGAACGTGTTCATAGGGTCACATAGATATAGATGAAGGGAAAACACAAATATAAGCTTGATTCAAAATTTTTGTGGCTCTTAAGAAGTTTTCAATGGTAGGCATCCGTTTAATTCACACTGTTTATGTGGAATGGTCCACTTTAACTTTGGAAATGCTTCTATTTTGGGCTTCTGCACTCAAACAAGTTGATAAAACAGATTGACGGTGCTGATAGGACACATCGTGATAAGCCACACAGAATTTACTTAGTACACTAGCTAGGTCAGTAGGCAATTGGCTGCCTATCCAAGCCTAAGAGGATTCCAAATGAATGCCAGCTTGCCACGCGGACATGCAGAGAGGACCTAGATAAATGGCTAGTAGGCCGAGTCATATGGCGCACACCACCATCCCCACCACACATGTGGCCATCTTTGATTACAACTGTACAGACCATTCACATGTACGATTGAATGAAAATGATATAATTGTGTTGAGGGAATCGCTAATTGGTTGCAGCCTGGCCTCACTCAAGATAGTGTGGCCCATACAATGGAACCCAAATCGATGTATGTATTCTATATCCATGACCTACATCTGCTTTCCTAGATCTTTTTACGCATAAGCCCAAAACTGAAGAAGATACAAATCTCAGGTGGACTATACTATAGGAAACAATGGGGATTAACGCCCTACCGCCCACCATAATGTTTGGATAATATTTTTTTGCCATTGAATCTGTTAGATAGATCACATAAACCTTGATGCTGGGAAAAAACAAATATCAACTTGATCTAAAACTTTTGTGGCCTATTAATGGTCAATCACCACTATTTCTTATGGTATGGTCCTGCTGAGAATTGGATATTTTCATGGCCCAAAATGATCCGGCAAAACAGATTAATGGTGTGGATATAGAATATATACATCAAAGCACCCCATGTATACTCCCAGCCTAGATAGATGGCTAACATGCTGAGCCATACAGCGCCCCACTATGGTCTCCCTTTACCATTCAACTTTGGCAGCTAACTGGTTGTCCGCATCTCCACCACACATGTGGCCATCCTCAAATACATCTACATAGACCATTAACATGGAGCGGATGAAAACCATATAATCATGTCGAGGGAGTAGACTAGATGTAGCCTTTATTGTGGAGCCCACTTTGATTTAGTTATTTTATATATCCTTGCTCAAAAATGAAGAACATCCAATTCTCAGGTGGACCATACTATAGAAAACAATAGTGATTGGCTATTAATGGGTCACAAAAGTTTCCGATGATGTTGATAATTGTTTTCCCCTTCATCTAGGTTTGTGTGACCTTATTAACAGATTGGATGGCAAACAAACATTATGGAAATATTACAATGGGCCCTAGGAAGCTTTTAATGGTAGGGGGTTCAATTACTTTTGTTTCCTATCATATGGTCCACCTGAGACTTGGACCTTCTTCATTTTTGGGCTCAAGCACTAAAATGATTTGGCAAAAAGAATGGACAACATGGATATGGAATACATACATTGAGGTGAGCCCTGTGGCAAGGGTGGGTGGCACGGTTGGGGCCGGGGGCACACCTAATCTGCTCTCTTGTGTTGAGCACAAGTTGGATGCAACCCCGCAACCATGCTATCCATCTGTTTTCTAGCTTAATTTAGGATATTTTTCAAAAAATAAAGCAGATACAGATTTCAAGTGGACCACACCATAGGAGATTATTGACAATTACAATCTTTTGTAAGTGTCAAAAGTTTTCGATCAAGCTAATATTTTTCTTTCTTTCATCCAGGTTTGTAGAACCTTATCAATAAGTTGGATGGTGGTAAATCTTAGGAAGTTTTTAATGATGGGCGTTCAATGACCAATGTGCTTAATTACTATTTTTTTCTTGAATCAGCTGGGTGAAATTTAGCTTGGTTCCATTTTAGTCTGAACCTAAGTCGAAATCAGGTCCATTTAAAAACTGGCTCCAAACCGGTTGGATCAACTTGATTTTGATGGGACAAAACTCATTTAGCAACTTTTAGACCTAGAGCCAATCCATGGTCCAAATTTTCCACTTATGCCCACTCAGGTCGATTCGGTACACTTGCACCCCTACATCTATTCAATTAAGGTGGAAAATATTCTGGGCTGGGCTAAATCAAAATTTTGAATAGAGCCCGCCCAACAAGCCTAGCTAGTCACATCAACTATCCTAACCATCCCTGAGATCCAACTTGATCGTCATAGACAGCCTTGTCAATATTGGAAGCAGATTTGCTGGTGTACCACACCACGATGTGGCTGGTGTGTTGACGTCACCAAGTTATGTGGGTCCTATCATAAGGTATGAGTAATATCCAAACCATCCGTTCACTTGGTGAACTCATTGTAAGGCTTGAGATGAAAAATAAGACAGATCCAAAAATCAAGTGGACCAAACCATAAAAAGTAGTGGGGTATTGAACGCTTGCCATTGAAAACCCTTTCAGGGTTCATAGAAATTTTGGATCAATATGATATTTGGCTTTTATCTTCATCCAGGTGTGTGACCTTATGAACAAATTGGATGGAAAGTAAACGTTACATTGGGCCTATGAATGTTTTAATGGTGAGAATCATTATCCCCACTGCTATTTTTGGTGTGGTCCACTTGAGCCTTGAAAATTACTCATTTTTTGGATCAAGATCTAAAATGATCTCGACAAATGGATGAACGGTGTAGATATGATAAATACATCATTGTGGGGCCCATGTAACTTTGATCTCCTTTGAACCATTCGTGAGTGCTCATCTTCACGCACCACACGAGCTAGGTTGGTGGTGTGTGGTACAACTGACAATCCACTTTTGTCAATATCATAAATGATCAGATGATTTAAATGGAAGCGGATTGGCTGGTGTACCTCACACCAGCTATATAGTTGTTGTAGGTAGGGTCGTACACGAGCAGAGTTAGCTCGGTAGCTTGCTTGACTCGACTTGAAAAAGCTCGACTCGACTCAGATCGAAGTTGAGTTCAACCCTAGTCGAGCTGAGCTCGAAACGAGTTCGAGTTGAGCTCAATCTTGCCTCAACTCGACTCGACTCGACTCGAATATTGCTCGAACTTGGCTCGACTCGATACAGGGTATATATACTATTTAGAAAAAAAAAATCCTACCCATTTTTAAAAAACATCCCAACCTGCCTGAACCCTAGACTCTCCTCCCTAACCCTCTCTTCCTCCCTCTCTCTCCATCGGCTAAGCTAACCTTCCTCCCTCTCTCTCTCTCTCTACTCTCTCCCTCATCCTCCCTTACCTGCATAGCCGCACCGACGCATGGCCATCCGATCTCCCTACTCTCTCCCTCCTCCCTTATGGGCACGCCCCTCTCTACTCGTCTCTCTCCCTCCTCCTCCGTTACCCGCACCACCGCATGGTCGCCGTCCGATCTCTCTACTCTCTCCCTCCTCCCTTACCCGCACGGCCGTCGTTCGACCATTTCCTTAAACCCTAAGTCTGCCATTTATGCCTGAACTCGGCTCGAACTTTGCTCGAACTCGACCGAGCCGAGCACGAGTTGTTGTTCCGAGCTCGAAGGCCGAGCCGAGCCGAGCACGAGTTGAGACTTAAGCAGTCCAAGTCAAGCACGAGCTGGGCAAAGCTCGGCTCGACTCGACTCGTGTCCACTTCTAGCTATAGGTACGTGTCGTGCAAGGACAAGCACTGACACTCCTCGAGCTCCGAGTTGTACGAACAGTTCAAAGGAGATCAAAGTTACATGGCCCCACAGTGATGTATTTATTATATCTACACTGTTCATATATTTTTAGAGATCATTTTTTAGCATTATCCAAAAAATGAATCATATCCAAAAATCATCTGGACCACACCACAAATA
This sequence comes from Magnolia kwangsiensis, assembly GCA_037074715.1. NCBI lineage: Eukaryota > Viridiplantae > Streptophyta > Magnoliopsida > Magnoliales > Magnoliaceae > Magnolia > Magnolia kwangsiensis. The sequence continues at coordinate 189,965,358 of CM073571.1, read as the reverse complement.
GCAGCGAGATAATGATTTTCACCATTAAACAATTCATAGGGCCCACCATAACATTTATTTTCCATCCAATCTGTTCATAAGATCACAAAGACTTGAATGGAGAGGAAAAACAAATTTCATATTGATCCAAAACTTCTATTACCCCAAAAAGGGTTTCAATGGTAGACGTTCAATCCCCCACTGCTTTTTCCAGTGTGGTCCACTTGATAGTTAGATCTGTCTTATTTTTCATCCCAAGCGTTAAGACGAGCTCGTCAAATGGATGGACGGTTTGGATATAACACATACCTCATGATCAGACCCACAGAACTTGCTCACGTCAATACAGCAGCTATATAGCTGGTGTGAGGTACGCCAGCCAATCCGCTTCCGATTTAAACAGTCCAATCAGTGGCTTGCAAAGATTGATAGACAAAATTGTTCATTAAAGACGAGTCAGTGATGGATGTTTCTAACCACTGCCTGAGTGTTGTAGTTTTTACTTAGTCATAAAAGAAGATTAGATCAGATGTAATGGAATTCACGACTTTGGACATTTTCTTGAAACATGGAACAATATCAGCTAAAGATGCAAGAATCATATAAATTAAATGAACCAACGCCCTGATCAATATCATGCTAGAACATAAGATCAAGATCGAGCGAAGAAAACCAGGTCTAATAATAAACTTGTGCATCTATTCATCTATCAAGATTGTTTATGCTTCAAAAAGAATACTGAATTGTAAAATGGACGGTTAATATAATAAAAATAAAAATAAAAATTCCAGCATTCACAGGAATATGATTCCTCCCATTATGAGTCATGATAAAGCAGCGGAGAAATGCATACCCTAATGATTGGAGAGCTTGTAAAGAGAGCCACAAGGAAGATAGCTTTTGCAAATCAGTCCGAGGAAGAAGCATTTGGGGGAATACGATGTTAGCTACTCAATAACAAGTCAACGCAGCCATGGTAAAGCAGTATTAAAAGGCATACCAGTTATCTACCCATCTGTGGTGTACACGCAAGAAATTTATTTAACTCCCATGAAAGAATAATAAAACTCCAAACCGTTCATTAGGTCCAACACACTTTTCATGGGTTACGATACAATCGCCACACTAATTTGAAATACTAATCATTTGATTCATGGCTTTTAATGTGGACGGTCAATATTATTTGCACATAAATAAATAAAATCAACAATCTGAGCCATTTATTTGTTAAGGCCAATCATGGATTGCTTGTGTTTCTGAGGAATCAAAATGTAGAAGCCCCATCCTTGCCTTGAAAAGAAGATGGTTATAGAAAATAAGGCTGAGCATGATGGTTTGGATCATCCCACCATTGCGGTTTTAGCATGATTCAGGTTTTGAGCCAGGGAACCTGATGTGCATATGAGGGATGGATATGATCTTGCAAACGGATGTCAGCTTGCCACGTGTACACGATAACACGTTGATAGATGGGCTGCGAGGTTGAGTCATACACGCGGATGGGCAGACCGAATTTCTTAAACATGGGATCTCCTGTCCAACTGGTTGAGCTATAAGTTATAAGTCCACACAGCGAATAACTTCCAAAACTTCCTATACGCGCCACATCCAACTCGTCCAGTTCGTTAGTCAGCTCGATCCTTTTAGACAAAATTTAGAAATATCTCTTTATGGAATAAACCTGACTTTTATTTCTTTATTTACCAATGATAGAAATTGTTATTTATTGTGTATCCCATATGATGAGTATATAGGACTGATTTTTGTACCAGGTGATATTTACATTGAGGCCAACCAATTGCAAAGATTGGATTTTAGTTTCACTTAAATGGGTTGGAATTTATTCTCTAGCTAGACCGTACCTTGATCCAACTAGTTGGACCTAAGATACTTCTTAAATTACAACCAGTCAAGAGATCCACGGTACCTGCGAACAGATAATAAACAACAGTAGAACCACGACAGGACCATGAGTGCATAGCACTGAAATTTTTTTACAAATGATGGGCAGTGGCATACAGTCTGTAGACTATCTTAGTTTGGACCGATGGTTCCACTTGAAAGAATAAATGAGTTCTCCCCATTTTGTTTAATCATATTTATGAGTTAAAGATTATGATTTATACAATTGTTATAAACTCAACATTTTTATGCCCCTATTTTTCTTTTCTTCTTGTTTTCTGCTATAGTTGGGAGTGATTGAGAAGTTTCAAAGCATCTCTTGAAAGCTTCTGTCATCTTATTTCTTCTGGTACATGATGCGTGCGTTAGCACATTTTTATGGGTTTTTAGCACATCATTTCAAGGAATATATTGTATATTGAGAGCCTTCAATCTATTGTTAAAATAGGATTTTCAATTTGATCAACGGTAGCATTGATTTGATCGAGAAAAAATTGAATTTTTTAGTTTGCTCTCTGGGTACTTTTGGGCAATGTCGATTTTATTGACAAAGGTATCGATTCGATTGATATGTCATCGATTAGAGTTGATTTGATCAATGGTTTAATTGACAATTTGCACTACTTTTATGGAAGTGTGTGGTTTTATTTCTAATTTTATATGAGGGCTATAAAAACCTTATTAATATGGGATTAGGGTTGATCACGGTATGCGAAAGGGAGAGATATGGTTTTGAGAAGGAAAATTCATTTATAGAGATAAGGGTTTCGAGTATGTAAGGTTTTCATCTCTTATAACTTTCTAGTAAATTGAATTTCATAGTAAATTGTTTGTTGCTTGGTGCTATGGTTTTTTTTTTTTTTTTGTAAGTATTTTTCTTGTAAAATTTATATGTTTTTTGTAGTTGATTGATTTCTTTTTACCTATTGTTGTTGGGAGCCTTGTACAAAACCTTAGGATCTAGCCCTCCAGAACAAACCAGAATTATGGAATAACAATGCAATGAAAATAATCAAAGCATCAATCACACACCACACAAGAGATTTTTACGTGGAAAACCCTCAAAGATGTAAAAACCATGGGACCTCGTCCAGATCAACAATCTACTATGAAAGCAGAACGTTACAATCGATTACAAAGCACACCTTGCTATGATCAAACATTCATCACTCACACAGGAGCGGATAAACAATAAGAGAAATAAAGAAAACTGAGAGATCTCACCCATCACGAGGACATAAAAGTGCTGAGACGACGGCTCCCTTCCACAAGCTTCCTCTCTCTCTCACACCCTAAACCCTTTAGCAAACCCTTGCAAAGCCTTTAGGAAACCTTCTTGTGATTTTTCTCACACATGAAAAACCCTAGAAAACCCTTTTTATAGTTTTAGGAAACTCCTTTCCGCATCCCTGTTGCGAAAGGACTCAAATCCGCAGTTTCGCGCAAAATCGCGGAACAAACTGCGTAACCTACGACTAGTCGTAACTCTCCTACGACTGGTCGTAGCTCTCCTACGACTGGTCCTAGACTACGGAAAAAAACAGCACAACTCGCTAGACTTTAAGTCGTGCCAGGGCTCGAACCTACGACCAGTCGAGCGCCTCCCACGACCGGTCGAGCAACGCGGTGAATTACTCCGATTTTTCACCCGTTGCTCCATCTCTCCTCTGATCTAAGGAGGAAAATCTCATCAATTGCATCATGTGATTTTGTCTGAGGTTGCTTCCGCGTCGAACAACGATTGAGATGCCACTGCATAATATTTTAGCTCATGTAATACATTAGAGTGTAAAGGTTTTACAATGTGTGGCATCAAAAGTTCCTTCAGTAACACCACTGCTAGTGATGAAGAACAAAATAACTCATATAAATATTTAAGAGGCTATGGTATTTGGTCAAAACCGAAAGGGAGCAACCAGAGCAGTAATGGATTAAGGAAATTGTACTTGGCTCACTTGGGTAACGGTCGCATATAAGATGAAATAGATGATATATAATGTGATCAAATTTGGGGTGTCCAGTTGATTCCCTATGGGTCTAATTAGTATAAAGATAGTCATTGCCCCTATGGTACCAGAGAATCTTCCTGAAGCTTCTAAAGTGGAGGAGAGTTCCCTCCTGACCATTCGGGATTTCATATAGGAATCTAAGGAAATCGGCAAGGTATACGCCATAGTGGTGAATGAGAAGGTATCAGAACTCTCAAATATTCCTTCAATTTTAAGGTTATTGCTAAACGAATTCAAAAAAGTCTAGCTCGAAGATTTACCTGATGAATTTTCCCCCATGAAGAACATCCAACATCACATATACCTTGTCCCTGGGGCCATTTTGCCCCACCCCCTCATTATGGAATGAGTCTGAAGGAGTGTGAGATACTTCAAGGCAGGTGGAGGAATTGATCCTAAGGGTCTTTTGAGAGAGAGCACGCAAAAAAAAAAGATAGGAGTTGGCGCATGTGTGTCGACAACCATGCAATCAACAAAATTACCATTAAATATTAGTTTCCAATACCGCCGTTGGATGACATGCTCAATGAAGGGTTGTATGACGTGGCTAGTCATGTCAAGCGCACTAAGCACTTTTATGCATTTGAAGATTCAAATGCTAAAACCGTTCACTGGCCAATTTATGGTAACATATTTTAATGACATCCTGATATATAATCAGGATGAGATAAAGCACAGGGAACATCTCAGGCAGGTGTTACAGGTCCTACAAGATAACAAGTTATACTTCAACTTGAAGAAGTGTAGATTTTTAATGGACAACATGTTGTTCTTAAGATTTGTCGTAATGTCCACGGGCATCCGTGGGATGATGAAAAGGTGCGAACCATTAGGGAATGGCCGATTTCGACAAATATTCATGAAGTGAGAAGTTTCCACAGGTAAGCGACCTTTTATTGTTGATTCGTCCAGAATTTTAGCACAATAGTCGCACCTATTATAGATTGCATGAAAAATGGACCGTTTCAGTGGACCGATGAGGTTGACAACAGCTTTTATGAGATCAAACATTAGTTGTCTACAACACCGATCTTGATTCTTCCTAATTTCTACAAGTTGTTTAAGCTTGAGTATGATGCTTCATATGTCGGAATTGGAGGAGTATTATCACAGGAAGGTATGTCAGTAGTCTTTTACATCGAAAAGCTCAACAAAGCTTGAAAAAAGTGATTGACATATGAACTTGAGTGGTACGTAGTTGTTGAGGCGCTGCGACATTAGTAGCGTTATCTGATTCAAAGAAAGTTTGTTCTATACACTGACCATCAAACATTAAAGGTGTTAATAGTCAAATTAATTAACGTGAATCGTGTGTATGATAAATGAGTGACGTTTTTGCAGGAATTCATGTTCGTTTTGAAGCACAAGTCAGAGCAGCAGAATAAGGTGGCAAATGCACTTAGCCATCGTACATCACTACTTATTACAATGAACAATAAGGTGGTTGGTTTTGACTGTCTCAAGGAGCTGTATGTCAAGGATAATGACTTCAAAAATTCTTAGACGAAATGCCAAGAAGGTCAACCTAATGACCTACATATACAAGATGGTTTTCTCTTTAAAGGGAATCGATTGTGCATCCCTAAAGTTCTCTATGAGAGCAGATTATTCAAGAGTTGGTCGAGACAAGACGTGAGCCCTTGTCGAGGAGCTGTATTACTGGCTGCAATTGATACTTAATGTGGGAAAAGTTATGCAACGTTGTCATATTTGTCAAACCTTTAAGGGACAATCTCAAAATATAGGCCTCTACACCCCGTTACCTGTACTTGAATGCCCTTGAGAAGATTTATCTATGGACTTCATGCTTGGTTTCCCACGAACACAACGCGATATGGATTTAGTGTTCATAGTAGTAGATCGTTTCTTTAAGATGACGCACTTTATCACATGCAAAAAGACCCTCGATGCAACACACGCGACAAATCTATTCTTTAAAGAGGTCATGCAGCTACACCGGATTCTCAAGACCATTACTTCTGATTGTAATATAAAGTTTATTAGCAACTTTTGGCGGACTTTGTGAACTCGATTCAATACACGACTTCAGTTCAATAGCGCCTATCATTCACAAACTGATGAGTAGACCAAAGTTGTGAATCGTACGTTAGGAAACCTCCTTTGATATATTTCAAGTGAAAAAATGAAGTTTTAAGATTTAACATTGTCTTAAGCAGAGTTTTCATTCAACAACATGGTGAATCGCTCGACAGAAAAATCTCCATTCCAAATTATTTACGGTTGAGTGCCTTGCCACACACTTGACTTGGTCCCTCTGCCCAAGCTCTCAGACATGAGTATTGTAGTAAAACATATGACAGATAGAATCATGGACATTCATGCAGAGGTGCAAACCAAGCTATATGCCTTAAACGAGAAGTATAAGGAATAAGCGGACTAACATCGACGACAAAAATTGTTCGAGGTGAGCGACCACGTTATGGTCCATCTATGCAAAGAGATATTTTCGACTGGTACGTATAACAAATTGAGGAATAAGAAGTTTGGACCAGTATCAATCATCTGAAAAGATCAAAGACAATGCTTACGTTGTTGATCTTTCAGATGATATGGTGATCGCATGAACTTTCAACGTCGTGGACCTGACCGAGTATTATGAACCAAAGCAAAATGAGAACTCGGAGTTCTTTTAAAGTGGAGGGGACTAATGTAGAGTAGGTCGCGGACAGTTTTATGGCCAAGATGGATCAGAAAAGGCCTGATCGAAAGCGGAAGTAATCCAGACCGTCAGAAATTAAAACGGACATATCTCACAAATCGGAATGAGCTATCGGACGTACCATATATGATTTTGACGTAGGACGAGCTACTTTAGCCACCCAACCTGCTACATTGGGTTGCCTGCATAGAATTTGCAAAATACCATCAGATCAACGGTTGAAATTCTGTTTTATTTTCATTTTTACCATTATAGTAAGTTTTAGCTTGAGTATAACTCTTCATCCCTTGGGCTTTTAGAGTTGCGCCCAACATGAAAAGTTCTCAGAATAATTAGGAGAACATCATGGTTTAGCCAAATAGGACATTTACTATTTTTACCCGCACTTGTAGACATCATGGTTTGGCCAAATAGGACATCAGTAGATGCTATATATTGCTGCGCACGATGGCACATCATCAATGGATGTTATTTATAAGTTTTTTCAAATATAAAATAGCATATTACAGGGTTTCTTTCTGGGCTTCAACCCTAAAACTATCTGATAAAGCGGATAAAATACATAAATCACAGCCGACCCCGCTGAGTTTACTCAGTGCGCAATCTGCTTTCCTGTTACATGGAGCTGGATTTAATTTAGTACCTCTCGAGGGATGGGAGGTAATGTGCCTTCATGTTACTGCTGCACACGTGGCATGCATGGATAAAATCGGAACCGTTAATTTTAGAGTTGAAGTAGGTAACAGGCCATAGTCTAAAAATTGCAACATTGACATTCCCAGGCCTTGAGTCAGTGGCACACAAAAATGGCTTACGTTGATGAGAAAAGGGCCACTCATTTGATGGTCAGATAAAGGTGAAATTTAATCAGTAGGCAATCAGTGCTGGTTCCCGTGGACGCATAGCTCTGTTTTCTATCCCGATGAACCACCTGTGTCAGACATCATTAGGAAGTACTAAAACGCTTTGGATTATAGTGTATTAATGGGTAAAAAGTCAGTAAATAAACCATTTTTCGTGGGCGCAGCTTCGGTGGATCCCCGGATCCACCAAGTGTGTGGGAGTACTGACTGTAGGGCCCACCTTGATATATGTGTCTTACATCCATACCATACATCTACATTGAAAACTCATTTTAGTTCATGATAAAAAAAATAATGAAGTAGATCCAAATCTCAGGTAAATCACGGTGCAGGAAACAGTAGTGAATGATCATTAAAAACTTCTCGTGAGCCACACAAGTTTTGGATGAAGATTATATTTAGGTGGTCTCCTCATCCACGTCTCTGTGACCTTATCAATAGGTTGGATGATACATATCCCAGTGGAGCCCATAAAATTTTGAATGGCGGGGAGTCAATCACGACCTTTCAACCATCGTGATGTATGTGCTATAATCACTCGGTCATCTATTATTCAATCACGACCTTACAACCTTCTTTATTTTTAAATTTTTATTTATTTATTTGGTTAGGTTGTCTGAGTTTAAATTTTAACATCTAAATTTTCACGATCCAATATTTAGAGGTGATTCCGTGCCTCTGCGGAGTGCATGGCATTTTTGCTTCTCAAATCCCATATACGTGGCACATATTTACGGTGATCTGAAATAGGCATCTTGAGGGCTCTTCCATTGATTGGCTACTGAAAAAAAAAAAAAAAAAAAGAAGAAGAAAAAGCTCGATTGGATTATCATAAGCATCTAAAAATGAAATTCGCTTGATTACTGCTGGCCATAGTGGACATTGGACATCTGTCTCTTAGGACCCGTTTGGATTGTAAGTTATTTAAGTTTTTTTTTTTTTTTAAGAAGTTATTTAAGATAAGTTGCTTATCAGATAAACTAATATATCTTGGTTTCTATGTATTAAGTGAATAAGTATATTTAGTAAACAATATGTTTTTTTTTTTTTTTTTTTTTTTAAACACGCGCACACACCACCACACACTATGTTTTTGAACAAAAAGTACAAAGGTATGTTTGGTGTCAAATAACACAAGTATTTATCATGCTTGGTACTCCTTACATCCACTGTCCATCGTGTTGGGCCAACCTTTGACGTGGACCGTTCATCGTATGGTTTGTTAACGGGTTCACTTGAGGCTACAGTCGTGACAACTTTGGGTGGAACCATAAAGTGAACTGGAAAGAAAACAAAAAGAAAGAAAAGTGAATGGCCAGCTTAGCCACACAACACACACAACAGCACAGCCCGAGGGGGTTTCAACAGTGTGGATTTAGATCTTCACTGTTTTTCTGTTGTGGTTCCAATATTCATTTGACCGCGAGTGTTTCAACAGTAGAGATTCTATCCCCATAGTTTTCTGCTGGTGGGACCCACTTAATTAGTTCGGATGGCAAATACATTACAGTGGGTCCAGCTATGGGCACCATTTCAGTGGACCCCAAGGAGGCTACAGTGGTGGGCATTACATAAATAGGAAAACGGATGGATGGATGGATGGATGGCATGGATATACAACACATACAAAGAAGCAGGCCATTAGGGTATGTGTGCAACCATGGGTGTCATTAATTTGATGGAGAATGTAGATTCCTCGAAATTATGGTCGGTCCCATTGTCCCAGACTCAAAAGAATTTGACGAAAGGGATGGACCGTGATGATTAAACACATGGCAGGGTGGTACATTAGAGAAAGGTTTCAGCGGCACGTAGGTGCTTGGTCACGACCATTTGTAGATGGTGGGGATACATCTGAGATTTAAAAATGCCAAAGTTTGGGCCTAAAAATAAATGGATGGTGTGGGCATCATATAAGTCGGTGAAGTCCATGAATGGGTGGCCCACTGTTGATGCATTAAGCTAGTGTTAGCGTTCACGTCAACTGGGTTTGTATGCCAAACATGAGGTTGGGCTGTAATCAACCCGAAGGGTCACAAATAATAATAATAATGATGATGATGATGACGACGACAACGAAAGAAATAAGTTACTTTGAAAAGTTGAAAAGCATATATATATATATATATATATATATATATATATATATATATATATATATATATATATATATATATATAAAATTGCTCAAATTCTTACTTAATTTTCAGCAAATAAGTTACTAATATTAATTTTTAACCAAATTAAGTAACTTAACTCCAAATGGGCCCTTAATGCTCTTTTGTGATCCAACAACTAAATGGTCATAATCGTCCAAAAAGTGTAAATTTTAAACCATGGCAGAGTAAGTACTGGACCAATTAAATGGATGGTTGTGATTTAGCCCATGTATGCCATGTCGACAACAATGGAACTAGATCAGGTCCCATAGACAATGTCATGTATATACAAATATAGGAGGCTGAGTTATTGACCCATTCTTGATTTGTACGGTCCCACCATGTTTTAAACGGAAATTAGGCCGTCTGGACCGCCGGGACAAATATCAATCAGTCTGTTCTTCGACTCAGGTGGGCCCTGATTAGAATCAAGGGCGGGCATCCCTCCTCATTCTGTTCCATGAGCTCTGGCCCACCAGAGTTTCCGATTGAGTAAATTTTCAGGCTCCTGGGTAACATGTGGGGATACATCTGATGGATCATTTGGATGGAATACATACACTACATGGCCCCACATCTGCCCCCTACTACTATAAGCCTATGGTAGTATTGGTACCACTAGAGAGATCCTCCCCATCAGAAAAAAAATAAAATAAAATAAATTCAGCCGTACATCCTACCTATTTTAACGAACAAGTGTCCCAAAGCAGAGGCCGGGATTACTGAACCATTCTGAACTCAAATGAGAATCTCAAATTCTTTCAGCCAAATTTTTTTTTTTTTTTTTTAAAATAAAATGCAATTCCATCTCAAGTCAATCATGGGGATTGTATTATTCAGTCTCATCTTATATCACATACATTAATGCATATGGACCAAAAAAGCCAAAATTTCATTTCAAGAAACTTGGGTTAGATGTTCCAATGGGCTCTACAGTACTCCATCACACACGTTTATTATGAACATATGGCAAGAATGCACATCGAAGCTCCATCTTTATCGGGCCTATGCTTTACACAGTGTTTATACATAACACATACATTGGAAATTGGCTAGGGGTAGCCTAAGCTTGTCCTATCATCCAGCTTTCGTATCTAAGCCAAGCCTATCCCATGAACCTAAAATGTGTCCCTAAGCATGACCCAAATACCTACCCGCACTATAAGCTTATGGACCAGCCAAGCCTTTTAATAACCCTAGTGATTGAGGTAGTCCAATTAATATGATTTCGGTATATTTTGGACAACAAAGATTTGTAAGTCCATATTGTCACAAATAGTGAATTGGAAATCTTGATTTAGAAAAAGCTTATGGACCATCCTTGTAGTCTAGCCCAAAAGAAGAAAAAGCCATAGACACTCAATGATAGCTTTTCCTTGAATTTGGGTGGGGTTGGTCAGGTTTAGTTAAGTCTTTTAAGCCAAAACCAGGTCCATTTAATAACTGTTTGCCAACCATGTTGGATCAAGTTGATTTTGAGAAGACCTGGATTCGTTAAGTAACACGGATCAAACTTTTAGACTTAGAGCTACCTCATGGGTCTAAATTTTGACATAGACCCACTTGGGTCCAGTGACCCTTGGGTCCATTCAACACATTTGCACCCCTATATATATCTAGGAAAAGGTGAAAAATATGATGGGCTGGGCTGAGTTGAATTAAAATTTTGAATAGGGCTGGTTCAATCGGTCTAGCTAGGCAAATTATGGGTTTAAAGAAACCCAACGCCAGCCCATTTGGCACTGATACCATGGTTGTCAGTAATAGGAAATGGGTGGTTAACGGAGGACCGGCCTAATAATAGAAGGCCTATGCTTAAGCCCGATCTGGGCCCTCATGTATCTTAATGGCCCAAATCCAACTTTCGACTTATCTGGTCCTAAACATCATTTTTTATTTTCTTAATTTACCAATATATTATAACTTGCTATTATAAATGTAATGAATGAAAATTCTTATTATAATGGTCCACAAATAGCCAGATTCATGCTCAACGAACAGGTCCAAGCTTGGCCCACCTAAGTCTGTTCAAGCTTGGGTCAGTTCGTTGGGTGTGCCCATCATGCATCATATGTTACAAAAATGACTTGAAATCTAAATGGGCCGCATCGGGACATACTCTGGCAGTTCTCGTGGTCTCTTAGCCACGGGCTTAAACTTTTGGTTAGGCTGAGTACTTGGGCCAAATAATCCAACCCGAGCGTGGGCTGAAGTGGGCCAGGTTTGTAGCTCAAGGGCCCAGCCCGCACCAATGGCAGCCCCAGTGGAAGGAATGCTGAGGATTGCCTCAATTTTATCAATCATGGTTGATCTAAGACAGCCTATAATGTGAATTGTTTGAATGGTAAGAATACATAGAAGCCGTGAAAGACAAGTACCTCGCCCAAACACTTAGCTTCTTGAAATCCGTCGAATCTCTTCCCCTACAATCCTCTCTCAACGGCAGCAGCAGCGCCGGTCTGTCGCAGCTACAGTGGCCAAATAGGGACTGGGAAGTGCTCGACGCTTGCTTGAATGCAGACGACATGAAGCTCATCAGCAGCGCATACAAGTTCCCCCACTACAGGGGCTTCCTCCCTAATATTGGGAAGTGCAAGAACATCGGTAATTCTGTGATTATGTTTGTTTCGGGGTCTTGAATTTCTGTTGGAATTATTTTATTGTGGTGATTAAGATGGTAATTTGATGATTTTGTGGGGATTGTTTATATGAATTCTGGTGATTTTTTGTTTATTTATGCGAATGCTGAGGTGGGTTTCTGGGATTACTTTCTTTTGCTTATTTGAGGGCCCTAAATTCGACTAATTTGAACAAGAACTTGTTTATGTGATTCAAGAAATGTTGAAATGCAAAGGACTCGAGTAGAAGCTTGACATTTTCATTAGTATCTGGATGATTATTTAGGTGGGTTTTGCGAAATTTTACGATGTTGTATGTCTCCCTGGAATCAAAAGAGCCTAAGGGGTCCTTTGGCAACCTTGAAAAAGAGATTCTGTTAGTCATGGTTGGGTACTGGGAATGTAATTCTTCCTAGTGTACTTTTCCAGTTTGTCAAACAATCACCAAAGAATATGTTTCTATGAAAGAAAATTCTTGAGAAAGTGTTTTGTTTCTCATCATTGGGTATTAGGAATGTAATTTTTTGGAATCTAGAAATTGTGTTTATGTGTTGGGTAAGAATTGATACGAATTCTACTAGTTAATATCTATAAATTTTTTAATTTATTTTAAATGTGACTATTGGAAAGGAATCCATTTCCTTGGAATTTGTAGGCCAACATTGGACAAGGAACAAAACACAAAAGATAGAATCGGTTTTTGACTGGAAACTGTTTCTAAGTTTTCCCATGGTGCCAAAGTCGCAATTTACCCCTACTTATGGATTCCATTTATAGATAGTTGCCAGGTAGCCAAGCAACCCCTGAGATGGGTTTTTAGTTGGGTTCCAAGGTTCACGTTCTCAGGAGATTGAAATTCAGTTTCTTGAAGGAAAATTTGAATGCTTTTGTGAGTATTACAAGCTTAAAATACAAATAAAGTACTGGAAACTCATTGATCGTATGATTATCTACACAATTGATGAATTACAATTTGTTATGAGAATGTTTTGACAGAACAACAATCCCCTCTTGTTTTGAAAGCAATTGGACAATCCTGTTTGCCTCATGCGTTGGCTGATGTAATGGGCCATCAGTTTTGGCCAACAACCAATATAGGCTGGTGTACATTGGAACCAAAAACCTGGACTAAAAGTAGAGGAAAATATGCTTAGAAAACATGGGGAGCCAATGCCACTTCCCTGTTTTTATTCTATTTGAGAACTCTTCCTTTATGAGAGTGTTTCCACGGAGCGACAATCCCCATCATGTACAATTAATTTGAATACTTTTGATTATGCACAAAAACATTCTCAATGTTCAATTTACATCTTTGAAAAAAAAAAAAAGAAATTAAGTGCACACCAAGGAAAAATACCATGTAAATCTACTAACATCATTAATTAAATGCTCCAAGCTTTCCCAAAAAATATATATATACTAACATGATTCATTGTATCTAACAGTGAAACAGAGTTCGTCACTAGATATAGAAAGTACAAATTCCAAAGGTTTGTTGGCTACAAATATAACATGAAAAGGAACTAGAGTCCACAAATTTAATGGAGACAGGAAATTAAAAGTGAGGAAGCACATGATGAACTGTACACATTGTTGGGTAACAAACAAGACTTTGATGATAAATGCTAGAAATTTCTGGTTGCCTCTAGATGATAGAAATCGCCTTTCTTTGAGTCATGCAGCAGTAATCTCCCCCACCGATGTTCCTTCACAAAGAAAACAGTTGGATGAAACTCAAAGTGAAGCAAATACCAATTAGCTGGATAGGGTGACTTGGATGCCAAATGCATCTCTATGTGCATGTGATGGTTTCTATACACTTAGCCAGTTCGATCATTTCTCAAATTTGAACACTCAAGAGATAGTGATCACTAGAAGAAACTGCCGACAAGTTGGGCATGTGAGCCATTGCTATGCTTTTCTAAATCATTTATTTATTTATTTTTCTTTCTTTTTATAAATGTATGGCCCACCTGATGAGTTGCCCTACCTGTTTTGTTATGTTCAGGAATGCTGTGGAACCATCAGATGGATCGCGTATCTGTACCATACATAAAGTGGGGAGGTCCTTGTAGGAATACCACAATGAAAGGAAAGTAGAGCCATTAGAACCGGAATGTGGTAGCTTCATACCTCTACTGTATTTACATTGGTCATGTTCATGTGTCAACTGAGACCATAAATTGAGACTGCCCATCTAGTAGGACCCATCTCAGATCCTGTTCCAAAAGAAACATTTATTTTGTTAGGTAATCTGAGCCTAAATATCTTCTCTTCTCACCAAATGTGGGCCATTAACCGTCTTCAAAATTTATTATTTATTATTATTTTTTATTTTTTATTTTTTTTAAAAAAAAGAAATGAAAAAAAGATAGCACTCATCTATAAACACCAACCACAAGTACCTCAGAATTGCTAACAGCATATGTGTGAGATCATGATCGTTCATCATGTGAGCCCCACATTGTGTGACAGCCAAAATCTCAGTCAATCAACTCATCAGGTGAGACATATTTATTGAATGTGTACTATTTTTTTCAATCTTTTTGCCTGCTTTTCTGGCATGTACCTAGCAAACTTGAACAAGTGGACTGGTGGTTTTTTGAGCTGGAGCACATTCACTGTTGTGGCTTACTGATGGATGGCATGGATCTCTCACATGTATGCCACACCAGAACATGTCGGGCAGATGTTTCTGGAATTTTAAGAGGGTTGCAATTAGCATTCTAGTTCTCAAAATGATCCTGAATCCTTAGAAAATCTTGCATATATAACATGTGCAACTTGTCATGTGGCATTCTTGTTAGAAGCTGTATAAGAACAGTTCATGGATCCCTAGAATATATAGCATGATAGAAGTCACATGAGTCAATGAGAGTTGCAATAAATCAAATAAGTTCTAACCGCCCCCCGCGTTGACCAATCAATAGAAGTTAAGCAAAGCACCCACATCCAATATCAAAATGTTTGCCTCGTTTGTTTGAATGAATAGGAGATATGGTTTGAGAACGTTATGAAAATGTAACCAATTGAGATTTCAATCATATGTTTTTCTAGCCTAGGAAAAGAAAGTGAAGTTTTCCCTCCTTGAGGGCAGTTATTCTTTGATCCTGTATTTTTTTCATCTGCATCCTTAACACATATCAAACTATATATAGATCTGCGACTGCCAAAATCTCATATATTGGTCAGCCTTAACTATCCAACCATTTGACTTTTGAGCACTTGCTTTTGGGCCACTGGTGGTGCAGCCTTTGAAAGGTCTTATCAGTGATAAAAACCAATTTAACAGTACTTGCGTTGGATGGGTTGTCTACTTGTCTTAGACTTGTTGCCTGATTAATGAGATATTGTATCATTATCCATCCATGAGATGGCCTAGCAAAATAAGTCAGTCCAATCCGAAGTGATATGCTCAGTGTAAAATGGACAATAACCTGGACATTGTATGCTATACTATACCTCTTGTTTTTACAGCAATTGGACAATCCTGTTTACCCTATGTGTGAGCCGATCTAATATGCCATCAATTTCGGGCAACAACAGATGTAGGCTCGTGTATATCAATCGGAACGAAACACCTTGATGGGAGTAGAGGAATGTATACTTAGAAAACATAGGAAGCCAACGTCACTTGCTGGTTTTTATTCCATTTGAGAACTCTTCCTCCTGTAATTCCTTTACCAGAGTGTGTCTACCAAGCAACGATCCCCATCACATTCATGTTGGTTAGTAGAGATAGGTGACCCTAATCCCATTATTATCTATAGTATGATCAAATGGGAGGGTCTCATCATCTTTGCTCTTACATTTAACAAATGGTGGTGAATCTTCAATTGTAGCATGGCACCTGCCTCACACGGGTTGCCCACTCCAAGTGTGCCCCAGCATCTCAGAGGCCACCCCACTCAAAAAATTCCCTTGCATTACTTTTTCCCTTCCAATTTGGTCCACTTGGTATTTTACTTTTAATCTTCCATTTAATAGCCATTAATTGGTGATTATTGTGATTTTAGAGATATGATCCATCCACAATGGGACCCCACAATTTGGGTAGTCTGGATGTACATCAGTGCCACATCTGAAGAGGATGAGTCAGTACATAGCCATAACCAAATTAAAACATTCATAGCCAAAACCTTAAGAAATTGATAATAAAAAAGAGAATTGAAAAGATTCAGTGTGTTTGATAAAATACCCAGTTAAAGAGAAAAACAACAGCATTGAATGGCGTAACAGTTGGGATGGGGGCATTAGCCACATAGAGAATTAATGAGACCCTTTGATAAGGGGTATGTGGACAAGAGAAACAGAGAATAATGCCATGTCTTTCAAGAAAGGTTTTCAACTTCATGTATTAACCGCCAACATTAGTTTGAATTCTTTTGATTATGCAAAACATATTTTCAATGTGCAATTTAAATCTTTGAACAAACACTAAGTGCATACCAAGGAAAAATACCATGTAAATCTGCGAACATCATCAATGAAATGCTTTCCCAGGAAAAAAAAAAAAAGCACTTTCCCAAGAAAATGTACTAACATCATCAATGAAATGTATCTAATAGGGAAACAGAGCTGGTCACCAGATATAGAAAGTACAAATTCCAAAGGTTTATTGGCTAAAGTTCACATATTTATAGGAGAAAGGAAGTTAAAAGTGAGAAAGCACATGATGAACCATACATATATATTGTTGGATGACAAGACATAGATGATAAGCGCAAGGAATTTGGGGTTGCCACTAGATGATAGATATCGCCTTTCTTCAAGTCATGCCTCAGTAATCTCCCATACTGATGTTCCTTCACAAAGAAAATAGTTGGATGAAACTCAAAAGTGAAGCAAATACCAATTAGCTAGATAGGGGGACTTGGATGCCAAATGCATCTATGTACATGTGTTGGTTTCTATGCACTTAGCTAAATAGATCGTTTCTCAAATTTGAACACTCCAAAGATAGTGATTAACGAGAAGAAACTGCCGACAAGTAGAGCATGTGAGCCATTACTATACTTTTCTACATCATTTATTGTTTTATTTTTATAAATGTGTGGCCCACTTGATGAGTTGCCCTACCTGTTTTTGTTATGATCATGTATGCTTAGAAGCATCAGATGAATTGATCATATGTAACAGGGAGGTCCTTGTGGGCATACCACTACAAAAGGAAATGGTAACAAAACAAAAAAGTTGACGAGGCAGAGACATTAGAACCCCTTTACATGGGTTATGGTCATGTGTCAATTGAGTCCATTAGTAGGACCTATCTCAGATCATGCTCACCAATAAAAATATTTTGTTAGGCAATCCAAGCTTAAATTTCTTCTCCTCTCACCAAATGCAGGCTATGTAGTAACCATTTTTTGGACCGTTGGTTTGGAATTTGTTAACCAGATGGCTAGGATCATCTAATTTGTGTAGTTCTATTTATTTTCCATCAACATGGCAATTAAATCAACGTACTGAATTGACAAGTTTATAAATTCAGTGGGTACGTAAAAAAAAAATTAGTTATTCCCTACACGTGTGACATATGAAACATGGGATCTATGATGCTGTGAGAAGAGCATGTGACTGATGATTGATAAATGACAAAAGGAAAAAATCTTGTCACCTTCTTCTTCTCTGGCAAAAGAATAAAACTTGTCTCCTTCTTCTTCAACGGCACCCGTAGCTTCAAAGAGCGAGCATAAAGAGTTAGAGGGAGATGGAAAAGAGGTTGGAGATGTCTTCAAAGGAATTTAGGTGTGACTTGGCAATTAGAATTTTGAAGAACCCACATCTAGCAATTGGATTCTTAAGAATTTCAGTGTATCAAGTTGTGTTTGATGAATCGAAATTTGAATCCCATTGATGACTTGAAATTTGAATCCAATCTCTGAGAATTTGAAAAGCTGCGTTTAGAAAGAATTGTAAATCACTTAAAATTGAATTGCGGCCAAATTCCAAGTTGCCAAACGTGAGAATTAGTTCTAAAAGAATCTGGATCCTCTGCTGTTGGGAAACAGGGATTTCCCTAGTTACTGCATTTTCATTGGGAGGTGAGTAATCCCTGTTTCCCCAGCAGCAGAGAATCCGGACTCACTCTAGAATTAAATTCTAATTCCAAAAGACAATGATCTGGAAAAACACATAGATACTCTAGCAGAGTGTCATCGATGATAATCAGTCAGTTAAAAACAATCTAATGTTTCTATTTCAACAAACAAGTGTCATAGAATTGGCGTAGGATTTTTGGACCAATCTAACTTTTGGGCTATAACTCATAGACAGTAGTTCTAACTTGAGTTGATGCCACGTGTACCATTTCTAAATGCCTGTGTATCAAGTGTCAAACATCGCTAGAGCATCAAATAGCTTGACCAGTAACATATCAGTCCGTCCGTCAGAAGTGATAGTCCCACAATGGAGGTTTGCTAATTTACATGTGGGCATGTATTACGACATGATACACGTGTGGCATCTGAGCTTTCCATTAGCTGTGATACTGTGTTTGGATCTAGATCGCCTCGCATAAGTTTCCACAACTCAGATGTGCAACGTATCAATAGTTGGCCGGTGATCCCAACACAAGCCAGGTAGTTGGTGTTAAAGCTCAATGGGCACAACATGATGCGTGTATTTTATCCATACCATCCAATCAAAATTTCAGCTACTTTTAGAGCACAAGCTCAAAAATGAAGAAAATCTAAAGCTTAAGTGAACCACGCCATAGGAATTAGTAGGGATTGAATGCTTACCCTGGAAAACTTCTTGGGGGTACAAAAGTTTTTGATCAAGCTGATATTTGTGTTTTCCCTCATCTATGTCAATGTGACCTAATCAACAGGCGGGGTGACAAAAAAATATCTATATATATATATATATATATATATATAGGGAAAAGGTACTATGCACTCGACCTCACGAGTCTGTCCCATGAGGTCGAGCTGTGTGGGCCCCATCGTGATGCGGTTCGAACATCTACCCCATCAGTTAGATGCACCATTCCATCATGGGCCCAAGTCTCAAAAATCAAGTCAATCCGTGACTTGTGTGTGCCACACCACATACAGAAGTGGAGAGGGGCCGTGCACCATTAAAACATTCATAATCATTTTTTGGGCCCACCGAGATGTGGTTTGCAAATCCAGCCCATCCATTATGTGTGTCCCACTAGGATGAGGTGGGCCCTACCAAGTGCTTTTATATGTTTTAATGGTGTCTTCACATGATTTTAGATGGTATGGCCCACCTAAGTTCCGTGTACGGCTGATTTTTGGGATATCCCATAATTTAAAGGGGACCCATCAAATGCACGGTGTTGATGTTCGACACGCCTCACGGTGGGGCCCACACAGCTCAACCTCACAGGAGCTTATCGTGAGGTCGAGTGCATAGTACCTTTTCCCTATATATATATATATATATATATATATATATATATATAATATTGATGCCAAACATGTCATGGTTTCTATACACACAACTAAATATATCCTTTCTCAAATTTGAACACTCCAAATATAGTGATTAATTAGAATAAATCGCCGACAAGTAGAGCATGTGAACCATTGCCATAATTTTCTAAATCATTTACTTTTTTATTTTTATAAATGTGTGGCCCACTCGATGAGTTGCCCTACCTATTTTTGTTATGGTCATGTATGTATTAGAAGCATTAGATGGATTAATCATATGTAACAAGGGAGGCCCTTGTGGGCATACCACTACAAGAGGAAATGGTAACAAAACAAGAAGGTTGATAAGGTAGAGCCATTAGAACTGGAATGTGGTAGTGCCATCCCTTTACTGCACATGGGTTATGGTCATGTGTCAATTGAGACAGTTCATCCAGTAGGACCCATCTTAAATCCTGTTCCTTTTATTTTTTTATTTTGTGAGGTCATCCTAACCTAAATTTATTCTCCTCTTCTAACCAAATGTGGGTCATTGACCAATTTCTTTTTTTTCTTTTTTTGGGGGGGACTGCTAGTTTGGAATCTGCCAACCAGATGGCTACGATCATCCAATTTATATATTTTTAATCATGTTTCATCATCAACAATAGCAAGTAAATGAACATACTAAATTGGCATGTTACCCCTGTCATGTCTACTATGAAAAGGTCTCTGTAATTCTATACGAGTTCCACCAGCTTTGCCATCATTTCTTCTTTCTATTACAATTATTATATGGCTAAAAGCACAACTTATGGTGGTATTTATCGAATCAGGGTCTATACACACCATATGTGGCATTACTAATGTTTGCCAAAGATTGCTTGAAGGTATTTGAGCCAAGAATGTCAGGGAAAAGCATGTACATGCATACCTGCTGCTTCTACTGCTTCTTCTACCGCTTCGTGACACCTTTAAGAAGCAAGCCTAAAAAGGTAAAAAAAAGGCAGAAAAAGATGGAAGTGCAAATTCCAAATTGTCAAAAGTGAAAATTAGCTTTAGAATTAAATTTTAATTTCAAAGGACAATAAATTGAAAAAAAGAAGAAAAGAACTCTTTAAATGTCATCAATGATAATGAAGCACTTAATCTATTTAATTATTTGTCTATTGGATTGGCAGACATTTATTGGATGATTAAAAATAAAAAATATTCAATAATGTTTTTAATTCAACAAAAAAGTGTCCTGAATTAGAGTTTAGGATTCTTGGACCAATCTAACTTTTGGGCTGTGACATAGAGACAGTGATTCCATAAGTTAATTGGTTTAATTTGAGTTGATGCCATGTTTACCATTTTAAAATGTGTGTGTATCAAGTGTCCCATGTGGCTAGAGTATTAAATAACCTGACCATTAGCATATCAGTCATGTGTCAGGTCTATCAAAAGTGATAGTCTGAACATGGAGGTTTGCTAATTTACACGCGTGGGCGTGTACCACAACATGATACGTGCGTGGCATCATAGCTTCCCTTGCGCTGTGATATTGTGTTTTGACCTAAATCGCCTCACACAAAAGTCAGGCCAGCTTTCCCAACTCAGATGGGGTACAATAGATAAATACAAATGAATGGTTAGAAAAAAAGGGGGAAAAAAAGCCATTAATTTACTTTGTATTGTGTGGCCACCTGAAGAGTGAGTCCAATGTAGAGAAAATCTAAATAAACTATGTGGGGCCCACTGTGATGTTAGTGTCTTATCCACACCATCCGTCTGTGTAATTACCAGCTCAATTTAGGGCATGAGCCAGGAATTGATAAGCATCCAAAGCTGAAGCCAACCACACCACAGGAAATAGTGGGAATTGAATGCCTACCGTTGATAATATTGTGGAGGCTACGGAGTTTTGGATGAAGCTGATATTTGTGTTTTACCTTAGATCATTGTCATTGTGACCTCCTTGACAGGTTGGATGAGAAATAAACATCACTGTGAGCCCTGGGAAGGTTTCGACGTCACTGTACCATTGTTTCCTGTGGTGTGGTCCAGTTGAACTTTGGATATGCTACGATTTAGATCTAAAGTGGTCTGGAAAAACAGATGAAGGGTGTGGATAAAACACATTCATCCACAGTGAGCCCCACGGAGTTAACTCGGTAGTCTACTCTGGACGCAATCCGCTTTTCCGGAGATTGAATGGGTAATTCGCGGCACACTTGCGAGCACGGCACACGTACGAGAGTAATTAAAAAAGGTTTGGCGTGGCATAGTGCAGTGCTCGCGAATCGCCTCTTCAATGCCTCTTTAACGCGGGCTTCACAAATGGTTTTGGATATACAAATTTAATAAAGCTTGGGTTACCCTTTAATTACCTGAATCTTCTTCTTCTTTCCTCCATCTCTTCGTATTCCACCGATCTGTAACATCGAATGGGAATGACTTGAGCTTCGGACAGCGGAAAACCTTGAGGAGTCTTAAAGACGGCATTGCCCTTCGCATCCTCTGCCACTCCTCTTCCATCTCTGGTAAGGATCGTAGCACCAATACCTCCACTTTCCATACCCCACTCTCGCTGTCCCAAAATCTGGGACCCATCTCCCTAATACTTCCCCGATAAATCTTAAGAAACTGAAGATTGGGAAGGGAAGTAGGACTGAGCCACACAGGTGTCCTTTCTCCTGGCCAGTCCCAAAGATGCAACTCTCTCAGGGATTTAAGAGGAGGAGAAAGCTCACCTTCAATCTTCTTTACAACTCCATCTCTTTCAACAGAAATTTCCCCAAAACTTAACCATAGAATTTGCAGATGCTGGAGCATTGATAACACATTCCATTCCCCTTCTTCTATTTCTTCAACTGACTTTATCTTCATCCTAAGTTCTCTAAGTTTTGTCAAGCTCTTCAACTCCGAAATACCGGATCCATTTTTATTCACAGGACTAAACCATCCTAACCGTTCGAGATTCGAAAGCTTTCCAAGCCCTTCCGGCATGCATTCAAAAGATACACACTCATGAATTTGGATAGCTGTTAGCTTCTCTAATGTTGTGATTGACACAGGAAGCCTTTTCAAATTCCAGCAGATCGATAAACATAGAATCCGAAGATTACGAAGATTTCCGATTGAATCGGGCAGTGATTTTAAGGCAGTAATACTCTCTATGTTTAGATAAACAAGGTGCTGTAATGACCCTATCCCACTCAACCAACCGCTGCACACCACATCCTCATCGAGATCACTGTCTGACCATGAAAGAGACAACACCCTCAACCACCTTACTTTGCATAGTTTTGCGTTTAGACTTGAAATCATCTCTTTGCTCTGAATGTCGATCCCAACCAACGTCCGCAGCTTGGTGAGACTGTTTCCGATGCTCTCTACAGCTGTATTTCTCACAATTCCCAAACGACGAGACTGCTCACTCATGAATGCGGGACTACCTCCACAGTCCAACCTCACAAAAAAGCTCTCTTCTCTTGCAATTCTTATAACCATATCTCGAACCATATCATGCATTTTGCAACTAACATAGCTTCTCTCCAACTCATCTTTATCAACTCCAAGTATCAAAAATCGATTGCATAATTCTGAAAAACATTCTTTTCCTATCTCAACTGCTGTTTTCCCATTTTTTCCCCAAACAAAACCCTCACCGATCCACCAGTTAACCATGTCACGAACATTAATTTCAAAATCTTCAGGAAACATGGCAAAGCACAAAAAGCAAGGTTTTAAGCGTGTTGGGAGCTCTTCGTAGCTTAACTGTAGTCTCGAAATGATCAGTTCATCTTTCTTATCGATTCCCAACTCCTCGCGCTCTGATATTTCCCTCCATTCATGGATAGAATCACTCTTCCCCAGCATCATTCCACCCACAACCTTGATTGTTAATGGCAGTCCCCCGCACCTCGCAACAATCTCCTTTCCCAAGCCATCCAAGTCTGGATTTGTGCACTTACCTCCAGTTCTTGCAAAAGCTACTTTACTGAACAAGGACCAACTATCTTCTTTTGAAAGAGTTTGGAGATAGTGTATGTGTCCGCTGGCAGCTCCCATTGATTTAGCAACCTCTTCATTCCTAGTTGTAACAATAACGCAGCTACCCTCCACCCAGGGCAAACCAGACTTCAAGCTATCCCACCACATCCCTTCATTCGTTTCCCAAACATCGTCCAAAACTACCAAATATTTCGCATCTAATTTCCCATTGAGACTTTCCAATAGCTCCTCAACATCCTTTCTCCTCAGAGATTCCTCTTCTACATCTAACTTTTTTAGCATCTTCTTTAGCAATTCATCCAATTTGAAACTTTGAGAAACAGTAACAAAAACCAAGTGATGAAAAGAGTTTTTCACACTCTCACTATGACATATCTTTTGAGCGAGTGTGGTTTTACCGATTCCCCCCATTCCAACTATTCCAATCATTGTTGAGGGTCCATTTGCTTTTAAGATCCAATTTCTAACCTTTCCTGAGTCATCTTCTAATCCTACCATTTCAGCTTCATGCATCAGGATTGGGTAGGTCAATGGCATATTCCTACCATCTTCATCTTTGCCAGTGTGACGAGGAGCTGTTTGCAAGTAGGAATTCATCTTCCCTTGCACCACTTTTATTTTTTTATTTGTTTCCATCAACCACTTTCCCATCCGACGGCGGGATTTCAAAAGGGCAGGAGAGCAATAACTGATAAAATTGGGTGCACACCCTCGGTCTTTTTTAGGGAATTGAAGATGGCAATCTGCTATTACATCCTCAGCATCATATACCAGCTCTCTTAAGTCTCTCATTATCGTCTTGAAAGTCTCATTCCTCTCTTTAATCTTCACCTGATCAGCATCCTTGAGATAGCTCTGCATGTACTTAAGCTCCTCCTTTGTTTCTTCAAACCGGTCATCAAATTCAAGTAGTAGTCGACCTTCACTTTCAAGTAATGACACCAAATGATCTAGAAGAATACTGACGACAGCATCTGCCATTTCCCTGTGCAATAGTTTCATAGATTTATGAAAATGGAATCCAAAACTAGAAGGT
Organism: Magnolia kwangsiensis; assembly: GCA_037074715.1. Lineage (NCBI taxonomy): Eukaryota > Viridiplantae > Streptophyta > Magnoliopsida > Magnoliales > Magnoliaceae > Magnolia > Magnolia kwangsiensis. The sequence continues at coordinate 189,940,731 of CM073571.1, read as the reverse complement.
GGAGGAAAGGAGGAAAGAATAAAAACTGGGCAGAAAATATTACAATTGAATTCGCTATAAGAAAGAAATTGCACAATTACTTCTACAATAGATTTATTTTCACTTTATTCCGATCATTTTTCCTTGTGTGTAATGCATTTTTTAGAAACTTGGCGAGTCAATTTAAAACTTGACAATGTCAACTTGGATCGGCATGAAAATCTGCCAACTTCCTATATGACTCAGGTTGTTACAAAACTCGTTAGATTTCTCGAAACTTGCCCGAGTTTTGCACTAATTCCATGGACTTGTCGAGTTTTTTGTTACTTGGCTGAGTTTTATAGAGTGAAAAGGTTTGATTTAAATTTTATATATATATAAAAAAAGTGAAGTAGGGGTTTGAACCCACCACCACCTCTAATATAAAAAAAGGCCTTGACTGAGTTTTGTTACAAGACTAGTCTGGTTTCCTCTTTAACTCGCCCATGTTATGCACTAACTTGTTAGACTAATCGAGTTTTATGTTACTGGGGCTACTTTTTTAGAGTGAAAAGCTATGGTGGGAAAAAAAAACTTACAAACAAAGCAACATGATTATATGAACTGAGCAAATAATAGGCACCATTAATTCTATCTAAGAGCAAAGAACGGACCCAATGTTTTGGTTGATGCTCCATGAACTGAGCCTAGATAAAATTGCTGAATCGACACATCAACCATTGTTACTGTGGTACTGCATTACATCCCGATGGATTGTTGTAGGCTCGACCATTTCCCAGTTGGGAGTGTTACTATGTCTCTTATATTGAGCGATGTCATGAGAGCCTTTCGCATGACCATTTCCCACCAGTCCTCCTCTTCCTTCTCCTCGGTTGCTGACCTCCCATCAGAGATCAAGGGGCTTTTATTCCTTGATAAGGTGGGCCTGGGGGCTGTTAGAGAAAATTAGCCTTCCTCCTTTTGTAGCTTTTGTGAGTATTTTGGTTTTGCTCTCATGTTGAGAGCTATGATAGGTTTCCCAGCTTTTCCTGGGCATACCCGAATGTACATCCTCACATTTTGAAATGAAATCAGGGCCTGGCGGCCTTTAGTTTTAAAAAATAATAAATAAATAAATAAATTGTCTCTTATATTGGTTGGCATGAACTACAAAACATCTTCCCTGTCAAAACAAGGAAACTCAATTTGGATGTGTCTCTTGGATGCAACAATGAGACGTTCCAGTTAACGATGAAACCTGTCTCTGTCATCGCCTGCTCGCTAGTGGGAAGTTTTATGACTTTGTGTTGGTTGGACACCTTAAGAGATATGGTCCCAATAGTATCACTCCACCACCAGTAGAGATATCTAGGATGGACGAAGGTCGGATCCTGGTGAATGTCACCCAGCATGAGAGATGTGCGTGGGCAACAGGAAGAGATGAAATCACAACCTGGATGTGGAATGATTCGCATCTACTGGGTCATCGAATTTAATTTCTTCATAACTTGTTGTCGAATTTAGTTTCTTACAAAACAAACCTCCTATGTGAGCGCAAGAGGAATATAGGATCCAGATGATTAGACAAATCACACAGTGAATCTAAACGAAGACACGGTCATTCTCTCATCTTAATACTATGGAGATAGTGGTCCAGAAATCCGATGGTCATATGAAAGTTAGGAAGTAGTGAATATGACCCATCAAAGCATGACGGTGAAGGCCAATAACTCGTCCAACACTATCAACTCTAAGAAGAAGGCTAAGGTTTCCCAACCATATGATCAAATTAGAAGTGGGATAACTGAATAGTGCAGATTATTCCAAAACTTGGTATGGTAGAAGGATTAACTTCGGAACATGTACTTTTAGCGACAAAGTTACTTTCGTAGAAAGAATTATATGGGGCAGCTTTTTTCACCCTATGGGAACAAATGAAGAATCATGAGGATGAATGATATAGATGTTTTAATATGCCAAAATAACAATCTACTCAAGGATTTGAATGGCATGGATGTTGATGAAGCAGCGTAATGATCCTCATGTGTATGAGGAACCCGATTATAGGTAATATCGAGAAGAACATTCTTCTTCACTCAGTAGTAATTCTCCATAAATTGATTTTGATTAGTTATCTTCCCTGGACTTGTTTAGAATACCTGAAGCAGGAATGTAAAGTTGAGGGTAATGCCTACTGAGGTGTTTCCTTGCTGATTTCTATTGGTAATCACATACTCACTTTCCCCATTATGTTCATGTTATATCTACAACATTCATCCATTTATTTTTTTAATTTTTCCATATGAATATGGGGTATGAACCCAAAAAGGAAATCTGATCCAAATCATGTGTGGACCACATGACAGGAAAGAGTGGTAATTGAATGCCCACCATTAAAAAGTAAAATCCTCTTTAGGGCTAGAAAAAGGGGTGTGGCTTACGTGGTTCCCCTGACTGATGTAGCTTACATTAATGCCATCCATCCATTTTAATGATTCATTTAAGGTCATTATTCCAAAATTGAAGCATATCCAGATCTCAAGTGGACCACACCACAAGGAAATAGTGGTAGTTGACCATGAAAAACTTCTTATGAGCTACAAAAGTTTTTTTTTATACATTCCATTGGGTCTTAAGAAGTTTTAAATGGTGGATATTCAATCACCTGAGATTTGGATCTACTTCATTAGTGGTGATCATGCCCTAAAATCAGATTTCAAAACAGATGGACAGCGTGGATGTAAGTCTCGTATATCATGGTGGGCCCCACAGTCAGGGGTCCACCCACTCCGGTGGATCCAATGATCCACCCAAACTGCAGCTAGAAAAAGATCCATCCACTGTGGAATTATCTCTTTGGTCCTTCATGTAGGTTTGTATGACTGGGATGAAAAGCAAAGATGGCTCACAACAGGGCAGTGGACTGTATAAAAAGTGTAATGGTCGGTGTTTAATTTATCCCCACATTTTGATGATGGTGTGGTCTTCCAGGGGTTGTGATCTCTTTCATTTTTGGGATCATTTATTATACGAAGCTTGCAAAATAGATGAATGGCATGGATAGATCACATCATCATGGGTGGGGCCCCCAAGCACTGTCCAGTATTCCACAACCACTTCAGTAAGCAATCCAAGGACGCGGTTTGGCCAGTGATGCTGCTACTAGCCAAGTGGCTAATAGCCGGTGCTCTGTAGGCTCCACCATGATGTATGTGTTTTATCCATGCCGTCCATTAATTTTTTCAGATCATTTTAGTGCAAGATCCAAAAAACGAGGCAGATCTAAATCTCAGGTGGACTGTACCACAGGAAAATAATAATGATTGAATGTCCATCATTAAAAACCTCATGGGCTTGTTATATATAATGTTTATTTGATATCTAACCTATTGATTTGGTGTACAAACATAGATGAAGGGAAAAACAAATATCAGCTTGATACAAAACTTTTCTAGCTCCATAGAAGCTTTCAATGGTGCGTGTTGAAGGCAACAGTGCGCAAATCACCCATTCGGAACACAGCAACAGTGCACAAATCACCCATTCAGAAGTGCTTTCAATGGTGCACTGTTGCGGAGAAATGTGTTAAGTTCGGAGACTTGGATTTAAGTAGGTCGGCTCTGCAGTGCCGACAACAGTGCGCATTGAAGGCAACAGTGCGCAAATCACCCATTCGGAACACAGCAACACTCCCTGTGAACCATTGAAGGCAACAGTGCGCAAATCACCCATTCGGAACACAGCAACGGTGCGCATTCAATTAACAGCTGTTTCTTGTGATGTTGTCCACTTAAGATTTCGATATACCTCATTTTTGGGCTCATACCATAAATTGGAAGGCATGGATAAAACACATACATTGTGATGGGGCCCACAAAGCACTAACCACTTGCCATTGATAATTCCCCCATGACTCAACAGGAAACAGACGGTAAATATGGGTCAACTTACTTTGCCATTTTGCATTTCCCATTTCCTATGATTTATCATAAATCATCATAGATTTGAAGAAACAAATAAGGTAGGATGCAAGATTGCCTTGTGTGCCACACAACACCAACTTAGTGGTGAGTTGACGTGGCAAAGTTTTGTGGCCCCACCATAATGTATGTATCATATCCATACCATCCATCCATTTTTTGAGATCAATTTTTGAAATGATCGCAAAAAATGAGGCAGATCCAAACCTCAAGTGGATCACACCACAGAGGATAATGACATCCACCATTGAAGCCTTACTAGGGTCCACCAATATTTTTATTTTCTATCCATCCTGTTCATAAGGTCACACAGACCTGGATGAAGGGAAAGCAGAAAAATCAGGTTGATCCAAAACTTCCTGTGGCAACTAAGAAGTTTTCAATGGTAAGTAGTCAATCTCCACCACTTTCTATGGTGAGGTCCACATGAGGTTTGGAACTGCCACATTTTTGGGGCTCATGTATTAAAATGATTTACCTCAATCACAACAATCCATTTATTAAAATCTAAATCACAAAACCACACATTCTATCACAACAACTTTCATTATTTAAATACCTATTGTGAAATGATACCGTGGACTATATGAATGGAAACCTTCCCATGCACATGGTTGTACTTGGAATTGTTGAAATCCACATCAACTACCTGGACTGTCCATTAGGTCCTGCCCGCTCTTCATAGACAACCTTTAAAATATCATAATGGTCAGATGATTTAAACCATCCATTCAGTGGCTTAAAGAGATCGATGGACAAGATTCCTTATTAAAGATGAGCCACAGTAGCGGATGTTTCAGACAATGTGATAGCTTAGGTTTTTTTATTATTTATGTTTTGTTTATTTTTTATTTTTTTTCGTGATGAAAGAGCATTAGACTAGATGTAATGGAATTAACTACTTTGGAGATGTCGGTCAGTCGAAACATGAAACAACAACGGCTAAAGAAGCAAGAATCACATCAATCAAAATGATTGAACCTTCTTATCAATAGCATGCAAGGTTGGAAGGTCAAGATCGAGCAGAGAAAAACAGGTCGAATGATAAACTGGATGCATCTACACATCTACTAAAGGTGAGTTGCATAGAATTGTTTATGTTTCTTTTTTTTTTTTTTTTTTAAAAACACTTTGGCCACTGAATCTAAGAATTGTAAAATGGACAGTTATTTAAATAATAAAAAATAATAATCCTGCATTTAAAGGGATAGGATCACTCTTCTCATAAGCCATGATAAAGCCGTAGAAAGAAGCATACTGGTATGAATGATGAGCTTGTAAAAACAAGAGAGACGGAAGATGATTCTTCAATCAATAGGAGAAATAAGCACTTTGGTCAGATAATATCCACTCAATAGTCGGTCAACTCATTAAAAGTTGTAATAAAAATGTAGAGAAAAAAAAAACATACCAGCTATCTATCCATCAGTGTAATCTATTAATCTCTCATGAAAGAATAATAAAATTTTAAACTGTTCATTAGGTCCAACACACATTTCATGGGCTACCATGCAATGTCACAACAATTTGACAAATATTAGCCATTTAATCCATGGCCTCTAATGTAGAAGGTCAATATTGTTTATAAAAAAATAAATCAAATCAACGGTATGATACATCTACTTAGTAGGGGCCATCATGGATTGCTTGTGTTTCTAAAGAATTACACTTGAGAAGCCCATCCACTGTTATGTTTATTCTCCGTCCAACCATTGTTTCTTATGATGTGGTTCATATGAGATGTATGTCCGGTTCATTTTTGGGCTCATGCACTAAAATTAGCTGAAAAAAAAAATGGACTGCATATATCCAAAATGAGCACATCAAGGCGGGCCCACAATCAGGGCCGCACTATGTTGGGCGGCAGCGTGCAATGCACACCCGGCAGCAGCGTTCCGGAACCAAAGGGTACGAGAAGGAAGATGGCTTCTAAAGTCATTCGGAGACTCAAGAGACATGATAAATGGGAGCGGATTAGGTGTGGCCCGGCCTCACCCGGCCATGGTCCGACCCTTATCATGGGGCCCATCTCGATGTATATATTTTGTATCCACACCGTCCATCTATTTTTCCATATTATTTTAGGGTATTAACCCAAAAATAAAACAGATCCAAATCTTAGAAGGTCCATGTCGTAGGAAACAGAGGTGATTGACCATTAAATACTTCTTGTGGGCTACAAAAGTTTTTGATCAAGTAGATACATAGCTCCTCCCTTCATACAGATTTTTTTAACCATATCAACAGGTTGGATGGAAAACAAACATTACAAAATAAGACAATGGGCCTTAGGAAGTTTTTAAGGGTGGGGCACTCGATCACCACTGTTTCGTATGGCATAAGATTTTGATTGGTTTCGTTTTTGGGCTCATAACTTAAAATGATGAGGCAAAAATGAATGAACAATGTGAATACAAAATACATACATCAAGGGGGGCACAGTAAGGGTCGCACCATCTTAAGGCAAGTCTGGGACACATCTACTCCAGTCCCATAAGAAAAGGGAGCGGATTGCCTGTGACCGGGGCCAAGGCTGTGTGGGGTCCACAGAGATATATGTGACAAATCCACTCCATCCATCTATTTTTAAAGACCACAATAGTGCAGGCTTCTAAAAATCAGGCAGATCCAAGACCCAGGTAGACCACATCAACAAATCAGTGAGAACAACAACATCTACCATTGAAACCTTCCTGCGGCTGATCATAATGTTTATATGTCATCCAAATCGTTCTTAGAATTATAAATAGGGCTGTCAATGGGTCGGGTAGTCCCAACGGTCCTTCAGGCTTGGCCAAATTGGGTTGGGTCTGGTGTTGTGTATTAGGCCCAACTGGTCGGGTTCGAGCTAAAATCAAAACTCTGATTGTAAACCGGGCCGGACTTAAACTTAACACTTCAAAGCCCATGAACCCGGCCCGGCCTGATAGTTATTTTCTAAACCTAATTTCTCCTTTTTCTTTCATTCTCCCCTCTCTCACACATGAGACACAGCAAAATATCATTTATCCACTAAGATATTCGAGGCTTAAGCTCGGGCAGACTCATGCCGGGCTTTGTGTAAATGTCTCGGGTCGGACTCAGGCTGGACTATTTTTAGCCTATCATGTGCCCAAGCTGGATTTAGGCTTAGGTTCAGAATTATAGGCTAGGCTTGGATAGAGTTCGGCCCGGTCCTAACCCAGCTCATTGACAGCCCTAATTATAAACACTCAGATAAACTGTAGGAATACATATTATCCTGATTTAAATAAATAAATAAAACCTTCTTACTGTCAGGCATTCAACCCTCACTGTTTTGTGTAATGTAGCTCACATAAGTTTTGGATCAACATGATTTTTAGAATTCCGCCTTACTGTGGTCTTTCAAAATAGATGGGTGGAGTGAATTTGTCACTAACATCTCATGAGATATATAGGCAATCCGCTCCCATAAGAAATGGCGGAAGCAGCGTATAAAACAAGTTTAACTTTTATGGCGGACCCAGGTTGATGTATGTATTGCATGGATGTAGATTGCACACTCGATAACCTAATACAATCTATGAGGTTCTGTTGAGGCATAAAAAATATTCCATTGAGGTGGTCAGAGAATTCCATGGTGCGGATCTTTTCTAAGGTTGTGCACTCCGTATTTTGGTAAAAATTCATGTCCGGGGGTATTTTGGTAAAAATCAGCTCCAGGGGTATTTTGGTAAAAATCCATGTCCGGGGGTATTTCGGTAAAAATCAGTCTCCGGGGGTATTTTGGGTATTTTGGTAAAAATCAATCTCTGGGGGTATTTCGGGTATTTTGTTAAAAATCAGTCTCCGAGGGTATTTTGGTAAAAATCAGTCTCCGGGGGTAGTTTAGGTATTTTGGTAAAATTTCATGTCCGGGGGTAGTTTAGGTATTTTGGTAAAATTCCATGTCCGGGGGTGTTTTAGGTATTTTGATAAAATTTCATGTCCGGGGGTAGTTTAGGTATTTCAGTAAAAGGTATTAAAAAGGGTGTTTTGGTAATAAAGGGTGCACATATGTTATTTTAATGGAGAGAGATTGTACACTACCATTTAAGGGAGAGTTTGGTGGACACCATTGTTTAAAGGATGAAGATGTACATATGTGAAGGGATAAGTGGCGGTGATCACCACTTTGTAAAAGACCAAGAGCCTATAAATACCCCTCCCCTGCTTCATTTGAGGGGTTGGTCAGTTGATTGGTTAAAAGACAAGGGAGAAGAAAGTAAGAGAGGGAGCAGAAGAAGCAGTTGAGTGACCCGCGCAACTGAAGGAAAGTGTTGTACGACCCGCACAACTGAAGAATATGTTGGAGAAGTGTTGTGCGACTCGCGCAACTGAGGAAAGCTGTTGTGCGACCTACGCAACTGAAGGAAAGTGTTGTGCGACCCGCACAACTGAAGGATATGTTGAAGAAGTGTTGTGCGAACCGTGCAACTGAAGTAGCTGTTAAAGAACGTATTGTGGGACCCGCACAATGGAAGAAGTCGTTCCACCACCCGCACAACCCCCATCTCCTTGAAGATTGGTTTATCAATTCAACATTCCTCCTAAGTCCTAGAAGATGACTGAAGCAACTGTCAAAATGCTACCGAAATTTTCATCGGGCTGTCTTATCTGCTTTGATTAATTGTACTTTGTCTTAAGAATCAAGGGAATCAGAGGATGTAAATGAACTTAGAATAAATGTGATCAATGTTCTCTCATCAAATTATTTGTTATCATTGAATAAATCCTCCAAATCAAACATATTTGTTTTCTTGTCGAAACAAAATGGCGACTCCACTGGGGACTTATTATTTAGTGGTAACTTAGAAAATATTCAGAAAATATTTATCACTTTTTGATGTCTGTATAGACGCCAAAATGGCGACTCTCAGTGGGAACATCCTCCCCTTCATCTCTGAGATAGAATATTTTATCACTTAGATGCTAATTACGATTTCGTATCTTTGTCTCCAGGTAAGTAGAAAGTGTCAGAGAAAGCAAAGTCTGTTTTGATCAAGAGTAAGGAATTTCATGTAATGGACGGAATGATCTCTATTTCGCTAATAGCTCAACTAGATGAAGGAGGATGGAGGATAGTAACCTCCAAAAGACGAAAAGTTTGATCTACTTCCGCAAGAAGCATCATCTCGCCAAGTACTAGGTCGATTATGCGAAGTGTCATGAGACAGTCTTGCTTCGGTTATACAATCATCTCATTCGAGCAAAACAGAAAGGCCTGTTACTCCAAAAGGTCTTTTGATACTGTCAACTATAACCGTAAAGACATCTTCCACAGAATCATTACAAGTTCAGAAAAATAAAGGGAAGGCGACCGTAACCAGCAAATGTTCACTCACAGCACCTCATACAAAATATTTCAAGCAAACTCATGCATTAATAATGCCACAATTTGAGTCAGCTAGTCCTTCGAAGCGACAGTACGCTGGTTTCAAATCAAATAATAGTTCATCTTCTTCAATAGTATCAGCAACGCGATGCTCGCTTCCTCCTTCAATATCAAGACAATCGAAGTATAAAGAAACAAAAGGCTCGTCGATAGATATTAATTAGCTTGATCAGTTTTCGCTAGATGAACATGTGACTGAAGAAGTCTCTCATATTCCGATAGTGACTGTTGTGAACAACATTGAATCGCAAGAAGAAAGGCCACAACTGCAATCGATTAGATTTCAAGAACTGACGCCTAATATTACTCAGAATATAGCGCAGGAAGAAATCCGACAGATGGTCATTGAAGTCATTCATTTAGAACAGAAGCAAGGTCAGAATTAAAATTTTCGATATTAGACACCATATCCACGTGAAATAGAAGAGATGCCCCATTTCATTGAAGTTTTTGACAAATGGTCATTGAAGTCATTCATTTTGTTTCGACAAGAAAACAAATGCATTTGATTTGAGGGATTTATTTAATGATAACAAGGAATATGATGAGAGAACATTGATCACATTTATTCTGAGTTCATTTACATCATCAGATTCTCTTGATTCTGAAAACAAAGTACAATTAATCAAAGCAGATAAGATAACCCGATGAAAATTTTGGCAGCATTTCGACAGTTGCTTCAGTCATCTCCTAGGACTTAGGAGGAATGTTGAATTAATCAACCAATCTTCCAGGAGATGGACAGTCTGATGGCAATTTCGGCAGCATTTCAATAGTTGCTTTAGTCATCTCCTAGGACTTAGGAAGAATGTTGAATTAATAAACCAATCTTCAAGGAGATGGGGGTTGTGCGGGCGGTGGAACGACTTCTTCCGTTATGCGGGTCGCACAACACTTTCTTTAACAACTACTTCAGTTGCGCGGGTCGCACAACAGCTTTCCTCAATTGCGCGGGTCGTACAACACTTCTTCAACATATTCTTCAGTTGTGTGGGTTGCAGAACAGGTCCATTGTGATGTATGTGTCTTGTCATGTTGTCTACTCATTTTATGAGCTCATTTTAAAGTATAAGCTCAAAATTGAAGCATATCCAAAGTTGGAGTGGACCGCATCATAGGAAACATTGGGAATATAAAAAATTCCATGATGGAAACCTTTTTAACACCCACCGATGATGTTTATTTGTCATCTAACTTGTTTATAAGGTCACACGGATATGAACGATGGGAAATTACAAATATCAACTTATCCAAGACTTTTGTGGCCCCTGAGAAGATATCAACAGTTATGTGGTGTTGTCCACTTAGCTTTGGGTATACTTCAATTTCGAGAAAATGCCCTAAAATGAGTTGGAAAAACGGATGGACAGCCTACCTAAGACACATACATCCACGCCATCTATCCAGTTTTTAGCTTATTTTAGGATGTCTAGCCCAAGTAGTAGACCCAAATCTCAGGTGGACCACACCATAGGAAAAATGGTGATTGAACACCTACCATAAAAAACTTCTTAGTGCTCACCATATGGTTTATTAGCCATCTGGCTAGTTGTTAAGGCCAAACATGCTTGGATAAAGGGAAAACACAAATGTTACCTAAATGTAAGACTTTTGTGGCTTAAAATCACCACTATTTGATACACTGACGACTTTGGACATATCGGATAGTTGAAACATCAAACAACATCAGCTAAAAATGCAAGAACCACATCAATCAAATGATTGAAGCTTGTGATCAATAGCATACAAGATTGGAAGGTCAAGATCAATCAAAGAAAACAGGTCCGATATCATAAGCTTGATGCATCTATTAAAGGGAATCTGCCTAGGATTGTTTATGATTCAGAAAACCAACTTTGGTCAGACAATGCTGGTCACTCAATCTATGAATTGTAAAATTGATGATATATATAATCGTATTCAACGGATTAATACATCCCATCCCTAATAAGTCATGATAAAGCGATGGAAGAATACTAGTATAAATGGAGAGCTTGTAAACAGTAGAAGAAGGAAGAATATGGCTTCTGCAATCAATATTTGGCCACTCGAGAATAGAAATGGAGGAGGCAACATATAAAGAACTAATTACTTAAGAATAAAAAAATGCATTTTTTAAAGGTAACACCATCAAGGATTAAACCCTCGAATGCTTTTTAAATTATTTAGGGGGTGTTGGGATACCAAGTTACTTAAGTAGCTTATATTCATTTCCACTTATTAAGTAAATAATGTATATTTGGTAAATAACATACTTATCAACCAAAAATTGAAAAAATCATGCTTGGCTTCCAAGATTATAGGTAATTATCCCTCAAGTTCGTTTGGTCCCCCTCACGTCCACCATCCATCATTTGGGGCCAACCTTTGATGTGGATCATCATTGTGTGGACCCCACCTTTGATGTAGGTTGTCCATCATGCAGGACCCATCATGGATGTGGGCCATTCATCCTTAGGGACTAACCTTTTATGTGCATTGTTCATTATGTAGGGCCCATCTTTAATGTTTGCCATCCATCATGTGGGGCCCACCATCAATGTTATTGTCCATCATATGGGGCCTACCTTCAATATCCACCAACCATCATATGGAGCCCAATTTTGATGTGTACCATCTATCATGTGGGCCCCACTTTTGATGTGGGTTGTTCATCATGCGGAGCCAGCCTTGGATATGGGCTAGTCATCATTAGTGTTGACCTTTGATGTAGACCGTCCATCATATGAGGCCCATTTTGACATGGATCATCCATAAGGTGAGGCTCAACATGATTAATTGTCTATCACGTGGAGCCCAACTTTGATGTAGATCATCCATCATGAATGAGTTATATATATATATATATATATATATATATATATATATATATATATATATATATATATATATAAATAAAGGAAAAAAGTATTCGATGATTGCGTCTCATAATTAAAAGCTATAAAGTAAAAAAGTATTCAATGACTTTTTAGATGATGGCCTATTTGTAGTAGGCCTTGCAAAAAGAACGGTCTAATTTGAGTTAATGCTGGAGGCATGTAGGCATAAATTGATGCGTCTATTCTATATCCACGCCGTCCATCTGTTTCCCTATATCACTTTGGCCATAAGACAAAAACTGTAGAATATACAAATCTCATGTGGACTACCCTATCGGAAACAATGGTGTTTAATGCCCTACCGCCCACCATAATGTTTCCACAATGTTTATTTGCCATTGAACCTGTTGGTAAGGTCACATAAACCTTGATGAAAGGAAAAAAAAAAACAAATATGAGCTTGATCCAAAAAATGTGTTGCTTATTAACGGTCAATTGCCACTATTTCTTATGGTATAGCCTGCCTAAGAATTGGATATTTCCATAGCCTAAAATGATCCGGCAAAATGGATGAATGGTATGGATATAGAATATATATACATCAAGGCACCCCATGGAATGGGCCGCACCTAATCTACTCTCAGCCTAGATAGATGGCTAGCAGGCTGAGCAATACAGCACGGGACCAAGGCCTCCCTTTACCATTCAACTTTGGCAGCCAACAGGTTGTCCACATCTCAACCACTTATGTGGCCATATTGGATTACATCTACGTATATCATTAACATGGAGTGGATGAAAACTATATAATTGTGTCGAGGGAGTAGATTAGGTGTGGCCCTTATTGTGGGGCCCATCTTGATGTAGTTATTTTATATCCATACTTCCACCCATTTTGCTAGATTATTTTTGGGCATGAGCATAAAAATAAAGAGCATCCCATTCTCAAGTGGACAATACTATAGAAAACAATGGTGATTGGCTATTAATGGATCACAAAAGTTTATAACGAAGTTGGTATTTGTTTTTCCCTTTCATTTAGGTTTGTATGACCTTACCAATAGGTTGGATAGCAAACAAACATTACGGAAACATTACAATGGGTCGTAGGAAGCTTTTAATAGTAAGGGGTTTAATCACCATTGTTTCCTATCAAATTGTCCACTTGAAAGTTGGACCTTCTTCATTTTTGGGCTCAAAAACTAAAATGATTTGGCAAAAATAATGGACGGCGTGGATATGGAATACATACACTGAGGTGGGCCCTATGGTAAGGGTGGCTGGGTGTCACACCTAATCTGCTCTCTTGTGTTGAACTCAAGTTGGATGTGACCCTGCAACCTGCGTGTGGGTGAGACATTGTACATCCGTGCCAATCCATCCGTTTTCCAGCTTATTTTAGGACATGGCCGAAAAAATGAAGTAGATACGGGACCACACCATAGGAAACATTGATTATTGACGGTTAAAACCTTTTGTAATGACAAAAGTTTTAAATCAAGCTTGGTTCCATTTTAGTATGAACCAAAGTCAAAATCAGGTCCATTTAAAAACTGGCTCTCAACGGGTTTGAACAAGTTGATTTTGAGGAGACCTAGACTCATTTAGCAACTTTTAGACCTAGAGGCTAGAGCCCACCCATGGTCCAGATTTTCCACTTAGGCCCACTCAGGTCCAATGACCCTTGGGTTGATTCGGTACACTTGCACCCCTACATCTATTCAAGTAAGGTGGAAAATATTCCAGGCGGGGCTAAATCAAAATTTTGAATAGAGCCTGCCCAACACGCCTAGCTAGTCTCATCAACTATCCGAACCATTCGTGAGATCCAACCTGCTCTTCGTTGGCGGCCTTGTCAATGTTGGAAGCGGATTGGCTGGTGTGCCACACGACTACCGATCTGGCTGGTGGGAGTTTTGTGGATCTTATCATGAGGTATGAGTAATATCCAAACCATCCGTCCACTCGGTAAACTACTCGTAAGGCTTGAGAAGAAAAATAAGAAAGATCCAAAAAAATCAAGTGGACCACAGTGTAAAAAGCAGTGGGGTATTGAACGCCCGCCATTGAAACCTTTTAGGGGGGCACAGAAATTTTGGGTCAATATGATATTTGTTTTTTATTTTTTATTTTTTATTTTATCTTCATCCAGGTCTATACGACCTTATGAACAGATTGGATGGAAACTAAACATTACGGTGGGCCCTATGAATGTTTTAACGGTGAGAATCATTGTCCCATTGTTATTTGTGGTGTGGTACACTTAAGCATTGAAAATTACTCATTTTTGGGATCAAGATCTGAAATGAACTCGCCAAATGGATGAACAGTGTAGATATGATAAATACATCATTGTGAGGCCCATGTAAGTTTGATCTCCCTTGAACCGTTTGTATAGCACTCGTTTTCGCACGACAAGTTATCACACCAGCCAATATCATAAAGTTATTTTAACCGTACTAGCACTATTGTATGGTCGATTGGAAGATTGGAAGATCCAGATCGAGCAAAGAAAACGAGATCTAATAATAAACTGGTGCATCTACTCATCTACCAAGATTGTTTATGTTTTTAAAATAACACTGTATTATAAAATGGATGGTTATTATTAAAAATAATTAAATAATAATAATAATAATAAATCTAGCATTCACATGGATAAGATTCTTCCCCTTACGAGTAATCATAAAGCAGCAGAAAGATGCATACCGGAGTGATTGGAGAGCTTGTAAAGAAAGCGATAGGGAAGCTGGTTTTTGCAGATCAGTCTGAGAAAGAAGCGCTTGCGTGAGACGATATTAGCCACTCATTCATAAGTCTTTGCAGTCATGATAATGCAGTAGAAAAAAAGCATTCCAGTTATCTGCCCATCTACAGTATACACGCAAGGAGTATATTTATCTCCCATCAAAGAATAATAAAATCCAAACCGTTCGTTGGGTCCAACACACATTTCATGGGCTACAATACAATCGCCACATCAATTTGAACTATTATCCATTTGATCCATGGCCTTTAATGTGGACGGTCAATATTATTTATACAAAAATAAGTAAAAGCAACAATCTAAGCCATATATTTGTTGGGGTCAATCATGAATTGATTGTTTTTCTAAAGAATCAAAATGTAGAAGCACCATTCATGCCTTGAAAATCAGCTGGATATAGAAAATAAGGCTGATCATTGTGGTATTTGCATGGTTCAGGTTTTGGGCCAGGAACGTGACCTGCATATTAGGGGATGGATATGATCTTGCAAATGGATGCCACCTTGCCATGTATAACACGTAGATAGATGGATGCGGATTAGCTACTCAAATAGTCACTACCGAATGCTACTGAAGTGGCATCACAATCATGTGTGTTGTATACACAGCATCCACCCATTATAGCGTTTGAGAGAAAGAATTAGGCAGATCCAAAGATCAAGTGGACTCAACCGATAGAAAATAGTAGGAGATTAAATCCTTACCATTAAAAACTTCATGGGAGCCACATAAGTTTTCAACCAAGCTGATATTTGTGTTTACTCTTTTTCTATTTCAGTCTTAACTTATGAACAGGTTTGATCTCCAATAAACATCATGGTGGACTCAGGAATGTTTCAACGGTAGACATCACTGTCCTCACTGTTTTCTATGGTAGGGTCCACTTGAGCTTTGGATCTGCTTTAATCTTTGTCACATGTACTTAAATGATCTCTCTGGATGGATGGATACATCAGGGCGGGTTCACAAAACTTGGTAACGCCACTTCAGTGCCTAAATTCCGTACCGAATGTATCAGTAGAAAATAGCTACCGCCAGACCGAACTTCTCAAGTAAGCGGGTCTCCTGTCCAACTGGCTGTGCTGTAAGTAATAAATTCACCCAGTGGATAACTTCCTATGTTTCCTGTACGTGCCACATCCATCTCGTCCATTAAGTTGGCGATGTCAACATTATCACTTTAGACAAAATTCAGAGATATCCCTTCTTTGAATAAACTGGACTTTAGTTTCATTATTTATCAATGCCCATGTGATGAGTATATAGAATTATTTTTTGCATTAATTGTTATTTACAGTAAGTCCAACTTATTGCAAGGATTGGATGTTACTTGCACTTAATAGGTTAGAATTTATTTTCACGCTAGATCATACCTTGATCCACTTAGTTGGACCTAAGACACTTTTTACATTGCATGGAGACTGGTCAGGTCTCTATTTTCTCTTCTACTTTGGCGGCTAACAGGCTGTCCGCATCTCCACCACACACGTGCCTAACTATGATTATATCTCTAAAAACATTTAGATAGATGGATGATGAAGTATGAATGATTAGCCAGGAGACTCAAGACACGGCCATGGTTGGATATACTGAGAAAATCGTTATACGACTTGGACCGATGATTCCCGTTAAAAAATAAGTTCTCCCCATTTTGTTTAATCATAATTATGAATTAAAAATCATAGTTTATACAATGTTTCAGTATATTCTTAACCCTTACCTAGAAGAAAAAGAAAGAAAAATAAATTAAAAAAAGAAAGAAAGTAAGAAAGAAAAGGAAATCTCTAAACATATTCCAATTAAGTAATAATGAATGATAGTTTATACAACTGCTATTCATTATATAATGAATAATAGTTTATATAATTATTCGTTATATTCTTAATCCCTACACGAAGAAAAAGAGAAAAAAAGAAAGAAAGTAAGAAAGAAAGAAAAGGGAATCTCTAAACATTATTACAATTAAGTAAAAAGAGACTAACTCAATTTTAAGAGCTCATTTGTATACCACCAAATAAGTTACTTTTTCTACTTACATCGGCAAATAAGTAACTTATTTTAGAGAAGTAAATTTGGTTTATGATCAATTATGAGTAACTTTTTTATTTAAAGTTACTTAATCACTTCTACTAATTTTTTTAAATTATTTTTTCTACTATTTTATTAGTTGTTGAAATAGAATAAAGCCAAATAAAATAGAGAAAAATATTATAAGTATATCGTTTACCAAACATACTTATTTGCTTGATAAGTAAAAACTAAGATAAGCTACTTAAGGCTATCAGAAAATGGAGCAAAGGTTATATACTTTTAAAGCTTTTAGTTACGGATAAAATCTATATCGTTTTTACTACAAATTTTATCCGTAACTAAAACTTAATTTATCTATAGCTAAAACCTACCTCCTCGCCATGACCTTATTAGATATGGATGGTGCTTAAGGGGCTCCATGGGGCCCATTGGAATATATGTGTTTGATCTAAGCCGCCCATCAATTCTGATATATAATTTCAATATATGAGCCCAAAAATTATATAAATTAAAGGTCAAAGTGGACCACAGCATGAAAAATAATAAAAATTGAATATCTATTGTTAATATGTTATGTGGTCTTCTTACAGCTTCGATCTGAGTAATCTTTTGCATCAACACTTAAAATAATAATCTAAAATTAATGGACGGATTTGATATATAAAATACATAACGGTGGGCCCTACGGTCCTAAAACTCAATGTAATAATAGCTGTCCGTCACGTGTCCCTCCCAAAACAAGCTCTCAAAATGAAATGTCCACCCATTTCTCCCATGCGCGCAGCAGGACCTCCCAAAACCCTTCTCTCCATCTCTATCTCGCACTTAGCCTCTCTCTTTCCCTCGCCCTCTCTAGATCTCCCGCTCTCCCTCACCCTGTCTCTTGCCGCATTCCCCTTTCTCAGTTTCCCAACCTCTCTCGATCAAAACCCCCTTTCGCCGCAAGAAGGATAAGAAGGAGTAGGAGAAGAAGAAGAAGAAAGGTTAGTCTCTCTCTCTCTCTCTGTTTCTTGCGAAACCATCGTCACTGCCCATTGAGACAACTCCAATTGTTACCGGATCTAGTTCGGCTGGAGTTTTTTTTTTTTTTTTTGGGGGGGGGGGTTGGGGGGATCTGCTACACTAGTGAGCGGATCCAACTGGCTTTGACACTCAATTTAACCATTCGTCTTTTAAACCTGAGATCTCAACTTAGCATTTGCAGCCGAAGTTGCCATCATCTCCATTGTCAACACACATCCCAGATCCGTCGTCCTCTCTGCCTCCATCTTCTTCACTATTGGTGAAAACCCATTACAACAATCCTGACAACGATGACCAAGAACCCTAATCTCCATTGTTGTTTCCTCTCTTGCGGTGTTCTTCTCTCCCTATGTCGTGAAATTAAAAGAGAAAGAGAAACGAAATGTTTGTCTGCACTTTGGGTGAGCACCCAAGTTTGTGCATCAGTCCCCATGAACTTCTTTGGTTAAGTACCCAGGTGTGTGCAATAGACCCAAGTGTGTGCATCAGTCCCCACGAAATTCTTTTAGGTAAATGTTGCATGTGGGAGGATTGGAGCTGCATATTTCAGATTCAAGCATATGTTGTTGTCATACATGCAGAACAATTCTTCCATGTTTGGGAGCATGGCTATTAAATCTAAAAATTTGAGATTTTCATTCATTTATTTCAGGGCTTTCAGTAAGATCTTCTTTAATTGTTAATTTATTTACTTTGAATGGAAGAAGGATTGATTATTCAATGTCAACTTCATTTATTTAATTGTTTTTGTATTGATTTTGATTATGTAAACATAGATTTTCAGAATGCCATCTCAGTATACCTGCTCATTTGAATGATGTGAACCATTCAAATCCTTTTTTTTTTCTTTTTTTTTCTGAACTCAGATGTCATATGTGGCCCACTTTAGGAATATTGCTAATAGTGCATGCATATCATTCCTGACCAGATGTACATAGCAAGGATTGAAAAAAACTGGATCGCATTGCCCTGTATTGGGTTGTTTTGGGCTTGCATCGAAATGATTCAAATCAAGTTATCCTTTATGAACTGCATGCTGACAGATTGTACTATTTGTTAACCCTGCTGAAGCAAAATTGAAGGCTGATATTGTATTCAGTAGCCTATTTGTTAACCCTGATGAAGCAAGTTATCCTCCTGTTCATTCTTGCTTCTGTCTGTTCTTTACAACATGGTTCACAAGGAGTTGCTGCCCTGTTTATGGTGCTGGCCTAGAATAAGAACTAACAATGTCCAACAAAAACAAAATAGACATTACAAGTTAGCATATTTGTCAAAATCCCATGATTTACAATTTACTATTTGAGTCAAGATTGTGGGGTTTTTATGGTTAATGAGGAATTGTGCTCATATGATTGATAGGACCAGTTATCCTATTGCTCAATTTCTTTTTTATGAAATTTTAATGATTAAAAAACCCAACCTCCATTAGGGTGAGCATTTTCATCCTTTCATTAGTTTTTGGGCGTCTCTTTTGTATTATGCAAGAGCTAGCATTAGACATGCGATAGCATGATGTTACTTCATGAATAAAAGTTGTTTTTTGTGCTTTTGCCTTTGGAAGAAAAGAAGATGGTGGTTTTTTGATCTCTAGTCTAGACTAAGGGATTGATGGGTTTGCCTGCAATCAACACTCTTCTTTTCTTTGATCCACCTTGCATCTCAGTCATCTCAGTTTTCTAGCTGTGTTAGGTTCGATCCTTTCTACTAGCATGATGCCCTAAGAGACTGTTTGAACATCATTCAACGGTCCATTTAACTGTTTTGAACTTCTGCAATTGCGTGTAGTTTTTAGGAAGGATTGCTACAAAAAATTACTTCAGATCTGATGCATAAATTTCCAATTCGAATTCTTTTCATTTCGGTTTCAATTTCCATTCTGTTTTGCTTCACTCGTCTCGGTGAAACTGAATTTCAAGCGAGCAACTCAGTCATTCTCTAGCAGAGTCAACTCGGATTCTGCAGTTTTGATTCCTTGCAGTGAATATAAGAAGCATGTCAAGCCACACAACAAGCAGCACTCAGTTCCACTTAAAACTAAATCTCATCAAACTTTTGACAAATTTTCAACTGTGAAACATCTCAACAACTAGAAGCATTGGTGAAAAAAAAAACATCTAACAATTAATTTCAATATTTGCATTGGAAATAGAAGAGCCGGCACTTTTTTCCTAGAAAGACAACAAATTATCATCAGCTTTGATGTGATAACTACTTCAAATTATCATCAGCTTTTTTCCTAGAGCCGACACTAATTTCAATTTCAAAATCCCATAATTCTGTTTCCTGGGATAACTACTCTGTAGAAAATTATCATTAGCTTTGATGTGCATCTTACTAGCATGAAACATTGGGTTTGATGGGATGTGCAATATCTGGTACGGCATAATTAAGAATTCTCAGTCCAACTACACCCTTTCATCTGATTGAATATGCTTGAATTCCCCTCCATTAACCCTAGGCCACATGGTTTGGCACTAGGCCAAAAACATGTACATTCATAAGTTTTTCCTGTTGAATGTGGCCTGTTACTCATCATTCTTGTTTAGCCTCCCTCTTTAAGGCTGGTGATAAGATCCTTCCCAGATTCCAATCAATGTAGTTTTCAGAACATGGCCCATCCATGTGTTGGGCCACCAAAACAATGGTACCTGACACTGTTAGCTAGTGCCGCATTAACAAAAGAGATGTTTTTTGGTGCACCATTCATGGAACTCCATGAAGCTTGCAAGTTTTGGTAGAGCATGTATTTTATTTTATTTATTTATTTTTTTTTTCTGTAGCTTGTTAGTACACCCCATTGTCAGTTCACACTTCACTGTTAGCCACCCCCACTAGGGATCAATACCAAGACCTCAGTGTTGAAATGAGATATCTTTAACTCAGTCTACCACTTGAGCTATGGATCAGGGTGTGAGCATGTATTTTATTACATTGCTATTATATCTCTGTCTGTAGGAGCCTATGAGGATATGGTTATCTACTTCATAGGTCTCCCAAGAGTTATGTTGACCTTTCATCAACATTTAAATCAATCTTATTGCAAATTGTTCTTTGCCAGTTTGGTGCAGCATGTTGGGTTTCTATCATATATTTCTTGAGCTCCTAGCATGGTAGAACCAGCAAAATATGGCTCGAAATGACATTTGAAATTGGAATATACAGTGGTTGGAGATATGCCTAGATTTTGAAAATCTCCCCATAATAATGTTATTAAGTTGCAAAATGATATTATCATGATATTGTCATGTTAATTTCAAAATCTTGACAGATTTTCAGAGGTCCTGTTTTTATTGTGATATTATCCCGAGAAATAATTAAAAAAATAATAATTAAGAAATCTGTTATATAAATATATATTTAAGATTTAAATTAATTTATTAATTTGAAATAAAATATTTTTAAGTATTTTATTTTTTTGTGAGATTTTTCCAACAATATTCAAAGGAAAACCTCAAAGTTTTAACATCTCCCAAGAAATTTTCAGGCCAGGAAACTGCTGAGAAAGAGATGTGTCACTAGTCCGTCAGCTGAACGTGGACTGCCTGAAATTCCCAGTGTGGGCCATACTCCTAGGTTGAATATTGATTTTCCAATTGACCCTTATACATTCAATTTCTTCATATCCATGCCCCTAATCATTCTCTTACATTGAACGTTGATTGTCAGTTAGTCTTTAATTGGAATTCATTTTCTTGATGCACTTTTGGTTGGGGACTATATGCAATATTGCAACAGATTACTGGCCTAGATTATTAGCATATGTGAACTAAGAGGGCTGCTTGCTGTAGCATCACTCTTCAATTTTAGGTGGGTTGGATGGTAGATAATGATTCAAGCATTGTGTCCGGGCTAACAGCAGAGATAAAGATTTTCACCGTTAAAAAATTCTTAGGGCTCACCATAACGTTTATTTTCCATCCAATCTATTCATAAATAAGGTCACAAAGACTTGAATGAAGAGGAAAAACAAATTTCATATTGATCCAAAACTTCTGTGACCCAAAAAGGGTTTCAATGGTAAATGTTCAGTCCTTCATTGCTTTTTTGTGGTGTGGTCCACTTGTTTGTTAGATCTATATTATTTTTCGTTTAAAACCTTGAGATGAGCTCGTCAAATGGATGGACGGTTTGAATATAACACATACCTCATGATCAGACCCATGGAACTTGCTGACATCTACGGCAGCTATATAGCTAGTGTGAGGTATACCCGCCAATCCGCTTCATACTGAGTAATTAGCTCAGTACAACAATCCCTGACACAAAAGATAAAGAAGTGGATTGTCAGGTGTACCACGCACTAGGTTGATGTATTGACATCATCAAGTTCTTTGGGACCCATCATGAATGGGCTATAGGGTTTTTCACCTATAGCCCATTCATGAGGCAGCCCATGAGACCCACAGTTCTGATCAGCATGAATGTTTGCCACATGTATGAACCTATGATGCAAGCTGCACATTAGCATTCCTCTTTTTATCGGAGTATCTGTTTATTTTAGGAATTCTTTATTGATTCCTCCATTTCAGCATGGCCATTACGGAAGGCCTGATGCGAAATAATCCTAAAACTGGTGTTGGATCTATATTGCCCCTTTACAAGTAATCCTTCTGTCTTTTTTTGTTTTTCAAGAACAATTTCTCTACTCTCAACCTGCTCTAACCATCTATCCTTTAATAGTGTATTACCAACACAAATTTCACTTGAAGCCAGCTTAAGGTTGAAGGAGCTTGATCTTGTGGAAACATTTTGTGGGGCATGGTTTAGATTTATGTGCTTCTTTGGATTTGTACATTTTCTGATGATGAGATTTCTTTCCATGGAACACTAACTTCACTTTTTGGTATTTCTATTTCTTTTAAAATTTTCCAGGATTAAAGTCTGCAAATTAACAGATGAAGGTTTTCTTTTACTTAGTTAGCAGTATATGTTCCTATTGTTTACATTCCTTGCAGACATAATATCTTTTACCTCTTCTGTGGCTTTGTTGTCACGCCCCAGACTCGGTAACTGGACCTCATAAGGAACCCGATGACCGGTTCTGACCGCAACAGCCTCCGTAGTACCCCATTCTCGACTCCTGAGATAGGTTCCGATCCTGGGATCCTAAAAGGAGGATTTTCATAACAATGTAATCATCTCTAATACGAGTATACCCAAGATCACAGCAAGTAAAATCTGAGAATAACAAAGGCACACATCACAAAATCCACTATGAATTTGAAATTTTACAAGCTTACATCAGGTCCAAAATGACATACATAAGATAACAGAAGAAAGAAGGAAGAGAATCTGCAACACTGGGTCCTCGGCTCGCACACCTATACAAGCTCCGTTGCTAAGACGCCAACTTACGATCTCCTGAACACATCAATCGTGCATAAGCATATAAAAGGCTTAGAGGGTGGTGAAAGTGTATGACAATGGTACTCAGAAGAAGATAGAGAATGCAGAAAGGGGTCATGATCAATACCAATACCACTAGCCTTATCAAGGCTATCATGAACATAAGAAGCTATACTAAAGCAGTATGATAATATAGGAATCCATACCAAGGCTATATAGTGCAATGAGTAATGTAATGCAATGAGTACTGGGCGCCATGCCAAGGCAATGCATTATGAGGCTTACACAACCGATGCAAATGCAATGCGAAGTAATGTCAGTGCTCAAATCCAATCTACATTTCATGTACATTTCCATCATAAGGAAATCACCGGAGTTCATTACACTGCGGGATGATGGCCGCTCTACAGACCCCGCACAGTCAAACGAGCGTAAGAGACCTCACTACCTGCCTGTAGACAGCCAATCACCAGCAAGGCCTAAAGGTAGCAGACCCATTCACGAGCTGGTCAAACTCAGCCTAGCAATGTCCTCTTACATCAGGCGAGTAAGGCCACATCCCTATCGAATCGACTACAAGATAGTAAGAGTCGCTGCCTAATGGTATAAGGCCCTCGTGCGCTCATATATTCCACCCGGTCACAGCACTGAAGCAGATCCTTGGTACCATGGAAGTTTTGAGAATTTCACGCATGCGCATCCTATGCATCCGGTATACTCAAGTAACATTTTTGGTGTCCAAACATGGCCATCCACGATGTATCTATGGAGGCTATAGCCCTGATGAAGTAAGGACAATAATGCTCATATGCTATGCAATGCCAAATGCATGAATCACACAAAATCAACCATACATCAATCCCAAGCATCCAACGTGCTCTAGAGGGGATACTACGTCCTTCGGGGAAAGTATCATGCAATGCCCAATGACACAATATGACCACACATACATAGTGTCAACCAAGTATACAATGATATACATGGGCCATGAAGATGGGTCTAGATGCATTATGCGGTGATATACAAAGTAGTACACTCCTATCCAAGAAGGGAACAAGACTAGGTATTTAGACAATATCCATAAGGAATCTCACCTCTAGTGGGGGCCCATTTACCTGGGGTAACCCACGAGACTAAGTATACAAACTACTGGTCTAAGCGATATAGAAATAAACCTAACAAGAGTCTAAGATGATCATCCAATCACTCTTAAATACAACCAGGCCTAGAGGGGTCCATAAAGAGGACATTTAACTACCATTCCCCAAAAAGGCATATCAACCGTGAATGATGTGGATAGAAGGCCCAAGGCTTACATTAAAGATAAAAATAAATGTAACCAACCATATACATATATATTACTCATAATAGGCCATAAAAAGATAAAATACCACTTTTAACAACATGGGCCCCAAGAGGGAAATTAAGGACCAAGTCTCAATTTTTCAATGGCCATAGAATCCATGCATTGAGTCAGACTTGGTGGGCAGCCCGCGTATACAATATACGACTAAATAAGTTTAAGTTTGGATGAAATGGGCCCAACTACATCAGCCCAATAACTTAGCAATTTAAGTGGGCAACCAAAGGCCCAATACTATCATTGTCTTAGCCCACAAGTCCATCAAAATGGTGGAAGTTGGCCCAATATATGGTTGGGCAAAGCTGGGACAACCCTGCCCACTCTAGGCCCATGGGATGCCCCAAAGATTATAAGAAAACATAAGCATATAACACGTACACAAGTTCTCAATATGGTGAACCCCACAGCCAAATAAAGTTTTAACTATAAAATTTTACATTTAAGGCCCTTTGATAAACTTTTGGCTAGTTTAACTTCCTAGACCTGCTAAGGTCCAGAAATCAGTTAACTATGTGGAGATAATCTCATAAAATCCAACTATATTTGCTGGGGGACCCCCCCCCCCAAGATGGAGAGTGCGTATGTATCATGAAAAGATCAAGTGGGCCTGTTACTAGATTGCGAGTCCAGCAGTAACCCAAGGCAGAGAATACATCCATAATCGGGCGATCCAAGGCTTGGATGTCCTGGACCAAACATGCGTTAAGGTAGGTTCCACATACATACACATTAAGCCCTAAACAAATGGTCTAGGGTCTATGGTGGGCCTTTGACCATCCATAGAGAAACCCATGGACCTACCTTAGGATCACCCAGGAGGACGTTCAACCTCAACTGGCTTCCAAGAGGTAACCCGCCACTACTCATATAGTATAAGGTCTAAAGCCCACGCAATGCATGGCCTAATGGGCCATACACCAAGCCCAACTTATGGGCCAAATAGTGGACTCTCAAGTAAGGTTTAGGCCCAATTACAAAGGTCATAATTCAACATATTGTGGTGGGCTTCATGGGCAGCCCAATAATTCATTTACATGGGCAAGTTTTACATTTAACACAAGTGAGTTGGGCCTCACTTTTAGCCCAAGTACAGGGTCAATTTAGTGGGCAGCCAAGAGCCCAACTTCTTACATATTATTGCCCTTAAGCCCATCACAATAAATAGGAGAGTATAGCCCCAAGATCAATGGGCCTATCCAAAAGAAGTGAGTCCAAAAGGCCTAATCACTACCACAACAGGGGTGGCCATGCATATAATATATTACATAATGGGCCTTAAGGAAATGGCCCAAAACAAAAGTCATCCTATTCATACATTATGGTGGATTTAAGGGCAGCCCATAAGTCCAAGAATACACAAGGGCGAGACCTATACTGACAGGGTGGGCCTTGCCTCATCAGACAATGACTTAACAAGGCCCTCCACAATATGCATTTATGTGGGCTTTGCAAGTCAGCCCACAATTAAACACTTCATGAGGGCATCAAGGCCCATTAATACACATGATTAGCTTATAGACAGCTCATTGGGCTCATAAATCAATATGGTCAGCCCTTGCACAATCTTGGGCTCAAAAAAGAAGTTCCCAGCCCATTGAGCCTATAAAACTATTAAAAATTCTGGTTAAGGCTAGCCCACAAAACCACCACAAAGGTGGGCCTCAAGGGGGCACTCATTAAACTCAAAATGTCTAAGGAAGGAAAACAAGGAGTATGCAACACTCTCTCAAATCTGGTGTGCCACAATAGTTCCTAAACAATCACCATATTGCAAATTTTGGGTCCCTTGCTGAAATTCCAGCCCACCCATTTCCTGGGCCTGCTAGAGTCCAGAAATTTATTTAATTTAGATGGGTTAATGACCCATTGTGATCCACATGTATCATAGTGGGCTCCACCAGATAAGAAGGGACATATATAACACTTAATTCAAGTGGGCCATGCCATTAGAATGCAGGCCCAGCAACCCAAAGTAGGGGCGTGCCTTGGTATTTGGCCTAAAACTGCTACAAATTGCAGGCCACACCACGGTCGGTACAGAGGCCCGATTGCCTTGAAAATTTATAGAGTGGTCCTTCCATGGGTGATTCAGACCTCCACAAAATTTTATAATTTTTGGACATCTAAAAATATTTTAATTAATTCAAATAAAACAATCTATCCTGAAACTCGGACTGATCTGGACACGATATTTTAGTGAGCCGGTCCAGCCAACACCATGGTGTGTACAGACGTCCAATGGCTCCAAAATTTTTCAGGTAGGTCCTAACATGAGTGTAACATATCCCTGTAAATTTTTACAATTTTTACACAATCAAAAGTATTTTAATAAATTTTAAGAATATAATTTATCTAGGGTGAACTATTGCTGGAATGTAACTTTCCTGAACTTGGGCCATCCAATGGGTGGGTTTTGGGCCTCCTAAATTCATAAAATTTGGACCCAAGATCCCTCATCAAGCCTACATAAATATGGGACTTAGAAAGATGGCCCACCTTCTGAGAAAAATATTTAAAAAATTTTATTTTTATGAAACTATACTGCTGGACTGCACAGCAGAATTTTTCAGGTAGTCCACTATGTTGGCCCACCCGTTTGGATGCCCAAATGAGGTCCATTAGCCCTAAAATTTTGCAGGTAGGTCTTACCATGGGTGGGTCACCTCACTGCAAAATTTTAGTATTTTTGAGGTAGTATAAATATTTTATTTATTTCATACAAATTATGGGCAGCAAGACCCAGATTTTATTTTTCTGCTGCAGCAATGCTGCTGTCCTTGACTTGTGTACCCCATTAGAGTGAGCCTAGGTCTGCCAAAATTTGGGAAAATGCAAGGCCAACATCCCTGTACAAGTATACAATAATGTGGGGTCCACAAATGTGGCCCACCATTTCAAAAACCTGTTGACATTTATGTTTTTCCAGCAAGCAGAGTGGCTGGATAGTCCAGAAAATCTGGACCGTCCACCTTCCTTGGCCCACCCTTTTGGGTGATCAAACAGGGACGGATGAGGGTGAGGTTTAACATACTCTTAGGTGGGATCCACACCTCAAAGAAAGTCTAAGAAATCAGGGAAAAAGAAGCCACAAACAATGCCTACAACCCATACATTACAGCATAAAAGAAACCATTCCAGCAATTTGGACAGCAGCATGTAATAGAAAGAATTAAAATATAAATATTATTTTTTATGGGATTTAACCCCAGGAATTTATATGGTGGACCACCTTAGTGGGTTCCACAAATGTCCAGACCTTCCCCATCATCAAATACCCCTTGCATGTGCCCCATTTAGGTAGATTTTGGGGCCACATGTCTAAGGATGGACCGCTATGGGCGTCCAAGCTCCATGGTTGGTCTGGATTTTTGTTGGCCTGCAAGGTGGGCTACACATGCAAGATCAGAATTCTATCATAAATAAAAATAAAGAATCGGCCACAAGAGGAGGGGCTCCGTCACATTGAGGCCCTTCCCTTCATCAATCACACCATACATTCCTTCTATTCATATGCTACAACAAAGATCCACCACATGCATGTCCTATATTCAAGATCAATGGTTTGGATGTCATCCCACCCATGATTCTAAGGTCTAAATGACCTATCATGCCATGATATCCAAGTAATCATCCATGATGGGGGCCCATAGAGGGAAAACCTCATGCATGGGCATGCATGCATCAAATATGCCATTTGGCCACAACTAATGGATGATTTATGATCTCCAGCATTGATTGGTAGGTCCTAAACATCCCATATAAAAAGAAAAGAGGTCTAAGAACATGAAAATATAAATCCTCAATCCTATGATATACCCACCTCAAAACTTATTCTTCTTCTTCCACACTTAGGTTTTATAACTCCAATGGAGATGGATCAATGGTTGGGATGGGTTTTTGAGGGTTAGATGAGGAAGGAGAGGGAATAAATGTGGCTAGAATTTTCAGCAAGGTAGGATGTTTTAGAGGTTCTAGCAATGGAAGAAGAGAAAATGAAAAGAAAAAGAGGGAAGGGAGAGAGATGTAGCATGAGAGTAATGATAAATTTCTAGAAAGATGGAGGCATGCTTGCCTTGGTTAGAGAAGAATGATGATTGCTATAGGGAGATACAACCAAAGTTATAGGGTTGGTAGATACTCTAGGCTTGTGGATAGTGTTTAGAGGTAGGTGGTGTAGGAATAGGGCTTAAGTAGTGTGCGTGTGTGGTGTGTGTTGGAAATAGTGCTAAGAGATGAAACTTACCTAGAAATCCCTGCACGCTATCCCTAGGTGGACCACATAACCATGATCAAGGGTTAAAAATTGCTCAGCCTACATCTTTTGATGGACACATCAGATTTATGCATGAGACGTGGCGTTGGAACCGTGGGGACAATGCGGTCGCAATGGCATAGGTCTCAAATCGATCTGAGTCAGGTCTTTATGACTGGACTTACAGATGACCGCAAACACTATCCAAGGGTCACAGGTCACCGGGATTCGACTGGTAGGACCGCGGGACCAAGATGGACGAAATACATACTCATACACACATGGACACATGCGAACTCGGGTCAGGTCTCACAATCCTCCCCACTAACAAAAAAATTGTCCTTAAAATTAACAAAACCGGAATAAAAAATATACAGCATCATCATATGTATCAATCATCGAACAAATGGGGATATGTAAGACCCGTATCTTGGTCCGTACCTTTCCGTACACTTCCGCGGTCTTATCGGTCGAATTCCGGCAACTTTCGATCCTTAACCAGTATCGACGCGCGATCTTGAATCTTATGCCGACAACCCGAGTCGACTCAACCCGCGACCAATACCATAGCGACCGCGCCGTCGTGGCGGTTCTGATACCGCGACTCGCGCGCCGAGGCGATACCCTAATCAAGAGTTATGGGCCAACGTTCGGTGTGAGAAAATGCCGCGCGTTGCGAAAACCAAGGGAATCTCAACGATGTGTCACATCAATCACATCAATCCCATCAATCAATCACCCATCAACCCATCACATGTCAAGTACACATCACTCTCACCCATTTTTCCAAGCAACCACAAAAGTCTTCACATCCCATACCTCTCTTACACAAAAAGCCACAAAAGTCTTCACCACCCATACCTCTCTTACACAAAAGCCACAAAAGTCAAGTTTTTCTTATACAACCATCACTCACCCATCCATCCATCACTCTCTCTCTCTCCCTTTACATCATTCTCTCTCTTTCTCTCTTTCTCATTCCAAAATTTCCAAGCAACAAAAATTCCAAGAGCCCCATACGTATGGAAATTTCTCAACTTTCCTAAGCTCTAAGTAGCCCACCTTCCTACCCCAAAATCTCCCATCTCAACCCTCCATTCTTCATCTTAACCGTTGAAGTTGAAGCCAAGGTGCCAAGGAACCTCTAGGAGCAAGAAGATCGGACGATGGGTGCCTCCATAGGGTAGTTTTTATTGTTTTTATGGTGGACCAAGTGAGACCCACCGATCCATGGTGTGGATCTCACTTGGGACCCTTATTTGTGGCCGATGGACCACTTGGATCATCATGATGTTTATTTTCATTTGGAAAGGTCATCTAGACCATCCATATTAGTGGGGAAAGGATCCCCACCGTTGATCTTTAGTTTTGACGGTCACATGTGCAAAATGACCCATTTGATGTATGATTTCATGTATGGGAGGGCCCATAATGATGGGGTCCCTCCATCACAAGCCGTGTCCTACTCTCCATGTCTCTCTCTCTCTCTCTCTTTTATTTATTTTATTTTATTTTATTGCAATAGGATGGTGTGGCCCACTTAAATGGATCCCATCTTGATGTATGTATTTTATTCAAGTGGGGCCCACCTTAGATGTTATTTCCATGCCGCCCATCATGTGGTGGCCCACTTCATCAGGGCCCACCATTCAAAAAAAAGAGGGCAATGTGACCGTCCAGCGTCTGGGACGCTGGACGTTTTTTTGTAAAGAAAAGAAGAAAAAGGGAGATGTGAAGGAGAAGTTTTTGGTGGCCCACTTGTATAGGCCCCACCCTGATGTATTGCTCTAATCCAAGCGGTTCATTCCTTTCACCATCCCATTTTAGGCGTTGAGCCAGAAGATGAGATTTAACGGAGCACCTGGTGGGCCATAGCGTCAAAGATCGCACCCTCACCATTCAAACATCATTTCTTGATTTATTTCACTTCCAAGCATCAAAAAAATTCAAACTCTAGACTCATTTGGACGGTCTCGGGCCACTGATCGCAATGGCCAGGACGGATTTCGTTTTAGCGGGCCCCACGTGCGAAAAACCCTGGAAAAATGGGTTTTTGCCTTTTTTTCTAAGAAGCAATGGCAGAGACCTTGCCTCTGCCTCTGACAACAGGAGCAGCGCTGCACGCTGCCGCGTGCAGCCATGCAGGCGACGGGCGGGCGTCCAGCGTGGGACCCACGGCTCTAGCCGTGGGCCCCACCGTAATGTTTATCCGTCATCCAACCTTTTCATAAGGCGGGTCCGAGCATCAGGTGGGCCCCCTTCAAGAATGGGACAGATCTAAAACTCAGGTGACCCACACCACATGAAACAGTAGGATAGAGTGTTCGCCATTGAAAATTTTCCTAGGGCCCACAGAAGTTTTGAATCAGGCTGAAATTTATGTCGTCCCTTCATCCAGGTCCGAGTGACCTTATGAATGGGTTGGATGGCAAATAGATATTACAGAGTGGGCCCCACATGGGACCCACGTTTTTTTTTTATATAAATCAAGTCCACCGTCCAGTGGACGGTGGCACCCACCGTTATGTATCTGCCCACCCACCGTCCAGCAGACGGTGGGGCCCTTGGAAAGTCTGTCTGGTCCCTCATTGTCCAGCAACAGTGGGACCCACCATGATGCACGTGATGCATCCGAATCGTCCATCCCCTTGGTGGGATCATTTTATAACATGATGCCACTGATTGGGTGGGCCATTCATATATGGGTTAGGCCCATTTGATTTTGTAGCAGGCCTATGGGTTAGGCCCATTTGATTTATAAAATGCTTATGGGTTAGGCCCATTTTATCCATTTAAGGCCCAAGAACTTAGGCCCATTTGGCATGTTGCAAGTCCATGGGACTAGGCCCATTCGATGTACTTCAAGGCCCATATACTTGGACCCTTTTATTGAAATTTTAATTGAAATTTTAAAGTCTATGGGACTAGGCCATTTGATATATTGTAAGGCCCATGGGACTAAACCCATTTGATTATAAAAAGGGTCAATGGGATTAGGCCCACTGGACTTATTTGAGACCCATGAGTTATGCCCATTTGATTTGTTTAAGGCCTAGAGATTTAGGCCCATTTGACTCATATACGGCCTATGGGTTGAGGCCCATTTGATGTACATGTGGGAGGCCCAATCGGTGTGGCCCATTGGTCACGTATTAGACTCATGAAACTAATCTCATTTGATGCAATCCTAGGCCTACGGGTTTTGACCCATTGCAATGCACGTCAGACCCATTGGTGTGGCCCATTATATGGCCCATCTGACGAATGAAAGGCCCATAAGATATGGCGCATTTGATATATATATATGTAAGGCCCAATGGGATGGGCCTACGGTCCATTGCAATGTGTGACTCCCATACAGTCTATCTAGCGCTGTTTACAAAGATCGTGCCTTGGGAGCAATGTTGGTTTGACGTCCACATTGTAAGTGTAATGTTGGTTGGATGTCCACATTACGACTCTCCTTAGGGCCCATTATTGGGCCGTACTTATCGTGTATAGACCGTCCCGACCCATCTGCGTTGTAAGATAATTCATTTTATTATCACATGTTTAGTATAGTTTCATGACCCATGATCATACGCATCATATGTATGCTTGATATGAGGATTGACTGATCATAGCATATGCCTTCGGGCAGGTTGTTTATGGGCT
The DNA here is from genome assembly GCA_037074715.1 of Magnolia kwangsiensis. NCBI lineage: Eukaryota > Viridiplantae > Streptophyta > Magnoliopsida > Magnoliales > Magnoliaceae > Magnolia > Magnolia kwangsiensis. The sequence continues at coordinate 189,908,140 of CM073571.1, read as the reverse complement.
CCCGGTTAGGCGGTACTGCCCTACATGAGCACACGGTATGCGCAAGATTGGTTGCATGACTGGATAGCGTGATTCATGCATTCTGTATTTGTGTGACATGGTTATTATACGCCCTAGCGACATCAGGGCCGTAGCCTCCACAGACGCATCGTGGTTGGCAGGATTGGATACCGAAAATCTTGTTTTACATGGGGTACTATAGATATCCCTGGGTGAAAGTCCCTAAACCCTTATGGTACCAAGAGGTTGCTCCAACATCTAGACCGAGTGGGTAGATGAGCGCTGAGTGCCGAATACCAGTTGGCTGTGCTCTCCACTGTGTCGTGGTCGGTTGGAAGGGGGTGCGGCCTTATCCGTCCGAGAGTAGGGGGCAATGCTAGGCTGAGTTTGACCAGCTCGAGGAATGGGTCCTCTTTCGGCGAGTCGTGCCCGATATTGGTAGACGGATAGTGAGGTCTATTCCACTTACCTTATTACGAGCGATGTGGCGGCAATCTGGTTTAGAGTGTACTAGACCCCGGTGATATTTCATATTTGAGCTGTACTGATATGTGGACATAGATGAGGATCTGTATGCTTGAGTTGCATTGCACATCGCATGACCTTGGGATGCCGATACCATTCATGTCTTGCATCGTATAGCCTTGTTACGGCTCATGATATTATAGATCCATCTGCATATTCCGCTTTACTCTGACATTGCATGTTCATATTACTACCTTGTGCACAGACTTTCACCACCCTCTAAGCTTTCTGTAAGCTTATGCACGACCGTTGCGTGCAGGTGACGTTGTATCGCAGCAGCGTTGAGGCAGGAGCACGTTGCAGAGCGTTTGGAGTTTTTGGTTCTTTACCATTGTATTTCCCTTTATGCTCATTGTACTTGTAAAGTTTTTGATCATAGTGGAAATGTAATGGAGTGCTTGGTTGTTGTTTGTGGGTTATACCTTTGGTTATGCTTATCACGATTCAGACTGACATTGAAAATCTTCCTCGTAGCATCCCAGGATCGGAACCTTGCGAATGGGAGATAGGAGCCGAGAATGGGGTTCTACGGAGGCTGTCGGCACCAGATTCGACGATCAAGAATTTTGTGAGCCCAGTTTCTGAGTTTGGGGCGTGACAGAAGTTGGTATCAGAGCATAACTTGGGAATGACCGAGAACAACATTATATGTCTGCTATGAGTGAAGAATGGCTAAGTCCCGAAGTTCGGATAGCTTCGCGACCTTCCGTTACAGACCATTAACGTGTGTACCTTCGAGAGTTTTGAAGTTGATTGGCGCCTTCACTTTTTCCTGTAGGAGATGGCGCCTGTGAGAGTTACTCGATCGACTCACGCACCACCACCTGAGGATTCTGCTTCACCATCGGAGGCTCCAGCTTTACCACCCGCGTCTCCCGTTCTACCCTCAGAGATCCCTGCTTCCTCCCATGAGGATGACATTCCTCCACCTGAGACCGATGAGGAGCCGACCGTGACTGTGAGTGCTTCACAGTTACAGTAGATGTTACAGGCTGTGACAGCCGCACTACATGGACAGGGCAGACGCCCAGCTGTTTCGCCAGCTCAGGCAGAGCAGGAGCGCGCGAGCGCCGTACTTCGTGAGTTCAGGCGGCATGATCCCCCACGTTTCCAGGGCGAGCCAGATCCGACTGCAGCAGAGAGATGGCGCTCCGATGTGGAGAAGATTCTTGATACCATGTCATGCACCACCGAGCAGCGCGTCCGGTTAGCAGTATTTCTCTTTCAGGGTGAGGCCGAGCATTGGTGGACCTCTATTACCCGTGTTGCCGAACCAGAGTATATCTGGACATTGGAGGAGTTTGTTGATAGATTCGAGGAACAGTACTTCCCTGACCATATCCGCCGTCAGCGAGCTTTAGAGTTCGAGACTCTGGTGCAGGGAGATATGACTGTGGCGCAGTACGCGGCCCGTTTCATAGCACTATCGAGATTCGCACCATACATGGTTGATGACGAGGGGTGGAAGGCCCGCCGTTTCGAGCACGGCTTACGTTACGGCCTTCGAGGTCGTGTCATTGGGCATGAGCTTCCTACTTTCCAGGCAGTAGTACAGAAAGCTCAGATATACGAGACTGAGTGGGCCGGTTCTCAGTCTGATCGTGGTCAGAGGGGAGACCGGAAGAGGCAGGCTTCTTCCAGTCCTTCCCAGCAGCGTCGACCACAGCAGCAGAGGCTCACTGGTCGCCCAGCTTTCCGTGCACCATCAGCACCATCAGCACCTCCACCACCACCTCAGAGGCAGTTCACAGGTACTTGCTTTAGGTGTGGTGCGACGGGACACCGTTCATGGGAGTGTCCCAGCCCCCAGCAGCAGCAGAGAGGTCCACAACAGAAGAGACCTCCACCGCAGCAGCAGAGACCCCCACAACAGCAGCGACAGCAGCCTCCACTACCGAGGCCACCTCAGCAGCAACATCAGCATCAGCACCAGCCTCAGAGGCCGCAACAGCAGAGGTAGCAGTTTCGACCGCCTCATCGACCCCAGCAGCAGCAGCAGCACGTTCAGATGGGACATGCACCTCCCCAGCCAGCTCAGGCTAGATTCTATGCGGCTCAGCAGGATCTGCAGTCATCCGGAGGAGTTGTTGAGGGTACACTTCCAGTTTTTGCTTGCATTGCACGAGTGTTGTTTGATTCCGGTGCATCGCACTCCTTTGTGGCCAGAGCTTCTGTCGATCGGCTGGCTTACCGTTGGAGTCTGCTGATGAAAGCCTATCAGTATCGACTCCCTTGGGGAGGACTGCAGTGTTGGGACGATTTTGTTCGTCTTGCCCCGTTCTAGTTGGGGATACCTTTCTGCCTGCCGATCTGTTCGTTTTGCCGATGTCTGAGTTCGACGTCATCTTAGGCATGGATTGGCTCGCCGAGTATTATGCCATTTTGGATTGCGCCGCGAGCACCGTCACGTTCTGTATACCCAGCATGCCACAGTTCGAGTTCGTTGCAGAGGCCAGAGGAGAGCGGTGGTCTTGCTTGATGTCATGCGCTATAGAGGAGCCTGTTGCCGTTTGCATCGACCATTTGCCCATAGTATGCGATTTTCCCGATGTGTTCCAGGAGATTCCGGGATTACCACCTCGTCGACTCACCGAGTTTCAGATCGATCTCGTGCCCGGTACCGCGCCTATTTCGAAGGTCCCGTATCGTATGGCACCATTGGAGTTACGGGAACTGCAGAAGCAGTTGGACGAGTTGCGAGAGTTGGGTTTTATTCGTCCGAGCAGTTCACCGTGGGGAGCGCCGGTACTCTTCGTGAAGAAGAAGGATGGCTCGTTGAGGCTCTGCATTAACTACCGCGAGCTCAACAAAGTCACGATCAAGAACAAGTACCCGCTCCCTAGGATTGATGATTTGTTCGACCAGCTGCAGGGTGCACAGTTCTTTTCGAAGATTGACCTGCGCTCCGGTTATCATCAGATTCGGGTCCGAGATGAGGACATTCCGAAGACAACATTCAGGACGCGTTACGGTCATTTTGAGTTTCAGGTCATGTCCTTCGGACTGACCAATGCACCCGCGGTCTTCATGCAGCTGATGAACGAGGTTTTCCGTCCATATCTGGATCAGTTTGTTGTAGTCTTTATCGACGACATTCTGATCTATTCGAGGACCCGTGAGGAGCATGAGCAGCACTTGGAGATTACCTTGCAGACCCTCCGCGCACACCAGCTGTATGCGAAGCTGAAGAAGTGCGAGTTCTGGCAGGAGGAGGTGAAGTTTCTCGGTCATGTGGTGACGAGGGAGGGTGTCGCAGTGGACCCCTCGAAGGTCGAAGCAGTGCGTCAGTGGGGCCAGCCCACGACTGCGACAGAGATCCGTAGTTTCCTTGGCTTGGCGGGATATTATAGACGTTTCATCGAGAGTTTTTCTCGTATTGCAGCCCCGCTGACCAGGTTGACTCGGAAGGGTGCAGAGTTCATTTGGAGTGACGCCTGCGAGCGAGCATTTATGGAGTTGAAGGACCGTCTGACGTCCGCTCCTGTCCTCACTCTTCCCTCTGGGAGTGACGGCTTTATTGTATTCACCGATGCCTCGCATATCGGTTTGGGTGCTGTCCTGATGCAGCACGGGAGACCAGTGGCCTTTGCGTCTCGTCAGCTCAAGGTCCATGAGCTGAACTACCCTACACATGACTTGGAGCTGGCTGCAGTTGTCTTCACACTGAAGGTGTGGAGGCACTATCTTTACGGGGTTAGGTTCGAGCTCTTCTCTGATCACAAGAGCTTGAAGTACCTCCTCTCGCAGTCTGAGTTGAATATGAGACAGAGGCGCTGGATGGAGCTCTTGAAAGACTATGATTTTGACCTCCAGTACCACCCGGGCAAGGCAAACGTGGTGGCAGATGCCCTCAGCCGTCAGCCACGAGGCTTAGTGGTGCACATGATGATTCAGGAGTGGCGGATGCTTGAGGATATTGTGGCGTATGATTTTGAGTTCGGCCTGCAGTCTTCCATTGTACAGTTATCGAGCTTGTCGATTCAACCCTCTCTTGTCGCTAGGGTGATCGAGGCTCAGCAGGCTGATCAGTCGTTGCAGAGTTATATGGCTGAGGCGGCATCTGAGGATCAGGCAGATTGACGGATCGGTACAGACGGTGGACTTCGCTTCAGAGGCCGATTATGTGTCCCGAATATTCCAGAGTTACGCAGAGATCTTATGACCGAGGCACATCGATCGCGGTTTTCTATCCACCCGGGCTCGACGAAGATGTACCGTGACATGAGGCGACAGTATTTTTGGGCGGGGATGAAGCGCCAGATTGCTAGTTTTGTGGCCGAGTGTGACACGTGCCAGCGTGTCAAGGCTGATCATCAGAGACCTCCTGGTCTATTGCAGCCGTTGAGCGTCCCGATGTGGAAGTGGGAGCACGTGTCGATTGATTTTATTATGGGTTTACCGAGGACTCAGCGCGGTCATGACGCCATCTGGGTTGTTGTGGATCGTCTGACGAAGTCGGCACATTTTCTTGCGATGCGTGCGACTTGGTCTATGGACCGGCTTGCGAGATTATTCATCGAGGAGATTGTGAGACTGCATGACGTTCCAGGCTCGATCGTTTCTGACCGAGACTCGAGGTTCACGTCTCAGTTTTGGAGGAGCTTTCAGCGTGCGATGGGGACTGATTTGCAGCTCAGCACCACGTACCATCCGCAGACCGATGGCCAGACCGAGAGGGTCAATCAGATACTTGAGGATATGCTTCGGGCCTGCGCGATTGACTTCGGGGGTAGCTGGGATGAGCATCTTTGATTGGCTGAGTTCGCGTACAATAACAGCTATCAGGCGACCATCGGCATAGCTCCTTTTGAGGCACTATATGGCAGACTATGCAGATCACCGAGTTGTTGGACAGAGGTCGGAGAGCGTCGTCTCCTAGGTCCCGAGCTTGTGCAGGAGACTTCAGAGGCTATAGATATCATCAGGCAGAGGATGCGCACAGCTCAGAGCCGACAGAAGAGTTCTGCTGATCGTCGGCGTCGTCCCTTGGAGTTTGATGTAGGGGACCATGTGTATCTCAAGGTCTCGCCCATGAAGGGCGTAGTTCGATTTGGAGCGAAGGGCAAGCTTGCCCCGAGATTCATAGGACCTTTTGAGATCATTGAGCGCGTTGGCGCAGTGGCCTATCGGCTTGCCTTGCCATCACAGTTGTCTGGCGTCCACAACGTGTTTCACGTCTCCATGTTGAGGAAGTGTGGGTCAGACATAGTTTCCGTTATTGATTAGCAGCCGTTGGAGGTTCGTGAGGACGCTTCTTACATTGAGCAGCCAGTTCGTATCCTTGATCGGAAGGAGCAGGTCCTCAGAACCAAGGTCATTCCGTTGGTGAAGGTGCAGTGGGGTCACCATTCTGTTGAGGAGGCTTCTTGGGAGCGTGAGGCTGAGATTCGAGAGCGATATCCTCATCTCTTTGATGGTTGATGATCATGTATTGTATTTTGTACGCTGTCCCTGATTCTATATGATGACGTTATGTTTCTTATTCCTCGCGAGTTATGCTTAGTTGCGACGCTTGTGTAAATTTCGAGGATGAAATTTTTATAAGGAGGGGAGAGCTGTAAGACCCGTATCTTGGTCCGTACCTTTCCGTACACTTCCGCGGTCTTACCGGTCGAATTTCGGCAACTTTCGATCCTTAACCAGTATCGACGCGCGATCCTGATTCTTATGCCGACAACCCGAGTCGACTCAACCCGCGACCAATACCATAGCGACCGCGCAGTCGTTGCGGTTCCGATACCGTGACTTGCGCGCCGAGGCGATACCCTAATCAAGAGTTATGGGCCAACGTTAGGTGCGAGAAAACGTCGCGCGTTACGAAAACCAAGAGAATCTCAACGATGTGTCACATCAATCACATCAATTCCATCAATCAATCACCCATCAACCCATCACATGTCAAGTACACATCACTCTCACCCATTTTCCCAAGCAACCATAAAAGTCTTCACATCCCATACCTCTCTTACACAAAAAGCCACAAAAGTCTTCACCACCCATACCTCTCTTACACAAAAGCCACAAAAGTCAAGTTTTTCTTACACAACCATCACTCACCCATCCATCCATCACTCTCTCTCTCCCTTTACATCACTCTCGCTCTTTCTCTCTTTCTCATTCCAAAATTTCCAAGCAACAAAAATTCCAAAAGCCCCATACGTATGGAAATTTCTCAACTTTCCTAAGCTCTAAGTAGCCCACCTTCCTACCCCAAAATCTCCCATCTCAACCCTCCATTCTTCATCTTAACCGTTGAAGTTGAAGCCAAGGTACCAAGGAACCTCTAGGAGCAAGAAGATCGGACGGTGGGTGCCTCTATAGGGTAGTTTTTATTGTTTTTATGGTGGACCAAGTGAGACCCACCGATCCATGGTGTGGATCTCACTTGGGACCCTTATTTGTGGCCGATGGACCACTTGGATCATCATGATGTTTATTTTCATTTGGAAAGGTCATCTAGACCATCCATATTGGTGGGGAAAGGATCCCCACCGTTGATCTTTAGTTTTGATGGTCACATGTGCAAAATGACCCATTTGATGTATGATTTCATGTATGGGAGGGCCCATAATGATGGGGTCCCTCCATCACAAGCCGTGTCCCACTCTCCATGTCTCTCTCTCTCTCTCTCTCTCTCTCTCTCTTTTATTTTATTTTATTTTATTTTATTTTATTGCAATAGGATGGTGTGGCCCACTTGAATGGATCCCATCTTGATGTATGTATTTTATTCAAGTGGAGCCCACCTTAGATGTTATTTCCATGCCGCCCATCATGTGGTGGCCCACTTCATCAGGGCCCACCATTCAAAAAAAAGAGGGCAATGTGACCGTCCAGCGTCTGGGACGCTGGACGTTTTTTTGTAAAGAAAAGAAGAAAAAGGGAGATGTGAAGGAGAAGTTTTTGGTGGCCCACTTGTATAGGCCCCACCCTGATGTATTGCTCTAATCCAAGCGGTTCATTCCTTTCACCATCCCATTTTAGGCGTTGAGCCAGAAGATGAGATTTAACGGAGCACCTGGTGGGCCATAGCGTCAAAGATTGCACCCTCACCATTCAAACATCATTTCTTGATTTATTTCACTTCCAAGCATCAAAAAAATTCAAACTCTAGACTCATTTGGACGGTCTCGGGCCACTGATCGCAATGGCCAGGACGGATTTCGTTTTAGCGGGCCCCACGTGCGAAAAACCCTGGAAAAATGGGTTTTTGCCTTTTTTTCTAAGAAGCAATGGCAGAGGCCTTGGCTCTGCCTCTGACAACAGGAGCAGCGCTGCACGCTGCCGCGTGCAGCCGTGCAGGCGACAGGCGGCTGTCCAGCGTGGGACCCACGGCTCTAGCCGTGGGCCCCACCGTAATGTTTATTCGTCATCCAACCTTTTCATAAGGCGGGTCCCAGCATCAGGTGGGCCCCCTCCAAGAATGGGACAAATCCAAAACTCAGGTGGCCCACACCACATGAAACAGTAGGATAGAGTGTTCGCCATTGAAAATTTTCCTGGGGCCCACAGAAGTTTTGAATCAGGCTGAAATTTATGTCGTCCCTTCATGCAGGTCCGAGTGACCTTATGAGTGGGTTAGATGACAAATAGATATTACAGAGTGGGCCCCACATGGGACCCACATTTTTTTTTTATATAAATCAAGTCCACCGTCCAGTGGACGGTGGCACCCACCGTTATGTATCTGCCCACCCACCGTCCAGCAGACGGTGGGGCCCTTGGAAAGTATGTCTGGTCCCTCATTGTCCAGCAACAGTGGGACCCACCATGATGCACGTGATGCATCCGGATCGTCCATCCCCTTGGTGGGATCATTTTATAACATGATGCCACTGATTGGGTGGGCCATTCATATATGGGTTAGGCCCATTTGATTTTGTAGCAGGCCTATGGGTTAGGCCCATTTGATTTATAAAATGCTTATGGGCTAGGCCCATTTTATCCATTTAAGGCCTAAGAACTTAGGCTCATTTGGCGTGTTGCAAGTCCATGGGACTAGGCCCATTCGATGTACTTCAAGGCCCATATACTTGGACCCTTTTATTGAAATTTTAATTGAAATTTTAAAGTCTATGGGACTAGGCCATTTGATATATTGTAAGGCCCATGGGACTAAACCCATTTGATTATAAAAAGGGTCAATGGGATTAGGCCCACTGGACTTATTTGAGACCCATGAGTTAGGCCCATTTGATTTGTTTAAGGCCTAGAGATTTAGGCCCATTTGACTCATATACGGCCTATGGGTTGAGGCCCATTTGATGTACATGTGGGAGGCCCAATCGGTGTGGCCCATTGGTCACGTATTAGACTCATGAAACTAATCTCATTTGATGCAATCCTAGGCCTACGGGTTTTGACCCATTGCAATGCACGTCAGACCCATTGGTGTGGCCCATTATATGGCCCATCTGACGAATGAAAGGCCCATAAGATATGACCCATTTGATATATATATATATATATATATATGTAAGGCCCAATGGGATGGGCCTACGGTCCATTGCAATGTGTGACTCCCATACAGTCTATCTAGCGCTGTTTACAAAGATCGTGCCTTGGGAGCAATGTTGGTTTGACGTCCACATTGCAAGTGTAATGTTGGTTGGATGTCCACATTACGACTCTCCTTAGGGCCCATTACTGGGCCGTACTTATCGTGTATAGACCGTCCCGGCCCATCTGCGTTGTAAGATAATTCATTTTATTATCACATGTTTAGTATAGTTTCATGACCCATGATCATACGCATCATATGTATGCTTGATATGAGGATTGACTGATCATAGCATATGCCTTCGGGCAGGTTGTTTATAGGCTCCCAGTTAGGCGGTACTGCCCTACATGAGCGCACGGTATGCGCAAGATTGGTTGCATGACTGGATAGCGTGATTCATGCATTCTGCATTTGTGTGACATGGTTATTATACGCCCTAGCGACATCAGGGCCGTAGCCTCCACAGACGCATCATGGTTGGCAGGATTGGATACTGAAAATCTTATTTTACATGGGGTACTATAGATATCCCTGGGTGAAAGTCCCTAAACCCTTATGGTACCAAGAGATTGCTCCAACGTCTAGACCGAGTGGGTAGATGAGCGTTGAGTGCCGAATACCAGTTGGCTGTGCTCTCCACTGTGTCGTGGTCGGTTGGAAGGGAGTGCAGCCTTACCCGCCCGAGAGTAGGGGGCAATGCTAGGCTGAGTTTGACCAGCTCGAGGAATGGGTCCGCTATCGACGAGTCGTGCCCGATATTGGTAGACGGATAGTGAGGTCTCTTCCACTTACCTTATTGCGCGCGATGTGGCGGCAATCTGGTTTAGAGTGTACTAGACCCCGGTGATATTCCGTATTTGAGCTGTACTGATATGTGGACATAGATGAGGATCTGTATGCTTGAGTTGCATTGCACATCGCATGACCTTGGGATGGCCGATACCATTCATGTCTTGCATCGTATAGCCTTGTTACGGCTCATGATATTATAGATCCATCTGCATATTCCGCTTTACTCTGACATTGCATGTTCATATTACTACCTTGCGCACATACTTTCACCACCCTCTAAGCTTTCTGTAAGCTTATGCACGACCGTTGCGTGCAGGTGACGTTGGATCGCAACAGCGTTAAGGCAGGAGCACGTTGCAGAGCGTTTGGAGTTTTTGGTTCTTTACCATTGTATTTCCCTTTATGCTCATTGTACTTGTAAAGTTTTTGATCATAGTGGAAATGTAATGGAGTGCTTGGTTGTTGTTTGTGGGTTATGCCTTTGGTTATGCTTATCACGATTCAGACTGACATTGAAAATCCTCCTCGTAGCATCCCAGGATCGGAACCTGGCGAATGGGAGCTAGGAGCCGAGAATGGGGTTCTACGGAGGCTGTCGGCACCGGATTCGGTGATCGGGAATTTTGTGAGCTCGGTTTCTGAGTTTGGGGCGTGACAGGATAACACTCCCTAATCATGGCAAACCTGCAATGAGATCCAACAATACGTGCTCCCACTTTCACTCTGCAATACTCAATGGCTGCAAGGGACTAGGGGGTCTCAGATGATCGGCCTTGACAAGCTGACAAGCTTCACACTCAGCCACAAAACTAGCAATCTGGCCTACCATTACTAACCCGGAATACTGCCTTGACAACAAAACAAGCCCGACATTGGCAATACAAAACTATTCAGCGGGTAAGAACATCTCATCATCTAAAATGGAACACGATAATATCATCGACCTAACACAGCGATCTTCCCAAAAATGTCGATACTGACAATCTCTTACGACAGACTCTAATAGAAATCTGATCGAACAAAAGCCCTTGGATACAAAAGAGGTGCGATGCACCAAAACACAAAACTTACATACACAGACTAGGAGAATACCTATAACGACTCCCCTAATAACGAAGGTCCTACTAAGTCGCGCAAAATCAAGCCTGAGGTGGCTGGGGAGGTATCTGTCTCCTTTGCATCTGTGGTCTCTGCTGCTATAACGGTCGCTGCGAAGGTCCATCCTGCAATCTCGGCTGTTGTTGGGGTCTCGGTGGCAGGAGCCACTGTCGCTACTGCAAAGGAAGAGGGCACTCACGCCTACGGTGTCCTGTCTACCCACATCCATAACAAATGCCAGAAAAGGGCCTAGAAGAAGAAGCTGTTGTATGCGATTCTGATGCTCTGGTGGCTCGATAGGCTACGCACCTTTGCCACTGTCGATGCTGCCGGAAGCTATTAGAGGGGGCTTGTCTCTTTCGGTCTCTCCTCTGATCACGATCCCTCTGTGAACCCGTCCACTCGGCCTCACCCTGAAGTAGAAATACAGCCAATGGAGCACGCTGCAGAGTTGAATCTCGCAAAAGGGGGCTCGCACTCTCCTGTTCCGCCTGTCCGGGCATCTCAGGAATGGGCTGACGGGTCTGAAGAACATCAGTGACGACCTGCATCAACTGCTCGAGATGCTCAACTCTTACAGGAATCGCCAGACAAGCGAGGGTAGCACTGGCCTCTGACGGAGGCACAGGTACGACGGGAGCCTCAGGAATAGGTACGGCAGGCTCCAGAGGGGAAACATGAATCTCAGATGGTGGAGCAAAAGTCACTCGGATCACTGGAGCGGAATGAGAACCATGTCCATGGGCATCACGGCCACGGGTGTCACCATCATGGGCACCACGACTAGACGACATGGTTTACAGAAAGAATAGAGGTGATGGACACTTAGGAATTAGAATCCTTAAAGGCTCAAACAGAACGAGAGAAATGCACTCGGGACACTACTTGTCTTAAGCTTGCAGCAGATATATGATACTATCCTAAGTTATTCTAAAATTACTTGCTATGCTCTGATACCAACTCCTGTCACGCCCCAGACTCGGTAATCGGACCTCACAAGGAACTCGATGACGGTTCTGGCCGTAACAGCCTCCGTAGTACCGTAAAATCTGAGAATAACAAAGACACACATTACAAAATCCACTATGAATTTGAACTTTTACAAGCTTACATCAGGTCCAAAAGGACATACATAAGATAACAGAAGAAAGAAGGAAGAGAATCTGCAACACTGGGTCCTCGACTCACACACCTATCCAAGCTCCGCTGCTAAGACGCCAACTTACGATCTCCTGCACGTATCAATCATGCATAAGCTTATAGAAAGCTTAGAGGGTGGTGAAAGTGTGTGACAATGGTGCTCAGAAGAAGATAAAGAATGCAGAAGGGGGTCATGATCAATACCAATACCATTAGCCTTATCAAGGCTATCATGAACATAAGAAGCTATACCAAGACAGTATGATAATGTAGGAATCCATACCAAGGCTATATAGTGTAATGAGTAATGTAATGCAATGAGTATTGGGCGTCATGCCAAGGCGATGCATTATGAGGCTTACACAGCCGATGTAAATGCAATGCGAAGTAATGCTAGTGCTCAAATCCAATCCACATTTCATGTACATTTTCATCATAAGGAAATCACCGGGGTCCATTACACTGCTGGATGACTGCCGCTCTACAGACCTCGCACAGTTAAACGAGCGTAAGAGACCTCACTATCCGCCTGTGGACAGCCAATCACCAGCAAGGCCTGAAGGTAGCGGAGCCATTCACGAGCTGGTCAGACTCAGCCTAACAATGCCCTCTTACATCAGGCGAGTAAGGCCACACCCCTATCCAACCGACTACACGACAGTGTGAGTCACGGCCTAATGGTATAAGGCCCTCGTGCACTCATATATTCCACCCAGTCACGGCGTTGGAGCAGATCCTTAATACCATAGAAGTTTTGAAAATTTCACCCATGGGCATCCTATGCATCCACTATACTCAAGTAACATTTTTGGTGTCCAAACATGGCCATCCACAATGTATCTGTGTAGGGTATAGCCCTGATGAAGTAAGGAAAATAATGCTCATATGCTATGCAATGCCAGATGCATGAATCACACAAAATCAACCATGCATCAATCCCAAGCATCCAAACTGCTCAAGAGGGGATATTACGTCCCTTGGAAAAAGTATCATGCAATGCTCAATGACACAATATGACCACACATACATAGTGTCAACCAAGCATACAATGATGTACATGGGCTATGAAGATGGGTCTAGACGCATTATGTGGTGATATACAAAGTACTACACTCCTATCCAAGAAAGGACTAAGACTAGGTATTTAGACAATACCTATAAGGAATCTCACCTCTAGTGGGGGCCCATTTACCTGGGGTAACCCCCGAGACTAAGTATACAAACTACGGGTCTAAGCGATATAGAAATAAGCCTAATAAGAGTCTAAGATGATCATCCAATCACTCTTAAATACAACCAGGCCTAGAGGGGTCCATAAAGGGAACATTTAACCACCATTTCCCAAAAAGGCATATCAACCATGAATGATGTGGATAAAAGGCCCCAGGCCTACATTAAAGATAAAAATAAATGTAACCAATCATATATATGTATATTCCTCATAATAGGCCATAAAAAGATAAAATATCACTTTTAACAACATGGGGCCCAAGAGGAAAATTAAGGCCCAAGGCTCAATTTTCTAATGGCCATAGAATCCATGCATTGAATCAGACTTGGTGGGCAGCCCATGTATACAATATACGACTAAATAAGTTTAAGTTTGGATGAAATGGGCCCAACTACATCAGCCCAATAACTTAGCAATTTAAGTGGGCAACCAAGGGCCCAATACTATCATTGTCTTAGCCCACAAGTCCATCAAAATGGTGAAAGTTGGCCCAATATATGGTTGGGCCAAACTGGGACAACTCTGCCCACTTTGGGCCCATGGGATGCCCCAAAGATTATAAGAAAACATAAGCATGTAATACGTACACAAGTTCTCAATATAGTGGACCCCACAGCCAAATAAAGTTTTAACCATAAAATTTTACATTTAAGGCCATTTGATAAACTTTTGGCCAGTTTAACTTCCTACACCTACTAAGGTCCAGAAATCAGTTAACTGTGTGAAGATAATCTCATAAAAGCCAACTATATTTGCTGGGGGACCCCACCAGATGGAGAGTGCGTATGTATCATGTAAAGATCAAGTGGGCCTGTTACTGGATTGTGAGTCTAGCAGTAACCCGAGGCAGAGAATACATCCATAATCGGGTGATCCAAGGCTTGGATGGCCTGGACCAAACATGCGTTAAGGTAGGTTCCACATACATACACAGTAAGCCCTAAACAAATGGCTTAGGGTCTATGGTGGGCCTTTAACCATCCATAAAGAAACCTATGGGCCTACCTTAGGATCACCCAGGAGGACATTCAACCTCAAATGACTTTCAAGAGGTAGCCCGCCACTACTCATATAGTATAAGGTCTAAAGCCCACGCAATGCATGGCCTAATGGGCCATACACCAAGCCCAACTTATGGGCCAAATAGTGGACCCTCAAGTAAGGTTTGGGCCAACTACAAAGGTCATAATTTCACATATTGTGGTGGGCTTCATGGGCAGCCCAATAATTCATTTACATGGGCAAGTTTTACATTTAACACAAATGAGTTGAGCCTCACTTTTAGCCCAAGTACAGGGTCAATTTAGTGGGCAACTAAGAGCCCAACTTCTTGCATATTATTGCCCTTAAGCCCATCACAATCAATAGGAGAGTATAGCCCCAAGATCAATGAGCCTATCCAAAAGAAGTGAGTCCAAAAGACCTAATCACTACCACAAAAGGGGTGGTCATGAATATACTATATTACATAATGGGCCTTAAGGAAATGGCCCAAAACAAAAGTCATCCTATTCATACATTATAGTAGATTTAAGGGCAGCCCATAAGTCCAAGAATACACAAGGGCGAGACCTATACCGACAGGGTGGGCCTTGCCTCATCAGATAAAGACTTAATAAGGCCCTCCACAATATGCATTTATGTGGGCTTTACAAGTCAGCCCACAATTAAACACTTCATAAGGGCATCAAGGCCCATTAATACACATGATCAGCTTATAGACAGCTCATTGGGCTCATAAATCAATATGGTCAGCCCTTGCACAATCTTGGGCTCAAGAAAGAAGTTCCTAGCCCATTGAGCCTATAAAACTATTAAAAATTCTGGTTAAGGCTAGCCCACAAAACCATCACAAAGGTGGGCCTCAAGGGGCACTGATTAAGCTCAAAATGTCTAAGAAAGGAAAGCAAGGAGTGTGTGCAACACTCTCTCAAATTCGGTGTGCCACAATAGTTCCTAAACAATCAACCATGTAGTAAATTTTGGGTCCCTTGCTGAAATTCCAGCCCACCCATTTCCTAGGCCTACTGGAGTCCAGAAATTTATTTAATTTAGATGGGTTACTGACCCATGGTGATCCACATATATCATAGTGAGTCCCACCAGATAAAAAGGGAGATATACAACACTTACTTCAAGTGGGCCATGCCATTAGAATGCAGGCACAGCAACCCAAAGTAGGGGCATGCCTGGGTATTTGGCATAAAACTGATACAAATTGCAGGCCACACCACGGTCGGTACAGAGGCCCAATGGCCCAGATAATTTATAGGGTGGTCCTTTCATAGGTGGGTCAGACCTCCTAAAATTTAAAATTTTTTGACATCTAAAAATATTTTAATTAATTTAAATAAAACAATCTATCCTGAAACTCGGACTGATCTGGACACCATATTTTAGTGGGCTGGTCCAGCCACCACCATGGTGTGTATAGACGTCCAATGGCTCTAAAAATTTTTAGGTAGGTCTTAACATGAGTTTAACACATCCCTGTAAATTTTTATAATTTTTACACACTCGAAAGTATTTTAATAAATTTTAAGAATATAATCTGTCCAGGGTGAACTATTGCTAGAATGTAACTTTTCTGAATTTGGGTCATCCAATGGGTGGGTTCTGGGCCTCCTAAATTCATGAAATTTGGACCCAAGATCCCTCATCAAGCCTACAAAAATATGGGACTTAGAAAGATGGCCCACCTTCTGAGAAAAATATTTTTAAAATTTTATTTTTATGGAACTATACTGCTGGACTATACAGCAGAATTTTTCTGGTAGTCCAATATGTTGGCCCACCCGTTTGGATACCCAAATGAGGTCCATTAGCCCTAAAATTCTGCAGGTAGGTCCAAACATGGGTGGGCCACCTCATTGCAAAATTTTAGTATTTTTGAGGTAGTATAAATATTTTATTTATTTCATACAAATTATGGACAGCAAGATCTAGATTTTATTTTCCTGCTTCAGCAATGCTGCTGTCCTTGACTTGTGTACCCAATTAGAGTACGCCCAGGTCTTCTGAAATTTGGGGAAATGCAAGGCCAACTGTTGAGGGTCAAATATTGCATATCAGACCCCAGTTATTACCTGAATTTATGAATATAATGCTGTCTAATGACCAATTTAACCGTGTTTATGCTGTAGGAGGTATTTAGGAGCATGAACTAAAAATGGTGTTAAAAGCATGAATTTAATGATCTGAAGGCACCAAGGCAAGGGATGGAATCCAGGGGACCAAGATTGATGGATTTACCAGTCAGAAATCTGAGAAACTGAAGTTCAAGTGGCTTGCAGGACGTCCAGAATACAAGATCAAAGGGTTTCTACCATCCACTCGGCTCGAAAATTGATACATGGCCAAGGGACCACAAATTAACCATACACATCAAATTTCATCCATTGAATCTTTGTGCAACTAGCCCAACGAACAGAACAGCCCATGAATCTGTGATTTTGGGCCCACCTGAGATATGGATATGCTTCAAAGTTGGTATCACCCCATTTTATGAGGTGACAAAGCAGATGATCGGAGTAGATCTGTCAGAATAATCACCATAGGTCCCACCTATGTGAGAGTGCATGGTGCACAAAAGTACGCCAGCGCACTGCACTTTCAAGCCGGTCAAATTTGCTGTTGACCGACAAAAAACCAGAAACTCTTGTTTCTCCAGCAAACGCATAAGACCTACGGTTGGGGTGATATATGGGCCATCACCTTTCATTATTTAGCCAATCCAGACCGTTAATTTGTTCCACAAGGTAAAACTGACGGTACAAATGGTGGGTTTTTAGATCCAAGAATGCGTACGCATGGAAACAGCATCGCCACATCTAACGGATGGCACATTTAAAACTCAAAGGGCTCCACTCAACTCAATCTAAAGTTGTCCATATCTGGATGGTTTTTTGACATGAATCAAATGGATGAAGTGGATCTCCGAAAAATCACCGATCATGGGCCCCACCAACGTCCTTGCGCAAAACGGCAACTGCCGTTACAGCGAGAAATCGCTGATTGTTGGTCGATGTTGTGGGCCCCACCCATTGCCCATATGGAGAATCCAAACCATTCATCAGATTTATAAATGCCGGTTTACCATCGCCTAGATGACGGAATTTCAAACAACAATAAAGATCGGGTTTTAATCGTCCAAATGGAAGACCGATGGTGCAAAAGAAACTTTGTGGGTCGCACCGAATCCAATCCGAAATTGACCATATTCGATTATTTTTTCGAGAGGATTCCATTGAATGGACTGGATTTCACCATTGATAGTGATCGTGAGTCCACCGACATCACAACAAAAGCCATTCGCAGGCCCTGTTTTCACGCAAGCGCTGGGTGTTTTTGCGAACCATTACACGAACATAGTCATGATCGGATGGAAAATCCAATCCGTTCATCGTGTATGCCACTCAGAAATGTCCCTAGGGACGATGTTCTCTTGGACAGAAGTTAGGAATAAAATTGTTAGACTGTCTTCTTGGTTACGTAACAGAGCTTACGTAAGAAAAATTTCAATGCTGCGTAAAGGGAATTGCCGACGGAAGCTTTAGAAGGACTTTACAAAACCAACCACTCGACCGACTCAGCATGGACTAGATCAGCTATAAAAGAAATAGAAGAAAGGAGAAAAAGAAAAAAAATCATCTTTCTCTTGGCTTGGGTTTTAACGTGAGAGAGAGAGAATCAGATAGTTGTATTTTTTTCTTTTCTTTCTCTTTTATTTTGTTTTATTTAAAAGATGTTCAGCCCATCCATGAGTGGCTAAACCTCATAGCTAGGGCTAAGAGGTGAAGCTTGTAGTGAGATGGGAGATTTTATTTTATGTTTTTAATTTAATTTTAATTCTTGAATTGACGTTGATTTTAGTTGATTATTAATGGCATGTTTTGTTTAGTCTTTAATGGTTTGTTGTGATTGAAATTACAATGGGTCTGCAATGGTTTGGAGCATGTCCTTTTCCCATTATGTTTATGATGTCAGGAAGCCCCGTTGTTCACCATAGTCTCCTGGGCATGGTTGGATGACGGTACCCTTCCTAAGTTTCATAGCATGTGATTGGTTGGTAATTAGTTTAATTCTGTTGTTTGCCATAGTCTCTTGGTCATGGTTTGGTGATGGAATCCATTCTAATTCATATACCTTTCATCTCTTAAAAACTAGATCAATGACAGTTCAGTTAAATTCCATGATTCTCGAAGTTGGCATAAGATCTCCTTGATCTCTACAAGTGGATCCTCTGAATTCCTAGTTTTTTTTCCTCTGATTTCTATAAATTTTAGATTAATATTTTCACCATTATTCCTCAAATTATATTCAGTTTAGATTTCATCTTAGCCTAGTTCTAGTTCTAGTTAGTTTCAGAATACGTATAGTTTCAGTCCCTTGGGATTCGACCTCGGTCTTACCGAGTTTATTACTACATCACAACCCTGCACTTGGGGAGTGAACAAGTTTTTGGCGCCGTTGCAGGGACTGTCGGCTACGTTTTTCTGAAATTAATTAGTTTTGGGATTAGTTAAGATTAGGATTATTTTAACCGTAGATTTTTATTTTTATTTTCCTAATTTCTAGAAACTAACCTATTCTTCCTGTTTTGTAGGATTCTGAGATAGAAACTTCTAATTTGGTGATATCTTTTCTAATTTCTTTATTTTTTCTCTATTAGGGTTTTTAGAAATTTTCTAATCTTAGACTAACTGTTTTAAAAACTAACTTGTTTTGTTTTCTTCTGCAGGATCTTAACATAGGAACTTCTTATTTGGTAACACCCTTCTAACTTCTTCTCTTACTTTCTATATTGCTATAGGACTTTTCTTTTATTCTAGGATTAGACTCAGAGTCAGGGTTCTACCATGGAATCGTGGGTACGTGCATACGCTGAGATGGATAGGAGATATTGGGGAATGCCCGAGGGTTGTGGAATTCAACGTATACCTCAAGATTTTTCTCCATCACAAACAGACATTAAGAATCGAGCAGAACGTTATCTTCCATCGGTTAATAGGGCTGTATACGATCGTAATTATGGGAATGAGGATTATTATCAGCCATCATATTCTTCCATGTATGATCAGTATGACTATAACCAGTGGAAACATCAAAGCTGGGAAGATGAACCAACAACATGTTATAAGGATTATCTTCTTGGATACCCTAACATTGAAATCCAACCAGAAACGATACAGGAAAATTCAATTCAACATAACATGGAGTGGTTTGCGGAATTCAGAAAAGCAATGAAAGGACTCAATGCTCACCTTGATAGGATAGAGGAGGCTCGGTCATCCCAGCCACGACTCAATCCAGAAATACAATGCAAGGAAAGTGATCCGCATTCACTTTTGAAAGAATCTGGAATTTGGAATGAGGAGTTGGATTCCGTTAATGAGCATGTGGTTCAATTTCCCGATGAGTCGATCTCGATGACTGTTCGAAAGAATGGTGAAGATATATGAGTGTCTTTTAAATATAATGATGATGACACATTTCAATCACATGACATACTAGATTCTAATGATGAAGAAGATGTTAGTTTATGCGAACCTCAGCCCATTCTAGGTGAAGAATATGAGGAAAGTGATTCCATCCCAAGTGTGCACTGCACTGAACCAAAATATGATGAGTACTGGGATAACGATCCTGAATGTGTAACCACAATTCCCCTGGAATTAATCTCAAGTTTGGTCCAAGTCAATGATCAAGAAGTACGCGAAGAGAACGGTCATAATGAGATACTTCACTCATCCGATATGTCTGATCTAAAAGTGGGAGAGCCCCTTATAACTGACCCTTCTATCTCTTGTGAGATATGTTTGGACCACTCCCCTGAATTAAATGATGATATGATTCGGGAGATGGACGAGTTGCGCGCTACGACTCTGGAATTTGAAATCACCCAGTTGAGGCCACCATCTAAACTGTTGAATGTTGACGATTCAATGCCTCTTCTGAGTAATTTCAATGAACAGAGTGATCATATCAATGCTTCGCATACTGACCCTCAATCTGTCTGTGCAGGGCTGGAGCAAGAGAGTATACATCCGTCCACTTTCAAGGATGATGGATTCCTTGAGCAGATCATCACAAGCTCCAAGGTGGAAAATAAGTCACTCTCAGAAGAATGTCCCAACTCTTTTGATGATTGCTTGACATACTTTGCAGATTCAAATGATCCCATGATAAGAGACATAGTGAATGCCTTACAAGACAACATCTCGGCAGTCAACATTGACCGAGAGAACCCTTACTCTGAAGCCCCTTCTTCCATAGATCCTGAATGTTTACCATTAAGGGATGAGGAGCTGGAAATTGAACCGAAGTCTACTACTTCGGAATGTGTTGAGACTACACCTCTTCATGAAAATTTTTCTCAACTTGATCTATCTGTAGTCTCTGATTCACCATGGGATACTAACTCTGAAACTTTTTCTGATACAGGTGAATCATTTATACTTTGGATACCTCAGGCGAATCAACAATAAATTTTTGATGAGGCAAATAAGTTTCTCTGGAAAGTCAAGCTCCAGGGCATCCAAGCCTATTGCAAAAAGGACTTTTGGATGATCCTGTTGAGAAACTTACTTAGAAACTTATCAAGATATTTGCCGGAAGGAGAACCTTGTGGCATGATCAAGTTCTATGATCGATTCAATGTTTGTGGGTAACATTACTGCAAACCCTCACGAAACTACAACTCGTCCACTAGGGGAAACCTAGGGGTTTAAAGGCTTGTTGCATACGCTAAATGCAATCGAGAGCACCTGCGAAAGTGGTATAGGTAGGATCTTATTTTTGTTATTTTTGTTTTACTTTCTCTCTCGTACTAACCTGATCTCTCCCAGCGATCTCTTGAAAAATCTCTCTCGATTCGTTATCCAGGTACTATCCTCTCATCACTTCTCATTTACTTTTGTTGTCCCATATGCATTGCATGTTTATCTCTTTTACATTGAGGACAATGTAGATTTTAGGTTGGGGGTGGGGGATTAGGTTACCTAATCAGTGTTTTTCTGGGTCATGAGCAAAAATTGTGAAATTGTGAAAATTTTTAAAATTTTTCTGAAAATTCCTGTGAATTCGAAGTGATTTTGACAGATATCTTTGATTTCGATACGTGATGTTGGTCATGTATGACTCTTGACTTCAGTTATCTGTTAGATTTCACAATTAAGATCGAATTATTAATCCATGATTAGAAGTTGTGAACATTGATTGAGTCATGATTTCACATGCCACATCTTGCTGTCACATTAAGGTTTCAGTCTGATATTGAAGGGTTAACTTGGTAATAACTAAGCATGGAAGGAACCAGCCTAGACAATTTGCCTATTATGATTAAAAAAAAAAAAGAAAAAAGAAAAAAAAGAAAGAAGCAAAATTGAAGAAAAAGAAAATACCTAGGGTTGGGTGAATGGCCTTCACTACAGGTCTGCTCCCTACAGGTGAAGGTTTGATTCCCTATGGTTAACAGTTGGAAAGAGTTGGGTGACTATCTTCACCATAGGTTTGCTCCCTATAGGTGAAAATTTGATTCCTCTCTTGACATTCTTTAAAAAAAAAAAAAAAAAAAAAAAAAAAAAAAAAAAAAAAGAAAAATCAAAAGATGATCTTTGAGGCAAGTGTTGGTTATTATGAACTCTCTTGTTGATCACCAATGATATCCTGAGAATAAAGAATTGAATCTTAATGTTGATGAGCCGAGAGTATGCTATATGCTTATGGATCTTAATGTTTAGAAATTTTCTAATTAGTGGATTAATATTTTGAACTGGACTAGGAAGTTTACCATGCACTCGAGTCCAGGAGAAAGCAATGCCCAACATCCATAAATCTTAAAATTCTAATATCTGAATTGTTTTTCAAAAGAATCATTCGAGTTCATAGAAATTATCGGGTAATTCTCAACTTATTTTTCGCATACTTTGCTCGGGACTAGCAAAATGCTGGTTGGGGGTTGTGTTGAGGGTCAAATTTTACATATCAGACCCCAGTTATTACCTGAATTTACGAATATAATGCTGTCTAATGACCAATTTAACCGTGTTTATGCTGCAGGAGGTATTTAGGAGCATGAACTAAAAATGGTGTTAAAAGCATGAATTTAATGATCTGAAGGCACCAAGGCAAGGGATGGAACCCAGGGGACCAAGATTGATGGATTTACCAGTCAGAAATCTGAGAAACTGAAGTTCAAGTGGCCTGCTGGACGTCCAGAATACAAGATCAAAGGGTTTCCACCATCCACTCGGCTCGAAAATTGATACATGGCCAAGGGACCACAAATTAACTGTACACATCAAATTTCATCCATTGAATCTTTGTGCAACTAGCCCAACGAACAGAACAGCCCATGAATCTGTGATTTTGGGCCCACCTGAGATATGGATATGCTTCAAAGTTGGTATCACCCCATTTTATGAGGTGACAAAGCAGATGATCGAAGTAGATCTGTCAGAATAATCACCATAGGTCCCACCTATGTGAGAGTGCATGGTGCACAAAAGTACGCTAGCCGTGCACTGCACTTTCAAGCCGGTCAAATTTGCTGTTGACCGACAAAAAACCAGAAACTCTTATTTCTCCAGCAAACGCATAAGACCTACGGTTGGGGTGATATATGGGCCATCACCTTTCATTATTTAGCCAATCCAGACCGTTAATTTGTTCCACAAGGTAAAACCGACGGTACAAATGGTGGGTTTTTAGATCTAAGCATGCGTACGCATGGAAACAGCATCGCCACATCTAACGGACGGCACATTTAAAACTCAAAGGGCTCCACTCAACTCAATCTAAAGTTGTCCATATCTGGATGGTTTTTCGACGTAATTGTAAGACCCGTATCTTGGTCCGTACCTTTCCGTACACTTCCGCGGTCGTACCGGTCGAATTTCGGCAACTTTCGACCCTTAAACAATATCGACGCGCGACCTGGATTCATGTACCGACAACCCGAGTCGACTCAACCCGAAACCAATACCTTAGCGACCGCACCGTCGCCGCGGTTCCGATACCGCGACTCACGCGCCAAGGCGATACCCTGATCAAGAGATATGAGCCAACGTTCGGTGCGAGAAAACGCCGCGCGTTGCGAAAACCAAGAGAATCTCAACGATGTGTCACATCAATCACATCAATCCCATCAATCAATCACCCATCAACCCATCACATGTCAAGTACACATCACCTCCATCCCTTTTCCCAAGCAACCACAAAAGTCTCCACATCCCATACCTCTCTTACACAAAAGCCACAAAAGTCTTCCTAACCCATACTTTTCTTACACAACCATCACTCACCCATCCATCCATCACTCTCTCTCTCTCCCTTTACATCACTCTCTCTCTTACTCTCCCTCATTCCAAAAAAATCCAAGCAACAAAAATTGCAAGGAGCTCCCACGTATGAGAATTTCCAACCTCCCTCTAAGCTTCAAGTGGCCCACCTTCCTACCCCCAAAATCCCCCATCTCAACCCTCCATTCTTCATCCTAACCGTTGAAGTTGAAGCCAAGGTGCCAAGGAACCCCTAGGAGCGAGAAGATCGGACGGTGGGTGCTTCTATAGGATAGATTTTCTTGTTTTTATGGTGTACCAAGTGAGGCCCACCGATCCATGGTGTGGATCTCACTTGGGACCCTTATTTGTGGCCGATGGACCACTTGGATCGTCATGATCATTCCATGATGGGGCCATTCTCCATGGACCCCATCATGATGGTTATTTTCATTGCAAAAGGTCATCTAGACCGTCCATAACGGTAGAGAATGGATCTCCACCGTTGATTTATAATTTTGATGGTCCCATGATCAAAGGGGTCCATTTATTGTATGTTTCATTGCAAGGGAGGGCCCATAATGACGGGGACCCTCCATCACAAGCCGTGTCCCACTCTCCATGCCTCTCTCTCTATTTTATTTTATTTTATTTTATTTATTGCAAAAAGGATGGTGTGGCCCACTTGAATGGATCCCATCTTAATGTAGTATTTATTTTAATCAAGTGGGGCCCACCTTAGATGTTACTCCTATGACGCCCATCATGTGATGGCCCACTTCATCAGGGCCCACCATCAAAAAAAAAAAAAAAAAAATATATACAAATAAAAGTTAAAACCGTCCAGCGTCCCAGACGCTGGACGTTGTAATGAAAGGAGAATAAAGGAAAGAAGAAAAGAGGATTTTTGGGTGGCTCCCTTGCATAGGCTCCACCCTGATGTTTATGCTCAATCCGAGCCGTCCATCCTCTTACTTGCAGAGTTTTAACCGTTGGGTGGAAGTTTGGGGTTGATTTGAAGACCTGGTGGGCCATAGCATCAAATAATGTACCTCGACCATTCAAGGAACCATTTTCTCATTTTCTTCATTTTCTGGCGTCAAAAAAATTCAAACTTTGGACTTAATTGGACGGCCTCGGGCCACTGATCGCAATGGCTGGGACGGATTTCGCTTTAGCGGGCCCCGCGGGTGAAAAACCCCGAAAACAGTCTTTTTTTCCAAAATTGAAAAGAGGCAATGCCTCTGCATTTTTTTTTGGGTGTCAGGCACCAGCGCACGCTGTTGCGTGCAGTAGCCTTGGCGGGCGGTGGCGTCCGGTTAGGGACCCACGGCTCCAGCCGTGGGCCCCACAATAATATTTATTTTGTCATCCAATTTGTTCACTAGGTGGGCCACCTCAGTGGCGGGCCCCCCTCCAAAAACGAATCAGATCCAAAGCTCAGGTGGCCCACACCAAGTGAATCAATGTAATTGAAATTTTGCCATTAAAAATCTTCCTGGGGCCCACTGAAGTTTCGAATCAGGCTGAAATTTATGTCATCCCTTCATCCAGGTCCGAGTGACCTTATGAATGGGTTGGATGGCAAATAGATATTACTGTGTGGGCCCCACATGGGACCCACATTCTTTAAAAAAAAAAAAAAAAAAAAAAAAAAAAAAAAAGAAACAAAGTCCACCGTCCAGAGGACGGTGGCACCCACCGTTTTGTATCTGCCCATCCACCGTCCAGCAGACGGTGGGGCCCCTTGGAGAGTATGTCTGGTCCCTCACCAGCAACAGTGGGACCCACCATGATGCACGTGATGCATCCGGATCGTCCATCCCCTTGGTGGGATCATTTTATAACATGGTGCCACTGATTGGGTGGGCCATTTACATATGGGTTAGCCCCTTTTGGGTTGCAATAGGCCTATGGGCTAGGTCCATTGTATCATAAAAGGCCTATGGGCTAGTCCCATTTAAATTAGAAAATGCTTATGGGCTAGGCCCATTTGATTCATGTAAGGCCCAAGAACTTGGGCCCACTTGATATGTAAAGCCTGTGGGCTTAACTTGATATTCAAGGCCTATGGTTTTAGGCCCAATGGATATGATCTAAGGCCAGGTGACTAGGCCATTTGATGTACTTCTAGCCCATAAAATTGGACCTATTTGTTATATTGTAAGACCCATGGGACTACACCCATTTGATTAAGAAAGGGTCCATGGGATTATGCCCACTTGGATATGCATGCAAGCTCATGGACTAGGCCCATTAGAATTGTTTAAAGCCTAGGAATTTAGGCCCATTCGACTCATATAAGGCCTCTGGGTTGAGGCCCAGTTGATATACATTTGGGGGCCCAATTGTGTGGCCCATTTGTTACATATTAGATTCATGTGACTAGGTCCAACTGATGTAATCCAAGGCCCACGGGCTTTGACCCATTGCAATGCACTTAAAACCCATTGGTGTGGCCCATTTATATGGCCCATCTGATGAATAAAAGGTCCATAAGATATGGCCCATTTGACATATATGTAAGACCCAATGGGAGGAACCTAAGGTCCATTGCAATGTGTAAACCCAATACCGATTATGTAGCGGTGTTTTAAGAAGATTGTGCCTGGGAAGTAATGCTGGTTTGATGTCCACATTGCGAGTGTAATGTTGGTTGGATGTCCACATTACGACTCTCCTTAGGGCCCATTACTGGACCATGTTTATCGTATTTAGGCTGTTCAGGCTCACCTGCATTGTAAGATAATGCATTTTATTATAACATGTTTAGTATAGTTTCATGACCCATGATCATACGCATCATATGCATGCTTGATATGAGGATTGACTGATTATGGCATATGCCTTCGGGCAGGTTGTTTATGGGCTCCCGGTTAGGCGGTGTTGCCCTACATGAGCGCACGGTATGCGCAGGATTGGTTGCATGACTGGATAGCGTGATTCATGCATTCCGCATTTGTGTGATATGGTTGTTGTACGCCCTAGCGACATCAGGGCTGTAGCCTCCACAGACGCATCGTGGTTGGCAGGATTGGATACCGGAAATCTTGTTCTACATGGGGTACTATAGATATCCCTGGGTGAAAGTCCCTAAACCCTTATGGTACCAAGAGGTTGCTCCAACGTCTAGACCGAGTGGGTAGATGAGCGTTGAGTGTCGATTACCAGACGGTTACGCTCTCCACTGTGTCGTGGTCGGTTGGAAGGGGGTGCGGCCTTACCCGCCCGAGAGTAGGGGGCAATGCTAGGCTGAGTCTGACCAGCTCGAGGAATGGGTCCGCTATCGACGAGTCGCGCCCGATATTGGCAGACGGATAGTGAGGTCTCTTCCACTTACCTTATTGCGCGCGATGTGGCGGCAATCTGGTTTAGAGTGTACTAGACCCCGGTGATATTCCATACTCTGAGCTGTACTGATATGTGGACATTGATGAGTATCTGTATGCTTGAGTTGCATTGTACATTGCATGGCCTTGGGATGGCCGATACCATTCATGTCTTGCATTGCATAGCCTTGGTACGGCTCATGACGTTTTGGTTCCATCTGCATATTCCGCATTACTCTGACATTGCATTCATATTACTACCTTGCGCACACACTTTCACCACCCTCTAAGCTTTCGGTAAGCTTATGCACGACCGTTGCGTGCAGGTGACGTTGGACTGCAGCAGCGTTGAGGCAGGAGCGCGTCGCTGATCATTTTGGAGT
This sequence comes from Magnolia kwangsiensis, assembly GCA_037074715.1. Taxonomy (NCBI): domain Eukaryota; kingdom Viridiplantae; phylum Streptophyta; class Magnoliopsida; order Magnoliales; family Magnoliaceae; genus Magnolia; species Magnolia kwangsiensis. The sequence goes on along the minus strand of CM073571.1, from coordinate 189,880,862 downwards.
TTTCTGTTATTTACCATTGTATTTCCCTTTATGCTCATTGTACTTGTAAAAAAATTTTTGATCATAGTGGAAATGTAATGGAGTGCTTGGTTGTTGTTTGTGGGTTATGCCTTTGGTTATGCTTATTACGAATCAAACTGATATTTAAAATCCTCCTTGTAGCATCCCAGGATCGGAACCTGGCGAATGGGAGCTAGGAGCCGAGAATGGGGTTCTACGGAGGCTGTCGGTGCCGGATTCGGCGATCGGGAATTTTGTGAGCCCGGTTTCCGAGTTTGGGGCGTGACAGAAGTTGGTATCAGAGCATAACTTGGGAATAACCGAGAACAACATTACATGTTTGCTATGAGTGAAGAATGGCTAAGTTCTGAAGTTCGGATAACTTCACGACCTTCCGAATCAGACCATTAACATGCGTACATTCGAGAGTTCTGGAAGATGATAGGCGCTTTCGCTCTTTCCTGTAGGGTATGGCGCCTGTTACTCGATCGACTCCCGCACCACCACCTGAGGATTCTACCTGACCATCGGAGACTCCAGATCTACCACCTGCGTCTCCCATCCCACCCTCAGAGATTCCTGCTTCTTCCCATGAGGATGACATTCCTCCACCTGAGACTGATGAGGAGCCGACTGTGACTGTGAGTGCCTCTCAGTTACAGCAGATGTTACTGGCTGTGACCGCCGCACTCCAGGGTCAGGGTAGACGCCCAGTTGTTTCACCAGCTCAGGCGGAGCAGGAGCGCGCGAGCGCCGTACTTCGTGAGTTTAGACGGCATGATCCCCCTCGTTTCCAGGGCGAGCCGGATCCGACTGCAGCCGAGAGATGGCGCTCCGATGTGGAGAAGATATTCGATACCATGTTATGCACGACCGAGCAGCGCGTCCGGTTAGCAGTATTTCTCTTCCACGGTGAGGCCGAGCATTGGTGGACCTCTGTCGCCCGTGTCGCTGGACCTGACTATGTCTGGACATGGGAGGACTTTGTGGACCGATTCGAGGAGCAGTACTTCCCTGACCACATCCGTCGTCAGCGAGCCTTAGAGTTCGAGACTCTGGTACAGGGAGACATGACCGTGGCACAGTACGCGGCCCGTTTCATGGCACTGTCGAGATTCGCACCATATATGGTTGATGATGAGGGGCGGAAGGCCCGCCGTTTCGAGCACGGCTTACGTTACGGCCTTCGAGGTCGTGTCATTGGGCATGAGCTTCCTACCTTCCAGGCAGTGGTGCGGAAGGCTCAGATATATGAGACTGAGTGGGCCGGTTCTCAGTCTGATCGTGGTCAGAGGGGAGACCGGAAGAGGCAGGCTCCTTCCAGTCATTCCCAGCAGGGTCGACCACAGCAGCAGAGGCGCACTGGTCGCCCAGCTTTCCGTGCACCATCAGCACCATCAGCACCTCCACCACCACCTCAGAGACAGTTCACCGGCACTTGCTTCAGGTGCGGTGCGACGGGACACCGTTCATGGGAGTGTCCCAGTCCCCAGCAGCAGCAGAGAGGTCCACAGCAGCAGAGACCTCCACCGCAGCAGCAGAGACCCCCACAGCAGCAGCGACAGCAGCCTCTACCACCGAGGCCACCTCAGCAGCAGCATCAGCATCAGCACCAGCCTCAGAGGCCACAGCAGCAGAGGCAGCAGTTTCGACCACCTCAGCGACCCCAGCAGCAGCAGCAGCACGTTCAGAGAGGACAGGCACCTCCCCAGCCAGCTCAGGCTAGGTTTTATGCGGCTCAGCAGGATCCGCAGTCATCTGGGGGAGTCGTTGAGGGTATACTGCCAGTTTCTGCATGCATTGCACGTGTATTGTTTGATTCTGGTGCATCACATTCTTTTGTGGCCGAGAGCTTTTGTCGATCGGCTGGCTTACCGTTAGAGTCTGCTGGTGAGAGTCTATCAGTATCGACTCCCTTGGGAAGGACTGCAGCGTTGGGACGATTCTGTTTGTCTTGTCCCGTTCTAGTTGGGGATACCTTCCTTCCCGCTGATTTGTTTGTTTTACCGATGTCCGAGTTCGACGTCATCCTAGGCATGGATTGGCTCGCTGAGTACTATGCCATTTTGGACTGCGCCGCGAGGACCGTCACGTTTTGTATACCCGGCGTGCCACAGTTCCAGTTCATTGCAGAGGCCAGAGGAGAGCAGTTGTCTTGTTTGATGTCGTGCGCCATAGAGGAGCATGTCGCCGTTTGCATCGACCATTTACCGATAGTTTGCGATTTTCCCGATGTGTTCCAGGAGATTCCAGGATTACCGCCTCGTCGACTCACCGAGTTCCAGATCGATCTTGTGCCTGGTACCGCGCCTATTTCGAAGGCTCCGTATCGTATGGCACCGTTGGAGTTACGGGAACTGCAGAAGCAGTTGGACGAGTTGCGTGAGTTGGGTTTTATTCGTCCGAGCAGTTCGCCGTGGGGAGCGCCGGTACTCTTCGTGAAGAAGAAGGATGGCTCGTTGAGGCTCTGCGTTGACTATCGCGAGCTCAACAAAGTCACGATCAAGAACAAGTACCCGCTCCCTAGGATTGATGATTTGTTCGACCAGCTGCAGGGTGCACAGTTCTTTTCGAAGATTGACCTGCGTTCTGGTTATCATCAGATTCGGGTCCGAGATGAGGACATTCCGAAGACAGCATTCAGGACGCGTTACGGTCATTTTGAGTTTCAGGTCATGTCCTTCGGACTGACCAATGCACCCGCGGTCTTCATGCAGTTGATGAACGAGGTTTTTCGCCCATATCTAGATCAGTTTGTTGTAGTCTTCATCGACGACATTCTGATCTATTCGAGGACCCGTGAGGAGCATGAGCAGCACTTGGAGATTACTCTACAGACCCTCCGCGCACACCAGCTGTATGCGAAGCTGGAGAAGTGCGAGTTCTGGCAGGAGGAGGTGAAGTTCCTCGGTCACGTGGTGACGAGGGAGGGTGTCGCAGTGGACCCCTCGAAGGTCGAGGCAGTGCGTCAGTGGGGCCAGCCCACGACTGCGACAGAGATCCGTAGTTTCCTTGGTTTGGCGGGCTACTACCGGCGTTTCATCGAGGGTTTTTCTCGTATTGCAGCCCCGCTGACCAGGTTGACTCGGAAGGGGGCAGAGTTTATTTGGAGTGACGCCTGCGAGCGAGCATTTACGGAGTTGAAGGACCGTCTGACGTCCGCTCCTGTCCTCACTCTTCCCTCTGGGAGTGATGGCTTTATTGTATTCACCGATGCCTCGCATATCGGTTTGGGTGCTGTCCTGATGCAGCACGGGAGACCAGTGGCCTTCGCGTCTCGTCAGCTCAAGGTCCATGAGCTGAACTACCCTACACATGATCTGGAGCTGGCTGCCGTTGTCTTCGCACTGAAGGTGTGGAGGCACTACCTTTACGGGATTAGGTTCGAGCTCTTCTCTGATCACAAGAGCTTGAAGTACCTCTTCTCGCAGTCTGAGTTGAATATGAGACAGAGGCGCTGGATGGAGCTCCTGAAGGACTATGATTTCGACCTTCAGTACCACCCGGGCAAGGCGAACGTGGTGGCAGATGCCCTCAGCCGTCAGCCACGAGGCCTAGTGGCGCACATGATGATTCAGGAGTGGCGGATGCTTGAGGATATTGCTGCGTATGACTTTGAGTTCGGCCTGCAGTCTTCCATAGTACAGTTATCGAGCTTGTCGATTCAACCCTCTCTTGTTGCTAGGGTGATCGAGGCTCAGCAGGCTGATGAGTCGTTGCAGAGTTATATGGCTGAGGCGGCATCTGAGGGTCAGGCAGATTGGCAGATCGGTACAGACGGTGGACTTCGCTTCAGAGGCCGATTATGTGTCCCGGATATTCCAGAGTTACGCAGAGATCTTATGACCGAGGCACATCGATCGCGGTTTTCTATCCACCCGGGCTCGACGAAGATGTACCGTGACATGAGGCGACAGTATTTTTGGGCGGGGATGAAGCGCCAGATCGCGAGTTTTGTGGCCGAGTGTGACACGTGTCAGCGTGTCAAGGCCGATCATCAGAGACCTCCTGGTCTATTGCAGCCGTTGAGTGTCCCGATGTGGAAGTGGGAGCACGTGTCGACCGATTTCATTATGGGTTTGCCGAGGACTCAGCGCGGTCATGACTCCATTTGGGTTGTTGTGGATCGTCTGACAAAGTCGGCACATTTCCTTGCGATGCGTGCGACTTGGTCTATGGACCAGCTTGCGAGACTGTTTATTGAGGAGATTGTGAGACTGCATGGCGTTCCAGTCTCGATCGTTTCTGACCGAGACTCGAGGTTCACGTCTCAGTTTTGGGGGAGCTTCCAGCGTGCGATGGGGACTGATTTGCAGCTCAGCACCGCGTACCATCCACAGACCGATGGCCAGACCGAGAGGGTCAATCAGATACTTGAGGATATGCTTCGGGCCTGCGCGATTGATTTCGGGGGTAGCTGGGATGAGCATCTGCGATTGGCTGAGTTCGCGTACAATAACAGCTATCAGGCGACCATCGGCATGGCTCCTTTTGAGGCACTATATGGCAGACCATGCAGATCACCGAGTTGTTGGACCGAGGTTGGAGAGCGTCGTCTCCTAGGTCCCGAGCTTGTGCAGGAGACTTCAGAGGCTATTGACATCATCAGGCAGAGGATGCGCACAGCTCAGAGCCGACAGAAGAGTTTTGCTGATCGTCGGCGTCGTCCCTTGGAGTTTGATGTAGGGGACCATGTGTATCTCAAGGTCTCGCCTATGAAGGGCGTAGTTCGATTTGGAGCGAAGGGCAAGCTTGCCCCGAGATTCATAGGACCTTTTGAGATCACTGGGCGCGTTGGCGCCGTGGCCTATCGGCTTGCCTTACCATCACAGTTGTCTGGCGTCCACAACGTGTTTCACGTCTCCATGTTGAGGAAGTGTGGGTCAGACATAGTTCCCGTTATTGATTGGCAGCCGTTGGAGGTTCGTAAGGACGCTTCTTACATTGAGCAGCCAGTCCGTATCCTTGATCGGAAGGAGCAGGTCCTCAGAACCAAGGTCATTCCATTGGTAAAGGTGCAGTGGGGTCACCATTCTATAGAGGAGGCTTCTTGGGAGCGTGAGGCTGAGATTCGAGATCGATATCCTCATCTCTTTGATGGTTGATGATCATGTATTGTATTTTGTACGCTGTCCCTGATTCTATATGATGACGTTATGTTTCTTATTCCTTGCGAGTTATGATTAGTTGCGACGCTTGTGTAAATTTCGAGGACGAAATTTTTATAAGGAGGGGAGAGCTGTAAGACCCGTATCTTGGTCCGTACCTTTCCGTACACTTCCGCGGTCGTACCGGTCGAATTTCGGCAACTTTCGACCCTTAAACAATATCGACGCGCGACCTGGATTCATGTACCGACAACCCGAGTCGACTCAACCCGAAACCAATACCTTAGCGACCGCACCGTCGCCGCGGTTCCGATACCGCGACTCACGCGCCAAGGCGATACCCTGATCAAGAGATATGAGCCAACGTTCGGTGCGAGAAAACGCCGCGCGTTGCGAAAACCAAGAGAATCTCAACGATGTGTCACATCAATCACATCAATCCCATCAATCAATCACCCATCAACCCATCACATGTCAAGTACACATCACCTCCATCCCTTTTCCCAAGCAACCACAAAAGTCTCCACATCCCATACCTCTCTTACACAAAAGCCACAAAAGTCTTCCTAACCCATACTTTTCTTACACAACCATCACTCACCCATCCATCCATCACTCTCTCTCTCTCCCTTTACATCACTCTCTCTCTTACTCTCCCTCATTCCAAAAAAATCCAAGCAACAAAAATTGCAAGGAGCTCCCACGTATGAGAATTTCCAACCTCCCTCTAAGCTTCAAGTGGCCCACCTTCCTACCCCCAAAATCCCCCATCTCAACCCTCCATTCTTCATCCTAACCGTTGAAGTTGAAGCCAAGGTGCCAAGGAACCCCTAGGAGCGAGAAGATCGGACGGTGGGTGCTTCTATAGGATAGATTTTCTTGTTTTTATGGTGTACCAAGTGAGGCCCACCGATCCATGGTGTGGATCTCACTTGGGACCCTTATTTGTGGCCGATGGACCACTTGGATCGTCATGATCATTCCATGATGGGGCCATTCTCCATGGACCCCATCATGATGGTTATTTTCATTGCAAAAGGTCATCTAGACCGTCCATAACGGTAGAGAATGGATCTCCACCATTGATTTATAATTTTGATGGTCCCATGATCAAAGGGGTCCATTTATTGTATGTTTCATTGCAAGGGAGGGCCCATAATGACGGGGACCCTCCATCACAAGCCGTGTCCCACTCTCCATGCCTCTCTCTCTATTTTATTTTATTTTATTTTATTTATTGTAAAAAGGATGGTGTGGCCCACTTGAATGGATCCCATCTTAATGTAGTATTTATTTTAATCAAGTGGGGCCCACCTTAGATGTTACTCCTATGACGCCCATCATGTGATGGCCCACTTCATCAGGGCCCACCATCAAAAAAAAAAAAAAAAAAATATATACAAATAAAAGTTAAAACCGTCCAGCGTCCCAGACGCTGGACGTTGTAATGAAAGGAGAATAAAGGAAAGAAGAAAAGAGGATTTTTGGGTGGCTCCCTTGCATAGGCTCCACCCTGATGTTTATGCTCAATCCGAGCCGTCCATCCTCTTACTTGCAGAGTTTTAACCGTTGGGTGGAAGTTTGGGGTTGATTTGAAGACCTGGTGGGCCATAGCATCAAATAATGTACCTCGACCATTCAAGGAACCATTTTCTCATTTTATTCATTTTCTGGCGTCAAAAAAATTCAAACTTTGGACTTAATTGGACGGCCTCGGGCCACTGATCGCAATGGCTGGGACGGATTTCGCTTTAGCGGGCCCCGCGGGTGAAAAACCCCGAAAACAGTCTTTTTTTCCAAAATTGAAAAGAGGCAATGCCTCTGCATTTTTTTTTGGGTGTCAGGCACCAGCGCACGCTGTTGCGTGCAGTAGCCTTGGCGGGCGGTGGCGTCCGGTTAGGGACCCACGGCTCCAGCCGTGGGCCCCACAATAATATTTATTTTGTCATCCAATTTGTTCACTAGGTGGGCCACCTCAGTGGCGGGCCCCCCTCCAAAAACGAATCAGATCCAAAGCTCAGGTGGCCCACACCAAGTGAATCAATGTAATTGAAATTTTGCCATTAAAAATCTTCCTGGGGCCCACTGAAGTTTCGAATCAGGCTGAAATTTATGTCATCCCTTCATCCAGGTCCGAGTGACCTTATGAATGGGTTGGATGGCAAATAGATATTACTGTGTGGGCCCCACATGGGACCCACATTCTTTTTAAAAAAAGAAAAAAAAAAAAAAAGAAAAAAAGAAACAAAGTCCACCGTCCAGAGGACGGTGGCACCCACCGTTTTGTATCTGCCCATCCACCGTCCAGCAGACGGTGGGGCCCCTTGGAGAGTATGTCTGGTCCCTCACCAGCAACAGTGGGACCCACCATGATGCACGTGATGCATCCGGATCGTCCATCCCCTTGGTGGGATCATTTTATAACATGGTGCCACTGATTGGGTGGGCCATTTACATATGGGTTAGCCCCTTTTGGGTTGCAATAGGCCTATGGGCTAGGTCCATTGTATCATAAAAGGCCTATGGGCTAGTCCCATTTAAATTAGAAAATGCTTATGGGCTAGGCCCATTTGATTCATGTAAGGCCCAAGAACTTGGGCCCACTTGATATGTAAAGCCTGTGGGCTTAACTTGATATTCAAGGCCTATGGTTTTAGGCCCAATGGATATGATCTAAGGCCAGGTGACTAGGCCATTTGATGTACTTCTAGCCCATAAAATTGGACCTATTTGTTATATTGTAAGACCCATGGGACTACACCCATTTGATTAAGAAAGGGTCCATGGGATTATGCCCACTTGGATATGCATGCAAGCTCATGGACTAGGCCCATTAGAATTGTTTAAAGCCTAGGAATTTAGGCCCATTCGACTCATATAAGGCCTCTGGGTTGAGGCCCAGTTGATATACATTTGGGGGCCCAATTGTGTGGCCCATTTGTTACATATTAGACTCATGTGACTAGGTCCAACTGATGTAATCCAAGGCCCACGGGCTTTGACCCATTGCAATGCACTTAAAACCCATTGGTGTGGCCCATTTATATGGCCCATCTGATGAATAAAAGGTCCATAAGATATGGCCCATTTGACATATATGTAAGACCCAATGGGAGGAACCTAAGGTCCATTGCAATGTGTAAACCCAATACCGATTATGTAGCGGTGTTTTAAGAAGATTGTGCCTGGGAAGTAATGCTGGTTTGATGTCCACATTGCGAGTGTAATGTTGGTTGGATGTCCACATTACGACTCTCCTTAGGGCCCATTACTGGACCATGTTTATCGTATTTAGGCCGTTCAGGCTCACCTGCATTGTAAGATAATGCATTTTATTATAACATGTTTAGTATAGTTTCATGACCCATGATCATACGCATCATATGCATGCTTGATATGAGGATTGACTGATTATGGCATATGCCTTCGGGCAGGTTGTTTATGGGCTCCCGGTTAGGCGGTGTTGCCCTACATGAGCGCACGGTATGCGCAGGATTGGTTGCATGACTGGATAGCGTGATTCATGCATTCCGCATTTGTGTGATATGGTTGTTGTACGCCCTAGCGACATCAGGGCTGTAGCCTCCACAGACGCATCGTGGTTGGCAGGATTGGATACCGGAAATCTTGTTCTACATGGGGTACTATAGATATCCCTGGGTGAAAGTCCCTAAACCCTTATGGTACCAAGAGGTTGCTCCAACGTCTAGACCGAGTGGGTAGATGAGCGTTGAGTGTCGATTACCAGACGGTTACGCTCTCCACTGTGTCGTGGTCGGTTGGAAGGGGGTGCGGCCTTACCCGCCCGAGAGTAGGGGGCAATGCTAGGCTGAGTCTGACCAGCTCGAGGAATGGGTCCGCTATCGACGAGTCGCGCCCGATATTGGCAGACGGATAGTGAGGTCTCTTCCACTTACCTTATTGCGCGCGATGTGGCGGCAATCTGGTTTAGAGTGTACTAGACCCCGGTGATATTCCATACTCTGAGCTGTACTGATATGTGGACATTGATGAGTATCTGTATGCTTGAGTTGCATTGTACATTGCATGGCCTTGGGATGGCCGATACCATTCATGTCTTGCATTGCATAGCCTTGGTACGGCTCATGACGTTTTGGTTCCATCTGCATATTCCGCATTACTCTGACATTGCATTCATATTACTACCTTGCGCACACACTTTCACCACCCTCTAAGCTTTCGGTAAGCTTATGCACGACCGTTGCGTGCAGGTGACGTTGGACTGCAGCAGCGTTGAGGCAGGAGCGCGTCGCTGATCATTTTGGAGTTTTCTGTTATTTACCATTGTATTTCCCTTTATGCTCATTGTACTTGTAAAAAAATTTTTGATCATAGTGGAAATGTAATGGAGTGCTTGGTTGTTGTTTGTGGGTTATGCCTTTGGTTATGCTTATTACGAATCAAACTGATATTTAAAATCCTCCTTGTAGCATCCCAGGATCGGAACCTGGCGAATGGGAGCTAGGAGCCGAGAATGGGGTTCTACGGAGGCTGTCGGTGCCGGATTCGGCGATCGGGAATTTTGTGAGCCCGGTTTCCGAGTTTGGGGCGTGACATGAATCAAATGGACGAAGTGGATCTCCAAAAAATCACCGATCATGGGCCCCACCAACGTCCTTGCGCAAAACGGCAACTGCCGTTACAGCGAGAAATCGCTGATTGTCGGTCGATGTTGTGGGCCCCACCCATTGCCCATATGGAGAATCCAAACCATTCATCAGATTTATAAATGCCGGTTTACCATCGCCTAGATGACGGAATTTCAAACAACAATAAAGATCGGGTTTTAATCGTCCAAATGGAAGATCGATGGTGCGAAAGAAACTTTGTGGGTCGCACCGAATCCAATCCGAAATTGACCATATTCGATTATTTTTTCGAGAGGATTCCATTGAATGGACTAGATTTCACCATTAATAGTGATCGTGAGTCCACTGACATCACAACAAAAGCCATTCGCAGGCCCTGTTTTCATGCAAGCGCTGGGTGTTTTTGCGAACCATTACACGAACATAGTCATGATCGGATGGAAAATTCGATCCGTTCATCGTGTATGCCACTCAGAAATGTCCTAAGGGACGATGTTCTCTTGGACAGAAGTTAGGAATAAAATTGTTAGACTGTCTTCTTGGTTACGTAACAGAGCTTACGTAAGAAAAATTTCAATGCTGCGTAAAGGGAATTGCCGACGGAAGCTTTGGAAGGACTTTACAAAACCAACCACTCGACCGACTCAGCATGGACTACATCAGCTATAAAAGAAATAGAAGAAAGGAGAAAAAGAAAAAGAAATCATCTTTCTCTTGGCTTGGGTTTTAACGTGAGAGAGAGAGAATCAGATAGTTGTATTTTTTTCTTTTCTTTCTCTTTTATTTTGTTTTATTTAAAAGATATTCAGCCCATCCATGAGTGGCTAAACCTCTTAGCTAGGGCTAAGAGGTGAAGCTTGTAGTGAGATGGGAGATTTTATTTTATGTTTTTAATTTAATTTTAATTCTTGAATTGACGTTGATTTTAGTTGATTATTAATGGCATGTTTTGTTTAGTCTTTAATGGTCTGTTGTGACTGAAATTACAATGGGTCTGCTATGGCTTGGAGCATGTCCTTTTCCCCATTATGTTTATGACGTCAGGAAGCCCCGTTGTTCACCATAGTCTCCTGGGCATGGTTGGATGACGGTACCCTTCCTAAGTTTCATAGCATGTGATTGGTTGGTAATTAGTTTAATTCTGTTGTTTGCCATAGTCTCTTGGGCATGGTTTGGTGATGGAATCCATTCTAATTCATATACCTTTCATCTCTTAAAAACTAGATCAATGACTGTTCAGTTAAATTCCATGATTCTCGAAGTTGGCATAAGATCTCCCTGATCTCTACAAGTGGATCCTCTAAATCCCTAGTTTCTTTTTCTCTGATTTTTATAAATTTTAGATTAATATTTTCACCATTATTCCTCAAATTATATTCTGTTTAGATTTCATCTTAGCCTAGTTCTAGTTCTAGTTAGTTTCAGAATACGTACAGTTTCAGTCCCTTGGGATTCGACCTCGGTCTTACCGAGTTTATTACTACATCACAACCCTGCACTTGGGGAGTGAACACCAACATCCCTGTACAAGTATAAAATAAGGTGGGGTCCACAAAGGTGGCCCACCATTTCAAAAACCTGTTGACATTTATGTTTTTCCAGCAAGCAGAGTGGCTGGATAGTCCAAAAAATCTGGACCGTCCACCCTCCTTAGCCCACCCTTTTGGGTGATCAAACAGGGACGGATGAGGGTGAGGTTTAACATGCTCTTAGGCGAGATCCACACCTCAAAGAAAATTCTAAGAAATCAGAGAAAAAGAAGCCATAAACAATGCCTACAACCCATACATTACAGCATAAAAGAAACAATTCCAGCAATTTTGACAGCAACATGTAATAGAAAGAATTAAAATATAAACATTATTTTTCATGGGTTTTAACCCCAGGAATTTATATGGTGGACTACCCCAGTGGGCCCCACAGATGTCCAGACCTTTTCCATCATCAAATACCCCTTGCATGTGCCCCATTTAGGTAGATTTTGGGGCCACATGTCTAAAGATGGACCGCTATGGGCGTCCAAGCTCCATGGTTGGTCTGAATTTTATTGGCCTATAAGGTGGGCCACACATGCAAGATCAGAATTCTATCATAAATAAAAATAAAGAATTGGCCACAAGAGGAGGGGCTCCGTTGCATTGAGGCCCTCCCCTTCATCAATCACACCATACATTCTTTCTATTTATATGCTACAACAAAGATCCACCACATGCATGCCCTAGATTTAAGATCAATGGATTGGATGTCATCCCACCCATGATTCTAAGGTCTAGATGACCTATCATGCCATAGAATCCAAGTAATCCTCCATAATGGGGGCCCATAGAGGGAAAACCCCATGCATGGGCATGCATGCATCAAATATGCCATTTGGCCACAACTAATGGATGATTTAGGATCTCTACCATTGATTGGTGGGTCCTAAACATCCCATATAAAAAGAAAAGAGGTCTAAGAACATGAAAATATAAATCCTAAATCCTAGGATACACCCACCTTAAAGCTTATCCTTCTTCTTCCACACTTGGGTTTTATAGCTCCAAGGGAGATGGATCAATGGTTGGGATGGGTTTTTGAGGGTTAGATGAGGAAGGAGAGGGAAGAAATGTGGCTGAAATTTTCAGCAAGGGAAGATGTTTTGGAGGTTCTAGTAATGGAAGAAGAGAAAATGAAAAGAAAAAGAGGGAATGGAGAGAGATGTAGCATGAGAGTAATGATAAATTTCTAGAAAGATGGAGGCATGCTTACCTTGGTTAGAGAAGAATGATGATTGCTATATGGAGATACAATCAAAGTTATAAGGTTGGTAGGTTTTCTAGGCTTGTGGGTAGTGTTTAGAGGTAGGTGGTGTAGGAATAGGGCTTAAGTAGTGTGCGTGTGTGGTGTGTGTTGGAAATAGTGCTAAGAGATGGAACTTACCTAGAAATCCCTACACACTATCCCTAGGTGGACCACATAACCATGATCAAGGGTCAAAAATTGCTCAGCCTACATCTTTTGATGGACACGTCGGATTTACGCATGAGACGTGGCGTTGGAACAGTGGGGACAATGCGGTCGTAATGGCATAGGTCTCAAATCGATCCGAGTCAAGTCTTTATGACTGGACTTACGAATGACCGCAAACACTATCCAAGGGTCACAGGTCACCGGAATTCGACTGGTAGGACCGCGGGACCAAGATGGACGGAATGCATACTCACACACACATGCAAACATGCGATCTCGGGTCGGGTCTGACATTTGTTCTAATGGTATGGGGTTAGTGCAAAAAGTTATCAGAGAACTCGCTGCTTTCAAGAAGTTTGGCGCATGGTACATGAATTGATGCTGTTAAAATCCTTATCATTTTGATGGTCATTTGTAGAGATCTTTCCAGTGGCCACAAAAATCTTCTCTTTGAACAGTTGCGAGATTGGTGGCAACATGCATTGCAATGTGACACCTACCATACCATCTAAAGAGGGTTGCAGTGTTGGAGCTCTGCTTCAAGAGTTATTGGTGAATAAGCCTTTGAAGCCCATCCATCAATATGGTCTGAATTTCTGTTGGTGCAAGTTGTGAGTATGAAGTAATGGTGGAATTGGCTGGCAAGCTACTTTATATCCTATAGTGTCTTCAGAAGTTCCTATTTTGAAGCATAAGTTTCGGTGAAATCTTTGATATTTCATCCTTCTGCACATTATCTACTCAGATAAGAAGATCCACCGGTTTTGGAAGCCTGTTTCAATCATTCGCAGATCACAATGGACTGATAAGTTGGTCCTATATGAACATATGTGACAATGTAATGTAGGTTACTATCCTATCCATTTAATTTAAGATGATTTGGATGTTACAGGTACAAGGTAATTAAGGAAGTTGGGGATGATGCCTTTGGAACTATATAGGGAGCTGTAAACAAGCTAACTAGTGAGGTGGCAAGTGCCTTCAAACTTCTCAAATGCAATGCAAACTTCTCAAATGCAATGCAGTGTCTCTACTCATATTAAAGGTATTTGTGTTGAATCCCATGCATTGACAATATTATGCATGCTCATGAGTAGGACATGCATAATTCCGTAAAATTGATGGAGTAGACTTGGATGTGTGTCAGAGCTATCCGGATGAGCGGGGGTCCCTGGAAGGTGGGAACCGCAATTATGATCATGATGAAGCTATCCATTTCCTATGGACAACATTGGAGGGGCCTGACCATTTGGACAGGCCGTGTTTAAGTATTTGCTCAAAATTAATGGAGTAGACCCGGATGTACATCGGAACTATCCGAATGAGCAGGGGTCCCTGGAAGGTTGGAACCACTGTTATGATCATGATGAAGCTGCCCATTTCCTATGGACAGCAATGGAGAGGCCTGACCATTTGGACAGGCCATGTTTATATTTATATTTGCAGGTACCACACCCTTAACCTAAACCACACGCTAAACCTATAACCTAAACCTATTCTCAATTCCCTGGAGCTATAACCTATGACCTATAACCTAAACCTAACCCTAAACCAAAACCTATAACCTAAACATAAACCTAAACCTAAACCTATAACTTATACTTATAACCTTAACCTAAACTATAACCTATACTTTTAACCTTAACCTAAACTTATAACCTTAACCTAAATCTATTCTCAAATCCTAAAACCTATACTTAACCTAAACCTAGACCTTAACCTAAACCTAAACCTATACTTATAACCTATAACATATAACCTATACTTATAACCTTATCGTAAACTTATAACCTTAACCTAAATCTATTCACAGATTTCAAAACCTATACTTATAACCTTAACCTAAACCTAAACCTATACTTATAACCTATAACCTATAACCTATAACCTAAAACCTAAACCCAATCCCGAACCCGAACCCGAACCCGATTTTCTAAACCTAAACCTTAACCTATAACCTTAACCTAAACTTATTTTCAAATTCCAAAACTTATACCTATAACATAAACCTAGACCTTAACATAAATATAAACTTATACTTATAACCTATAACATAAACCTTAACCTATAACCTAACCTAAACCTATACTTATAACCTAAACCTATTCTCAAATCCCAAAACCCATAACCTAAACCTTAACTTTAACCTAAACCAAAACCTATAACCTGAACCTAAACTCGAACCTAAACCTGAATCCCTAAACCTTAACCTAAACAAATAACCTATAACATATAACCTAAACCTAAAACCTAAAACCTAAAACCTAAACCTAAACCTATAACTTAAACCTAAACCTATAACCTATAACCTAAACCCTATAACCTTAATGTAAACCGATAACCTAATCCTATTCTCAAATCCCAAAACGTATAACCTAAACCTAAACCTTAACCTATAACCCAACCTAAACCTAAACTTATAACCTAAACCTATTCTCAAATCCCAAAACCTATAGCCTAAACCTAAACCTAAACCTATAACCCAACCTAAACCTATTCTCAAATTCCAAAACCCATAACCTAAACCTATAACCTATAACCTAAACCATAACCTATAACCTAAACTCGAATCCCTAAACCTTAACCAAAACATATAACCTATAACCTATAACCTAAACCTAAACCTAACCTAAACTTATAACCTAAACCTAAACCTAAACCTATAACCTTAACCTAAACCAAAACGTATAACCTAAACCTTAACATATAACCTATAACCTATAACCTAAAGTTATAACCTCTAACTAAACCTTAACCTAAACCTAAAACCTATATGTATTCTCAAATCCCTAAAGCTAAACCTACACCTAATCCTAATCTCAACTCCCTAACCTAAACCTAAACTTAAACTTGAAAACCCAAACTTAAACCCAATCCCGAACCCGAACCCTATTTCCTAAACCTAAACCTAAACCTATACTTATAACCTATAACCTAAACCTTAACCTATAACCCAAACCTTAACCTATAAACTAAACCTATAACCTATAACCTAAACCCAAACCTAAACCCGATCCCGAACCCGAACCCGATTTCCTAAACCTAAACCTTAGCCTATAACCTATACTTATAACCTTAACCTAAACCTATTCTCAAAGCCCAAAACCTATACCTATAACCTAAACCTAGACCTTAACCTAAACATAAACCTATACTTATAACCTATAACCTAAACCTAAACCTAAACCTAAACTTATAACCTAATCTTATTCTCAAATCCCAAAACCTATAACCTAAACCTAATCCTTAACCTATAACCCAACCTAAACCTAAACTTATAACCTAAACCTATTCTCAAATTCCAAAACCTATAACCTAAATCTAAACCTTAACCTATAACTCAACCTAAACCTAAACTTATAACCTAAACCAATTCTCAAATCTCAAAACCTATAACCTAAACCTAAACCTTAACCTATAACCCAACCTAAACCTATTCTCAAATCCCAAAACCCATAACCTAAGCCTAAACCTTAACCTAAACCTATAACCTATAACCTAAACCAAAACCTATAACCTAAACTCGATCCAAACCCGAACTCGAACCCGAATCCTAGTAGTGAACCCATTCCCAAATCCTATAACCTATAACCTAAACCTAAACCTAAACCTAAACTTAAAACCTAAAACCAAAAACTATAACCTAAACCAAAACCAAAACCTATAGCCTAAACCTGAACCCATTCTCAAATGCAAAAACCTATAACCTAAATTAAAACAAAAACCTAAACCTAAAACCTAAACCTATAACCTATAACCTAAATCAAAACCTATAATCTTAACCTAAACCTATAACCTATAACCTAAATCAAAACAAAAACCTAAACCTAAAACCTAAACCTATAACCTATAACCTAAATCAAAACCTATAACCTAAACCAAAACCAAAACCAATAACCTAAACCTAAACCCATTCTCAAATCCTATAACCTATAACCTAAACCTAAACCTATAACCTAAACCTAAACCTATAACCTAAACCTAAACCTATAATCTATAACTTAAACCAAAACCAAAACCTGTAGCCTAAACCTAAACCCATTATCAAATCCAAAAACCTATAACCTAAATCAAAACCAAAACCTAAACCTAAAACCTAAACCTATAACCTATAACCCAAATCAAAACCTAAACCTAAAACATAAACCTAAAACCTATAACCTAAATCAAAACCTATAACCTAAACCTACACCTTAACCTAAACCTATAGCCTATAATCTAAATCAAAACCAAAACCAAAACCTAAAACCTAAACCTATAACTTATAACCTAAACTAAAACTTATAACCTAAACCAAAACCAAAAGCTATAGCCTAAACCTGAACCCATTCTCAAATCCAAAAACCTATAACCTAAACCTTAACCTAAAATGCAAAAACCTATAACCTAAATTAAAACAAAAACCTAAACCTAAAACCTAAACCTATAACCTATAACCTAAATCAAAACCTATAATCTTAACCTAAACCTATAACCTATAACCTAAATCAAAACAAAAACCTAAACCTAAAACCTAAACCTATAACCTATAACCTAAATCAAAACCTATAACCTAAACCAAAACCAAAACCAATAACCTAAACCTAAACCCATTCTCAAATCCTATAACCTATAACCTAAACCTAAACCTATAACCTAAACCTAAACCTATAATCTATAACTTAAACCAAAACCAAAACCTGTAGCCTAAACCTAAACCCATTATCAAATCCAAAAACCTATAACCTAAATCAAAACCAAAACCTAAACCTAAAACCTAAACCTATAACCTATAACCCAAATCAAAACCTAAACCTAAAACATAAACCTAAAACCTATAACCTAAATCAAAACCTATAACCTAAACCTACACCTTAACCTAAACCTATAGCCTATAATCTAAATCAAAACCAAAACCAAAACCTAAAACCTAAACCTATAACTTATAACCTAAACTAAAACTTATAACCTAAACCAAAACCAAAAGCTATAGCCTAAACCTGAACCCATTCTCAAATCCAAAAACCTATAACCTAAACCTTAACCTAAAATGCAAAAACCTATAACCTAAATTAAAACAAAAACCTAAACCTAAAACCTAAACCTATAACCTATAACCTAAATCAAAACCTATAATCTTAACCTAAACCTATAACCTATAACCTAAATCAAAACAAAAACCTAAACCTAAAACCTAAACCTATAACCTATAACCTAAATCAAAACCTATAACCTAAACCAAAACCAAAACCAATAACCTAAACCTAAACCCATTCTCAAATCCTATAACCTATAACCTAAACCTAAACCTATAACCTAAACCTAAACCTATAATCTATAACTTAAACCAAAACCAAAACCTGTAGCCTAAACCTAAACCCATTATCAAATCCAAAAACCTATAACCTAAATCAAAACCAAAACCTAAACCTAAAACCTAAACCTATAACCTATAACCCAAATCAAAACCTAAACCTAAAACATAAACCTAAAACCTATAACCTAAATCAAAACCTATAACCTAAACCTACACCTTAACCTAAACCTATAGCCTATAATCTAAATCAAAACCAAAACCAAAACCTAAAACCTAAACCTATAACTTATAACCTAAACTAAAACTTATAACCTAAACCAAAACCAAAAGCTATAGCCTAAACCTGAACCCATTCTCAAATCCAAAAACCTATAACCTAAACCTTAACCTAAACCATTAACCTATAGCCTAAATTAAAACCTATAACCTAAACCAAAACCAAAACCTATAACCTAAACCCAAACCCATTATTAAATCCCAAAACCTATAACCAAAACCAAAACCAAAACCTATAACCTAAATCCGAACCCATTCTCAAATCCCAAAACCCAAACCTAAGCCTAAACCTAAACCTAAAACCTAAACCTAAACTCAAATCCCTAAACCTAAACCTAAACCTAATCCTATAACTTAAACTCAAATCCCTAAACCTTAACCTATAACCTAACCTAAACCTATACTTATAACCTAAAACTATTCTCAAATCCCAAAATCTATAACCTAAACCTAACCTTTCCCTAAACCTATAACCTAAACTCAATTCCCTAAACCTAAACCTAGACCTAAACCTAAACCTATAATCTAAACTCAAATCCCTAAACCTATACTTATAACCTAAAACTATTCCAAAATCCCAAAACCTATAACATAAACCTTACCTTTCCCTAAACCTATAACCTAAACTCAAATCCCTAAAACTAAACCTACACCTAATCCTAATCTCAACTCCCTAACCTAAACCAAAACCTAAACTTGAAAACTCAAACTTAAACCCAATCTCGAACCTGAACCCGATTTCCTAAACCTAAACCATAACCCATTCTCAAATCCAAAAACCTATAACCTAAACCTAAACCAAAACCAAAACCTATAACCTAAACCCAAACCCATTCTCAAATCCCAAAAACTATAACCTAAACCAAAACCAAAACCTACAATCTAAACTCAAACCCATTCTCAAATCTCAAAACCTATAACATAAACCTATAACCTATAACCTAAATTAAAATAAAAACCTAAACCTATAACCTATAACCTAAATCAAATCCTATAACCTAAACCTAAACCTATAACCTATAAACTAAATCAAAACATATAACCTAAACCAAAACTAAAACATATATCCTAAACCTAGACCCATTCTCAAATCCTATAACCTATAACCTAAACCTAAACCTAGACCCATTCTCAAATCCTATAACCTATAACCTAAACCTAAACCAATAACCTATAACCAAAACCTATAGCCTAAACCCGAACCCATTTTCAAATCCAAACACTTATAACATAAACCTAAACCTTAACCTAAACCGTTTACCTATAACCTAAATCAAAACCTATAACCTAAACCAAAACCAAAACCTATAACCTAAACCCGAACCCATAATCAAATCCTAAAATCTATAATCTAAACCGAAACCAAAACCTATAACCTAAACTCAAACCCATTCTCAAATTCCAAAACCCAAACCTAAACCTAAACCTAAACCTAAAACCTAAACCTAAACCTAAACCTTAACCTATAACATAAACTCAAATCCCTAAACCTAAACCTAAACCTAATCCTATAACCTAAACTCAAATCCCTAAACCTTAACTTATAACCTAACCTAAACCTATACTTATAACCTAAAACTATTCTCAAATCCCAAAACCTATAACCTAAACCTAACCTTTCCCTAAACCTATAACCTAAACTCAATTCCCTAAACCTAAACCTAAATCTATAACCTAAACTCAAAGCCCTAAACCTTTACCTATAACCTAACCTAAACCTATACTTATAACCTAAAACTATTCCCAAATCTCAAAACCTATAAACTAAAACTAATCTTCCCCTAAATCTATAACCTAAACTCAATTCCCTATAGCTAAACCTACACCGAATCCTAATCTCAACACTCTAACCTAAACCTAAACCTAAACTTGAAAACCCAAACTTAAACCCAATCCCAAACCTGAACCCGAATTCTTAAACCTAAACCATATCCCATTCTCAAATCTAGAAACCTATAACCTAAACCTAAACCAAAACTAAAACTTATAACCTAAACTTGAACCCATCCTCAAATCCCAAAACTTATAACCTAAACTAAAACCAAAACCAAAACCTATAACTTAAACCCGAACCCATTTTCAAATCCTAAAACCTATAACCTAAACCTAAACCTTAACCTAAACCTATAAGCTATAACCTAAACCAAAACCTATAACCTAAACCAAAACCAAAACGTATAACCTAAACCCGAACCCATTCTCAAATCCCAAAACCTATAACCTAAACATAAACCTATAACCTATAACATAAACCAAAACCTATAACTAAAACCAAAACCTATAACCTAAACCCAAACTCATTCTCAAATCCCAAAAACTATAACCTAAACCTAAACCTTAACATAAACATATAACATATAACCTAAATCAAAACCTCTAACCTAAACCAAAACCAAAACCTATAACCTAAACCCGAACCCATTATCAAATCCTAAAACCTATAACCTAAACCAAAACCAAAACCTATAATCTAAACCCAAACCCATTCTTAAATCCCCAAACCTATAACCTAAACCTTAACCTTAACCTAAACCTATAACCTATAACCTGAACCAAAACCTATAACCAAAATCAAAACCTATAAGCTAAACCTGAACCCATTCTCAAATCCCAAAACCTATAACCAAAACCTAAACCTATAATCTATAACCTAAACCAAAACCAAAACCTATAACCTAAACCCGAACCCATTCTCAAATCCCAAAACCTATAACCTAAACCTAAACCTATAACCTATAACCTAAACCAAAACCTATAACCTAAACCAAAACCAAAACCAAAACCTATAACCTAAACCTGAACTCATTCTCAAATCCCAAAACCTATAACCTAAACCTAAATCTTAACCTAAACCTATTACCTATAACCTAAATCAAAACCTTTAACCTAAACCAAAACCAAAACCTATAATCTAAACTTGAACCCATTATTAAATCCTAAAACCTATAACATAAACTGAAACCAAAACCTATAACCTAAACCCGAACCCATTCTCAAATCCCAAAACCCCAACCTAAACCTAAAACCTAAACCTAAATCTATAACCTAAACTCAAATCCCTAAACCTAAACCTAAACTAATCCTATAACATAAACTTAAATCCCTAAACCTTAACTTATATAACCTAAACCTATACTTATAACCTAAAACTATTCTCAAATCCCAAAACCTATAACCTTAAACTTATAACCTAAACTCAAATCCCTAAACCTTAACCTATAACCTAACCTAAACCTATACTTATAACTTAAAACTATTCCCAAATCCCAAAACATATAACCTAAACCTAACCTTTCCCTAAAACTATAACCTAAACTCAATTCCCTAAAGCTAAACCTACACCTAATCGTAATCTCAACTCTCTAACTTAAACCTAAACCTAAACTTGAAAACCCGAACTTAAACCCAATCCCAAACCTGAACTCATTTTCTTTAACTTAAACCATAACCCATTCTCAAATCCAAAAACCTATAACCTAAACCTAAACCAAAACCAAAACTTATAACCTACACCCGAACCCATTCTCAAATTCCAAAACCTATAACCTAAACCCAAACCCATTCTCAAATCCCGAAACCTATAACCTAAACCTTAACCTTAACCTAAACCTATAACCTCTAACCTTAACCAAAACCTACAACCTAAACCAAAACCAAAACCTATAGCCTAAACCTGAACCCATATTCTCAAATCCCAAAACCTATAACCTAAACCTAAACCTTAAACTAAACCTATAGCCTATAACTTAAACTAAAACCTATAACCTAAACCAAAACCAAAACCTATAACTTAAACCCGAACCCATTCTCAAATCCCAAAACCTATTACCTAAACCTAAACCTATAACTTATAACCTAAACCAAAACGAAAACCTATAAGCTAAACCCTAACTCATTCTCAAATCTCAAAACCTATAACCTAAACCTAAACCTTAACATAAACCTATAACCTATAACCTAAACCAAAACCAAAACCTATAATCTAAACCTGAACCCATTATCAAATCCTAAAACCTATAACCTAAACCGAAACCAAAACATATAACCTAAACCCGAACCCATTCTCAAATCCCAAAACCCAAACATAAACCTAAACCTATAACCTAAACTTAAATCCCTAAACCTAAACCTAAACCTAATCCTATAACCTAAACTCAAATTTCAAAAACTTAACTTATAGCCTAACCTAAACCTATACTTATAACCTAAAACTATTCTCAAATCCCAAAACCTATAACCTTAAACCTATAACCTAAACTCAAATCCCTAAACCTTAACCTATAACCTAATCTAAACTTATACTTATAACCTAAAACTATTCTCAAATCCCAAAACCTATAACCTAAACCTAACCTTTCCCTAAAACTATAACCTAAACTCAATTTCCTAAAGCTAAACTTACACCTAATCCTAATCTCAACTCTCTAACCTAAACCTAAACCTAAACTTGAAAACCCGAACTTAAACCCAATCTCGAACCTGAACCCATTTTCCTAAACCTAAACCATAACCCATTCTCAAATCCAAAAACCTATAACCTAAACCTAAACCAAAACCAAAACTTATAACCTACACCCGAACCCATTCTCAAATTCCAAAACCTATAACCTAAACCAAAAATAAAACCTATAACCTAAACCCAAACCCATTCTCAAATCCCAAAACCTATAACTTAAACCTTAACCTTAACCTAAACCTATAACCTATAACCTGAACCAAAACCTATATCCTAAACTAAAAGCAAAACCAAAACCTATAACCTAAACCTGAACCCATTCTCAAATCCCAAAACCTATAACCTAAACCTAAACCTATAATCTATAACCTAAACCAAAACCAAAACCAAAACCTATAACCTAAACTTGAACCCATTCTCAAATCCCAAAACCTATAACCTAAACCTAAACCTATAACCTATAACCTAAACTAAAACCTATAACCTAAACCAAAACCAAAACATATAACCTAAACCCGAACTCATTCTTAAATCCCAAAACCTATAACCTAAACCTAAACCTTAACCTAAATCTATAACCTAAACCAAAACCTTTAACCCAAACCAAAACCAAAACCTATAATCTAAACCTGAACCCATTATCAAATCCTAAAACCTATAACATAAACCGAAACTAAAACCTATAACCTAAATCCGAACCCATTCTCAAATCTCAAAACCCAAACCTAAACCTATAACCTAAACCTAAACCTATAACCTAAACTCAAATCCCTAAACCTAAACCTAAACCTAATCCTATAACCTAAACTCAAATCTCTAAACCTTAACTTATAACCTAACCTAAACCTATACTTATAACCTAAAACTATTCTCAAATCCTAAAACCTCTAACCTAAACTCAAATTCCTAAACCTTAACCTATAACCTAACCTAAACCTATACTTATGACCTAAAACTATTCCCAAATCCCAAAACCTATAACCTAAACCTAACCTTTTTCTAAAACTATAACCTAAACTTAATTCCCTAAAGCTAAACCTACACCTAATCCTAATCTCAACTCTCTAACCTAAACCTAAACCTAAACTTGAAAACCCGAACTTAAACCCAATCCCGAACCTGAACCCATTTTCCTAAACCTAAACCATAACCTATTCTCAAATCCAAAAACCTATAACCAAAACCAAAACCAAAACCAAAACTTATAACCTACACCCGAACCCATTCTCAAATCCTAAAACCTATAACCTAAACCCAAACCCATTCTCAAATCCCAAAACCTAAAACCTAAACCTTAACCTTAACCTAAACCTATAACCTCTAACCTGAACCAAAACCTACAACCTAAACCAAAACCAAAATCTATAACCTAAACCTGAACCCATTCTCAAATCCCAAAACCTATAACCTAAACCTAAACCTAAACTAAAACAAAAACCTATAACTTAAACCCGAACCCATTCTCAAATCCCAAAACCTATAACCTAAACCGAAACCTATAACCTATAACCTAAACCAAAACCTATAACATAAACCAAAACCAAAACCTATAACCTAAACCCAAACTCATTCTCAAATCCCAAAACCTATAACCTAAACCGAAACCTATAACCTAAACCAAAACCAAAACCTATAACCTAAACCCAAACTTATTCTCAAATCCCAAAACCTATAACCTAAACCTAAACCTTAACCTAAACCTATAACCTATAACCTAAATCAAAACCTTTAACCTAAACCAAAACCAAAACTTATAATCTAAACCTGAACCCATTATCAAATACTAAAACCTATAACATAAACCGAAACTAAAACTTATAACCTAAACCCGAACCCATTCTCAAATCCCAAAACCCAAACCTAAACCTAAACCTATAACCTAAACTCAAATCCCTAAACCTAAACCTAAACCTAATCTTATAACCTAAACGAAAATCCCTAAACCTTAACTTATAACCTAACCTAAACCTATACTTATAATCTAAAACTATTCTCAAATCCCAAAACCTATAACCTAAACTCAAATCCCTAAACCTTAACCTATAACCTAACCTAAACTTATAACCTAAAACTATTCCCAAATCTCAAAACCTATAACCTAAACCTAACCTTTCCCTAAAACTATAACCTAAACTCAATTCCCTAAAGCTAAACCTACACCTAATCCTAATCTCAACTCTCTAACCTAAACCTAAACCTAAACTTGAAAATCCGAACTTCAAAATCCCAAACCTGTACCCGTTTTCCTAAACCTAAACCATAACCCATTCTCAAATCCAAAAACCTATAACCTAAACCTAAACCAAAACTAAAACTTAGAACCTACACCCGAACCCATTCTCTAATCTCAAAACCTATAACCTAAACAAAAACCAAAAATTATAACATAAACCCAAACCCATTCTCAAATCCCAAAACCTATAACCTAAACCTTAACCTTAACCTAAACCTATAACCTGAACCAAAACCAAAACCTATAATCTAAACCTGAACCCATTCTCAAATCCCAAAACCTATAACCAAAACATAAACCTATAACCTGTAACCTAAACCAAAACCTATATAGCCTAAACCAAAACCAAAACCTATAGCCTAAACCCGAACTCATTCTCAAATCCCAAAACCTATAACCTGAACCTAAGCCTTAACATAAACCTATAACTTATAACTTAAATCAAAACCTATAACCAAAACCAAAACCAAAACCTATAACCTAAACCTAAACCCATTCTCAAATCCAAAAACATATAACCTAAACCTATAACCTATAACCTAAACCAAAACCAAAACCTATAACCTAAACCCGAACCCATTCTCAAATCCCAAAACCTATAACCTAAACCTAAACTTTAACCTAATCCTATAACCTAAACTCAAATCCCTAAACCTTAACCTATAACCTAACCTAAACCTATACTTATAACCTAAAACTATTCCCAAATCCCAAAACCTATAACCTAAACCTAACCTCTCCCTAAACCTATAACCTAAACTCAATTCCCTAAAGCTAAACCTACACCTAATCCTAATCTCAACACCTTAACCTAAAGCTAAACCTAAACTTAAACCCAATCCCTAACCTGAACCCGATTTCCAAAACTTAAACCATAACCCATTCTCAAAACTATAACCTAAACCTAAATCTAAACCTAAACCTATAACCTTTCCCTAAACCTTTAACCTAAACCTAAACTTAAAACCTAAATGTATTCTCAAATCCTAAAACCCAAACCTACACTTAATCCTAATCTTAACTCCTTAACCTAAACCTAAACTTGAAAACCCAAACCTAAACCTGATCCCAAACCCGAACTCGATTTCCTAAACCTAAACCTTAACTTATAATCAAGTTCCTAAAAGTTATAACCTATAACCTAAACCTTAACCTAAACCTAAACCAAAACCTGTAACCTAAACGTTAACCTATAACCTAAACTTAATTATAACCTATAGCCTAACTTTAACCTTAACCTTAACCTAAACCTATAACCTAAACTTAAACCAAAGCTTATAATCATATGGTGAGACCATTTCTTTTCTGTCAATTTTATTCTTCTTTAAGTTTTTTTTTTTTTTTTTTAAATTCATTAAGAAAAAAAAAAGTGGTTATAGATGATGCACTTCTTTCACTTTGTCTTTCTTTTCCCCAATGGGCATTCTAATATATGAATGACATGACTGTTTGTAGGATGATGGAATATACGAAACTGTTGAAATTTCAGGGTGAAGTCGAGCACATTTCTCTAATGAAGCCAAAGATTTGTATTTTCAGCATTATTGTAATTGTAATTGTAATTGATTGAATGAATTTGATTGTAATTGATTGAATGAATTTGATTGTAATTGATTGTAATTGTAATTAATTGAATGAAGGATTGTAATTGTAATTGATTGAATGAAGGATTGTAATTGAATGAATGAATGATTGTACAGGTGGTAATTGAATGACAAATGATTATATATAATTTTTTAATGCACAAAATAGCTACAGATATTGATGCAACCACTAATCTCCTAGGTGTAGCCTTTTCAATTTTGGCATATTGCTACGAACTTTTAGCTACAAATAATATCCGTAGCTGTTTGAAGTTTTTGCTACAGATATAATTGCTACAGATAAAATGCACAAAATAGCTACAGATATTGATGCAGCCACTAATCTGCTAGGTGTAGCCTTTTCAATTTTGGCATATTGCTACGAACTTTTAGCTACAAATAATATCCGTAGCTGTTTGAAGTTTTTGCTACAGATATAATTGCTACAGATTATATCTGTAGCCGTTGTAACCTATAGCTACAGATTAAATCCGTAGCCATAGGTTCCAGACCTATTGTTACGGCACTTACGACTACGGTCGTGCTATGGACTAAAACTGTAGCCATAGGTCTATGGCTACGGATTTTATCCGTAGCCTTTGCCCTTTTTGGTAGTGGTAATTTAGGATCAAACATCTCCTAAGTGACACAAAGCAGTCCCTTGGGTTTATGGAGGAAAGACTCATGGGGTTTAAGACCATGACTCATCCAAGTTGACTTGGACTCAGTCCAAGCTGGTTCGATACCGTAAGTGCCCTCACCCATGACTCGGGTGAGTCCAAACTCGATGAATCAGTTTCTCCAAGTCTTTTAACCATGGACTATAGTTAGACTATTGTGTTTTTATAATAAAAATAAATTTCAAAAGTAAAAGTTATTTTTAGTAAGTAAATAAATATATTAATTATTTAAACTTTTCATAAAAAGTCTGTATATCCAATTGGTAAGAGAGGGGGCTTTAGCTTCCGCAACTAGGATTCGAACGTCCTCAACACCGTCCGGAGTCTACCCTTTATGCCACGTGTCGCTTGAAGAGGCACATTGGTATCTCTTCAGTAAGAACTCCATAACCATTCAATTATTATAAATCCTAAACACTATAATTTGAAAAGTGATCACATTCTTTCCATTTTTTAGATAAACCATCTATTGCGAAGTACTCTCGAATCTAATCTCTTGCTGTGTTTATTCAGAACTTTTTAGAGACATATCGGTGTCAAAAAATTAGAGATCCGTTCAACACTTAAATGTGCAAATTTTCGTGTTGAAAGAATTTATTGTATTCTGAAGACAATTTGCAAATTTTCTTCATTTGCACTTGCTGGAACTACCAGAAAAAGGGCAGCAAATCTATCTTGAGAAATTGACTATATTCAAATCGAGCCTTGAACCCGAAACATCTGATTGTCTCATTATATTTCTTTTTTCCTTTATCCTCCTCATGTTCTAGTTTGTTATCAATTCCAGCACAGACTCCACTTTTTTAAACCCCTTATCTTCTATTCTACTTGTTTCAACTGTAGTTGGAGTGATTTAGAAGTTTCAAAGCATCCCCTTCAAGCTTCTGGAATTTTGTTTCTTCTAATGCATGATACTTGTGCATTAGAATGTTTCTGCGAGTTTTTAGCACATATTTTCAAGGAATATTTGTTTCTTCCAATGCATGATGCATGTGCATTAGCATGTTTCTTTGGGTTTTTAGCACATCTTTTCAAGGAATATATTTTATCTTGCGGTTGAGATGTCACTGCATGATATTTTAGCTCAGGTAATGCACTGGAGTTTAAAGGTTTTACAATGTGTAGCATCAAAAATTCCTTCAATTATGATGCCATTGCTAGTGATCTTTAGCAATGTTTAGAAAATGGAACAGGGCCTTACCATTTTTATTGGCAGTCCAGTTTAGAAGTACCTAACGGACAATATGGCTGATTAACTCGAAGCATGTATTAATAAGTAAAACGACAGGGATTTATAAGCTAAACATTCCTAGAGCACTAATTTGATCCTTTTATTGGTTGCGGGTTTAAACACCATGGCTTGGATTGGTGGAATTCTCTTTCCTAGCATGGAAATGAGTTTCATGAAATTGTTTTTCTCAGATGTAACATTTTTTGCCAATTGCAAAAATAAAGTCATACATGAAAATTGATTTTCATTTCCATAGCTTTTCGAAACAAAGTGTAATTTCTATTTCATAAATAAATAAATAATCTAAAGAAAGTGTGTTTTCTATTTCTTCAAAAAACAAAACATCTAAATGAAGTATGATTTCTATTTCACCAAAAAAAATAAAAATAAATAAATAAAAACATTCTTATTATATTGAAATTTGCATGTTTTTTAGAAATGACACTACCAATTTTACTAGTAACCTTTCTACATTATCATGAAAAGCGCCTGTGCTAAAACAAATGAGGTTTGTTTACTTTTTTATTTACTGTGATTTTTTGTTTGATCAACAACACATATGAAGAATACAAAATTTGAGATTTTTGTTTCAGCCAAATCAATGATAAATTGACCTAATTCACTTTATAAATGTCCCCTCCCCTTTTTTTAATGCATTCGATTAATGCTACAAAAGCTTGGAAATGAAGCCACAAGAAAACCTATTCTATAACCCAAGTGGCCCATTAATTACCACCTTAGGGAACTGTAGACACCCCATGCAGGTGCTTGGCAGTTTGCGTGGAAAGGGGTTGGGCTTTGTTCAGAGCCAGTGTAAGGTGAACGGGTTTTGAGGACACCCACCACTGGTTTTAGGTGGAGATCAAAGTTACGTGGCCCCACAACAAATCCACCCCATTCATCCATTTGGTGAGATCATTTTAGAGCATGAGCCCAAAATGAGCTATATCCAAAGCTTTACCACTAATAGCATTGGGAAAATGATTTCTTAAAACATTCATAGGGCCCACCATAATTACCTTTTTTTTCCATCCAATCTATTCATAAGGTCACACATACCTGGATAAAGAGAAAAGGCAAATATAGTATTGATCTAAAACTTCTATGACCCCCGAAAGGGTTTCAATGGTAGATGTTCAATTCCCCACCTTTTTTTTTTTTTTTTTTTTTTGCAGTATGGAGTACTTGATCTTTGGATTTGTGTTATTTTTTTTAGTTCAAGCCTTACGTCTGATAGTTTGGATATAACACATACCTTATGATGGAATCGCCACAAAACTTGGTGATGTCAAATCCACCAGCCAAGTGTCCTATTCTTTGGCCCCGGCCCAATTCTGCTTTAGGCTTGGAATCAGGCTCGGTTTAGACGAGCCTCATTTTTAAGCAATGGGAAGGCTCTGTTCATGAAAGCCTTACTCCTAAAATGAGCCTTTGGCTAGGGAGAGCCAAGCCTGGCCATACATCTCTCTGAAACTCCTATGAAAGGAGGTCTCTGCTTTCATAAGAAAGGGAGCTAGAGCGAGATGCTAAAGCGAGACAGATTGCGAGCGAGCTCTAAAGACAGCACGAGAGAGAGGTAAAGTTTCTTCCTCGACCTCTTCCATCCAAAAGCCAAATCTCGGCTTCTATCTATTCTTAATCTCTTCTATTATATTTAAACTTCAAATCTAATTTCGTATTCTTCATTTATCCTTTTTCAGTTTGTATATTTCAACGCTTTGAACACCTGAGGTAATAGGCTCTGCTTTGACATCATATAAAGTATGCTCTACCGTTACCTCTCTTGAGGATCTTCTATATCAAAATACATGACTTGAAGAGGTAATCGAAAATTCTGTGTTTTTTTCATTTCCGTACTTATATTGGAAAACCCCTTTTCTACCATTGTCGTTTTGTTTTCGATTTATCTTTTACAATATAGACATCTAAAGTTCTTTGAATCACATTTGAAAGCATATAGCCTAGCAAAGTAGAGGCTGACTTTGACACAGGCGAAAAAAAGGGTGTCTAACCTTTTCCCTTTTTTTGTAATCAAGGATCTTATCCGAAACCCACGGCGCGGATCTATCTAAGATTTACTCGAACTAGAAATTCTTCGATTTTCCCGATCTCTAAGAGATTTCACGGATTCTAGGCAACTATGAATTTTGAAACATTCCTTTTTGGCAAGTGGCGACTCTAGTCAATGCATAAACACAAGTAAGTTGCATAAGGGCCTGTTTGGATTCGTGTATAGTATTGTATTGTATTGTATTGTATTTAGGTACTGTTTATGTATACATTGGATGGTTTTCAGAATATATCCAGATCAATTAGATACCGATCAATGTTTGGAAAGGACGTATTGTTTGGCATAGTATACAATATGTTATATAGATCAATGTTTGGATAGGATGTATTATGTCTATGTATTGTACAATCTTAATTGGGTCGGGTGGCCTATTTGACGTATGGAACTTTTTTATTTCTAACCCAGATGATTTTCACGTTGAAATGTACCAAATGAATGGTCCCGATCATACACTGCATATGTACCAGATATCTTATTATCATACAAATTTCAAACTTTCATCCGCTTTCCAATACAGCGCAATGAATATGAAGTATTAACGGCAACAAAACTCACTGACAATACTCTACCATCGGTTTGAAACTTTGGTTAGAATTCGTATTCGTACGTATGGCATTCAACTCCTATTCACTCCAATTCAAACACAATAAATGTCAAATCATAACTTCTAATATGATACAATACATCCCAAAACGCGTATCCAAATAGGCCCTAAGGTATTATGAACAGTATAAGTATAATTATTAGCTTCTCTTCTTAACCCCTTAGCGAGGTTCGAGTATGGAGGTCTTAGTTATAGGTTTCACTGTTTCTTGATAGACATCGGATATGAGCCTTTATATGCTACTTGCCGATATCAACCTAACACCTAAAACCATTAATCTTCTCTCAACCCATCCATGAGATTTGGGTTTGGAGGTCTTAGCTACAGGTTTCACTAGATCTAAATAGACTAAAGATCTAGACCTTAATATGTTATCACATGTATCAACTAAGCATATAATATTCCTATATCTACCATTATATACTGAATTACATGCTTTATTATAAAATATTATAAAATAGCATATTACATGATTTATTTATTATTTTTTAAAGAAATGCTCATTTCAAGTATAACATGATACAGTAGGACCTGACATGACCTGAACTCAGATCATTTCAGAGGTTGAGCCCAAAATTGAATCATATCCAAACCACACCACAAAAAACATTGGGAATAATGATTTCCCGTGTTAGAGCCCGCAGTGATGTTTATTTGTCGTCCAACCTATTCATAACATCACACAACATGGATGAAGGGAAAAAAAATTATATCAGCTTGATCCAAAACTTTTGTGGCCCCAAGAAGTTTTCAACTGTAGATGTTGAATGGACACCGTTTCCCGTGGTATTGTCCAATTTAGCTTTGGATATGCTTCGTTACTGGGCTTCAACCCTAATCCAGAAATGGATGGACCGATTGGATAAAACACATAAAATACGTTGGACCCCACAGAGTTTACTCAGTACGCAATCTGGTACGCGGAGCTGGATTTAGTCCCCCTCAAGGGATGGGAGGCAATGTGCCTTCATGTTGCTTCTACAAACGTGGCTTGCATGGACAAGATCGGAACCGTTAATTTTAGAGTTGAAGTAGGTAACAGTCCATGGTCCAAAAATGGAAACAGTTGGACATTCCAATCCCTTAAGCCAGTGGCACACAGAAATGGCTCACACTGATGAGAAAAGAGCGACTCATTTGATGGTCAGAATGGTCGGATGAAAATGAAATTTGATAAGTGGTCAATCATTGCCGGATTCAGTGGGATGCCTAGCTAGTTCGGATCTCTATCCCGACAAGCCACGTGTGCCAGACATCATTAGGAAATACTATTACTTAAATATTTTCGATCATATATAGAGTATTAATGGTTAAAAAGTCAGTAATTAAAGCTTCTTTCGTGGGCGAAGCTTTGGAGTGTGTGGGATTCCTGACTGTGGGCCTACCGTGATATATGTGTCTTACATTCACGCCATCTATCTTTATTGAAAACTCATTTTAGGCCATGATAAAAAAAAATACATTAAATTTTTTTTAAAAAATGAAGCAAATTTAAATCTCAGGTGCACCTAGAGGTGTACACGAGTTGAACTGAGTCGAGCTTGGCATAGCTCGACTCGGCTCAGCCATTAGCTGACCCCAGGTCGAACTTGGCTCAGATCGGTCATCGACCTGACTGGCCAACTCAGCTCGGTTCGATCAGCAACTTGGGCAAGTTCTAGCTGAGTTTGAGCTAATATCGAGCAGAGTTCACTTATGCAACATTTTCACAAACACATGGACTGCACCTTCAAATTTTCACTGCATGTAAAACATCAGTAGTGGTTTTACAGGTATTTCATTGAACACCTTGTAGGCAACATCAAAATCAAGAAAAAATTATACTTGTTTCATATACATACCTTCCTTGCCACTAGCTGATACTTTGTTGAGTCATTTCATCAAACACTTGGTGAGCCACATTAATATCAAAGTAATAGAGTCAGCAAACTGGTTTGATCGAGTTCGATTCAAGTTGAGTTCTATCCGAGTCAAGTTAAGCTTGGGGAAGCTCGAACTCAGTTCGAATTTTTTTCGAGCTCAAAAAATGAGGTCGACACAGCTCGAACTCAGCTTCAAACCATGTTGAATCGAGCTTTTTCGAATCGAGTCGAGCTTGCTAACTGGGCTAACTCAGTTTGTGTACAACCCTAGGCATATCATAGTACAGGAAGGAAACAGTAGTAAATGATTATTAAAAACTTCTTGTGAGCCACCAAAATTTTGGATGAATGTTATATCTGGGTGGTCTCCTCATCCACGTTTTTGTAACCTTATCAATAGGTTGGGTGATACATAGTGGACCCCATAAAACTCTTTATGGTGGGGATTCAATCACAACCTTTCAACCATCGTGATGTATGTGATATATCCACTCGGTCCATTATTTCACCAGCTCATTTTAGGACATTAGCCCAAATACGAGGCAGATCCAAATCTCAAGTGGACCACACCACAGGAAAAAGTAAAGATTGAATGCTTACCATTGAAAACTTCTTGAGCCCACGGATATTTTGTATCAAGCTGACATCTGTGTTTTCCCTTCATACATGATGGAATGACCTTATGAATGTGTTAGATGGCATATAAATATCACGGTGGATGCTAGCTAGAACAGTTTCAATGGTGGGCATTTTTATCCCCATTATTTTCTTTGATGTGGTCCACTTGAGCTTTTCGATGTGCCTCATGTTTGGGATCTTGTCCTAAAAGGAGCAGGCCAAACTGATGGACACAGTGGATATGGCACATACATCATATTGGAACTTGGACCCCATAGAGCTAGGATTGCAAGACCTTGCAAGAGGCAATCAATGGTACTATGCCTAAATATCATCAAGTCCTACTGTCCTAAATGCCATTGGTTAAATCTACATCATAAAAAGTTTCAGCAAGTCTACCTCCAAGGCATACTTTAAAATTGCCATTGTGACAAAAGAAAAATAAATACATAAATAAAAATAAAAAATCCTTAAATATTTTGAAAAATCATTTCTTCCAACGAATTAAGCGCAGATCAAAGACTTGTCAAACAAGGTTTCTGCCACCATAGATCTGGTTCAAGTCCTGATCACAAAGGCAGTGCAAATGCATATGTGATGGGCCTATTTGACACTTGCGCATCGACGAGCCTAAGGAGGATTCTGAATTCAATTTAACCTGGGTCAGGCCTGATACAATTAAACCAGGGGTTTGACCCATTGCTCGGGGTGATTCCTGATTGATTGACCAGCATTACATGCTAAAAATGGACGATGACGATAGAGATAAGTTCTTTATTGTATTCATGGATGGATGCCTGTGTTACAGACTTTATTTATTTATTTATTTCTTTATTATTTATTATTTTTAGAAAGGAAATAAACTTACAGCAACTGGTTTCGGGAAACCCTGGAAAAAAATGACGTGGAGAAACCTATCAAGTGACGGGAACGAAAACCGAAAAGATAAAAGAAAAAAGGGGAAAACGACCTGAAAAACCACACGGGGCTGCTCTGATAGAACCCAACCCCACCTTGTCCAAGAAGAACAACCCGCGAACACGCTGAGGGAGATCGGAGAATTTGTTAAACGAAATAGAGGACTGACTCTCACTCCCTAGTCGAGCAAGGGCGTCAGCCGGCTGTTTCCCTCACGAAAAACATGCGCAAATTCGATGCGACCTCCACTCTTCAGCAAATTAATCCGGTCCAACCAATAGCTCCCTTTCCAACTTGGGCGGGACAGGCCGTTCAGAATTTTAACTGCCAGTAAAGAGTCATATTCGACTAAGATCTGAGTGTAACCTCTAGCCAGGCCAATGGAGAGGCCATCGAAGACTGCACGCAGTTCCGCATAAGAGTTGGTACCAACACCGTAGCCCAAGGAGAAAGCGAAAATGAAACAACCCGAGGCATCTCTACAGACCCCACCACCCCCCGCTAAACCTGGGTTACCTCTCGAGGATCCATCAATGTTTACTTTGATCCAGCTGTAGCAAGGTCTGATCCATCTGACCACAATGGCATATGGCCGACTTTTGGACTGACCTTTGGAAGGGAGACCTGAAAAAGCGGAGCCCACAGCCACCGGTCTATGCTGATGCACTGGAGAAGGCTGTGCACGTGTCATGTAGTTGCTGTCTAGGGAAGCCTCAATGATTTTCTCCCACCTGAGAACCAGATTGATGAGGCCGTTGAGCGAGAACTTCCGACCTTCAAACCGAGCAACGTTTCTGGCCATCCAAATCTCCCACAAGAGACAACCCGGGATAAGCTTGCACAGAAGAGAGGACTTATGGGACGCAGCCATGGCCCCCCACCATTGAGACAATCTGGATTCCACAGAAGATACAGTGTGGACACTGATCTGGAAGGATAACCCGAGACGATTCCAAGCCTGCATAGCTAATCTACTATCAAGAAACATATGATGGATAGATTCAGTCGACACTCCTACCGAAAGAAACTGACTAAAACATTCACATTTTGAGGCCAGATGAATTCCCCGATGCTGAATGGAGACGTCAACAGGGATGGCTTTGTTAAGCACTCTCCACAAGAACACAGAGATCTTGGGTGGCATTTTGGGGTGCCACACTCAGCTGGCCCACTCTTTCGTAACGCTTGGAGCCCCTATAAACGATCCAAGCAAAGGAGACCGAGAAAATGCCATAAGGGGAAAAAGGCCAGAAGGGGATCTCGGGGCCGATCGAGATGCAGTAACCCTGTTGGAAGATGTAATTAATTGCATCCTGAGGCAGAAAAAGGAACACCACAGAACACGGGAGGGGGCCGTTCGGGCCCAACAACTGATTCAGCTGGAGCGACAGCAAGGGGGGAGGAATTGGAGTGAGGACCAGATTTCTGAGGGGTCCCAGGCCCGACCAGTTCACATCCCAGATGTTGCAATTACCCGAGCTGATCTTCCACTGAATGACCGAGTCTAAAAAAGGGAAGAGGTTTCGTATCCTTTTCCACATTGGCGACGCTGCAGCATGGGTTCTCGGAGAAGGATTGCCTGCCAAATCGGAAGCATACTTTGCAGCCATAATTACAGACTTGGATTCTATCTGTAACAAGGGCATATGTCATCTTAAGGCGACTCCGTGATGCTATTACTTGAAGTCAAATAATGGTAGTTGAGATTCCCTCTGCAGTGAACATCATGAAATTGCCATGTGAGACGGAGGTGTATGTTAAGCTAAGCCAGGCTACCCTACAAGCAGCTGCAAAGTTACCATTCTTTCACAAGTATATTATAAGTTCTATTTTAATTATTTTATTTATTTGGTTAGGTTGTCTGATTTTAAATTTTAATTTGAACAGTTTAATGTCTAAATTCTCACGATAAACTATTTTGGAGGTAATTCCGTGACTCTACGGAGTGCATGGCATTTTTGCTTCTCAAATACCATATATGTGGTACATGTTTACGGTGATCTGAAATAGGCATCTTGAGGGCTCTGGCATTAATTGGCTACTAATAAAAACTAGCTTCAATTGGATTATCGTAACCATCTAAAAATAAACTTCTCTTGATTAATGCTGGCGATTGTAAGTTACTTATCAGATAAGCCACTTTTCTTGGTTTCTACTTGCAACATGGATGAGTATGTTTTCAAGAAGTAGAAAGGTATGTTTAGTTTCAATAACACAGGCACTTATCCCTCAATTATGCTTGATACCCCTTACATCCACTGTCC
Organism: Magnolia kwangsiensis; assembly: GCA_037074715.1. Classification (NCBI taxonomy): domain Eukaryota; kingdom Viridiplantae; phylum Streptophyta; class Magnoliopsida; order Magnoliales; family Magnoliaceae; genus Magnolia; species Magnolia kwangsiensis. The sequence goes on along the minus strand of CM073571.1, from coordinate 189,844,103 downwards.
TCTAGGTTGGACCAACTTTTGATGTGGGCCGCTCATTCCGTGGGTCCACTTGAGATTGGAGTCATTATAATTTTGGGTTGTACCATAAAGTGATCTGGAAAGAAAATCAAAAGAAAGAAAATTGGAAAGCGAGCTTGATCATACAACACACATAACAACATGGCCTGGGAGGGTTTTAATGATGTGGATTTAAATCCTCACTGTTTCTTGTGGGTCCATTCACTAGATCTTGGGAGTGTTTCAACAGTTGAGATTTTATCCTCATTGTTTTCTGCTGGTGGGACCTACTTAATTAGCTCGGATGGCTAACACATTACAGAGGGTCCAAGCTATGGGCACCATTTCAGTAGACCTTAGGGAGGCTATGGTGGTGGGCATTACATAAATAGGAAAACGGATGGATGGCATGGATATACAACAAATACAAAGAGATGGGCCATCAGGGTATATGCACCAGTGGGTATCATTACTTCTTGCTGCTAGTGGTGGGGTTAATTTGATGGAAAGTGTGGATTCCTCAAAATTATGTTGGGTCCCACTATCCCACGTGGTGGGACCCACACTCAAAAGTATCTTGAGAAAGAGAGGTTTCGGCGGCACGTAGGTTCTTGGTCACCACCAGTTGTAGTGGGGTCCACAAACTGCTGGCCCCACGGTTGATACATTAAGTTGGTGTTAGTTTTCACGTCAACTGGGTTTTTATGCCCAGCACCAAGTTGGGTTGCAATCAACCTATTGTGACACAAAAAATAAAAAATAAAAATTGAAGGAAATAAGCTGCCTTGGGAAGTTGAAAAAAAAAAGAAGGAAAATTGCTGAAAATACTCATGTAATTTTCAGTAAATAAGTAATTGATATTAATTTTTAACCAAATTTACTTATCCCATAGATAGGTAACTTAACTCGTGCTATCAATAGAAAAAGTTACTTATCTGGCTGTATCTAAACGGGCACTTAATGTTCTTTTGTGATCCACCAACTGAAGGGTTATGATTGCCCCAAAAGTGTAAGTTATAGATCATGGCAGATTTAAGTACTGGACCAATTAAATGGACGGTTGTGATTTAGTCTATGCATGCCATGTGGACAACAATGGCACTAGATCAGGTCCCATAGACAATGTCATGTATATATACGAATATAGGAGGTGGAGTTATTGACCCATTCTTGATATGTACGGCCCCACCATGTTTTAAACGGAAATTAGGCCGTCTGGAGTGGTCAGGACAAAGATCAATCAGTCTTGTTTTTCAACTCAGGTGGGCCCTAGTTACAACCAAGGGCGGACATCCCTCTTCACCCTGTTCCATGAACTCTGGCGCACCAGAGTTTCCTATTGAGTTAATTTTCAGGCCCCTGGTTAACATGTGGGGACATATCTGATGTATCAATTGGATGGAATACATACACTACATGGCCCACATCCACCCGCACCACTATAAGCCTATGGTAGGTATTGGTACCACTAGATGGATCCTCCCCATCAGAAAAAATCCAGCCGTACATCCGTCCTATTTCAACAAACAAGTGTCCCAAAGCAGAGGCTGGGATTGCTGAACCAATCTGAACTCAAATGAGAATCTCAAATTCTTTCAGCCCAAATTATTATTATTATTTATTATTTTATTTTATTTTAAAAAAAGGCAATTCCAACTTACCATAATTATGGGACTTATATTATTCATTCTCATCTCATACCATATACATTAATACATACGGTATTATAGGTTTGGATCTTCATTTTGAGAAACTTGGGTTAGATCTTCCAATGTGCTCTACACCCCATCACACATGTTTATTATGAACATATGGCAAGAGTGCACATGGCCCAAATACCTGGCCACATTAAAAGCTTATGGACCAGCCAAGCCCTTTAATAACCCTAGTGATTGTGGTAGTCCAATTAATATGATTTCGGTATATTTTGGACCAACAAAGATTTGTAAGTCTATATTGTCACAAATAGTGAATTGGAAATCTTGATTTAGAAAAAGCTTGTGGACCATTGCTGTAGTCTAGCCCAAAAGGTAAAAAAAGAAGAAGAAAAGCCATAGATGCCCAATGATAGCTTTTCCTTGAATTTGGGTGGGGTTGGTCAGGTTTAGTTTAGTCTTTTAACCCAAAATCAGGTCCATTTAATAACTGTTTCCCAACTATGTTGGATCAAATTGATTTTGAGAAGACCTGGACTCATTTAGTAACTCATATAAAACTTTTAGACCTAAAGACACCTCTCGGGTCCAATGACCCTTGGGTCCATTCAACACATTTGCACCCCTATACATATCTAGGTAAAGGTGAAAAATATGATGGGCTGGGCTAAGTTGAATTAAAATTTTGACTGGGGCCGGTTCAATCGGTCTAGCTAGACAAATTTTGGTTTAAAGAAACCCAAGTCCAGCCCATTTGGCACTGATACTGTGGTTGTCAGTGATGGGAAATGGGCTAAGTGAGAGTTAACGGGGACAGGCCTAATAATAGAAGGCCTATGCTTAAGCCCAACCTGAGCCGTCATGTATCTTAATGTCCCAAATCCAACTTTTGACTTATCTGGTCCTAAACATCATTTTTTATTTTCTTAATTTACCAATACGTTATAACTTGCTATTATAAATGTAATGAATGAAAATTCTTATTATGATGGTCCACAAATGGCCGGACTCATGCTCAACACAAACAGGTCCAAGCTTGGCCAACCTAAGTCTGTTCAAGCTTGGGTCAGTTCGTTGGGTGTACCCATCATGCATCATATATGACAAAAATGACTTGAAATCTAAATGGGCCGCATCGGGACATATTCTAGCAGTTCTCGTGGTCTCTTAGCCACGGGCTTAAACTTTTGGCTAGGCTGATTCCTTGGGCCTAGTATTATAACCGGGCCTGGGCTGAAGTGGGCCAGGCTTGTAGCTCAAGGACCCAGCCAGCAGCAATGGCACCCCCAGAGGAAGGAATACTAAGGATTGTCTCAATTTTATCAATCATGGTTGATCTACGACAGCCTACTATGTGAATGGTCCAAATCCCTAATCACCATTGACCCTTCCCCATCGATGGTGATGATATAAACAGGGAGTTGTCAGGGACTCGGATTGCCTAGTGTATCAAACAACACCTACTTGGAAATGCTCTGCCGGCCCATCATGATGTATGTGTTTTATCCACGCAGTCCATCTATTTTGTCAGCTCCTTTAAGGGCATGGGCTCATCAGATCAATCTCAAGTGAACCACACCAGAGGAAACTGTGGTGATTGACGTATGGTACACTTGAAAATTGGATCTACCTTAATTTTGGGCATGAGCTTTCAAAATCAATAGATGGCTAGATGAAATATGGACACCAATTAGCTACTGACAGGTTGCGTAGCAAGAATTGCTATTGAAGTGGCGTCATCGAGTTATGTAGGCCTCACTATAACGCATGTGATGTATCCGCGCCATCCATCCACTTGGAGAGATCATTTCAGTGCATGAACAAAAAGATGAAGCAGATCCAAAGCTCTAGTGTACCTCACCACAAAACAAACTGGGGAGACTTATGGCCACCGTTGACAACTTCCTCAGGTCCAATGTTTACTTGAGATTCAACCTGTTCATAAGTTAACACAGACATGAAAGAAGGGATTGATTGAAAACTTGTGTGGCCCTGGGAAGGTTACAACAGTGGGTGTCACTCTCCTCTCTGCTTCCTTTGGTGGGGTTCACTCGAGCATTGGATCGGACTCATTCTTTTTCTCATGTTCTAAAATTATCTCTCCAAATGGATGTACGGTGTGGATATAACAAATACTTCATAGTGGGGCCCACAGAACTAGGTGACATCACTTCAATAGGAGTCTTTCTACTCTTAACCTTTCAGTAGGGGACGGTTGCGTCCTACACCGTTAATGATTTTTATAGGATTGTAAGGTATAAAATAAAATAAAATAAAATAAAATAAAATAAAATAAAATAAAATAAAATAAAATAAAATAAAAACAATCACCAGCTCCAGTGGACTACATCAAAGGAAGATAAAGTGGTGATGACACCCACCGTTGAAATCTTTCTAATGGCTACCTCGATGTTTTTTTTACCACCCAACCTATTAATAAGGTCGTGCAGACTTGGATGAAGTGAAAACACAAATTTCAGCTTGATACGTCACTTCCCCACCTCCCAAGAAGCTTTTAATGGTGGACGTTCAATGCCCACTTTGTGGTACAATTAAGCTCTTGAACTATCTCAATTTTTAGTTCATATCTTAAAATTACCATATAAAAACTATTAACGGTGCGGATAAGATACTTACATCACGGTGGGCCTCACAAAGCCCTGCCCAGACGAAATCCTACCTCCGCCGGGACGGTAATCCGTTCGGCAGAGCTCTGTGGGGTCCACTGTTATGTAATTATTTTATCCAAACCGTTTATCGCTTTTATATGATAATTTTAAGTTATGAACCAAAAATTGAAGTAGATACACAATTCCAATGGGCCACATCAAAGAAAGCTGCAATGATAATGACACCCACCGTTGAAACCTTTCTAAGGGTCACCGTGATGTTTTTTTACCACCCAACCTATTAATAAGGTCATTCAGACTTGGATGAAGTGAAAACACAAATTTTAGCTTGATCTGGCACTTCTCCAGTTCCCAAGAAGTTTTTAATGGTGGAAGTTCAATCCCCACTTTGTGGTCCACTTAAGCGCTGAAACTATCTCAATTTTTATTTCACATCTTAAAATGATTGTATAAAAACGATTAACGGTATGGATAAAATACTTACATCACGATGGCCCCACGGAGCTCTGCCCGGACGGATTTCTATCCGGGCGGGGTAGGACGCAATCCGCGTCCGTTGCTGTGTGCTACCTACGCAATCCTAGTCCGTCATCTCCGCTTATAAATCCTACTCATTCTGAAGTTGCAGGTTGTTTTGATTTTCATCATCTTTTAATTCTTAGCAGATCTCTCTCATTTCGATATCCTCAATGTTCCTCTCCTTCTCTTCACTCCCCCGTCCATCATCTCTTCCTCCATCTCCATTCATCTCTCCCCAAAACTCCCCCTTCTTCAACACCTCCATGGTCCTCTCTCTCAATCCCCCACAAGAAAGAGTCCCACCACGAGAGCTTTCACAGGCTGGCAAGAATACGAAGAAGCCGTGAAAGACAAGGACCTCGCCCAAACACTTCGCTTCTTGAAATCCGTCAAATCCCTTCCCCTCCAATCCTCTCACGATGGCGGCAGCAGCACCAAATAGGGACTGGGAAGTGCTCGACGCTTGCTTGAATGCAGACGACATGAAGCTCATCAGCAGCACATACAAGTTCCCCCACTACAGGGGCTTCCTCCCTAATATTGGGAAGTGCAAGAACATCGGTAATTCTGTGAATATGTTTGTTTTGGGATCTTGAATTTCTGTTGGAATTATTTTATTGTGGTGATTAAGATGGTAATTTGATGATTTTGTGGGGATGTTTATATGAATTCTGGTGATTTTTGGTTTATTTGTGCGAATGCTGAGGTGGGTTTCTTGGATTACTTTCTTTTGCATATTTGAGGGCCCTGAATTCGACTAATTTGAACAAGAACTTGTTTATGTGATTCAAGAAATGTTGAAATGCAAATGACTCGAGTAGAAGCTCGATATTTTCATTAGTATCTGAATGATTATTTAGTTGGGTTTTGCGAAATTTTAAAGCGTTGTTTGTCTCCTTGGAATCAAAAGGGCCTAAGGGGTCCTTTGGCAACCTTGAGAAAGAGTGAGAAAGAGATTCTGTTAGTCATGGTTGGGTACTGGGAATGTAATTCTGTGGAATTCAGAAACTGCATTTGGCTGGTGGGAAAGAAGGTCGGCTGTGCAGGTCTATTTATTATTTTATTTTTATTTTTTATTTTTTTTTAAAAAAAGTGACTGTTGGGGGAGAATTCATTTCCCTTAAATTTGCAAACTAGCCGTTTGCTAGGACCTCAAATATTGAAATTTGCCCCTAAAGGGCCCGTTTACACCAAAAGTTAAGCCTGGATAGCCATCTAGTTAGGCCTGTTCTGGTGTTTTCTGGCTAGTTGAAGCTGTTCTAACCAGGCTGGTCTGTTGTTTGTTGGAATCTATCTAGTATAGCAAAAACAAGCCTGTTTATTGTTTTAAGTGTCTCTACGTCTTATTTTCTCATTGAGAACACTAGGAGCTCTGTGGGGACCTATCAGGCTATCAGAGTGGAATCCACTTTGTCCATCAGGATTCTCCCCTCATAATTACTTTACAAACAAAAAATTAACTCAATAAAAAACTCAGTTGGGCAAGAAAATATAATGTAAAATCATGAGTTAACCCCTTAAAATTGAGTGTTTTGGCCCACCTAAGTTTTCAATCATCAAAATATTTGGTGTGTCCCTTCATCTTGGTGGGAGGAAGCTGATTACAGGTTGGGTTCATTTTGGACTATCTTATTCCCAAGCTGTGAATCTGACTGACATTTGCTCTGAGGGCCTAAATCACGATTCGAATGTGATTGATGGGAGGGAGGGAGGGAGTATTGTCTGGGTTTGCTAGGAACTTAAATCGGTGTTTTTCTTCCTAGTGTACTTTTCCAGTTTGTCAAACAATCACCAAAGAATATGTTTCTATGAAATAAAATTCTTGAGAAAGTGTTTTGTTTCTCCTGGTTCAGTATTGGGAATGTAATTTTTTAGAATCCAGAAATCGTGTTTATGGGTTTTGGGAAAAAATTGGTATGAATTCTACTAATTAATATTTATAATAAAAAAATGAGACTATTGGGAAGGAATCCATTTCCTTGGAATTTGTAGGCCAACATCTGACAAGGAACAAAACACAAAAGATAGAATCTGTTTCTGACTGGAAACTGTTTTTAAGTTTTCCCATGGTCCCAAAGTAGAAATTTACCCCTACTTATGGATTCCATTTATAGATACTTGCCCAGGTAGCCAAGCAACCCCTGAGATGGGTTTTTAGTTTGGTTCCAAGGTTCACATTCTCAGGAGCTTGAAATTCAGTAACTTGAACAAAAAATTGAATGCTTTTGTGAGTATTACAAACTTGAAACACAAATAAAGTGACTGGAAACTCGTTGATCGTATGATTATCTACACGATTTATGAATTACAATTTTTTATGAGTGTTTTGACGGAGCAACAATCCCCTCTTGTTTTTAAAGCAATTAGACAACCCCATTCGCCCATGTGTCATCTGATGTAATGGGCCATTGGTTTTGGCCAACGACCAATATAAGCTGGTGTACATTGGAACCAAAAACCTAGACCAAAAGTAGAGGAAAGAATGCTTAGAAAACCTAGGGAGCCAATGCCACTTCCCTGTTTTTTATTCTATTTGAGAACTCTTCCTTTATGTGAGAGTGTTTTCACGGAGCGACCATCCTCATCATGTACAATTAGTTTGAATACTTTTGATTATGCACTAAAACATTCTCAATATTACTTCTTAAAAAAAAAAAAAAAAACATTCTCAATGTTCAATTTAAATATTTGGAAAAAAAAAAAAAAAAACACTAAGCGCACACCAAGGAAAAATACCATGTAAATCTACTAACATAATTAATGAAATGCTCCAAGCTTTCCCAATAAAAATCTACTAACATCATTCATTATATCCAACAGTAAAACAGAGTTTGTCACTAGATATGGAAAGTACAAATTGCAAAGGTTTATTGGGTACAAATATAACATAAAAAGGAACTAGAGTCCACAGATTTAATGGAGACAGGAAATTAAAAGCGAGGAAGCACATGATGAACCGTACACATTGTTGGATAACAAGACTTTGATGATAAATGCAAGAAATTTGGGGTTGCCTCTAGATGATAGAAATCGCCTTTCTTAGAGTCATGCAGCAGTAATCTCCCCTACCGATGATCCTTCACAAAGAAAACAGTTGGATGAAACTCAAAGTAAAGCAAATACCAATTGGCTAGATAGGGTGACCTGAATGCCAAATGCATCTGTGTGCATGTGATGGTTTCTATACACCTAGCCACCTCGATCGTTTCTCAAATTTGAACACTCCAGAGATAGTGATAAACTAGAAGAAACCACTGACAAGTAGGGCATGTGAGCCATTGCTATGCTTTTCTAAATCATTTATTTTTTAATTTTCTTTTTGTTATGGTCAGGAATGCAGTGGAACCATCAAATGGATCACTCATCTGTACCATACATAAACTGGGGAGGTCCTTGTGGGCATACCACTATCAAAGGAAAGTAGAGCCATTAGAACCAGAATGTGGTAGCACCATCCCTCTACTGTATTTTCATTGGTCATGATCATGTGTCAACTGAGACCATCAATTGAGATTGTCCATCTAGTAGGGACCCATCTCAGATCCTGTTCCAAAAGAAACATTTATTTTGTTCATTTTACACACACACACACACACAGCATGATAGAAATCACATGAATCAATGAGAGTTGCAATCAATCAAACAAGTTCCAACCGCCCCCTGCATTGACCAATCAATAGAAGTTAAGCCAAGCAGCCACATCCAATATCAAATTATTTGCCTTGTTTGTTTGAACCAATAGGAGATCTGGTGTTTGAGAATGTTATGAAAATGTAACCAATTGAGATTACAATCATATGTTTTTCTAGCCTAAGAAAAGAAAATGAAGTTTCGCCTCCCTCTTGAGGGCAATTATTCTTTGATCCTGTATTTTTTCATCTGCATCCTTAACGCACATTAAACTAAAGTACATGAATGTTTATGACATAGTTCAATCATGTTCATGCATGATGCAATAACAATTCACTTGCCACCTTGCAATTGCTTTCCATTGAATCTAGGTCCAAGGAATTCTTATATCATGCATGATTGTCACATGCACCTCTATGAGACAGGTGGAAACGTGACGAGATCCAGACAGCCTTTCCAGCAGCCTCAATGTGGATGCTCATAGTCAAATGGATTGATCAAAGAGATTAATTTCAAAGTGGGATGTTAAAAGAAAAGCAGATGGAAGGTTTGAATGCAGTTGGAATCACCCTGCCATTGACCCTACTCGTACAAATTGACAAACTGAGGCTGTCATGTACTATTCTTTCCAAAGATCATATACAATCTAGATCATCAGATAACGTGCTTGGTGGTAACGCAAGAGCTAGGCGACCCGAATCACATTATTATCTATAGTATGATCAAATGGGAGGGTCTCATCAGTCTTAGTTCTTACGTTTAACAAATGTTGGTGAATCTTCAATTGTATGCGTTGCATAGTAGTATAGCACCCGCCTTACACGGGTGGGGCCCGACTTGCACGAGCCACCTACCTCACACGGACCACTCACCGACAGTGTGCCCCTACATCTCACAAGCCACGTTATTTGAGCCCGGTATGAAATTGTTCATGCATTAATTACCCCCAATATATCACTTTAATGTAGGACAAGTAGTCACTTGCTCTAAAAGCTCAAACTGATAGAGCGTGGTGAATCAATCATTGTATCTCATAGCCCAGGCTCCACATCTCATGAGTTAGGTCATTGGTCGAAATCCTAATGGGCCCCACATCATATGGGTTTCACCTCACACGAGCTACCCGCCTCACACGGGTGGGGCCTGACTCAAACAAGCTACTTGCCTCACACGGGCTGCCCACCCCAAGTGCCCCTACATCTAATAGGCCACCCCACTCGAGGCTGGTGTGAAAATGCCCTTGCATTTGTTTTTCCCTTTGAATTTATACCACTTACGATTTTACTTTTAACCATCCATTTAATGCCCATTTATTGGTGATTATTGTGATTTTACAGAGATACTCCATTCACAATGGGACCCTACAATTTGGATTGTGTGGATGGACATTAGTGCCACATAAAGAGGATGAGTCAGTACATAGCCATAACTGAATTAAAAAATCTATAGCCAGAACCTTAAAGAAATTGATAATAAAAAAGAGAATTGAAAAGATTTAATGTGTGTTTGAGAAAATACCTGGAAAAAGAGATTTAAAAAAATAGCATTGAATGGCGTAACAGGTGGGATGGGGGGCATTGGTCACCATAGAGAATTAATGAGACAAGAAACAGAGAAGCAGAGAATAATTCCGTGTGTTTCAAAAAAGGTTTTGAACTTCATGTATTAACTGCCACCATTAGTTTGAATACTTTTGATTATGCAAAACATATTCTCACTGTTCAATTTAAATCTTTGAACAAACACTAATTGCATACCAAGGAAAAATACCATGTAAATCTACTAACATCATCAATGAAATGCTTTTCCATTAAAAAAAATTAAAAAAAAAAAAAATTAAATTAAAAAAAGCTCTTTCCAAAAGAAAATCTACTGAGATCATCAATGAAATGTATCTAATAAGGAAATAGAGCTTGTCACTAGATATAGAAAGTACAAATTCCAAAGGTTTATTGGCTAAACTAAAGTTCACATATTTAAAGGAGAAAGGAAGTTAAAAGTGAGAAAGCACACGATGAACCATATATATTGTTGGATGGCAAGACAGATGATAAGCGCAAGGAATTTGGGGTTGCCACTAGATGATAGATATCGCCTTTCTTCAAGTCATGCCTCAACAATCTCTCATACTGATGTTCCTTCACAAAGAAAATAGTTGGATGAAACTCAAAAGTGAAGCAAATACCAATTAGCTAGATAGGGGGACTTGGATGCCAAATGCATCTATGTACATGTCTTGGTTTCGATACACTTAGCTAAATAAATCGTTTCTCAAATTCGAACACTCCAAAGATAGTGATTAACTAGAAGAAATTGCTGACAAGTAGAGCATGTGAGCCATTTCTATACTTTTCTAAATCATTTATTATTTTTACTTTTACAAATGTGCGGCCCACTTGATGAGGTTTTTTTTTAATTTTTTTTTTATATTTTTTTGAAAGGTTACACATTCAAATGGATAGATCATCTATACCAAGGGAGGTCCTTGTGGCACACCACTGCAAAAGGAAATGGCAACAAAACAAGAAAGTTGATAAGGTAGAGGCATCCCTTTACTACACTTGAGTTATGGTCATGTGTCAATTGAGACAGTCCATCTAGTAGGACCCATCGTAAATCATGTTCCCTTCATTTTTTTATTTTTTATTTTTGGTTATGTAAACCTAGCCTAAATTTCTTCAGACTGTTGGTTTGGAATCTGCCAACCAGATGGCTAGGATCGTCCAATTTATATATTTTTAATCATGTTTCATCAACAACGGGGGCAATTAAATGCACGTACTGAATTGGCATGTCATCCCCGTCATGTGTAATATGGAAAGGTCTCTGTAATCCTATATTGGTTCCACAGCTTTGCCATCATTTCTTGTTTCTATTAGAATTATTATATGACTAAAAACACAACTGATGGGGATATTTATCGAATCAGTACTGGGTCTATACACAACATATGTGGCATTTGTGATGTTTGCTAGGCAGCTAAGATTGCCTGAAGGTATTCGAGCCAAGAATGTCGTAGGAAAAGCATGTGCATACATACCTTCTTCTTCTTCTTCTGTGACACCTTTAAGAAGCAAGCCTAAAAAGGTAGAAAAAGATGGAAGTGAGGTTAGAAAAGTCTTCAAAGGAATTTATAGGTGGTTTGGACACTTGAAATTTAAAGAATCTACATCTATAGTAATTGGATTCTTGAGAATTTCAGTGTGTCAAGTTGTGTTTAACATCTTGAAATTTAAATAATCTCTAAGAATATGAAAAGTAGCTTTTTAGAAAGAATTGTAAATGGCTTAAAATTAGAAATTGAACTTTGGCCAAAATTTCAAATTTTCAGAAGTGAAAATTAGCTGTAGAATTAAATTTTAATTTCAAAGGACAATAATTTGAAAAAAAATAAAAAAAATAGAACTCTTTAAATGTCCTCAATGATAATCAAGCACTTTAACTTATTTAATTATTTGTCTATTGGATTGGTGGACATTTATTGGCTGATTAAAACTAAAAAATATTCAATAATGTTTTTATTTCAACAAAAATATTAGAGTTTAGGATTCTTGGACCAATCTAACTTTTGGGCTATGACATAGAGACAGTGATTCCAAAAGTTAATGGGTTTAATTTGAGTTGATGCCATGTGTACCATTTCTGAATGCCTGTGTATCAAGTCTCCCATGTGGCTAGAGTATTAAATAACCTCACCAGTAGCACATGAGTCGTATCAGGTCTGTCAAAAGTGATGGTCTAACCATGGAGGTTTGCTAATTTACTGTGTTTTGATATAAATCGCCTCACACAAAAGTCAGGCCAGCTTTCCCGACTCGGATCAGCTAAAATATATAAATACAAATGAATGGTTAGAAAACGAAAAAAAAACCATCAATTTACTTTGTATTGCGTGGCCCGGCTGTTTGGTCTGATTTTGAGAAAATCTAAAGAACTCTGTGGGGCTCACTGTGATGTCTTTCTTATCCACATCATCGGTCCGTTTAATCACCAACTCATTTTAGGGTATGAGCTTATAACTAAACCCTATTCAAAGCTCAAGCGAACCACACCACAGGAAACAGTGGGAATTGAATGCCTTCCGTTGAAAATGTTGTGGGGACTACAGAAGTTTTAGAGGCTGGTTAACAGGTTGGATGAGAAATAAACATCACCGTGAGCCCGGGGAAGGTTTCAACAGTAGATATACGTCACCATCCCATTGTTTCCTGTGGTGTGGTCCACTTGAATTTTGGATATTGGGCAGGTGCTCTAAAGTGACGTGGAAAAAACATATGAACGGTGTGGATAAAACATATATATCCACAGTTGGCGCCACAGAGTTATCTCGGTAGGCTATACTCAGGACGCAATCCGCTTCCGGAGATTGAAGGGGTAATTCGCGGCACACGTACGAGAGTAATAAAAAAAGGTATGGCGTGGCATAGTGCAGTGCTCGCGAATCGCCCCTTCAATGCCTCTAACGCAGGCTTCACAAATGGTTTTGGATATACCAATTTAATAAAGTTTGGGTTACCCTTTAATTACCTGAATCTTCTTCTTCTTTCCTCCATCTCTTCGTATTCCACCGATCTGTAACATCGAAAGGGAATGACTTGAGCTTCGGACAGTTCAAAACCTTGAGGAGTCTTAAATACGGCATTGCCCTTCGCATCCTCTGCCACTCCTCTTCCAATTCAGGCAAATGGTACAGCACCAAGACCTCCACTTTCCATACCCTACTCTCGTTGTCCCAAAATCTGGGACCCATCTCCCTAATCCTTCCAAAGTAACCATAAATGTAAAGAAACTGAAGATTGGGAAGGGAAGTAGGACTGAGCCACGCAGGTGTCCTTTCTCCTGGGCAGTTCCAAAGACGCAACTCTCTAAGGGATTTAAGAGGAGGAGAAAGCTCACCTTCAATCTTCCTTACAACTCCATCTCTTTCAACAGAAAATCTCTCAAAACGTAACTCTAGAATTTGCAGAAGCTGGAGCATTGATAACACATTCCATTCCCCTTCTTCTATTTCTTCCACTGACTTTATCTCCATCCAAAGTTCCCTTAGTTTTGTCAAGCTCTTCAACTCCGAAATACCGGATCCATTTTTATTCACAGGACTAAACCATCCTAACCGTTCGAGATTTGAAAGCTTTCCAAGCCCTTCCGGCATGCATTCTAAAGACTGCAAATAAGTTTCGATAACTGTTAGCTTATCTAATGTTGTGATTGACACAGGAAGCCTTTTCAAATTGGGGCAGTACCGTAAAAATAGAATCCGAAGATTACGAAGATTTCCGATTGAATCGGGCAGTGATATTAAGGCAGAACTATTCTCTATGTTAAGATAAACGAGGTGCTGTAATGATCCTATCCCACTCAACCAATCGCTGCACACCACATCTCCATCCAGATTCGTGTCTGACAATGAAAGGGATAACACCCTCAACCACCTTACTTTGCATAGTTTTGCTTTTAGACTTACAATCATCTCTTTGCTCTGAATGTACATCCCAACCAACGTCCTCAGCTTCGTGGGACTGTTTGCGATGCTCTCTACAGCTGCATAACTCACAATTCCCAAACGACGAGACTGCTCACTGAATGCGGGACTACCTCCACAGTCCAACCTCACAAAAAAGCTCTCCTCTCTTGCAATTTTTTTTACCATATCTCGAACCATATCATGCATTTTGCACCTAATATAGCTTCTCTCGAACGTATCTTTAACCACACCAAGTATCAAAAATCGATTAAATAATTCTGAAAAACATTCTTCTCCTATCTCAAATGCCGTTTTCCCTTTTCTTCCCCAAACAAAACCCTCACCAATCCACCAGTTAACCATGTCAGGAACATCAATTTCAAAATCTTCAGGAAACAATGCAAAGCACAAGAAGCAAGGTTTTAAATATGTTGGTAGCTCTTCATAGCTTAACTCTAGACATGAAACAACTGGCTCATCTTTCAACTCCTCCTTTAGGTGCTCTGATATTCGTCTCCATTCTTGGATGGAATCACCTTTCCGTGACATCATTCCGCCCACAACCTTAATTGCCAAAGAAAGGCCCTTGCACTTGGCAACAATCTCCATGCCAACTTCCACCAAGTCCGGCTTTGTGCACTTACCTCCATTTCTTGCGAAAGCTACTTTACTGAATAGGGACCAACTATCTTTTCCCGAAAGAATTTGCGGACGATGTATGCGATGGTTGGTAGTCCCCATAGATTTAGCAACATCCTCATTCCTTGTTGTAACAATCACATAGCTACCACTCACTTTGGGCAAAGCGAACTTCAAGCTTTCCCACCACCCGCTTTTATCTGTTTTCCAAACATCATCCAAAACTATCAAGTACTTATCATCTAACTTGGCCTTAAGCCTTTCCAACAGGTCACGAACATCATTTTCCCTCATAAATCTTTCATCTACCTTTAGTTTCCCCAGCATTTTCTTCAGCAATTCATCCAATTTGAAACTCTGAGAAACAGTAACAAAAAGCAAGTGCTTAAAAGAGTCTTTCACACTCTCACTATTATATATCTTTTGAGCGAGTGTGGTTTTACCGATTCCCCCCATTCCAGCTATTCCAATCACTGTTGAGGGTCCATCCGCTTCTGAGATCCAATTTATAATCTTCCTTGAGTCATCTTCTAATCCTACCATTTCATCTTCATGCATTAGGATTGGGTGGGTCATTTCCACATTCCCACCGTCTTCATCTTTGCCAGGTTGGCGAGGAGCTGTTTGCAAGTAGGACTGCATATTCTCCTTCACCTTCCTTACCCCTTCATTTATTTTCCTCAGCCGCTTTCCCAACTGATGACGGGATTTCAAATGAGTAGGAAAGCAATAACTTGTAAAATTTGGTGCACACCCTTCGTGTGTTTTCTGGAATAGAAGTTGACAATCTGCTATTACATCTTCAGCGTCGTATACCAACTCTCTTAAATTACTCATTACCCTCTTGAGAATCTCATTCCTGTCTCTTCTCTTCACCTGATCAGCTTCCTTGAGATAGCTTTGTATGTACTGAAGCTCATCATTTGTTTCCTTAAACTGGTCATCAAACTCAACTAGCTGACGACCTTCGGTTACGAGTATTGACAGCAAATTATCCAGAAAAACACTGACAACAGCATCTGCCATTTCCCTGTGAAATAGTATCATCCCTTTATGAAAATGGAATTCAAAGGTAGGTAAAGGGAAAGAGGAAAAACTAAAAACTAATTAGAAAATATTGCAATTAAATTGGCTGCAAGAAAGAAATTGCACACGTATTCCTTCAACAAACATATTTCCATTTATTTCTAAATCATTTTCCTTTAAGCCTAATGCATTACTAAGAAACTTGGCGAGTTGACTCAGAACTCGGCTTTGTCATGAACTCGGATTAGCATGAAATTGTGCCAAGTTCCCATATGACTCTAGTTGTTAATTACAAGACTGGTTGGGTTTCCTTAAACTTACCCGAGTTTTTCACTAACTCTGTGGGATTGCCAAGTTTTGGGTTATTGGTCGAGTTTTATCAAGTGAAGAGGTTTGATTAAAAAAAAAAAGAAAAAAAAGTGGAGGTTTGAACCCACCACCTCTAACATAAGCAAAGATCTTACCTGAGTTTTGTTACAAGACTCATTAAGTTCTCTATAAACTCACCTATGTCATGCACTACTGACCAAGTTTTATAGAGTGAAAAAAAAAAGTACGAACAAAAGCAACTTGATTACAATGCTACTTCATAGTCCACCTAATGTACCTGAGTTGTTATTGGAACATATACATTGTTAATATGGCTACTAAATTGTATGGTATTTGTTTAGCATCATTAATGATAGATGGTGTTATGCTACCGTTCTGGCTAGGGCAGATAACAAGCCCAATTTTACTCGATGCCTCATGAACTGAACTTGAACTTAGATAAAATCGATAAAGTTACACACCAAGTAACTTATGATTTATTTATTGTTAATTAAAAAAGAAAAGTCTTCTTTCCGAATGAGATTGCCCACCTACACTACAGGCCTCAGTGCTCTATGGGCCCCACCATGATGTATGTGTTTTATCCATATCATCCATCCAATTGGCATGAGGAAAAAAAAAAAGAGCTAAATCCAAATCTCAAGTGGAACACACGATGGGAAACAATAGTCATTGAGTGCCCACCATTAAAAACTTTATTGGGGGCCATGAAAGTTTTGAATCAAGCTGATACTTGTGCTTTCCCTATGTGACCTAATCAAAGGGTTGGATGGTAAATAAACATTACAGTACACCTTAGGAAGTTTTTAATGATGGGTGTTCCCTCACCACTGTTTTCTTGGGCGTGGTCCACCTGAGATTTGGATATGACTCATTTTTGGGGTTATACTCTTAAATAATATGGAAAAATAAATGGACGATATAGATAAAACACATACATCATGGTCGGGCTCACAGAGCACCGACCAGTAGCCCTTCACTAATAGCAGCATCCGTCGAATGTAGAAACTTTTTGCAACAGGAAAACTAGGTGAGGTCCACTATGAAGGTTGTGAGAAATCCACCCCGTCTATCCATTTTTCCATATCACGTTAGGACATGGGCCAAAAATAAGGCAAATATAAAATCAAGTGGACAGCATGACAGGAAACAATGAGGGTTGAATGTCACAAAAGTTTTGGATTAGGCTAATGTTTTTGTATTTTTAGTTCATACGAGTAGGAATGAGCTCACTCTACTTTGATCCATCTCAGAGCGGAGTGGCAACCTCGACCCAAGTGAAAGTGTCATGTGCCTTGAAACTCTATCATAAATGGATTCAACTCAAGCGAAAGTGTCATGTGCCTTGAAACTCTATCATAAATGGATTCAGGTATCATTCTATTACTAAATCTAAAATCAAGATTTTATTAAAGAAAAGTGGCGTTTTTAGATTATTACCACCCTTGCCAAGGCCTACAGAACTTTACCACATCAATTTCTCATCAAATTCAAAATTACAGGCAAGAACCATCGATCAGGTTATGACTAATTGTGCAAAGAGATCATGGAACACATGCAATTGGGTGATCAACCGAGGAACTTGTTTCCAACCATATGAACGGTATGGATGGCATATAAAACATCATAATAGACCCAGGGAGGTGTCAACGTTAGGCATTTGATACCCACCTTTTCCTATCCTGCAGCCCACTTGAATTTTGGAGCTATCTCATTTTTGGCCTCATTTCCTAACATAATCTAAAAAGACGGACGGATGGGGCGGATTTCTGGCAAACGTACATCACGATATATAGGCCCTACCCAGTTTCCTTTGCAACAGGTTGTTGTAGGCCGTCAATAGGCAAGGCGCGAATTAAGTATGTCCTGACCTCACCCGACACGTTCAAGCCCTGACCGTGGGGCTTACCTTGATGTATGCATTATATATTCATTTCATACATTTATTTTGTTGATGTAGAACAGTCACAGACTCATTCATGGCTAAGATGGACCGAAGAAAAGAAGTTAAAAAGGATCGAATAAACTCTTTGACGGGTCGACAAATCTAGTCGACGGGTCTAAATTCTGCAAGAAATTCCGAATTGCTTGTTAGCTGATTTCTACCAGTTTAGGCAGATCGAAATACTATTGAACAAGTCGAATTATTGTTCTAGATTGCCTACTAGCTGATTTCTGCCAATTTAGACAGGTTGACAGATCTTGTTAACAGGTCAAAATCTATAGTTCGACAGGTCGAAATCCAATTCGATAGGTTGAAAATCACATAATTTCTGGATTTAATCTTGGACACTTTTAAAAAAAAAAAAAAAATTTTAATTTATTGTTTTGACCTATTGACTCAACTGGTAGGCGACAGGTTGATGGACGTGGAAAATTTATGCGATTTTCTGAATTTTTTTCATAATTTAATTAGAGCTCTTTAATTATATCTTTAGGGTTTGTTTAGGGTTATTCAAAGGGGTTAAATTCATTTTTATTATGGATTCAATCAATAAACTTCTTAAGAATTTTCTTATTTTCTTTTGTGGATTTGAGAAACCTCTTGTGGATGGAAAAGTTCCTTATAGATTCAAGAGTGCCTTATGGACAATCTGTGCTTGATTTCAGCAAAAATCATATTAGCTTCCTTAGTCCATTGAAATGGTTCTTTCTTCATACAATTTGTAATCGGTGACACAATGATGCTGAAATCATTCATGAACTGATGATAGAATGTCGCCAACCCATGAAAACTTCATACTTCATAGATGTTTATTAGAACTAGCCATTCGCTGATGGCTTTCACCTTTTTAGTGTCCACTTGGATGCCCGTGGTCGTCATGAAAAAGCCAAACAATAGCAGGCTAATGGTTAAAAGGTTGCATTTTTTATGGAGACACATTTTATTTGCGGTGAGCACTTAAAGGACCTGTTTGAGGTGTCCCATATGGCTTGCTTCATCCTAACCGTATATCAAAATGTTATCAAAGTAGATCGCTACGAACCGCCCCATGAATTACTTCAGAACTTGGTTTATCAACCTCGTGAATGTACTAGGTGCATTTGAAAGACTAAAGGGCATGACCAACTATTCGTACAACCCATCCTTGGTCTTAAAAGTTGTCTTCCACTCATCACTTGGCCATATTCAGATCTGATGGTAGCTACTCCTTAAATCTAATTTAAAAAATAGCTTTGCACCCTCTAGCATATCAAACATCTTTTTCAACCATGGTATGAAAAATTTGTACTTTATGGTAATCTTATTGATCGCTCGATTATCGATGCATATGCGCCAACTCTCATCTTTCTTAGGAGTTAATAGGGTAAGAATGACGCATGGGCTCATGTTTTCTTGAAATAAACCTTTACAAATCAACTCATTCAGTTGTCCTTGCAAAATATCGTAATCCTTCGTAATCATTTGATATTGAGGAGAATTGGGTAAACTGGACTTGGGACAAGCTCAATATAGTGTTGAATATCCCGAGTGAGAGAAAATCCATCGGGAAGGTTGTCGAGCTAAATTTATTTAAATTTATGCAGTAAGTGTTTTAGTTTCTCGAGAATGATGGTGGTCTCGGGTTCTTTTCCTTTTATAATTAATTCATAAGTTTGTCCCGTCTTTTTTAATTCCTCCACAAAGTCTCGTATGGTTAGGAAAGAACACCCCTCAACTTTAGAAGCTTCGAGTGGCCTTCTAGGTTCATAGGGGCTAGTATAGTTTTTCGGCTATCCTTGACGAAAACGTACACATTATCTTCTCCTCTATGAGTGGTGTCATGGTTGGAGGACTGAGTAGAATGTGACAAGCCTCCATGTTAACAACGTTACATACAACTTGGCCTTTATAATGTTTACCAATTGAAAAAGTTATTGTACATTGTTCAGTTACATTTGTTTTACTGACCTTCTTAATCCAGTTGATCATGAACGGGGAGGGATGATGCTCCGTTTTCAGCTATAATTTCTCCACCATGAACTTGGAAATGATGTTCTCGTTGCTTCCACTATTGATATTCACATCATAAACCTTTCGATTCACCGTACACCTAGTTCGGAAGATATTGTGTCACTGTGGGTCTACCTTCTTCTTTGGTGCATACAATAGTCGCCTCACGATGAGCGACTCACCATGATCATGCGTAACCCAATTTGCCTCATCCTCTTCATCCTCTATGATCGATGTGCACCAAATCATCAACATCCAAGTCTTCAGCAGTGTTTCCAGTACTATCATCATTGATGGCGAGGTTAGAAACTTGTCGTTAAGGCAAGTGTTTGATAAGTGACCTGGTTGGCCATAATGATAACAATGGTCGGGCCTTAGCCAATCATAAGGGTTCGAGATCCTACCCAGATCGACAACAGTGGACATGCCCCTTTGGGGTCCAACTTGCCCACTTCCTGAATCTCAGTTCACGTATGTAGGAGGTTGATTGCACCCTTATAAGTTCTTTCCCTTTCGCCTGTGAAGCTCCCTGGGATGGGCTCACTGCATGACCCTAGTGGTAGGATAAGTTTGTGTGTTGGGACACTCAAGTTGTACTTCCACTCATGTGGCTAACTTGATCGCTTCATTTATCATCCACACGGGTTGCATCTGAACCCGATCTTGGATTGCAACATTCAACCCACCTTTGAATCGGGTAACTTACAGTGATTCAGTTTCAACCAAATCATTCCATGCTACTAAGCAGTAGAATTCTTATACGTAATCTCTCACTGACTGACTACTCCGTCGACATTTTTGGTATTATTGGAACAATACCTGATCGTAGTCGTTAAGCAGGAATAGCGCACGCAACAGCTGCTTCATTCGCTACCATGTACAGATTGGTGCTTTAATCTATCTCATCCGTGCAAGATGAAGTTATTTCCATCAAGCTGAAGCTTCGCCCTTTAATGTTTAAGCCACAGGCTTAACCTTCTTCGCTTCAAGAATTTTCATATAGTCGAAGAATCACTCAACTTCAGAAAGCCAATCAAGAAAATTCTTAATATGAAGTTAGCCATTGAAGTTAGAAAGATTGACTTTCATCCTGAATTCTTGATTTGCCCGATCTACTTGATCGCCGCCTTGTCCGGGATATTGGAGGATCATGTTGTTGATCCTTTCATTGTTGGATCCCACCTCCTCAAGCATGATCCTGTGGTTTACTGCCAACATCTCCCTACGATTGACATGATTACGAATTTTCATACCACCAAGGGTGGATCACCACCACGAACACGGAGCTGCCTTATAGCCTCCGTCGTGCAATCGATGACAACCCGCAGCCCTCACTGATTCTCTCACTGTGCCGCTTTAAAACCCGCCACTATTAAGGAAAGATTCCCTGGAGCATGGTTTATGGGAATGTTGCCTGATCCGTTGTTAGAAGCCATATATTCGAGGAGAAGACTCGCTCTGATACTAATTGATGCAGGGAAGGACGTGATAAGGTCGATCACTGTTTTCCTCGATTGATAAATACCTTGAATCCACATGGTACTCTTGAATCCATGAGACGTTTCTTGAATCCATGAGAAAAAATTAGAAAATTCTTAAGAAGTTTATTGATTGATTCCATAATAAAAGTGAGTTTAACCCCTTTAAATAACCCTAAATAAATCCCAAAAACATAATCAAAGAGTTCTAATCAAACTAGGAAAAAAATTTTAAAAATCGTGTAAATTTTTCACATCCATCAACCTGTCAAAACAACAAAAAAGTGTCCAAAGATTTAAACCAAAAATTCTATGATTTTCGACCTGTCGACTCGATCCGTCGACCTATCGAAATAGATTTTGATCTGTCGACAAGATCTGCCGACCTGTCTAAACTGGCATAAATCAGCCAGCAAGCAAGCAATCTGGAACAATATTTCGTCCTTTCGAACAATATTTGGACTTATCTAAATTGGAAGAAATCAGCTAGCAAGCAATGTAAAATTTTTGGAGGAATTTCGACCGGTCAACTAGATTTGTCAATCAGTCAAACTATATTACTCAATGTGTTCGATCCTTCTTGGCTTCTTTTATTCGGTCCATCTTAGTCATGAATGATTTTGCGACCCATTCTACATCAATTTTCAACTCATTTTAGGACATGATCTCAAAAATAAAAGATATCCAAATCTTAGGTGGACCATACTATAAGAAATTAACAGTAGTAGTTAAAATACTCAACCGTTGAAAACATCCTAGGGCCCCCTGTAATGTTCCCGTAATGTTTATTTTCCATTCAAATTGTTGATAAGGTCACACAAGTTGGATAAAGGGCAAAAATGAATATTAGTTTGATCCAAAAATCTTGTGACCCACGAGAAGTTGTTAATGGTCAATCATCATTGTTTCCTATGGTGTGGTCCATCTGAGATTTGGATCTGATTCATTTTGGGGCTCATGCCCTATAATGATCCGGCAAAATGGATGGACTCAGTAGATATACAATACATACATCAAGGTGCACCCCACCATATATGGGGAGGCTGAGGAGCACCACCTCTCTCCCCACCATATCCCGTCCCTCTGTCTCCCCGTTCACCAAGCTCTCTCTCAAAGATCAGGTTTAGCTCATTTGTATGATAGATGTGGGTCGTTCATCATGTTGACCCCACTTGGCCTATGCTAAGCTAGCCCTAAACTTAGAAAGACCTTTCAGTAGGTGGGCTACTAGGTTGATCAAGTTAAAAATGAATGTCTACCATTTAAAACTTCTTGCTCGGTAAAAAGTTTTGGATCAAGCTGATATTCTTGTTTTTTCATAATCCGGCTTTGTGTGATATTATGAACTGGTTGGATGACAAATTATCATCATGGTAGCCCTAAGAAGGTTTCAACGGTGAGCATCATTATCCCCACTATTTTCAAAGTGGTCTACTTGAGCATTGTATTTTCCTCCTTTTTTAGGCCCATGCCCTAAAATATGATCGGGCAAAATGGATAGACGGTGTGGATATAATCATGTTAAGGCCCACAAAACGTGCCACATCAACATAGTATACCATTGGTGTGTATTCTGGAAGTCAGTATTTACATTCAAGTAATTAAGTTAGCAATACTATGGGCATTTTGACATTTTATTTCAAAAAAAAAAAAAATGATAGAAATGAAAGAAAAATAACTGATGGAAGGCCTTTAACAATTATCTTGATTAATAAGGTAGTCTAATAAAAAAAAAGTTAATTTTAAAAGGTACTAAGATGTAAAAATGATATTAATGAAGTGGTATTTTGTAAAATTCACTTAGGGCTAGAGGTGTACTGACGCAGGGATGAACGTGATGAGGTCGATCACCGTCTTCCTTAAGGATAACTACTCTGAATCCACGGAGCTTCTCTATACTCCTCACAGAGACTTCTTGAATCCACAAGGAAAGAAAGCAGGAAACTAGAAATAAATTTTAATAAGTTCGAAATTAATTGATGAATCCATAAAAATGAGTTTACACCCCTTTAAATAAGGGAACCAAGCAACAGGAAAGAAATCAGACTCAAACTACAACTAAAACTCCTAGAATCCGCGACTTACTATAAATAGTAAACTTACTATTTATAGACGGTCGTGATGTCTACTAGTGCGCAAGGTTTTCGGCCAAAAATAGTAATTAAGTGTCCTATTTGGCTTTACCAAACTGTTCTCCTAATTATCCTAAGCACTTTTCATGTTGGACACAACTCTTAAAGCCCAACGGATGAAGAGCTACAAGCAAACTAAAACTTACTATTTATAATAAAAACGAAATTAAAATGGGAAAATGACCATCGATCAGGGGGTTTCTCGCAAATCTGGGCTGCGTAACCTGGCATAGTAGGGTTGGTTGGCTAAAGTAGCTCGTTCTACCCCAAATTCATATATTTTACGTCAGATAACTCATTCGGGATTGCAAGATACGCCCGATCTAAGGTCCAACGGTCCGGATCACTTATGTTGTCGACCGTGCCTTTGCTGATCCATCTTGGCCATGAAATTGTCCGCGACCCGCTCTACATCATGTACATGAGTCGAACTAAGTCGAGCTTCTCGGCTCGGCCACTAGCTGACCTTAGCTCGAACTCAGTTCGGCTTGGTCCTCGAGCTTGACTAGCCAGGTCGACTTGGCTCGGTCAGTAGCTCGAGCTGGTTCAAGCCCAGTTTGAGCCAAGATTGAGCCTCCACGGCATTTTCACAAACAGATAGAATACACTTTCAATTTCTCACTGTATGTAAAACATCAGCAGTTATTTAGAAGAATTTCATCGAACACCTTGTAGGCAACATCAAAATCAAGAAAAAAAAATGGTATTTATTTCATACATACCTTCCTTGCCACCAGTTGACACTTCGTTGAGTCATTTCATAAAACACTTGGTGAGCAACATCAATATCAAAGTAACCGAGTCACCGAACTGGTTCAATCTGAGTTCGATTCGAGTTAGGTCGAGCTCGGGCGAGCTCTGTAAGACCCGTATCTTGGTCCGTACCTTTCCGTACACTTCCGCGGTCTTACCGGTCGAATTTCGGCAACTTTCGACCCTTAACCAGTATCGACGCGCGACCCTGATTCATGTACCGACAACCCGAGTCGACTCAACCCGAGACCAATACCATAGTGACCACACCGTTGCCGCTGTTCCGATACCGCAACTCGCGCGTCGAGGCGATACCCTGGTCAAGAGTTATGGGCCAACGTTCGGTGCGAGAAAACGCCGCGCGTTGCGAAACTAAGGGAATCTCTACGATGTGTCACATCAATCACATCAATCCCATCAATCAATCACCCATCAATCCATCACATGTCAAGTACACATCACTTCCATCCCTTTTCCCAAGCAACCACAAAAGTCTCCCAAACCCATACCTCTCTTACACAAAAAGCCACAAAAGTCTTCACCACCCATACCTCTCTTACACAAAAGCCTCAAAAGTCAAGCTTTTCTTACACAACCATCACTCACCCATCCATCCATCACTCTCTCTCTCCCTTACATCACTCTCTCTCTTTCTCTCTTTCTCATTTCAAAACTCCAAGCAATTTCCAACTCCATACGTTTGGAATTTTTGTAAAAATCCCTAAGCTCCAAGTGGCCCACCTTCCTACCCCAAAATCTCTCATCTCAACCCTCCATTCTTCATCTTAACCATTGAAGTTGAAGCTTAGGTGCCAAGGAACCTCTAGGAGCAAGAAGATCGGATGGTGGGTGCCTCTATAGGGTAGATTTATTTATTTTTATGGTGGACCAAGTGAGGCCCACCGATCAATGGTGTGGATCTCACTTGGGACCCTAATACGTGGCCGATGGACCACTTGGATCATCATGATCATTCCATGATGGGGCCATTCTCCATGGACCCCATCATGATGTTTATTTTCATTTGAAAAGGTCATCTAGACCATCCATATTGGTGAGGAAAGGATTCCCACCGTTGATCTTTAGTTTTGATGGTCACATGTGCAAAATGACCCATTTGATGTATGATTTCATGTATGGGAGGGCCCATAATGACGGGGTCCCTCCATCACAAGCCGTGTCCCACTCTCCATGTCTTTCTCTCTCTTCTATTGCTTTTATTTTATTTTATTTTATTTTATTTTAATTTTTATGCTATAGGATTGTGGCCCACTTGAATGGATCCCACCTTGATGCAATTTTTTTATTCAAGTGGGGCCCACCTTATATGTGTACCCATGACAAATATCCGTGGTGGCCCACTTCATCAGGGCCCACCTTTAAAACAAATTTTTTTTTAAAAAGAAAACCGTCCAGCGTCTGGGACGCTGGACGTTTCTAAGGAAGAAAAAAAAAGAAAGAAAGAAGGAAGAATAGAAGAGCTTTGGTGGCCCCCTTGCATAGGCCCCACCCTGATGTTTATGTCCGATCCAAGCCGTCCATCCTCTTACCCATGACATTTTAGCCGTTGGGTAGAAGTTTGGAGCTGATCCAATCACCTGGTGGGCCATAGCGTCAAATATTGCATTTCCACCATTCAAACACTAATTTCTTATTTTATTTCACTTCCAAGCATCAAAAAAATTCAAACTCTAGACTCATTTGGACGACGTCGAGCCACTGAACGCAATGGCTGGGGCGGATTTCATTTTAGCGGGCCCCATACGTGAAAAATCCCAGGAAAACGGGTTTTTCCCGAAATTGAGAAGAGGCAGAGCCTCTGCTCTTGCGTCAGGCGGGTGGCAGCGCTGCACGCTCCTGCATGCAGCCTTGTACAGGCAGCGGACGGGCGTGGGGAGGTAGCCCATGGCCCTGCTCGTGGGCCCCACAGAAATGTTTATTTTGTCATCCAACTTGTTCATTAGGTGGGCCACCTCAGTGGTGGGCCCCCCTCCAAAAATGAAGCAGATCCAAAACTCAGGTGGCCCACACCAAGTGAAACAGTGTGAATTGAAATTTTCCATTAAAATCCTTTTGGGGCCCACTGACGTGTTGGATCAAGCTGAAATTTTTATCTTCCCTTCAACCAGGCCCGAGTGACCCAGTGAGTGGCTTGGATGGCTAATAGACATTTCAATGGGCCCCACATGGGACCCACAGTGATGTATGCGTTTTATCTCCACCGTCCAACGGACAGTGGAGTCCAGGGTGATGATTGTGGAGCCCCTTTGGGCGTGCATGCGTGCGTGTGAGTGTGCGTGCGTGCGTGTGAGCATGCATACAGCGTGAGTGTGTGTGTGCGTGTGCGCGTGCAGCGTGAGCGCTTGCAGCGTGTGTGTGTATATATATTATACTATATATAATGTTATATTATATTATTGATAATACTATAATATATTATAATATTGTATATATATTACATATATATATATATATATATATATATATATATATATATATATATATATATATATATATATATATATATATATATATATATATATATATATATATATATATATATAACATTGTAGATTTCATACATGATGGTGGGTCTTCTTGTGGGCCCCCACCATTGATACGGGTGCTACATCTAATCTAGCCGTCCACTTTAAAGATCATTTTGTGGAATTAGTCAAAGTATGAGACAAATCCACAGTCCAAGTGGACCCCGTCTTAGCATGATTTGTGGCTCATCTTGATGTATTTGTGACACTTATTGGGGCCCACTTTGATGTGGATGTACGGCCCATGGGATTGGACCATTTGATATATTCCAAGGCCCTTGGGTCCAGATCCATTTAATTCATAAAAGAGCCTATGGGTTAGGCCCATTTGATTCATATAAGGCCTATGGGCTTAGGCCCATTTGATGTGTTGCAAGTCCATGGGACTAGGCCCATTTGATGTACTTCAAGGCCCATGAAATTGGACCCATTTGATATATGCAAGGCCTAGGGGTTTAGGCCCACTGAATTCACGTTAGGTCTATGGGTTGAGGCCCACTTGATCTACATGTAAGACCCAATTGGTGTGGCCCATTTGATACATATTAGACTCATGTGACTAGGTCCAATTGATGCAATCCAAGGCCCACGGGTTTTGACCCATTGCAATGCACATAAGACCCATTGGTGTGGCCCATTTATGTGGCCCATATGATGAATAAAAGGCCCATAAGCTATGGCCCATTTGATATATATGTAAGGCCCAATGGGAGGAACCTAAGGTCCATTGCAATGTGTAAACCCAATACCGATTATGTAGCGGTGTTTAAGAAGATCGTACCTGGGATGCAGTGTCGGTTTGACGTTCACATTGCGAGTGTAATGTTGGTTGGATGTCCACATTATGACTCTCCTTAGGGTCCATTACTGGGCCATACTTATCGTATATAGGCCGTCCAGGTCCATCTGTATTGTAAGATAGTTCATCATGTTTAGTACAGTTTCATGACTCATGATCATACGCATCATATGTATGCTTGCCGTGAGAATTGTCTGATCATAGTATTTGCCTTCGGGCAGGTTGTTTATGGGCTCCCGATTAGGCGGTGTTGCCCTACATGAGCGCACGATATGCGCAGGATTGGTTGCATGACTGGATAGCGTGATTCATGCATTCTGCATTTGTGCGACATGGTTATTGTACGCCCTAGCGACATCGGGGCCGTAACTTCCACAGATGTATCGTGGTTGGCAGGATTGGATACCGAAAATCTTGTTCTACATGGGGTACTATAGATATCCCTGGGTGAAAGTCCCTAAACCCTTATAGTACCAAGAGATTGCTCCAACGTCTAGACCGAGTGGGTAGATGAGCGTTGAGTGCCGAATACCAGACGGTTACGCTCTCCACTGTGTCGTGGTCGGTTGGAAG
Source organism: Magnolia kwangsiensis (assembly GCA_037074715.1). Lineage (NCBI taxonomy): Eukaryota > Viridiplantae > Streptophyta > Magnoliopsida > Magnoliales > Magnoliaceae > Magnolia > Magnolia kwangsiensis. Next base: position 189,815,998 of record CM073571.1, on the reverse strand, counting down.
GGGGTGCGGCCTTACCCGCCCGAGTGTAGGGGACAATACTAGGCTGAGTTTGACCAGCTCGCGAAATCGGTCCGCTATCGACAAGTCTCACCCGATATTGGCAGACGGATAGTGAGGTCTCTTCCACTTACCTCATTGCGCGCTATGTGGCGAAAATCTGGTTTAGAGTGTACTAGACCCCGGTGATATTTCATATTTGAGCTGTACTGATATGTGGACATTGATGAGGATCTGTATGCTTGAGTTGCATTGCACATCACATGGCCTTGGGATGACCGATACCATTCATGTCTTGCATTGTATAGCCTTAGTACGGCTCATGATGTTATGGTTTCATCTGCATACTTCGCATTACTCTGTCATTGCATGTTCATATTACTACCTTGAGCACACACTTTCACCACCCTCTAAGCTTTCTGTAAGCTTATGCACGACCGTTGCGTGCAGATGACGTTGGATCGCAGCAGCGCTGAGGCAGGAGCACGTTGCAGAGCTTTTGGAGTTTTTGGTTCTTTACTATTATATTTCCCTTTATGCTCATTGTACTTGTAAAGTTTTTGATCATAGTGGAAATGTAATGGAGTGCTTGGTTGTTGTTTGTGGGTTATGCCTTTGGTTATGCTTATTACGAATCAAACTGATGTTGAAAATCCTCCTCGTAGCATCCCAGGATCGGAACCTGGCGAATGGGAGCTAGGAGTCGAGAATGGGGTTCTACGGAGGCTGTCGGCGCCGGATTCGGCGATCAGGAATTTTGTGAGCCCGGTTTCCGAATTTGGGGCGTGACAAGCTCGAAATTGGTTCAAGAGATTTTTGAGGTCAAAAAATCAGCTCAACTCGGCTCAAACTCAACTTTAAACTGAGTCGAATCGAGCTTTTTCGAGTCGATTCGAGAGAGCTAATTCGGTTCGTGTACACCCTACTTAGGGCTATTTGATTTTTCAAATATACCGTGTAAATACTTTGTAAATAAGTAATAATTACATCACTCCTAAGGCTGACGTGTTAACACTAAAATCGAGCACCAATGCCAAATAAATATGGGGCCCAATGTAATGCACGTCTTATCCACACCGTCCATCTGTTATGCCATCTGATTTTAGGACATTAACCCAAAAATGTGGCATCTCCAAAACTCAAGTGGACCACACCATAGGAAATAGTGGGAATTGAACGCCTATCCATAGAAACCAAAAGGCCCCGAAAAAGTTTTGGATCAACCTGCTACATGTGTTTTCTCCTTATCCATGTATGTGTGACCTTATCAACCAATTAGATGACCAATAGGCATCAATGTGGGCCTGATATATGTAAGAACTCTCAACGATGGACATTTTAAGGCTACTGTTTTCCTTGGTGTGGGCCACTTGAGCTTTGGATCTGCCTAATTTTTTGAGTCACACCCCAAAATATTTTGGTAAAACTGATGTACAGCGTGGATATGTCTCATATATTACAGTGGCGCCCAAAAAATTAAGTCAATCTTTTTGAACCGGTTTTTAAGATAAAAATACAACCTGGTTTTCAAATAAACTAAAACAATAATAATTGCCTATTTACTGTACATCCACGGAGGACTGAAAAATCAAACAGGCCCTTAAATTTAATCCACTCCTGGACAACATGAACAACTTAATACAAAAACCTAAGTGATAGAATGACACAGGTTTTTACACATGCACGCACACCCACACCAAGTGGGATTTCACCACAATGGATACTCGGAATTCATTACCTCATGTTGAACCACACATTCTAATTGAGAAATAATCTAGTGGGCTCTATCCATGGAAACCTTGCCATGCACATAGCTGCAGGTGGAATCATTGGCATCCAAGTCAAATATCCGGACCATCCATTAGGTCCAGCTTGCTCTTCACAGGCAGCCTTGAAAAATCATTATATCAGATTATTTAAACCGTCCACTTAGTGGCTTGCAGAAATTGATGGACGAGATTGTTCATTAAAGATGACTCAAGTAAAGGACATTTAACACCACCTCATTGTTGCAGTTTTTGTACAGTAATGAAATAAGATTGATTAGATCTAATGGAATAAACGACTTTGAACACGTATGGATAGTCCAAACATCAAACAACATCAGTTAATCTTGGCTTAACGATGTCATGGGTTTAAGTATCCATTGTGGTGTGTGTGGGTGCGTAAAAAAACAAAAGAAAGAATCACATCAATAAAATGATTGAAGGTTATGATCAATAGGATCCAAGATTGGAAGGTCGAGAACGAGTACATACTGAAATGAATAGAGAGCTTGTAGAAAGAAGAAGATGGAAGATGGCTCCTGCAATCAGTCAAAAGACGGTTAATACTGTTTATAGAAAAATAATTCAACCCATCATGCATTGGTTCTGTTTCTAAAAGAGTCATATTGATTACATAAACTGAAGATAAGGCCGAGTAAAGGATAGATTGGATCATCGCATCAGTGCTATTTTTGTATGGTTTCCAGCCTGTTATATACTTTGGCCCGAAGGGCGTCCTGATCCCTTCAATCATGTGGCTGTGCTGTACGAAACAAACAGACGGCTAAAACAACAACAACTAACGCGACGGATGGAAGGCTAGATAAAACGAAACAAATGGACGGCTACACAATGTCTATTTGGTTTTATTTGTTTCGGACACGTATGACCAACTTGATTAGCATAATAGGGACTGGGTTTCGGTGGATCTCTGACCATGGGGCTGACCGTGATGTATTTTCCTTATATCCACACCATCCATTCACTTCTCCACTCATTTTTGGGCACGAGCCGAAAAATGCAGCAGATCATCCAAATCTCAGGTAGAGCACACCACGGTAAACAGTGGTGATTGAACTTACACCGTTAAAAATTTCTTAGGGGCAACCGCAATGTTTATTTGTCATTCAACCTGTTGATTAAGTCACAAAGACTTGGATGAAGGGACCACAGAAATATCAGGTTCATCCAAAAATTTGTGGCCTACAATAGGTTTTTAAGGTTCAATCACCACTCTTTCCTGTGGTGTGGTATCTGAGATTTTGATCTGCTGCATTTTTTGGATTATGCTTAAAATGATTGGGTGAAACGGAATATTAATGGTGTGGATCTAAGAAAAGTATATTACAGTTGGCCGCGCAATCAGGGATCCACTGACCTCAGTGGATATAGGAATCCACTGATAGCCTAAGAATTAAGATCCGGGCAAAGGAACCGATCTGCGGAAGCGGATTGGCTACTCCCCCTGCGACCAGACCCGTAACTGGTGGTCGGTGCTGTGGGCCCCACCATGATGTATATGTTTCATCCATCCTGATCATCCATTTTTACAGATCATTTTAGTGCTTTATATCAAAAATGAGTGTGATATAAATCTCAGGTGAACCACACCAAAGGAAAACCACCATTAAAATCCTCCTAAGGCCCACTGTACTGTTTATTTGACATCCAATCTGTTGATTAGGTCATACAAGGTCATATGAAGGGAGAAAACAAAGATCAGCTTGATCCAAAAATTTTATGGCCCTCAACAAGTTTTTAATGGTCCACGCTCAGTCAAAACTTTTTCATGTAATGTGGTCCACTCGAGATTGGGATATATCTCTTTTTTGGTCACTTACCATAAAATGATCTGGAAAAGTAGATGGACGGCTTACATCATGATGGGACCACATAGCACCAACCACCAGCCATTGGCTAGTGGCAGGGGGAGTAGCCAATCCGTTTCCGATTGGCTAGTGTACCCCACACGAGCTATATAGCTGATGTATTGAGGTCAGCAAGTTACATGGGGCTAATCATGAGGTATGTGGTATATCCAAACCGTCCATCTATTTGGCAAGCTCGTCTTAAGGGTTGAGATGAAAAATAAGACTGATATAACTATCAAGTGGACCACACTGCAAAAAGCAATGGGGGATTGAATGTCTACCAGTGAAACCCTTTTCGGGGTCACAGAAGTTTTGGATCAATATAAAATTTGTTTTTCCTCTTAATTTACGTCACCTTATGAACAGATTGCATGGAAAATAAACGTTATGGTGGGCCCTATGAATTGTTTAATGGTGAAAATCATTATCTTCACTGCTATTTGTGGTGTGGTCCAAATGATTTTTGGATATGATTCATTTTTTGGATAATGCTCTAAAATGATCTCTAAAAATAGATTAACAGTGTAGATATAATAAATACGTCACTGTCGGCCCATGTAACTTTGATCTCCTTTGAACCGTTCGTACAGCTTGGAGCACGAGGAGCGTCCGTGCTCATCTTCGCACACACGCACCTACAGCAGCTATATAGCTGGTGTGTGGTACATCAGCCAATACGCTTCCCCATTCCGCATATGATGTGTGGATACGTTATTGTATACAGGTGCTAGTAGACTGAGCCATACAACATGCAGATAACGTAGATGGATGGAACCTCTTAAATCAGAGGTCTCAAGTCCACTCGGATGTTTGGGACCACATGATATTGTTGTAGTTTTTTAATAGTGATGAAAGAAGATTGAACTAGATTTAATGGAATTAATGTCTTTGCAACATGTTGGACATGATGTGGATTTTCTCCTCATTGGTGGAATCGATGAAATCGAATGGGTTTCGATATCATCGATAATTAAAAGATTTTTCAATCCTGGTCGATGGACTGTTTTTTGTCCTTTCGATATGATCAAGTGACCTGCCGATCATATCGAGGATGTTATCGAGGATGTATCAAGAGTGTCTCGATGGCATCGATAATTGATGGAATTTTACCCCTGGTTGCTGGACAGTTTTAGTCCTGTATCGATATGATCGAGCGACTTTCAGATGGCATCGACGCTGTTATCGAGAGACCGTCGATATGATCGAAGATTTCCGCAGATGCGATTGCGGAAGCGAAAATTTTGCGGATTTTGTTTCCTATTTGGGTTCTATCTCTTTCTATTCTTATATAAAGGGGTGTATTCGGGATTGGGGTGTATTTCAGGGTATTATAGGGTTTCCTAAAGCTTTACAAGGGTTTGCTAAAGGGCTTAGGGTTGTTAGAGAAAAAGAAATAGATAGAGGAAGCTTGTGGAAGGGAGGCTATGCTCGTAGAGGTGATCTACCATATCTCAGCGCTTTCACGTCCTCGTAATTGGTGAGATCTCTCCGTCTTCTTTGTTTCTCTTACTGTTTATCTGCTCCTGCGTGAGTGAAGAAGGTTTGATCCAAGCGGTGTGCCCTTGTGATCGGTTGTAATGTTCTGCTTTATAGTGGATTATTGATCTGGACGAGGTCCCGTGGTTTTTACCTCTTTGAGAGTTTTCCACGTAAAAATTCCTGGTGTTGTGTGATTGATGCTTTGATTTACTTTATTGCTTTTATTATCCCATAATTCTAGTTTGTTTTGGAAGGCTAGATCCTAAGGTTTTGTGCTAGGCCCCCAACAAAGTGGTATCAGAGCTAAGTTCATTGAACAAGTAGGATCGGTTTGGAATTATGGAAGGTGGCTCATCAAGGATGATCAGCCTCAATGGTTCTAACTGGACCATATGGAAGGCTAAGATGGAGGACTTGCTTTATTGCAAGAACTTATATTCTCCAATTTTAGGCATATCAGCAAAATCCAAGGATATGACTGATGATGATTGGAAGAAGTTGGACCGGAAGGCGGTGGGGTTGATTAGACAATAGCTGGATGATTCTTTATTCCACCATGTATCTACGGAAACCTCAGCCGCTAGCCTATGACTAAAACTACAAGGGCTGTATGAGAGGAAGACAGCCGGTAATAAAAATTTTCTGATAAGACGACTTGTGAATCTCAAGTTCAAGGATGGTGGTTCTGTGGCCGAGCACATGAATGGGGTCAGTAATATAGTGAACCAGCTCTCCACTATGAAGATGGTCCTGGATGATGAATTGCAGGCTTTACTATTGCTTAGTTCATTGCCTGACAGTTGGGAGACATTGGTGGTGTCTCTAAGTAACTCCGCCCCAGACGGAAAGATATTCATGGAACAACTTACTAGCTGTCTCTTCAATGAAGAGACAAAGAGGAAGTCTCAGGGGTCTACTCATCAAGAGGCCCTTGTGACACAGGAATGGGGGAGAGGAAAGAACAGGAAGGGCGGGAAGGCCCGAGATAAATCAAGAGGCAAGTCGAGTAACAGAAAAGATGTTAAATGCTGGAACTGTGGCAAGAAGGGTCACTACAAGCATGAATGTCGTAAGAATAAGAACGATAGGAAAGGAAAAGGAAAGGAGAAGGAAGATGAATCAGATTCTACTACGGTCGCTTCAGATGACGACATTGTTATTATTCTTTCCACAGATCATGATGTTTGTCTCACGGCTACGGGTCAGGACACCGACTGGGTGATTGACTCAAGAGTTTCTTTTCATGCGACTCCACGCAGGGACTTCTTCACAAGCTACAAGTCAGGTGACTATGGGACCGTGAAGATGGGAAATTCTGGCATATCGAAGATCGTAGGGGTCAGTGATATTTGTGTGAAGACCGATGTGGGCTGCACATTGGTTCTCAGGGATGTGAGGCATATCCCAGACCTTCGCCTCAACTTGATGTCGACGGGAAGATTGGATGATGATGGCTATGAAAGCTGGTTTGCTGTGGACGTTAGAAGCTCATCAAGGGTTCGTTACTCGCAGCTAGAGGAAAGAAGTGTTGCATCCTTTACAAGGAAAGTGTCAGTGTGTGCAAGGGTGGGTTGAATGCAGCGGAAGATTCAGCTATTGACATGTGGCACAGGCGTCTAGGCCACATGAATGAAAAAGGGCTTCAGCTACTAGCGAGGAAGCGGCTCCTTCCAGACGTGACAGGTGTGCCTCTCAAAACCTGACTTGATTGTTTATTAGGGAAACAGCATAGAGTTTCATTCATTAAAACTGTTTCTCATGTTAATAAAGTGCATGCATTAGATTTAGTTTATTCTGATGTGTGTGGTCCTATGAGGACAAAAACCTTGGGTGGGGTATTGTATTTTGTTACTTTTATAGATGATACATCTAGGAGGGTTTGGGTTTATGCATTGAAATTCAAGGACGAGGTCTTTGGTGTGTTTAAGTTGTTTCATGCTATGGTTGAGAGAGAGACAGGTAGATCATTGAAGTGCATCCGCACTGATAATGGTGGTGAATGCATTGGCGACTTTCATGAGTACTGCAAGTCCCTGGGTATACGGCATGAACAGACGGTTCCCAAGACCCCCTAGCATAATAGTGTAGCTGAGCGAAAGAATCGCACCATTGTTGAGAGAATCAAATGCATGTTATCCCATGCGAAGTTGCCCAAGACGTTCTGGGGAGAAGCAATGTACACGGCGGTGTATTTGATAAACAGGTCTCCATTAGCCCCGTTGAATGGAGAAGTACCCGAGAAGGTGTGGACTGGACATGATCCATCGTACATTCATCTCAGGGTGTTTAGATGCAGGGCATCTGTTCACATACTGAAGGAAGAGAGGTACAAGCTCGATATGAAGATCAGGCAGTGTGTGTTCTTGGGGTACGGTGATGAAAAATTAAGTTACAGATTATGGGATCCGACCGAGAGGAAGCTTATCAGGAGCAGAGATGTGGTTTTCTTTAAAGATCAGTGTATAGAAGACATGGTAAGCCAAAGAAGAACTAGCCTAGTTCAGGTGAACCAGAAGACATGGATCCGGTTATTCCTCCCGTGGTGCCTGATGACGGGAGAGTACAACAAGGTGCAGAGGACGAGGGAGTTCCTACAGAAGATAGACCGGGGGAGCAGCCTCCACTTGATCCACCTATTGAGCCACAGGTGAGGAGGTTGTAAAACCCGCATCCTAATTCGTACTGTTCCTTAGGCTTTCGCGGTCATTCCGATCGATTTCCGGTGACTCGCGAGCTGCAACCGACGTTGCGCGTAATCCTGAGACGGATCTTATCGGTCTGAGTCAGTTCGACCCGAGACTTGTACCAGTGCGACCGCGTTGTCGCCGCGGTTCCGATGCCGCGTCTCACGCGCCGAGGCGATACCCAGGCCAGAAGATGTGGGCCCGCGTTCAGTTCGAGAAAACACCGCACGTTGCAAGTATCAAGGGAATCTCTACGATATGTCCCATCAATCACATCAATCATAAGTCAAGTACATCCCATCACAAGCCATCACTCATCCTTACCTCTCCTTACCCAAAGTCAATGCAACCCATGCTTAGCCCATTCCCTTCTTACAAAAAGTCAAAAGAACCCATCCCTTTCTACTCCATCACCACTCCTCTCTCTCTCTCTCTCTCTCTCTCTCTCTCTCTCATTTCTCCCAAGCACCATGAGAGCTTGGACTTCCATGGCTTTCATGGAAAGAAAATGTGGCCCACTTTCCTATCTCCCATCTCCACCATCCTAAGTCGATCTCAACCGTTGAAGTGCCTCCATTGGATCTCTGGCATACATTGATTGAAGAAAAAGTCCAAAAAGATCACAGGTGGGTGCTTCTCTCTCTCTCTCTCTCTCTCTCTCTCTCTCTCTCTCTCTCTCTCTCTCTCTCTCTCTCCCTTTCTCTCTTGTGTGATGTCCTGTGCCCACCACGGTGCAAGACAATCTTGACCATCCGATCGTAAGGCCCACCTTGTAGCGGGTTCATTGGACTGCTAAGATGAAGGGAAAACACAAATATCATGTTGTCCTAAGCTGGTGGGCCACGTACACGTGAGACCCACCACAATACCTGTGTTGAATTCCATCTGTCCAGCGTCCAGGGACGCTGGACGTACCCAGCCGCCGTGGGGCGAGCCTAACAGGGAAGTGTGAACTTACGTTGGGTGTATTAACCCACTGGCTTGGGGGTAGGCTACTCATGGAGGCCCCACCTTGATGAATGTATATAATCTACGCCGTCCATCCCATTTCCAAGCACATTTTAGGCGTTGAGCCAAAAAAAAATGAAGCCATTCATATCATCTGGCGGGCCATAGCTAAAAAAATAGGAAGTTTCATCATTAAAATATACTTTGAAGTCTTCTATATGTCAAAATACCTTTGATATTGGGCTCATTTAGCCTGTAATGAGCTGTAGGATCCAATGAGTGGGATGGATCCATCTGCTGCAGGCCCCACATGAGAAAAACCATGAAAAAATTCATTTTCAAGGAAAACATAAAATAAAATAAAAGAGGTGGAGAAGTTACTGCCAACGGCCACAGGATGTGCAGCGTCCTGCTGCGCCTAGGACGGTCCCAACCATAGGCTACATGGGCCGCATGTGACGTACGTGTGGGGCTACGTGTGATGTAAGTGATTTATCCCAGCCGTCCAGCAACGTCTGGACGGTGGGACACCATCATGATGCATTTGTTTTATCCCAACCGCGGACCCACTTGATGGACGTGTGTATCCACACCTTCCATCCAATGAAGCATATTCAAATCTCAGGTGGACCCACCATGATTTCATCACTAGATCAGCACCGTCCAGAGCACCCTGGGGTCTGGACGGTGGCTTTTTGTAATTCATGTATGGTATGTATATTATAATATAATATATTCTATTACGTGATATTATATTCTATTATATTAATATATCATATTTTTTGTATACTGTAGCTGACGTCTGCAGCTTGTAGGTCCCACCAGGTGCGTGCAACATCAAGCCGTCCATCCATCTGCCCACCTTGATGCTTGTGTTGCATATCAACCGTCCTTCCATTTTTACTGTATTTGTGGGCCACGTGGGCTGGACCCCACCTAATGGTGATTTTTATCTCACCATCCATCTGAGGACGGTGGGAAATCACTTTGACGTTGTTTATCCCCACCATCCATCCAATCTCTGGACGGTGGGAGTGGATCAGCTAATGTACTTTACTACCACACGTCAATAGGTCCAGTGGCCCCTCACTCAGTGGGCCCCCACTCATGATATATGTGATTCATCCATGCTGCAGGGCAACTGTGGGACCCACGCATGTGTGGACTCCACATGCATGTGAATATCAAGCCGTCCATCTGTCCAGCGTCCAGGTTTGGACAGTGGAACCTATTTTCCAAAAAAAAAAAAAAAGAAAGAAAAAAAAAGAGAAGAAAGAATAAAGAAAGATAAAGTAATATAATATAATATTATATATTTATATATATGTCTAGTGGGCCCCATGTAGTACTCACCTTGATGTACAAATTTTAAATCCAAGACGACCGTCCGTTTGAGGATGTGGTCCCCACCGTTTGATGTATTATATCCAAGCCATCCATTTGAGGATGTGGACCAGTCATGATGTGTGTTTTATTCCACACCGTCTAGATAGGATGGACGGTGAAGTGTGCATGATGTATGTGTATCCACAGGTGGGACCCACCTTGATTTCATCTAGATCTTCTAAACTAGGGACGGTGGGTCCCTAGTGGGTCCCATGCAACTAGTGTTGCTGTTTGACATCAGCCAGTCATGTGGGCCTGATCAGAGGTATGTGATTCATACCGGCCGTCCATTTGAGGACGTGGACTAGCCATGATGTATGTACTATATCTATACCGTCCATTTGGATGAGGTACATGTAACATCGTGGGTCCATAGAGCACCATTTAGTAGTGATGTGGTCCCATGCCTTTTGTGGGAGACAGATTGCATGTATGCATGTCATGTTGAATGACTTAAATGCATGGCATGTGTGTATGTACGCGTGAGATGCATCACAGGTTAGTACCTGTAATAGTTGTATGCATACGTACCTGTCTGATGAGTGTGTGATAAGGTGCATGACACTACGTTACCTGTTATACATGCATGAATGCAAGTAAGATATGCATGAGTGATGGGTTGTGTGTTATACATGCATGGATGCAAGTGATACATGCATGGGTGATGGATTACGTTGAATGCATATGTGACATATATGGGATGGACACCTGATCTGCGCATGACCTAAACTATGGTAGGAAGGTATGTGTGAGGCTTGAGGTCGAGTGAGCACTCCCAGGTAATATTATTTGAAAGCATGCTTGCACAAGAGCTTAGCCGTACATGTGAGTGCATTGCACGCACCTTCACGGCCCTGTCAATGAGATGTATTTGAGGACCACTTTGATATATTTATAGCCATCCATGACGCCCGACGTGTTGTATAGGAGGACCATGTAATGCGGCCCACTTGATACTTATATGGCCCATGTGGTGTGCTTGAGGGCCCATGAGTAGGGCCCACCTGTCATGTATATGAGACTCATTGATACAGTTCACTCAACATTTATGAGGCCTATTGGTGCGACCCATTTGATTTGGCCCATTGACTCGGCTCATTTGTATCGGCCCATTTGACTTGGCCCATTGACTCGACCCAACTGATTCGGCCCATTTGTACCAGCCTATTTGAGTCGGCCCATGTGATTCGACCCGTTGATACGGCCCGATATTATATACATTGACCCATGGGTGAGGCCTAATGTGATGCGTGTATGCCTCATAAGCGGGGCCCATGATGATGAGTATTAGACCCTTGTTTGAGACCGTGGACCCATTACACGATTGATCCTATATGGGTCATTCCTTGGGAGCAATGTTAGTTGAATGTCCACATTGATGGACAATGATGGTTAAATGTCCACATTGTGACCTTCCCTTAGTCCTTGTTAGGCACATTCTTATCGAGGCCGATTATCGTGACTGATTACTGATTCTGATTTTTCGTGGCCGATTGCCGACTCTGCGTGTCATGGTCGATTGACCGATTACCGATTGAGGCCGATTATCGAGACTGATTACCGGTCGAGGCTGATTATCGAGACTGATTACCGATCGAGGCCGATTACCGTGACCGATTATCGATCGTGACCGATTACCGATCGTGGCCGATTATCGGTTGACGTGGTCGATTGCCGACTCTGCGTGTCATGGCCGATCGATCGATTACCGATCGAGGCTGATTATCGAGACTGATTACCGATCGTGGCCGATTGTCGATTGACGTGGCCGATTGCCGATTCTGCTTGTCATGGCCGATTGTACGATTCTGATCATCGAGGCCGATTACCGATCGAGGCCAATTATTGTGGCCAATTGTCGATTCTGATCTTCGTGGCTGATCGCCAATTCCGATTGTCGAGGCCCAATGTGATGTATACGCGGCCCGTTGTGATATGTATCCAGCCCGTGTTTAAGGCCCAATGTGATGTATATGCGGCCCGTTGTGATGTGTATCCAACCCGCGTTTAAGGCCCAACGTGATGTATATGAGGCTTATGTGGTGAGGCCCACTGTGATGTATTTTGAGGGCTAGGCAATGGAACCCATTATAATGTATGTTAGGCCCATGTGAAAGGCCCATCGTGATGTGTATTAAACTCTTGAGTGAGGCCCATGGTGTTGTATTTGGCCCTTGTGTGCGGCTATGAGTCCACTATATGTTAGGCTTTATGTGGGCCGTTCCTTGGGGAACAATGTTGGTTAAATGTTCATGTTGTCGATGTCGATTGTCAATGCTTGCTATTGATACCGATTATGAGTATGTGACTGCATAGCACCACGATACATGATCATACGCATCATCTGCATGTCTGTTATGAGATATGATTGACCATTGCATATGTCATAGTGCTGGTTGTTATGAGACTTCCTGATAGGCGGAGATTTTTTTACATGAGCGCACGGTGTGCGCAAGATTGATGCATGACGGGATTGTATGACTCACGCATCTTGCATTGTTTGCTGTGATTACTGTACGCCCTAGCGACACCAGGGTCGTAGCCTCCACAGGCATATCGTGGATGGCCAGACGGGACACCGAAAATCTGTTTTACATGGGGTGCTATAGATATCCCTGGGTGAAAGTCCCTAAACCCTTTTGGTTCCAGAGGTTGCTCCAACGTCTAGACCGAGTGGGTAGATGAGCGCCGAGTGCCGATTACCAGATGGCTGCGCTCTCCACTGTGTTGTGGTCGGTTGGAAGGGGGTGTGGCCTTACCTGCTTGAGAGGAGGGGGCAATGCTAGGCTGAGTTTGACCAGCTCGAGGAATGGGTCCGCTATCGACGAGCCGGGCCCGATATTGGCAGGCGGATAGTGAGGTCTCTTACACTCGCCTTGTTGCGCGCGATGGGGCGGCAATCTGGTTTGGAGTGTAATAGACCCCGGTGATTTTCCAGAGAGGAACCGTACTGATATGTGGACTTATTGAGTAGGAGATGCATGCTCATTCATTCATTCACTATCCACTCGGGCTGGTGGTGCACAACTAATTGTTGTGTACCTTCGTTATGGCAAGGATTTCGGTTGGGCGCGCGACTAGCCTGAGATCAGGAGTTTATCACAATGAGTCTGACTATCCAAATTTAGGTATGGGACTGGTTTGGATAGAAGTCCCTTGTGGTGGACCTCATAGCCTGCGATACTACGTACTATCATCCCGACTTCACACTCCAGCATGGTTATTTCATTCGCATCGCATATTACATTACGTCCGCAGGCATATGGCATCTTGGGTTGCTATTTCGGCACTTATATGGCCTGGATAGATTTAGCAGGATTTGTATATTGCATTGCATTCTCGACATCTGCTATTTAGCTCTTTATGACTCCTTATCGCATAGTTGTTCTATATTGCGTATTCTGATATTGATTAACTTATAGACTTGTCCATACTTCCACTTACCCTGTTATCGTATGACTTACATCTTGTCAGTATTTCCGCTTACTCTGATAATTCCTGCTCTTGTTAGTGTTTCTGCTTATTTAGACATTGTATGGTTTATGGATTACCAATTTTTTTTTGGTATTGTATGATTAAAGCATTGTATTGAATACTTGGCACTTACCTTGTGCACACATTTACACCACCCTCTAAGCTTTCTATAAGCTTATGCACGATAGATGCGTGCAGGTGATGTTAGGTTGCAGCAGTGCTGAGCTTGGAGCGTGCGGTGGTCTTCTGAAGCTTGATTCTCTATTTATGTATTTCCCTTTCAGTATTGTACTCAAATGATTATATTAGTGGATATGTGATGATGATGTTGTCTTGTGAATTGGGTAATCTTGTGGTTATGCTTATTATTAGTTATATGTAAAAAAAAAAAAAAAATCCTCCTTATAGGATCCCAAGATCGGAATCTGGCATATGAATGCTAGGAGCCGAGAATGGGGTACTACGGAGGCTGTCGGCGCCGGATTTGGCAATCGGGAATTCTGTGAGCCCGATTTCCGAGTTTGGGGCGTGACAGAGGTCATCTAAGGACAGATAACCGTCCAAGAGGTACTCGCCGCATGAGTACATTATGCTGACTGATGGGGAGAACTAAAAGACTATTCTGAGGCCCTAGCCAACGAGCATAAAGAGGAGTGGTTGAAAGCTATGCAAGAAGAGATGGAATCCTTACATAAGAATCACACCTATGACATGGTGAAACTGTCTAAGGGCAAGAAATTTTTGAGCAACAAGTGGGTGTTCAGAAAGAAGGTTGAGCAGAAGAATTCACAAATGAGGTTCAAAGCCAGACTTGTGGTGAAAGGGTTCGATCAGAGGAAAGGCATAGACTTCGAGGAGATATTCTCACATGTGGTGAAGATAACATCCATACGGGTGTTGCTTGGGTTGGCAGGTAGCATGGATCTGGAGATAGAGCAGTTAGACGTTAAAACTGTCTTTCTCCATGGTGACTTGGAAGAAGAGATCTATATGCACAAACCAGAAGGGTTTGAAGTCAAGGGCAAGGAACATATGGTGTGTAGGCTGAGGAAGAGCTTGTATGGGCTGAAACAAGCTCCACAGCAATGGTATAAGAAGTTCGATTCGTTTATGTTACAGCATGGGTATGACAGAACGGAATCGGACCACTGTGTGTTCACGCGCAAGTTCTCAGATAGTGATTTCTTAGTTCTACTCTTATACGTTGATGACATGCTCATCATGGGAAAAGACATCAAAAAGATCGACAGGTTGAAACAAGAGTTGGGCAAGTCGTTTGCGATGAAAGACTTGGGCCCGAGTAAACAGATCCTAGGAATGGAGATAACCCGTGACAGAAGTAGAAGGAAGCTTTGGCTGTCACAAGAGCGGTATATTGAGAAAGTCTTAAAGCGATTCAATATGAATGCAGCGAAGCTGGTCAGTACTCCACTGGATGGTCACTTCAGATTGAGCGACAGAAAATATCACAAGACGAAGGCAGAAGTGGAAGATATACAGAAGATACCCTACGCGTCAGCTGTAGGAAGTTTGATGCATGCTATGGTATGTACACGCCCAGACATAGCATATGCGGTTGGTGTGGTCAGCCGGTATCTTACCAATCCTGACAAAGAACATTGGGCAGCGGTGAAATGGATACTGCGGTATCTAAGAGACTCATCCAGGTTGAGCCTATGCTATGGTGACGAAAAACCTGTGTTAGAGGGCTACACAGATGCAGATATGGCAGGTGACATAGACTCAAGGAAGTCTACATCGGGGTTCATGTTCACGTTTGCAGAGGGAGCTGTTTCTTGGCAGAGCAAGCTATAGAAGGTCGTAGCATTGTCGACTATAGAGACTGAATACATTGCAGTCACTGAGGTATGTAAAGATATGCTTTGGATGAAAAGGTTCCTACAGGAACTTAGCCTGAAGCAAGATCAGCACGTGGTCTATTGTGATAGCCAAAGTGTTATACACTTGAGCAAGAATCCAAGTCAGCACTCCAAGTCGAAGCACATAGAGGTTCGGTATCACTGGATTAGGGATACTTTGGAACAGAAGGTGTTACAGCTTGAGAACGTCCACACGGACGATAATGGGTCAGACATGATGACTAAGGCTTTGCTCAAGGGCAAGTTTGAGGTTTGTATAAACCGGGCTAGCTTGAAAAAGGTGAATTCCTCCTGAGTCGAAAAGGAAAAGATTTGATGGGAATTTTCTCCTCATTGGTGGAATCGATGAAATCAAATGGGTTTCGATATCATCGATAATTGCAGGATTTTTCAATCCTGGTCGCTGGACTGTTTTTTGTCCTGTCGATATGATCGAGTGACCTGCCGATCATATCGAGGATGTTATCGAGGATGTATCGAGAGTGTCTCGATGGCATCGATAATTGATGAAATTTTACCCCTGGTTGCTGGACAGTTTTGGTCCTGTCTCGATATGATCAGGCGACTTTCAAATGGCATCGACGCTGTTATCAAGAGACCGTCGATATGATAAAAGATTTCCGCATATGCGATTGCGGAAGCACAAATTTTACGAATTTTGTTTCCTATTTGGGTTCTACCTCTTTCTATTCTTATATAAAGGGATGTATCCGGATTGGGGTGTATTTCAGGGTATTTTAGGGTTTCCTAAAGCTATGCAAGGGTTTGCTAAAGGGCTTAGGGTTGTGAGAGAAAAAGAAATAGAGAGAGGAAGCTTGTGGAAGGGAGGCTATGCTCGTAGAGGTGATCTACCATATCTCAGCGCTTTCACGTCCTCGTAATCGGTGAGATCTCTCCGTCTTCTTTGTTTCTCTTACTGTTTATCCGTTCCTGCGTGAGTGAAGAAGGTTTGATCCAAGCAGTGTGCCCTTATGATCGGTTGTAACATTCTGCTTTATAGTGGATTGTTGATTTGGACGAGGTCCCGTGGTTTTTATCTCTTTGAGGGTTTTCCACGTAAAAATTCCTGGTGTTGTGTGATTGATGCTTTGATTTACTTCATTGCTTTTCTTATCCCATAATTCTGGTTTGTTCTGGAGGGCTAGATCCTAAGGTTTTGTGCAAGGCCCCCAACAGGACGTCGGTTGAAACATCAAACTACATCAGCAAAATATGCAAGAACGGTCCCTCTTCATGTGGAGGTGTGACCCACATGTGTAGGTTTAAGTGGTTTTCTTTGGCGGCACGGTGTATATGGCATTTTGGTCTTTTGGCCAAGGTAAAGAGGAGGGAAAAGCACCTTTTTTTTCTTTTTTCTTTTTTATAAAATTTATGGGATAAAAAAGGAGAAAGAAGAATAAACGATGGATTTTATAGAAGAGAAGAACACCCTTAGCCACTAAGCGAGCATCGGATCCATCGGATTTGAATTTGATCTTATAGATCCGAGCGAGTAACTAAGCGAGACTCCATCCGAAGATTCTGACAGGATCCATATCTTTGACGAATGAGGTTAGCATCTTACTCCGCTACGAATCTCAAACTCTCTTTACTCCACGAGACTCTGATCTCAAAATCCAAGAATCGGCGAGTGGTAATGAGCAGCGAGTGATAGCGAGCGGAGTATTCTACTCGAACTTCGCCATATCTATCGCACACCCCCACCAGCGATACACGCGAAGAAAGAGGTCAGCCCCCTGCCTTCTCAAAATCACTGAGGCTGTTCATGAGCAGCCCATTAAGTTTTTTACTAGTGAAATTTTCACTTTCGAGGTGATGGTCTATCTACAAGGCCAGTTTCTTAGATTGTCTTTTTCAAGGATTGTGTTGGGAATTTTCCATCGTCATTAGTTGGTGAGAAATTCATTTCTTTCATGTTGCTTAGATAATGTAGTTTGGGTCTTCCAAAGAAGTATCTTGATGATCGGACTTCCAATATTTCTATTATTTTGTATTTGTGTGGCACAAAGTTCCAGGGATTTTTCCTTCACAACCGGGAGTTTTCCACATTAAAAAAAAAATAATAATCTTAGTTTCTTTTGCATTAAACAATGTTTGTTGATTTGTTTGTTTGTGCTTTAAGCGATTTTCATCCTTTAAATTTTTTATATTGTTAATCCCATTAATTTATACATATAAAGAAAATGTGTCTGATTTTCTAACAAAAATTGCATCAATCAAATGATTGAACCATCCAATCAATAGCATGCAAGATTGGAGGGTCAAAAAATGATCGGAGAATAATAGGTCCAACCATAAACTTGACACATTTACTAAAGGAAAGCCGCCTAGGATTATTTATGTTTATAAAGAAACGTTTTGGTTAGACCACGCTAAGAATTGTAAAATGGACGGTTATTACAAAACGATAATTCCAACATTCAATGGGTAGGATGATCTGATCACCAGTGTACAAAGCAACTAGTTGGGCCGTGAGCCTACAATACAACTAGTGGCAAGATGGAATGTCTCACCTACAACTAGTTGAAGTTGCATGTGGAGGCCACCGTGCCTTTAATCCGTTCATCAGATTTGCCTCACCCAAAAATCATCCTCGCCACAAGAATTTGGAGAATTATTGGTGGTTGTCCATTGTTTTCTTTGATATAAAGTGTGGCCACCTGATGAACGGAATGGCTATTTTTAGAGGCAATCCGTTTTTACAGTGGGACAACTCTTATGTGCCAGTTAGATTTTACAGCAAGCATGCACCTACTTCAGTTTGTTGCACGGTTTTCTCATATACAGTTCGCTGTGGGTGTGGGACGCGGATTGCCTACTGAGTCACTTAGCTAGTGTAAGGTAAACTCTTAAAAGCCCCATATGTCTTATCCATGCTGTAAATCTGTTTCACCAACTCAATTTAGGACAAAGAACAAAATTGAGGCATATCAAAAGCTTAGACCTCACTGTAGGAAGCAGTGGGGATAATGATATCCTTGAAACCTTCATAGGGCCCACAATAATATTTATTGGATACCAGCTTGAATGTCCTAAGTATAGGCTGTTGTGGTAACAAAAGGACAGACGAAAGGGAAAAATACAAATATCAGCCTGATCCAAGACTTCTGGCACGAAGAAGTTTCCAATGGTGAACCTTCAATTCTTACATTTTCTGTAGTGTGGTCCACTTGAGTTTGGAATATGCTTCAATTTTGGGCTCATGCCCTAAAATGAGGGAGTAAAAAGACTGAGGGCATGGATAAAACATATAAATCATAGTGGTCCCTTAAACTTATTCATTTTTGGGCTTGATCACTAAAATAATTTGGCAAAAATAATGGACAGCGTGAGTGAATATGGAATGCATACATTGAGGTGAGCCCTATGGTAAGGTGGCACGGGTGAGGCCTAATCTGCTCTCGTATTGAGCACAGGTTGGATGCAACCCTACAACCAGCGTGAGGGTGAGACATTGTACATCCATGCTGATATATCTGTTCTCCAGCATATTTTAGGACATGGTCCAAAAAATGAAGCAGATACAAATTTCAGACCACACCATGGGAAACATTGATTATTGACAATTAAAATCTTTTGTTGGTAAGAAAAGTTTAAGATCAAGCTGATATTTGTTTTTCTTTCTTTCATCCAGGTTTGTACAACCTTACCAACAAGTTGGACAGTAAATAAATATTAGGGTGAATCTTAGGAAGTTTTTAATGGCAGGCATTCAATGACCAATATGCTCAATTATTGTTTTTTCTTGAATCTGGGTGGAATTTAACTTGGTTCCATTTTACTCTGGACCAAAGTCAAAATCAGGTCCATTTAAAAACTGGCTCCAAATGGGTTGGATCAAGTTGATTTCGAGGGGACCTAGACTCATTTAGCAACTTTTAGACCGAGAGGCTAGAGCCACCCCATGGACCAAATTTTCCACTTGGGCCCACTCAGGTCCAATGACCCTTGGGTTGATTCGGTACACTTGCACCCCTACATCTATTCAAGTAAGGTGGAAAATATTATAGGCTGGGCTAAATCAAAATTTTGTATAGAGCCTACCCAACAAGACTTGCTAGTCACATCGAACTATCCGAACCATTTGCTCTTCATAGACAGATGATTTATACAGCCTATTCAGTGGCTTGCAGAGATTGATGGACAAAATTGTTCATTAAAGATGAGTTAGCGACGGATGTTTCTAACCACCACCCGATTGTTATAGTTTTTATTAGTGGCCAAAGAAGATTAGACCAGATGTAATGGAATTCACAACTTTGGACATGTTCTCGAAACATGGAACAACATCAGTTAAAGATGCAAGAATTACATAAATTAAATTAATGATCCAACGTCCTGATCAATAGTGACACAGGGAAGGACGTGAGGTCGAGCACCGTCTTCCTCGAGATGATAAATATTCCGAATCCACGGAACTTCTCTGGACTCCTCACAGAGACTCCTTGAATCCACGAGGAAAGAAAGTAGAAAATAAGAATAATTTCTAATAAATTCGAAATTGATTAATGAATTCCTAAAATCGAGTTCACAACCCTTTAAATAAGGGAACCACGCAATAAGAAAGAAATCAGACTCAAACTACAACTAAAACTCCTAGAATTCGCAACTTACCATAAATAGTAAACTTACTATTTATAGATGGTGGTGATGTCTGCTAGTGCGCAAGGTTTTCGGCCAAAAATAGTAAGTGTCCTATTTGGCTTCACCAAACCGTTCTCCTAATTATCCTAAGCACTTTTCATGTTGGACACGACTCCTAAAGCCCAACGGATGAAAAGTTATACTCAAACTAAAACTTACTATTTATAGTAAAAACAGAATTAAAACGAGGAAACGACCGTCGATCAGGGGGTTTCTCACAAATCCGGGCTCGCAACCCGGCATAGCGGGGTTGGTTGGCTAAAGTAGCTCGTTCTACCCCAAATTCATATATTTTACGTCGGATAACTCATTCTGGATTGTGAGATACGCCCGATCTAAGGTCCGATGGTCCGGATCACTTCTGTCGCCGACCGTGCCTTTTCTGATCCATCTTGGCCATGAAATTGTCCGTGACCCGCTCTACATCAGTCCCCTCCACTTGAAAAGAACTCGTCCTCGAGTTCTCCTCCTGCGCTGGTTCATGATACTCGGTCAGGTCCGCAACGTTAAAAGTCCGTGAGATTGCCATGTCATCTGGAAGATCAACAACATAAGCATTGTCATTGATCTTTCAGATGATCGGTACCGGTCCAATCTTCTTATTCTTCAGCTTGTTGTACGTCCCGGTCGGAAATCTTTCTTTTCGCAGATGGACCATTACCTGGTCGCCCATCTCGAACCCTTTTGTCGACGATGTTTGTCCGCTTATTCCTTGTACTTTTCGTTCGAGGCATGTAACTTAGTCTGCACCTCCGCATGAATACCCATGATCCTGTCTGCCATATGTTCTGCTGCAATACTCATGCCTGGGAGCTTAGGCAGAGGGACCAAGTCTAGTGTGTGGCGAGGTACTCGTCCGTAAATAACCTGGAACGGGAATTTTCCTGTCGAGCGGTTCACCATGTTGTTGAATGCAAACTCCACTTGAGACAAGGCCAAATCCCACTGCTTCAGTTTCTCTCCTAAAATACATCGAAGGAGGTTTTCCAAAGTGCGATTCACAACCTCAGTTTGACCGTCAGTCTGTGGGTAGTAGGCGCTGCTGAACTGAAGTCGTGTATCGAATCGAGTTCACAAAGTTCGTCAAAAGTGGCTTATGAACTTCGTGTCACGGTCAGAAGTAATAATCTTGTGAACCCCGTGTAGCCGCACAATTTCTCTGAAGAATAGATTCGCCACGTGTGTTGCATCGAGAGTTTTCTTGCATGGAATAAAGTGCGTCATCTTGGAGAAACGATCTACTACCACGAACACCGAATCCATGCCACGTTGTGTTCGTGGGAAACCAAGCACGAAGTCCATAGATAAATCCTCTCAAGGGCCATCAGGCACGGGCAACGGAGTATACAGGCCCGTATTATGAGATTGCCCCTTAGAGGTTTGACAAATATAATAACGTTGGACTGCCCTTCCCACATCACGTACCAACTGCGGCCAGTAATACCGTTCTTCCACAAGAGCTCGCGTCTTGTCTCGCCCAAGGTGTCCACTGAGGCCACCTCCATGTAGCTCTTGGATTATCTGCTCCCTTAGCAAACTGTTCGGGATGCACAATCGATTTCTCTTGAAAAGGAACCCGTCTTGCATATGTAAGTCACCAGAGTGACCTTCTTGGCATCTAATCCATGCGTCCCTGAAGTCGTCGTCATCGGCATATATGTCTTTGAGGCACTCGAACCCGATGACTTCATTGCTCATAGTTACTAACAAATTTGCACGGTGACTCAACGCATCGGCTACCTTGTTTTGTTGTCCTGACTTATGTTTTAGCACGAACGTGAATTCCTGTAAAAATGAAATCCATCTAGCATGTATACGGTTAATGTTAGCTTGACTATTAATAAATTTGAGAGCTTGATGGTTCGTGTAAAGTATGAATTCCTTTTGAATCAAATAATGTCGCCAATGTCGCAGTACCTGGACCACCGCGTATAACTCGATCTCGTATGTAGACCACTTCTTGCATGCATCGCTAAGTTTCTCACTGTAGAAGGCTACCGGCCTACCTTCTTGAGACAAAACTCCCCCAATTCCGACAAATGAGGCATCACATTCGACTTGAAACAGTTTGTCGAAGTTGAGAAGTACAAGAACCGGGGTCGTAGAGAATCTGCGCTTGATTTCGGCAAAGCTCTTGTCGGCTTCGTCAGTCCACTGAAACTGCCCTTTCTTCATGCAATCTGTGATTGGTGACACAATAGTACTGAAATTTCTCACGAACCGACGATAGAATGTCGCCAGTCCATGAAAACTTCGCACTTCGTGAATATTTGTGGGAACTGGCCATTCTCTGATTGCCTTCACCTTTTCCTCATCCACTTGAATGCCCGTAGACGTTACGACAAAATCCAGAAACAATAGGCTATTAGTCATGAAGTTACACTTCTTTAAATTGAGATACAATTTATTTTCAATAAGCACATGAAGGACCTTCTTGAGGTGTTCCATATGGGTAGTTTCTTCTTGACTGTATATCAAAATATCATCGAAATAAACCACAACAAATCGTCCAATGAAAGGTTTCAGAACTTGGTTCATCAATCTCATGAACGTGCTAGGCGCATTCGAAAAACTGAAGGGCATGACCATCCATTCATACAATCCTTCCTTGGTCTTAAAGGCTGTTTTCCACTCATCACCCGGTCATATTCAAATCTGATGATAGCCACTCCTTAGATCCAATTTAGAAAATATTTTGGCACCCTCTAACATGTCCAGCATATCGTCCAACCGGGGTATAGGAAACTTATACTTTATGGTGATTTTGTTGATGGCTCGGCTGTCGACACACATGCGCCAACTCCCGTCTTTCTTTGGAGTTAACAGAGCTGGTACAGCACATGGACTCATGCTTTCTCGAATAAGACCCTTACGGATCAACTCTTCCACTTTCCCTTGAAGAATCCCTCACTCATTCAGACTCATTCGGTAATGAGGCCGATTGGGTAGACTGGACCCGGGGATAAAGTCGATATGGTGTTGGATATCCCACATGGGAGGTAACCCATCGGGAAGGTCATCGGGAAAGATTTCTTTGAATTCATGTAGCAAGGGCTTTAGTCTTTCAGGGATGATGGTAGGCTCGAGTTCTTTTCTTTTTACAATTAATGTATAAGCCTGTCCTGTTTCTTTGGATTCTTCCACGAAGTCCCGTATGGTTAAGAGAAAATGACCCTCCACTTTAGAAGTTTCAGGTGGTCCCTCTGTATCCATAGGGGCCAATATGGTCTTCCGGCCATCCTTGACGAAGATATATATGTTATCTCACCCTTTATGAGTGGCATCACGATCAGATTGCCAGGGTCGACCGAGTAGTATGTGACATACTTCCATGTCAACCGCATCGCATACTACTTCATCCTTATAATGTTTACCAATTGAAAAGGATATGGTGCACCGTTCAGTTACCTTATTTTCACTGACCTTCTTGATCCAACCGATTGTATATGGAGAGGGATGTCGCTCTATTTTCAATTGCAATTTCTCCACCATAACCTTGGAGACAATATTCTCGCTGTTGCCACTATTAATAATCACGTCACAAACCTTTCGATTCACCGTACACCTAGTGCGGAAGATGTTATGCCTCTGTGGATGCACTTCTTTTCTTGGCGCATATAAGAGCCGCCTCACGACTAATGATTTGCCGCGATCTTGTTGAGCCCAACTTGATTCATCTACCTCATCCTCGGTGGTATGCTCCTGCTTTTCATCATCTGGATCTTCATCGGCGTTATCTGCACTACCATCATTGATGGTGAGGTTCGTCACCTTTCGTTGGGGACAAGTATTTAATAGGTGGCCCGGTTGGCCATAACGATAACAGTTGTCAGGCCGGGGTTGAGCGCAAGGGTTCGGGATTCTACTTGGACCAGCAGCAGTCGATACACCCCTTTGGGGCCTTGCTTGTCCGCTTCCCTGATCTCGGCTCTCAGACGTAGGAGGTTGAGTGCGTGCTCTTACGAGTTCCTTCCCCATAGCCTGTGGAGCTCCCTGGGGTGGACCCGCCGTAGTGATCCTTGCGGTAGAATAGGGCCGTGTGGTAGAATGTTCAAGTTGTGCTTCTGCCCGAGTAGCCAACTTGATCGCATTATTCATCGTCCAGACGGGCTGCATCTGGACCCGATCCTGGATCGCCATACGCAGTCCACCGTTGAATCGGGTGACTTGTTGCGATTCAGTCTCGACTAAATCGTTACACGCCGCCAGACGGTAAAATTCTTCTGCGTATTCTCTCACCGACCGACTACCCTGTCGACAATTTTGGTATTGTTGAAATAATACCTGATCGTAATCGCTAGGGAGGAATCGGGCACGTAATAGCTGCTTCATCCGCTGTCATGTGTGGATTGGTGCTTTCATCTGTCTAGTTCGTGCGAGTTGCAGTTGTTCCCACTAAGCTGAAGCACCTCCTTTCAACTTGTAGACCACAAGCTTGACCTTATTTGCTTCAGGGATATCCATATAGTCGAAAAATCACTCAACTTCAGAAAGCCAATCGAGAAAATCCTCAATGTGTAGTTGGCCATTGAAGTTAGGAATATCAACCTGCATCTTAAATTCTCGATCTGTCCGATCTACTTGATCGCCGCCTTGTCTGGGGTGTTGAAAGATTATGTCATCGATTTCCTCCTCAGTGGAGCCCCCTTCCTCAGGAATGACCCGTGGATGCATCGTTGGTACTTTCCTGCGATCAGGGCGATTGCGAGTTTCAACAATCAGCGGTGGAAGATTACCACCAGGAACACGGAGTTGCCCTAGGGTTTCCACCAAGAGATTTGCTATGCCGTCCATAGAAGCCTGCAGCCCTTGCATGGTTGCTTCGAAAACTGCCGCCGTTAAAGGTAAATTCTCTGGGGCACCGCTCATGGGATTGTTGCCCAACCCGTCGTTAGAAGCCATCGATCCGAGGAGAAACTTCGCTCTGATACCAAACTGACGCAGAGAAGGACGTGAGGTCGAGCACCGTCTTCCTCGAGATGATAAATATTCCGAATCCATGGAACTTCTCTGGACTCCTCACAGAGACTCCTCGAATCCACGAGGAAAGAAAGTAGAAAATAAGAATAATTTCTAATAAATTCGAAATTGATTAATGAATTCCTAAAATCGAGTTCACAACCCTTTAAATAAGGGAACCAAGCAATAAGAAAGAAATCAGACTCAAACTACCACTAAAACTCCTAGAATTCGCAACTTACTATAAATAGTAAACTTACTATTTATAGACGGTGGTGATGTCTGCTAGTGCGCAAGGTTTTCGGCCAAAAATAGTAAGTGTCCTATTTGGCTTCACCAAACCGTTCTCCTAATTATCCTAAGCACTTTTCATGTTGGACATGACTCCTAAAGCCCAACGGACGAAAAGTTATACTCAAACTAAAACTTACTATTTATAGTAAAAACAAAATTAAAATGAGGAAACGACCGTCGATCAGGGGGTTTCTCACAAATTCGGGCTGCGCAACCCGGCGTAGCGGGGTTGGTTGGCTAAAGTAGCTTGTTCTACCCCAAATTCATATATTTTATGTCGGATAACTCATTCCGAATTGTGAGATACGCCCGATCTAAGGTTCGATGGTCCGGATCACTTCTGTCGCCGACCATGCCTTTTCTGATCCATCTTGGCCATGAAATTGTCCGCGACCCGCTCTACATCAAATAGCATGCAAGATTGGAAGATCAAGATTGAGCAAAGAAAACCAGGCCAAATAATAAACTTGTGCATCTACTCATCCACCAACATATTGTTTATGTTTCTAAAATAACACTGTATTATAAAATGAATGGTTATTATTAAAAATAAAAAATAAAATAAATAAATAAATCTATCATTCACAGGGATAGGATTCCTCCCCTTATGAGTCATGATAAAGCAGCAGAAAGATGCATACCTGAGTGATTGGAGAGGTTGTAAAGAGAGCGATGAGGGAGATGGTTTTTGCAGATCGGTCCGAGAAAGAAGCACTGGGGTGAGACGATGTTAGCGTCCTACCCCGCCTGGACAGTAAGTACTCAATCGTTAGTCAACGCAGTCATGATAACGGACGCGGATTGCGTCTTACCCCCGGCCGGACTGTAATCCGTCCAGGCAGGTATCTGTGGGGCCCACTGTCATGTAATTGTTTTATCCAAGCTGTTAATTTCTTTTCTCAGATTATTTTAAAGTACATATATAAAATTGAAGCAGGTCTATAGCTCCAATGGACCACACCGGAGGAAGCTGCAGTGATAATGACACCCACCGTTGAAACCTTTTTAAGGGCCACCGTGATGTTTTTTGTTTGTATCATCCAACCTATTAATAAGGTCATGTAGATGTGGATGAACCTATTAATAAGGTAATGTAGATGTGGATGAAGTGATAAAATAAATATTAGCTTGATCCGAGAACTTATCCAGCTCCCAAGAAGTTTTAAATGGTGGAAATTAAATCGCTACTTTGTGGTCCAGTTAGGAATGTACCTTACTCAATGTTTGGTTCGTAACGAAAAATGATATGAGAAAAGCGATTAACAGCTCGGATAAAACACTTACATCGCGGTAGGCCCCACTGAGACCTGCCCGGACGGAATACCGTCCGGGCGGGGGTAGGATGCAATCCGCGTCCCATGATAAGGCAGTAGAAAAAAACCATACCAGTTATGTACCCATATGCGGTGTACACGCAGGTAATCTATTTACCTTCCATGAAAGAATAATAAAAATCCAAACCGTTCATTAGGTCCAACACGCATTTCATGAGCTACAATACAATCGCCACGCCAATTTGAATATTACCCATTTGATCCGTGCCTTTTAATGTGGACGGTCAATATTATTTGCACAAATATAATAAAAATATAAAATCTGAGACATCTACTTGTTAGGACCAATCATGGATTGCTTGTGTTTCTAAAGAATCAAAATGGAGAAGTCCCATCCATGCCTTAGAAAGCAGATGGATATAGAAAATAAGCCCGAACAATATGGTTTGGATCATCCCACCGTTGTGGCTTTTGCATGGTTCAGGTTTTAGGACACAGAACCTGATATACATACAAGGGATGGATATGATCTGCATATGGATGCCAGATTGCCACGTGTACCCGACAAAACGTGGATATATGCGCTAGCTGGAGCGCGGATTAGGTACTACCCCGCCTGTCCTGTCTGAAGCTCGGGACAGGCGGAGGCTGCGACGGCCACTGAGGGGCCACTGTGATGTATGAATTTTATCCACACCGTCCATCCATTTTTTGTTATCATTTTAGATTACTTGGCGGAAAATAAGGCGGATCCAATCCTCAACTGGATCACACTACAAGAAGTAGCGGTGCTAAGGGCGTCCACCATTAAAACCTTCGTAGGGTCCACCATGTAGTTTATTTTCCATCCAACCTGTTGATATGATCATTACAGATGGATGAAGTGAAAAAACAAATTTCATATCTTGATCCAAAACTTCCGTAGTCCCTAGGAAATTTTCAAGGGTATAAATTTAATTCCCACCGTGTGCTCCATTTGATTTTTAGATCTTTTCGATTTTTGGGATGAAAAATAAAAATGATATGAAAAAATGGATGGACGGTGTGGATAAAATTCATACATCACGGTGGCCCATCAGTGGCCGACGGAGCCTCCGCCTCTCCGGAGCTCCGAACAGGCCGACGTAGTACCTAATCCGCGGGCGGCTGCGAGGCTGAACCATACACGTGGACTGAGCAGCCGCAGACCGAACCTCTTTAATAAGGGGTCTGCTGTCCAACTGGTCGGGCTATAAGTTACAAGTCAATCCAGTGAATAACTTCCAATATTTCTTATACGTGACACATCCAAATCATCCAGTAGGTTGGCCCTATCAGCATGATCACTTTAGATAAAATTCAGAGATATCTTTTCATTGACTAAACTGTACTTTTGTTTCTTTATTTATCAATGGTAGAAATTGTTTTCTATTTTGTAGCCAATATGGTGAGTGTATAGGACTGATTTTTTCATTAGATGATACTTACAGTCTATTGTAAGGATTGGATTTAACTTCAACTTAATAAGCTGGAATTTATTCTCAAGGTAGACTGTAGGGTAATCCAATTAGTTGGACCTAAGCCCATCTTAAATTAAAAGGACACCCCAATCAGATCTCCACCCTCCATTTAACTTTGGCAGCTAACAGGCTGTCTGCATCTCCACCACACATGTGACTATCTATGATTACATCTAATGAGGAAATTTAAATGGATTGGATTATAAAGGATGATTGGTAGCCTGCAAACAGCCAATAATCAACCAGGAGATCCAGGATACGACCATGGGTGCATTCACGCTGAGAAAATTTTAGAGTGATGCGCAGCAGTATACGGTCAGTAGACGTCAGTAGACCATCTTGCTTTGGACCGATGGTTCCACTTTAAAAAATGAGTTCTCTCCGTCTTGTTTAATCATAATTATCAATTAAAGACCATAGTTTATACAATTGTTCTGCACTCAAAATTTTTTACACCCCTATTCTTCTATTCTTCTTGTTTTCTGCCATAGTTGGGAGTGATTGAGAAGTTTCATAACGTCTCATGCAAGTTTCTGTCATTTTGTTTCTCCCAACACATGATGCATATGCATTAGCGCAGTTTTATAGGTTTTTAGCACATCATTTCAAGGAATATATTGTACCTTGAGAGCCTTCAATATGTTGTTGAAATAGGATTTTGTGTTGATTCAAGAAATTTTCAAAATTTTTAATTTGCTCTCTTAATACTTTTGGGAAATGCTGATTCTATCAAATAAGGCATCAATTCGATCAATGGGTTATAGATTGGAGCCGATTTGATCAAATGTTCAGTTGACAGTTTGCACAGCTGTGAAAGACTGTGGTTTTGTTTCTAATTCCGTACGAGGGTTATAAAAACCTTGGGTGCATTTGGCGCATAGTATTGGAAAGGATTGAGTGGGATGGGATTAAAAAAAACATAATTATTACATGTAGCAGTCCCTGGTACCGTGGGATTAGCTTAATTCTATATGCTATGACTGTAATTCGGTGGCACATTATTGAATGGATATACCCACCATCATTTGAAACTATTGAGAATAACACATGTGTTATATCCAAACCATTCATCTTTTTTGTAACCTCATTTTATGGCATGAGCTTAAAAATGAGGCAGATCCAATACTTATATGGCTCCAAAGAAGTTTTCAACAGTAGGTATTCAATCCCCACTACTTCCTATGGTAGGGTACACTTGAGCTTTAGATCTACCTGATTTTTTGGCCCATGCTCTAAAATCATCTCGAAAAATGGGTGGACAGTATGGATATAGCCCACACATCATGGTGGGACCTACACAACTTGCTAACATTGAGTAGAATTGGCACAAACCTAATGCAATTCCAAATCCATCCCACCTAATCCCATCTAATGCACCCTTTTTAATATGGGATTACGGTCAATCATGTTGGGAAAAGGGAAAGATGGAGTTTTGAGAAGGAGAAATTGTTCATATAGACGATGGTTTTGTATATGCAAGTTTTTCATCTCTTGGAACTATCTATTCATGGTGAATTGTTTATCGCTCGGTGTCGTGGTTTTTTCCCATAAGAAATTTTCACATAAGATTCATACGTTCTCTGTTGCTTGAATTTTTTTTCTATTGCAATGTTTGACTCCGTTTGAGGTTGCTTCCACACCAAACAAGTTGTATTAGGGCTTGTTGTCTTCTCAATGTATATTTTATCTTGCAGTTGAGATACTGCGTGATATTTTAGCTCCTGTAATGTGTTGGAGTGTAAATGTTTTACCATGTGTGGCATCAAAAATTCCTTCAGTGATGCTGCTGCTACTGATGAATAATATATAACTCCTCTAGGTATTTTAAGAGGCTATGGTATTTGGTCAAAACCAAAAAGGAGCAACCACAACTGTAATGTATTAAGGAAATTGTACTTGGGCCACTCGGGTTATGGTCGCATGTAAGATGTAACAAATGAGAATGTGATCAAATTTGGGTTGTCTAGTTGGGTTCCTGTTGGGTCTAATTTCAAGAAAAAAATAGAATTCAGAATGGAATTGGGTCTTAGTCCTTAGATATGGTCTGGATCCAGATTAGTTTTCATAACAAAAACTTTTCTTTGTATGATTTGTAATTAGTAAAGATTTGAGTCGGCTCAAACCGATCTGATCAGGCCGAAGACTCAATCAAGCCAGCTCCTTTGTTTCGCTAGATGATCTTTAGCAATGTTTCGAAAATGGAACCAAGCCTCACCATTTTTATTGGCAGTCCGGTTCAATAGGGTCTAACTGGCAATCTGACTAATTCACCCAAAGCATGTATTAATAAGTAAAATGAAAGAGATTTATAAGCTAAACACTCATAGAGCACTAGTTTGACCCTTGTATTGGTGGAAGGTTCAAACACCAAGGCTTGGATTGGTGGACTTCCCTATCTTAGCATGGAAATGAGTTTCATGAAATTGTTTTACTTATATGTAACATTTTCTGTTGATTGCGAAAATAAAGTTAGATATGAAAATTCATTCTCATTTCCATATATAGCTTTTTGAAATGAAGTTTGATTTCTAGTTCAAAAAGGAAAAAAAAAAAAAAAAAGAAGATAAATTGACCTGACTCACCCTAGTAATGGTTTATGATAGGTGTGGCTTAAATTCTTTTTCTGTTGGGCTTCTCTGAATGGTTGTGCTGTATCTTCGATTTGAATAAAATTCAAGTGGTGTGGTCCCACCTTTCCCCCATTATTAAATTAAAAAAAAAGGTAGCCTAGCAAAATAAGCCAACAATAAGCTCCATGTAAAATGGAGAATGAGTTGTATATTGAATATTGTATAAATACCTCTTGTTTTTTTACAGCAATTGGACAATCCTGTTCATCCCATGTGTGGGCCAACGTAATGAGCCATCAGTTTCAGGCAACAACGGATATAGGTTGGTGTATATTGGAACCAAAAAACCTTGGCCAAAAGTAGAGGAATGTGCAATTAGAAAACAAGGCCGGGAACCAATATCATTTCCCTTTTTTAATTCTATTGAGAATTCTTCCTTGTGTAATTCCTTTATGAGAGTGTCTCTACAAATCAACAATTCCTATCATATGCTCCCCATCTCTTGTATGGGGATCGTGATGGTTCGTAGGGATGGGCGGCCCTGAATCTCATCGGTTGGATGATCTATTATCTTTGGATGATCAAATGAGAGGGTCCCATCAGTCTTAACTTGGTACCATTTGAAAAATGGTGGGGACTCTTTGATTGCATAGTTGCATGTCAATCCAAACTATTTAAATGGCTGACCCAACCATCAATGGAGGATAAATGAAAATTTGCACTGAGTGGATAATATTGATCATCTGATGCAGGGAAGGATGTGAGGTTGAGTACCATCTTCCTCAAGGGAATAACTATTCCGAATCCACAAAACTTCTCTGGACTCCTCACAGAGACTTCTCGAATCCATGAAGGAAAAAACAAGAAAATAGAAAATAAATTCTATAAAATTCGAAATTGATCGATGAATGAAATAAATGAGTTCATAACCCTTTAAATAGAGATACTGATCAATGGAAGAAATTTAAGAATCAAACTACAACTAAAAATCTTAAAATTCACAACTTACTATAAATAGTAAACTTACTTGCAACTTACTATAAATAATAAATTTATTATTTATAGACAATCGTGATGTCTACTAGTGCACAAGGTTTTTGGCTAAAAATAGAAAGTGTCCTGTTTGGCATCACCATGCCATTTTCCGAATTATTCTAAGAACTTTTCATGTTGGGCGCAACTCCTAAAGCCCAATGGATGAAGAGTTATAATCAAACTAAAATTTACTATTTATAGTAAAGACAGAATTAAAATAGGGAAATGATCTTACCCCAAAATTATATATTTTATGTTCGATAACTCATTCCAGTTTGCAAGATACATCCATTTTAAGTTCTAAGCGTCTGGATAATCTCTGTCTCCCATCGAGCCTTTTTTGGTCCAACTTGGCCATGAAAGTATCTGTGACCTACTTTACATCACCTTTGACTTTTCCTTTCAAATTTGGACCCCTATATATTTTAGTTTTAGCCATCCAGCAATTAATTGATGATTATTGTGATTTTAGAGATACACTCCGTTCACAATTGGACCCCACAATTTTGGATCATCTAGATGTACATTTGTGCCACGTTTGAGGAGGATGAGTCACTACATAGCCATAACCTAATTAAAACATTCATACAAAGAACCTTAAGAAATTAATAATAATTTAAAAAAAAAGAATTAAAAGGATTTACTGTGTGTTATAAGAAAATAGACGGTTAATGAGACAACGACGGAATTGAATCACATAACAGGCGGGATGGGGGCATTGGTCACCTTACAGAACCAACGAGACCGTTCGCTCATGGGTATGAGCACAAGAGAAACGGTGAGCAATGCCATGTTTTTCAAGAAACGTTTTGAATTTGCAGTGTTCACTGCTACCATTAGTTTGAATATTTTCATTATGCACTCAAACATATTCTCAATGCTGGATTTAAGTCTTTGAAAAAAACACTGAATGTCATGTAAATCTATTAACATCGTCAATGAAATATATCTGATAGTGAAATTGAGTATGTCCTTAGATATCACAATGTACTAATTTCAAATGTTTATTGGGTACAAATATAACATAAAAAGGAACTAGAGTTCACAGATTTTTTAATGGAGACAGGAAGTTAAAAGCGAGAAATCACATGATGAACTGTATAGACTGTTGGAAGACAAGACTCGGGTGAGCGCCAGGTCTTTGGGGTTGCCTCTATATGATAGAAATTGCCTTTCCTCGAGTCATGCGGCAGTAATCTCCCCTAGTGATGTTCCTTCACAAAGAAAACAGTTGGATGAAAATCAAAGTGAATCATATACCAATTAGCCAAATATTGGGACTTGGCTGCCAAATGCATCCATGTGCATGTGAAGGTTTCTATGCACGTACTCAGCTAGATCATTTCTCAAATGTGAACACTACAAAGTGATTAAGCAAAAGAAACTGCCAACAAGTTGGGCATGTGAGCCATTGCTATGAATTTGTAAATCATTTATTTATTTCTTTTCTCTCATGAATGTGTGGCCCACCTGATGAATTTCCCTACCTGTTTTTGTTATGGTCACATATGCATTGGAACCATCAGATGGATATAGCTCATCTGTACAATACATAAAGTGGGGAGGTACTGTGGGTATATCACTACAAAAGAAAATGGTAACCGCCTGACAGAACAACAAAATTGATAAGGCAGAGCCAGTAGAAACCATTTACTGTACATGGGTTATGTGGGTTATGGTTATGTCTCATGTGTCAATTGAGACCGTCCATCTAGTAGGACCCACTCAGATCATGTTCTAAAAAAAAGATATTAGGTAATCCCAGACGAAATTTCTTCTCCTCTTCTCACCAAATGTGGGCCATTAACCCTTTTTTTTTTTCAACCATTGGTTTGGAATCTTCCAACCAAATGGCTAGGATCATCCAATTTTTATATTTCTTATCATTTTCCACCAACAACAAGGGCAATTTGAAGATTTTTTCTTTTGCTTCTGATGATTGAAAATGAATAAAGTAAAATTTTCAACAACTCGTGTTGAAATTCAAGATTCAAAGGTTAGGAACATCAATGGTGTATGATTGAAATAAAGTAACATCTATATGGCACTGGTAAGAACATAAATGGTTCAGATCAATCTAAGAATGTACCCTGTCTTCTTTTTATTTGTATTATTATATGACTAAAAGTACAAGGAATGGGGGTATTGAATTTATCAAATCAATGGGTGTATACAAATACTGACAAAAATTGTCTCTCTACATATGTGGAGATACAAAACATGTGTGGGATCTGTGATGTTCATCGAGCAGTTTATATTACGTGATAGCATTCAAATCAAAAAATGTTGTGTGAAGAGAATGTGACAGATGATTTAAAATGAAAAAAGAAAAAACATACCTTCTTTTTCCTCCTCTTCTTTCTCTTTGGCGGCACCTGAAACTTCAAACAGTGAAGAGAGATGGAAGAGAGGTTAGTGACATCTTCAAAGAAACTTAGGAGTGATTTGGCAAATAGATATTTGAAGAATTCAAATCTAGTAATTGGATTCTTGAGAATTTCATGTGTCAAGTTATGTTGGACACTTTGGAATTTGAATCCTAATCCTAAGAATTTGAAAAGTTGCTTTTCAGGAAGAGTCGTAAATGGCTTAAAATCAGAAAATGAATTCCAGCTAAATTCCCCATTGCCAAAATTCTGAAGTAGCTCTAGAATTAAATTTTAATTCCAAAAAACAATGATTTGATAAAACTTAGATACTCTAACAAAGTGTCATCATGATAATAAGGTACTTATTTGATTATTTGACTATTAGATTAGTGGACATTTATTGATTGAAGAAAAAAAAAAAAAATCCATTGCTTTTTATTTCAACAAACAAGTGTCCCTGAATTTGAGCTTAGGATTGTTGGACCAATCTAAAATTTGGGCTATAATTTAGAGATAGTGGTTTGATGTCACGTGTGCCACTTCTAAATGCCTGCGTATCAAGTGTGAAACATGGCTAGAGTATCAAATAGCTTGACCAGCAACATAGTAGTTCCATGTAAGGTCTGTCAAAAGTGATAGGTTGACAGACGCTGGCAATGATAAGGACGCAATATCTATCATAACATTCCAAGATTTGAAAATAAAGAATTAAACAAAAAGATTAAAAGGCTGTAGCGAATTCATTAAGGAGATTAAGGAAGCGGATTGACTGAGTAAACTCTGCGATTCCCATGGTGATGTATGTGTCTTATCTATGCGGTCCATCAGTTTTGACAGCTAATTTTAGGGTACGATCCTAGAATTGACCCATATCCAAAGCACTCAAGCGCACCACACCACAGGA
Organism: Magnolia kwangsiensis; assembly: GCA_037074715.1. Lineage (NCBI taxonomy): Eukaryota > Viridiplantae > Streptophyta > Magnoliopsida > Magnoliales > Magnoliaceae > Magnolia > Magnolia kwangsiensis. Next base: position 189,780,965 of record CM073571.1, on the reverse strand, counting down.
AATGGTGAAAATTGAATGCTTACTATTGAAATTTTTGTGGGGGCCACAGAAATTACAGAAATTTTAGATCAAACTGATATTTGTATTTTTCCCTTCATCTATGTCTATGCGATCCCGTTAACTGGTTGGATAAGAAATAAACGGATGCGGATTAGCTACTGACACGTTGCGAGACCAAGTGATGTCGCCCAGTTATGTGGGCCTCACCATGATGTATGTTTTGTATCCACACTGTCCAAACATGTCGAGAGATCATTTTAGGGCATGATACAAAGAATGAGGTAGATCCGAGGCTGGAGTGGATCCCACCACAGAAAATAGTGGACAAAGCAACGCCCACCGTTGAAACCTTTTGAAGGTCCACCATGATGTTTATTTGAGATCCAACTTGTGCGTGTGTTAACGCAAACATGAAAGAAGGGAAAACACAAATATCAGCTTGATCGAAAAGTTTCATGGCCCTTAGAACTTTTTAATGGTGGGCATCACTCTCCCCACTATTTTCTGTGGTAGGGTTCACTAGAGATTTGGATCTGATTCATTCTTTGGATGATGCCCTAATATGAACTCTCCAAATGGATGGACGGTGTGGATACAAAACATACATCATGATGAGACCCACATAAGTTGGTGACGTCACCTCAAGCCTCGCTACTCAACCTGTATCTAATCCGCGTCCGAAATAAACATTCTTTTTTTTCGGGCCTGGGAAGTTTTCAACGGTGGATGTCATCATCCCCAATGTGGTCCACGTTTATTTATTTATTTATTTTTTTATAATTTTAATGTAACACCCCACACTCGACTTTTGGACCTTGGATATGATTCAATTTTGGCTCTTACCCTAAAGTTATCTGAAAAACAATTGAAGGGTGTGAATAGAATACGAATCCGTACTAATAGAATACATGCATCTATAGTGCGTCCAGCAGAGTTTACTCCGAAGATTGAACGGTGTGGACGCAATCCGCTTCCGGAGATTGAATGGGTAATTCGCGGCACACTTGCCAGCACGGCACACGTACGAGAGTAACAAAGAAAGGTATGGCGTGGCATAGTGCAGTGCTCGCGAATCGCCTCTTCAATGCCTCTAACGCAGGCTTCACAAATGGTTTTGGATATACAAATTTAATAAAGTTTGGGTTACCCTTTAATTACCTGAATCTTCTTCTTCTTCTTTCCTCCATCTCTTCGTATTCCAACGATCTGTAACATCCAAAGGGAATGATTTGAGCTTCGGACAGTCGATAACCTTGAGGAGTCTTAAAGACGGCATTGCCCTTCGCATCCTCTGCCACTCCTCTTCCAATTCGGGCAAATGGTACAGCACCAAGACCTCCACTTTCCATACCCTACTCTCGCTGTCCCAAAATCTGGGACCCATCTCCCTAATCCTTCCAAAGTAACCATAAATGTAAAGAAACTGAAGATTGGGAAGGGAAGTAGGACTGAGCCACGCAGGTGTCCTTTCTCCTGGGCAGTTCCAAAGACGCAACTCTCTAAGGGATTTAAGAGGAGGAGAAAGCCCACCTTCAATCTTCCTTACAACTCCATCTCTTTCAACAGAAAATCTCTCAAAACGTAACTCTAGAATTTGCAGATGCTGGAGCATTGATAACACATTCCATTCCCCTTCTTCTATTTCTTCCACTGACTTTATCTCCATCCAAAGTTCCCTAAGTTTTGTCAAGCTCTTCAACTCCGAAATACCGGATCCATTTTTATTCACAGGACTAAACCATCCTAACCGTTCGAGATTTGAAAGCTTTCCAAGCCCTTCCGGCATGCATTCTAAAGACTGCAAATAAGTTTCGATAACTGTTAGCTTATCTAATGTTGTGATTGACACAGGAAGCCTTTTCAAATTGGGGCAGTACCGTAAAAATAGAATCCGAAGATTACGAAGATTTCCGATTGAATCGGGCAGTGATATTAAGGCAGAACTATTCTCTATGTTAAGATAAACGAGGTGCTGTAATGACCCTATCCCACTCAACCAATCGCTGCACACCACATCTTCATCGACATGACTGCCTGACAATGAAAGAGATAACACCCTCAACCATCTTACTTTGTATGGTTTTGCTTTTAGACTTGCAATCATCTCTTTGCTCTGAATGTCCATCCCAACCAACGTCCGCAGCTTGGTGGGACTGTTTGCGATGCTCTCTACAGCTGTATTCCCCACAATTCCCAAACGACGAGACTGCTCACTGAATGCGGAACTATCTGCACAGTCCAACCCCACAAAAAAGCTCTCTTCTCTTGCAATTCTTATAACCATATCTCGAACCATATCATGCATTTTGCAACTAAAATAGCTTCTCTCGAAATCATCTTTATCCACTCCGAGTATCAAAAATCGATTAAATAAGTCTGAAATACATTCTTCTCCTATCTCAACTGCCGTTTTCCCTTTTTTTCCCCAAACAAAACCCTCACCAATCCACCAGTTAACCATGCTCCCAACATCAATTTCAAAATCTTCAGGAAACATGGCAAAGCACAAAAAGCAAGGTTTTAAGTGTGTTGGGAGCTCTTCGTAACTTAACTGTAGTCTCGAAATGATCAGTTCATCTTTCTTATCAATTCCCAACTCCTCGTGCTCTGATATTTCCCTCCATTCATGGATAGAATCACTCTTCCCCAGCATCATTCCACCCACAACCTTGATTGTTAATGGCAGTCCCCCGCACCTCGCAACAATCTCCTTTCCCAAGCCCTCCAAGTCTGGATTTGTGCATTTACCTCCAGTTTTTGCAAAAGCTACTTTACTGAACAAGGACCAACTATCTTCTTTTGAAAGAGTTTGGGGATAGTGTATGTGTCTGCCGGCAGCTCCCATTGATTTAGCAACCTCTTCATTCCTAGTTGTAACAATAACGCAGCTACCCTCCACTCGGGGCAAACCAGACTTCAAGCTATCCCACCACATCCTTTCATTCGTTTCCCAAACATCGTCCAAAACTACCAAGTATTTTGCATCTAATTTCCCATTGAGACTTTCCAATAGCTCTTCAACATCCTTTCCCCTCAAAGATTCCTCTTCTACATCTAACTTTTTTAGCATCTTCTTTAGCAATTCATCCAATTTGAAACTTTGAGAAACAGTAACAAAAACCAAGTGATTAAAAGAGTTTTTCACACTCTCACTATGACATACCTTTTGAGCAAGCGTAGTTTTACCGATTCCCCCCATTCCAACTATTCCAATCACTGTTGAGGGTCCATCTGCTTTCAAGATCCAATTTCTAACCTTTCCCGAGTCATCTTCTAATCCTACCATTTCAGCTTCATGCATTAGGATTGGGTAGGTCAATGGCATATTCCTGCCATCTTCATCTTTGCCAGTGTGGTGAGGAGCTGTTTGCAAGTAGGAATTCATCTTCCCTTGCACCACTTTTATTTTTTTATTTGTTTCCATCAACCGCTTTCCCATCTGACGGCGGGATTTCAAGAGGGCAGGAGAGCAATAACTAATAAAATTGGGTGCACACCCTTGGTCTTTTTTATGGAATAGAAGATGACAATCTGTTATTACATCCTCAGCATCATATACCAGCTCTCTTAAGTCTCTCATTATCGTCTTGAAAGTCTCATTCCTCTCTTTTATCTTCACCTGATCAGCATCCTTGAGATAGCTCTGCATGTACTTTAGCTCCTCCTTTGTTTCTTCAAACCGGTCATCAAATTCAAGTAGTTGTCGACCTTCGCTTTCAAGTAATGACACCAAATTATCTAGGAGAATACTGACGACGGCATCTGCCATTTCCCTGTGCAATAGTTTCATACATTTATGAAAATGGAATCCAAAACTAGAAGGTGAAGGAAAAGAGGAAAGAAAAAAAAAAAAAAACTAGGCAGAAAATATTACAATTGAATTGTCTATAAGAAAGTAATCGCACAATTACGCCTACAATAGATTTATTTTCACTTTATTCCAATCATTTTTCCTTATGTGTAATGCATTTTTCCGAAACTTGGCAAGTCAATTTAGAACTTGACAATGTCAACTTGGATCTAATCTGCCAACTTCCTATATGACTCAGGTTGTTACAAAACTCGTTAGATTTCTCAAAACTTGCTCGAGTTTTGCACTAATTCCATGGACTTGTCGAGTTTTTTGTTACTTGGCTGAGTTTTATAGAGTCAAGTAGGGGTTTGAACCCACCACCTCTAATATAAACAAAGGCCTTGCCTGAGTTTTGTTACAAGACTCGTCTGGTTTCCTCTTTAACTCGCCCATGTTATGCACTAACTGTTGGCGTGAGCTGTAAACAACCAATAGAGTTGTTGGCGTGAGCTAAACAACCAAGAGAGATTTTAGCATTGTAAACAACCAAGAGAGTTGTTGGCGTGAGCTAAACAACCAAGAGAGATTTTAGGATTTGAAATTTGTAACATCCTGTAAGTAAGGGAGGTTAGCATGAGTGTAGGAGACGGAATTGTATAGCAAAGGGATTATTTATTTATTTTTTCTTTTTAAAATGTATATAACATACGATTGAATGAAAAAGATATGAGATAGAATTTCTGACATGGTATCAGAGCCTAACGAGTTCTGACTTCCTGTACTATACCTTCGTTCATGGCGGACTCTAATGATCCGAACTCCTCTAGTGGCACGTCCAATCTCTCTGACTCTATCCTTGAATTGACTACAAGGATGACCGAGGTTTTGAACAGCGCTCGGACCCCAACCATCACCACTGAAACATCCGCTGCTCCGATCGGCATTAAGTTGGATGGTTCCAACTATGCACTGTGGTCCCAGGTTGTCAAGATGTATATCTCTGGCAAGGACAAACTGGGGTACATTAATGGCGACTTTCCCCAGCCGCTACCAACTGATCCCTCCTTTCGCAAGTGGTGCACCGATAACGCCATTGTTAAAGGTTGGTTAATTTCTACCATGGATTCGTCCTTAATTGGCAATTTTATTCGGTTTCCTACGGCAAAAGCGGTTTGGGATTCCATTGCAACTACCTTCTTTGATGGTAGTGACACCTCACAAGTGTATGATCTTCGACGGCGTGTGACACGACTAAAGCAAGCTGCTGGCTCACTGGAAAAATATTACACTGAGTTGCAGGGTTTATGGTGTGAAATTGATTTCTGCCGCCAAATCCTATGGAATGCTTGTTGATATTCAGCACTATAATCGAATCATCCAGGAAGACATTGTTTATGTGTTTCTGGATGGTCTTGACGATCGGCTAGACAAAATACGGGCTGATGTTCTACAGATGAAACCGTTTCCTACTGTCGAACAAGCGTATGCGCATGTTAGACGGAAAGCTATTCGACAACAGGTTATGACTTCCCATGACACCGATGGGCTCCAGGGAGCTGTCTTGGCCTCCAAAGCCCTTACATTAAGCACCTCTACCCCTGGTAAATCTTCCAAGACCCGGAATTCTACTGATGCGAAAAAATGTTCTCATTGTGGAAACCAGAAACACACACGTGAAAACTGTTTTAAGTTGCATGGGTACCCTGATTGGTGGCATGATCTTCAAGCTCGTAAACGTCCTGATGGAACTGGAACCAATGGAAGTTTAGGCACAGTTGCTGTTGCTGCTGCAGAGCCCCATCTTTCTCTTATCCAACCAGCTGCAACGTCCACGGACGCTTCTCCCAACTTGAACTCAGGTATCCCTATTCTTGCTCTTCTTACCTCCCACAGATGTGCAGACTGTAGTGCATGGCTTCTCGACTCGGGGGCCACTGACCATATGACATTTGCTATCTCGGACTTCTCTCAGACTTCTCTTTCGCGACGCACCAGCATAGCCAATGCAAATGGTGTTATCTCACCAGTCACTGGAGTTGGCTCTGTGACCTTATCTCCATCCTTGCATTTATCTAATACTTTACTTGTTCCGTCTCTATCCCATAAATTGTTGTCTGTAAGTCAGCTTATTGCAAACCTTGAGTGTGTTGTACTTATTTATCCAAATTTCTGTCTTATTCAGGATATTCTCACCAAGGAGATAATTGGACGTGGTACTAATAGGGGGATTATATTATGTGGAAGACATCAGTATCAGTCAGGCTAATAACATGAACCATCCACATGCTAATAAAGAGACACTACTTTGGTTGTGGCATCGACGCTTGGGACACCCATCTTTTTCTTATTTGAAGCATGTTTTTCCTGATCTGTTTAAGCATTTATAGGCATCTGATTTGAAATGTGACACTTGTATTTTGGCTAAGAGCCATCGCGCTACTTATCCATTAAGCATGACTAAAAGTGACACTCCATTTGTGTTAATTCACTCTGATGTATGGTGGCCCTCACCTGTTACTAATATGTCTGACTTTCGTTGGTTTGTTATTTTTGTGGATGATTGCACCCGTATGACATGGCTCTACTTGATGAAACACAAAGATGAGGTTATCAGTGCCTTTGAAACATTCCATGCTATGGTTAAAACTCAGTACAATGCCCACATGAAGGTTCTCCGCTCTGATAATGGTGGAGAATATGTCAATCAATACCTTAAAGCGTACTTTACTCAACATGGTTTAATTCATAAAACGTCATGCTCACAAACACCTCAACAAAACGGTATCGCCAAGAGGAAGAATAGACATGTTCTTGAGACTGCTCGTGCTTTGCTTCTCGGTTCTCATATGCCCAAACAGTTCTGGACCGATGCTGTCTCAACTGCTGTTCATCTTCTCAATCGAATGCCTTCCAAGGTTTTATCCTTTAAGACACCACTCCAATGTCTTTCTACGTATGTGTCACTGCCTACCGCACTGATGCTTCCTCCTCACATTTTTGGGTGTGTCGTCTATGTGTATCTCCACAAGAACCAGCGCACTAAACTTGATCCGTGTGCACGTCGGTGTTTGTTTTTGGGCTATGGCGTCCATCAAAAAGGGTACCGGTGCTATGATCCTACCACTCGTAGACTCTACGTGACTATGGATGTCCAATTCTTGGAGACTGATATATTCTTTTCCTCTCTGGCACCTACTTCTACTCTTCAGGGGTAGATACATAATGAAGAGTTGAATTGGTTCCAACATGAGATGCCGAATGATAACTCAGGCGTCGAGCCGCAGGAGCATGGTGGGCCGAATGTTAACTCAGGTGTTGTGAACTGTGAAACCGAGCCGCAGGAGCATGGTGGGCCGAATGATAACTCAGGATATATCCTAATGTAGAGCATGCAACATCTGAGACCGAACCTATATCCCCTCCCTCTGAAGTGCCAGCCGAATCATCTCCTGAGAATACTCTTGAGGTAAGTACTTTTATTACACCCTTACATACCGATGATATAGATGCATCTGCGGGATATGTTTTACCTCACAGGTACAATCGTGGCAAGCCACCTAACAGATACTCTCCAGATATTGAAGAACGAAGGTCGAGGTATCCAATTGCTAACTATGTATCCACCAAGGAACTCTCTGAACCTCTCAAGAAATTTGCACAGGAACTCTCCATATGTCAGATTCCTACTAGTGTTCATGAGGCATTGACAAATCCAAGATGGACTCGAGCTATAGAGGAAGAAATGGAGGCACTACTTAAAAATGATACATGGACTCTTGTTCCATTACCTGAAGGAAAACAAACCGTGGGGTGCAAATGGGTGTTCTCCATTAAACACAAAGCAGATGGATCTATTGAGCGGTACAAAGCACGACTGGTAGCGAAGGGATATACGCAGACGTATGGTGTCGATTATTAGGAGACTTTCTTACCTGTAGCCAAGTTGAATACAGTTAGAGTGTTATTGTCTCTTGCAGCAAATCTTGATTGGTCGTTGCATCAATTTGATGTAAAAAATGCTTTTCTCAACGGTGATCTCCAAGAAGAGGTTTATATGGATGTTCCTCCAGGTTATATAACATCTTCAAAGAATGAAGTGGTGTGTAAATTGCAGCGAGCATTGTATGGACTGAAGCAATCACCACGAGCATGGTTTAGAAAGTTTAGCTTGGCAATGACGAAATATGGCTTCCAACAAAGTAACTCTGACCATACTTTTTTCTTAAAGCATCAGTTGGGCAAGGTAACTGCTTTGATAGTCTACGTAGATAACATAATTATTACAGGAGATGATGATGAAGAAATCTCTCTGCTTCAAAAACAATTAGCAACTGAATTCGAGATGAAAAATCTGGGAGGACTCAAGTATTTCTTGAGAATTGAAGTTGCCAGGTCTAAGCAAGGTATATTTCTCTCCCAACGGAAATACATATTAGACTTGTTAACCGAAGTAGGGATGTTAGAATGTAAACCTGCAAACACCCCCATTGTTCAGAATCACAAGCTTGGAGAATACTCAGACCAAGTACCAACAGATAAAGGAAGATATTAAAGGTTAGTTGGTAAACTCATTTATCTCTTCCATACTCGTCCAGATATTGCATATGTTGTAAGTGTTGTAAGTCAATTTATGCATAATCCAAGTAAGAGTCATATGGAAGCAGTGATTCGAATACTTCGATACTTGAAGTCATCCCTGGGCAAGGGGCTTATGTTCTCAAAACATAACAGTCAGTCAATGGTTTATGGATACACAGATGCGGATTGGGGAGGTAATATCACTGACAGAAAGTCCACCGCAGGATATTTTACATTTGTTGGGGGAAATCTTGTAATCTGGAGAAGCAAGAAACAAAAAGTGGTAGCTTTATCAAGTGCTGAAGCTGAGTTTAGGGGAATGGCTAAGGGTCTTTGTGAACTCCTTTGGCTAAGAAAGTTGCTCACTGAAATCGGGTTTGCCCCCACTTTCGAGATGGATCTCTTGTGTGACAATAAATTTGCAATTGCCATTTCTCACAATCCTATTCAACACGATCGCACTAAACATGTGGAGGTAGATCGACATTTCATCAAAGAGAATCTTGAAGTTGTGAAATCCAAAGATCAGTTGGCGGACATCCTTACAAAAGCTGTATCTAGCAAGGACTTCTACAACTCACTTGACAAGTTGGGCATGCGAGACCTCTATACATCAACTTGAGGGGGAGTGTTGGCGTGAGCTATAAACAACCAATAGAGTTGTTGGGGTGAGCTAAACAACCAATAGAAATTTTAGCATTGTAAACAACTAAGAGAGTTGTTGGCATGAGCTAAACAACCAAGAGAGATTTTAGGATTTGAAATTTATAACATCCCGTAAGTAAGGGAGGTTAGCATGAGTGTAGGAGACGGAATTGTATAGCAAAGGGATTTTTTATTTATTTTTTCTTTTTAAAATGTATATAACATACGATTGAATGAAAAAGATATGAGATAGAATTTCTGACACTAACTTGTTAGACTAATCGAGTTTTATGTTACTTGGGCTACTTTTTAAGAGTGAAAAGCTATGGTGGAAAAAAAAAAAAAAACAACTTACAAACAAAGCAACTTGATTATATGAACTGAGCAAATAATGGACACCATTCTATCTAAGAGCAAATAACAGGCCCAATGTTTTGGTTGATTCTCCATAAAATGATCTGAAAAAATTAATGGACGGCATGGATAAAACACATACATCATGGTGGACACCAACAACTCTAAAACACATACATAATGGACACCAGCAACTTGATTATATGAACTGAGCAAATAATGGTGTCCATTATTATCCTGATTTTAAAAAGAAAAAAAAAAAAAAAAAAACTTCTGTTACTGACAGGCATTCAACCCTCAATGTTTTGTGTAATATAGCCCACATAAGTTTTGGATTTGCATGATTTTTAGAATTCTACCCCACTGTGGTCTTTCAAAATAGATGGGTGGAGTGAATTTGTCACTAACATCTAATGAGACATACAGGCAATCCGCTCCCACAACAAACGGTGGACGCAGTTTATAAAGCAAGTTTAACTTTTCAGTAGAAAAAAGAAACGAATGGAAAAGACTTTTTACTGTAGATAGAGAATATAAAGCACTTCTTACAAAAATAAATAAACAATAAGGCATATAAAGCACTTCTTAAAGGAGAGCCGCCCCATTTCATCGGGGCATGAGCGAATGGACCTTGCATGGATGTAGATTGCACACTCAATAACCTAATACAATCTATGGGGTCCATTTTGATGTATGTGTCTTGTCATGTTGTCAATTCATTTTATGAGCTCATTTTAAAGTATGAGTCCAAAATTGAAGCATATCCAAAGTTGGAGTGGACCGCATCATAGGAAACATTGGAGATATATATATATATATATATATATATATATATATATATATATATATATATATATATATATATATATATATATATAAAATCCATGATGGAAACCTTTTTAACACCCACCGTGATGTGTATTTGTCATCTAACTTGTTTATAAGGTCACACCCATATAGATGATGGGAAATTACAAATATCAACTTATCCAAGACTTTTGTGGCCCCTAAGAAGATATCAACACTTCTATGGTGTTGTCCACTTGGCTTTGGGTATACTTCAATTCTGGGATAATGTCCTAAAATGTGTTAGAAAAACAGATGGACAGCCTACCTAAGACACATACATCCACGCCATCTATCCATTTTTTACTTATTTTAGGATGACCAGCCCAAGTAGTAGATCCAAATCTCAGGTGGACCACACCATAGGAAAAATGGTGATTGAACACCTACCATTAAAAACTTCTTAGTACTATGGTTTATTAGCCATCTGGCTAGTTGCTAAGGTCAAACATGCTTGGATGAAGGGAAAACACAAATGTTACCTGGATTTAAAACTTTTGTGGCTCAAAATCACCACTATTTAATACATTGACGACTTTGGACATATCAGCTAGTAAAACATCAAACAACGTCAGCTAAAGATGCAAGAACCACATCAATCAAATGATTGAACCTTGTGATCAATAGCATACAAGATTGGAAGGTCAAGATTAATCAAAGAAAAGAGGTCTGATCATAAACTTGATGCATCTATTAAAGGGAATCTGCCTAGGATTGTTTATGTTTCAAAAAACCAACTTTGGTCAGACAATGCTGGCAATCTATGAATTGTAAAATTGATGGTAATTTAATAATAATAAATAAATAAATCTAGCATTCAAAGGAATACATCCCATCCTTAGTAATTCATGATAAAGCGATAGAAGAATACCAGAATAAAAGGAGAGCTTGTAAACCGTAGAAGAAGGAAGACGGCTTCTGCAATCAGTTGGTCACTTGAGATTAGAAATGGACCAGGTAGCATAGAAAGAATTAATTACTTGAGATTTTTTTTAGAAAAAATGCATTTTTTAAAGGTAACGTTGTCAAGGATTAAACCTAAGAATGCTTTTTAAATTATTAGGGATCCCAAGTTACTTAAGTAGCTTATATTCATTTGTACTTATTAAGTAAATAAACTAAGTTTGGTAAACAATATACTAATCAGCAAAAAGTAGAAAAAACATGCTTAGCTTTCAATATTATAAGTAATTATCCCTCAAGTTTGTTTGGTACCCCTCACATCCATTATCCATCATTTGGAGCCAACCTATGATGTGGACCATTCATTGTGTGGACCCCACCTTTGATGTGGGTTGTCCATCATGCAGGGCCCACCATGGATGTGGGCCATTTATCATTAGGGACTAACCTTTTATGTCCATTGTTCATTATGTAAGGCCCATCTTTGATGTTTGTCATCCATCATGTGGGGCGCACCATCAATGTTATTGTCCATCATGTGGGGCCTACCTTTAATATCCACCAACTATCATATGGAGCCCAGATTTGATGTGTACTGTCTATCATATGGGCCCCACCTTTGATATGGGTTGTCCATCATGCGAGCTTGCCTTGGATATGGGCTAGTCATCATTAGTGTTGACCTTTGATGTGGACCATCCATCATATGGGGCCCATGTCATCCATAACCTGCAGCTCACCATGATCAATTGTCCATCATGTGGAGCCCAACTTTGATGCGTATCATCCATCATGAATGAGTAAAAATTGTAAATATAAAGTAAAAAAATATTCAATGGTTGCGGCTAATAATTAAAAGCTATGAGAATTTTTTAGTCAACATGACTTTTTAGATGATGGCCAATTTGTAGTAGGCCCCACAAAAAGAGCTGTCTAATTAATTTGAGTTAATGCCGGAGACATGTATAGTTCTTGTGTGAGTATCAACCTGCAAGATTAAGCAACCATGCGGGCAAACATGAGACTTGCAAGTATAGGCACCAGTGGTTACATGTAAATGGCCGGGCCCAGCATGCATCCTCTTTCAGCCTCAAAGGTCCTACACAATGAATGACCACGTGTAGCAGTTGGCCAATGTGCTCAACCTTAATGGATTTTCCCGTCCTTAGCACATCACATCTGTCCATCATGTGGTGGCCACCTTTTATGTGGACCATCCACCATGTGAGCCCCACCTCTAACGTAGATTGTCCACCATGTGGGGCCTCCTTTTATATGGCCTCGGAGAGAGCCTCCTTATACATGTACCGTGAGAGAGAGAGTAAAAAAGGCATGGATTGAAAAGCTTTTAAAAAATAATTATTAAGTAAGTTTTAACTAGTAAATTATTTTTAAAATGATGTTTACCAAACTAGCTAAAGTAAAAAATATTACTTAATTATGAACATAAGTTATAAAATAAAATAAAATAAATTTTAAAAAAAAACTTAATTATTTAGTATTATTCAAACAAGCTCTTAAAAGCACTTTTTAAAGGGCGCAAGATGCTCAGCTGCCTGGGGATCTATCCATCCGACCAGCACGCAGCTAATCTACCAATCTGCAGTGTAGACTTAGGCAATCTATCAATCTTTCACAAAAAAATAATAAATTCCAAACTATTCATTAGGTCCAACACATATTTTGTGAGTTACCTTGTAATCATCACACTAATTTGGCAATTATTATCCATTTGATCAATGCATGGCCACCTTGAAAACGGATGAACATAGAAAATAAAGCTGAGTAGGATGGATTGGATCATCCCATCAGTGTGGTTTTTGCATGGTACAGGTTCTGGGAACCTGATCTGCATATGAGAAGCTGATATAATCTTGCAGCTGGATGCTCACTTGCCACATGTACCTGACAACAGTAGATAATTGGGCCAGTCTGCTGAGCCATACACGTGAACAGGAAAGCCACGGATGGGGAGACCAAACCTAGCTCTTAAATAAAAAGTCCAACTGGTGAGACGGTCAAGTTATGATACACTCAGTGGACAACTTTCAATCTTTCTTTCACACACACACATATATAAGTACTGATAGTAAGGCCAACTTATTGAAAGGTTTGGATGTCACATCTGCTTAATAGATTGAAACGTATCCCATGGGCAGACTGTATCTTGTGGTCCAATCAGATGAACCCGAGAACTTTGATTCAGAGAAAGTCAACCTTAAATTACTAGGACTGAATCTTCGAATTCACCCCAACTTCTACACAATCTCAATTGACTACACCAACTAATGTAAATCCTATTTTTTATATATATATTTTTTATAATATCCTCAAAATCTACAGTTGTAACAAATATGTGTACTCTATATATTCACATGCGGTAACATCACGGTTTACCATTCAACTTTGGAGATGCTGATGCAAATTTCCTACTGATTTTTCAAGCCATCTATTCATTTTTTTTTAATTTTTTTTTTTTCTAAAAAAAGCTTATTTGAGGGCATGAGCCCCAAATCTAAAGCTCAAGGACAACACCGTATGAAATAGTGAGGATAATGACATCCACCCTTAAAACCTTCCAAGGGCCACGCTGATGCGTATCTGTCATTTAACCTGTTCATAATTAGGTCACGTAGACACATAGGAAGGGAAAACACTAGTTGATAAAACAGATTGAGGGTGCTGATGATAGGACACATCGTCATAAGCCCACAGAATTTACTCAGTGCACTAGCTAAGTCAGTAGTCTATTGGCTGCCTATCCAACCGACGAGGATTACAAATGTATGTCAGCTCGTCACGTGGACATGCAGAGAGGACCTAGATAGATGGCTAGTAGGCTGAGCCATATGGTGAACACCGCCATCTCCACCACACATTTGGCTATCTTTGATTACAACTGTACAGACCATTCACATGATTGAATGAAAACGATATAATTGTGCCGAGGGAGTGGATTAGTTGAAGCGCGGCCTCACTCAACATAGTGTGGTCCATACCATGTTGCCGGAATTGATGTATGTATTCTATGTCCATGCTATCCATCTGTTTTCCTAGCTAGGCCCAAAACTGAAGAAGATACAAATCTCAGGTGGAATATACTATAGGAAACAATGGTGTTTAATGCCATACCGCCCACCATTATATTTCCATAATGTTTATTTTCCATTGAACCCATTGGTAAGGAAACCTTGACGAAGGGAAAAACAAATAACAGCTCGATCCAAAATTTTAGTGGCTTATTAATGATCAATTGCCACTATTTCTTATGGTATAGCCTGGCTAAGAATTGGATATTTTCATGGCTTAAAATAATCCGGCAAAATGGGTGAATGGTGTGGATATAGAATATAATATATATACATCAAATTGCACCCATTGAAAACGACCGCACCTAATCTACTCTTAGCCTAGATAGATGGCTAGCAGGCTGAGCAATACAGCGCAGGACCAAAGTCTCCCTTTACCATTCAACTTTGGCAGTTAACAGGTTGTCCATCTAAACCACACATGTGGCCATCTTGGATTACATATCTACGTGTACCATTGACATGGAGTGGATGAAAACTATATAATTGTGTTGAGGGAGTAGACTAGTTGTGGCCCTTATTGTGGGGCCCACCTTGATGTAGTTATTTTATATCCATACTTTCATCCATTTTTGCTAAATTATTTTTGGGCATGAGCTTAAAAATAAAGAACATCCCGTTCTCAAGTGGACAATACTGTCGAAAACAATGGTAATTGGCTATTGATGGATCACAAAAGAACATGTTGTTGATATTTGTTTTTTTCCTTCATTTAGGTTTGTATGACCTTATTAACAGGTTAGATAGCAAACAAACATTACGGAAATATTACAATGGGCAGTAGGAAGCTTTTAATAGTAGGGGGTTTAATCACCGTTGTTTCCTATCTAATTGTCCACTTGAGACTTGGACCTTCTTCATTTTTGGGCTAAAGCACTAAAATGATTCCGCAAAAATAATGCACAGCCTAGATATGGTATACATACACTGAGGTGGACCCTATGGCAAAGGCGGCATGGGTGTCACGCCTAATCTGCTCTCGTGTTGAGCTAAAGTTGGATGTGACCCTGCAACCTGCGTGTAGGTAAGACATTGTACATCCGTGCAAATCCATCCGAACCAATCATGAGGTCCACCTTGCTCTTCATAGACAGCCTTGTCAATATTGGAAGCGGAATGGCTGGTGTACGCTACCGATTTGGCTGGTGTGAGTTTTGTAGGTACCATCATGAGGTATGAATAATATCCAAACCTTTCGTCCACTTAGTGAACTCTTCGTAAGGCTTGAGATGAAAAATAAGATAGATCTAAAAATCAAGTGGACCACACTGTAAAAGCTGTGGGGTATTGAATGCCTGCCATTGAAACCCTTCTGGGGGGTCAAAGAAATTTTGGATCAATAAGATATATATATTTTTTTTAATCTTCATCCAGGCCTGTGTGACCTTATCAACAGATTGGATGAAAAGTAAACATTACAATGGGCCCTATGAATGTTTTAATGGTGAGAATCATTGTCCCCACTGTTATTTGTGGTGTGGTACACTTGAGCCTTGAAAATTACTCTTTTTTGAAACCAAGATCGGAAATGAACTCGCCAAATGGATGAACAGTGTAGATATGATAAATACATCATTGTGGGGCCCATGTAAACTTGATCTCCTTTGAACAGTTTGTATAGCACTCGTTTTCGCACGACAAGTAACCACACCAGCCAATACCATAAAGGTATTTTAACGTACTAGCACTGTTGTATGGTCGATTGGAAGATTGGAAGATCAAGATCGAGCAAAGAAAACGTATAAGATCTAATAATAAACTTGTTCATCTACTCATCTACCAAGATGGTTTATGTTTCTTAAAAAAACAAACACTGATGTAAAATGGATGGTTATTATAATTTAATTTTTTTTAAAAAAATTCCAGCATTCACAGTGATAGGATTCCTCCCCTTATGAGTCATGATAAAGCAGCAGAAAGATGCATACCTGAGTGATTGGAGAGCTTGTAAAGAGAGCGATGGGGGAGGTGGTTTCTGCAGATAGGTCCGAGAAAGAAGCACTTGGGTGAGACGATGTTAGCACTCAATCAAAAGTCAACGCAGTCATGATAAAGCAGTAGAAAAAAACATACCAGTTATGTACCCATCTCCGGTGTACACGCAAGTAATCTGTTCATCTTCCAAAAAGAATAATAAAAATCCAAACCGTTCATTGGGTCCAACACGCATTTCATGAGCTACAATACAATCATCACACCAATTTGAACTATCAGCCATTTGATCCATGGCTTTTAATGTGGACGGTCAATATTATTTGCATAAATATAATTAAAATCAACAATTTGAGCCATCTACTTGTTAGGGTCAATCATGGATTGCATGTGTTTCTAAAGAATGAAAATGGAGAAGTCCCATCCATGCCTTGGAAAGTGGATGGATATAGAAAATAAGGCGGAGCAGGATGGTTTGGATCATCCCACCAATGTGGTTTTTGCATGGTTCGGGTTTTGGGATAGGGAACCTGATCAACGTATAAGGGATGGATATAATCTTACAAACGGATGGCAGCTTGCCACGTGTACTCGATAACATGTAGATAGATACGCCATACACGCGGATGGGCAGACGGAACATCTTAAATAAGGGGTCTGCTGTCCAACTGATTGGGGCTATAAGTTATAAGTCCATCCAGTGAATAACTTCCAATATTTCCTATACGCAACACATCCAACTCGTCCAGTAGGTTGGACCTATCAGCATGATCACTTTAAACAAAATTCAGAGATATCCATTCATTTACTAAACTAAACTTTTGTTTCGCTATTTAGCAATGGTAGAAATTTTGTTTTCTATTATTAGTTATATGAAAAGTGCATAGGACTGATTTTTTTAATAATTGATAATTACAGTAAGACAAATCTATTGTAAGGTTTGGATTTTTTCTCAAGGTAGACCGTACTATGATCCAATTAGTTGGACCTAAGCACGTCTTAAATTAAATGGACACTCCAGTCAGATCTCTTCTCGATTCAACTTTATCAGGTAATAGGCTGTCGGTATCTCCACCACACATGTGACCATCTATGATTACATTTATAGAGGAAATTTACATGGATTGAATTATGAAGTATAATTGGTAGCTTGTAAACAGACAATAATCAGCCAGGAGATCCAGGATACGACCATGGGTGCATACACACTGAGAAAATTTTAGGGTGATGCTCAGTGGTATTCGGCCTGTAGACCATCTTGGTTTGGACCTATGGTTCCACTTAAAAGATGAGTTCTCCCCATTTTGTTTAATCATAATTATGAATTAAAGATCATAGTTTATATAATTGTTTTGCACTCCACATTTTTATACCCCTATTGTTTTATTCTTTTGGTTTTCTGCTATAGTTGGGAGTGATTAAAAAGTTTCAAAGCATCTCCTACAAACACAGGAGTAATGGATTAAGGAAATCGTACTTGGCACACTTGGGTTATGGTCTCATATAAGATGTAATAGATGATAATGTGATCAAATATGGGGTGTCTAGTCTAATTTCAAGCAGAAATTAGAATTCAGAATGGAATTGGATCTTAGATATGGTCTGTAACTAGATTAGTTTTCATAATAAAAACATTTCTTTATATGATTTGTAATTATAGTAAAGATTTGAGTTGTGTCAAACCGATTTGATCTGGCCAAAGATTCAGTTGAATTTTCAGGTTTTTAAACTGCGGCTGTCAGTGGACACAATAAGCTAGCTCCAAAATGTAATAGAAAAACTTAAACTAAATCAAAATCAAGATCTTTATATAGCAATCGTTCAAAAATGAAACCAAGCTTAACCATTTTTATTGGCAGTCCAGTTCAAAAGGTCCAACTGGCAATCTAACCAATTCACACGAAGCATGTATTAATAAGTAAAATGAAATGGATTTATAAACTAAACACTCAGAGAGCACTAGTTTGAACTTTATATTGGTCCAAGGTTCAAATACCATGGCTTGGATTGGTGGACTTCCCTTTCCTAGCAGGGAAATGAGTTTCATGAAATTGCTTTCCTCGTATGTAACATTTTATGTTTTCTATTTCACCGAAAAAAAAATAATCTAAATGAAGTATGATTTTTATTTTTATTTTTTTTATAAAAAAAAACATCTAAGCGAAGTATGGTTTATTATTATTATTATTATTTTTTTTTTTTTTTAAGCACTAGAGCCTGAACAAATAAGTTTTTTGAAAACAAAAAATAAAAATAAAAAACTTTTCTTCCCGGATTTTTTGTTTGATCAACCGTACATATATATGAAATTTGGGAATTTTGTTTCGCACAAATCAAGGATAAATTGACCTAACTCACCCTATTTGAGGCCGGGTTGGCATGAATTGCCTATGCCCTGGGTATTTTGGGGCAATTTTTATGAGTCCACCAAATGCCTGTGAAAAATCCTCTCGATCCATTAGTTCTCCAGCTCATGTTAGGACATGATTCCAAAAAACAAGGTAAATCCAAAACTCACTAATAAAACTCAACCAAGGCATACTTTAGGAAATAATGTGGATTGAACACTCACTAATAAAACCACCATGGACACTAGAATTTTCAGAATAGGCTAATATTTGCTTCTTCTAATTTTCAGAATAGGCTAATATTTGCTTCTTCTTTTTAAGTTCATCACAATAAGAATGATCCTATGAACATTTGGATTATATGTAAACATTACGGTGGGCCAAGAAAGGTTTTGATGGTGGGGTTTCCATTCCAAATGTTTATTGCCGAGTGAATTCCTCACGTGACATCACAATGGCCCCCACATAGCTTTCACCAGGCAATTCACATCCGAACTTGGAGGTGACTTATGGTACCAACCCGTGTGGGACGGGCTGAGTCAGAGTCCACTTGGTTGACCAACCACGAAGATCACATATCAGTCCTCCCTACAAATCAAGAGTGCCCTCCATAGAAGACAATGCCTAGTCATTCATAAATGATAAAATATAAATGCAGTCCACTCGGTGAATTTATACATGGCTGAATTTTGCACGAGGAGATCCTCGTGGTAGGGCTAATCCGTTGGATGTCTCTAGCACATAAAAGGTTCGAATTTAACAATTGAGTGGACTGTAACTACGGTCTAATTAGGTAGACATGAGACCTTTTCATATACATGCCTAATGTTTTAATTTATTTATAATAAATAATTTACATATAGTGGTACGGGCAGATGCTATATATATTGCTGCATGATGCCTGATTTCTATGTAATGTGTGTGCCATCCAATTTCTGTTGGTGTGCGCGATTTGTACTAGATCTAACCTATCTAATCAGGTGACTGATAGACTGTGAAATTGAGATGGCCCATCATCAATGGATGTTATTTATAAGTTTTTCATATATAAAATAGTATATTGCGTACTTTCTTTATTTATTTTTTTGAAGAAAAATTTATTGGTTTTTGAGGCCATATTTGATAGATGCAGAAAAATCTCTAGTATATATGTTAATGCTCATTTCGGATAGGTGGATTTAACGTGAGTTTTGGACTGTAGACCAGACAAACTAGGGCCCAATAGATGAACAGTGTGAAAATCTTTCTTGTCGTGACACTTGTATAATAATAAACACCACTAGCATATGAAATCCCATGAGAGCTCTATGTTGGGAAAAGTGTAACCAATGGCAGGATGAGATTGGACGTCTAAATGAAGCAGTTACTGCTTCACAGAAATCCGTTTGCCTATTGTGAATGTATGTGGTTTATTCACGCAGTCCATTCATTTTTTTCTATTCTGCTTATTTTAGGGGATGAGCTCAAAATTGAATCATGACCAAAGCTTAACTGGACCACACAACAAGAAACGGTGGGAATAATGATTTCCACCGTTGAAACCTTGCTAGGTCCCATTGATGTTTATTTGTTATCTAACCTGTTCATAGGATCACAACGGACATGGATGAAAGGAAAAAACAAACAAATATTAGCTTGATCCAAAACTTCTATTCCCTTTCAACCACAGACGTTGAATGCACTGTTTCCTATGGCATTGTCCAATTTAGCTTTGGATATGCTTCGTATATGAGCTTCAACCCTAAAATCATATGGTAAAATGGATGGATTGAGTGGATAAAACACATAAATCACAATGAACCCCAGAGAGTTTACTCAATGTGCAGTCTATTTTCTGTTACCAGAGGTATACACGAGTTGAACCAAGTCGAGCTTGACATAGCTCGACTTAGCTCGGCCATTTGTTGACCCCAGCTCGAACTCGGTCCGACTCTGTCCTCGAGCCTGATTGGCCAGCTCGACTTAGTTCCAGCTCATGTTAGGACATGATTCCAAAAAACAAGGTAAATCCAAAACTCACTAATAAAACTCAACCAAGGCATACTTTAGGAAATAATGTGGATTGAACACTCACTAATAAAACCACCATGGACACTAGAATTTTCAGAATAGGCTAATATTTGCTTCTTCTAATTTTCAGAATAGGCTAATATTTGCTTCTTCTTTTTAAGTTCATCACAATAAGAATGATCCTATGAACATTTGGATTATATGTAAACATTACGGTGGGCCAAGAAAGGTTTTGATGGTGGGGTTTCCATTCCAAATGTTTATTGCCGAGTGAATTCCTCACGTGACATCACAATGGCCCCCACATAGCTTTCACCAGGCAATTCACATCCGAACTTGGAGGTGACTTATGGTACCAACCCGTGTGGGACGGGCTGAGTCAGAGTCCACTTGGTTGACCAACCACGAAGATCACATATCAGTCCTCCCTACAAATCAAGAGTGCCCTCCATAGAAGACAATGCCTAGTCATTCATAAATGATAAAATATAAATGCAGTCCACTCGGTGAATTTATACATGGCTGAATTTTGCACGAGGAGATCCTCGTGGTAGGGCTAATCCGTTGGATGTCTCTAGCACATAAAAGGTTCGAATTTAACAATTGAGTGGACTGTAACTACGGTCTAATTAGTTAGACATGAGACCTTTTCATATACATGCCTAATGTTTTAATTTATTTATAATAAATAATTTACATATAGTGGTACGGGCAGATGCTATATATATTGCTGCATGATGCCTGATTTCTATGTAATGTGTGTGCCATCCAATTTCTGTTGGTGTGCGCGATTTGTACTAGATCTAACCTATCTAATCAGGTGACTGATAGACTGAAATTGAGATGGCCCATATATAAAATAGTATATTACGTACTTTCTTTATTTATTTTTTTGAAGAAAAATTTATTGATTTTTGAGGCCATGTTTGATAAATGCAGAAAAATCTCTAGTATATATGTTAATGCTCATTTCGGATAGGTGGATCTAGCGTGAGTTTTGGACCGTCGACCATACAAATTAGGGCCCAATAGATGAACGGTCTGAAAATCTTTCTCGTCATGACACTTGTATAATGATAAACACTACTAGCATATGAACTCCCATGAGAGCTCAATGTTGGGAAAAGTGTAACCAGCGGTAGGATGAGATTGGACGTCTAAATGAAGAAGTTACTGCTGCATGGAAATCTGATTGCCTATTGTGAATGTATGTGGTTTATCCACGCCGTCCATCCTTTTTTTTTTTTTTTTCCAGCTTATTTTAGGGGAAAAGCCCAAAATTGAATCTTGACCAAAGCTCAATTGGACCACACAACAAGAAACGGTGGGAATAATGATTTCCACTGTTGAAACCTTGCTAGGTCCCATTGATGTTTATTTGTTATCTAACCTGTTCATAGGATCACAACGGACATGGATGAAAGGAAAAAACAAACAAATATCAGCTTGATCGAAAACTTCTGTTCCCTTTCAACCACAGACGTTGAATGCACTGTTTCGTATGGCATTGTCCAATTTAGCTTTGGATATGCTTCATATATGAGCTTCAACCCTAAAATTATGCGGTTAAATGGATGGACTGAGTGGATAAAACACATAAATCACAATGAACCCCAGAGAGTTTACTCAATGTGCAGTCTATTTTCTGTTACCAGAGGTATACATGAGTTGAACCAAGTCGAGCTTGAGACAGCTCGACTCAGCTCGGCCATTTGTTGACCCCAGATCGAACTCGGTTCGGATCTGTCCTTGAGCTTGACTGGTCAGCTCGACTTAGTTCAGTTAGCAGCTCGGGCCAGTTTAAGCTGAGTTCAAGCCAAGATCGAGTAGAGTTTGTCAGTACAGCATTTTCACAAACACATGAACTGTGCAACATTTTCATAAATACATGAACTGTACTTTCAAAATCCCACTGTATATAAAACAACAGCAATGGTTTTAATTATAAGTATTTCATCAAAGACTTTGTAAGCAACATAAAAAAATCAAGAAAAAAAATATATATTTGTTTCATGTACATACCTTCCTTGCCACTAGCCAACACTTTGTTGAGTCATTTCATCAAACATTTGGTGTGCAACATCAATATCAAAATAATCGAGTTACCGAACTGGTTCAGTCCGAGTTCGATTCAAGTTGGGTTCGATCTAAGTCGAGTCAAGCTCCGGCAAGCTCGAACTCAGTTCAAAATTTTTTCGAGCTAAAAAAACAGCTTCACTCAGCTCGAACTCAATTACAAATTGAGTCGAGTTGAACTTTTTCAAGTCGAGTCGAGCGAGCTAACCGAGCTAACTCGGGTCATGTACAGCCCTACCTGTTACATGGAGCTGGGATATAGTGCCTCTCGAGGGATGGGAGGTAATGTGCGTACATGTTGCCGCTTCACACGTGGCATGTATGGACAAAACCGGAACCGTTAATTTTATAGTTGTAGTAGCTAGGTAACAGGCCATTGTCCAAAAATTACAACATCTGGACATTCCCGGCCCTTAAGCCAGTGGCACACAGAAATGGCTCACATTGATGAGAAAAGGGGCACCATTCGATGGTCAAATGAAAGTAAACTATGATCAGTGGACAATTTAGTGCTGGATCCCGTGGGATGCCTAGTTCGGATTTCAACCCCGATGAGCCACGTGTGTCAATCATCATTAGGAACTACTATTATTTAAACATTTTCGATTATAGAGTATTAACAGTTAAAAATTCAGTAAATAAAGTGTTTAGTATTTAAACCCAAAATTAGGTCCATTTAATAACTGCTTCCCAACCATGTTGGATCAAATTGATTTTGAGAAGACCTAGACTCATTTACTAACTCAGATCAAAATTGTAGACCTAGAGCCACCTAATGGGTTCAAATTTTGACATAGACCCACTTGGGTCCAATGACACTTGGGTCCATTCAACACATTTGTATCCCTATATATATCTAGGTAAAGGTGAAAAATATGATGGATGGGATGGGATGGGATGGGATGGGTTGAATTAAAATTTGAACAAGCTGGTTCAATAGATCTAAGACAGAGCCTCCTATGTGAACAGCCGGATTAATCTCTATTCACCATTGACCCTTCCACATCCATGGTGATGATGTAAAGGAAGAGTTGTCAGGGACTCGGATTACTTAGTGTAGCAGACAACAGCCATAGGAAATGTTCTGTGGACCCCACCATGATGTATGTGATTTATCCACGTAGTCCATCCATTTTGCCAGCTCTCCTTTTATGGGCATGGGTCTTGAAACGGTGGTGATTGAAGTGTGGTATACTCTTGAAATTTGGATCTGACTCATTTATGGGTTCATGCCCTAAGATGAACAATCAAAATGCGGGACGGACGAAGGTGCTGCTGCGTGCTGCTATCTACGCAACCCTATTCCGTCATCTCCGCTTATAAATCTCACTCATTTTTGAAGTGCAAATTGTTTGGATTTTCATGCAGATCTCTCTCTCCCTCCTCTCTCTCTCAAGACAATATCCTCAATGTTCCTCTCCTTCTCTTCTCTCCCCTGTCCATCATCTCTTCCTCTATCTCCATTCATCTCTCCCCAAAACTCCCCATTCTTCAACACCTCCATCGTCCTCTCTCTCAATCCCCCACAAGAAAGAGTCCCACCACAAGTGCTTTCACAGGCCGACAATAATACAAAGAAGCCGTCAAAGACAAGGACCTCGCCCAAACACTTCCTGAAATCCGTCAAATCCCTTCCCCTCCAATCCTCTCTCGATGGCGGCAGCAGCAGCGCCGGTCTTTTGCAGCTACAGTGGCCAAAGAGGGACTAGGAAGTGCTCGACACTTGCTTGAATGCTGACGACATGAAGCTCGTCAGCAGCGCCTGCAAGTTCCCCCACTATAGGGGCTTCCTCCCTAATATTGGGAAGTGCAAGAACATCAGTAATTCTGTGAATATGTTTGTTTCGGGGTCTTGAATTTCTGTTGGAATTATTTTATTGTGGTGATTAAGATGGTAATTTGATGATTTTGTAGGGATTGCTTATATGAATTCTGGTGATTTTTTTGTTTATTTATGCGAATGTTGAGGTGGGTTTCTGGGACTACTTTCTTTTGCATATTTGTGGGCCCTGAATTTGACTAATTTGAACAAGAAATTTGTTTAGTTGATTCAAGAAATGTTGAAATGCAAATGACTCGAGTAGAAGCTCGACATTTTCATGAGTATCTGGATGCTTATTTAGTTGGGTTTTATGAAAATTTAAAGGGTTGTTTGTCTCCCTGGAATCAAAAGGGCCTAAGGGTTCCTTTGGCAACCTTGAGCAAGAGATTCTGTTAGTCATGGTTGGATACTGGGAATGTAATTATGTGGAATTCAGAAACTGCATTTGGGTAGTGGGAAAGAATGTGGGCTGTGCAGGTCTATTTGTTAAAAATAATAAAAAAAAAAAAACAAAAAAATAATTTTATTATTTTTTTTTTTTTCAAAAGCGATTGTCGGCAGAGAATTCATGTCCCTGAAATTTGCAAACTAGCCTTTTTCTTGGACTTCAAATATTGGAATTTGCCCCTAAAGGGCCCGTTTGCACCAAAAGTTAAGCCTGGATAGCCGTCTAGTCAGGCGTGTCCAGCTCTAATTGTCTGGCTAGCCGATCAAAGCTGTTCTAACTAGGTCGGTATGCTGTTTGTTGGAACCTATCTAGTATTGGAAAATTTATACAGATTAAATGTATTTCTGTATAATGTAGAAATCAAAAATTATAAAATAATTTAAAATTTGGACAGGCTGAAGTACGTCTGAAAACGCTGTCCTTAAAGCATTATTTGCCCCAACTCAAGTAAATTGAGTATGCTGATGGGTTACAGGCAAATTGCTTCTAAGATACGACGAGCCTGGTGTGGGTCTGCGTTCAGCAAACACGAAGGCCCACCAAATGGAACTCAATTTCACTATTTCTGTCAGTATTACAATATAAAGGAAAAATTCTAAAAGAAGAAAAGAAGAAAATAGAAAAGTGGTTTAGACTTCTGCTCAATTAAGTTCTAATCTTTAGACGTTGGTTCGGTTGAACCGTCCTAGACCACACCGCTGGTCTGTTCTTCAAGCTAAGGTTGACACCTTGCTATGTTGCTGGATAACACTTAGAATATATGAGTAGAAAAGCTGCTTTTTTAGAATTTGTATGGAGTTGCTGGAGTGAGTTGAGATGGTTTGAGACCCATCCAGGCCCTCCTTTTATAGGTTATGGTGGCTAGGGGATTATGGTCCAGAGACTTAAATTCCATTAAGCTATTTCTGACTGTTGAAAAACTAGCCGTTTTATGGCTGTTTTTTACTGTTGTGCATGATCCATTAATCTGTTGCATGCTGACTATTGTGAGACAGCAGCTAGCCATTTTCTAGCTGTTGGGCTAATCATGCAGCAGTTACAGCTGGACTCTGCACTAATGGCTCAGCTGTTATAGTTTCTGCTGCAACAGCTCTATTCAGTCACTCTATATATACTGAGAGATCTCTCTCAGTTCTCTAGTCTCTTTGCCGACCAGCCACCCGACTTAGTCACCTAGTCGCACCGCGAATCGCTCTGGTTCGCGAAGGGAGCGACCCTCTACGACACGATGCGCACGTGCGAAGTGCAAAGTGCGCCACTAGCGCCTCTACAGCCACACTGCCTCACATGCCCACGCCCTCGCACCGAGTCCGAGACCGAGCTCGTGCCCGAGCCCGAGCACGAGCGCTTGCGCGTGCCCTTACGCGGTGTTCCAGTGCTTCGCACTAGAACACGCAAGTCCCATTCTCTTTTGGACTATGTGGGTAAGTATTATAATACTCCACCATATTCATTTAAACCACTTTTCTTTCTCTTCTCTTTCCCATGTGGGACTATTCCCAAAGCCCCAAAAAGTTTTTTTCAAAAAATAACTTTTCATATATATTATATATTATTTTATTATTAAAATATTTTTATTAAAATCAATATTTTACAACAATCCCCCACTTGATTTTTTATAAAAATATTTTCTCGGTTAAACATACTGCCAGAATAATCAGCTTATATGCATAAAGAAAGATATCTTTCGATTTTAATCTTCCCTTAGTGTAAGTATCTCAAAACTCTATCGAAATGACTGGTAGCCGTAGCTTTGAATCAGTTATTCCTAGATAACTGAGTCGGAGAAACCACACATATATTCGCTATGTGTTGTTAGAGTTCCCACAATCTTGTTCCGCACAATTAATGGCCATGTGCTTATCCTAATTCGTGAACGATCCCGAGAGAAAACTCCTAACTCTCATGAGAGACGGCACCATCTCTACGTTCATATAGGTAAAATCCTTCCAGTGTCTCCGTTACTATAAGACACTTGTCCTAAAGACTGAATTTCATTAAGAGTTTTAAGACTCAACCCTCTTTCATAACGCTCAGCACTTATCTATTATGGATGAAGTTATATAATTTAGTGCTGAAAACTTTCTACATATCAGTGACTTGTTCTTACCCATTAAACCCAAGATTAGAGATTTTCTGACTTTAGGTTGGGTTACCATCACTGGTGAAACTTTAGTTGAAGAGTTTCAACCCCATCCTTCTAGATGTAGCCTTTACTACCTCTCTCGGTAAATGTAACACTCCGGATTTTGGCCAACCTGGGATTAGACATCCCTAGGCAATGGGTCAACTAAAACACCTGGGAAGTCGCTCAGAACCCAATTTCATACCCAAAGAAATCACTTAGGATTATTTCCTTTAGAAAATAAGTGTAAGTTAGCTAGCGCAACGCTAGAGTAGCTGAGAAATAGTCCCCGATCACTTTAAATACCTTCTACAAGACCCAAATCGAGTAGAACCAATGACTCTATAATACTCTAAAACCTCGGATCAAACTCTAAGCAGGTTTATTCTCTGGACCTCTTTGAAACTTTGTATTGGATCTAGACCACGCGTCGAAAGTCCGAGACCGTTAGAACCGCCTAGCTGGATTTGACAATCATTTCGAAAATCAAGTCCAACCGACATTCGCAGGCTATTTCATTGAGCCTGGAATAAAGAGAGTGAGAATAGGGTTAGATTTGAAAATTGAAATTCAAATCTGGCACACGACTTGACGCGTCAGTATTAAGCATTATGACTGTCAGAATTCAGCCAAATTACACCCTTATATCAGGAAAAATTTCTATTTCATATCATGAGACTTGCAGACCTAATCTACGTGCGGTGACCGCTGAACTGAAACTGGACTGCCAGGGGCGATCTACGAACACTGCTGGACTGAAAACGGGATGTGAGCGACATTCAACGCGCATGAACTTAAGTCCGATCGCGTTCGGCCGGGGACCACCAGAAATGGTCTTTTGGACCGAAACAGCCCCGATTTAGATATACCTTAAGTATACTTTGTTCCTAAGCCTATTTTGGGCACATTTGGGCTTATAAAAGGGGTTGAAACCCTCATTCCTCTCTCCCATCCGAATTTGAGAAAAACCCTATATTAGGAGAGAGAAAAGGTGAGAGTTTGTGAGAGAGAGTGGGAGAGAATTTCTTGCCGCTTGTGCTACCAGTTGCAAGTGCCTAAGCAACATACTCCAATCACTTGGCCGGTGATTTCTCCGCGTTTTTAGGTAAGAAAATACCCTAGATAGTTGCTGCTTTAGCATTCCTCCATTTTCATAGCATGTTAGCTTATGGATCTTGTAAATCAGGTGGTCTATTCGTCGTAGACGAAGCGTATACGCTCCGTTCGAAACGATACGCTTCTAGGAGATAAGGTGCGGATTTTAGACGCTTTGATTGACTGTTTTCAACACTTTCAATGTCGTTTAATAGTAGATTATCGATGGCAACGCCGTTTGACATGTACAACATGCTGTCGGTTTCCTGTTTTGTAAATAGGCGAAGAATATGAGATTTAGGGCATTTTAGTCATTTGTAGGAAATACTGTTTTCATCCATAATTTGCTGATATGATTAACATGGCTTCTTATCGCATTAGAATACTAGGAATGCTTGCATAATTAGTTTGGCGAAGAGATTCGCCTAAATGCGCACTTTGAGTCGATATACTATATGTAGACTTAAGTGTGTAGTGTAAGTGTTTGTATAAATGCTTGTATTAGTATGTATTGAATTAAATGATGTTATGAATTAGTTTGAGATTGATTTCTCAATTAATATGCTGATGTAAATGATTTCCTACATGTTAGCTATATGCATGATTTCATTATATGTATGAAATGCAGGTGCTTGATGACTTACTTAAGTTGCATGCTATAACATGTGTTAACATGCTCACATTGTTGTATTTTAATTCCAATACTCTTACATGATTGCTGATGTGATTTCATAATTTGTTGGGACTATACCTAGTCCAGGCAGTTGGCAACCGAGCAAGTTCGTGGTTGGCCTATCTTTGCCACGAACGACGCGTCGATGAAGGCGAGCCGTGTTCTGGAGTTGGCGGCAGTGGTTAGGCCACACGAAGTGTTTTACGCACTTCATGTCGTTCGACTTGAGATGCGATCGTGCTAGTCGAGCCCGTCAAGTAACCCGACTGGCCGTTGTATGTTCACCCTGTATGAGTCATAATTGCTTGAACCTAGGGTACTGAACTTACCATTGTAAACCCTGTCAACCATGGTACCTTGATCCACGAAGACTCATGAGCCGAGCATGGTGGTATGAGACACCGTGGTCGAGCTGTCGGTCTACGCTGGGGCCACAAACCTCCCCGTAGTGACCAGTGAGCACCTATGTCTCGTGAGCAGATTATGGTGGTATGGGACACTATATTCTTGCTGTCGGCCTACACTGATCAGGCGACGAGTCCTTTGTAGTGACCGCGAGCGTATTCTGAGTCTACGGGAGGCGACGACCCTTCCGTAGCAGTGAGAGTACAGTAGGCCTGTATTGATAAGGTGATGGGGGAGCGGTGCAACGAGTGAGAACAATAGCCCTGGCAGCCCTTGCAGCGACCTACAAAATATACTTCGTATGAGATTACTAGGAGTGACGACCCTAGAGAGGATCTGTGTTGGGATTGATATAAGGGAAGTACCTTAGTTTTCCAATCCTACTCTTTGAATGGAATAATAACAACTCGGAAATCATATCACCATTACATTGTATGTGCTTGGAAGATGTGGAGCACTTGAAGGACGATTGCATGCCGCGGTCGTAAGATGGTGCCGTATGAGGGAGATCGTCGGTGAGAGCATACATCACGTCATGTCATATTGCATTAACAACAATATTAGGATTGTTTGATTTACTGCTTTACTATTATCGCATAATTGATTTGAGAACATATTAATCCTTGCTCTATTATTCCACTGAGTTAGCTACTCACTCCCACGTTACGGGATGGTGTTTCGGGACACCCACCAGTCCCTATTTTGGTTGCAGATGATGGCGCTGCTTGAGAAGCGGAGCTGGACTTGATGATGATGAGGAGGATCACTCCTTTATGCGTGTTCTGATTGATGGGATTACAGGGAGGTTGATTAGATACCTTGACACTTGTCATTTTATATTTTCAGAGCACTCATGTATATTCTTTTTGTTTACTTTTGGAGTATACATGTATGTATATAACTTGGTAACATGTTCACACTCTAGAGACATACAACAGTTTATATATGTTATACATACTATCACAGTCTTCCGCTTGTGAATTTAACTGTCTCTGGAGTATGATATGTTGTTCTGGCTTAATCTCACTCATGTTTAATACATTAACACAGACAACATTCAATCATACATATCTATGTTACATAAATAATATTTTGGAACTCGGGAGTTGGGTTTTTACTCGACCCCCGATTTTTGAGATGTTACAGATGGTATCAGAGCCTGATTTGGATTAAACCGGGCCTGGGTTATGATCACGCGACGTACGCTGTCGCTTCCTTTGACTTAGGTGGGTGTGAGAAGGGTCTAGAAACACGTATAGGATCGCAGATTCGCAAATAGGCGAAGTCTATTCGTATCGATCGCGCGATCGAGTCCGTAACGCATCTAGGGTCGCGTGAAGCGACCTGAGTACCTCATAGGTTGTAGGTAGGTGGGTTGAGACATTCTTTAAAAGGTTCTAAACCCATAGATGTGAATCCTTGGGCTGTGGGACAACCACAACCCCTGCATTCAATCGCTAGGGCTTAAAAACCTCGTTTTACCTAAATTCTTTGAAATTCTTCCTCTCACCACTCTATTCTTCAATTCTTTCTTATTATTTTCATGTTAGGCATTGATCCTAATGTGAAAATGACATAAAATCATACTTCGATAAAATTTTACGGTGAATAGTAAAATTTCATGAAAACTGGCCATTAGGCCATTCTAACTTTGTGATCTTTAGTAACTAATGGGCTAGATGGATGCATTAGCTCCTTCTACCCCAAAATCATATGCTTCATGATAGAGGATTGTATTCAGGTTTGCAGATTGACCTCGGAAAGCCTCGAATGCATGTTTGGGCCTATATAGGGCAATCTAGAATGAACCAAGGTGGGGCCCATAGTTTTTTGGGGTCCCTGGACCATGGGGGACCAGACGCATGTGGTCCCACCGGCCGGATGCACCGCCGGCCGGTGATGCCATCGCCGATGGTTGGGGCCCACTTGATCCGAAATTTCAGGCGTGGGGGTATTTTGGGTAATACACCCCCCTATGTGGTTCATCCATAGAAAACTACAAAAAGGGGTACTTCCTTCACAACAGCCCCCATCCCTAGCCCCATTTCACATTTTTCTACTGCCCTCCTCCAAACCGTGCCTTCAAATCACTCCTAAACCCATTCCCTGTGGAAAACGACCCCACTCCATCACTCCATAGTGATTTGCAGCCCTCCCTCTTACAAATCTCGTCCGTTGGAGCTCTTACAATCCCCAAAACGAGCTGAAATCGTGAGGTGCTCCATTACCCTTTTTCATTCTTTTTTTTTCTGAAAGTCCGTCCTAGGGGAGCTTGAAGCATCCCTCTACAACGCCTAGATCTCCCTTTTCTAGTTTGGGCACCCATTTTTTTACATTTTTTCCATTTTTCATGGCTTTTGTTGAAGCCATTTTGGATCTTTTGTCTCTCTCCACCATCCTCTCTTTGATGGGAAAGAGAAAGACCGCAGCGGATGAGGCTGGGCCTAGTCGCCCTGCTCAATCAAGAAGACCGCGGGGTGGTGCCGCTAGCTCAAGCGCCGCCGCAAGTCCAAGCACAGCCCGAGAGTTCCATACAAAGTGGAATTTGGATCCCCATACTCAACTTGGGCGAGTGATATTAGCATAGATGCCTCACGGCGAATACACTGACCTTAAGGTGTTGTTTGAGGCGGACGTGGAAGGACGACTCTTCGAAGAATTCTTGTTGTTTGAGCGCATTGAAGTTGCTCATTGGGTTCCGCTATTTGAAGCTCGTGCTCGTGCTAATGTGAGCACCGTTCGTGCCTTCTACGCTTGTATCCAGAATCCTACACTGGAGCCATTGCAGTTCAAGATTCCTTTTGGTAGAGACCGGATGGATATGATCGATGTTCGGTTGATAGCGCGACTTCTGAATGTGCCTCTTGGTGATGTTCATCCTAGTGCGAAGAATTTGAGGAGTAGGCGTGAACGAGATCGCCGTACCAGGTTTCTATGTGGTAAACTGGTTCCATGGCAGCCTAACAATAGCCTCAAGGCGTCTCATATGTCTGATGATTTGCACCTGCTGCACCACATTTGCACGTTCAACATGTATCCCAGGTCGACAAATCGCATTGAGTGTACGCGCCTTATGGTTAATTTCTTGTATCTGGTGGCCCAAGGAGAGAATGTGTATATGGCCACTTTCATCTTGCGACAGATTATCCTCATAGAGAAATCAAGAAGAACGTCTGAGTCGCTTCCTTTTGGCCGACTGATATGCAAGATCGCGCTTGAGTTTGCTTACAGACTTGGGCCGGAGTTGCCAGTTCCGATCCACAACATTGATGAGTCTACCATGGTCAAGATGAAGATCGGGTCTCAGTACCGTGAGACTCAGCTTGAGGAGGATAGCGAGGACGACTTTGATGATGAAGAGGATCCAAGTGAGGGAGAACCTGGAGCAGAAGTTGAGGAAGAAGTCCGAGAAGAGGTAGAAGAGGAGGCTCAGGATACAGATGAGAGCCCTCCTCCTTCTGCTCAGGCTACTAGTAATGATCGCATCCCCCGAATTGAGGAGAGCTAGGTCGCCTTGCGAAGGGAAGTTCAGGAACTTCGGACTGAGGTCGAGGATACCAAGGCCGTTATGAAGAGAAAATTCGGCAAGGTGACTCGCACCTTGAAGGCGATCCTGTGCTGCTTGCAGGATAAGGGTGCTCCTCCATCGCCCGACTCGGACTAGTGATCTAGATCCAGATATCGCGGGTTGTAGTTAGTTATTTTCTGCTTCTTGTGTGTAAGCCTGATAAGGCTAGTAGTTTGCTTATGTTGTTGTTGTAGTTTTAATTGTCTTAGTTCCCATGTACTTCTTGTCATGATGCCTGTAAGGAGATATCCCTTGTATTGTGGTAATTTTGATTTAATGATATGCATGACATTTTTCAGCTTGTTATGCGAATGTTTGTGTTGTGGTTTGGGCTTAATAAAGCCGAACTTGGTTAGATGGAATGCATACCGTTTCGTTCGCTGTAAGGTATTGTCCCTAGGTTGGGAGTATCCTGTGGTTGCCACTACTATATTGTAAATCCCGGGATTAAGCCTACAAAATTAGTTTTTATCCCACCCCACCCTCCTACCAAGCATACCACTTCCAATCCCGCCATGGGACTAGGAATGACGTTCCATTTAATACAACTTAATGCTACTGGCCATATAGGCCCTTGGCGTTTTGGACCTGGTGTTAGCACTCCTAGATTTGAAGGATCTGACGACATAGGAAATCCAACTCTATTTAGATAATCTTGACACTAAGCGATAGATCCATTCCCTGTATTAGTAATGGTATGGAACCATTTACCATATAATCTTAGGCTTTGGATTATAGCTACTGAGTTACAGACTAGCCTACTGGGCACCTTAAGTAGTGTAAAGCTTGTATATGCTAAGGAATTGTAAGTTAGATTTGGTTGAAGTAGAACCTTATTCCTTCGATAGATCCCCTTATGACTTATAGACTTCTGTTATTGCCCATAGGAAGGAACCATTCACTCTTAGGGAACATTTATAAATCTCTCAAATTGAACTTAGAATGTACTAGCACGCCCCTTAGAATTGCCTTTCCCAAGGGCTTATTGCATTCAGGAACGCGAAATAAAGGAAATGCAATTATCAGCGAAGTATTCGCGGTTTGAATCGACTTCTTAATCCTAGTAGTTACCAATGAATCCAATGCTCTGATCAAGCAGAAGATCGACATCGACTAGGATTGAGGACTGATACAACAACTTTTCTATCATCGCGGGGCAGAAGGTTTGTGTATCCGGCTCAGACCCATTACACAACTTTTCTTCCGTGTTGGCCCGACCACCTACAACCACAAGTTATTGCTTTGCCCTTGGTAAATGTTAAGGACTTAAAGCCAATAGAGGATTCGACATCTTGCCACCAACTCATACCTGCCCCTGAACTTAACCATAATAGAGATTAGGCTCATCTCTATGATCATAGGTACCAATGCCATAGAACGCATCATTAGCAAAGAAAACCATGTAGAGAAAGGTTGTTTCCTAATTCATGTCAAGGATAGCCCCTAAGTTGCACCTCGTTCTGATATACGGAGCGATGCACAGATTCTTAAACTTTAAGTAGAACTAAGTTTTAAGGGGGGTAGAACGTATTGAGTCCAATCCAGTTAGGTCAGTCAACCCTACTGTTCGATCAGAGGGGCGCAACGGAAGCATGGTTGGCCTCTTCGCCACTGACCCAGGATCGAAACATTTGAGTTAGGGTATACGTACGGTTAGGTCATTAAATAGGATTTGAACCTTCCTTAGAATGTCAAGACTGAAGTCTTGCTAGATACTCTTTACCCTTCGCCAATTTCGGAGACGAAATTGTGTTTTAAGGGGGGTATATTGTAACACCCCGGATTTTGGCCAACCTAGGATTAGACGTCCCTAGGCAATGGGTCAATTAAAACACCTGGGAAGTCGCTCGGAACCCAATTTCATAGCCAAAGAAATCACTTGGGATTATTTCCTTTAGAAAATAAGTGTAAGTTAGCTAGCGCAACGCTAGAGTAGCTGGGAAATAGTTCCCGATCACTTTAAATACGTTCTACAAGACCCAAATCGAGTAGAACCAATGACTCTATAATACTCTAAAACCTCGGATCAAACTCTAAGCAGGTTTGTTCTCTGGACCTCTTTGAAACTTTGTATTGGATCTAGACCACGCGTCGAAAGTTCGATACCTACAATCTTAGACCGTAAGAACCGCCTAGCTGGACTTGACAATCATTTCGAAAATCAAGTCCAACCGACATTCGCAAGCTATTTCATTGAGCCTGGACTAAAGAGAGTGAGAATAGGGTTAGATTTGAAAATTGAAATTCAAATCTGGCACACGACTTGACGCGTCAGTATTAAGCGTTCTAACCGTCAGAATTCAGCCAAATTACACCCTCAGATCAGAAAAAATTTCTATTTCATATCATGAGACTTGCAGACCTGATCTACGTGCGGTGACCGCTGAACTGAAATTAGACCGCCAGGGGCGATCTACGAACAGTGCTGGACTGAAAACGAGATGTGAGCGACATCCGATGTGCATGAACTTAAATCCGATCGCGTTCGGCAAGGGGACCACCAGAATAGTCTTTTGGACCGAAACAGCCCCGATTTGGATATACCTTAAGTATACTTTGTTCCTAAGCCTATTTTGGGCACATTTGGGCTTATAAAAGGGGTTGAAACCCTCATTCCTCTCTCCCATCCGAATTTAAGAAAAACCTTAGATTGGGAGAGAGAAAAGGTGAGAGTTTGTGAGAGAGAGTGAGAGAGAATTCCTTGCCGCTTGTGCTACCAGTTGTAAGTGCCTAAGCAACATACTCCAATCACTTGGCTGGTGATTTCTCCATTTTTTTAGGTAAGAAAATACCCTAGATAGTTGCTGATTTAGCGTTCCTCCATTTTCATAGCATGTTAGCTTATGGATCTTGTAAATCAGGTGGTCTATTCGCCGTAGACGAAGCGTATACGCTCCATTCGAAACGATACGCTTCTAGGAGATAAGGTGCGGATTTTAGACGCTTTAATTGACTGTTTCCAACACTTTCAATGTCGTTTAATAGTAGATTATCGACGGCAACGCCGTTTGACATGTACAACATGCTGTCCGTTTCCTGTTTCGTAAATAGGCGAAGAATATGAGATTTAGGGCATTTTAGTCATTTATAGGAAATACTGTTTTCATCCATAATTTGCTGATGTAATTAACATGGCTT
The DNA here is from genome assembly GCA_037074715.1 of Magnolia kwangsiensis. NCBI lineage: Eukaryota > Viridiplantae > Streptophyta > Magnoliopsida > Magnoliales > Magnoliaceae > Magnolia > Magnolia kwangsiensis. The sequence goes on along the minus strand of CM073571.1, from coordinate 189,745,117 downwards.
CTTATCGCATTAGAATACTAGGAATGCGTGCATAATTAGTTTGGCGAAGAGATTCGCCTAAATGCGCACTTCGAGTCGACATACTATATGTAGACTTAAGTGTGTAGTGTAAGCGTTTGTATAAATGCTTGTATTAGTATGTATTGAATTAAATGATGTTATGAATTAGTTTGAGATTGATTTCTCAATTAATATGCTGATGTAAATGATTTCCTACATGTTAGCTATATGCATGATTTCATTATATGTATGAAATGCAGGTGCTTGATGACTTACTTAAGTTGCATGCTATAACATGTGTTAACATGCTCACATTGTTGTATTTTAATTCCAATACTCTTACATGATTGCTGATGTGATTTCATAATTTGTTGGGACTATACCTAGTCCAGGCAGTTGGCAACCGAGCAAGTTCGTGGTTGGCCTATCTTTGCCACGAACGACGCGTCGATGAAGGCGAGCCGTGTTCTGGAGTTGGCGGCAGTGGTTAGGCCACACGAAGTGTTTTACGCACTTCATGTCGTTCGACTTGAGATGCGATCGTGCTAGTCGAGCCCGTCAAGTAACCCGACTGGCCGTTGTATGTTCACCCTGTATGAGTCATAACTGCTTGAACCTAGGGTACTGAACTTACCATTGTAAACCCTGTTAACCATGGTACCTTGATCCACGAAGACTCATGAGCCGGGCATGGTGGTATGGGACACTGCGGTCGAGCTGTCGGCCTACGCTGGGGCCACAAACCTCCCCGTAGTGACCAGTGAGCACCTATGTCTCGTGAGCAGATTATGGTGGTATGGGACACTATATTCTTGCTGTTGGCCTACACTGATCAGGCGACGAGTCCTTTGTAGTGACCGTGAGCGTATTCTGAGTCTACGGGAGGCGACGACCCTTCCGTAGCAGTGAGAGTACAGTAGGCCTGTATTGATAAAGTGATAGGGGAGCGGTGCAACGAGTGCGAGCAACAGCCCTGACAGCCCTTGCAGTGACCTACAAAATATACTTCGTATGAGATTACTAGGAGTGACGACCCTAGACAGGATCTGTGTTGAGATTGATATAAGGGAAGTACCTTAGTTTCCCAATCCTGCTCTTTGAATGGAATAATAACAACTCGAAAATCATATCACCATTACATTGCATGTGCCTGGAAGATGTGGAGCATTTGAGGGATGATTGCATGCCGCGGTCGTAAGATGGTGCCGTATGAGGGAGATCGTCGGTGAGGGCATACATCACGTCATGTCATATTGCATTAACAACAATATTAGGATTGTTTGATTTACTGCTTTACTATTATCGCATGATTGATTTGAGAACATGTTAATCCTTGCTCTATGATTCCACTGAGTTAGCTACTCACTCCCACATTACGGGATGGTGTTTTCGGACACTCACCAGTCCCTATTTTGGTTACAGTTGATGGCGCTGCTTGTGAAGCGGAGCTGAACTTGATGATGATGAGGAGGATCCCTCCTTTATGCGTGTTCTGATTGACGGGATTATAGGGAGGTTGATTAGATACCTTGACACTTGTCATTTTATATTTTCAGAGCACTCATGTATATTCTTTTTGTTTACTTTTGAAGTATACATGTATGTATATAACTTGGTAACATGTTCACACTCTGGAGACATACAACAGTTTATATTTGTTATACATACTATCACAGTCTTCCGCTTGTGAATTTAACTGTCTCTGGAGTATGATATGCTGTTTTGGCTTAATCTCACTCATGTTTAATACATTAACACAGACAATATTCAATCATACATATCTATGTTGCATAAATAACATTTTGAAACTCGAGAGTTGGGTTTTTACTCGACCCCCGATTTTTGGGATGGTACAGTAGAGGTTTAGTGAAAGGATCTGTTAGGTTATTGCTTTATTTCACATAGTTAATAGCAATGATTCCATCTTGAATCAATTGTCTGACATAATCATGTCGAAGACTGATATGTCTAGATTTACCATTATAAGTGCCACTATAGGCTCTAGCTAATGTGGCTTCATTATCACAATGTAGTGATACAGCCGATATAGGTTTTATACAAAAAGAAATTTCTAATAGAAGATCCCTTAGCCACTCAACCTCTTTGCCTGTTGCAGTCAGGGCTATAAATTTAGACTCCATAGTCGAGTGCGTTATGCAAGTCTGTTTCTTGAATCCCTAAGATATAGCAGCACCTCCTAGGGTGAATACCCACCCAGTAGTAGATTTGTTGTCCCCATCACTCGATATCCAGCTCGCATCGGTATATCCTTCCAATACGGCAGGAAACTCTGAATAAAATAGTCATAAGTCTTTGGTTTCTTTTAAGTAACTAAGGACTCTACTGATTGCAAACCAGTGTTCATTACTGGGGTTACTAGTAAACCTACTAAGTTTACTCACAGCATATGCGATATCAGGTCTAGTGCATTGCATAGCATACATAAAACTTCCTATAGCACTCGCATATTCTAATTGTGCAACAGTTCTTCCAGTATTTTCTTTTAGTTTGATACTTGGATCAAATGATATTTTTGCTTCCTTTATAATTAGATGGTTAAACTTTTTTAGTATCTTCTCAATATAATGAGATTGACACAAATCATAACCCCCACAATGTTTTTTAACTTTGATACCTAAGATGGTATCAACTTGTACAAGATCCTTCATTTTAAATACGGAAGAAAGAAACTTTTTTGTTTCAGTCACACCTTCTATTTTATTACTTATTATTAACATGTCATCAATATACAGACAGATAATAACGATATAATTACCATCTACTTTAGAATATATGCATTTGTCAGCTACATTATGCATGAAACTATGAGATAGTATTTTGGAATCAAACTTCTCATGCCACTATTTTGGTGTTTGTTTTAATCCATACAATGATTTGACTAATTTACATACTTTGTTTTCATTTCCTGGTAGAACGAAATCTTCAGGTTGTTCCATGTATACCTCCTCATCGAGGTCACCATTCAAGAATGCGGTCTTTACATCCATTTGGTGGATGTGAAGATGATGTATGGAAGCTAGCGCAAATAATATCCTAATGGATGTTATCCTAGCTATAGGTGAGTATGTATCAAAGTAGTCTATCCCTTCTTTTTGTCTAAAACCCTTAGCTACTAGTCGAGCTTTAAAGGTTTGGATAGTCCCATCAGTGTGATATTTCTTCCGAAATACCCACTTACAACCTATGGGTCTAGAACTTGGAGTTAAGTTTACTAGTTCCCATGTTTGATTTGATAGTATGGATTCCATTTCATCATTTATAGCTTCTTTTCAAAAAGCTGAGTCTTTAGAGGATACAACTTTCTTATATGTTTTAGGATCATCTTCTATAGTCATTACTATACGTATTTGTCTTATAACATTTTCTCTATCTGCTTCTACCAAATGGAAAATGATACGTTGTGAGTCTATGTAGTCATCTCCAAAACTCTTCTCTATTCTAGTTCTTTGACTCCTACGGGGTTCAATGGGAGCTTCCATTATATGTGGAGTTGTGCTATCTGGTTATCTATTAGGAGTTTGGATTTTATTATCCTTTGACTCCAAGGATAGTGAGTTCTCAAAGAATTCAACGTCTTTTGATTGTATAATTGTATTAGACTCCATGTCTAGAAGTCTATAAGCTTTACTATTTTGTGCATACCCTACGAAGACGCACTTAATAGCTCTTGGTCCTAACTTAGTTCTTTTTAGATCAGGGGTTCTGCAGTATGCAAAACACCCCCACACTTTAAGATATCCTAGGTTAGGTTTTCTACCTCTTCATGTTTCATATGGAGATATTTTATATTTTTTTGACGGAATTCTGTTTATTATATGGCATGTTGTAAGTAGTGCCTCACCCTATAGACTTAGTGGCAACTTTGCTCTTATTAGCATTGAGTTGACCATTTCTACTAATGTTCTATTCTTCATTTCAGATATTTCGTTTTGTTGAGGTGTGTATGAAGCTGTACATTGATGTACCAGTCCATGTTCTTTACAGAAGTTATCGAATTCATTCGAGAAGTATTCTCCTCCTCTATCGCTACAGAGAATTTTTATCTTCTTACTTAGTTGATTCTCTACTTCTGCTTTATATATCTTAAACATGTTCAATGCTTCATCTTTGCTCTTTAATAGATAAACATACACATATCTAGAGTAATTATCTATAAAGGTTATGAAGTACCGTTTACTTCCACGAGTAAGAATACCGTTTAACTCACAGATATCACTGTGCACAAGATCCAAAATTTGAGACGATCTTTCAACACTTGGAAAAAGTTTTTTCATCATTTTGGATCGTATGCACACTTCACATTTATCAATTTTATTATCTGTGTATGAGATTAAACTATTCTTAGCCATGAACTTTAAGGTACTATACCCTATATGGGCTAGTCTATCATGCCACAGTCCAGTAGATTCAACCATATACGCAGAAGTGCTACTTTCATTCAGAGAAAACTTAACCATCCCGTTACAAGCATAGCCCTTTCCAACAAAATTTCCATTCTTGGACAGAATCAGTTTTCCTGACTCGTACACCACCCTTATTCCTGATTTTCCCAGAAGATCCCCAGAAACTAAGTTTCGCCTCATGTCTGGGACGTGCAGTACATTAGTCAGAATCACTTTCTTCCCAGAAGTGAATATCAGTTCGACAGTTCCTTTGCCGACGACCTTCGATCGGACTTCATTACCCATTTGGACTTTTTGACCATCGGTCAATTCCTCATAGGTTTTGAAGGCTAATTTGTCGTAGTACACATGTACTGTAGCGGCAGTATCATATCACCAGCCTAAAACTTTGCCTTGGATGGTATTCACTTCAGTGATCATAGCCACGATATCGCCTTCTTCTACTGCACTTGCCTCTTTTTTAGATTTACGATATCGGCATACTTAAGCATAGTGCCCGATTTTTCCACAGACATGGCATGGGCCTTTGAACTTTCCGTTCATCTTTTGAGCATTTTTCTTGAATTTCCCTTTATTGAGTTTTAGGGAATCGTCCTTCTCGAGATTCTTGTTATTGGTGTTTTCTACTGCATTTACCTTGGACGAGGCATTCCCGTTATCATTTTTTTTATCACGGTTACGGGATTCTTCCTCAATCCTTAGGTGTTTCTAGATTTATTCTAGTGTGTAGTCCTCGGTTTTATGCAGCAACTTCTTTCTATAGTCTTTCTACATCGGTGGCAATTTAGCGATGATAACCTCAACTTAGAATGATTCAGGAAGATCGATTTTGATCGCTTTGATTTTATTTACTATTAGTTGCAGTTCTTGGATTTGGGGCAGCAGCGGTTTATTATCTACCATGCTGAAGTCAAAATACCTGGCGATGAGAAATTTATTGGTCCCTTCTTCTTCAGTCTTTTACTTGAACTCCAGTGCGGCCCAGATCTCCTTTACTGATGATGTCTATTGGTACAGATCGTACAGGCGGTCGGAGAGTGCGTTCAGAATGTGTCCATGACACAAGAGTTCATCTTCGGCTCTTTTAGCGCGGGCAGCCACCTGCTCAGGTGTGTCTTTGTCGGTTGCTTCATACAGCGCTTGCAGATTTGGATCTAGTATGTAGTAGATCTTCAGCGCCGTCAGGAGAAATTTCAGCTTGTCTTGCCATCTTGTAAAATTGGTTCCATCGAACCGATCAAGACGTATCAAGTCCTGATTCATCAACTAAATAGATGAAACGCTATCGGCTTCCATCTTAGGAAATAACGCTTTAGGATTGTTGGGAAATTTATACAGATTAAATATATTTCTGTATAATGTGGAAACCAAAAATTGTAAAATAATCTGAAATCTGGACAGGCTGAAGCACGTCTAAAAATGCTGTCCTTAAAGCGTTATTTACCTCAACTCAAGTAAATTGAGTATACTGATAGGTTACAGGCAAATTGCTTCTACGATACGACGATCCTGGTGTGGGTCTGCGTTCAGCAAACACGAAGGCCCACCAAATGGAACTCAATTTCACTATTTCTGACAGTATCACAATATAAAGGAAAAATTCCAAAAGAAGAAAAGAAGAAAATAGAAAAGTGGTTTAGACTTCTTCTCAATTAAGTTCTAATCTTCAGCCGCTGGTTCGGTTGAACCGTCCTAGACCACACCGCTAATCTGTTCTTCAAGCTAAGGTTGACACCTTGTTATGTTGCTGGATAACACTTAAAATATATGACTAGAGAGGCTGTTTTTTTAGAATTTGTATGGAGTTGCCGGAGTGAGTTAAGATGGTTTGAGACCTATTCAGGCCCTCCTTTTATAGGCTATGGTGGCTAGGGGGTTATGATCCAGAGACTTAAATTCCATTAAGCCATTTCTGACTGTTGAAAAACTAGCCGTTTTATGGCCGTTTTTTACTGTTGTGCATGGTCCATTAATCTGCTGCATGCTGACTGTTGTGAGATAGCGGCTAGTCGTTTTCTAGCCGTTGGGCTAGCCATGCAGCAGTTACAGCTGGACCCTACACTAATGGCTCAGCTGTTACAGTTTCTGCTGCAACAACTCTATTCAATCACTCTATATATACTGAGAGATCTCTCTCAGTTCTCTAGTCTCTCTGCCAACCAGCCACCTGACTTAGCCACCTAGTCGCACCGCGACTCGCACACGTCTCGCTTCGATTCGTGAAGGGAGAGACCCTCTGCGACACGATGTGCACGTGCGAAGTATGCCACTAGCGCCTCTACAGCCACACTGCCTCACATACTCATGCCCTCGCATCGAGTCCGAGTCTGAGTCAGAGACCGAGCTCGTGCCCCTGCCCCTGCCCGTGCCCGTGCCTGTGCCCGAGCGCGAGCGCATGCACGTGCGTGTGCGCGGGTCCCATTCTCTTTTGGACTATGTGGGTAAGTATTATAATACTCCTCCATATTCATTTAAACCACTTTTCTTTCTCTACTCTTTCCCATGTGAGACTATTCCCAAAGCCCCAAAAAGTTTTTTTCAAAAAACAACTTTTCATATATATTATATATTATTTTATTATTAAAATATTTTTTTTTAAAATCAATATTTTACAACATCTAGTATAGTAAAAACAAGCTTGTTTGTTGTTTGAAGTCTCTAGGTCTTATTTTCTCCTTGAAAACACTAGGAGCTCTGTGGGGACCTATCAGGCTATCAGAGTGGAATCCACTTTGTCCATCAGGATTCTCGCCTCGTAATTACTTTACAAACAAAAAATTAACTCAATAAAAAACTTAGTTGGGCCATACAATAAGAAAATATAATGTAAAATCATGGGTTAACCCCTAAAAATCAAGTGTTGTGGCCCACCTAAGTTTTCAATCATCAAAACATTTTGTATGTCCCTTCCTCTTGGTGGGAGGAACCTAATTACAGGTTGGGTTCATTTTGGACTATCATATTCACAAGCTGTGAGTCTGACTGATCTGAGGGCCTAAATCACAAGGGAGGGAGGGACAGTTGTCTGAGTTTGCTATGAACTTAAATAGTTGTTGTTCTTCCTAGTGTACTTTTCCAGTTTGTTAGTGTTTTATTTCTCATGGTTGGGTAGGAATGTAATTTTTTGGAATCCAGAAATTGTGTTTATGTGTTGGGAAAGAATTGATACGAATTCTACTAGTTAATATTTATAATTAAAGAAAAAATGCGACTATTGGGAAGGAATCCATTTCCTTGGAATTTGTAGGCCAACATCTAACAAGGAACAAAACACAAAAGATAGAATCTATTTCTGACTGGAAACTGTTTCTAAGTTTCCCCATGGTCCCAAAGTAGAAATTTACCCCTACTTACGGATTCCATTTATAGATACTTTCCTAGGTAGCCAAGCAACCCCTGAGACGGGTTTTTAATTGGGTTCCAAGGTTCACATTCTCAGGAGCTTGAAATTCAATAACTTGAACAAAAATTTGAATGCTTTTGTGAGTATTACAAACTTGAAATACAAATACAGTGACTGGAAACTTGTTGATCGTATGATTATCTGCAAGATTGATGAATTACAATTTTTTATGAGTGTTTTGACTGAGCAACAATCCCCTCTTGTTTTTAAAGCAATTGGACAATCCTGTTCGCCCATGTGTCGTCTGATGTAATGGGCCATCAGTTTTGGCCAACGACCAATATAAGCTAGTGTACATTGGAACCAAAAACCTGGACCAAAAGTAGAGGAAAGAATGCTTAGAAAACATAGGGAGCCAATGCCACTTCCCTGTTTTTATTCTATTTGAGAACTCCTCCTTTATGTGAGAGTGTTTTCACGGAGCGACAATCCCCATCATGTACAATTAGTTTGAATACTTTTGATTATGCAATAAAACATTCTCAATGTTCAATTTAAATATTTTAAAGAAAAAAAAAAAAAAAAACTAAGTGCACACCAAGGAAAAGTACCATGTAAATTTACTAACATCATTAATGAAATGCTCCAAGCTTTCCCAATAAAAATCTACCAACATCATTCATTATATCCAATAGCAAAACAGAGTTCGTCACTAGATATAGAAAGTACAAATTCCAAAGGATTATTGGGTACAAATATAACATAAAAAGGAACTAGAGTCCACAGATTTAATGGAGACAGGAGATTAAAAGCCAGGAAGCACACGATGAACAGTACACATTGTTGGATGACAAGACTGCTTTGATGTTAAATGCATGAAATTTGGGGTTGCCTCTAGATGATAGAAATCGCCTTTCTTTGAGTCATGCAGCAATAATCTCCCCTATTAATGTTCCTTCACAAAGAAAACAGTTGGATGAAACTCAAAGTAAAGCAAATACCAATTAGCTAGATAGGGTGACCTGGATGCCAAATGCATCTGTGTGCATGTGATCGTTTCTATATACTTAGCCACCTTGATCGTTTCTCAAATTTGAACACTCCAGAGATGGTGATCAACTAGAAGAAACTGCCGACAAGTAGGGCATGTGGGCCATTGCTATGCTTTTATAAATCATTTATTTTTTATTTTTCTTTTTGTTATGGTCAGGAATGCAGTGGAACCATCAGATGGATCACTCATCTGTACCATACATAAAGTGGAGAGGTCCTTGTGGGCATACCACTACCAAAGGAAAGTAGAGCCATTAGAATCGGAATGTGGTAGCGTGTAACGCCCCGTGTTTTTAAGACCCGAGTACATGACCCATTTTCTAAAAACCTTTGTGTTAACCTTAAAGGATAGTCAAATTTGAGTACACATTTCTTTTTTATTTCATCCAGAGTAAATAGATTAGCGTAGAATCGACAAATCAGCATAAAGGAAAATTTTATTTATATTTGGAATATACAAGAAGTTGTCCATAATGACTTATACAAACCAATGTCCCCATCCTTATAATTACAAAATGAAATAATATTACATGTGAAATAAAGTAAATCACAACAATATTGGAATGTGAAATTCGGTAGCAACCTTGTGAACAGCATTGGGTTGCTCTACACCTGCATCAATTGTTACGATTTGATAGCATCAATGATTATCGCAGTGAGGAGCACCCTCTAAGATTGCACACTCATCATTCATAATCTAATATAGCTCGTAAGTCATGAAAATGGATATATTAAATAGGACAATTCATAATCATGATTATACACTCAAAAATCAAGCCAATCAAAGAATCTCATCATAAGCAAACATAATCGCAATCGTAATATAAGGATATATGTTTAAGTAATCAAATAATCAACCATATGACTTTCTATTACACCGGAAAATCACATTGTACGTGAATACCACGAGATGGCTAGGAAATCGCTAAGCAAACACCTGCCCCACCTGCAAATCATGGTACAAGTGAAATCCACAAGGTGAATAGAAAGTCAACCTTTAAACCTCTACTTCACTTGGGAATCATATCGTACGTGAACACCATAAGATGGTCAGAAAATCGCTAAGCGAACACCCGCTTCACCCGAAAATCATGGTACGACAGAATACCACAAGATGAAGAGAGAATAACATACGAACGTCTACTTCACTTGGAAATCATATCGTACGTGAACACCGTAAGATAGTTAGAAAATCGCTAAGCAAACACCCACTCCACCCGAAAATCATAGTACGACTAAACACCGTAAAATGAAAAGACAAACAACACAAACTCTAGACTACCCGGAAACCATATCATACGTGAACACCGCAAGATGGCTAGGAAATCGCCAAGCCAACACCCGCTCCACCCGAAAATCACAATACGACCGAACACCGCATGATGGCTAGAAAACTAACATATAAACTCTAGACCACCCAAAAATCGTATCGGATATGAACATCGCAAGATGGCTAGAAAATCGCCAAGCGAACACCCGCTCCACCCGGAAATCACAATACGACCAAACACCACAAGATGGCTAGGAAACAATAACATATGCGAATATAACTATCAAGCCACAAAAGGGCACCAATGACCCATCCAAGTCACAAGGGAAAATGTGCGATTCAAGCCGTGTAGGGCAAATGTGGACCGCAGGATCATAAGTCCAAGGTAAGTTACATTCAATTCATCATTCAAGCATAAGTGGTAGCATATAAATAAATTAATACATATACAATAAAGGATTACATGTTATCATCGAACCATTCATGCATGTTATAATTTAGAAGAAACATGTGTCGTCCAACACATAAATTAATTATACAACAAGTTAACATATTCAATAGTAAAGTAAGTAACTCAGTTAAGGGAATCATGCCATCATCTATATCAAGATTGATGAAATCAAGTGGGAAGCTCAAAGGGTGAGTCCTCACCTTACGTGTCGAGTCGTCCATTAGTGTCGATAGGAAACGCAGGTGTCATTAGAACCAAATCCTACCATAAATTGTAAAGTCATATCGTCAGATACAAGTTTTATACATTATTTAGGGTTAAGGTTTTGACCTAGGGTTTGGATCACTTAGGTTTAGGGTTTCACCCTAGGGTTTAGACTTAGGCTACATTTTTAGGTTTTGGTTATGGGATTTGAACTCTTATTTTATGTGGTCATGAATGTTATTATTAAAGAATAATAAGTGAATAAGATTAATCAAATAAATTGGTTATTAATTTAGGAATGTTAACCATGACTACTATTATACCAAATTACCTAACAACAACCCACTATGAATAATAATACTAGTAATTCCAAAACGATTATTAATATTAACCATATCCTTAATATTAGGTAACGTGACACTAATAATCATTTGATGAGAATTAACTAGTGTGCTCTATTATTAGTGATAAAATGAGAAATAAAACACTCATATTTAATAATTGAGGTTTTGCTTAAAGCACTTATGTTTAATAATTGAGGTTTTGTTTGTAGTAACTAATTTTAGTATATATGAAATTTCCTAATGGTTAATTATATCTAATTTTAATAATTCAAAAATTGGTAATAATGGTAACAATGGTAACAATGATAATTGAAATAATTTAAATTTGGGAAGCAAATGTGGGCTCACCTAGCCGACTCGGTTCAAGTCGAGTTGAATTGGAATGGTTCCCTCTCTCCCCTTTTCCTCTACTTCTCTTTTCCTTTCTTCTTCTTTTCTTTCTTTCTTCTTCCTACTTTCCTTCAACGGTGGAACATCCAGCAGCGGACAGCCAGCTCGACGGGACTCGAGCCAGACATGGCTGACTCGGCAGTGAGTCAACTCGCAGTCGAACCCGACTCACTCTCTTTCTTCTCTTTCCTTCTCCTCCTCTCCTTCCCTTTTTCCCCTCCATTTTATCTTCTCCTTGCTGGGATTCCAGCGACTGTTGACTCAGACAGGGCCCACCAAACGAGCCCAAATGCATTGACTCAGCCCGCAACTCGGTCGGGTTGAGCTGGCCACGGCAGAGCTGTCTCTTTCTATTTCTCTCCTTCGTTTTTCTTTCTTTCTTTCTCCTCTTCCTTTCAGTTAGAGAGGTCCAGCAACCCCTGGACTCGACCCAGTCCAACTCTGGCCGAAACAGGCCTGATCACACTCAACC